>OY757021.1:120709944-121994543 GCA_963580285.1 Lucinisca nassula
TATACAATTTAACTGTCTTTGGCAATATTTCAATTGCAAGTCTGCACCAAGGATACTTCCGACTGAAGTATACCTTCTGAAATGTCAAAGTTGCAAATTCTCTAATTTTGTCAAAATGTATTTTTTCATCTTTATAAAACACATGAAACTTCAATATGCTCGTAATACCCTATCAAACGGAATGCTTGAAAACTGTTGAAGTAATGTAGACAACTTTCCTACACTTTATAGAAGACTAATTGTAGATTAACCTAAACGTTTTGCTAACGGCGAGGTAAGTTTTTTTTAGCTCACCAGAGCCGAAGCCTACTCGGGAGCTTATAGGATAGGCGGTGGTCCATCGTGGTCGAGATTTTGTTTATGTATATTTTGTGTTAGCCTGTACAAATGTGATAGCAGTTCTGTTGTGGGCATCTTCTTGGTGTGAAAGCATATACTTGTTATCGCCCCTTTTTTTCTTGTGAAAGCTTATAATTGTTGTTGCATTTAAATATGAATGCATTGTGGACAACTAATGGCTGCACTTTCGTGTTTAACCTATTGTCTTTAATGTCTACGCCCATTGTTATAGACAATAAGCGTATCAAAACCATACAATGTTCGCTCTTGTTTGTTTGATTAGAGATACAACGCACCCCCACCCCGCGACAACACTAAATATGTAATTTCGGAGTCGTTGCTCCCAATTTTAAGGGACTTTTACCCGACACTGAGATGGACTGACATCTCAAGCCCTATCGCCAAAACAAACCAATAGGGTTTATATGCAGGGACGGTCCGACTCAAACACTTTGCCTGGGCAGGCTTTGACCTTCTCGGTGGTTTAATAGTTGGTTTCGGCTCCGCGTGGAAGCACCGTGCAGCCAAATCTATTTCTCGAGCCCCGATGGGCGGGGGCCGCTAGCCCTATTGTGTCTACATGTTGGGCATTTTTGAGATGCCAGAACACGCGACATTTGACTCGACAGTAAACAAACATCAAACATAAACTATAACCACACCAAAACAATTTCAATAATCGTAACGATAAATATATGACAAGAAACTGAGACACTAGCCAGCTTATGGGGAAATGGCACTCGCCGCATAAACGACCAGAAAAAGGCTCAGCCGAGTCTGCAAAACATACCTATCTCAAAGTTCCCACATATTGTCAACGTGCAGCAGTCAGCAAACGGCTCGGCCGAGACTGCGCATGCTTTTTATGTGATTAGTACCATTTTTCATGAGCTTGATCAGTTTTTTTCTGTTGTTTTGTTGTTTACTACAGAGCCTAAAGTCGAAATTGACAGAAGATTTCTTCTCAAGGGTGTGGTGGATATAAACGTAGGAAAAGGAGGACTCAGCGTTGATACTGCAGTTGGCGGGGTTGACGTGGGACAAAAGGGCGCTCATATAGACACGCCTGTTGGTGGAGTTGGCGTTGATGTTGGTAAAGGTGGCGTTGGGGTCAGCGGACACGTAGATGCTGGGCCTCTTGGGCATGTTGATGGCAGCGTTAACGCGGGGAAAGGAGGTGTAAGCGGTAATGTTGATGCGGCGGTACATGCTGGCGTTGTTGACGCTAATGCAAATCTCAACGTTGACAAGGACGGAACAGTGAGCGGTGGTGGTGGTGGAAAGGTGAATGTTGACGGAGTAGAGGTTGGCGGTCACGTTAATGTGGATCCAAATGGAAAGGTGTCAGGTGGTGGCAGCGTTGGTGTGGGGCTGGGGCCACTAGGTGGAGTTGACGTCCATGTCGATGCTGGCCCAGGAGGTGTTAAGACTGGAGTTGGTGCCCATATTGACGCGGGACCTCTTAAGGGTGACGCTACTGTTGACGTGGATCAACATGGACATGTGAGTGCGGGAGCATCTGGTAATGTCGGCGTTGGACCCGCAAGTTTAGGCGGTAGCGTCACAGTGGACCAACATGGGCATGTATCTGGCGGGGCCAGTGGCAGTGTTGGAGTGGGTCCGGCTAGCATTAGTGGAACTGTAAATGTAGGTTCGAATGGTCAGGTAACAGGCGGTGCAAGTGGAAGTGTTGGTGCCGGACCAGTAAATATGAATGGCAACGTAAACGTGGGTCCCAAAGGTCAAGTCAGTGGTGCCGCTGGTGGCAACGTCAATCTTGGACCACTTGGAAGTGTAAGCGGGAGTGTTTCCTCCCAAGGAGGCCAGACTTCGGGAGGTGTCAGTGGCAGTGTTGGTGGATTAAATTTCAACCTCGGGTCCGGCGGTGCAAGTGGTGGTTCTTCAGGTGGGTCACAGTCAGGCGGGTCTTCAGCTGGAAGCGGTACCTCGTCTGGAGGCTCACAGTCTGGTGGACCTAGCAGTTATCCATTCGGCAGTTCGAGCGGGGGGTCCGGTGGCAACCAAATGCCCAACCTGTTTAATCCTGGAGGAATGGTCTCTTCTGCGTCTTCTGGTCGTAAGTATGATTTACCACAGGTGACTCTGGCAAGTTTCCTGGCAAAACCTTAACACTTCAAATGCTAATCACCTGTAGTAGATTGCATTTTCAAAGTATTTTATTCTTCGTTTTGAGAGAAAATGTCTTGAAATTGCTTGTGAATCAGTTTTCTTGGCAGACGGTTCGCTTGTAAGCCTTTGCGCTTCGAAAAAGAAAAAGATAGATTGCAGTCTGTTCTAACTTTGGAAGAAAAACTAGAATTGCCAGACCCCGAGGTTATACAACTTTTTCACGCTCAACTCAGCTGAGCATGAAATTTGTAATGCTCACAACTATTAAAATACAAACAAATCAGGTGATTTTCCTGCCCAGATCAGCACAGAATGTCATTTATCCCGCTCATAAATTTTAAAATGCCATTTTAAAATTTAACAGCAGGATAAATTTCATGCTCTGAGCATGAAAAAAGGTTTTATAACTCGGGGCTAGGGGTTTGCAATTTTGCTGCTGCTAACAAAATGACTCGATGATAATGTATACACAGGACACCGACTGTTCAAAGGGCGACCGCAGTATTTGTACAAAACATGAGAAAATATTGCACTTTATCACACGAAAAATATCATTTTTAGAGTTCGTTAACCCATTGCACATTGCATGCGGGAAACCCCTAAAGGGGTCCTTTTGCAAACAGTGCAGGCCCAGATCAGACGCTGCAGAACTCTGATCAGGGCCTGAACTATTTGCTAACATAATTTTCCGTAAAAATTAGAATACCCTCCCCCCCCCCCCCCCCCCCCCCCCAAAAAAAAAAAAAAAAAAAAAAAAAAAAAAAAAAATAGGCCTTCCACCCCTTACAAACGGACATGTCCAACATATAGCACTGGTCCAACAGTATACAATGGGTTAAGTTAGCTTTATGTCATATAGAAATGTATTGCTAATGCTCATAATCTCGCATTGCTAGCCTATGGCAACCTGGGTTCCAAACATTATGAAGTGGCATATACAGTAAAAACATGCACACCTAGGGAACATCTTGAAGACAAAGTCTTCTAAATGGAAACAAATCTTTAAGGAAGACATGTCTGACTTTCTCTTTTATAATAGTTGACTACTTTATCTGTTACAGAATCTGGCACTTTCTACAACCCTTCGACATTCTTCTCACAAGGTAATTGATTATTATCCCTTGTTCTGCTGAATATTCATATATGCCACACCCACTACCAATTATCAACTAATCAGATTGCTTGATACAAATTATTGCAACACATTCACAATCTGAATGGCAAACAATGTAGATCCTGATCAGAAGGCTTCGTCAGAAGCCATCTGATCTGGATCTACATTGTTTCAAAGATAAGGCATATCCGGGATTAGCAGGACAAGGGTTATGCTTTTGGTGTTGATTGCTTCCGACTTGACCCAAAGTTACTTAGTCATCTAAAGACCCTGCCCAACGGGGTTTGGAGAAATAGATTGAGCCGCATGATGCTTCCACGCAGAGCTGAAACCGACCGCACATGAGTACTGGTAAATCGCTTAGACGCTCTAAGCTTGCCCAGGCAAAGTGGTGTGAGCCGGACCGACCAACCCTATTGTTTTCATTGGGCGGCAGGGACTGAGATATTATTTCATTTCAATGTCGGGTAAAAGTCTCACAGAATTGGAAGCAACGTCTCCAAAATGACGTAAATAGTGTTAATGGATACGTCAAACCTCCAATCAGTGATCTAAAATGCCATTGTCCACCTGGCCGTTTGTACGAAATCGAGTTATCGGTTACATGTATTTGTAGTGGCGTTATCTTGCCGATGTGACGTCTGAATACTGTGTTTTGTTTGATTTGAAGTTTAACGTCTCCGTCAACACTGTAAAGGTCATTTTGGAGACATTGCTTCCAATTTTGTGGGACTTTTACCCCGACGTTGAGATGAAATGACATCTCAAGCCCTGTCACCCAATGAAACCAATAGGGTTTATAAGCATGGACGGTCCGACTCGCACAGCTTTGCCTGGGCAGGCTTAGATCCTCTAAGCGGTTTACCAGTACTCGTGTGCAGGTCGGTTACAGCTCTGCGTGGAAACATCATGCAGCCCATCTATTTCTTCAAGCCCCGATGGGCGGGGGGCCGGTGAATGCTGTGAAAAGATGGTTATCTGTAAAAGGGCTCATAAGCCAATAGTGAAGACTCAGACCCGCAACAGAACGCGGCGTTGATCAGGTTCTACATTTTTTGCTGAAAAGCAAAAATAAAAAAAAATAATGAAAAATAAGGGCTAAACAATACAGTGATCGTCTCCGTTCAGGACCATTTGCAATCCTTAAGTCAGAGATAATCGACCCACAATTTCTGTCAGTGCTTTGATTGTTTGCGACATGGCCGCGTAGACAATTTAGACCGACAGAATTTGCTTTAATAATGTCCGTCCCAAGTCGTAGATAGTACTTATCCGTAAGACAAAGACACATACATTTTTACGCTATTGATAGAGGTATCAAACTCGCAAGCCCCCGCCCATCAGGGCTTAAAGAAATAGCTGGGCTGCATGATGCTTCCACGCAGAGCTGAAACCGACCGCAAACGAGTACTGGCAAACCGCTTAAACGGACCTAAACCTGCCCAGGCAAAGCGGTGCGAGTCAGCCTGTCCATGTTTATAAGCTATATTGGTTTCATTGGGCGACAGGGCTTGAGATGTCATTTCATCTCAATGTCGGGTAAAAGTCCCACAAAATTGGAAGCAACGCCTCAAAAGTGACCTATACAGTGTTGACGGGGATGTTAAACCTAAAATCAAACAAAGACTCGCCATGAAAGACAATTAGAATGACAGAATTTGTTTTAATAATGTCTGTCCCAAGACGTAGATGGTGGTTATTCGTAAGAATAAAACAAGAGGGCCATGATGGCCCTGGATCGCTCACCTGATCCATAGTGTAACAAGTGGGTCCCAGGGAGGGCCATTATTGGCCCAAGGCCTTTAATGTGCATAATGTTGAGGAAGGTCTTAAAGGTGAAGCTTCATACCAAACATCAACAAAGGCTATAATTTGAACAATCTTGGCAAAGGTCCACTAGATGAAGCTACACACCAAATATCAAAGACCTGAGCCTTGCGGTTTCAGAGAAAAAGATTTTTATAAAGATATTCCCTACATAAGCCTATGCACCAGGGCTATATAAGTCTATGTAAAACCAAAGGGCCCAGGGGTGGGGGCATTTGTGGCCCCAGGGCTATAATTGGAACAATCTTGGTAATGGTCCACTAGATGAAGCTCCATACCAAATATCAAAGACCTGGGCCTTGCAGTTTCAGAGAAGAAGATTTTTAAAAATTTCCCTTTATAAGTCTATGTAAAACCAAAGGGTCTCTGGGTTGGCGACATTTATGGCCCCAGGGCTATAATTTGAACAATCTTGGTAGAGGTCCACTAGATGACGCTTCATATCAAATATCAAAGACCTGGGCCTTCTGGTTTCTGACGAGAAGATTTTTAAAGGTTTTCCCTATATAGGCCAATGTAAAACCAGTGGGCCCTGGCGCGGGGGCATTTTCAGCCCCAGGGCTATAATTTGAACAATCTTGGTAGGGGTCCACTTGACGTAGCTACTCACCAAATATCAAAGACCTGGGCCTTCTGGTTTCAGACAAGAAGATTTTTAAAGGTTTTCCCAATATAAGCCTATGTAGAACCAGTGGGCCCCGGGGCGGGGCCGGTTTTGGCACCAGGGCTATAATTTGAACAATCTTGGTAGAGGTCCACTAGATGAAGCTTCATACCAAATATCAAAGACCTGGGCCTTCTGGTTTCAGACAAGAAGATTTTTAAAGGTTTTCCCAATATAAGCCTATGTAAAACCAGTGCGCCCCGGGGCGGGGCCGGTTTTGGCCCCAGGGCTATAATTTGAACAATCTTGGTAGAGGTCCACGAAGCTTCATACCAAATATCAAAGACCTGGGCCTTCTGGTTTCAGACAAGAAGATTTTTATAGGTTTTCCCTATATAAGCCTATGTAAAACCAGTGGGCCCCGGGCCGGGCTGTTTTTTGCCCCAGGGCTATTAATCCATCCACTGGTTAAATAGGAGAAGCTCTGGCGGCTGTTTTGTTCACCCGAGCAGAACAGTTTGTTTGATTTGAGGTTTAACGTCCCCGTCAACACTGTAAAGGTCATTTTGGAGACGTTGCTTCCAATTTTGTGGGACTTTTACCCGACATTGAGATGAAATGACATATCAAGCCATGTCGCCCAATGAAACCAATACGGTTTATTAGCATGGACGGTCCGCCTCGCACCGCGGTTCCTGGACAGGCTTAGATCCTTTAAGCGGTTTACCAGTACTAGTGTGCGGGCCAGATTCAGCTCTGCGTGGAAGCACCATGCAGCCCATATATTTCTTCAAGCCCCTATGGGCGGGGGCTATATCCGAGCAGAACAGTATGAGCACTTTTGGTAGAGGGTCACCAAATGAACATTCCTGTGAAATAATTTCAAAATCCATCCACTGGTTTAGGAGAAGAAGTCATTTACAGGTTTTTCTATTTTTATCTCTGGCGGCCATCTTGTTCATCTGAGCGGAACGGTTTGAGCAATTTTGGTAGAGGGTCACCCAAGGAACATTCCTGTGAAGTAATTTCAAAATCCATCCACTAGTTAAGGAGAAGAAGTCTTTTAAAGGTTTTTTTCTATTTTTAGCTCTGGCGGCCATCTTGTTCACCCGAGCCGAACGGTTTGAGCAATTTTGTTAGAAGGTCACCCAAGGAACATTCCTGTGAAGTAATTTCAAAATCCATCCACTGGTTACGGAGAAGAAGTCCTTTAAAGGTTTTTCTATTTTTAGCTCTGGCGGCCATTTTGTTCTACCGAGCGGAATGGTATGAGCAATTTTGGTAGAGGTTCACCAAAGGAACATTCCTATGAAATAATTTCAAAATCCATCCACTAGTTAAGGAGAAAAAGTCGTTTAAAGGTTATTCTATTTTTAGCTCTGGCGGCCATCTTGTTCACCCAAGCGGAACGGTTTGAGCAATTTTGGTAGAGGGTCACCCAAGGAACAGTCCTGTGAAGTAATTTTGAAATCCATCCACTGGTTAAGGAGAAGAAGTCCTTTAAAGGTTTTTTTATTTTTAGCTCTAGTGGCCATTTTGTTCACCCGAGCGGAACGGTTTGAGCAATTTTAGTAGAGGGGGACCCAAGGAACATTCCTGTGCAATAATTTCAAAATCCATCCACTGGTTAAGGAGAAGAAGTCGTTTAAAGGATTTTCTATTTTTAGCTCTGGCGGCCATTTTGTTCACACTAGCGGAACGGTTTGAGCAATTTTGGTAGAGGGGCACCCAAGGAACATTACTGTGCAATAATTTCAAAATCCATCAACTGGTTAAGGAGAAGAAGTCGTTTAAAGGTTTTTCTATTTTTAGCTCTGGCGGCCATTTTGTTCACCCGAGCGGAACGGTTTGAGCAATTTTGGTAGAAGGTCATCCAAGGAACATTCTTGTAACATAATTTCAAAATCCATCCACTGGTTAAGTAGGAGAAGTTGTTTAAAGGTTTTTCTATTTTTAGCTCTGGCGGCCATCTTGTTCACACGAGCGGAACAGTTTGAGCAATTTTTGTAGAGGATCACCCAAGGAGCATTCCTGTGAAATTAGATCAAAATCTGTCCAGCAGTTTTGGAGAAGAAGTTGTTTAAAGCAAAAGTTGACGACGGACGGACGCACGCACGGACGACGGACGACGGACAAAGACCGATCCCAAAAGCTCACCTTGAGCACTTCGTGCTCAGGTGAGCTAAAAACAACAACATACATTTTTTCGCTATTGATAGAGCTATAAAATTTGGCAGTTAACTGAATGCATTTCATTATAATTTGAGAGCAAAAGCGTTCTGGAGCAGGAACAGGCAAACATATGACAAGAAAATACAGCCATGTGACACGAGACTGATCCTAGATTATGTTTATCGCCAATAACCATAGCTCCAAAACAGGAGGCGAACTCAGGATAAGTTTGGAATGTTTTTTCCCTTTTTTTCCATTTAAAACATATGTTGTGGGTACTTGTTAGAATCTCATCAATGAGGCGAAACTAACAAGTATCTAAAACATAAATAGGGAAAATCTTTATGATAACACATCCGTGTGATATAGTACATTTTTTTCCGTGTGATGAAAATATGGGATATTTTTCTTATTTATTCTCCAAACATAGGTTTTGGGTGCTCGTTAGAACCGCCTCATTGAGTACCCACAACCTATGTCTTGGAGCAGAAATAAGGAAACTAATGTTTACCTCAGTAAACCCCAGTTTTCTCTATAAAAAGTGGGGTTTAGGGGGCTCTTTATTTCACGGACTTGTTCACGTGATGATTACCCTGCATTATCCTCAAAACTCCTCCTTATCTTAATTTTTGTATTTAAGGGGAATGGGAACACCTTCAGGGGAGGCAACTCCTGCAAAAGTATTTTTGTCTCCCATGTCAATAGGGGTCAACTAAGGAGCAAATTCTTTCCTTTAAGAGTTGACCCCCTTTTCCGTGGGGTTGAGCTTATAGAAAAGTGAACAGGAAGTTCCGAAAGTTGTCTCCCTTTGAAAAATGGAGGAAAAATCTGCCAGGTGTTCCCATTCCCCTTAATGTTTCTGTTTCAGCTGGACTGACAGATTTCATGAATAAGATGGGGTATGGAAGAAAGCGTCATTTCATGAGGACAACTTATGTGTAAATTTCTTTTGAAATAAACATATAAAAACCGATCAGCATTAAAATCTCTATAACTTGTGCTCCTCTTACAACGGTTTGATTCGGCCCCCAGCCCATCGGTGCTTGATGAAATAGATGGGCTGCATGATGCTTCCACGCAGAGCTGAAACTGACCCGCACACGAGTACTGGTAAACCGCTTAGAGGATCTAAGCCTGCCCTGGCAAAGCGGTGCGAGTCGGACCGTCCGTGCTAATAAACCTTATTGGTTTCATTGGGCGGCAGGGCTTGAGATGTCATTTTATCTCAATGTCGGGTAAAAGTCCCACAAAATTGGAAGCAACGTCTCCAAAATGAGCTTTACAGTGTTGACGGGGACGTTAACCCTCAAATCAAACAAACAAATACAACAGTTTGAAATGACTCATTTCAAGTTCATATACATTTTATAACATAGAAACGTAGCATAACAGTTTAAAGCAGAAAACGTCCAAACGGTTTTTATAAGTTTGGTGAGGCAGAGGTGTTGTATCTTGCGTCACTGGGGCGTCCTACAGTTGGGCAAGGCTTACTGTCCTTGTAGCAGGTAAGGGTAGAGGGGCAATGCTGTTGTTTCTTCTGTTCATACAGTTACATTCATTTTCCTCTTTCCCCTCTGTCCCTCACTTTCATTTCCTCTACCACCTCTTCTGTATCTTTTCTCCCTTTCTATGAGAGACGAGACAAAATAACCCACAAGGGATGACGTGTCGTTTCACCCAAAACAATCAGTCAATCAATTTTACGAGCTGGCCTGCCCATTCAACACCACAATATTATGTCTGACTTTTTTTAGTTAACTTGAATTGAAAAGAATGGCAATGCTATATATGTAGGGAGGCTAGACTTACTTTTAAGTTGTTTAAAAATTAAACTGTTTCAGCTCTTGAATAAAGACAACATAGAAACTGCACACATAGACCACTGCCCGCCTCGGTAGCTCAGTTGGATGCGCGTCTGACTGGTGTTCAAGAGGTTCCGCATTCGATACCTAGCGCGGTCGGCAACCTTTTTTAACATACTGTATCCTAAAAATTCGGACACCTTCAGAACTTTCTGTAATTATCCTGAAATTTTAACAAATTAGTTCCACGATTAAGGAAGGCGTCCAAAAAGTGCAGACGGAATGGCAAACAGTGTATATCCCGAAGCTGTCTGGTCTGGGTCTCACTGTTTGCTTAGGCCTGTCTGTCCAAATACTTTGGATCTTTACTGTAAACATGTTGTTAAGCAGTTTTACCTGCGTGGACAGATGGTAACCCATTTCAGACTGGAAACCCCTAAACGGGTACCATGGCAAACAGTGCAGGCCCAGATCAGACGCCACAGAATGTGGCGTCTGATCAGAGCCTACACTGTTTGCAAAAAGATCAGCCATTTTCCAAATAGATTTTGAAGAAACCACGACCTGTCAACCTTACATTTTGAAATGGACTCCTGTTATATATAAGGAGGAAGAAAAAGGGTTAAAAAAGAAGCCAATGATCAGGAAACGATGCAATTACGTCACATCTCCTATTAGAGACACCTAAATGAAAGAAAAAACACAAACATTAAGCAACTGAACCTAATAAAAACATCACAAACAGACAGCCAAAAGTACAGTAACTTTCCCAGAAAAGGGCTAAAAGCTATCCAAAACAAAAGTATCAGCAATAGATAATGCAAAGACAAACCTTCTATTACATGCGTGTTTATGTTGGAAGGGGCAATTTTAACCCATTTTGCACCAGAAACCCCAAAACGGGCGTATTTGCCAATAGTGCAGGCCCAGATCAGACGCCGGGTTCTGCAGCGTCTGATCAGGGCCTACACTGTTTGCAAAAAGTTCAACCATTTTCCTAGTCAATTTTAAAGAAAACACAACCTGACACCCCTAAATTTTGGAATGGACTCCTGCGATATATAAGGAGGACGATTCCATTTGGCATAGAGGCTCCACATGTAATTTGGTTTCAATTGGCCAAGTAGTTTAAGTGAAGAAGAAGATAAAAATACTGAATCTGAGCCGTCCTGGACAAAGGTCACCAAATGACCTTGACCTTTGGAACTGATAAACTTCCATTCAGCTGATTGTAAATATCATTTATGATGCCACTAGCTAATATTCAATCAGAAAAATCCACTGTTTTGCTATTTTTCCATACAAATGTCTAAGTGACCAAATTTGACCTGATGTAAAACAGGTCAAGGTCAACCAAAGGTCATCATTTGACCAAACTTGGTAGGGCCAGAGTCCCTGATGCTGCATACCAAGTTTCAAGATCATAGGCCATTCGATTCTTGAGAAGAAGATTTTTAAAGGTTTTTACCATATATGAGCATGGCGGCCATATTGGTCATGTGACCCAGTCCTCACAAACAAACTTTTGTTCCCTCATTCTATAGAGGCTCCACAATGCTCCACATGTAATTTGGTTTCAATTGGCCGAGTAGTTTAAGTGAAGAAGATAAAAATACTGAATCTGAGCCGTCCTGGACAAAGGTCTGTAAATGACCTTGACCTTTGGAATTGATAAACTTCCATTCAGCTGATTGTAAATACCATTTCTGATGCCACTAGCTAATATTCAATCAGAAAAATCCACTGTTTTGCCATTTTTCCATACAAATGTCTAAGTGACCAAATTTGGCCTGATGTTAAACAGGTCAAGGTCAACCAAAGGTCATCATTTGAACAAACTTGGTAGGGCCAGAGTCCCTGATGCTGCATACCAAGTTTCAAGATCATCGGCCATTTGATTCTTGAGAAAAAGATTTTTAAAGGTTTTTACCATATATGGGCATGGCGGCCATATTGGTCATGTGACCCAGTCCTCACAAACAAACGTTTGTTCCCTCATTCCATAGAGGCTCCACATGTAATTTGGTATCAATTGGCCGAGTAGTTTAAGTGAAGAAGAAGATAAAAATACTGAATCTGAGCCGTCCTGGACAAAGGTCAGTAAATGACCTTGATCTTTGGAACTGATAAACTTCCATTCAGCTGATTGTAAATACCATTTCTGATGCCACTAGCTAATATTCAATCAGAAAAATCCACTGTTTTGCCATTTTCCATACAAATGTCTAAGTGACAAAATTTGACCTTGACATAAAACAGGTCAAGGTAAACCAAGGTCAAGGTCAACCAAAGGTCATCATTTGAACAAACTTGGTAGGGCCAGAGTCCCTGATGCTGCGTACCAAGTTTCATGTTCATCGGCTATTCGGTTCTTTAGAAGAAGATTTTTAAAGGTTTTTACCATATATGGGCATGGCGGCCATATTGGTCATGTGACCCAGTCCTCATGAACAAACTTTCATTCCCTCACTCCATTGAGGCTCCGCATGTAATTTGGTTTCAATTGGCCAAGTAGTTTAAGTGAAGAAGATAAAAATTCTGAATCTGAGCTGTCCTGGACAAAGGTCGGAAAATGATCTTGACCTTGGAAACTGATAAACTTCCATTCAGCTGATTGCAAATACCATTTCTGATGCCACTAGCTAACATACAATCAGAAAAATCCACTGTTTTGCCAATTTTCCATACAAATGTCTAAGTGACTAAATTTGACCTTGACATAAAACAGGTCAAGGTCAACCAAAGGTCATCATTTGAACAAACTTGGTAGGGCCCGAGTCCCCCATGCTGCTTACCAAGTTTCAAGATCATCGGCTATTCGGTTCTTGAGAAGAAGAGTTTTAAAGGTTTTTACCATTTAAAACATTTAGGCATGGCGGCCGTATTGGTCATGTGACCCAGTCCTCCCGAACAAACTTTTGTTCCCCCTTCCCATAGAGGCTCCACGTGTAATTTGGTTTCAATTGGCCAAGTAGTTTCAGAGGATATGTTGTTTGAAAATGATGACGTCTCAGACGAAGGACGAATGCCTATACTATAAGCTCCCCCGGTGCCTTCGGCTCTGGTGAGCTAAAAAGTTATTGACCGGACACAAAAAAGGAGCCTTTTTACCTTTGAGCTCTAAGTATGCCCTTGACCTAGGAGGTACTGATCTAGGTCTTGTGTGCGACACGAGAGTGGAAGCTATCATGATAGACATACCTGAAGATCTGGTGAGATCTGCCATACCAGGGTAGGCTGAAAAGTTCTGAGCCTGACCAAGAAGCAGGCATCGAAGAGCCATGAAATTTTGTATTCATTAAATCCAAACATTTATTACTTGATTTGACTCAAATGAGTTCAAGTTTACCTGCAATAACGTAGAAATTCTAGACTTTGAAAATTGATACTAGCACGTTTTTGAGAAAATGGACAAAATCTGGCATCGTGGTGTCATCAAGTACCTCCATAAAAAGGGGTTAGCGCCTAAGGACATTCATGCCGATATGGTTGCTACATTAGGGGATGATGCTCCTTTGTATGCAACCGTGAAAAGGTGGGCAGCAAATTTTAAGATGGGCAAGGACAGCCTTGAAGATGATGACCGGTGTGGACAATCCACAATGGCAACAAATGAGGACCATCAGCCAAGTGCACATGGCCGTGATGGATGACAGGCGTTTAACTGTGAATCAGTTAGCTAACACTGTTGGCATCTCCCGTGAACGAGTAGAGAACATTCTATACAGTGAATTAGGAATGTCAAAGGTTTCCACCAGTTGGGTGCCACGGCTTTTGACGCCTGACCAAAAGTTGACCAGACTGACCCTGTCACAAGCCAACTTGGCTATTTTTGAAGCAGACCAAGATGGTTTTCTTGACCGTTTTGTCACTCAGGATGAGTGTTGGGTTCATCACTTTGAGCCAGAGACCAAAAGACAATCCATGCAATGGAAGCACCCTGGCTCACCCCCTCCAAAGAAGGCAAAGGTCGTCTCCTCTGCAGGGAAGGTGATGGCATCAGTGTTCTTGGATGCCAAGGGCATAATATTCATAGATTACCTTCAAAAGGGCAGAACAATTAATGGGGAGTATTATGCAGATCTGCTAAAACAATTGCGAAAAGCAATTAAGGCTAAACGACCTGGAAAATTGACAAAAGGGGTCTTGTTCCATCAGGACAATGCGCCTGCTCATAAATCGGTTGTCGCAATGGCTGCTGTGCATGACTGTGGCTTCACATTTGTCGATCACCCTCCATATTCACCTGATCTAGCTCCATCAGATTATTTCCCGTTTCCAGTGAAACATAAAAAAGCACTTGGCTAGGCAGCATTATTGGTCAGCCGAGGAGGTGCTGTGGAAGAGTTTTTCAGTGACCAAGATGAGACTTTCTATACCACTGGGATCCAAGGACTCCAGCATCGCTGGAGGAAGTTTTGTTTGTTTGATTTGAGGTTTAACGTCCCCGTCAACACTGTAAAGGTCATTTTGGAGACGTTGCTTCCAATTTTGTGGGACTTTTACCCGACATTGAGATGAAATGACATCTCAAACCCTGTCGCCCAATGAAACCAATAAGGTTTATTAGCATGGACGGTCCGCCTCGCACCGCGGTTCCTGGACAGGCTTAGATCATCTAAGCGGTTTACCAGTACTAGTGTGCGGGCCGGATTCAGCTCTGCGTGGAAGCATCATGCAGCCCATATATTTCTTCAAGCCCCTATGTGCGGGGGCGACCGCTGGAGGAAGTGTGTGGACAGGAAGGGAGACTATGTTGAAAAATAAGGCACTTTCAGCATGGACAAACCATTGGATCTTGGTCAGGCTCAGAACTTTTCAGCCTACCCTCGTACATGCAGCAAGCCAGTTACCTGGAAGGGGACCCACTTATGTGGATGTTGCCCATGTACCTGCACGTTAATCAAAATTCTGATGTTGATGATGATGATGATGATGATGATCAAAATTCCGATGTTGATGATGATGATGAGTACAGCATTTCATGTGGAAGCTTGACCACGGACTTGTAGTCTCAGTTTCCCATAGTTTTTCTTCTTTCACATAATTGATGTCATACACCTAGTTATCTTTCTTGCTGGAGAAGCCGAGGCCCATTTCCAACAATTTTAATGTAACTTTCCTTGTAAATAACTGTCTCGTCCCTTGGAAAATTATGACTATATAAACCTTGATTGTTTTATTGTTATGATCTTTAAGAACAATCACAGACACATACTAGAATTTGTTTTTTCTACAAAAACAGAGATGTCTCCCCCGTATTTGACCTCTAAGTATGACCTTGACATTGGAGCTATTGGGATGGGTCTTGTGTGCAACACATCATCTAATGAAGATGAACATTTCTGCAAAGTAACTTTAAAAAGTTCATAGAGAAATAAAAAAGTTATTGGCCGTACACAAAAAAGTCCTTTTTTCACCTTTAACCTCTAAGTATGGCCTTGACCTTTGAGGTACAACACATCGTTTCATGATGGTTAACATTTCTGCCAAGTAATTTCATAATCCATCGAAGAATAAGGAAGTTATTGACTGTCCCTGTTTTTTACCTTTGACCTCTAGGTATGACCTTGACATTGGAGGTATGGGCCTTCGTCTTGCAAGACTCATGGTTTAATGACGGTGAATATTTCTCCATGGTTACTTTATAAAGTCAATCCAGAAATAAAAAAGTTATTGACTGGACACAAAAAAAACTTTTCTAACCTCTGACCTCTTAGTATGACCTTGACCTTGGAGGTACCGACCTGGGTCTAGCGTGCAACACATTGTCTCATGATAGTTAACATTTCTGCCAAGTAATTCCACAATCTATCCAGGATTAAGAAAGTTATTGATTGAACACCAAAAAAGGCCCCTTTTTTGTCCTTTGACCTCTTAGTATGACCTTGATATTTGAGGTGCACGCAACACATCGTCTCATGGTGGTTAACATTTCTGCCCAGTAATTTCAAAATCCATATAAAAATAAGAGTTAAATATAGTTATTGACCAAACACAAAAAAGGCCCCTTTTTTACCTTTAACCTCTATATATGACCTTGACCTTTCAAGTACCAAACTGGGACATGCACGCAACACATCGTCTGATGGTGGTTAACATTTCTGCCAAGCAATTTTTGAAACTGCTTCGCAGAAATGATAACCACCATCTAAAAATAAGAAAGTTATTGACCAACCACAAAAAGGCCGCTTTTTTGACCTTTGACCTCTATGTATGACCTTGACATTTGAGGTACCAAACTGAATCATGCATGCAACACATTGTCATATGATAGTTAACATTTTTGCCATGTAACTTCAAATTCTATCTAAACATAAGATAGTTATTGACAAAAAACGAAAAAGGCCCATTTTTTTTGCTTTTGACCTCTAAGTATGACCTTGACCTTTGAGGTACCAACCTGGGTCATGCACACAACACATTGTCTTATGGTGGTTAACATTTCTACCAAGTAATTTCAAAATCAATCTCAAAATAAGAACGTTATTGACCAAACATGAAAAAAGGCCCCTTTTTTACCTTTGACCTCTTAGTATGACATTGACCTTTGAGGTACTGACCTGCCTCATGCACAACACATCGTTTCATGGTTGTTAATATTTCTGCCGAGTAATTTTAAAATTCGTCTGAAAATAAGAAAGTTATTCACAAAACATGAAAAAAGGCCCCTTTTTTACCTTTGACCTCTAAGTATGACCTTGACCTTTGAGGTACCAACCTGGGTCATGCAGACAAAACATCCTCATATGGTGGTACACATTTCTGCCAAGTTATTTCAAAATCCATCTCAAAATAAGAAAGTTATTGATCAAACACGAAATAAGACCCCCTTTTTTGACCTTTGACTTCAAAGTTTGACCTTGACCTTTGAGGTACCGATCTGTCTCATGGGCACCACACATCGTCTCATGGTTGTTAATATTTCTGCCAAATAATTTTAAAATCCATCTGAAAATAAGAAAGTTATTGACTGGACACGATTTGCCCATACATACATACCGACAAACTTCCAAGGGGGATAATTAAAACAAGAGGGTCCAAAGGGCCCTGAATCGCTCACGTGAGTATCAGTGTCTCTAGTACATTCTTGGCCCAATGGCTATAATTTGAAAAAAAAACTTGGTAGTGGTCCACTATATGAAGCTTCATACCAAATATCAAAGACCTGGGCCTTCTGGTTTCAGAAAAGAAAATTTTTAAAGGTTTTCCCTATATAAGCCTATGTAAAACTAGCGGGCCGTGGCGCGAGGACACTTTTGGTGCCAGGGCTATAATTTGAACAATCTCAGTAGAGGTCCACTAGATAAAGCTTTATGCCAAATATCAAAGACCTGGGTCTTCTGGTTTCAGACGAGAAAAATTTTAAAGTTTTTTTTCCAATATAAGCCTGTGTAAAACTAGTGGGTACCGGCACGGGGACATTTTTGGCCTCAGGGTGTCACACCAAATATCAAAGACCTGGGCCTTGCTGTTTCAAAGAAGAATATTTTCAAAGATTATCTCTATATAAGTCTATATAAAAACAAAAGGCCCCGGGGCGGGGGCATTTGTGGCCTGAGGGCTATAATTTGAACAATCATGGTAGAGGTCCACTAGATGAAGCTCCACACCAAATATCAAAGACATGGGCATTGCAGTTTCAGAGAAGAAGATTTTTAAAGATTTCACTAGATGAAGCTCCATACCAAATATCAAAGACATGGGCATTGCAGTTTCAGAGAAGAAGATTTTTAAAAATTTCCCTATATAAGTCTTGTTAAACCAAAGGGTCTCAGGGCGGGGGCTTTTTTGGCCCCAGGGCTATAATTTTAACAATCTTGATAGAGGTCCACTAGATGAAATTTCACACCAAATATCAAAGACCTAGGCCCAGTGGTTTCACAGAAGAAGATTTTTAAAGATTTTCCAAAATAAGTATATGTAAAACCAAAGCGCCCCGGAACAAGTAATTTTTGGCCCCAGGCCTATAATTTAAACAATCTTGGTAGAGGTCCACAAGATGAGCTTCACACCAAATATCAAAGACCTGGGCCTTGCGGCTTCAGAGAAGAAGAATTTTTAAAGATTTTCCTTTTATAAGCCTATGTAAAACCAAAGGGCCCCAGGGCGGGGGTATTTTTGGCCCCAGCACTATAATTTGAACAATCTTGGTAGGGGTCCACTAGATGAAGCTTCATACCAAATAGCAAAGACCTGGGCCTTGCGGTTTCAGAGAAGATTTTTAAAGATTTTCCCTATATAAGCCCATGTAAAACCAAAGGACCCCGGGGCGGGGGCATTTTTGGACCCAGCACTATAATTTGAACGGATCCGGGTCGTTTCGCCCGTGGGTCGTTTGCCAGGTCGTTTCGCCCTGAGTCGTTTCGCCCTGATTTCGGGGCTGGGTCGTTTCGCCCTTATTGGGTGAGTTGTTTCGCCCGCGAGTCGTTTCGCCCGTGGGTTGTTTCGCCTCAATTATATTTTTAAGGGAGTGACAAACAGAATGGATGGGTAAACGGACAGATGGTTAAATGAATAAACGAATAAAAATATGAATGGAGTTGTGCGTTGGTAGATGTACTGACGGACGGACGAAAGTATGGTTGAATATACGGAGATGGATAAGTGAATGAATAAATGAATTATTGATTGGGGTTTCACGTCCGAGTCAACACTGTATAGGTCACTTGCATGCGTTGCTTCCAGTCATGTGGGTTTTTTTACCCGACACTGAGATGAAACGGCATCTCAGGCGGAAAGCCAAAAGGACAGTTACTCAGTTACTTTCCTACTAATGATAGTGATTATTGTTTCTCGTGACGAGCCTCATATCTGATTGTCAAATACGCTTTTTCGTCAGGCTGAGTTGTGCAAAAATACCAGAATTTGTTTATTAGAAAAAAATGGATTTTTTTTTGTGGAAAATCGATGTTAGCAAGTCTATGTAATGAAGAACCCTCAACCCTTACCCACACTTTATACAGCAATTTGTGGGTCCTCACATATACTTTATTTTTTCTTATTTCAGTTACTAAACATAGACAATAAGAAATGAGAAAAATGTCACATTTTTACATTTACACAGTAATTTTCACAGCCATAAGTCCCATTATATCAATGTCAAATATGGATAATTGCATTATAAGTGTCATCACTAGATGCAAACTTGTTACAAAGTTCATTAATGAAGCTCTTACAGTTCTTGCGAAATTAATTTGAATGGTAGGGTGGTCGCTGGGTTCGACGCAATGTTTTACAAAGTCAGTGAACCGTGAAAAATGCGTCAAGGTCAAATATCGATGCTTGAATTATCGCTGCCATCCCAAGATGCAAGTTTGTACCAAATATCATTAATGAAACTCTTTACAGTTCTTAAGAAACGAACATAAATAGTGGGATGAACGTTAGGTTTGACACAATAGTTTTCAAAGTCAGTGAATCATGAAAAGTAGATCAAAGTCAAATATAGCACCTAACGAGGATATTACAATATTTTACGGGACTCCCCATACCCCCATCAACCCCTTTATATACAAAAACATATCTAACCTCGATCCATAGGGCTTGAAAAAATAAGGGCGAAAGGACCCACCAAATCAGGGTGAAACGATCAACGGCGAAACGACCCAGGACGAAACAACTCGAGCGAAACGACCCACGGGCGAAACGACTCATGGGCGAAATGACTCACGGGCAAAACGACCCATGACCATTTGAACGATCTAGGTAGGGGTCCACTAAATGAAGCTTCATACCAAATAGCAAAGACCAGGGCCTTGGGGATTCAGAGAAGATTTTTAAAGATTTTCCCTATATAAGCCCATGTAAAACCAAAGGGCCCCGGAGCGGGGGTATTTTTGGCCCCAGCATTATAATTTGAACAATCTTGGTAGGGGTTGACTAGATGAAGCTTCATACCAAATATCAAAGATACAGGCCTTGCGGTTTCAGAGAAGAAAATTTTTAAAAAGATTTTCCCTATATAAGCCAATGTAAAACCAAAGGGCCCCAGGGAGGGCGCATTTTTGGCCCCAGCACTATAATTTGAACAATCTTGGTAGGGGTCCACTAGATGAAGCTTCATACCAAATAGCAAAAACCTGGGCCTTGCGGTTTCAGAGAAGAAGATTTTTTTAAAGATTTTCCCTATATAAGCCCATGAGCAAGAGACTTTATCCACATTGCGTAGTACTGGTTTCTTCCCAGGAAATGAGGGCCACATGGATTAGTACTAGTTTACTAAATGTGTTACCCTCTATAAATAAGGTCGATTATTATTATTATTATTATTTTAAACCATAAGGGCCCCGGGCGGGGGCATTTTTGGCCCCGGCACTATAATTTGAACGATCTTGGTAGGGGTCCACTAGATGAAGCTTCATACAAAATAGCAAAGACCTTGGCCTTGCGGTTTCAGAGAAGAAGATTTTTAAAGATTTTCCCTATATAAGCCCATGTAAAACCAAAGGGCCCCGGAGCGGAGGCATTTTTGGCCCCAGCACTATAATTTGAACAATCTTGGTAGGGGTTGACTAGATGAAGGTTCATACCAAATAGCAAAGACCTGGGCCTTGCCGTTTCAGAGAAGAAGATTTTTTAAGGGTTAACCCTATATAATCCTATGTAAAACCAAAGAGCCCTGGGGCGGGGGCATTTTGGGCCCCAGCACTATAAGATGAACAATCTTGGTAGGGGTCCACTAGATGAAGCTTCATACCAAATATCAAAGACCTGGGCTATGTGGTTTCAGAGAAGATTTTTTAAGTTTTCGGTGAAGAAAATCTATTTATGGCTCCTGTGACCTAGATGTGCAACAGACCGGAACCATTTGAACAACTTTGAAAGGGGACCACCTAAGGATCATTCCTGTGAAGTTTCGTCAAAATGCGATCAGTGGTTGAGGAGGAGATGTCGTTTGAAGAAAAAGTTTACGCACAGACGCACACACGACGGACAAAAAATAATCCCAAAAGCTCACCTCGTCACTACGTGACAGGTGAGCTAAAAAGTATAAATGTGAGAGTTATAGTTCTTGCGCAGTGCACATCGTTTAATACTGATTAATACTTATATGAAGTTTCGTGAAGATAGCTTTAACGGTTTTCAAGTTATAGAGCGGACACGAATTTGTGACAGACGGACAGACACAGACGGACAGACAAATGCCCGGGGGACAAACAATATGTCTCTCTGGAAAATTTTTTTTCGGGGAAGACATAATTACCCCCGTCAGTATTTTTATCATGATAGGGATAATTGGTCAAAAAATGAATAAATTCGTACACAAAAACCTGCCAGCTGTCTCCAATATGGCAGATCAAGGGAGAATAAACTTACAACTAGAAAAAGTGTCCATAGGACACGGATGCCCCCGCCAAATGCCATTCATAAAAAATATTACAAATGTACTTCAAATCAATCATAAAATATATGCATCAAAGGCATATAATCAAAAAACCAAAAATGCAAGAGTTTTCTTCCTTGTTCATGACACATCGTCTCAGTGTGATGAATGCACCTGTGAAGTTTCATGAATATATTCCATACAGTTTAGGAGTTATGGCCCGGACACGGTTTACTTTATGGTACTAAGTCAAGGGCAGAAAATCCAAAAACCAAAAATGCAAGAGTTGTCTTCCTTGTTCATGACACATCGTCTCAGTGTGAAGAATGCACCTGTGAAGTTTCATGAATATATTTCATACGGTTTAGGAGTTATGGCCCGGACACGGTTTACTATATGTTACTAAGTCAAGGGCAGACAATCCAAAAACCAAAAATGCAAGAGTTGTCTTCCTTGTTAATGACACATCGTCTCAGTGTGACGAATGCACCTGTGAAGTTTCATGAATATATTCCATACGGTTTAGGAGTTATGGCCCAGACATGGTTTACTATATGGTACTCAGTCAAGGGCAGATAATCCAAAAACCAAAAATACAAGAGTTATCTTCCTTGTTCATGACACATCCTCTCAGTGCAATGAATGCACCTGTGAAGTTTCATGAATATATTCCATACGGTTTAGGAGTTATGACCCGGACACGGTTTACTATATGGTACTAAGTCAAGGGCAGATAATCCAAAAACCAAAAATGCAAGAGTTGTCTTCCTTGTTCATGACACATCGTCTCAGTGTGATGAATGCACCTGTGAAGTTTCTTGAATATATTCCATACGGTTTAGGAGTTATGGCCCGGACATGGTTTACTATATGGTACTCAGTCAAGGGTAGATAATCCAAAAACCAAAAATGCAAGAGTTGTTTTCCTTGTTCATGTAACATCGTCTTAGTGTGATGAATCCACCTGTGAATTTTCACGAATATTCCATACGGTTTAGGAGTTATGGCCCCGACACGGTTTACTATATGGTACAAAGTCAAGGGCAGATAATCCAAAAACCAAAAAAATGCAAAAGTTATCTTCCTTGTTCATTACACATCATCTAAGTGTGATGAATGCATCTGTGAAGTTTCATGAATATATTCCATACAGTTTAGGAGTTATGGCCCAGACACGGTTTACTATATGGTACTAAGTCAAGGGCAGATAATCCAAAAACCAAAAATGCAAGAGTTGTCTTCCTTATTCATGACACATTCTTCCTTATTCATGACACATCGTCTCAGTGTGATGAATGCACCTGTGAAGTTTCATGAATATATTCCATACGGTTTAGGAGTTATGGCCCGGAGACGGTTTACTATACAGTACTAAGTCAAGGGCAGATAATCCAAAAACCAAAAATGCAAGAGTTGTCTTCCTTGTTCATGACCCAGACATGGTTTACTATATGGTACTCAGTCAAGGGCAGATAATCCAAAAACCAAAAATGCAAGAGTTGTTTTCCTTGTTCATGTAACATCGTCTTAGTGTGATGAATCCACCTGTGAATTTTCACGAATATATTCCATACGGTTTAGGAGTTATGGCCCCCGACACCGTTTACTATATGGTACAAAGTCAAGGGCAGATAATCCAAAAACCAAAAATGCAAGAGCTATCTTCCTTGTTCATTACACATCATCTAAGTGTGATGAATGCACCTGTGAAGTTTCATGAATATATTCCATACGGTTTAGGAGTTATGGCCCAGACACGGTTTACTATATGGTACTAAGTCAAGGGCAGATAATCCAAAAACCAAAAATGCAAGAGTTGTCTTCTTTGTTCATGACACATCGTCTCAGTTTGATGAATGCACATGTGAAGTTTCATGAATATATTCCATACGGTTTATGAGTTATGGCCTGGACATGAAGTCGGGATGGACGGACGGACAATCAAACGGACGGACAGGGGTAAAACTTAATGCCCTTCCGCTATTCTCCGAACAGGCGGGGGCATAAAAAATGCTCCGCTGCAACCTCTCAATTATGAGTCACATACAGAACTCATTAAGCTGGATCCACACACAATGAAAAGTTCCCCCGTTCTTTCTATAAGCCATTTTTTTTTTTTACAAAGAGAAATACAATCATAATACAGTGAAATTTCAATAGCTAGAGCACAGATGCCTCATTTACCATGGCTGATTTGAACTTTACCCATAAAATGCCAATCACGATAATTGTTGTCTGCTTTGCCATCTGCCGGCTACCTGAAAAGTAATTTTTTGCAAACAGTGTGGACCCAGATCAGACTGCTCCTGTAGGAGCAGTCTGATCTGGGCCCACACTGTTTGCCTGTATGCAAAAATATTTCTAAAAAGTTTGCAAAAAAAATCAGCGGACAACATAAGCAGACAACATTTTCAGATGTAGTTTTTCTCGGCATCTTAAGGGTTAATTTTCATTCCCTATCAGAGGAATTCTTCCCACCGCTCTAAACAAGAAATAGGTAGTACCGTGAAAACCTAAATATTTGGACACCTTGAATTCTCATGTAATTTTCCTTATATTTAAACGATATGCAAGGAGTCCAAACAGTGCAAATGGAATGGCAAACAGTGTAGACAATGATCAGACTGCTCCCTGCAAGGAGTCCAAAAGGTGCAAATGGAATGGCATACAGTGCAGACCTTGATCTGGGTCTGCACTGTTTGCTTAGGCCTATCTGTCCCAATACTTAGGATGATTACGGTATACTCATCAAAATCATCTCGACATCAGGTTAACAAGTCTGTGTAATGAACACCCCTCTTAACCCAACTCCATATAGAGAAAGTGGGGTTAACAGGGGTATACATTATTTTCCTTATTTGTGTTAAAAAACCTAGATTAGGGGTACTTGTTAGAACCGCCTCACTGAGACAAAATCATTCAGGTGATGCTAACAAGCACCCACAATCTATGTTTGAACAAGAAATAAGACCAGAGGACCAGTGGTCCTGAACCGCTCACCTGTCTGGTGACAATTTTCCTACTTAGATCAGCAGAAAATGTCATTTACCCTGCTCATAAATTTTAAAATGCCATCTCAATATTTGTTGGCATTTTAAAACTTATGAGCAGGGTAAATTTCATGGGCGTGACGGCCATTTTGGTCATGTGATCTAGACCGTATTGGCATTTTTTCATTTGTTCAACTCACAAAGGCTCCATATTAAATTTAACTTAAATTGGCTCAGCAGTTTTGGAGAAAAAATGTTTGAAATATGGATCCTGAATGACCTTGGTCTAAGGCCAATGAATGACCTTGACCTTTCTGACCCATAGATCTTCATGTATTCAATTACTTTACCTGATCTACAAATTTTGTTGACACTGTCTTCAATGGTTTCCTATAAATCCATTATTTTCACTTTGCCCCATGCAAAAGCCTAAGTCGGAAAATTTGACATTGCTGTAAAATAGGTCAAGGTCAACACAGGGTCATCATTTGTACAAACCATAATGGGCCCGAGTACCATATGCTACATGCCAAGTTTCAAAGCCACTGGCCTTATGGTTCTGGAGAAGAAGATTTTTGAAGGCTTTTTACCATATATGGGCATGGCGGCCATCTTGGTCATGTGATCCAGACCCGCGAACGAGGCCAATGAATGACCTTGACCTTTCTGATCCATATACATTCATGTATACAGTTACTTTACCTGATCTACAAATTTTGGTGACACTGTCTTCAATGGTTTCCTATAAATCCATTATTTTCACTTTGCCCCATGCAAAAGCCTAAGTCGACAAATTTGACATTGCTGTAAAATAGGTCAAGGTCAACCCAGGGTCACCATTTGTACAAACCATGATGGGCCCCGAGTACCATATGCTACATGCCAAGTTTCAAGGCCACTGGCCTAATGGTTCTGGAGAAGAAGATTTTTGAAGGCTTTTTATCATATATGGGCATGGCGGCCATCTTGGTCATGTGATCCAGACCCCGCGAACAAACTTTCATTCCCCCATCCCACTGAGGCTCCATATGAAATTTGGCTTTGATTGGCCCTGCAGTATAGGAGAAGAAGATCTTTGAAAATGGTGGACGGACGGACGATGGACCATGGCTATACTATAAGCTCACCTATGAGCCTAAAGGCTCAGCTGAGCTAAAAAAAACAACTAGAAATGCATCCACAAGACACAGATACTCCAGCCTGAAAATGTTGATGTTAGTATTTGACCTATGAATGCTAAGTATGACCTTGACGTTACAGGTACAGACCTGGGTCTTGCATGCAACAAATTGTCTCGTGATGATTAGCATTTCTGCCGAGTAATTTCCAAATCCATCCAGGAATAACAAATATATTGAGCTGACACAAGAAAAAGACACTTTTCTGTTTCTTTGATCTCTAAGTATGACCTTGACCTTGGACATACCAACCTGGGTCTTTCGCATGACACATCGTCTCATGATGGTTAACATTTCTGCCAAGTAATTTCAAAATCCATCCAGAAATAAGAAAGATATTCACCATGTTTAAGTTTCAGATCCTTTTTTGACATTTGACCTCTAAGTACTACCTTGACCTTGGAGGTACGGACCTTGGTTTTGCGGGCTACACATCGTCTTGTGATGGTCACCATTTCTACAAAGTAGTTTCAAAATCCATCCAGAAATAAGAAAATTATTGGCTGTGTTTAAGTTTCGGGCGGACGGACAGACAAACGAACAGATGTATGAACAAACGGACAGGGAAAATGCATTATGCCCTTCCACCATTCTTCAAGTGGCAGGGGCATAAAAACCTGACAACTGCTAGTTCTAGAGATTTGAAAGACGCCATTTCGGGACATGGATGTGTTATTGTAATGTGAGGAGATTCAAATTAGTAAACAAAGCATGACACTATTTTACTATTTTTCAAGGTCCAACATCGACGTTTCACTGTGTAGTTATCATTTAGATGATGACTAAAATAAACTCAACTGAATAAACATTATAATATAAAGTGCACAGATGTGTCATAATTTCAGGTACAAATACAGATGTCAAAAATTAGCATGCTACATTCAAACTCATTCCATCGGCCCCCGCCCATCGGGGCTTGAAGGAATAGATGGGCTGCATGATGCTTCCACGCAGAACTGAAACCGACCGCATACAAGTACTCTGGTAAACCACTGAGAGGATCCAAGCCTGCCCAGGCAAAGCGGTATGAGTCGTACCGTCCATGCGTATAAAGTGTTACATGTGGGTTTACGGCGTCCCGCAAACCCCTATGCTGAAAAGACAACCGAGCGTGATCTCTGACAGGTGTACGGGCAGCTGTGGGGTAAGGCACAAGAAAGATATTAGATGAATGACATGAATTATTTACAGTATCTATAAACAACACTTACTAACACAAAACATCACAATTTGTTGCTTCTGCAGCCAACTCACGACATCCGCCCCGAAGGCAAAACAATGTTCTGTGCTCGGAACGGGTGACGTGAATACCTACAGAAGCAAACAACAAAAACAAACTAAGTCCGTGACCGTGACCTTGAGACCATGGGTAGGTGTGGGGGTATTGCTGGATAAAACTTTGGACCCATATCTATCATCATACTAAATATAAACCACATCCATTGCATGGTTTGAAAAATATGAGCTCAAGTTCTACCCTGACCCAAAACCTTAACCTGAGTCTTAAACATTAAAAATTTCTAAGTTCGTGACCTTGACCTTGAGACCATGGGTAGGTGTGGGGGTATTGCTGGATAAAACTTTGGACCCATATCTATCATCATACTAAATATAAACCACATCCATTGCATGGTTTGAAAAATATGAGCTCAAGTTCTACCCTGACACAAAATCTTAACCTGAGTCTTAAACATTAAAAATTTCTTTCTAAGTCCGTGACCTTGACCTTGAGACCATGGGTAGGTGTGGGGGTATTGTTGGATAAAACTTTGGACCCATATCTATCATCATACTAAATATAAACCACATCCATTGCATGGTTTGAACTAGACATGTGTCCAAAGTACACAGATGCCCCCGCCATATATCTTTGTCGATATGGCTTGTACCCATTCTCTAGAATGGCACGGGGGTGTCTGGAGGGACCCGGAGCTGTCCACATGGACCCAAGGTCTGTGTCAGTGAATGCATCTTATCATAAGGAACAATAATATATATGGTTAAAGGCATTTATTCTTGATTATTGAGGACTATCATTTCATTACATAATATTATGTAGCCCTCAGAGCTGACTGAAGACAAGTCCTCTGGCTTCAACAGGTAAGGGGCCTCCTTGGGGAAAATCAATAAATTACTTACTGTTGACTGGTGTACATTATTGATTTTCCTCTTAAGTGCCTCTGTCAGGGGATTCAACAAGAGCTACTAATCACCCTATTATGGGCCGCCTTTGATCTGCTATAGTCAGTATATCACAGGGGGCAATAAAACAATTATGAACACACCGTGTGTTTTACTGTTACAGAATAAATGCCTTTCAGTGGTGGGGATATGAATTGTTTCTGAGATATAAGGCCTTTTATGAATTGAAGGGGGCGGGGCATGGTCCGGGGTTGACCAGAGGGAGACAAAGTCTGTGTCTTAGAATGAGTCATATCAAAAGGAACAATAATATGTATGGTTTAGGTGTTCGAATCTGATTAAGTCTGTGTCAGTCAATGCATCTTATCATAAGGAACAATAATATATATGGTTTAGGGGTGGTGACATGGATAGTTTCTGAGATATAACGAAGGGGGCGGTGCATGGCCCAGGGGGGACCCAAAGTCTGCGTCTTGGAATGTGTCATATGTTACCCCTTCCCTCTGATACCACTGGGTCACCTGAAGAACAGGGGAAAACGCAATTAAAAACAACAACAAAGTCTGTTTGTTTTTCCTTTGTTCATTCGTGGGCGCGATTCACGGATAATCACAATTTCTAAGTGAAATCTTAAGTAAGTCTAACAGCAGGCATGTTGCTCACTACTAATGATTATCATTAATGGTTCCATGTGTAAATGCACTTTCCCTAGAAAATGTCAGTCACCAGAGATCGTACCTCAGACCATGCATTTATGCAACAACGCGGAACGACTCTGGTACCAGACGACATATTCTAGAATATACCGAGTCCAGTGAAGGAACAAAATAAATGAATATAACATATATAGCACGCAATGAACAGATGCCTTTTCTACAGTATGAATGCCTGGATATGAATGGCGCTGGAATGCCATGTGCATTCTCTCAGTGTGAATACCATTCAGAATGCAGTAGATACTCTCTCCAGTATGAATAGAATTCACAATACAGAGCAGCCTCTCTCCAGTATGAATTACATCCAAAATGCAATATTTCTCTCCGGTATGAACAGCATTCATAAATATAGAGCAGCATCTGTCCAGTATGAATAATACACAAAATGCAATATATTCTCCCCAGTATGAATAGCATTCACAATACACAGCAGCCTCTCTCCAGTATGAAAAACATTCAAAATGCAGAGGAGCCTCTCTGTAGTGCGAATAGCGTTCCAAAGACAGTATGGTTTCTCACTAATATGAAATAAGCATTCTTTGATTGAAAAACCGGTTTACCTTTCCAGCACAGTGAAACATGTATGGAAACCCCCAGACTGATAAACGTTGCTAGAAAATTAATAAAAGCTACCATTCTATGAACACAATGTGATATGTGCAGAGTGATTAATAAAATATGGATTCTCTCAGGATTTCTAGATCTATATTGACTGTTTTAATCAGTCTGCACTGGGCACACCAATATAGAATACATGTATATTCAACAGATTCTTGTAATTGACTAGAAAATGTGTATTGACTAGATTTTTAAGATAATTGTAGCCTGAGCTGAATGGACAGTTTATCTTGATAAAAATGTAGTATACATTTGTATGTGTCATGCGTTCCTCATCCACTTCGTATGATAAGCTCTAAACAACAGCTCACTGGCATGACAGACAGCAACAAGTTCCTACCATTTATTCCCTGCATTCCATGTCAATGGCTAGCAACGAAGTCATAAAATGGAATAAATCGACACCATGGCGCTAACACTGGCACATGGGACATTGTTTACATTACAGGTTAATGATCCATTCAACACTATTTAGGTCATATCAAGCCGGCCATTTTACCTGTCATTGCCTCTCTTGGGCAGGCTTATGTGCAGAGGGTCAACCAGCACAGTGTGCACTTCCCACATGAGGAACCGACAACTGCAAACCTTGACCCATAATCAGTGTTTACGAAAGAATGTTTCGGTTCCAGGCAAGTAGCGAACCCTCGTCCAGTTCACCAGCTAGACGCGCATCTGACCCAACCACCCAGACTGGCCATATACGACTCAAATATGTGGTCTTATCATAACACTCCTGCATATGTTTTACTGCTGTATTTAGTAGTGCAGCTTTCTTCGACAGACAACACGATTACAGCAAAATACAGCTCATAAAGATGCAATCTGGACATAGTCTTTACAGGACAAGTGCAGTCATGGATGGTGCATATCTCACTGATATATATATAAAGGTTATTTTAGCAGGGTATGTAAAAATAGCTTGGTCAGACCACAGGAATTTAGGACTGTAAACAAAGGCTTTTACTATCGCCACTTTGTTAAACAATTTTCGCCAAACTACACTGAAACTGACACTGTCGCTTCGCGGACACATAAATGGAATAGTAATAAACATCTCCACATTGTTAAGAAACAATGGCAATACCTGAAGAACAGGGGAAAACGCAATTAAAAACAACAACAAAGTCTGTTTGTTTTTCCTTTGTTCATTCGTGGGCGCGATTCACGGATAATCACGCGAGAACAACAGGAACAACCGACAGATCTGCAATGGACCGAAATGGACGGAATTGGTTTTTCACAACCTCCTTTGGCTGGCATCCGGCCATCAACCCATGGAGGGGGTTAATCACTGTATTTTAAAAAAATGGTATCCCCTGTTCATATACGGTAAATTTAGCACTTTGAAACCAAATTTACACAAAAACACTACTATGTAACACTCTTCCCCTCTAAAACAAATGTCGCCCTCGACATTTATTTTAGATTGGATAAATCTGAAATCTTATTCTATTAATTACTGTATAGAACACCCTTGGTTTATGCAACCTTGAAACTATTTATGAATCACTGGATTATTAGTCAAGTTTTGACACCTGAAATCCACATTCGGGAGACAGGATTTGAAGATGGCCAATCTTCTCAGTATCCAATCTAGTGATCACGCTCCCATAATAACCCATTTCATTTATGTAATGTTCATAAATAAGCTTCAATAAAATACTTACAATTAATGTACCTCTGGCTACTTTCATGTTCCTACAGAGTAAGCCCTGCTGTACAGTAACTTAGTAACTGCCATCTTACCACCAATACTGACTATAGTTTCCACTTCCAAGCAGCTGCACATCAATGGAAGAGGACAACTGACTCACCTGCGGTCTTAGAGATGGTTTCCCAAGTATGTCATATGTCAAAGTGGTTGGTGGACGTCTGTCCCTCATTGGTTGGGATCTCCTGTCTGTTCTCTCACTAGAACTTTCATCACTAGAATCAGCTTCAGCTCCCTCCGATCCTGTCCCAAAAGCAACCTGGTCTTCTGCCAATGACTCTATGTCTGAGTCTCCCTCTTGTGAGGCTGGCACGAAGACTCTAGCATTTGGGTTAAGGGTGCTCGACGATTCTCCTGCTGTTCTATAGCTGACCTGAGAAGACTCTATGTCATTCTCTTCTTCAATTGGTCTCCACTCATCTTCTGAATCACTACTACTTGGTCTATGTTGAGGTGAAGGTTCTTTTGTCATCCGCACTGACTGCCCTTTAGGTTTTACCAGCCCCGGTTCCAAAGGAAGACTATCACAGGCTAACAACAAGTTCCTGTGCAACGTACGTAACCCTTGATTACCGATTTCCGGTTTTACCTGGTAGACGGGTGAATTTCCATCCATCCTTCTGACAACCACATGTATTTGATCTTCCCAGTAAGACCTTAGCTTTCCAGGCCCCCCTCTTTCCTTCAGATTCCTTACCAATACTCTATCACCAGGTTGAAGTACTACACTACCCATACACCTGTCATGCTGAACTTTACCCTTTTTACCAGCCTTCCTCGCATTCTGTTGTACTACCTGGTATGCATCCTGCATACTTTCAGTCCATTTCTGAGCATAACTCCGATGAGACCCAACTTCATGATCTTCATTTAGTCCAAAGACCAAATCAACCGGAAGTCTTGGAGAACGACCAAATAGTAAGTTGAAAGGTGAAAACCCTGTGGATTCATGTCTGGTGCAATTAAAAGCATGAGTCATCTTATTGACATGCTTATGCCATTCCCTTTTGTGATCTTTTGGTAATGTTCTCAACATACCTAGGAGTGTCCGATTAAACCTCTCGACTTGCCCATTCCCTTCAGGGTGATAAGGGGTTGTCCTGGAATGAAGAACTCCACATACCTTTTCTAGATGCTTGAAGAGTTCATTTTCAAACTCTCTGCCTTGGTCATGGTGCAATCGATTCGGAAACCCAAAACGGAGGATAAAATCATTAAACAATCTGTCGGCAGCAGTCTTACCGGACTTATTGCGAGTGGGGTATGCTTGCGCGAATCTTGTGAAATGGTCTACTACAACGAGTATGTATTCATGACCACCACTGGACTTCTCTAGGTGCAAGTAGTCAATAGAGACAAGTTCAAATGGACATGTTGTAACGATCGGCTTTAAAGGTGCACGCCTATTAAAGGTTGGTTTCTTGTCTTTAAGGCATTTGCAAACTTTTGTGACATACTGTGTTATCTCATTTGACATTCTCGGCCAGAAAAATCTCTCTCTTGCCAACGCTATAACCCTATCAGGGCCCAGATGACCCATATTACAATGAAGTTGATCATACACTACCTGTTTCAAGTCAGGAGGTAGCGCCAGTTGATTGTATTCTTTTCCTCCCGGTTCTCTGTACTTACGCCACAAGATTCCCTCTGAATCCACAGTCAGTTTTGTCCACTCTTTTAACCAGGCCCTACAAGCAAAATTACCAACTTGACTGCTTTTTGGTTTTTCACCTTTTGAAACCCACTCCCTTACCTGTTTCAATGTATCATCCTTAGACTGAGCCAATTTAATCTGAGGCTTTGTCATTATGCCTATGCCTATTACTTCTTCAGCCTGCCGTTCTGAGCTCAGTATACCTCCGGTGCTTAAAGCAGATACCCAGGCCACCTTACCTTCTTCCTGATTTTTCAGAACATTCACAACTGCACTAATTTCTTCAGGGTAAACCGTCTGCGTACAATCAGAAATATACCTGTCGATTCCCATAGGCATTCTTGATAGTCCATCTGCATCCCTGTTATTCTTACCTGGTTTGTAGCAGATTTTAAAGTTGTAGTCAGCCAGTTCCGCCACCCATCTATGCCTTGTGGCATCCAGACGAGCTGATGACAGTATATAGGTCAACGGATTATTATCCGTGTAAACAGTGAAATATGGGGCGTAATAGAGGAAATCTTTGAAGCGGTCTGTCACAGCCCATTTTAATGCCAAAAACTCCAATTTCCCAGAATGGAAATGGTAATTTTTCTCTGAAGGGGTAAGTGTTCGAGAACCATACCCTATTACTGCCAATCTGCCATCTTCTTGCTTCTGATACAAAATTGCCCCCAGTCCCTCTTGAGAGGCATCCGTATGCAATACGAATTCCTTCTCAAAATCAGGATAAACCATCATACCTGAGCTAGTCAACATGTCTATCAGCTCATCCAGACACTGACGATGAATATCTGTCCATACTATTGGCTTACTTGAAGGCACCTGTCCATTTTTAGCCTTTGCTTTCTTCTTACACTTCTTTTTCTTACCGGGTTCTTTGCCTGGCAGAGATTCCTCCTGTTTAAGTAAATCATAAAGGGGTTTTGCCCTTCGAGAGAAATCTGGAATGTACTTACGATAGTAGCTGATGAAACCAAGCAACTGTCTAACCTCGCCCACTTTTGACGGTCGCTTCTCTTTAAGGGACTGGACAGCTTCCTTGTCTCGCTCATCCATACAATAGCCATCTTTTGTGATTTTGTGACCTAAATAACGAGCTTCTTGTCTAAACAGCTCACATTTACTTGGTTTGAGTTTAATACCCTTTACTCTCAACCTTCTTAGGACTTTTCTCACATCTTCGATGTGTTGTTTAAATGTCTTACTGAAGACCAAGAGGTCGTCTAAGTATGGTATACATATATCATCCCTCAAATCAGCTAAATTGGTTTCCATAAACTGCTGAAAACACCCCGGTGCCCCAGAAAGGCCAAATGGGATTCTGACCCATTCAAACAAACCCCATGGAGTGATAAAAGCAGATAAAGGTCTGGACTCCTCTTTTATGAAGCCCTGGTGGTATGCTTTACCCTGGTCAAGCAAAGAAAACCAATTGTTACCCTTTAGGTTGTTCAGGGCATCTTGAATTCTTGGTATAGGCTGCCTATCCTTCTGTGATTTTGAATTAAGCTCACGGTAGTCAATGCAAAGCCTAAGGGTGCCATCTTTCTTCCTAACACAGACGACAGGGCTCGAATAGGAAGAACATGATCTTCTTATAAACCCTTTGCTCATAAGGTCAAAAACGTAATCTTTAACCTCTTTCAATAAAGGGGGAGGGATAGATGAGTATGTCTTCCTAACTGGCTCTGTGTCTACTAACCTTATGTCCATTTCTAGGTCTGGAGCACACCCTATGTCGTCATCAGTCTTAGAGAATGAACAACACTCCTCTTTCAAAAGTTGCTTTATTTGAAGTACCTGGTCACAAGACAAACCTTTAGTTTCTAACTGAACATCTGGTTCCCAACTGTCACTAGGTTCACTTACCTTTTCCTGTTCACCTGTTTCATTCCGGTCAGCACCCGCTTCAGTGTCCTGAAAATTATCATTTGAATGACCTGTCCGACATGGAAGCGTGATTACTGACTGCACTGTGAAAAGTTGGCCAACCACTGTATTTCGCTTAATGATAACATCGTGGTTTGTGTTATTCTGAATGGGGATAGAAATACTGCAACATGACCCCCTTTGGACCGTTATTAAAGTCTCGTTTATATCAACACCTTCACCCCAAGGGTTTTCTATATTCGGGACAAATATAGCCAGTTTATTTATTTCATTGGCCCCGGTATGCACAAAACACCTCAAAACTGTTGATGTGCCCCTTTTCACAACAGTATGCAATTTACCAGATTTCACCAGACCGATAAGATCATTTTCATTCTCTAAAACAGAGCCAATGGATGTAAGACATGCTTTAGTCTTACTTGGCAAAGCTTTAGACAAACAGCTGATAAACTTGGTTTGTTCTGAATATTTTCCCTTTAACTCTCTTATTACGTTGAACCCTATGATTGGTATTTCTACATTGCATACCTCGGTGACTAAAAAGGGCACAACAAGTTCCTCAGACTCTGTATCTAAACCCAATGATATTGGCACCCAACCAGCAAATTCTATTATGTTACCATTGGCTGCCAATATATTGAGTTCACCCTCAAACAATTCTTTCACTGGTCTGACTACAGACTCTGGGAACTCCTTATTAAGCTGAGCTTTAGAAATGATAGAAACCTGGGCTCCTGTATCCCAAAGAACTTCATGCTCTTTTTCATTTAACTGTACCTTCAATGAACATTTTTCACCAATAAGGTTAACTAACTTTTGCCTTGCTTTGGGTGAAAGCTCATGCACACAACCCTTAATGTCATTCAGATTCTTAGATTCTTTGTCACTGATTCTACCTTCTAATGAGTTTATTGATTTACAGATAGGCTTATGTGATTGCCAGTGTTTCTTTTGACAACTTTCTGAACAGTACATCACTGATTTACAACCTGCACATACTTTGCTGGCATTGTCTTTAACACAAAAATTACAAGACGGGGCATCATCAGGGACCACACCTTGCCCCTCTAGCGAGGCCCCTGAGAGTTTCCCTGCTGTGGTGATTTCTTCTGCCTACAACCCCTCGAGAAATGTTCGTTACTGCCACACCTGAAACAATGGTCACATCTTCCCTCTTTCCCATTTTGTTCACACCAATGACACTGTCTCCTGATTGTCTTTTTCTTCTCTGTTTCAGCTGCACTTGATGACTGCCCTGCATTTCGCCTTGTCATCTCTGTCCTCAAAGCATCCACTTCTGCTTTTAAAGTTTTCATTTCTGTGTTCAGAACGCCCTCTTTAATAGGTTTCCTATCTTTCACCTGCTCATCTGTTGCCTCTACCTGATTCACTTTTACAGTTTTTCTGTCTATCTTTGTTTTTCGTTCTAACTCTCTTGACGTAACTGTATTTAAAACCAAGATAAGTTCTTCATCAGTTACATCCTTCTTAAGAAGGGTAGATTCAAAACCTCGTCTTATATTGTCATCTTTTAAACCTGTCAGTATGGCATGCAGTGTCATATTTTGAACGAGAGTTTCGTCATAACTCATGCCACTCCCCTTCTCTTTTGAGGCAAATAAAACCTTCTGTCTTAAATCAAAGGCACGAAACACAAAGTCTTGGGGAGTCTCTTTCGAATCTTGCACTAAATTGCTTAGGTTTTGATACAGTTCGGTTGCAGTCTTTTCTTTATAATAAGATCTGATCAAACTGTTCACATCATTTAACTGCAGGAGGGGTCTTCCCTCGAGATAACTCCTCAAACTGTTCTGAGTACTTACTGCCCTTATTATGCCTTCAATTATCTCATTCTCTTTATAACCCTTCTTCTGTCCATCCTCAACCTGACGTCTATAACTAATGAAGCTGATGCCGTTCTTACAGTCAATTTGCCCAGAGATTTTGAAGTCCTTTCTGAACATGTATGTTCCAGCTACTGGTTCTTTCGCACACTTTATTTCTGTTTCATTTGCTTTTATATCTGCTTCTCTTGTTTTAACTTTCAGTTTTTCACTTAAACTAGTAAGTGTAGCGATTCCCCCATCCTCTTCCTTTGATGTTTTCCAGATCAACTCTTCAAATACTGATAACGCTTTAGCTCTAGTTGTCTTGGTGACATCCAGCAGGGTTAGAAACTCCGCAGCTACTGGTTTCAACTCCTCCAATGTACACCCATACAACTTCGCCCTAACATCAGCACAAAGAGTCAGGTATTCTTCTGACATTGTGACGACCAGTGATCATGTGGATAATCTCGGTAGAACCTCCAAAATGTTACCCCTTCCCTCTGATACCACTGGGTCACCTGAAGAACAGGGGAAAACGCAATTAAAAACAACAACAAAGTCTGTTTGTTTTTCCTTTGTTCATTCGTGGGCGCGATTCACGGATAATCACAATTTCTAAGTGAAATCTTAAGTAAGTCTAACAGCAGGCATGTTGCTCACTACTAATGATTATCATTAATGGTTCCATGTGTAAATGCACTTTCCCTAGAAAATGTCAGTCACCAGAGATCGTACCTCAGACCATGCATTTATGCAACAACGCGGAACGACTCTGGTACCAGACGACATATTCTAGAATATACCGAGTCCAGTGAAGGAACAAAATAAATGAATATAACATATATAGCACGCAATGAACAGATGCCTTTTCTACAGTATGAATGCCTGGATATGAATGGCGCTGGAATGCCATGTGCATTCTCTCAGTGTGAATACCATTCAGAATGCAGTAGATACTCTCTCCAGTATGAATAGAATTCACAATACAGAGCAGCCTCTCTCCAGTATGAATTACATCCAAAATGCAATATTTCTCTCCGGTATGAACAGCATTCATAAATATAGAGCAGCATCTGTCCAGTATGAATAATACACAAAATGCAATATATTCTCCCCAGTATGAATAGCATTCACAATACACAGCAGCCTCTCTCCAGTATGAAAAACATTCAAAATGCAGAGGAGCCTCTCTGTAGTGCGAATAGCGTTCCAAAGACAGTATGGTTTCTCACTAATATGAAATAAGCATTCTTTGATTGAAAAACAGTGTAACATGTATGGAAACCCCCAGACTGATAAACGTTGCTAGAAAATTAATAAAAGCTACCATTCTATGAACACAATGTGATATGTGCAGAGTGATTAATAAAATATGGATTCTCTCAGGATTTCTAGATCTATATTGACTGTTTTAATCAGTCTGCACTGGGCACACCAATATAGAATACATGTATATTCAACAGATTCTTGTAATTGACTAGAAAATGTGTATTGACTAGATTTTTAAGATAATTGTAGCCTGAGCTGAATGGACAGTTTATCTTGATAAAAATGTAGTATACATTTGTATGTGTCATGCGTTCCTCATCCACTTCGTATGATAAGCTCTAAACAACAGCTCACTGGCATGACAGACAGCAACAAGTTCCTACCATTTATTCCCTGCATTCCATGTCAATGGCTAGCAACGAAGTCATAAAATGGAATAAATCGACACCATGGCGCTAACACTGGCACATGGGACATTGTTTACATTACAGGTTAATGATCCATTCAACACTATTTAGGTCATATCAAGCCGGCCATTTTACCTGTCATTGCCTCTCTTGGGCAGGCTTATGTGCAGAGGGTCAACCAGCACAGTGTGCACTTCCCACATGAGGAACCGACAACTGCAAACCTTGACCCATAATCAGTGTTTACGAAAGAATGTTTCGGTTCCAGGCAAGTAGCGAACCCTCGTCCAGTTCACCAGCTAGACGCGCATCTGACCCAACCACCCAGACTGGCCATATACGACTCAAATATGTGGTCTTATCATAACACTCCTGCATATGTTTTACTGCTGTATTTAGTAGTGCAGCTTTCTTCGACAGACAACACGATTACAGCAAAATACAGCTCATAAAGATGCAATCTGGACATAGTCTTTACAGGACATGTGCAGTCATGGATGGTGCATATCTCACTGATATATATATAAAGGTTATTTTAGCAGGGTATGTAAAAATAGCTTGGTCAGACCACAGGAATTTAGGACTGTAAACAAAGGCTTTTACTATCGCCACTTTGTTAAACAATTTTCGCCAAACTACACTGAAACTGACACTGTCGCTTCGCGGACACATAAATGGAATAGTAATAAACATCTCCACATTGTTAAGAAACAATGGCAATACCTGAAGAACAGGGGAAAACGCAATTAAAAACAACAACAAAGTCTGTTTGTTTTTCCTTTGTTCATTCGTGGGCGCGATTCACGGATAATCACGCGAGAACAACAGGAACAACCGACAGATCTGCAATGGACCGAAATGGACGGAATTGGTTTTTCACAACCTCCTTTGGCTGGCATCCGGCCATCAACCCATGGAGGGGGTTAATCACTGTATTTTAAAAAAATGGTATCCCCTGTTCATATACGGTAAATTTAGCACTTTGAAACCAAATTTACACAAAAACACTACTATGTAACACTTATCATAAGGAACGATAATATATATGGTTTAGGTGTTCGAATCTGATTAATTTTCAAGGTAATTAGGCGGGGCATGGGCCGGGGGTGACCGGAGGGACCAAAAATCTTTGCCTTGGAATGTGTCATATCATAAGCAACAATAATATATATGGTTTAGGTGGGGGGGGGGGGGGGGGGTCGGGATGGACCCAATGTCTGTATCAGTCAATGCATCTTATCATAAGGAACAATAATATATATGGTTAAGGGGTGGGGATATGGATAGTTTCTGAGATATAAAGACTTTAATGAAGCAAAGGGGGCGGGGCATGGCCCAGGTGACTGTAGGGACCCAAAGTCTGTGTCATGGAATGTGTCATATCATAAGGAACAATAATATATATGGTTTAGGTGTTCGAATCTGATTAATTTTCAAGATAATTAGGCATTTTGACAGTTTTACATACAAATTTCTATATAAATGGTGGGGGGGGGGAGCCGGGATGGACCCAATGTCTGTATCAGTCAATGCATCTTATCATAAAGAACAATAATATATATGGTTAAGGGGTGGGGATATGGATAGTTTCTGAGATATAAAGACTTTAATGAAGCAAAGGGGGCGGGGCATGGCCCAGGGGTGACTGTAGGGACCCAAAGTCTGTGTCATGAAATGTGTCATATCATAAGGAACAATAATATATATGGTTTAGGTGTTCGAATCTGATTAATTTTCAAGATAATTAGACATTTTGACAGTTTTGCATACAAATTCCTATATGACAATTTTGACCTGTTAAGCAATCTGACCCCTGGGCCCACCCAGGGGCATGACCCTGGGTCAACTTGAACATGAACTGATAGGTCTTGGTCTGAGTAGATGTCATACCATATTTCAACTTTGTAATATGGATAGTTTCTGAGATATAAAGACTTTAATGAAGCAAAGGGGGCGGGGCATGGCCCAGGGGTGACCGTAGGGATCCAAAGTCTGTGTCATGGAATGTGTCATATCATAAGGAACAATAATATATATGGTTTAGAGGTTCGACGAATCCGATTAATTTTCAAGACAGTTAGACATTTTGACAGTTTTGCATACAAATTTCTATATAACGGGGTGGGGGGGGGGGGGTCGGGATGGACCCAATGTCTGTATCAGTCAATGCATCTTATCATAAGGAACAATAATATATATGGTTAAGGGGTGGGGATATGGATAGTTTCTAAGATATAAAGACTTTAATGAAGCAAAGAGGGCGGGGCATGGCCCAGGGGTGACTGTAGGGACCCAAAGTCTGTGTCATGGAATGTGTCATATCATAAGGAACAATAATATATATGGTTTAGGTGTTCGAATCTGATAAATTATCAAGATAATTAGACATTTTGACAGTTTTGCATGCAAATTCCTATATGACAATTTTGACCTGTTACGCAATCTGACCCCTAGGCCCACCCAGGGGCACGACTTTGGGTCAATTTGAACATGAACTGATAGGTCTTGGTCTGAGTAGATGTCATACCAAATTTCAACTTTGTAGCACAACAGGTAAAAAAATTATATGCGAGTCCGAGGTTTCAGCTCGACATTTCAGCCCAAGGTCGACATTTCAGCCCGAGGTGGTTACGAACGTGACATACGCACGAACGCACGTACGGACGTAACATCACGGCGAAACGCTATATGCCCCACTCCTGCCAAGGCAGGCGGGTGCGGTAGCTCAAGTTCTACCCTGACCCAAAACCTTAACCTGAGTCTAACAGGATTACGTACATACGTACACACTTTCGTACATTCGGACGCACGTGCGCACGAACGCACGTACCCACGTACGGAAAACCTAAAAACTATATGCCCCCGACATCATACGATGCGGGGGCATAAAAAAGAAACAACACAAGATGCGACTGGCCAGTTTATAACTTAGGGTGAGTCCCCTTCTCGCGTGAATCTCCCTCTCGCGAACTAGTGTAAACTAGTCTATCGACATCGTTGCCGACCACAGGTTGATATGTATTATTTAGCGATCGCACTAATTTGATTCGCCTGAATCGCCTGCAGGTTATTTATTTGACCTCTTCCATTTGAATGGTCTCACATTCGTTCACAATGGACAATGGTATGAGCTGCTTATGGTGGTTCGTCCGCCCTTGCTAGACCCTAACCCCCAGCGTCGTACCAGTACCTGCTGCTATAATGCAGGGAGCAGCAGGTCACCACACGTTGTTGTGCCTTTCAATATACTTTCACTTTCCCGTCTCAATGTTGTGGGTAATCGTTACCACTTGACCTGCTGCTAAAGTGTTCGTTTTTCTCAGTATTCCATGAATACTACCGGAAAATCATGCATACTCATATTAGCTTGCTAAAATCGTGGCGAGGTGGAGATACCGTCCACAATTGAAGCTAGATAGCAAAAATCGAGTAGATAATGGATTTGCGTTCAAATAGTATATTTCCCATAGGAAAAATTGATGAAATGACCCTATAGATCAATGCCATGACTCCTGTCAAAACGAACACCCACACAACACGTGACGGGAATGAAAATCATATATGGCACAATTTGGCGGTTGGCGATTTTTAGGCAAATTTTATAGAACTCAGCCTTATAGCGGCCCCCTGTATTGTAAAAACAGATCTCCACAAACCACTCATGCATACATTGTATGATATGTGCATGACTTGGGCATGGAGCAGCACATTTTGCCTACCATATTTCACCTAAAATATTTCACTCGCACCGCCCTACCATATACCTACTAAAATAATTTAGATGTGCATAAGCACCAGAGAGGTTTGCTATTCCATCTCGTAACAAAGGTTTCCCCTTTTGGAAAAAAAAAACAATCAAAAATGTTTTTTCTTTGTGTACAGAGATGGAATAGGATGAAACCTATCTAAACAAGACAGCTATTTACACAACAACCGTGCGAAAATTACCTGCTAAGGTAGTCTGCCCCCAAATTTTCTTAAGTAAAATTTAGCTATTTAAGTAATGGTGGTTTGCCCCAGAATTTTCCTGTTCCCCCGACATTCTGTTGTTTGTTAGAAAACGGATATCGTTTTAATCTTATTGGCGGTGGCCTTTCTGGCTTAACTAAGTTGATTGTTTTTACAGGTTCTGACATAAATGTGGTACATATAATTTGGTCTGTCTGACATGTCAGTCCTGCAAGGCGCTGTTCTCTCAGCCCTTCTGTCTCCTCACTCTCCTCTGACGTTAGTGTGTGCGGGACGCTAACGTCACTGTCACTTTCCGGTTGCTCTGCAGTTTCAAAACTGCTGTCTTCAAATGAAGACTCATCGACGTCATTTCTGTCATGACTGTCTGTCGACATAATAGGTCTAGAGATCAGACAATGAGACGTCGCAGTCTGACGCTCAACATACTGTTTCAGTATATTAGCGTGATATGTGTTAACATTTCCATTGACGTCAATCTTATAATCCATTCTGTTCACTACCTCAACCACTTCATAAGGACCTTTCCATTGAAGCAATAATTTATTACTGTCTGTCCGTAGTAACAACAGCACTTTATCGCCGACGTCAAATTTACTCGACCTCGCGCCTTTATCATAATAAGCTTTCTGCTTAATCTGAACCTTCTTTAAATTATCACGCGCTAATTTGCATGTCTGCTCTAACCGTTCCCTTAGCTCAATAACGTACTGATACGTCGAAAGAACTTGCTCATCGCGTACCTCTTCAGCCCATAAATCTCTTAATATTGCCATTGGACCTCTGACGTTTTACGTCCATATAACAACTCAAAAGGGGAGTATCCTAAAGACTCTTGTGGGACTTCCCTAACCGCAAATAATAAAGCTGGAAGATATTTATCCCAATCTTTTGGACGTTCAGCACACATGTGACGTAACATCTGCTTTAACGTAGCGTGGAAACGCTCAATCTAGCCGTTGCAAATTGGGTGTCTCGGACTACACGTTAACTGTTGAAGAGAAAGAAGTCTGCTGACTTCTTTCATTACCTCAGCAGTAAACTGTGATCCACAATCAGTCAACATTTCATCAGGAATGCCAACCCTTCTAAACATTTCAATAAGCGCTTCCGCGACACGTTCCGTCTCAATACTCAGTAAAGCTATCGCCTCTGGATACCTTGTCGCATAATCTATCATGGTTAAAATATACCGAGATTTCCTATCAGATCGAGGCTCAATTGGACCAACTATGTCCACTGCCACGCTCTTGAATGGCGTATCAATCAATGGCATTTTTCCTAGAGGTACTTTAGTGACCCGACCTTTCTGAATGGTTCTCTGACAAATATCACAAGATTTACAAAATCTAGCGACATCACCGCAAATACCGGGCCAGTAAAACTCAGTTACAACTCTATCCAATGTCTTCCTAATACCCATATGTCCAGACATAAGAGTTTCATGAGCCAGTTTCAACACCTTTCCTCGGAAACTTTGAGGGACCACAAGTTGGAAAGAGACTTTGTTACCCTTGGTGAACTCCCTATATGCCAAACCCTTTTTCTCTATAAACCTAGTTTCACCTCGGTTTAAACCACGACTCACAGTCTTGTTCCCAGATACAACCCTTTTCCTGATGTTTTCCAAAGTTAGATCATCAACCTGAGCTTGCTTAAAAGCCTCCTTGTCATCGTTAATGATCTGATCGGGAACCTTAAGTTTTCTGTAAGGCTTCTCATCCTGCCTAGTTTGAGATCTAGTTACAGCCGCAGCTGAGAAATGAGACATATCAGGAAGTTTTGATTCATCAATGTTACCGATAACCAAATCGTACAACGTATCATCCATACACAAAGCTTCAGTTTTCCCAGTGAAAAAAGGACAATCAATGTCAATCATTGCCAAAGGATACCTTTGTGTGGATTCATCAATCAACGTAACATTTGATTCCTTCCCTATTAACTGACTATCCGAAACCAAACTTCTCCGAACGACACAGCCTGTACACCCAGTATCTCTTAATACAACCACCTTTTTATTATTGACCAATCCTTGTGCCGTCGGTAACCTTGCCTTTAAGAAGTAACAGACACCTTCCATAGTTTCCTTACTACATTCCTCCCTATCCGAAATCAAAGGATCACCAACCTTATTTTCAAAAATACTTCCAATCTCATCACCTTTCCTAGTTACTTCCGTTTGACAAAAACTAACTTGGTGTGCTGCGCCACGTGGTGTGCTATTATTTTTACCGCGTCCGCGAAAAGACCCTCTCAAATTACCACCACCCCGTGTATAACCACGACCTACATTCTGCGTATTCTCATTCTTAACCTGAGAACCTTGAGTCTCTACGCGTGTGTTAAAATTTTCCTTAACACCGCTATCCCCATCTCCAGTTGCTCCTACCTCTGCGCTATATAATTGTTTTCTGTCGGGGTTCTTAAAACATTTAATTGTTAAATGCCCCTTACCGCATATGCTACACTTGATATCCGATCTACCACTCGGTTTGTTCGAGTCAACTTTGTCCTGTTCACCCTGCGCTGCGCCTCTATTATCGCGTTGCCCCTTATGAATGCAACTATATACGCCCCCGTGCGCTTCTGCAAACAAATCTGCCTCCCTAGCCATTTCATCTAAATTACCAAACTGTTTTGGCTTCAGATGTACATACAGTTCTCTATTACATGACTCCAGGAACTGATCCCTTGCCATGAAATCACAGACAGCCGGAAAAGATTTTTCTATCTTTGCCATATTAAGCCATTTTCTGATTTCTCGGGCCTACTATAACGAAACTGCTTCCTAAATCCGCGCTCTGTCATGTCAAAATTCTTTAATAAAGCATCCTTTAACTTTTCATAATCCGCCGCATCCTCATTTGACAACCGGTCATATACATCAAGTGCGCGCCCTTTGAGCAATGCACTTAAATACGCGGCCCAAACACTCTTATCCCATTTATTAGCCGTAGCATATTTCTCAAACCTAGATAAATAACTATCCATTTTATCTTTACCCTCTTCAAAATAAGGTAACATAGGATCCCGGGCATGAGCCACCTTCTCAGCTTTTTGCTTTTCAAATTCTAGCTCGAGCTTCGTTCTCTGCATTTCTAATTGGTTCCTTAATTCTTGGTGCTGTAGCTCAAACCTGTGTTTTATTTGTTCTAAATGGGCCTCACTAATCTCTTTTGCCTCCCTTTCACTCTTAATGCGTGCCATTTCAAGTTCCTTATTAACATTCAACATAGCTAGTTCATGTTCCCTTTCCTTCTCCTTTTCTTCTAACTTAGCTAGTTCATGTGCCCTTTCCTTTTCCTTTTCCTCAGACCTTAACCTTTCTAAATCCCTTTGCTCTTGCCTTTCTGCCCGCTGAATATCTTGCTGCTCCTTAACAAAACCTTGAAACTCCTTTCCCTCATAACCTAAGTCCTTTCCCATTTGCATTAAACGCTCCATTATTGATAACGCAAATCTCACGTTACTATCAAAACCACTATAAACTGATCAGTTATGATCAGTGATGATTGAATGGGCTTAACTAAAACGTTAAGATATGTGTTATACGCGTTAATCTAACTAAAACGTTAGTTATTAAAGCACACAATTTGAAATGTCAAATGCTTTCAGCAAAGTATGACGTTGCGTACTGGTAGTCTAATATGACGTCAAAAACTGATGACGTTTACAGTAAAATGCTACAATCCGAAATTTCATCACATTACAAAACTCCGATCATAACAAGTCACCATTAATGTTTCTATTACGTCATACCTAACCTCAAGCCACAGGGTAAATATTAACGCTATCGTTATGTCAACGTCAGTAAATTGTTAACGTCACTTCGTCAGAACCATGTGTGGGTAAGATCAATTAGTAACTCTAGTTTAACTTAGTAGAATGTCAGGTAACACAATTAAGTGGGGTCTACTTAAATTTTCCGTTACCAAAGAAAAAGTGGTGTTTGCCTTGTCTTCCTGCTCAGAAATTATAAACTTGTCAGTATCCATTTAGTTGAATACATGGGTTTCGCACTTCATCAACGCAGGAAGGAAGATTCAAGTTAATTTCTAAATGTGGCTGTCAATGCATTTTTTTTTTTTTTTTTGAAATTGATGTTTCAGAGTATCAATGTGCCGTTCCACAGACGGGAACACCAGCCAGAGATCCAATCCTCACTTCAATGACACCAAATGTTACATGTGGGTTTAAGTTGTCCTGCAAACCCCCATGCTGACAAGACAACCGAGCGTGATCTCTGACAGGTGTACGGGCAGCTGTGGGGTAAGGCACACGAAAGATATTAGCTGAATGACATGAATTATTTACAGTATCTATAAACAACACTTACTAACACAAAACATCACAATTTGTTGCTTCTGCAGCCAACTCACGACATCTGCCCCGAAGGCAAAACAATGTTCTGTGCTCGGAACGGGTGACGTGAATACCTACAGAAGCAAACAACAAAAACAACAACAACAAGAGGGCCATGATGGCCCTGGATCGCTCACCTGATCCATAGTGTAACAAGTGGGTCCCAGAGAGGGACATTATTGGCCCCAGGGCTTTAATGTGCATAATGTTGAGAGAGGTCTTAAAGGTGAAGCTTCATACCAAACATCAACAAAGGCTATAATTTGAACAATCTTGGCAAAGGTCCACTAGATGAAGCTACACATCAAATATCAAAGACCTGGGCCTTGCGGTTTCAGAGAAAAAGATTTTTTTAAAGATATTCCCTGCATAAGCCTATGCATAACCAAATGGCCCCTTGGCTATATAAATCTATGTAAAACCAAAGGGCCCCGGGGTGGGGGCATTTGTGGCCCCAGGGCTATAATTTGAACAATCTTGGTAGAGGTCCACTAGATAAAGCTCCATATTAAATATCAAAGGCCTTGGCCTTGCAGTTTCAGAGAAGATTTTTAAAGATTTCCCTATATAAGTCTAATACTCTAAGTAAAACCAAAGGGCCCCGGAGCGGGGACATTTTTGGTATCAGAGCTATAATTTGAATAATCTTGATAGAGGTCCACTAAATGCAGCTTTATACCGAATATCAAAGACCTAGGCCTTGTGGTTTCAGAGAAGAAGATTTTTAAAGATTTTCCCTATATAAGTCTATGTAAAACCATAGGGCCCGAGAGTGGGGCCATTTTTGCCCAAGGGCTATCATTTTTAAAAATCTTGGTAGAGGTCCATTAGATGAAGCTTCATACCAAATATCAAAGTCCTGGGCCTTGTGGTTTCAGAGAAGAAGATTTTTAAAGATTATCCCTAAATAAGCCTATGTAAAACCAAAGGGCCCCGGGATGGGGCCACTTTTGGCCCAAGCACTATAATTTGAATCATCTTGGTAGGGGTCCTTTAGAAGAAGCTTCATACCAAATATAAAAGACCTAGGCCTTGTGGTTTCAGAGAAGAAGATTTTTAAAGATTTTCCCTATACGTGTATAAGTCTATGTAAAACCAAAGGGCCCTGAAGCGGGTGCATTTTTGGCCCAAGGGCTATAATTTGAACAGTCTTGGTAGGGGTCCACTAGATGAAGCTTCATACCAAATATCAAAGTCCTGGGCCTTGCGGTTTAGAGAAGAAGATTTTTAAAGATTTTCCCTATATAAGCCTATGTAAAACCAAAGGACCCGGGGGCGGGGGCATTTTTGCCCCAGCACTATAATTTGAACAATCTTGGTAGGGGTACACTAGATGAAGCTTCATACCAAATATCAAAGTCCTGGGCCTTGTGGTTTCAGAAAAGAAGATTTTTATAAAGATTTTCCCTATATAAGCCTCCCTATATAAGCCTATGTAAAATCAAAGGGCCCCGGGGCGGGGGCATTTTTGGCCCCAGCACTATAATTTGAACAATCTTGGTAGGGGTCCACTAGATGAAGCTTCATACCAAATATCAAAGACCTGGGCCTTGTGGTTTCAGAGAAGAAGATTTTTAAAGATTTTCCCTATATAAGCCCATGTAAAACCAAAGGGCCCCATGGCGGGGGCATTTTTGGCCCCAGCACTATAATTTGAACAATCTTGGTAGGGGTCCACTAGATGTAGCTTCATACCAAATATCAAAGTCCTGGGCCTTGTGGTTTCAGAGAAGAAGATTTTTAAAGATTTTCCCTATATAAACCTATGTAAAACCAAAGGGCCCCGGGGCGGGGGCATTTTTGGCCCAAGGGCTATAATTTGAACAATCTTGGTAGAGGTCCATTAGATGAAGCTTCATTCTAAATATCAAAGTCCTGGGCCTTGCAGTTTCAGAGAAGAAGATTTTTAAAGATATTCCCTATATAAGCCTATGTAAATACAAAGGGCCCCGGGATGGGGGCATTTTTTACCCCAGCACTATAATTTGAACAATCTTGGTAGGGGTCCACTAGATGAAGCTTCATACCAAATATCAAAGACCTAGGCCTTGTGGTTTCAGAGAAGAAGATTTTTCAAGATTTTCCCTATATTAGTCTATGTAAAACCGAAGGGCCCCAGAGGGGGGGGGGGGGGGGGGGGGGGAGACTTTTTTTACCCCAGGGCTATAATTTGAACAATCTTGGTAGAGGTCCATCTTTGAAGCTTCATACCAACTATCAAAGACCTGGGCCTTGCAGTTTACAGAGAAGAAGATTTTTAAAGATTTTCCCTACATAAGGCTATGTAAAACCAATGGGCCCGGCGCAGGGGCATTTTTGGCCCCAGCACTATAATTTGAACAATCTTGGTAGGGGTCCACTAGATGAAGCTTCATATCATATATCAAAGACCTGGGCCTTGCGGTTTCAGAGAAGAAGATTTTCAAAGATTTGCCCTATATAAGCCCAAGTAAAACCAAAGGGCCCAGGGGTGGGGGCATTTTTGGCCCCAGCACTATAATTTGAACAATCTTGGTAGGGGTCCTCTAGATGAAGCTTCATACCGAAAATCAAAGACCTGGGTCTTGTGGTTTCAGAGAAGACGATTTTTGAAGATTTTCCTATATAAGCCCATGTAAAACCAAAGGGCCCCGGGGCGGGGGCATTTTTGGCCCCAGCACTATAATTTGAACAATCTTCGTAGGTGTCCACTACATGAAGCATCATACCAAATATCAAAGACCTGGGCCTTGCGGTTTCAGAGAAGAAGATTTTTTAAGTTTTCAGTGAAAAAATCTATTTTTGGCTCCTGTGACCTATATGTGCAACGGACCAGAACCATTTGAACAACTGTGAAAGTGGACCACCTAAGGATCATTCCTGTGAAGTTTGGTCAAAATCGGATCAGTGGTTTAGGAGGAGATGCCGTTTGAAGAAATTGTTTACGCACGGATGACAGACAAAAAGTGATCCTAATATAAAACACAAGAGGGCCATGATGGCCCTGGATCGCTCACCTGATCCATAGTGTGACAAGTGGGCCCCAGAGAGGGCCATTATTGGCCCCAGGGCTTTAATGTGCATAATGATGAGGGAGGTCTTAAAGGTGAAGCTTCATACCAAACATCAACAAAGGCTATAATTTGAACAATCTTGGCAAAGGTCCACTAGATGAAGCTACACATCAAATATCAAAGACCTGGGCCTTGCAGTTTCAGAGAAGAAGGTTTTTTTAAAGATATTCCCTACATAAGACTATGCAAAACCAAATGGCCCCGGGGCTATATAAAACTATGTAAAACCAAAGGGCCCCGGGTTGGGGGCATTTGTGGCCCCAGGGCTATAATTTGAACAATCTTGGTAGAGGTCCACTAGATAAAGCTCCATACTAAATATCAAAGGCCTTGGCCTTGCAGTTTCAGAGAAGATTTTTAAAGATTTCCCTATATAAGTCTATGTAAAACCAAAGGGCCCCAGAGCGGGGACATTTTTGGTATCAGAGCTATAATTTGAATAATCTTGATAGAGGTCCACTAGATGCAGCTTCATACCAAATATCAAAGACCCAGGCCTTGTGGTTTCAGAGAAGAAGATTTTTAAAGATTTTCCCTATATTAGTCTATGTAAAACCATAGGGCTCCAGAGCAGGGGCATTTTTGGCCTCAGGGCTATAATTTGAACAATCTTGGTAGAGGTCCATTAGATGAAGCTTCATACCAAATATCAAAGTCCTGGGCCTTGTGGTTTCAGAGAAGAAGATTTTTAAAGATTTTTGCAATATAAGCCTATGTAAAACCAAAGGGCCCCGGGGCGGAGCCACTTTTGGCCCCAGCACTATAATTTGAATCATCTTGGTAGGGGTCCTTTAGAAGAAGCTTCATACCAAATATAAAAGACCTAGGCCTTGTGGTTTCAGAGAAGAAGATTTTTAAAGATTTTCCCTATATAAGTATTGAAGTCTATGTAAAACCAAGGGCCCCAGAGGGGAGTGGGGGGGGGGGGGGCATTTTCTGCCCCAGGGCTATAATTTGAACAATCTTGGTAGAGGTCCACAAGATAAAGCTTCCTATCTAGTCCATTCGAAATTTTCAGAACCTAGAAATGTTGAGTACAATGAAGTTTTTTTGCTGTTTTGTGTTGTACAGGGGTTCTAGAACAAAACTGGCTTGGTTGCCACTTGGGCAAGTCTGGGCAACTTGTATAATTTGCATAAATCCAAGATGGCCGCCAGACGCCATCTTGAAAATTTAATTTTTTGAATAGGTGATAAGGAAGGCGTGTAATATGTCATTTAAGGGGTTTTCTGGTATGCGGAATCCGATTCTGAAGTTATTTTTACATTTTGATGAACTTGGAGACCCCAATTTCAAGATGGCTGACTAATGTTTACATAGAAATTTTATATTATTCAAACCATCGTTATGTCTGTATTATCCCATTGAGGTACCCATCATTCAGTCAGGACTAAAACCCCAACATATATATGATGGTATTTGTGTTATACCGGCCATAAATGTTTACTCCCACTCATCTAAATAGTCTGGAACTTGATCATCAGCAATATCTTCTTGATCCTCCATGTCTTCTTCCAGACCATCATCTGGACAATCATCAATATTGTCAACGTCAGTTGCGGGTCCCTCCTCTGCTGCAGGGACGTCTCTTGCTGTAGTGTATTGGTTTAAGCAGTCTTCTGAACCACGGCAGTTACAGAATGTCGTGCATGATAGGTGCTGCTTGTGACAACCACATGCCTCTGTAGAGCACTTTTTTCCTTGTGCTTTACACTGACAACGAATCACATCCAGCAGCTCGGGTGGAGCTGGATCACCTTCAGCAATTACTGGAATAGGAATTTCATCTCGAAATTCCCAACCAAACTGTGTTATATCTTTGGACTCGTCAGGAGGGCCATTGCAATTGGCTGCTTTCCACAACATAACTTGAAGATGAGCCCGAAGTATGTGTTGCATAAGATTGGCTGATGTTGGAGGAAGAGACATGACTTTAGGGTTTCTCTTCTTCTTTGTGAACAGTGTGAACCGAACGGATTCCATTGACGTCCCCTGTGGCTGACCATATAAAGCAATGAAGAAAGGCATTGCAGCAGTCATCAAATCTGGGCGAGTGGTACCAACGTCACCTATGATAGCTAAACCTGGATAGTCACCAGATGTCATAGTATTCAACGCTGTGACCTTACCTTTGCCATAAGGATAAGAAGTCGTATCGCAACCGCTGAGTGCATGCATTGCTGGTAGTTGTAAACACTTTTGACCCAGACCAGCACATGTGGCATTTATATCAAGTACTGATCCATCCCAGCGCTCCATCTGTACCTTGCATTGTAAATTAGCTCGATTCACCCAATACACCAGCAAAACAAAAACATCTGTGTCGTCACTAAGTACACGGATCACACCCTGGCCAGATTTAGCAGCTTCAAGAACAAAAGACACCATTGTAACGTCAGCTTCATCGTGAAGAAATTTACTGTCATCCCTAGTCTCCATTGTAGTACTCTCTCCTAGATCGAAAGTTCCCAGTACACTGGCGAGTTTCCTCTTGTTGGATTTGCTTTTCATAATCGCCTCCCTCTTTGGGAGATGACTTGCGATAGAGAGGTCATAGTCAATTACAACTTCACCAGCTCTTCGCATCCGCTCATGGTCTTTGGCAGATACATCCTGGTATTTGTCAAACACAACAATTTTCTTAGTTGCATCCCCATAGTTACTCAGACGTTCTTCGATGGATGCAATCAGGTCAGATGGATTGCCCCCATGAGGCCAAACCATGTGGTAAAACAGCTGCGAAACATCGACAATGAGTGTATCCGCAGATTTTGGATATATTTCAAATACTCCTAGACGCTTCACCAAACCGGATTTATTTCCTTTCCGAAGACACCCCTGTCCATCTATAAGCGCGGGAGGAACAGCACACAACTCGTAGGCAAATAAAGGACCAAGCTCTATCTTCCGTTGTTGTCCAATCATAAGCAGCCGTAGAAATATGGTTTCAAGCTCTATTAACGGTCTGGATTTTGAGCCTTTTGCCTGTCCTTTTAGAATACACATTGTATTAATCGGACTGCTTATAGAATTATAGAAACCATCAGGGAGACTTGATACAAAGTCTCTCTCCATCCTTTCCCCTATCACAATCGAATCAGCAACGTTCACGTCTGCTGAAGCAATCTGACCGGTAACAGGGTTGTATAGATGTGGTCGATTATCTTCTAGAGGATGGGGATATTTGTCTACCTCTGCAAATATGAGACCCCGATCACTTGCATCCAATTTTCGTCGATATTTCATCTCTTCCTTGTGCAGTTTCTGTGAAGTACCACCTGGATCTGATTGTGAGTAGACACCATCCAGTCGATCTGAAACTGTACATGTGATAGGGAAAGCATTGATCCACTCGCTCACTAAATCAGCAGACAATGTCATTCCTTTAAGAGCCCCCTTGCCAATTCTTATGGCAGTTTGTTCTCCAAACTGGTCAGCAGAAACTGCGTTCCAGTATCCATCCTGGTGACGACAGACAAGATCAACCATGTCTTCAGTATTAGCACGCATTTCGATCAAATACTGGGTCATGTATCGTGCGTACTGGACGTGCCCAGCAAGGAAGAAATACTTCATCATTCGCTTCAACGTCAGATGTTTCAGATGAATGTCACCTTCTCTTTCCGCACGCTCAAACTGGTGAATCAGGAGTGTTGGGAGAAGGAAATTGTCAACCCAGTGTCGACCCGTCGGATGAAGTCGAGCTGTTTCGAGGTACTGTTCAATTTCTTCAAATGTCTTTTGTCCAGATGACAGAAGTCTTTGTAAGAGTGCAGCTGCTACTCCCCTAAATGCTCGCATTGCTTTAACCCATGACTTCCCATTGAATATTCCTGTAAGCCCCCCATAAGCTTTAGTAATGTACCATTCCAATCCTGAGCCCTTCATAAGTGTTCCAATGCAGCCAAGAAATGACTGTATGATATGCATACCACCTGGATGAACAACTACATTCTGGTACTTTTTAGGCTGGTTCCAGCACACTTGTTTGGTAACCGCATACAACTGCATGTCCATACACAAATGGACCTTTTCCATTCCCATGTCAACCATTGATCTCTGCATGTAAGTAAGTGTTGTTAAGACAGTGTCCAGATGTGAGGGCGGGGCGTCAATCAGTGGACCAAACACATACATGTTTGCAGGATGTAGTACACCTTGGGTTCTTGACACCTCATTGTTGAACCCATTCCACTCCATGGCATCTTCCTGGCCCAAGGTGTTCAACCAGATTGTGTCTTTTTCTTGGGCAGTGGTTAAACTGGTTGCCTGGGAGCAAACATCAGTGTAACTGATACTAACGGGCTGCACTGCAGGAGGTATTACCTTTTTTGGACCAGTGTAGTGCATGAGTGGAATGGCCCTGGTGTCACCGCTGGATTTGTATTGTTTGGAAGTTAGCCTCGGAATCACAAGGGTACTGATCCCTGGCAACTGAGCTGTACCTGGCTCAATGATTCCAGCGGGATGAATTTGAAATTCTGTTGCCATGGCATGAGTTTCACGTCGGCCGTTTGGGGTTGACACGGACAAATCAAAATTGTCATACCACCCAAACACGAGCCCCACGGTACGGCTTAAGCCCATCATTTGATGAAGAGTTGCAGCATTATCAGTCACATACTTCGCTGCGGACTTACGGAACCGAATAACTTCATCATATGACACGCAATAACCATGCTCATGCAAAATCTGTATCAAGTCACTGCTGCCAAACTTGTGGTGCAATTTGACACCTAACCCCAAAGTTGATTGGTTGCCTGTGTTGGTAATGCCAAATTGTATGGATTGTGACAAACTCGTAGATTGTTTTGTTACTTTGCCATTTGAAACAAGTTTTGAAATAAACCTGAGCAATGTATCACTTGTGTTTTCCTTGGTTTTACTGAAAGTGAAATCACCAAGATCATACTGTTTATTATTCGTTGGAATTCCACGGGCTTCAGTTGTAATCTTTCTGACTAGGACATCCTCACCTTCTTCATCGGTGGTGTCCAATTTAGAAAGCTTCAGAATTTTACCAACAAACTCTCGGAATCCTACAATGGAAGCGCAGCCCTGAATGCTTAGTACTACTACATCTTCACCAAGGTAAGTCAACAGCTTGGTGAACATTTGCTTCCTGCTTAAACAGCCGCCATAAGCAACGTATTTGTCATGCATTTCGAGGGATGTCCAAGTACAATGCTTTCTAGTGGCAAACATTTCATCAACAAGTGACTGCAAAGCAGCATCATCAATAAAAGGTGTTTGTTCTGTATGAACTGGAACCTTTCTGAATTCATTATAACACCTCAAGTGATACTGCGCCTCTGCTGCAGCTAAATCATGGGCACCGTGGCAGCGAAGAGCTACTTCCCTGCCCCAGGAATCGCTCCTATCGCCACAGTGCTGTAAAACGATGTCCTTGAATGGAGGTGCATTTTTAACACCCAACCTTTCGCATTGTATCACCCTGTCCCACCTCTCGGGGTGCTTAGGGTTCAAAGGCTCACACACATTTGCACAAAACAGACATTGTGTCTTAAATTCAAAGTCTGTGACTTGTGATCTCCTCATCCTTGCAGCTGGAGCATCATCACTGTCTGCCCTATCCTCTTTCCTTTTCTTAGCCAAATATCGTTTAATGTGCACTTTGGATGTGTATGAGCAATAACAGTTTTTGTGCATTTCCATAGATGCATTTTCACCTTGAGTGTCCAAGATTGCCTGTACTGCAGAGCGCAATACATCATCCTGTCTCTGAAGTGCACATTCAATCACTTTCAGGAGCCCCTGCTTTTTATAAGTCTGCAGTGGCCCAGAATTAGTACAGGTTGACAGACAACACTTTCTGTCTGGAGTTGCCATTGCAAAGTCTAGTCTTTAAACTAGCTTACTCAGAACCTGATGCAATCAAATTCAGCTCACCAGCCAAAATCACAGTATAAGGAAACAACAACGGTTGATTTGTATACAAAATTATATATCAGGCAGTAATATAAACAATGAAATGACAATTTAGTTGGCTATGACGTTTTATGAAAATCGCCTACAGTAAAGCATCAAGAGATGTTCACTGAAGGAAAGCAGAAGCTAAATACACCGCTACGAATCAGACGCCCTCTTCTTACTTAATATGTTTTTCGTTTGATTGATTCCCTATGAACGCATGTTTAGGTCATTTAGGATACATGGCTTCCAATCCCTTTTACCAAGAACTTAGCTGCGCAGTTCAAACACACCGCTTACTCATATGCTGGCATCTTTGGTCAGCCCGACTCGTATCACTTTTCCTAGGCAGGCTGTGACCCTTTACTGGTCTTTCTGTTAACCAGTATTAAGCTACCAGTTGATTTGATTTTTTCTTTAAAGAAGAGTGCGTTTTCATCTGATAGGTTCATTTAAATATTTTGAAGCGCATCCCTGTATGTCATGAGGTGACGACACACTGCAAGCTTACTTAGATGACGGAAGTTTGCCTGTATAATACAATTTTGCCCAGTTTGGATGTTATTTGTGATGACGTCACAAAAGAACCCCTTATTTTGACCCCCTCCAAAAAATCAACTTTTGTGTTCGGAATTTCAAACGGAACCAATTACAAATGAACAAAAATCGTTTTTCAACAATTTATGGACTTTAACTTCTACACAACGACATGCACTTAGAGAGTCTACGAAATTAGTTGTTAATGTATGGAAAATTATTTTAAAACCGTTTTTCAAAATGGCGACTGTTGGCCATGTTGGATTTGTTTATTCCGACACACCATAACGAAAACAATCTAACATCAGAATGGGATTATGCACGCAAGACACAAGAAAGCCCATAAATATGTACATGTATATCGGTTACTATTCTTTGATATCTATTTAAAAATCAATTTTTCAAGATGGCCGCCAGACGCCATCTTGGATAAGGTGTTCCGAGGTCATCAAAATGTAAAAATAACCTCAGAATCGGATTCCGCATACCAGAAAACCCCTTAAATGACATATTACACGCCTTCCTTGTCACCTATTCAAAAACTTAATTTTTCAAGATGGCGTCTGGCGGCCATCTTGGATTTATGCAAATTATACAAGTTGCCCAGACTTGCCCGAGTGGCAACCAAGCCAAATCTGTTCTAGAACCCCTGTACAACACAAAACAGCAATAAAACTTCATTGTACTCAACATTTCTAGGTTATGTATGGAGCATATAGAAGTGTCAAATGGACTAATCAATTATCAAAGACCTGGGCCTTGCGGTTTCAGAGAAGAAGATTTTTAAAGATTTTCCCTATATAAGTCTATGTAAAACCAAAGGGTCTCGGGGTGGGGGCATTTTTGGCCCCAGGGCTATAATTTGAACAATCTTGATAAAGGTCCACTAGACGAAATTTCACACCAAATATTAAAGACCTAGGCCTTGTGGTTTCACAGAAGAATATTTTTAAAGATTTTCCCTTTTTAAGTCTATGTAAAACCAAAGGGCCCCGAGGTGGGGGCATTTTTGGTCTCAGGGCTATAATTTGAACAATCTTGGTAGAGGTCCACTAGATGAAGCTTCATACCAAATATAAAAGACCTAGGCCTTGTGGTTTCAGAGAAGAAGAGTTTTCAAGATTTTCCCTATATAAGTTCATGTAAAACCAAAGGGCCCGGTCCGGGGGCATTTTTGGTCCCAGGGCTATAATTTGAACAATCTTGGTAGAGGTCCACAAGATGAAGCTTCATACCAAATAGCAAAGACCTGGGCCTTGCCGTTTCAGAGAAGAAGATTTTTAAAGATTTTCCCTATATAAGTCTATGTAAAACCAAAGGGCCCCGGGGCAGTGACATTTTTGGCCCCAGCACTATAATTTGAACAATCTTGGTAGGGGGCCACTAGATAAAGCTTTATACCAAATAGCAAAGACCTGGGCCTTGGGATTTCAGAGAAGAAGATTTTTAAAGATTTTCCCTACATAAGCCTATGTAAAACCAAAGGGCCCTGTGGCGGGGGCATTTTTGGCCCCAGCACTATAATTTGAACAATCTTGGTAGAGGTCCACTAGATGAAGCTTCATACCAAATAGCAAAGACCTAGGCCTTGTGGTTTCAGAGAAGAAGATTTTTAAAGATTTTCCCTATATAAGCCCATGTAAAACCAAAAGGCCCCGGGGCAGGGGCAGTTTTGGCCCCAGCACTATGATTTGAACAATCTTGGTAGGGGTCCACTAGATGAAGCTTCATACCAAATATCAAAGACCTGGGCCTTGTGGTTTCAGAGAAGAAGATTTTTTAAGTTTTTGGTGAAAAAAATCTATTTTTGGCTCCTGTGACCTTGATGTGCAACGGACCGGAACCATTTGAACAACTTTGAAAGGGGACCACCTAAGGATAATTGCTGTGGAGTTTGGTCAAAATCCGATCAGTGGTTTAGGAGGAGATGTTGTTTGAAGAAATTGTTTACGCACGGATGACAGACAAAAAGTGATCCTAATATAAAACACAAGAGGGCCATGATGGCCCTGGATCGCTCACCTGATCCATAGTGTAACAAGTGGGCCCCAGAGAGGGCCATTATTGGCCCCAGGGCTTTAATGTGCATAATGTTGAGGGAGGTCTTAAAGGTGAAGCTTCATACCAAACATCAACAAAGGCTATAATTTGAACAATCACAAGATGAAGCTACACATCAAATATCAAAGACCTGGGCCTAGCGGTTTCAGAGAAGAAGATTTTTGAAAGATTTTGCCTATATAAGCCTATGTAAAACCAAAGGGCCCCGGGACGGGGGCATTTTTTGCCCCAGCACTATAATTTGAACAATCTTGGTAGGGTCCACTAGATGAAGCTTCATACCAAATATCAAAGTCCTGGGCCTTGTGGTTTCAGAGAAGAAGATTTTTAAAGATTTTCCCTATATAAGCCTATGTAAAACCAAAGGGCCCCGGGGCGGGGGCATTTTTGGCCCCAGCACTATAATTTGAACAATCTTGGTAGGGGTCCACTAGATGAATCTTCATACCAAATATCAAAGACCTGGGCCTTGTGGTTTCAGAGAAGAAGATTTTTAAAGATATTCCCTATATAAGCCAATGTAAAACCAAATGGCCCCGTGGCGGGGGCATTTTTTGTCCCAGCACTATAATTTGAACAATCTTGGTATGGGTCCACTAGATGAAGCTTCATACCAAATATCAAAGTCCTGGGCCTTGTGGTTTCAGAGAAGAAGATTTTTAAAGATTTTCCCTATATAAGCCTATGTAAAACCAAAGGGCCCCGGGGCTGGGGCATTTTTGGCCCCAGCACTATCATTTGAACAATCTTGGTAAGGGTCCACTAGATGAAGCTTCATACCAAATATCAAAGACCTGAGCCTTGTGGTTTCAGAGAAGAAGATTTTTAAAGATTTTCCCTATATAAGCCAATGTAAAACCAAAGGGCCCTGCGGCGGGGGCATTTTATGTCCCAGCACTAAAATTTGAACAATCTTGGTAGGGGTCCACTAGATGAAACTTGCCTTGTGGTTTCAGAGAAGAAAATTTTTAAAGATTTTCCCTATATAAGCCTATGTAAAACTAAAGGGCCCCGGGGCGGGGGCATTTTTGGCCCCAGCACTATAATTTGAATAATCTTGGTGGGGGTCCACTAGATGAAGCTTCATACCAAATATCAAAGTCCTGGGCCTTGTGGTTTCAGAGAAGAAGATTTTTAAAGATTTTCCCTATATAAGCCTATGTCAAACCAAAGGGCCCCGGGGAAGGGGCATTTTTGGCCCCAGCACTATAATTTAAACAATCTTGGTAGGGGTCCACTAGATGAAGCTTCATACCAAATATCAAAGACATGGGCCTTGTGGTTTCAGAGAAGAAGATTTTTTAAGATTTTCCCTATATAAGCCAATGTAAAACCAAAGGGCCCCGTGGCGGGGGCATTTTTTGTCCCAGCACTAAAATTTGAACAATCTTGGAAGGGGTCCACTAGATGAAGCTTCATACCAAATATCAAAGTCCTGGGCCTTGTGGTTTCAGAGAAGAAGATTTTTAAAGATTTTCCCTATATAAGTCTATGTAAAACCAAAGGGCCCCGGGGCGGGGGCATTTTTGGCCCCAGCACTATAGTTTGAACAATCTTGGTAGGGGTTCACTAGATGAAGCTTCATGCCAAATATCAAAGACCTGGGCCTTGTGGTTTCAGAGAAGAAGATTTTTAAAGATTTTCCCTATATAAGCCAATGTAAAACCAAAGGGCCCCGTGGCGGGGGCATTTTTTGTCCCAGCACTAAAATTTGAACAATCTTGGTAGGGGTCCATTAGATGAAGCTTCATACCAAATATCAAAGTCCTGGGCCTTGTGGTTTCAGAGAAGAAGATTTTTAAAGATTTTCCCAATATAAGTCTATGTAAAACCAAAGGGCCCCGGGGCGGGGGCATTTTTGGCCCCAGCACTATAATTTGAACAATCTTGGTAGGGGTCCACTAGATGAAGCTTCATGCCAAATATCAAAGACCTGGGCCTTGTGGTTTCAGAGAAGAAGATTTTTAAAGATTTTCCCTATATAAGCCAATGTAAAACCAAAGGGCCCCGTGGCGGGGGCATTTTTTGTCCCAGCACTATAATTTGAACAATCTTGGTAGGGGTCCACTAGATGAAGCTTCATACCAAATATCAAAGTCCTGGGCCTTGTGGTTTCAGAGAAGAAGATTTTTAAAGATTTTCCCTATATAAGCCTATGTAAAACCAAAGGGCCCCGGGGCGGGGGCATTTTTGGCCCCAGCACTATAATTTGAACAATCTTGGTAGGGGTCCACTAGATGAAGCTTCATGCCAAATATCAAAGACCTGGGCCTTGTGGTTTCAGAGAAGAAGATTTTTAAAGATTTTCCCTATATAAGCCAATGTAAAACCAAAGGGCCCCGTGGCGGGGGCATTTTTTGTCCCAGCACTATAATTTGAACAATCTTGGTAGGGGTCCACTAGATGAAGCTTCATACCAAATATCAAAGTCCTGGGCCTTGTGGTTTCAGAGAAGAAGATTTTTAAAGATTTTCCCTAAATAAGCCTATGTAAAACCAAAGGGCCCCGGGGCGGGGGCATTTTTGGCCCCAGCACTATAATTTGAACAATCTTGGTAGGGGTCCACTAGATGAAGCTTCATACCAAATATCAAAGACCTGGGCCTTGTGGTTTCAGAGAAGAAGATTTTTAAAGATTTTCCCTATATAAGCCTATGTAAAACCAAAGGGCCCCAGTGCGGGGGCATTTTTGGCCCCAGCACTATAATTTGAACAATCTTGGTAGGGGTCCACTAGATGAAGCTTCATACCAAATATCAAAGACCTGGGCCTTGTGGTTTCAGAGAAGAAGATTTTTTAAGTTTTTGGTGAAAAAAATCTGTTTTTGGCTCCTGTGACCTAGATGTGCAACGGACCGGAACCATTTGAACAACTATGAAAGGGGACCACCTAAGGATCATTCCTGTGAAGTTTGGTCAAAATCCGATCAGTGGTTTAGGAGGAGATGTCGTTTAAAGAAATTGTTTACGCACGGACGCACGGACGCACGCACGCACGGACGCACGACGGACAAAAAGTGATCCCAAAAGCTCACCTTGTCACTACGTGACGGTGAGCTAAAAACAAAACAAGAGCACCGCAAGCGGGTGCCAACGCTCGTCTGCAGTTTCTTTTAGAAAACAAAAGTTCTAAGTCAAATCAAATTGCAAGATGGAGTTATAAAACTTGTAGGGAATGTAGCTCTTGTGATGGTGAGTATGTGTATGAAGTTTCATGAAGGTAGGCCAAATACTTTTGGAAATATAGTCAAGGTTAAGTTTTTTGGTTAATTTTTCGAAAAATAGGTCAAAGTTCAAAGGTCAAGGTCACAGGTCAAAAAGCGTGGTATGACTGAAAAGGTCTTGTCCCAAGGAACATTCATGTGAAGTTGGAAGGCTCTGTTGTGAATAGTATTGAAATAAGAGACAAAAACAATTTAAAAAAACAGAGAGAAAATGGGAGATAATTCAATCAAATTGCAAGATGGAGTTATAAAACTTGTAGGGAATGTAGCTCTTGTGATGGTGAGAATGTGTATGAAGTTTCATGAAGGTAGGCCAAATACTTTTGGAAATATGGTCAAGGTTAAGGTTTTCGGTTAAATTTTCGAAAAATAGGTCAAAGTTCAAAGGTCAAGGTCACAGATCAAAAAGTGTGGTATCACTGAAAAGGTCTTGTCCCAAGGAACATTCATGTGAAGTTTGAAGGCTCTGTTGTGAATAGTATTAAAATGAGAGCAAAAAATGTGTTTCAGAAAAAAATTGGAAAAGGGGAGATAATTCAGCCAAAATCAACAATGTTGTTATGGTCCTTGGTCAAAATGTAGCTCTTGTGATGATGAGTGTGTGTATGAAGTTTCATGAGGCTAGGTCTAATACTTTTTAAGTTATAGCCAAGGTTAAGTTTTTTTGGAACGACGCAGGACGACGAAGGACGACGCAGGACGACTACGCAGACGCCGGAGTGATGACAATAGCTCGAAAGTTTTTTTTCAAAAAACAGACGAGCTAAAAAGAAACAACACAAGACGCGACTGGCCAGTTTATAACTTAGGGTGAATCTCCCTCTCGCGAACTAGTGTAAACTAGTCTATCGACATCGTTGCCGACCACAGGTTGATATGTATTATTTAGCGATCGCACTAATTTGATTCGCCTGAATCGCCTGCAGGTTATTTATTTGACCTCTTCCATTTGAATGGTCTCACATTCGTTCACAATGGACAATGGTATGAGCTGCTTATGGTGGTTCGTCCGCCCTTGCTGGACCCTAACCCCCAGCGTCGTACCAGTACCTGCTGCTATAATGCAGGGAGCAGCAGGTCACCACACATTGTTGTGCCTTTCAATATACTTTCACTTTCCCATCTCAATGTTGTGGGTAATCGCTACCACCTGACCTGCTGCTAAAGTGTTCCGGTTTTCTCAGGGTTTTTATATCTATGAATACTACCGGAAAATCATGCATACTCATATTAGCTTGCTAAAATCGTGGCGAGGTGGAGATACCGTCCACAATTGAAGCTAGATAGCAAAAATCGAGTAGATAATGGATTTGCGTTCAAATAGTACATTTCCCATAGGAAAAATTGATGAAACGACCCTATAAATCAATGCCATGACTCCTGTCAAAACGAACACCCACACAACACGTGACGGGAATGAAAATCATATATGGCACAATTTGGCGGTTGGCGATTTTTAGGCAAATTTTATAGAACTCAGCCTTATAGCGGCCCCCTGTATTGTAAAAACAGATCTCCACAAACCACTCATGCATACATCGTATGATATGTGCATAACTTGTGCATGGAGCAGCACATTTTGCCTACCATATTTCACCTAAAATATTTCGCTCGCACCGCCCTACCATATACCTACTAAAATAATTTAGATGTGCATAAGCACCAGAGAGGTTTGCTATTCCATCTCGTAACATAAAGCGTATTGGTTTCATTGGACAACAGGGCTTGAGATGTCATTTCATATCAATGTCAGGTAGAAGTCCCACAGAATTGGAAGTAACGTTTCCAAAATGACCTATACAGTGTTGACGGGGATGTTAAACCTTAAATCAAACAAACAAAACAAAATCTCAATCCACCATTTCTGTTCAACTCTCGAACAGTCAACATAGTCTCTCAAGATGTCTTATTCTGTGAAAGCATATTGGTTGCCGGATTCTCTGGTAACTTTATTGCAGTCTTGCATACTTCATGGGGTGCCTCAAATTATCACTGCTCCTTAGCCCCAGAGGGGAGCTGTTACCCATACTTGGGACTTGAGCCTTCCTGCTCCAGTCAGGCCCAAGAAACAGCACCACGAGGTCTACATCAAGTTGGGCATACCGGTAGATGAGACAGTGACGACGACACCAACGACGATTATAATATTATACTAACATCCGCCGACATCCAGCGCCGAACCCGTTCCCATGCCGACACTACAGTGACCAACAACTTCTCCTGCAGCAGCAACTTCCTCACCAGAGCCTTCTTCACCTACACTGCCGGAGCCTCCAAAGAAGCAACAACGCACGACTTCGCCACCTAAGCGAGCCTACAACTGCCCACACCAGACATGAGTGAGTGTTTGAGTTTTATGTCCCACCAACAGCTAAGGTCATATGCAACAGGACCTCGGTTTAAAGACTCATCTGAAAGTCTTGAGAAGCCCGGGATCGATCCTGCAACCTCTGGTTTACAAGGCGAGTAGCGTAACCACTGCACCACGGGGGCTTCTGCCCGCACCAGACATGGACTTTCTATTGGCCAGCATTTCTGGGTACAAGACCACTAGGACTGCCAAGCTGTCCGCGACTATGGTGACCTTAGCAGGAAGCCTATGGGTTGAACCTACCCGTACATGACAGAGTTTTACTGTTTCCAATATTTGGAGAACAGCATTTTGTACATGTCGAGGTCATTGGATGCAGGGGAGGACGAGTTCTTCCCAGGAGCTTGGTGTTTCTACAAGCAGCACTTATGCATGGCCAAGCCAGTAGGAGATGCTGAAGGCTTGAACAAGGTCAGGATCATTATGCACTATCCTGCCTGCTGGTTGGGAATAAGACTTGCGACCAGTCTTCTTCGTGAACGGCTAACCATGCGTTTTCCTGTATGGAAACTTGCATGGGCATGCATCATTTGCAGCCGATGGCCAAGAATGCACTGTTGACCTACTTTCTATTCTGAAGCGCAGTAGAGAAATCGTGATTTGCACCTGAATTTGCTTTGATTGCTCTACATTTTTGGCTCAATTTAGACCAGCCTTCAAAATTTCTAAAACTGGCGGTGCTTCACTTTCCTCGGCACAGCACAGGCAGTCCAACGCGGTTGATTCTGGTTGGACAAACTGCCTTGATTCCCAGCCCAGAAGCACACATCATACCTCTCACTTTGGCGCTAAGGAGCTCTGTCAGCTCAACCCTGGCAGATGTAAAATGCCAAAACTTGAATGAACTAACGAACAAAAAGCATGATGTGTCACCACTATAATTTGATTGCAAAACTGAATTAAGGTCATGGTTTGAAGTGCTCAATTTCTTCTATCATAATCTTAAGTATAAATCGAGATGTCAAAATTTAACATGCCAAGTGAACACTATAATTTGAATTAATTTGAGTGCAAAACTGAATTAAGGTCATGGTTTGAAGTGCTCAATTTCTTCTACCATAATCTGAAGTATAAATCAAGACGTCAAAATTTTAGATGCAAAGTGAACACTATAATTTGAATTAATTTGAGTGCAAAACTGAATTAAGGTCATGGTTTGAAGTGCTCAATTTCTTCTAAAATAATCTGAAGTATAAATCGAGACGTCAAAATTTAACATGCAAAGTGAACACTATACATGTAATTTGAATTTCAAAACTGAAATAACATCATGATCTAAGTGCTCAATTTTTTCTGCTGTCATAATTTGAAGTATAAATAGAGATGTCAAAATTTAACATGGTGAGTTAACACTATAGAGGATCTTACATGAGTGCTCATGTATTATTGAATTTATTAAACGAGTTGAGGAAAAGGGATAAAATGCGAGGCTTGCCGAGCATTTTATGCCTTTTTCCTCAATGAGTTTAATAAATCCAATAAAACATGAGCACGAATGCAAGATTCTATTTATCATATGACAACTATTCACAATCGTTTTACAAAAATGTCAATATTCCGCCATTAGTAAATGGCGCATCTAACCAATTTGCATATTTAATCCACTAGTGGATTATCAAATTTATAACATGGCGTTATTACACTCTCAGACGCGACATCATATGATAAAATTCAATGTGCTAGACTGAGTCAACATCATGATTTGAAGTGTTCAATTTCTTCCTCTATTTCTTGCTGTTGAATCAATTCCCAGTAGAGCCCCTTCTTCTTCTTCAGACTGTTGTGGTCTCCAATCTGAAAATCAAACATAAACATTAATCAGCACTGCCACGTGAGCTTAATCATCACAAAGACCCTCCTATATATTTTTGACCCCCTTGAACCCCACTTTTATATAGTAAAACTGTGGTTTGCAGGGGTAAACTTTATTTTTCTTATTTCTGCTCTAAAATATAGATTGTTGGTACTCGTTGGAACCACCTCGAAGAAACAGGAAAAATATCACAATTTTTCATCTTAAAATTTTCCTTTTTCTGGCGATAAAATCTGCAATATATTTGTATAGGTGTTTTTTTGTAATGAGTACCTATGATGGGGTTGAGACCGAGATGAGGAAATCTCAAGCCAGTTGTCAGCTTAATTAAGTTACCTGCAAAGCTATTTGATAAAAATTGGAAAATATATCCTAAGGTAATCCCTATTATGCATCATGTCCTGGCAGTATGAGTAATTCTCAATAACTTGAACTACCCCTATCTCGAATAAAATTTCATGGTCCCGTGTTTGAGTTATCGAAGTTCGACTGTATAAATTTACCTGAGATTTCCTTGTGGAGATCTAAGTCCAGTCACTGATTATTTTTTCTCACCAACTCAAAGAATGATAAAAATGCTTCCAAAGCTATAGCCATCAGACTGCCCAAGAACATGGTGCAAACTGACTCTTTACACAGAGCAGGCAGAGCACATATTATTCTTTTTTTTTAAGGAACCTGTTTAAATATTTTTCAAGCCAATGCTCAATCCATTTTCAAAATAGAAGTGTAGGCAATGATCAGGAATCGACACAATTAAGCCACAGCTCCCAGCATTGACACCAAAGGGAAAGGAACACGAAAAAACCAGACCTCAATGGAAACACCAACCACTCCCCAACAAGCCAATTGGCCATCCAAAACAAAATAATATAAGTGAAAGACACACTCAAAGACAAACCAAAACAAAAACAAACCGCAACAGAAGAACCGCCCCAGAACGGCCAGCGAAACGAACCCCACTAGAGGTCTTAAATCAACCCCACGCAGCTGCAATCCTCACCCCCACTTCCATCGCAATTCAGACAAACAATTTGTTCAGTCTGCATGAAGGCCTCCTAACTCATCAGTGCAACATCTCCGAGAACACAAAAATCAAACACCACAGAGACGAAACAACAGTGACTTTGGTTTACATGTTGTTGTAAATTCAAAATGAAAATTTCATATTAGATATAATGAATGATCATTGCTTGGAACAAATGGTTAGCTTCCCTACTGGTGATGAGAACACTTTAGCTGACCTCAACAATTGTGCCTTCCTTTATAGCTGTTATTATTGCTTACCTCACAATTCTGCCTCTTGCTACCACTGCTATTATTACTTACCTGCTGTTATTGCTGACCACAATACTTTTGCCTCCAACTGCCACTATTATTAATGCTTACCTCAACAACTTTTCCTCCAGCTACCACAGCTATTATATCAGCATCCCTTATTGTACTCAGCCTGTGAGCTATCACTAATACTGTTCTGCCTGAAATGAAAGAAATGACAACAAAATTTCCCTATCTAATTCATATTTAAATGGTTTCAGTTATTTTCTTTCTTTTTTCTCACATCCAGTCCCCTCTAGTGTGAGACCAGCTTTGGGATTGTTCAAAAGTTGTCTTTAGACAACTTTTGAACAATTCCAAAGGTGGTCTGAATATAGAAATTTTACTACTCTTGCAAATCTTCAAAAGATGTCAAGGGAGATTACTTTAAGGAGATAACTTTAAATCTACTACCTCTTGTTTGCCCTCCTGTTCCTAAAATGTATCTTCTTTTATATGAAACTAGAAATGTGTCATAATGACATGGAAGCCTCCGCCTGGTAGCACAACTAAGAAAACTTCAAGGCAAATTGATAATGTCATCTCAGACACTGACAGAGATGAATGGACATATGAGGGTAACACTTTATGCCCTTCAACCATTCTCCAAATCTTGGGGACATGAAAAGTTAACCCTCACCATGCTGTAGCCAGACATATCCCTTTTATGAAAACGGCATAGACATAGACCAACAGAAGCCAGTTGATGAAGCCAGCTGATTAGGTATACTGCTTTACAAACAGCTTCTGAATCCATGGCAAAACAGAAACCGCTGAAAATGGGGAATGCTGTGTTGTCATAAGTGTTAATGGCAGGGCAAAGGAATGTACAGACAAACAAGCTAAGGAGCAAAGGTAAGTGATCAAATCAGAGTCCAAAGCCTATCTTAAACATCAAAGGAAAAGACAGACAAACACATCTTAATAAATTAGGTATACTGCTTTACAAACAGCTTCTGAATCCATGGCAAACAGAAACCGCTGAAAATGGGGAATGCTGTGTTGTCACAAGTGATAATGGCAGGGCAAAGGAATGTACAGACAAACAAGCTAAGAAGCAAAGTTAAGTGATCAAATCAGAGTCCAAAGCCTATCCCAAACATCAAAGGTAAAGACAGACAAACACATCTTAATAAACAACACAATCACAGGTGACAAGCCAAGTGAGCAGCTCTGTCATACATGCTGCAACTCTGTTACCTTTACTTAACTAAATAATTTGGACTTTGAGAAGTGTTACAATGAAAACATTTAAAAAATAAAACAACTGAAACCCCAACATAAGAAAACTGCCTTACTGGCATGGCCAGTAATAATTACCGGGGTGTTAAAACTGGTTTTATGGGGCCCAAAACTTCACCCTCATCTTCTGCCGTGGATTACACATTTTAGTGGCTGTTGGGGTGGCATGAAGGTCTAGCTAATCAATGCCTCATCACTTGAAACAATTAAAATCAACGAAAATAATGTGGCAATATGAAGCAAGGTTGAGGACCCAACAGTTACAATATGTTGAGAGACCTGGAGATCCCTGGAGCCTCAGCAAAACCACTGGACACCGGAGCCACAGAAGTCCACCAGTTGAACCAAACTTGACAAGGGGAGTATTAACCCTTATCTTGCTGTTCACGACAACCCCTATCTTTGCAAACAGTGTAGATCCAGATCAGATGGCTTCTGAAGAAGCCATCTGATCAGGATCTACACTGTTTGGCATTCAGTTTATGAATTTGTAGCAATAAATTACATCAAGTAATTTGATTGGTTGATAGACAGAAATGGGTGTGGCTTAAATGAATATTCAGCAAGATAAGGGTTAATATTTATTAAAGAGTTGCCTCTCCATGTGTCCATTCCTTTTAAAGACCATATCAGAACTTACCTTTACAAACTTTGTCCAATGCCTCTTGTACTATTCTCTCTGATTCAGCATCTAGGGCACTGAAAAGGAAACACACAACAACATGAGAATATAAGAATCTTATATGGGTGTGAGGGTTGGATTGAAAAATCCGTCCCAAGGGACACTGTCCGGCATCATGAGGCTTGCCGAGTGATGCCGGACAGTGATCCCGAGGGACGGATTTTTCTATCCACCCCTCACACCCATATAAGATTCTTATTCTTGCATACCTTCCATTTCTATTGCGAAATTTTAATGCTGCTGTCACTTCGGTTACCGATGTCCGCCATTTTGTGATGACACGACAGGAATGTTTAGTGACGTCACGGATGACAACGCGGCGCATGAGGTTGTATTCAACCAGTGCATTTATCAAACATTTTGGGTCGGAACACCAGGGTCAGAGTGAGTGAGTTTGAGTTTTACGTCCCACCAACAGCTAAGGTCATACGGAGACGGAACCTCGGTTTAAAGACTCATCCGAAAGTCTGGAGAAGCCCGGGATCGATCCTGCGATCCCTGGTTTACAAGGCGAGTAGCACACCAGGGTCAGAACATAAATTTCTATCCCAGGGTAAAATCACGAATTTCCTTGTCTGGTGTGCAAGAATATAAGAATCGTATATGGGCGTGAGGGGTGGATGGAAAAATCTGTCCCGAGGGTCACTGTCTGGCATCACGCGGCTTGCCAAGTGATGCCGGACAGTGATCCCAAGGGACAGATTTTTCTAGCCAATGCAAATCATGACAATTGTCGTCTGCTTTGTGGTTTGCTGCTTACTTTAAAAGTCATTGTGAAAAACAGTGAGGATCCAGATCAGACTGCTCCTCTAGGAACAGTCTGTTCTGGGTCCACACTATTTGCCTGTATGCAAAAATATTTTAAAAAGTTTGCAAGCAGATTCATTAACATAAGCAGATGGCATTTTCAGAGAAAAGAGCCCTTAGCAGGTACCCCAGGGTCTCCTCACCATGACTGACACCAACAAGCTCTGGTGAGGCTGTGCTTATGTGCAGGCTTGCCAGAGCCCCTGCATGTCACCTATAAGTACTTTTTCTCATGAGCAGGTTTAAATGCTGTTTCAACGTTTTGTTTTATTGTTCCATATCCATCCAATATGACAGTAAATTCACTTTCAATTTCAAGGATTTTATTTTCACTTATATTCACTATTTGGATCCCTTACAAATTTACATGCAGAGAAACAGATAAGGTGGCAATTTTGTGACAATAAAAAGAGCATTTTTGTCTATTCTTCAGAAACCCTGTACTGGCCCCCAAGGTTATAAAACTTTTTTTCATGCCCAACTCACTTGAGCATGAAATTTGTCCTACTCATATTTTCAACTTTTTCATACTTTCAACAGTTGTTGGCATTTTAAAATTTATAAGCAGGACCAACAACATCTTTGCTGATCTGAGCAGGCAAATTGCCTCATTTGTTTGTATTTGAAAAATAATGAGCATTTTAAATTTCATGCTAAAGTGAGTTGAGCATGAAACCTCAGGGCCAGGCAGGCCTACTGGGTTGAAGGGGTTAAAATTGGTTAACAAGAGGCCTTATGGACCACCATATGCTCACCAGAGCTAAGCTGGACACTGCCCACTGGCAGCCATATGATTTTAATCTACTGATTATAAAGTCTCCCAAACGTACCCCCACACCCAAATGAGCACCCATGTGGACTTTATAATCTGAAATAGTAGCTAGGCCTTTTATGAAATAGAGGGGGTGAGGCATGGACCCAACAGAGCCCTGGTTGGTATCACTGAATGCATCTTACCATAAGGAGCAAGAATATGTATGGTTTATTGGTGGGCATCTGTAAGGTTCCTGAGATATAAGTCCTTTTCAGCAGAGGAGGGGCTGGGGCATGGCCTCGACAGACCCAAGGAAAGCCCAAGACTGTTGTCACTGAATGTGTCTTATCATAAGGACCCTAAATATATATGGTTTAGGGGTTGGGATCTGAAGGGGTTTCTGAGATATGAGACCCTTTTATGAAGTGGAGGGGAGAGAAATGGCCTCTCGAACCCCACAAGTTGGTGTGGCTGAATGTGTCTAATCATAAGCAACAAGAATATATATGTTAATGGATTCAGATCTGAATGTTTTCTGAGACATATGGCCTTTTATGAAGTGGAGGGGCATAGCATGATTCCAACACATTGCCCAAGCATAAAGAGACCCCCAGGTTGTGACTGAGTTTGTCTTTATATCATAAGGAACAAGAAAATATATGATTTAAGGGTGGGGATCTGAATGGTTTCTAATATATATGGCTTTTTATGAAGTGGAGGGGTGGGGCATGGCCCGGGGCACCCCAGGCTGGTGTCATTGAATGCCTGTTATCATAAGGTACATGAATATATATGGTTAAAGGGTGGGGCTCTGAATGGTTTCTCAGATATATGGCCTTAAATGCAGTGGAGGGATGTGGCATGGCCCCTGCTGCACCCCGGGGACCCCTAGGTTGGAGTCACTGAATGTGTCTTATCGTAAGGAACAAGAAAATTTATGCTTTAGGGGTTGGGATCTGAAAGGTTTCTAAGATATTGGGCCTTTTATGAAGAGGAGGTTGTGGGGCATGCCCCCGGCATCCCAGGGGACCTCCAGGTTGCTGTCACTGAATGCATCTTATCATAAGGAACAAGAGTATATATTGTTTAGGGATGGGGATCTGAATGGTTTCTGAGATATATGGCCTTTTATGAATTGGAGGGGATGGGGCATGTCCCCGCCACACCCTCTGGGACCAACAGGTTGTCATAAAAGCATATGGCTTAGAGGAGTTTACTCAAGGAACATTTCTACAAAAGTTTTGTCAAAATATCTGCAAAGGCTTGGCAGTAGATGCCATTTTTCAATTTTCCCCTATATAAGTCTATGGGAACTATGAGTTGCCATAGCAACCAAACTAAAGAGCCAATTTTCATAAAAAAACACAAACTTTCAATTACCCAACTCAAAGATGCTACGGATGAAATTTGAGCCCAATCGGCCCAGTGGCTTCAGAGGAGATGTCGTTTGAAAGTGTTAACGCCAGACGACGACAGATGACAAAGACGGCGATGGACAACTGCCTATCGAAGCCTTTGGCTCTGGTGAGCTAAAACAAGTGTAGATTATGTGGAACAAGAGCTCCGCAAGCAAGGCTTTATACGCCCGTGGCAAGTTCATATTTGTTGGACTGCAACCTTGAAACAAGAGGCTCAATGAGCCTAAACCGCTCACCTGAGGAACTTAAGTTTTAACAATTCACAGACTTGACTACTAAATCTGCTAATAGAATCCAGCCCATTGACCCTTAAAGGATATAAGTCATCATTATTGCATTGCATTCCAAGTTTGAGACTTCTAGCTTCTATAGTTCCTGAGAAATCTTTGACGAAAATTTAACATTGGTCAAAATGGAGAGAAAGAAGAATGAAAGAACAGATTAACAAATAAGCTGAGAAAGCCCAATGTCTCTTACACAAAATAAGTCATCATTATTCTATTGAATACCAAATTTGATGCTTCTAGCTTTTATAGTTCCTGAGAAATCTTTGATTAAAAATTTAACATTGGTCTATTATCTCTATATGGAGAGAAAGAAGAATGAAGGAACAAATGAACCAGACTAGCTCCAAAACCTAATGCAGCCTTTCCCCTTGCCCAATGGTGCTACACATAAAATTTAAACAAGATTGGTCGACTGCCTTCTGAGATATGCTTCATTGAAAATGTGGACGACGGATGGACGGACGACAGACGACGGACTCCGGAGCCTTGGTATACTATCAGCTCACTGGAGCCTTTGGCTCAGGCGAGCTAAAAATTCAAGTCGCTATTTCTGTCACAACATTTTCCCTACGTTAAGTCTATGGGCAAATTTTTTTGTCTCTCAAGGTCACGTAACTCCGAGGTCAATATTCAGATTCGGCCCAAAATCGAACTTAACCGAGATTTTATGCCTGTCCTCGTTACCTGCAAGTTTGAAGCTGATATGAATAAAAATAAAGTTGCTATCGTGGTCACAACGTATTTTTTTATGCTCAAGGGCATGTAACTCCAAGGCAAATATTCCGATTCGGCCCAAAATCGAACTTAACCGAGATTTTATGTCTGTCCTCGTTACCTGCAAGTTTGAAGCTGATCTGAAAAAAATTCAAGTCGCTATCGTAGTCACAACATTTTCCCTAATTAAGTCTATGGGCAAATTTTTTGTCGCTCAAGGTCACGTAACTCCGAGGTCAATATTCCGATTCGGCCCAAAATTGAACTTAACCGAGATTTTATGCCTGTCCTCGTTACCTGCAAGTTTGAAGCTGATATGAATAAAAATAAAGTTGCTATCGTGGTCACAACATATTTTTTTATGCTCAAGGGCAGGTAACTCCAAGGCAAATAATCCGATTTGGCCCAAAATCGAACTTAACCGAGATTTTATGTCTGTCCTCGTTACCTGCAAGTTTGAAGCTGATCAGAAAAAAATTCAAGTCGCTATCGTAGTCACAACATTTTCCCTATGTAAAGTCTATGGGCAAATTTTTTGTCGCTCAAGGTCATGTAACTCCGAGGTCAATATTCCGATTGTAACTTAACTGAGAACATGTCTGTCCTCGTTACCTGCAAGTTTGAAGCTGATCTGAAAAAAATTCAAGTCGCTATCGTAGTCACAACATTTTCCCTATGTTAAGTCTATGGGCAAATTTTTTGTCGCTCAAGGTCACGTAACTCCGAGGTCAATATTCCGATTCGGCCCAAAATTGAACTTAACCAGGATTTTATGCCTGTCCTCGTTACCTGCAAGTTTGAAGCTGATATGAATAAAAATAAAGTTGCTATCGTGGTCACAACGTATTTTTTCATGCTCAAGGGCAGGTAACTCCAAGGCAAATAATCCGATTCGGCCCAAAATCGAACTTAACCGTGATTGTATGTCTGTCCTCGTTACCTGCAAGTTTGAAGCTGATCTGAAAAAAATTCAAGTCGCTATCGTAGTCACAACATTTTCCCTATGTTAAGTCTATGGGCAAATTTTTTGTCGCTCAAGGTCACGTAACTCCAAGGTCGTTATTCCGATTCTGCCCAAAATCGAACTTAACCGAGATTTTATGCCTGTCCTTATTATCTGCAAGAATGAAGTCGATCAGAAAAAAATTGACGGAGCTAGAGTGATGACAAGCTTTTTCCTATGTTAAGTCTATGGGAGCTATATGTTGCCATGGTAACCAGAGTTCCACTCAGATCTGCATGAAAACCTTATGCAGTCTTTCCACTTGCCCAATAATGTTACACATGAAATTTGATCAAAGTCGGCCAAGTAGTCTTCAAGATATACATTTTTGAAATTCACATTAACCCTTATGCAAAAATGCACAAGGGCAGGTAACTCCTAAGTGTATGATCCAATTCTGCCAATTATCGAACTTGACCGAGATTTCATGGCTGTGCTGGTTATCTGTAAGAATGAAGCCAATCCGAACAAAATTGAAGCAGCTACAGTGATGACAACATTTTCCCCATGTTAAGTCGATAGGCAATTTTTCGGGCGCTCAAGGGGACGTAACTCTTGAGTGAATTATCTGATTCGGCCCAAACTCGAACTTGACTGAGATTTTATGCCTGTACTGGTTATCTGCAAGAATGAAGTCGATCAGAAAAAAATTGACGGAGCTAGAGTGATGACAAGCTTTTTCCTATGTGAAGTCTATGGGAGCTAGATGTTGCCATGGCAACCAGAGTTCCACTCAGATCTGCCTGAAAACCTAATGAAGCCTTTCCACTTGCCCAATAATGCGACACATGAAATTTGATCAAAGTTGGCCAAGTAGTCTTTAAGATATACATTTTTGAAATTCCCATTAACCCTGATGCAAAAACACACAAGGGCAGGTAACTCCTAAGTGAATGATCCGATTCTGCCAGTTATCAAACTTGACCGAGATTTCATGGCTGTGCTGGTTATCTGCAAGAATAAAGCCAATCTGAAAATAATTGAAGCAGCTACAGTGATGACAACATTCTCCCCATGTTAAGTCAATAGGCAATTGTTTCAACGCTCAAGGGCACGTAACTCCTGAGTGAATAATCCGATTCAGCCCAAAATCGAACTTGATCGAGATTTCATGCCTGTCCTCGTTATCGGCAAGAATGAAGTCGATCAGAAAAAAATTGACGGAGCTAGAGTGATGACAAGCTTTTTCCTATGTTAAGCCTATGGGAGCTCTTTGTTGCTGTGGCAACCAGAGTTCTCATCCGATCTGCACGAAAACCTTTTACAGCCTTTCCCCCTACCTGATGATGGTTCATATGAAATTTGATCAAGGCCGGCCCACTGGTTCCAGAGATATACTTCGTTGAAAGTGTGGGTGACGGACGCCGGACGCAGGCTCGTGGTATACTAATACCTCACATGAGCCTTCGGCTCAGGTGAGCTAACAATATGAACTGCTCTAAACAACATGCGCTGCTCAACATCATAGTCAAACAAACTATCAAGTTTTTGCTAGATTGAATGTTACCTGCAGGAGATGTTAGCCACAAACAAAATGTGTACAGAAATGTTCATAGGGCATACCTCAATTAATTTTTGGAGGACCATGACCTCGAAACAATTGCAGGCGAAGTTAGCTGAAACAAAATGTTTCCAGAAATTTTCAAAGGGGCATAACTTTGTTTTTATTTGGTGGACCAAAACCTCAAAACTAGATCACTGACCATGTCAGAAAGGGCCCCACATAAATTAAAGCTGTCAAAGAGGTATGGTACAATGTTTTGTCAGAATGTAGGTCTTATGTTGGTAAGTATCTGTGTGAAGTTTCATGAAAGAAAGGCAACTAATTTTGAAGTTCTGACCAAGGTTTGGCTTTTTAGTTAAGGCAGAATGTAGGTGTGATGGTAAGTATGTTTGTGAAGTTTCACAGGAGTAAGGCAAATACTTCTGGGCCCAGTTGTTCAAAGCATCGTTAGCTTAACAAGCTCGTTAGTGGTCATATTGTTTACTCTTCTAGCAAGTACAATATCGAATTTTTTGGTATTTTTGCTGAAAAAAATGAGAGCAGCTTTTGCAGCTGCAAAAGCTGCTCACATTTTTTCAGCAAAAATTTCAGCATATTTGCCATATTTAATGATCAAAGTTTTAATGATACGTTAACTAACGACGTCGTTAGTTTTGAACAACTGGCCCCTGATGTTATGACCGAGGTCAAGTTTTTTGGTTAAGGTGTGACAAACACATGGTTAAAAGCAATATAGCTATGGTCCTTTGTCAGAATGTAGGTCTTGTAATGGTTAGTATGCGTGTGAAGTTTTATGAGAGTATGGGCAAATACTTCTGAAGTTATGACTAACATTAATTTTTTTGGTAAAGGAATGACAAACACACATAGCTATGGCCCTTTGTCAGAATGTAGGTCTTGTAATGGTTAGTATTTGTGTGAGGTTTTATAAAAATAGGGCAAATACTTCCGAAGTTATTGCCAAAGTTAAGTTTTTTGGTTAAGCCATAACAAACACACAGACAAAAGCAATATAGCTATGACCCTTTGTCAGAATGTAGGTCTTGTAATGGTTAATATGTGTGTGACATTTCATGAGAGTAGGGCAAATACTTCTGAAGTTATGACGAAGGTTAGGTTTTTTGGATAAGGCATGACAAACACAGACGAAAGCAATATAGTTATGGCCAGAGAGGGGCTCTAACAACATATGCTGTTCGACATCATGCTCTAACTATATATCAAGTTTCAGCTTGATCACATGTTAATTGGGAGAGAAGTTAGCCAGAAACGAAATTTTTTACAGAAATATTCAAAGGGGTATAACTCTTTAAATATCTGGTGGACGGTAACCTGGAAACAATATGCGCTGCAACACCTCACCAACTATATACCAAGTTTCAGCTTTGTCTGATGAATACTGTAGGAGGAGTTACATGGAAATGAAACAGTTCACAAAATTATCAAAGGGGCATAGCTCTGAAAGTTTGGTGGACTGTAAACTCGAAAGGATGTACACTACACCACCTCACAGTCTAACTATCTACCAAGTTTCAGTTTCATCCGATGTAAACTGTAAGAGGAGTTATCCGGAAACAAAATAGTTCACAAAAATTTCAAAGGAGCATAACTCTGTAATATTTGGTGGATTATAACCTCGAAACAATATGTGCTGCATTGCCTCAAAGTCTTACTGTCTACCAAGTTTCAGCCTGATCGGATGAAAACTGTAGAAGGAGTTATTCGCAAACGAAAAGTCTACAGACGGCTGGATGCCAACCCCATACCATTATACAACCGTTTTTACAAAACAGGCGTATAAAAATGGCCACAAATCGTGATCTATACATTTTTGTTTGAATATAACATGGTTGTTTCACTGACACAGTTTCTGTTTTGAATCTCAGCAATAGTGTTTCGAGTTTGTGGCAGGCTTTATGTTCAAAATATAGATTCTGGGTGCTTGCTTAGACTACCACACTGAGGTGTCATATAATGCAATTTTTTAAGGAAACCTTGTCTTGTGGACTACACTATTCATAATTCTAACACAACACACCTTTATAACTGTGATTTATTCTGAAACAAATGATTTGCTATAATGAAGTCACCGTTAGATTCTCTATTCTTAGACAGTGTGACATTATTTTCTTGATTCGAAAATGTTCCAAAAGACTTAAATGCATGTGTTCCAGTCAATAGTGTTGTCCAGATTTCTTCTCTAACAATGGCGAAAGGCTGGGAGAACTGAAGGAAACAAACACAATTGAGCCGGGACACACTATTTCCTACAATTTACATGTGTGCCCAGCAAAGACTCAGATCAGCCTGTGCATCTGTGCAGTCTGATCAGCAACTTTGTTGTGCTCTCTAAGGATAGCTAAGGGCCCTGTGCTACTTCAGGCAGCAAAAGAAGTCTCTGGTCAGACTATATGGATGCTCAGGATGATCTGATTCTTCGCTGAGGGAACATGTAAATTGTAGGAAATGCTGTGCTCGGCTCAATTATTGTTGATTTTAGTGTGTTAGGAATTGAAATAGATCAGCTCTAGTGTGTGAATTCTTGAATTTGTCAGTCTGACAGCTGTAAGTAGACAAACACACTCCCGCTATGAGCTCGTGATCTGATCTACTTTGAATTTCCTTGGGAATCAAGTACCAGTTCAAATCAGCCATGGTAATGAGCCATTTGAGTGATTGGAGTTTCAATATAGAGGATCTTACATGAGTGCTCATGTATTATTGAATTTATTAAACGAGTTGAGGAAAAGGGATAAAATGCGAGGCTGTGCCGAGCATTTTATCCCTTTTTCTCAACGAGTTTAATAAATTCAATAATACATGAGCACGAATGCAAGATTCTATTTATCATATGACATTAAAAGCGTATTTTATTCACGATTGTTTACAAAAATGTCAACATTCTGCCGTTAGTAAACAGTACGTCATTAAGGACGTCGTACATGTAATGTTACGGGACGTATCTAGCTAATTTGCATATTTAATCCACTAGTGGATTATCGAAAATAATACATGACGTTATTACACTCTCAGACGCGACGTCATATGATAAATACAGTAACCCCACTTTATACCGACATTCGTTATAATGGCAAAACTCGTTATAATGGCATTTTGAATGGAATGACTACTTAGCTAAAGGCTTAGCCTCGTTTCCTAGAGGCATGGGCTTCCCTCGAGTTGGAAATGCACAAATCAAGTCTATAGCATGAAAGGGACTTGTAATCAAAAACTCCATGAAACAAATGTCTATATCTTGGAGTAATAATGGGGAAAAGGCCTTTTATTACCTAACATACTCCTAACTTGAATTCTTTATAACGGCAAATTCTTTATATCAGCACAATAATAGGAAACAAATACTGTCGTTATAACGAGGGTCCTCTGTACCTTGTTGCTTCATCTAGCACCAATATAGTTGGGTTCTTGATAAGAGCCCTTGCTATTGCTATCCTCTGTTTCTGACCCCCTGACACTGTGACCCCTCTCTCCCCTAGGACTGTGTTGTATCCTTTAGGGAAGGTGGTGATGAAATTGTGGGCATTGGCCTGCTGGGCTGCTTCATACACCTGAGAAATATATATACAGTCAAACTTCATTGGCTCAAACACCTTTGGGACTTCGAAAATCTGTTCGAGACCGGGGTTGTTCGAGCCACTGAGGTTACTGTCAGGAGGCATAACGAGATACTTTTAGACATCTTTTCGGTGTTCCATTAAGAAAATGTATGCTGTGTGTACTCATTAGAATCGCCTCATCAAGGCGATTCTAATGAGTACACACAGCATGCATTTGCAAGATAAAAGACTAAAATCTCCTTAATTATCCCCCACTATTTCTTATGTAGAGGATTTCGCTAGATGCTCAAGAATGGGTTCGACTCATCCATGGAAAACGAGCCATCGGTGTTCGAGCCATCGAAGTTCTACTGTATGACATAATTCACAATAAGCAACATCCTGTCTTAACCCCGAATAAATTAATTTTGCCACACCCATATCTGACTATCAACCAATCAAATTACTTGATATAATGTATTTGTTCAAATTTACAAACTGATTGACAGTGTAGATCTGATCAGCATGCTTCTTCAGAAGCCAAAATAGTGTAAATTCAGATCAGATGGCTTCTTCCTTCTGATCTGGATGTACACTGTCTGGAAATGTAGGAGTTGTTGTGTTCAGCAGTTTGTTTGTTTGATCGAGGTTAAACGTCCCGGTCAACACTGTATAGGTCATTTTGGAGATGTTGCTTCCAGATTTGTGGGACTTTTACCCAACACTGAGATGAAATGACATCTCAAGCCCTGCCGCCCAATGAAACCAATGGGGTTTATAAGCATGGACGGTCCGACTAGCACCGCTTTGCCTGGGCAGGCTTAGATCCTCTAAGCGAGTTACCAGTATGTGTGTGCGGTCGGTTTCAGCTCTGCATGGAAGCATCATGCAGCCCATCTATTTCTTCAAGCCCCAATAGGTGGGGGCTGTGTGTTCAGCAGGATATGGGTTTACCTTTCTACTGCTGAACAGATTTTACTACACCTATTTCTAAGGCTGACACGATTAATCGTATAATCGGTTAATCGATCGATGAATCCCACAAAAATGATTATCATTTCTGAGTTGTTTTTAATCGATTACTTGATAGATACAATTTACTACCCAAAGTTATTCCTAAACTAGAGCCAGTGTTTATGAAACACAATGCCCCCAACTGCTTGACCCTAACACTGCTTGACCCTAACACTGCTTGTCCCTAACAGTAATTGAGATATCTTTTTTTTATTTGGCTGCAATGCTGAAATTTTAGAAGAACCAGAAAGAAACACAATTGAGAGGCAAAAAATTATAAAGGGCCATAACTTTAACAAAATTTTATAGAATTGGTTGAAACTTTAACAGAGGTGTAAAATTTCCCTCAAACTTACTCGCCCTTATCGTCTAAACTTTTCATTTAGGTGCTAAAAATGAAGAAAAAGTAAGGTCAGTTTTGAAAACCTTACTCGCCCTGCCTTAAAACTTACTCGCAAATGCTAGCGGGCGAGTGGAATTTTACACCCCTGTTTAATCAGGTAGTCTCCTCCTTAGTCCCAATCACTATACCATGTATCAGGGCTGTAGCTTAAATACTTTTTGAGATATCTTGCTAACGAGAATTCTATGTTTTTTAATTAAAGGGGAAATAATTCAAGAAGGGGAGATAATTTGGACAAGAAAAAAAATACGGGTCAACTATTTTTTCATGAGGAACTCATATATGAAATTTCAAAACACTAGCATACACGGTTCTGAAGATATGCTATGCACCAGAAAGCAACACAATTGAGTAGCAAAAAATTACAAAGGGCCATAACTCTAACAAAATTTTATCGAATTGGTTGAAAATTTAATCAGGTAGTCTCCTCCTTAGTCCCAATCACTATACCAAATATCAAGGCTGTAGCTCAAATACTTTTTGAGATATCTTGCTAACGAGAATTCTATGTTTTTTAATTAAAGGGGAAATAATTCAAGAAGGGGAGATAATTTGGACAAGAAAAAAAATACGGGTCAACTATTTTTTCATGAGGAACTCATATATGAAATTTCAAAACACTAGCATACACGGTTCTGAAGATATGCTATGCACCAGAAAGCAACACAATTGAGTAGCAAAAAATTACAAAGGGCCATAACTCTAACAAAATTTTATCGAATTGGTTGAAAATTTAATCAGGTAGTCTCCTCCTTAGTCCCAATCACTATACCAAATATCAAGGCTGTAGCTCAAATACTTTTTGAGATATCTTGCTAACGAGAATTCTATGTTATTTAATTAAAGGGGAAATAATTCAAGAAGGGGAGATAATTTGGACAAGAAAAAAAATACGGGTCAACTATTTTTTCATGAGGAACCCATATATGAAATTTCAAAACACTAGCATACACGGTTCTAAAGATATGCTATGCACCAGAAAGCAACACAATTGAGTGGCAAAAAATTACAAAGGGCCATAACTCTAACAAAATTTTATAGAATTGGTTGAAAATTTAATCAGGTAATCTCCTCCTTAGTCCCAATCACTATACCAAATATCAAGGCTGTAGCTCAAATACTTTTTGAGATATCTTGCTAACGAGAATTCTATGTTATTTAATTAAAGGGGAAATAATTCAAGAAGGGGAGATAATTTGGACAAGAAAAAAAATACGGGTCAACTATTTTTTCATGAGGAACCCATATATGAAATTTCAAAACACTAGCATACACGGTTCTAAAGATATGCTATGCACAAGAAAGCGTGACGTACGAACGGACTAACGGACGAACGGACGGACAAGCCAGAAGCAATATGCCCCCCAACTTTTTTAAAGTTGGGGGCATAAATAGCTGAATGAGTGGCAAACAGTGCAGACCCTGATGAGACGCCGCATTATGCGGCATCTCATCTGGGGCTACACTGTTTGCTCAGGCCTGACTGTTCAAATATACATATGGTAAAATGCAACATATGGTAAGAGTCATGCTCAGACAGAAAGCCAGACAGGTAAAATTATGACAGAAACCTTAACGATTACTAATCGATTATTGATCGCAATGGCAGGACTGATAATCGATTATCTTTTCAGCTCCGATTAGCCAGTCCTACCTATTTCTGAGTATCAACCAATCAAATTACTTGATGTAATGTACAGTAAAATTCCGCTATTAAGACTACCTAAAATTAAGACTAATTCTGCTTAAAAAGCTTATTTAGAAGGGTGCAGTCATTCTTTCTTTGAATTTCCTGTACACAATGTCCTATGGTCAGGGTTCACCTTTGAAACTGTTCAAACGTGGTCTTAAAGACCACTTTTGAACAGTCCCAAAGGTGGTCTTAATATAGGAATTTTACTGTATTTGTTCAAATTCAGAAACTGAATGACCGTGACAGTGTAGATCCTGATCAGACTGCTTCTTCAGAATCTACACTGTTTGTAAAGGTAGTTGTTGTTATGTTCAGCAGGACAAGGTTAAACTTTCAACTGCTGAACAAATTAATTTTGCCACACCTATTCCTGACTATCAACCTATCCAACTACTTGATACAATGTACAGTAAAACTTCGATGGCTCGAACACCGATAGCTCGTTTACCATGGCTGAGTCGAACCCCTTCTTGAGTCCCGAGGGAATTTCTCCACATAAGAAAAAGGGAGGGTAATTATGGAATTTTTTTCCTATTTTCTTGTAAATGTACGCTGTGTGTACTCATTAGAATCGCCTCATAGAGGCGATTCTAATGAGTACACACAGCATACATTTTTGTTATAGAACAACCAAAAGATGTCCCAAAATTAAGGCTGATATACCTCCTGGTTTGGTGGCTCGAACTACCACTGTCTCGAACAGATTTTCATGGTCCCAAAGGTGTTCGAGCCATTGAAGTTCTACTGTATTTCTTCAAATTCACAAACCGAATGACAAACAATGCAGATCCTGATCAAGACTGTTGCAAATCAATGTAGCACCCATAAGCTTGGTCTTGACAATAACATTGCATATACCAACCATGGTCAAAATCCAACATTTTTAATACATGGTACTAAGGGCCATAACACGAAAACTCACAAAACAAAAAGCATAACAATTCACAAGCCAGCTATTTCAGTTAGGGGATAACTGTATTCACAATTGTAATTTGGGGAGGTAAATCTGAGGTTTTACGGTTTTCGTTTTACGGTGACGCATTAGCGGAGCCGTAAAACGTAATTTCCAACCGTAAAACCTCGGATTTACCTCCCCAAATAACAATTCTCAATTCAGTTATCCCCATTCTAATGCACTTATTTGTGTGTTTTGTTAAAAATTGTACTATTTTGTACAAAGTGGCAAGGGCGGTGAGCTGTGTAAAACCAAATGCCAACCATTGAAAAGCGACGTTGCGTGATAACATCGGGTTTCTGACAGTATATCGCAGAATATACTGTCGCAAATTTTTGACGTTATCCAATCAGACTTCGCGTTACATACGCAAGTGCATTAGACTTGTCAACTACTGTAATACCCAGACTCTGATTCAAGCAAAAGTATCATTTCTGTATTCAAGCCACTAAATGGAAATGAAAAGTGCGAAAACAGATGAAATGCATAGACTGCCTTTCCATAATAATCTAGGTATGTATCATATATCGCGGACTGTCCAATCATTACCTGGTATGTAGGCTGTCCCATCATTGCTAACTGGCTACACGGCCCCCGCCCATAGGGGCTTGAAGAAATATATGGGCTACATGATGCTTCCACGCAGAGCTGAATCCGGCCCGCACACTAGTACTGGTAAACCGCTTAGAGGAGCTAAGCCTGTCCTGGAAGCACGGTGCGAGGCGGACCGTCCATGCTAATAAACCCTATTGGTTTCATTGGGTGACAGGGCTTGAGATGTCATTTCATCTCAATGTCCAGTAAAAGTCCCACAAAATTGGAAGCAACATCTCCAAAATGACCTTTACAGTGTTGACGGGGATGTTAAACCTCAAATCAAACTGGCTACTAGGGCCTTTTAGCCAATGACTGTAAGTATCCCAAACTTTGATCAAATTTAGCAGGCCTGGGTTGCTCAGTTTGAAGCCAATCTGACTGGTGCAGAGGTTACGGGTTCGATACCTGCAGGGTCGGCACTATATTTTTTTTTTGATATTGACCTTGAAATCTTATTCTAACTTCCGCTGATTCAAGATTGGCAGTTTTCAGTTTCTTACAAAAGGACTACTGGTAAACCGCTTATATATAAGCCTGCCCCAAAAAGTGGTTAGGTAAATCAAGTGATAAAGGGAGACAAAATTATTTTTATTGAAAGAGTTGCTTTCCCTGAAGGTGTATCCATTCCCCTAAACTCACTCACCTCTTGATCTGTGGCCTCTGGACAACCATAGCGTATATTCTCCATCACTGTTGTTGCAAATAATACAGGTTCCTATTAAAAGGGAAACAACCACATTTCAAAATTAACTCGTGCTGAGAAAACTGCATCTGAAAATGTTGTCTGTTTATGTCGTCTGCGGAATCTTCTTGCAAACTTTTTAAAAATATTTTTTGCATACAGGCAAACAGTGTGGACCCAGGTGAGACTGCTCCTAGAGAAGCAATCTGTTCTGGATCCACACTATTTGCAAAATATACTTTTGAAGTAGATAGCAGACTACGAAACAGATGACAATTGTCATGACTAGCATTTTATCATTTATGGGTTAAAGAACCAATCACAACTGCAGAAGACAACAGTCTAAGATTATTCGGGTGTCAATTTTCAGAGACAAACAGGCTTGATATTTCAAGCAAAGAACATGCTTATAGAAGATATACATGAAATGTCAAGCCTTATTTTCTCTGTTTTTTTTTTCAGTTATTCTTTTTTTTTGTTATCTTATTTTACACAAAGTGACAAGTGCTGTGAGCAGCGTAAAACCAAATGCCAGCAAATGAAAAGCCATGTTACTTGATGACGTCGGGTCTCCAACGTATATCTTAGATTATTCTGTCACAAATTTTTCACTTTATCCAATTAGACGTCATGTTATATAAACCAGTGAGTTAGAATGACGGCTAACATAAGGCCAGATCAGGAGGCCTACTATGATATCTTTTTGATATTCTTTATAATAAATGTATTTGAGCCATTTAAGGGGAATGGGAACACCTTCAGGGGAGTTAACTCCTGCAAAAGTATTTTTGTCTCCTATTTCAATAGGGGTCAACTCTTAAAGTAAAGAATTTGCTCCTGAGGAGCAAATTCTTTCCTTTAAGAGTAGATCCCTTTTTACGTGGGACAGGGCTTATAGCAAGGCGAACAGGAAGGCCCGAAAGTTGTCTCCCTTTGAAAAATGGCGGTAAAATCAGCCAGGTGTTCCCATTCCCCTTAAGTTTCATTGTATTCACATTACCGTAAAAATCCTAAAAGCTCGGACACCTTGAGAACTTGCTGTAATTGTTAAAAAATGTGAAAATTTGTTTCACAATCCAGCAAGGAATCCAAAAGGTGCAGATGGAATGGCAAACAGTGTAGACCCTGATCAGACTGCTCCTTCAGTTCGTTTAGATCTATCTGTCACAATATTTAGGATCAGTATGGTATGTGTGCTTTACTAGATCATAATGCCTTAAAAGTCACAACCTAAGACAACCATTTTGATTTACAGTGACAATATCTGAAAGAATAATTTCCTGACTGAACAATACTGGTACCTGATTTATAAATCCTACAGCATGTCCCCTCAGCCAGCTGGGGTCCAGAGTCTTAATATTTACATTGTCAATAGTTATCTTGCCATGTTGTACTTCATAAAACCTCTCCAGCAATGCTGCTACAGTTGATTTTCCTGAAAATGTACGTCTCTTATGGTTATCTTGCTGTCTTGAACATAGGCACAGTCCTATCAATCACCCAAAAAAGAGAAAAAGGCCCTGAACTTCCTCTACTTTTATGTTCTTCAAATGTGTGCAGCCAATTAATAGAGCTAGATGTATACCTAAAAATCATAAAAATTCGAACACATTAAGGACTTGCTGTAATTCTTCTAAATATTGACAAATTTGTTTTGAGATCCAGCAAGGAGTCCAAGAGGTGCAGACCAAACAAAAAACACTGTAGACCCCAATCAGGAGCAGTCTGATCTGGGTCTGCAAACTGGCAAACTGTGTAGACCCAAATCAGACTGCTCGTACAGGACTATCTGTCCCCATAAGTAGGATCATTACGGTTAACTCCTAGTGTGATGCTACCTCAAGATATCCTCCAGATATAAGTTTTCAGGCAGCAAAGGTTCCTATATGTTGGCTTGCTGAGCCTTTGGTGGTCCCCTACAAGGTAAATACTCTTTTCTCGTGAGCTAATGGTAATTGGAGTGCACTTTTGAAGACGAAGGTCTGCATTGGCTCAAATAAGAAAGTTTGCGTATTATTTGAAATCTTCGTCTGACTGGTGTCTTATGGTGTAATGACCCAGTTAAGATTCACGAAAAAAGGGTATTTACCTTGTAGGGGACAAGCAAAGGCTCATCAAGCCAACATATAGGAGCCTTTGCTGCATGAAAACTTATAGACCATTGGTCAGATAGAATAAGTTACCAATTTAACCCCTTGTATGCTGGTGGACTCTTCCATTGCTATATGTTGGACAAGTCCATATAAGGGGTGTCAGGCCTATTTTTTTCCTTTTTATTCTAATTTTGATGGAAAATTCTATTAACAAATAGTGCAGGCACTGATCAGATGCCGAATTCTGTGGTGTCTGATCTGGGCCTGCACTGTTTGCCAGGGTACCCCTTTAGGGGTTTGCTGAATGCTATGGGGTAATAGTTTTTCCATAGACTTCTATAGTACAGTGAAATTCCACTATTAAGACCACGTAAAATTAAGTCTCATCACGTGAACAAGTTTACGGGGGTATTCATTATTTTTCTTATTTCTGCTCCAAGACATAGGATGTGGGTACTCGTTAGAACTGCCTCAATGAGGCGGTTCTAACGAGCACCCACATCCTATGTTTTGAGCATTTATAAGAAAAATATGAAGGATTTTCATCAGAAAAGTAGCCATTTTGGAGATGTGAAAAATGCACTATGTCGTATGGACGAGTTATTGTAATGTATTCTTTCAAACACATATTAACCCTTATCCTGCTGAATAAATTGGTTAAGTCACCCATTTTTGACTATCTGCCAATTAAATTACTTGATATAATGTATCCTTTCAAATTTGCAAACTGAATGTCAAACAATGTAGATCCTGATCAGATGGTTGCTGATCCAGATCTACACTGTTTGCAAAGGCAGGGGTTGTTGTGTTTAACAACATATGGGTTAAAAAGGTTTCAGTTTTTATTTCTTTGTGTTTCTACACCCCTATCTTCTAGTCAGATACCAATTCAAAGACAACTTTTGAATAGTTCCAAAGGTGGTCTCAATAAAAGAATTTTACTGTAACTGCATCAAGTAGGATTAATGTCTATGACTTCCAGAACTTTCCATGGATGCTGAGTCTATCTGCCCTGGCCCGAGGTTATAAAGCTTCTTTCATGCTCAACTCAGCTGAGCATGAAACTTGTGTTGCTCATAAAAATTTAAAATACAAATAAGTTGATCGATTTTCCTTTCTCAGTTAGCAGAGAATGTTTTTTGTCCTGCTCATAAATTTGAAAATGCCAACATTTGTTGGAATTTCAAATTTATGAGCAGGACAAATTTCATGCTCACATGAGTTGAGCATGAAAAAAGTTTTATAACCTCGGGGCCAGACCTCCCAAACAATAACAAAGAAAATGAGTCATATCAGCTATGAAAACTGACTTTTACCTATCAAACATCAGTGTTCAACAGTACTAAAACATGAGCATGTACAGCTTCAATATCTCTGCTTTTTCAGATATATCCAGACAACAAATAGACTGATAAAAAAGCATTTATTAAATATCATTAACAGGTTTTAAATCAAAAGTTTTAACAAGTTAGACATTACACCATAAGACACCAGTCAAACGAAGATATCAAATACAATGTAATTGGCAAACTTTCTTGTTTGAGTCAATGCAGGCCTTCATCTTCAAATGTGAACACCTCAGACTGAATCCTATGCATCTAGTCATATCACAATCTTACCATATTGTATAAATAAATGTGCAAGCTTATCTGATTCTTTGCTCTGTGCTTTAATAGCAATAGATAAGGTGGGATGAAGGTTAATTTTCCTTATTTCACCATATATTTTCTTAACCTTTACCCTGCTGTAGGCGACAATCCCTATCTTTGCAAACAGTGTAGATCCAGATCAGAGGGCTTCTGAATAAGCCATCTGATCAGGATCTACACAGTTTGACATTCAGTTTATGAATATGTAGAAATAAGCTGCATCAAGTAATCTGATTGGTTCAAAGTCCGAAATGAGTGTGGCTTAATTGAATATTCAGCAGGTTAAAGGTTAATATAAACGTATGTTGTGGGTATTCATTAGAACTGTCTCACTGAGGCAGTTCTAATGAATACCCATATCATAGGTTTTTGTGGAGAATTGACAGAAATTATCATTCAGTTATCACCAAATACCATTCATATATGTTTCTACAGTAAAACCTGTCATAGTGGCCACCTCTATTAAGCAAGCAACCTGTCTTAAGCAAGCATGCTTTTGGTTCCCGAAAAAGGCAACTGCATTAAAATTCACCTGTTTTAAGCAAGCACCTGTCCTAAGCAAGCACATTTTGGTTATCCCTAAGGTGCTTGCTTAATACAGGTTGGACTGTATTTGCTTATGTAAGGAGACATATTTTAACTTGCTGCAGCTTATATGAAATTCTTAGTACCGTAAAAATTTGGCTATAAGACGAGGATTTTTCCCTCCAAAAGAAGCCCAAGAAAATGATCCCGTCTTATAGCCGAGGTCATGGACTCCAGGCTTTTTTCCGGCAATGTCCGACGAAGACATACGGAAAAAGCCGATCGGTGATTTTTTAATTGATATAAATCGCAGCCCACAAACCACCTCTACCATTTTTCTGCACACGATCAGTAAATGACGTCATCCGATGCCAGCAACCCAACACGTGTTTAATGTCTTTCATAAAAAATGCTTGGAACTTGTAAAAAATATTTTCTTGAAAGCTTAACGGTTGTGAATAGAAGTGGATAGAAAACAGCGCTGCACAGCTCCCAAATTATCCCCAAAAGCTCCGTGTGAATAACCAACAACAGCGTTCCACTTTTCCTGCCAAGCATCTGTTATTTGGTGCCAAAACATAACCATTCATGAGATAGTAGAATAGTCCATTTTTATTATGCAAACATCTACCGTTAGATGTAGCTAATTGTCTGAGGAGCGATTGTGGTTTAAATTTTACAATTGGAGGATAAACGCAAATTAGAGGCATGACTTGACCATATTTTCACACCTTATTGACATGAACCGAAGGGTGGCAATTATATGACAGGGATTAACAATAGTGTCATACCTGAACCATAATAAATACACAGATGGTTTGTTTTGAATTGACAGTGCAGCAATTATTGCGATTTACTTATTGGTCTTGTTTTACCGTATTTAAGGACTCAAAAAGACTGACAGTTGTAGACAATTTTCTTTTGCACTTGCCCGACCGGGTGTCATAAGGTCAAAGTGCACCTGCCCAGCACGATTTCAGTCTTGTCCCGGGCGGCCGGAAAATGGCTTTGTCAGCCCCTGCCTTCTATTTAATAGAAGTCTGTATAGCTGTCTAGCCTTAGCCAGCAAAGCATGTACCGGGACAACTTCCTGTCAACAGCCATATGACATCAACACCATCTTGCTGTTGGCCCGACGTTTGCCCGCTATTTTGTGCTAGCTGGGGCGTTGGTTCTGAATTTGAATAGCTAGGTGTTGTGTTCCCCGATAAAAAAAAGTTCAGTTACTTATAGAAAAGCTGCAACAAATATTTCTAAATTTTTTGGATGGATATAAATTTCCCCCTTTTCCCAACGCTTAATAGACCTACCTATTCAGGTTCAGTAAGAGTTGTCTCTCTTTGTAATTCTCACAACCGAAGACACAGAATGTCAACAGACATAAACAAGCCATGTGAGGGGTAAGTAGAGGGGTTTTCTGACGAAAAAAGGCCGATTTCTCACATATAAACGCCATCTGGCAGTAGCAGATAGGTCCCGACAGATATGGCAAAAATTTGACCCGTCTTATAAAAGAGTATTAGCAAAATCCCACCTTAGAAAAACTGAAAAAGGGCCCCCGTCTTATAGCCGAATCGCCTTATAGTCGAATTTTTACGGTACCATAATGTGAAAACCAGTCTTCAGGGTTTACAACAAGGTAGGACACAAACAAGCCTGGGACTACACCCTAACCTCTTTATAACACTATTGTTGGGGTCCAAGGCAGAAACCGTGTTAGTTAAACAACCGTGTAATATCCAAATAAAAATGTATAGATTATATAGAAAAATGACCATTTATGGTCATTTTTCTATATAATCTATACATTTTTGGGATCCATCTTGAAACCGTGTTATATCCAAAACCGTATTATATCCAAGCGTGTTATAATGAGGCTCTGGTGTAGTTGTTCAAAATCAATAAATTCTTTTGTTGACATGTTGTTAACACTTTGATAATATGGAAAATATATTTATATTTTTGCTGCAAAAATGTGAGCAGCTTTTGCATTCTTTTGCAAATGCAAAAGCTGTTCACATTTGTACAGCAAAATACCACTGTATTGGGTATTGCGACTGACTGACTGTCTTTGAGTTTTACATTCCACCAACAGCTAAGGTCATGCAGAGACTGGACCTCGGTTTAGAGACTCATCCGAAAGTCTGGAGAAGCTCAGGATTGAACCCACGACCCCTGGTTTATGAGGCAAGTAGCTAATCCACTACACCACAGAGGCTTCTTATATTGGGTACTATACTTACTAGAACAGTTAACAGATCGACTGCTAACGTGCTCGTTAAGCGACCAATGATTTGAGCTATCTACACAGACTAGCAAGCATCATAAACATTACGCAAACATGCCTATATAAATACATTGCCACTTTTATCGCCAAAAAAATGAAGATTTTAAGATGAAAAATTGTGATATTTTTCTTATTTCTGCTCAAAATATAGATTGTGGGCACTCATTAGAACTGCCTTATCGAGGCGATTCTAACGAGTACCCACAACCTATATTTTAGAGCAGAAATAAGAAAAATAAGGTATACCCCTTAAAACCCCAGTTTTACTATATAAAAGTGGGGTACAAGGGGGTCAAAAGTATATAGGCATGTTTTCTTGATGACTTAAGTTATAGAAACTAGAGGTACTGTACTATCCAAGCAGTGGCCACCAAGTTCTTGATCAGCTTGTTCTGATGTGCAGGCTGATTTACCCCTTAGTACTTTACCAATGGCAAAAAACATGTTTTCTTGTTATGTTGGGACATGATACTTCAGTGAGGCAGCACTATAAAAGTGAGCATTGAGCTCCCTGTCGCAACCAGACACCGTCGTGATATGACTGAAAAATTGTTGAAAGCGACGTTAAACCCGAATTCACACACACACACATTTCTTGTTATGTGGTTCATATTTGTATCATATGACCTGAAACTGAGTTTTATATGCATTTTCTATTGGCAAAGTCACATTCTAACCATTGTCCTGCTGAAAAAATCAATTTAGCCACACTCATCTCTGATATCAACCAATCAAATTACTTGATATAATGTACTAGCTCATTTCACAAATTGCATGACAAAACAGTGTAAATTGCCATCTGATCAGGATCTACACTGTTTGCAAATGTAAGGTTGTCGTGTTTATCAGGATAAGGGTTAACTATTGGTATTTAGATAATGACCCAGTTAACAACTTTTAGGCCAACACAAGTCAGTCTATCTGGCCACACTCTTCCTGGAAATCATAAGTTTTTAATCAGTACAGTGCACATTCTTTTGCCAGAAGATGAAAACTGTCCTACTTGAATAAGTGAAGGAGTAAAAATTATCTTAGAAAATATTTCATATCAATCTCCACGTAACCATTTTCCAGAACTGTTGGGGTTGAACCCATGACATCCCAACACCTGTCAGACTTGTGTCTGACTAAGCAACTAAGGCCGACCTAACCATCAGTTAACAATGTGTTGTTTTAGATGTCATTCCCCATAACTATGTTTTATTACGCTAATGTAATATACAATAGTATCATTGACCTTGCCAAAGCAACATCATATGATCAATACATTTTCTTACCTCCACCAGATGCACCTACGAGGGCCACCATTTTACCTCCAGGGATCTTCAAACTGAAATTTTTCAACACATCCTGAAAATGGAAGTCCAACACAAGTTTTATTTCAGGTAATACAACTAACAGTAGCATATATCTCCACATAGCAAGTGACGTGTAAACATGGGTGAATATTCTTTATTTCTTGTTATAAATACACGTACCATAATGAGCCCCGCCAAGCGAATATGTGTCTTTGAGCATTCCGTCACGACAAATTTTAACTGCGCATGCCCAGCCATTCAGAGGGGCCAGGGATATGGCTTTCTGTCTGAAGGTTCCTCTTGATTCACTGCTAGTATGAGCGAGCAGCGAAGGTTCTGGCGAGACTGCGCGGATACGCAGGCTCGCCTGAACCTTCGCTGCTCGCATAGGCGATAAGTACCAAAATTGCTTGACGGGGCCCATAATGATCCTAAGACAAGCAGGCCTAAGCAAACAGAGCAGACCTAGATCAGCCTGCTCCTGAAGGAGCAGTCTGATCATGGTCTATACCATTTGCCATTCCCTCTCCACATTTTGGACTCCTTGCTGGATTGTAAAACAGGTTCATTTGAACAGTGAAGACTCTGATCATTTTGCACCGATGTACAGATTGTTCAGTTTTCAATGGTATCACAATGACAGAGACAGGCTGAACTATAAAATAGTTGGAGCAGCTTTTACAAATTACTAAAATTAATCAGCACATTTTTAAACACACTGCATGATTTATCATTTAATAGATAAGCCTCACCAAGGTGTTATAAATATAAGAAAGCAAACAGATGCTGTGGAACAATCGGATCTCATCGATCAACTGCTGACTGCAGTCGCAGGGTTATTCAGAGAATGTTTTGCATTTTGTTCTGAATCTGCTACCAGCGAATATTTATCAGCATGCATATCCATGCATTCTGATCAGATCAACCCAGGCCCAAACGACTCAGCCAAAACTGGTCGGCTGAAATAACTCAGGGCCGAAACATTCTGGACTTGGGATAGCCAGTCGGACAAATAGATACACAGATCTTACACATTGAGCCCCTCCACAGCTCACCATACCACATCAAACCCGCTACCTAACAATTCCCAATCCTATCCCCACCTCATCCTACTGTCCAATCCCAATCTACATCAGTTCTGATCATTTTCACGATATTATTGAAAATGCATAATTTATTGTGATGGAAGACAAAGTTTTAAAAGCATACTTAAATATTTTTTCATGATACGCCAATCTCATCATCATTTCATACTCTTGTTTACATTGCAGCTAAGCATACAGGTATTTTTAGCTTTGCAGCTAATGCTTGCGTACAGACACAGCTAATCGTTCAGTCAACCTTATGGTCAGGATTTCGATGGAAAAAGCACTGATCTGTCATCTGTAAATTTACAAGTGGCGATTAATAATTGCACTTAGTCAAAAAATAGGTAAAAGTGACATGCAAAAATTACCTTTCCAGGCAAGTATGAAGAGAAAACAATTAGTGGTATGACAGCTGATTCTGTATTGCTCTGGAGAAATTGTTAGCATCATGTGAACAAGTCCATGAAATGAACACCCTATTAAACCCCACTTTATATAGACAAAACTGGGGTTTATGGGGGTATAAATTATTTTCTTATTTCTGCTCGAAGACAAAGGTTGTGGGTAGTGGTTTGGGCGGTTCTAATGAACACGCACAAACTGTGTTTCCAGTAAACATAAGAAGAATATCATGGATTTTCTTAAGAAAAGTAGTCATTTTGGAAATATGAAAAGATGCACAGATCACAGGCTGCAATAGTTTCCGAAAATACACAGTTTTAACTTTTTCCAGTACAAAAGCCTATGAGATCAAACTTGACATTTAGCTAAATAAGTTCAAGGTCATCCAGGGTCATCATTTGAACAAACTATGATTGGCTCAAGTCCCCAATGCTACATACCAAGTTTCATGACAATTGACCCACTGGTTCAGGAGAAGAAGAGTTTTGGAGGCTTTTACCTGATATGGGTAATGCGGCAATCTTGGCCATGCGACGTGGTCACTCTTACATGTAAATGCATTTCTCTCTTTTTGGAATTCATAAATAACATTGTTCATAGTTGGTTCTGATTAAATACATACAGAAATTTCTCGTCATTCAGAACAGTATAACAAAGCCAATTTTTCACCAAAAACTTTGCTTTGTTTTTAGAAGAGCTCAAAACATAACTCAACAATTTTTAACCCATTGCATGTGGGAAACCCCTAAAAGGGGTACCTTGGCAAACAGTGCAGGCTCAGATCAGACGCTGCAGAACGTGGCATCTGATCAGGGCCTGCACTATTTGCTAACAGAATTTCCTATCAAATATAGAATAAAACAAGAGCACCGCATGCCGGTGCCAACGCTCGGCTGCAAAAATTCTTAGTCGAAAAAGGGGTATAACTGTGCCAAAAAATATTTTGAGGGTTACCTCACCTATTGGTATGAGTTCCCTTTTCATAATGAACAACTAGTCCGAGTTTCAAGTAAATATGTTCAGTAATGACAGAGATATTACAAAATGTCCAAATTTTTGCACGACGACGCAGACGACCCCAGAGCTATGAAATACCTTGTCATTTTCTTCGAAAACAGCCGAGCTAAAAAAGAAAAAATAGGCCTGACTCTGCTTTAACAACAAATGGACTTGTCCAACATATAGCAATGGAAGAGTCCACCAGTATATAATGGGTTAAAGGACAAAGGTTATGAAATATATGAAAATATAGGATCTTATATGAGTGTTCATGTATTATTGAATTTATTAAACGAGTTGAGGAAAAGGGATAAAATGCGAGGCTTTGCCGAGCATTTTATCCCTTTTCATCAATGAGTTTAATAAATTCAATAATACATGAGCACGAATGCAAGATTCTATTTATCATATGGCATTTACAACGCATTTTATTCATGATTGTTTATAAAAATGTCAATATTCCGCCGTTAGTAAACGCGACATCGTTAAGGACGTCATACATGTAACGTTATGGGACGTATCTAGCTAATTTGCATATTTAATCCACTAGTTGATTATCGAAAATATTACATGGCGTTATTACACTCTCAGACGCGACATCATATGATAAAATAGATTATGATATGGCATTTTGCATATCATACCCTATATCAGCCCTCAACCCATATCAGCCCGAGTCTTGGGCTGATATGGGGTATAATATGAAAAATGCCGTATGATAATTGGAGCTACCAAGAGATTTAGATTGATATCACAGTTTGCTTCTACCTGTTCGTGTCTGGTTGGATAGCTGAAAGTCACTCCACTAAACTCAACATTTCCCCTCATAGAATGGTAAGGTATCTTCTGTCCACCGGTCAGGGGTACTGAAGGTTGATAACTGATGTACTGAAAAAAATAAAATGTTTTTATTGTATAAGCCATGAGTCCTGAGAAAACCTGTATTTACCCTTAAGCTGCAGAGAAAAAACAACATCTGAAAATGTCGTCTGCTGATGTCGTCCGCTGAATCTTGTCAAATTTTTAAAAATATTTTTTTGCAATCTGGCAAACAGTGTGGGCCCAGATCAGACTGCTCCTAGCAGTCTGATCTGGGTCCACACTGTTTGCAAATGATGACTTTTAACCAAACTGGCAGATGGCAAAACAGACGTCAATTGTCGAGATTGGCATTTTATGGGTTAAGCCATTTGTGAACAGCAAAGGTGCAGATCAACCTGCAGGTCAATACTGTCTTTGTTTGTTTGTTTGATTTGAGGTTTAACGTCCCCATCAACACTGTAAAGGTCATTTTAGAGACGTTGCTTCCAATTTTGTGGGACTTTTACCTGACATTGAGATGAAATGACATCTCAAGCCCTGTCGCCCAATGAAACCAATAGGGTTTATTAGCATGGACGGTCCGCCTCGCACAGCGGTTCCTGGAGAGGCTTAGATCCTCTAAGTGGTTTACCAGTACTAGTGTGCGGACCAGATTCAGCTCTGCATGGAAGCATCATGCAGCCCATATATTTCTTCAAGCCCCTATGGGCGGGGGCCAATGTCAATACTGTCATATTTCAATTTTAGGAAAGGCTTACAGTCAACCATTTGAGGCAGTTTGTTTTATTTATTTTTTTTTTTTTCAGGTTTTACATCCCCTGTCAATTTCGGAGGTGTTAGTTCCGACTTTTTTAGACTTTTACCCGACTTTGAGAGCAAATGACATCTCAAGCCCTACTGCCCAAAGAAAGTGCTAGGGTTTAAGGCATGGTATGACTCACATCACTTTGCCTGGGCAGGCTTAGACCTTCTAAGTGGTTTACTAGTACTCAAATAATTGTCAGTTTCAGCTCTTTGTAGAGGCACTATGCAGCCCAATCTACTTCTCCAAGCACCGATGGGCAGGGGCACTATTTGGGACATAATGTAGTTGATACTTCAATACCACCACACACAATGTCTCTTGATGATTAAGTGACATTAAAATGGTTCTCTACAATACGACTACTGATTGATGACATCATGATGTGAATTAACACTGTTCTGCTGTTAAAAAAAACTGTGTATATAGAGGATCTTACATGAGTGTTCATGTATTATTGAATTTATTAAACAAGTTGAAGAAAAGGGATAAAATACGAGGCTTTGACAAGCATTATCTCCCTTTTCCTCACCGAGTTTAATAAATTTTATAATACATGAGCACGAATGCAAGATTCTATTTATCATATGACATTTAAAAAACATTTTATTCATGATTGTTTTACAAAAATGTCAATTTTCTGCCATTAGTAAATGCGACGTCATTAAGGACATCATACATGTAATGTTACGAGGCATATCTAACTAATTTGCATATTTAATTCACTTGTGTATTATCAAATTTATTACAGGGCATTATTACATTCTCAGAGCCCACTTCATATGCTTGCAATTTGTCCAATGATATCTGAAGTCCTTTAGCTGAAGATGACAGTAATACTATATTGTCTGCATACATCTTATGATAATAAGGTTTTTTTCTGCTTCCATTTTCAAACTTATATACAAGGTGTCTTGTCAAAGTTTTGCAATAAAGGAATTTAAAGTACATGCATAAACAATAAATTTAATGTATCTATTATTTACTGAATTACGAAAGACACTGGGTCTCTAGCAAAGTATACATGAACCCAAAGGGTTTCCTTTTTTCTTAGAGGGACTCAGTTCATATAAGAGAAAGTAAACAAGGAGTCATAAAAGTATTCTCCCTTGAAGAAAATGTCAGAATGTACATGAGGTGTGTACATTTCCCATAAATACTTTACATTGTTAACCCTAATCCTGCTAAATAAATTAATTCAGCCGCACCCATTTCTGACTATCCACTAATCGAATTACTTGATATAATGTATTCATTCAATTCAAAAACGGCATGACAAGCAGTGTAGATCATCATCAGATGGCTTCTTCAGAAGCCATCTGATCTGGATCTATACTGTTTACAAAGGTAGGGGTTGTCATGTCTAGTCGGATAAAGGGTTAGGACTATAGAATTTCGTCCACAGGTGCAGTTAATAAGAAGTTTATGAAACCAGCCTCCAGCCAGTTTCATAAATTTCATATGAAATAATCATGCATTTAAGATTCTGTTTATCCAAAATCAATTTTCTGTCATGGATGGTGTGCTGGTGACGTTACGCACCAGTAAGCATGTTACTACATGTTGTCATTATCCACTAAATAAGCACCCAACATATATGAGCCCCGCCAAGCGAATTTGTGTCTTCGAGCATTGCGTCATGATAAATTTTAACTGCGCATGCCCGGCCATTCAGAGGGGCCAGGGATATGGATTTCTGTCTGAAGGTTCCTCTTGCTTCACAGCTTGTATGAGCGAGCAGCGAAGGTTCTGGCGAGTACCAAAATCGCTTGACGGGGCCCATATGATAAAATAATTTACCTCAAAAACCCTGCCCCCAGCACTTAGCCCTCTCACTACTTGGCCAAATAACACAGACATCTGGGCCAAAGACCTGAAATTTACAAATGTATTGTTAACCCTTTAGATGCCAATCACAACAATTGTCATCTGCTTTGTTGTGTACATTAAAAGTAACTGTTGCAAACAGTGTGGACCTAGATCAGAATTCTCCTCCAGGAGCAGTCTTATCAGAGCCTATACCATTGGCCTGTATTTATAAGAAGTTTGCAAGAAGATTCAGCAGATGAATTAAACAGACAACATTTTCAGATGCAGATTTTCTTGGCATCTTTAGGTTTGAAACAGTTTTGTCGCTTTTTTGACTGAAATACTGTAGATCTTCAATTTTGAGTTTTGTTTGTTTGATTTGAGGTTTAATGTCCCCGTCAACACTGTAAAAATCATTTTGGAGACGTTGCTTCCAATTTTGTGGGGCTTTTACCTGACATTGAGATGAAATGACATCTCAAGCTTTCAGTTCTGCGTGGAAGCATCATGCAGCCCATATATTTCTTCAAGCCCCGATGGGCGGGGGCCGACAATTTAGAGTTAATTAAAGACACATCAGTGTAGAAACGTCATGATAAAATTCATTAAGGGGAATAGATACCCCTTTCAGGGAGGCAACTCTTTCCAAAGGTCTACTCTGAAAGGCAAGTAATTGCTCCTGCCTGCTTTTACAAATGCATTTCACATACACTTGATCAGCACATAAAAAAGGTTTAAGATCCCACAGGGTCAAAGGAACGGATGACTGGCTGCCCATGGGTACTGGTAAACTGCTTTGAAGACCTAAGTCTGCCCAGGCAAAGTGGTGCGAGTCAGACCATCCATATAAACCCTACTGGTTTCATTGGACGGCAGGGCTGGAGATGTCACTTCATCTCAATGCTGGGTTAAAGTCCCAAAATATTGAAGCAACATCTCCAAAAAGACCTAAATTGTGTCAACAGGGATATTAAAACTCAATTCAAACAAACAAACAAACAAAGGTGTGGATGATATTTCGTTTAAGAAATAGACCAGCTCTACCTGTGATTTGTTGAGTAATAAATCACAGTTGGAGGCCAGATGTAAAGGAGATCGAATAACGAGCGCAAAGTGCAGGTGATTGTCTATTTACAACTGACCAACTAACTGTGATTTATTACTCAACAAATCACAGACTACAGCTGATCTATTTCGATTCAAACAAGCTGAAAATCGACAATAACTTTGTTGTGTCCTTCAAATCATCACAACCTTTTGCCATTGTTAGTAGAAATCCTGCAAAAATATTGACTGTATTACATGCATTTATGTCCTTTTGTAAAGCTTTCGATGTGAGAAATGACATTACACCCTCTAAAGTCAAGGAATCCACAAGTGACATCATAAATCGTAATCATAAATGGCCCAGTCATCACTAGTATGGCGTTGTCGAGTCTGTCAGTTTACCTACACACACTTTTCCTAGGTGGGCTTATTCATCAGGGATTAACCAGTACAGTGCAAATTCAGCCAACTGCCCTTCTTGAAGTAAATTGTTTGAAGGTGTTCCCCTTCCTCTAAAAACCATTTAGTATCTTAACCCCCAGATATATCAGTTTTTGAAAACAGCATAGATCCAGATCATTCCAGAAGCCAGCTGATCTGGATCTATACTGTTTTCCATTCGGATCTATACCGTTTTCTATTCTGCTTCTGAAACCATGGCAAAAACTGAATGAAATTATGCAACACCATTGGCTAAAATTTGGGGAGGAGTGTATCATATGTAAATATTCAGCAAGGTGAGGGTTAATAATATGATAATATAGTAAAACTCTGTTATTAAGACCACCTAAAATTGAGACTAAATTTGCTTTTCAAAACTTATACAGAAGGTTTCAATTATTATTTTCTTTCCCATTTCTACGCCCAGTGTCTCCCAGTGGAAGACTACCTGTGGAACTGTTCAAAAGTGGTCTTAAAGACCTAAGACCACTTTTGAACAGTTCAAAAGGTGGTCTTAATATAGGAATTTTACTGTACTTACCTCTCAACAGTCTGTGTTGCTACGAGAAAAGACATGAGATCACCTGCATTTATTTCTTGCCGAGACATGAAAAGGCCACCGACAAATAACGTCCCTAAAATTATACCTGAAATGGGGAAGAATCATGATAAAGTATATGATCCTTTCAACACAAACGCCTTCAACAAGCAATGGTTAATTCATTTTCATTTTACAGTCCTTTCAAGATTATTTCACTTATTCTGAGCCAATAGTTAACCAGAGTACCCGGATTAAAAAAAAGCACCTGATGTTCCGTTGCAGAACTTAGCATCTCACATGTGACCTGAATGAGGCATGAACCCACAGCAGTGACAGACCTGATGATTATATAGTGTGATCATAGTCATAGTGGCCCCCGCCCATAGGGGATTGGAGAAATAGATTGGGCTTCATGATGCTTCCACACCGAGCTGAAACCACTGCACATGAGCTCTGATAAACCGCTTAGAGGGTCGAAGCCTGCCCAGGCAAAGTGGTGTGAGTCGGACCATTCCTACATAAACCTTTCTGGTATGTTTGGGCGGCAGGGCTTGAGATGTCATTTCATTTCAGTGTTGGGTAAAAATCCCACAAAATTGGAAGCAACATCTCCAAAATAGTGTTGACCGGGATGTAAAATCTCAATTCAAACAAACAAACAAAGAGATAAGTTTTTATATCGAGTTTAATTTGAATTCTATGTGCTGCCGTGATTCATGGAAGTGTCCATCCCCACAAAACAACCTTGATCTAATTAATTATCTTTGTATTTCTGACAAATTCTTATATTCAACAGCTGATTTACTCTATGTTATCCATATACTATTGTTACCGTATGTATTTGGACAGACAGACCTGAGCATACAGTGCAGACCCAGATGAGATGCTACAGAATATGTCTACACTGTTTCCCACTCATCAAGCTATTTTAAAACATGACATCCTGTAATTTTCAAATTTTAGAGTGAGTGAGTGTTTGAGTTTTACATCTCAGCAACAGCTAAGGTCATACAGAGATGATACCTCGGTTTAAAGAATCATCTGAAAGTCTTGAAAAGCCCGGGATTAATCCTGCGACCCCTGGTTTACAAGGCGAGTAGCATAACCAATAAACCACAGAGGCTTCTGTTCAAATTTACGAACAAGTATGGTAAGGCATTGAGTTGTCCAAAAACTTGGGTAAAAACAGTAAAATCTTACCATTAAGTGCTATATTCGCCATTCCTTGGAAAAGACCAATTCCAATCCCCAATCTTAAATTCAAAATCCTAGCTTTTTCCACTTCTTGAGCAAATAATCTGGAAAAAAAAAGAAAATGATAACATTTGTAAGAAACAGACATATTACTCTTTTTTTTTTTAAATCCGTTTTGTACTGGAAACCAAAAAACGGGTACTCTGCCAAACAGTGCATGCCCAGATCAGAACGCGGCATCTGATCAGGGCCTTCACTGTTTGCAAAATGTTTAGCCAGTTTCCGAATAGATTTTGAAGAAAACACAAGATGAAACCCCAAAATTTTGAAGTAAGAAAAAAGATTCCATTTGGTACAAAAGAGGGTTGGAAATGAATACACCTTCAGGGGAGGCAACTCTTTCAAAACATTTTTTTATTTATTTTCATTGTCAAAAATATGATAGGTTTAGCAATACAATTAAACAAGAGGGCCCAATGGCCCTATATCGCTCACCTGTGTACAAGAAAATCATTAGTGTAGGAGACCACTTGACATTGCTACATACTAAATATCTAAGCTCAGGCAAAGCGGTGTCCATGCTTATAAACCCTACTGGTTTCATTGGGCGACAGGGCTTGAGATGTAATTTCATCTCAATGTCTGGTAAAAGTCTCACAAAATTGGAAGAGACATCTCCAAAATGACCTATAGTGTTGTCGGGGATGTAAAACCTCAAATCAAACAAAATCTGTGCCTTATGGTTTTGGAGAAAAAGATTTTTTTTATTTTTTTTCCAGTATAAGTCTATAGAAGCTAATGAGCCCTGGGGCTTGGCCAATTTTGACCCAAAGGGCACGGTTGGCAGGATTTATGTAGGCGACCATTTTGTGTTGCTATATACTAAATATCTAAGGTCTGTACTTTATGGTTTCAAAGAAGATGTTTGAAGCTTTTCCATTATAAGTTTGTTGGAGTTAAGGGGCCACAGGATTTGGACCCCAGGGGCATGATTGGCAGGATTCATGTAGGCGACCACTCGACATTGCTACATGCTAAATACCTAAGCTCTGGGACTTATGGTTTCAGAGAAGAAGATTTTTGAAGATTTTTTTCCCAATTTTAAGTTGTTTTTTTCTTTTTTTTTTTTTCATTATAAGGGCCCTGTGGTTTCAGAGAAGAAGATTTTTGAAGTTTCTCCAATTGTAAGTCTATGGAAGCTAAAGAACCCTGGGGTGGGGCCAATTTGGATCCCAGGGGCATAACTGGCAGGATTTATGTAGGTGGCCACTCGATGTTGCTACATACTAAAAATCTAAGCTCTGGGCCTTATGGTTTCATAGAAGAAGATTTTTAAAGTTTTTTTCCATTATAAGTCTATTGGAGGTGATGAGCTCGGGCGTGGCCAATTTTGACCCCAGGGGCAGGGTTAGCAGGATTTATGTAGATGGCTATTTTATGTTGCTAGATACTAAATATCTAAGTTCTGTGCTTCACAGTTTCTGAGAAGAAGATTTTTGAAGCTTTTTTCCATGATGAGTCTATGGGAGCTAAGGGGCCCCAGGGCGTGGCCCATTTGGACCCCAGGGGCATGATTAGCAGGAAATATGTAGGTGACCACTTGCCGTTGCTACATGCTAAATATCTAAGCTCTGGGCCCTGTGGTTTCAGAGAAGAAGACTTTTGAAGTTTTTTTTTCCATTATGAGTCTATGGGAGCTAAGGGGGTCCCAGGATGTGGCCCATTTGGACCCCAGGGGCATGATTGGCAGGATTTATGTAGGTGACCACTTGTCATTGCTACATGGTAAATATCTAAGCTCTGGGCCCTGTGGTTTCAGAAAAGAAGATTTTTGAAGCTTTTTTCCATAATGAGTCTATGGGAGCTAAGGGGCCCCGGGGCGTGGCCCATTTGGACCCCACGGTCATGATTGGCATGATTTATGTAGGTGACCACTTGCCATTGCTACATGCTAAATATCTAAGCTCTGGGCCCTGTGGTTTAAGAGAAGAAGATTTTTTAAGTTATTTTTCCATTATGAGCCTATAGGAGCTAAGGGGCCCTGGGGCGTGGCCCTTTTGGACCAAAGGGGCATGATTGGCAGGAATTATATAGGTGACCACTCGCCATTGCTACCTGCTAAATATCTAAGCTCTGGGTGCTGTGGTTTCAGAGAAGAAGATTTTTTAAGCTTTTTTTAAATATGAGTCTATGGGAGCAAAGGGGCCGCGGCGCGTGGCCCATTTGGACCCCAGGGGCATGATTGGCAGGAATTATGTAGGTGACCACTTGCCGTTGGTACATGCTAAATATCTAAACTCTGGGCCCTGTGGTTTCAGAGAAGAAGATTTTTGAAGCTTTTTTTTTTTTTTTCAATTATGAGTCTATGTGAGCTATAGCCCCCGCCCATAGGGGCTTGAAGAAATATATGGGCTGCATGATGCTTCCACGCAGAGCTGAATCCGGCCCGCACACTAGTACTGGTAAACCGCTTAGAGGATCTAAGCCTGTCCAGGAACCGCAGACTGCCAGTGCGAGGTGGACCGTCCATACCAATAAACTCTATTGGTTTCATTGGGCGACAGGGCTTGAGATGTCATTCCATCTCAATGTCGGGTAAAAGTCCCACAAAATTGGAAGCAACATCTCCAAAATGACCTTTACAGTGTTGACGTGGAGGTTAAACCTTAAATCAAACAAAATCTATGTGAGCTAAGGGGCCCCGGGGCGTGGCCCGTTTGGACCCTAGGGGCATGATTGGCAGGATTTATGTAGGTGACCACTTGCCGTTGCTTTATGCTAAATATCTAAGCTCTGGGCCCTGTGGTTTAAGAGAAGAAGATTTTTGAAGCTTTTTTTCCATTATGCGTCTTTGGGAGCTAAGGGGCCCCGGGGTGTGACCAATTTGGACCCCAGGGGCATGATTGGCAATAATTATGTAAATGACCACTTGCTGTTGCTACATGCCAAATATCTCAGCTCTGGGTCCCGTGGTTTCAGAGAAGAAGATTTTTGAAGCTTTTTTCCATTATGAGTCTATAGGAGCTAAAGGGCCCCCGGGGTGTGGCCCGTTTGGACCCCAGGGGCATGATTGGCAGGAATTATGTAGGTGACCACTTGCTGTTGCTACATGCTAAATATCTTAGATCTGGGCCCTGTGGTTTCTGAGAAGAAGATTTTTGAAGCTTTTTTTTTCCATTATGAGTCTATGTGAGCTACGGGGCCCCGGGGCGTGGCCCATTTGGACCCTAGGGGCATGATTGGCAGGATTTATGTAGGTGACCACTTGCCGTTGCTACATGCTAAATATCTAAGCTCTGGGCCCTGTGGTTTCAGAGAAGAAGATTTTTGAAGCTTTTTTCCATTATGAATCTATAGGAGCTAAAGGGCCGTGGGGCGTGGCCCGTTTGGACCCCAGGGGCATGATTGGCAGGAATTATATAGGTGACCACATGCCGTTGCTACCTGCTAAATATCTAAGCTCTGGGCCCTGTGGTTTCCGAGAAGAAGATTTTTGAAGCTTTTTGTTCCATTATGAGTCTATGGGAGCGAAGGGGCCCCGGGGTGTCGCCCATTTGGAACCCCGGGGCAGGATTGGCAGGAATTATGTAGGTGACCACTGGTCGTTGCTACATGCTAAATATCTAAGCTCTGGGCCCTGTGGTTTCCGAGAAGATGATATTTGAAGCTTTTTGTTCCATTATGAGTCTATGGGAGCGAAGGGGCCCCGGGGTGTCGCCCATTTGGAACCCCGGGGCATGATTGGCAGGAATTATGTAGGTGACCACTGGCCGTTGCTACATGCTAAATATCTAAGCTCTGGGTCCTGTGGTTTCAAAGAAGAAGATTTTTGAAGCTTTTTTTTTCATTATGAGTTTTTGGGAGCTAAGGGGCCCCAAGGTGTGACCAATTTGGACCCCAGGGGCATGATTGGCAGGAATTATGTAGGTGACCACTTGCCGTTGCTGCATGCCAAATATCTCAGCTCTGGGCCCTGTGGTTTCAGAGAAGAAGATTTTTGAAGCTTTTTTCAATTATGAGTCTATAGGAGCTAAAGGGCCCCAGGGTGTGGCCCGTTTGGACCCCAGGGGCATGATTGGCAGGAATTATGTAGGTGACCACTTGCCATTGCTACATGCTAAATATCTAAGCTCTGGACCCTGTGGTTTCCGAGGAGAAGATTTTTGAAGCTTTTTGTTCCATTATGAGTCTATGGAAGCGAAGGGGCCCCGGGGCGTGGCCAATTTGGACCCCAGGGGCATGAATGGCAGGAATTATGTAGGTGACCACTGCCTGGCCGTTAATACATGCTAAATATCTAAGCTCTGGGCCCTGTGGTTTCAGAGAAGAAGATATTTTAATTTTTTCCCATTGTAAGTCTATGGGAGCTATATGTTGCCATGGCAACCAGAATTCCAATCTGATCAGCCCAAAAACCTTATGCAGCCTTTCCCCCTACCTGATGATGCTTCTCATGAAATTTGATCAAGATTGACCATGGGGTATTAGAAATATACTTAGTTGAAATTGTTTACGGACGCACGGACGGACGCACGACGGACAAAAAGTGATCACAAAAGCTCACCTTGTCACTATGTGACAGGTGAGCTAATGATCAGACATCACATGGCATGGTGTCTGATCTGGGTTTCAATGTTTGCAAAAAGTAAAGGAATTGTCTGAATAAATTTCAATAAACAATATTCTGACATCCATAACACTGAAAATGGACTCTTTCAATGTGTAAAGTCAGTGCATGCCCAAATCAGACCTGGCATGGCATCTGATCATTATGCTGGGCCTTCACTGTTTGCAAAAAGTTATGGCATTTTCTATAAATAACAATTTACAAGTCATGAAACTGAACATGGTCTCTTTCAATGTATAAAGTAAAAGATTTCATTCAGGATAAAAATGGTTAAAAAAAGTGTTGTAACATTTCTAGGAAGTCTTAGGTAAATAAAACCATGTCTACCCTGAATATTCGGACAGTTCAATTTCCTAACCATACATTTATTTGGGGAGGGGAGGGGGGGTTATGGCCCTTTTAAGATTATTTCACTTATTTCAAGCGATGGTTAATCAGAGGTTACAAAAAATGGATTACCATGAGTGAAAACGCCTACCTTTCATTGCAGAACTTGGCGTCTCACGTGACCTTGAGTGGGGCTCGAACCACAATGGTGAGAGACCTAATGATGAAGAGTCAGTGTTCTTACCCACTATGACACAGGGGTCAATTGCCTAAACCATACTTGTTCTAAAGTTCTAAAATTTGAACAAGTACACTTCACTACCCGATTTTGTGTTTTAAACTAGCTGGATGAGTTTTTTTTTTGTTTGAACTTAGGTTTATCGTCCCCTTCAACACTATTCATGTCATTTTGGAGATGTTACTTCCAATTTTGTGGGATTTTTACCTGACACTGAGATGAAATGACTTCTCAAGCCCTGCCACCCAATGAAACCAAAAGGCTTATATGCATTGGACTCACTCACTTTGCCTGGGCAGACTTAGTTATTCTAAGCAGTTTACCAGTACTCCTGTGTGATCAGTTTCAGCTCTGCGTGGAAGCATCATGCAGCCCAATCTATTTCTCCAAGCCCTGATGGGAATGGGCAAAGCTGGATGAGTGGTGAACAGTGTAGATCCTGATGAGATGCTGTAGTGTCTCATCTGGGTTTACACTGTTTACTCAGGTCTATCTGTCCAAAAACTTATGGTAATTACAGTACTTGCAGAAGGATTAACAAACCTGCAGTAAAACTTTAATGACTCTATAGTATTGATGGCTCATTGATGGCTCATTAACCATTCTTGTACCAAATATAATATCTTCCTCCTTATATATACCAGGAATCCTTCACAAGTAAGGGGTGTCAGGTTGTGTTTTCTGCAAAATTTACTTGGAAAATGACTAAACTTTTCACAAACAATGTAGGCCTAGATCAGATGCCACATTCTGTGGCATCTGATCTGGGCCTGCATTGTTTGCCAATTATGTGCTTTGGGGTTTCTTCAGTCCCTAGGGAATTCTTCTGGATAGCTCCGAGTAACAAATATTTAGGGCTAATGGTGTAATAAAATTTTTCATATTTATCTGGAAAAGGAATGCTGTGTGTTCTCATAAAATTCAGTGATTATAATGAGTACACACACCATGCCATAGAAGCCTCCGTAGTAGTGGTTACGCTACTCGCCTTGTAAACCAGGGGTCACAGGATCTATCTCGGGCTTATCCAGTCTTTCAGAAGAGTATTTAAACCAAGGTGACTTTAGCTGTTGGTGGGACGTAAAACTCAAACACTCACTCACACACCATGCCAATGCTTAACAGAAGATTGAAAAGATGTCCCTTATTTATCCCCATTATACCCTCCTTACCTGATAGAACATATACCCCTCAATTGATAAAAGTAGCCCTCTTTTGAACAGGTCTTCATTGTCCAAAAGATGTTTGAGAAACTAAGAATTAACTGTTTTACTGAAATGGAATCAATTTTCAACCCCCACCCACTTCCCCTACACAAAAAGAAACAAGAAGTAAAATCTTCTTAAAGTGAGCAGAGTTTCAAAATCTTATAACCTTGGGACCTGAGTACAGGGCAAACCAAATGTTCTTGGACTATGTTCATAATTTAGATCAATCATGTTAAATCGGACAGAGTGGAATTTGGTAATTTTGAAATCATTGACTCTAACAGTTCATGTGTAGACTCACAATCTATCAATTTCAAATATGAGAGGGTTGAATTTCACAAAGAATGATTATCTGGAAATTGTCTTACCATATTTTCAAAGGAGAAGGGGAACTGGGGATTATTAAGGGATTTTGTTTTCTTTCTCCATTAAAAAAATAGTTTATAGGTACGTATTAGAATTGTCTGAATGAGGCAATACTAATACCGTAAGTAGGCATAAAATGTGTTTCTCCTACGATCAATTTTGCCAAATTTGAAATTGTCAAATTTGAAAAGACTAATCATGTGGGCAGGTTGTTTGTTGATGTTTTTTTTTTTAATTTAAAAAATGAATATATCAAACGCTAAATTTCATAGATCATGTGTGAACTCTAAATGGGAACTGAATGTTGACAAATTTGACAATGTCAGTATTAACAAACATAACATGGATTGTGTGAAGATAGTCTTACTCATTTTCCTTTGGTTCCATAGCAAAAGCTCTCACTGTTCTCACATTACCAATAGCTTCATTAGCTACTGCTGTTGACTTGGAAACCTGTTCAGAGACAAACAAGTACTTTCACGAGTATATCTTCCTTTGGGCTTCGTGATCAGACCCCAAAGTTATAAAACATTTTCATGCTCAACAAGAGTGAGTACTGAATTTAGTGCTTAAAAATAATATGAAATAAAGGCACTGCCTTTTGAGCAAACACACTCATTTACAGCCTTTTCTATCTATCTTCATATACTGAGTTGGTCATATTTGGCTAAACAAAGAAAAGTGTCGGTCGGGGCGGGGGGGGGGGGGGGGTGTGCGTTGGATGAAACCTTAAATCTATTTTCAATCTGATTAGCTGAGGTATACTATGGTGGCATTTTTATAGTATCGCGACAGCTATCTAGCTACCTCGTGGCAGAGATATGCCACCATAGTATACTAAAACCATTCCACTAGTTCTGGAAAATGCTTTAGGGCATCACTATAGGCCTGGTATCTACGGTATTGTGTGTTATTTACTTTTGATGCCTTTGTTTGAGTTGAAACTGTCACAGGAGTCCAGTATTTATCTTTTTCGAGAGACACTACACCAGAGTGCATTTTATAAAAGAAGGTTAGGGAGGACTTAGGTAGTTAATATTGGTCTAGAACATAAAAATTATTTTTTTTATTTTCATTTAAGTCGCGCGAGACTATTGAATACTGAATAGTGAGATATACCGTAGAGCATAGTGTTAAGACCACAATTGAACTCAGATATCATAACTTAACTGTGCAATATCATAATTTAACTGTGCATTTTGTTTACTCCACGACACGAGTGGAGGTGCCACGTAAAATAACCGTGGGAACACTACGAGAAAAGAAGAAGTATACCAATAGTTTTAGCTTGGTAGTTCTGTGTTTATTGCACCTGCCTCTGATGCTAGAGACCCCCGGTTCGATTCCCGGCAGAGACAATAAAGTTGGTATCCGAACATGTTCCATCGGCATCATTTGTAGGAAAGAATGTCACAAAGTGCACCATCCTTCGGCTCGGGACGTTAATTCTCCCTGTGCAGAAAGAATCATCCACTCTGCAGGTTAAAGATCATTGTCCCCCTAATGTAATTACCAACTAGGCGTTTGTTCTGCAAATCTCAAGTGTACATGTATGTACACCAGCAAGTAATAGTCAAGTGTGGCCTAACGCAGTAGAGAGAGAGAGAGAGAGAGAGAGAGAGAAGGAGAGAGAGAGAGAGAGAGAGGGGAGAGGAGAGAGAGAGAGAGAGAGAGAGAGAGAGACTGAAGGCCAATAGATAACAGATAGACACCGTCGATCTTGACTTCAACAACTTGTTTGACAAAGTTCCACATGAATTGTTTGAGCACTGTCAAGCTTAGACAAGACACAATACCTTAAAAATTCTGTATAAAGACCACCTTTCGGACTCTTCAAAAGTGGTATTTAAGACCACGTTTGGACAGTCCCAAAGTTGCTCTCCGGCCAGAGGACACTGTATGCAACAAATACAATGAAAGAATAACTGCAGCTTATTAAATAGGCTTTGTAGAGCAGATTAAGGCTTAATTTTAGGTAGTCTTAATAGCGGAATTTTACTGTATCAACCACCTAGAGTCGATCCAGAGCTTCCTGACTAACAGGGGCTAACCAGGCCTGGTCACAGGCCTTATTGCCACGATTGCCAAAGCTGTATCCGGTGTCCCTCAAGGTGCCATGCCCAGACCTTTGTTGTTCTACCCATGCATAAATAACCTGCCACTGAAAGTCAGCTCTGAGGTTCACCTAATGACAGCCTTTTATATCACGAGATCTCAAGCATGACTGATACTGCAACACTTCAGAGGGATCTTGACAGACTACAGCAATGTCAACAAGAGGCTCAATGAGCCTAAACCGCTCACCTGAGGAACTTAAGTTTTAACAATTCACAGACTTGACTACTAAATCTGCTAATCGAATCCAGCCCATTGACCCTTACAGGATATAAGTCATCATTATTGCATTGCATTCCAAGTTTGAGACTTCTAGCTTCTATAGTTCCTGAGAAATCTTTGACAATTTAACATTGGTCAAAATGGAGAGAAAGAAGAATGAAAGAACAGATGTTTGTTTGTTTGTTTGATTTGAGGTTTAACGTCCCCGTCAACACTGTATAGGTCATTTTGGAGACGTTGCTTCCAATTTTGTGGGACTTTTACCCGACATTGAGATGAAATGACATCTCAAGCCCTGTCGCCCAATGAAACCAATAGGGTTTATTAGCATGGACGGTCCGCCTCGCACCGCGGTTCCTGGACAGGCTTAGATCCTCTAAGCGGTTTACCAGTACTAGTGTGCAGGTCGGATTCAGCTCTGCGGGGAAGCATCATGCAGCCCATATATTTCTTCAAGCCCCTATAAAAGAACAGATGAACAAATAAGCTGAGAAAGCCCAATGTCTCTTACACAAAATAAGTCATCATTATTCTATTGAATACCAAATTTGATGCTTCTAGCTTTTATAGTTCCTGAGAAATCTTTGATTAAAAATTTAACATTGGTCTATTATCTCTATATGGAGAGAAAGAAGAATGAAGGAACAAATGAACCAGACTAGCTCCAAAACCTAATGCAGCCTTTCCCCTTGCCCAATGGTGCTACACATAAAATTTAAACAAGATTGGTCGACTGCCTTCTGAGATATGCTTCATTGAAAGTGTGGACGACGGATTGACGGACGACAGACGACGGACTCCGGAGCCTTGGTATACTATCAGCTCACTGGAGCCTTTGGCTCAGGTGAGCTAAAAATTCAAGTCGCTATTTCTGTCACAACATTTTCCCTACGTTAAGTCTATGGGCAAATTTTTTTGTCTCTCAAGGTCACGTAACTCCGAGGTCAATATTCCGATTCGGCCCAAAATCGAACTTAACCGAGATTTTATGCCTGTCCTCGTTACCTGCAAGTTTGAAGCTGATATGAATAAAAATAAAGTTGCTATCGTGGTCACAACGTATTTTTTTATGCTCAAGGGCAGGTAACTCCAAGGCAAATATTCCGATTCTGCCCAAAATCGAACTTAACCGAGATTTTATGTCTGTCCTCGTTACCTGCAAGTTTGAAGCTGATCTGAAAAAAATTCAAGTCGCTATCGTAGTCGCAACATTTTCCCTAATTAAGTCTATGGGCAAATTTTTTGTCGCTCAAGGTCACGTAACTCCGAGGTCAATATTCCGATTTGGCCCAAAATTGAACTTAACCGAGATTTTATGCCTGTCCTCGTTACCTGCAAGTTTGAAGCTGATATGAATAAAAATAAAGTTGCTATCGTGGTCAAAACGTATTTTTTTATGCTCAAGGGCAGGTAACTCCAAGGCAAATAATCCAATTCGGCCCAAAATCGAACTTAACCGAGATTTTATGTCTGTCCTCGTTACCTGCAAGTTTGAAGCTGATCTGAAAAAAATTCAAGTCGCTATCGTAGTCACAACATTTTCCCTATGTAAAGTCTATGGGCAAATTTTTTGTCGCTCAAGGTCATGTAACTCCGAGGTCAATATTCCGATTCGAACTTAACTGAGATTTTATGCCTGTCCACGTAACCTGCAAGTTTGAAGTTGATCTGAATAAAAATAAAGTTGCTATCGTGGTCACAACATATTTTTTTATGCTCAAGGGCAGGTAACTCCAAGGCAAATAATCCGATTCGGCCCAAAATCGAACTTGACCGAAATTTTATGCCTGTACTGGTTATCTGCAAGAATGAAGTCGATCAGAAAAAAATTGACGGAGCTAGAGTGATGACAAGCTTTTTCCTATGTGAAGTCTATGGGAGCTAGATGTTGCCATGGCAACCAGAGTTCCACTCAGATCTGCCTGAAAACCTAACGAAGCCTTTCCACTTGCCCAATAATGGGACACATGAAATTTGATCAAAGTTGGCCAAGTAGTCTTTAAGATATACATTTTTGAAATTCCCATTAACCCTAATGCAAAAACACACAAGGGCAGGTAACTCCTAAGTGAATGATCCGATTCTGCCAGTTATCGAACTTGACCGAGATTTCATGGCTGTGCTGGTTATCTGCAAGAATAAAGCCAATCTGAAAATAATTGAAGCAGCTACGGTGATGACAACATTCTCCCCATGTTAAGTCAATAGGCAATTTTTTCAACGCTCAAGGGCACGTAACTCCTGAGTGAATAATCCGATTCAGCCCAAAATCGAACTTGATCGAGATTTTATGCCTGTCCTCGTTATCTGCAAGAATGAAGTCGATCAGCAAAAAAATTGACGGAGCTAGAGTGATGACAAGCTTTTTCCTATGTTTTTTCAACGCTCAAGGGCACGTAACTCCTGAGTGAATAATCCGATTCAGCCCAAAATCGAACTTGATCGAGATTTCATGCCTGTCCTCGTTATCTGCAAGAATGAAGTCGATCAGAAAAAAATTGACGGAGCTAGAGTGATGACAAGCTTTTTCCTATGTTAAGCCTATGGGAGCTCTTTGTTGCTGTGGCAACCAGAGTTCTCATCCGATCTGCACGAAAACCTAATACAGCCTTTCCCCCTACCTGATGATGGTTCATAGGAAATTTGATCAAGGCCGGCCCACTGGTTCCAGAGATATACTTCGTTGAAAGTGTGGACGACGGACGAAGACGGACGACGGCTCGTGGTATACTAATACCTCACATGAGCCTTCGGCTCAGGTGAGTTAATAATGGAATACGAACTAGCAAAAGTCTTTTCAAACCGATCAAATGTGCGACAGTCAGGGTAACAAAATGGAGAATAGAAGTAAAGGCGATGATCAGAAAACCTGGTTGAAGATTTGGAGCAACTTACATATTCAAGATACACAGCCATGAACTGTCAATCTTAAAGACTTTAAAGTACTGGGGCATCCTTTATTTCAGAATCATGTCATGGGAATCTATTTTGATGCACTTGTAAAAAGGCAAACAGCAGCCTGGCGTTTCTTTGGAAGGGAGATAGCCAGCTGGTCTAAAGATGTTGAAGCATGATGATAGAGACCATGATTAGACTTATCCTGGATTACGCACATCAGTATGGGGCCCACATTTAGTATCCAGCAGCTCGAGACGGTCGAAAATGCAAGCAGCTTGGTTTGCCAGAGATGACTACCACACAACCGACAAATTCATCAGCAATTACATCAAGTTGTCAATGCCGGGTATGATGTACATGTATCTCTAGGCTAAGTGGACAGCCATGCTTGCAGGTTCTTTGACCCCAGAGCAGTGAACAGTATATGGACCGACATCTTCTGTCAACTATCCTTCATCGGCATCGGCATGAAACTTAAGGGCCAACTTCCACAGAATATTGTCACTCCAGGGATCCTTGATGGCTTCAAAAGGGATCTTCCCTCAACAACATAAAAAAACTGTTTTTAAAAGTTTTTTTATTTGTTCTGTTGACGGGAGTCCAACTGATATTGAATTACAGTTGGGCAAGGCCCGCTGTCCTTGCAACAGGTAGGGGTAATGGTGGGGGGGGGGGGGGGGGGGGGGGGGGGGTTTACTTCTTTTGTTTGTTCACTTTCATTCATTTCCTCTCTCTCTCTCTCTCTCTCTCCTGTACTTCCTCTTCTATCTCTTAAGTCCCTTTATCTAGAGATGACTCAAAATGACCCACCAGGATTGATGTGTCATTAAACCCAGAACAATAGTTTGAGCTTCGCCGCCGCTATGCACAAAACCTTGGTACGGTGATGCTCCAGTTTGGTCCTGTATACACTTCATGGGAAGAAAATTAGATAGGGTGACTCATTTAGTTTGCAGCTTGGACACTTTAACGTATTCTATTGTTATGCCGTTGATTTGGGGCACATCATCAATTTGTAAACCTTGGGAAGGTAGAAATCCACAGGTAGCCAGAATAGCTCATTGTGTCTCTTACTATTCATAGGGCTTTATTTTGTACCACTGTGTAATTTAGTCTGTGAAAAGTTTTAATTGCTTGGCCAGACGTGAGGAGCTTTCCACCCAACCAAGTACCTCCGGCAAATGCTTCTGTAAATGCTCCGGTAACTCGTTGGTCCATTCGCGGTGCTGGGTGTCACCAGCTTACCTTTTCGGCTCAGAGCGGTACGTTTCAGGTCATGTAAACGCGTGACGTAGTTTCGAAACTTTCCCACGACCAAACTTCAGCGTTTGATAAAAGATAGAAATCCGCAGGTAGCGAACTATTACTATTCCGACGAGAAGCGCTTTCCACCCCACCAAGAAGCTTCGGTAAATTCTCCGGTAACTCGTTGGTCAAAGCGCGGTGCTGGGTTTTACCGGCTAACCTTTTCTGTGACGTAGTTTCAAAACTTTCCCGCGATCAAACTTCAGCGTTTGATGCCACGGTCTTCGAAAAGACTTTTTTAAAATTATTTCGAAGCTTTTTGTGTTTCTTTTGTAATGGGACTTGTCTCATTTTGGTTTTGAGAAGCAATTTTTGGATGTGAATATAATTCTCATGAACTCTGTAAAGATGGTGGATTATCGCGAGAATTTGAACGAGATTCCAGGCGAGATTTGGGTGCCAAAGTATGTTGTTCCAGCCTCTCTACAGTAAAGCAAACACTTCGTGTGTTTGCTATTAAAATACAAAATTTGGCAATTTGCCTGCTTATATCAGTAGAGAATGCTGTTTGTCCATCGCATAACTTTTAAAATGCCAATAAATTTAAAATTTATGAATATAACAAATAGCATTCTCAAGTTAGTTGAGCATTAAAAATACTTTTATAACCTTGGGAACAGGTGAGATACAAACAGGTCTTGATTTTGATTAAACACATTTTATTGCAAAAAGCACAAAGGGATTGGACACAAGTTATGACAACATTAGATAGTCCTCTCCCTACAACAATAAAATGAATAGTTTCAATGGTACAATGGTTTATGCAATTAGTTGTAATAATCAAGTGTTTTCTGATGGTTATTTAATCCACACACTCCATCAAACATTCTCCCTCTCATACTGTGCTGGCCTCATGGAGGCAATTCCAACAAGTACCCACAACATATGTTTTAATGGTAAAATAAAAAAAATTATTACTTCTCCTTACCTGGAGCAATGTTCATCTTATGGCAAGTAAAATCAGTAATTTCTAAACATGTTTGACTTTGTCAAGCTGGTCTTTAAACCTTACCACACTCTCCTGGGTAGGCTTAGACCTTCCAAGTGCTTAACCAGTACACTACACATTCTTTTGTCTGATGCTGACAACTGTTTTTCTTGAATCTCTATACCAGTGGAAGTGAGATAGTTACAGTATACAATTATTTCAATAACATACCCATTTGACATGGTACATTTTTTCACATCTCCAAAATGCCTACTTTCCTGACGAAAATCTGTGATATTTTCTTATTTTTACTGCTAACATAGGTTGTGGGTGCTCGTTAGAACTGCCTCATTGAGGCGGTTCTAACGAGTATCCACAACCTATGTCTCGTAGCAGAAATTAGATAACTAATGTTTACCCCCCCCCCCTCGTAAACCCCAGATTTCTCTATATAAATTGGGGTGGGGGTTCACAGACTTGTTCACTTGATGTGATGATGTGATATCTCTTTGGACAATACTATTGTCAAAACTATTGCCCTGACATGCTGTGAACATCCTGAAGCACTGAAAAACTTGGGAATAATCCAAAATTATGCATAACACTGGTCCCTATAAAAAAGTAGAAAATTCCCATCATCACCTATTACTAACCTGTGTCTGAGCTTCTCTAGACATTTTTCTCAACCCTGACCCCATCAAACTTCCAACCCCTATTATTACAGGAATAACAATACACATCACCATAGTTAGTTTGGGAGATATTATCCACAAGGCACCAATACAACCCACTGTCTGAAATAGATACACATCTGGATAAACAATTTCTTGTTAGAACTTTCTTGCTCAAAAGTCAAAAGTAAAATGTTGTTACCAAGCAAAGAAAATTATTAAAAAGCTGGAACATGAATACACCCCACCCCCCCCCACACACACACACACATATACACACACACACACACACACACACACACACACACAGAGTGCAATTCGTTTCACTGACCGTTCCAAGGCAGTTCTTCTGTCGCGTTTTTTTTTTATAGTTTGTCTTTAAGTGTGTGAATCACGTATATTATTTTGTTTTGGATAGCCAAATGACCATTTTGTCGGAAATTAACTGTCCTTTTGGCTTTCCGCTATTGATGTTTCCAATAGGGTCTAGTTATTTCATGTTTGTGTTTCTTTCCCTTTGGTGTCTCTGATGAGAGCTGTGGGTTAATTGTATCGATTCCTGATCATTGCCTTTACTTCTATTTTTAATCTTTATCTTCTCTGACAGATTATCTCTCTTTCAAAAGAAACTATAGCGATTTTCTAACTGTTGTTATTTCTATACCTGTCAATTAATTTTTTGCAATTTTTATGGAGTTTCCATTGAAATCAGCATTTGAACATTACTTCTAAGAATCAGAGGACCATACCTTTTTGTTGTGTGAGGTTTTATGTCCCCATCAACAGTTTGGAGATGTTGCAGGTGATTTTGTGGGACTTTTACCCGACACTGAGTTGAAATGACATCTCAAGCCTGGCTTCTGAAAGAAACTGTTAAGGTTTATAAGCAGGAACAGTCTGATTCGCACCAGTCTGCCATTCAAACTTCAACCTTCTAAGCATTTTACCAGTACTCAAATGTTCTGTCAGTTTCAGCTCTGCATAGAAGCACCATGCAGCCAGGAGGACCATATGTGACCATTTGTTTCTTATAGCTGATGAAACCGAAGTTCAAATCTTTTGTGAATAGACACACAGGGTATCTAATGAAATGTAACATGCATCAATTTTTGAAATCTTAGGTATAGTGTAAATTTTATTATGTTAAATCATAGTACTCGGAAAAAGAGGTGCAGTGACACCACCCCACCCCAAATTTAAGCCCCCCCCCCCCCAGTGGAATTCGTTTCACTGACCCTTCCCAGGAGGTTCTTCTGTCGAGGTTTATTTTTTTTATGGTTTGTCTTTGAGTGTTTGTATCGCTTATATTATTTTGTTTTGGATAGCCAATTGGCCATTTTGTGGGAAGTAACTGTCCTTTTGCTATTGGTGTTTCCAATAGGGTCTGTTGTTCATATCTGTGTTTCTTTCCCTTTGGTGTCTCTGATGGGAGCTGTGGGTTAATTGTATCGATTCCTGATCATTGCCTTCACTTCTATTTATGTAGTTTCTGTTTGTAGTACCTAAAGTTAAAGAAGATACTTCATTATTAAAGACACTAATCATGTATTTAGTTCATATTGCAATCCAATAAATGAAGCAGTTTTGCAATAATTTTGCAAATTTCACCAAATAAGTCTGCAGGCAGTGTGGCATGTTAAATAACATTTGGTGCCATGGTGTGCACACATAGCATGTGATGTCAAAGACTGCAAGGTTTGTGAAATCACTATGCCACAGAGACGTTTACCTTGGCAAACAGTGCAGGCCCAGAACGCGGCATCTGATCAGGGCCTGCACTGTTTGTTAACAGAATTTTCCATCAAAAGTAGAATAAGAACGCTTGACACCCCTTATATGACAAATGGACTTGTCCAACATATAGCAATGGAAGAGTCCACTAGTATACAATGGGTTAATTGTGCCATAAGTCAGGGTTTTACATTACGAGTATACTACAGACCTGTGTGATTGCTCTTAATCCCTGAGATACACATAACTTAAATGAAGACTTGAAATCTTGAACATCTGAGGTTAATCTGAAATGGAAAATAACAGTCAATATGAGTATTGGCCAGGCTAGTGGTGGATACTGGCTATTAACCCATTGTATACTGGTGGTCTCTTCCATTCCTATATGTTGGGCAAGTTCATTTGTCATATAGGGGTGTCAGGTCTTTTTTACGTTTTTATTCTATATTTGATGGAAAGATCTGTTAGCAAATAGTGCAGGCCCTGATCAGATGCCGCATTCTGTGGCATCTGATCTGGGCGTGCACTGATTGCCAAGGTACCCCTTTAGGGGTTTCCCGCATGCAATGGGTTAACCATTCATTACTGATCAACTGGTAAATATTGGTCAATTAAAATGTTGCTTTTCAACACAATATCTGCCTGTATCAAAACAAATTCACAGTAAGATATATTAACATAGAATTTCTTTTTTTTTTAACATATATATACAGAATACTGAGTAATCACTTTCACTGTGAACGGATTTGAAATTGAGTTCACACATAATAAGATTTGGAGGAGACTCATTACTTTCGGCTGAAACATGCATTTTGCAATGAAAACATGCATTTTGCACTGTCCAGAGACTTTATGTGTGTAAGTTAAACGGAGAAAAGTCAATCACTTTGGGAATATTTTTAAAGTGGGGTGGTTTCAACCACCCAACCTTGAAAAGAAATTAAACAGCTACATATGCGTCCTGGTGCTATATAGAATGAAGTGATACTCTACTGAAAGCCTGGAAAAATGTATGAGGAACTGCAGACAAAAGCTTTGATAATGAACATAAAGATCAATTTTTCATGAAGTGCACCAGTTTGGTACCTATCAAAAAGTCCTTTTCCTGCCTCAACAGACATGTCAAGAATGAAATAAATAGGCTAGAGGCCAGGGTCTCTCCAATATGAGCAGAACATTTTTACATGGACATATTAAAGCGTATGGATATAGTTTCTGTGATGAACCTTTCCAAAAATATTTTTGTCTCCCTTATCAATATTGGTCTACCCTCGGAGAAAAGAGTTTGCTCCTGACCAGCAAATTATTGCCAATTCTGCTATCCTTTTTGCAGGGTTATACAGTTGAACTTCAATGGCTGGAACACCTTTGGGACCTTGAAAATCTGTTCGAGACAAGGGTAGTTCGAGCCACTAATGCTTACTGCCAGGAGGCATACGATATACTTTTTGATATTTTTTCGATGTTCTATAATGAAAATGTATGCTGTGTGTACTCATTAGAATCGCCTCATTGAGGCGATTCTAATGAGTACACACAGCATACATTGGAAAGATAAAATACGAAAATCTCCTAAATTATCTCCCACTATTTCTTATGTAGAGATTTTCCTTGGGGTTCAAGAACGGGTTCGACTCAGCCATGGTAAACGAGCCATCGGTGTTCGAGCGACCGAAGTTCTACTGTATATTTCATCTGTAAAATGGTTCGGTACTTTACATTTAGCCTTCATTTTCGTTATTGCTGATGGATGTAAATACAAATGTCATTTCATCTTTTGTTTTCAGTTGCCTGTCAAGCGTTAAAGACGATGCGATCAATCTTCTGGCAGCTCATTTTCCTCCATGTTTTGGTAGATGTTCCCATTACTTCACCAAAGAGCCGCGATGAAGTTGCAATAATGGTCATTCAATGACATTGACAAAAAATATCCGAACATATCTAAAACCTGCCAATTTCGAAAATATGCTCTACCGATAATTCAAAGGATTTCCTGCGGTCCCTGGCACTTTGAATTATCGAGATATGATTGTATATGTATTAGCAGTCATATAAATTCATTGTTTATTTACCTGTCAATCAGTTCACCAGTTTTGTGCCTGTCAAAGAACTCTATGTCCTGCCTCAAGAGAGAACTGAACAATGAAGTCCGTAGTCTGGCAGCAAGGTTCTCTCCAATGTTTGACAACAGTGAGATATAGGCCACTGTTAAACCACCCTGAAATACAGAACAAGAGGGCCCAGAGGGCCCTGGTTCGCTCACCTGTGTGTCACTGTATCGAGTACATTCTATTTTTAGCTCTTGTGGCCATCTTGTTCATCAGCAGAGTGATTTTAGCTTATATGGTAGAGAGTAACCTAGGCAACATTCCTGGGAACTTTGAATCAAATTGGCCTTAGGGTTTAGGGGGAGTTTCCGTTTGAATCAAATTTACAATATTTTTATATTTTTACCTCCGGTGGTCATTTTGTTCATCCGAGTGGGATTGTTTTAGCCTTTTTGGTAGAGGATCATCTAAGCAACATTGTCGCAAGGATCCTACATGCTAAATATGAAGGCTGTATCTCAAATGCTTTAAAAGTTATGACAAAGTAGGTCAAAGGTCAAGGTCATGGGTCAAAAGTTTTGAATGGCTGAGAAAACCTTGTCACAAGGAACATACATGCCAAATATGAAGGCTCTATCTCATATGGTTCAAAAGGTATGATAAAGTAGGTCACAGTTCAAATATTTATGAGTGGGAAGCCCTTGTCCGAAAGAACCTACATGCCAAATATGAAGGCTCTATCTCAAACGGTTCAAAAGTTATGACAAAATAACCTACTGATATACTTTTTGATTTGACATGACCCATATTCGAACTTAACTGAGATATTGTCCAGATGATCATTCTGGGCAAGTTTTATGATGATTTGACTGAAACTGTGGCCTCGTAGAGTGTTCAAAACGTTTTTCTATGATTTGACCTGCTGACCTACTTTTTGACCCGACATGACCCATATTCAAACTTGACACACATATTGTCAAGATGATCATTCTGAGCAAGTTTGATGATGATCGGACCAAAACTTGGGCCTCTAGTGTGTTCACAAGGTTTTTCAACAATCTGACCTACTGACCTACATAATGACCAGAAATGATCCATATTCGAAATTATCCGAGATATTGTCAAATGATCATTTTGAGCAAGTTTGATGATGATAGGACCAAAACTGTAGCCGCCAGTGTGTTCAGAGGGTTTTTCTATGATTTGGCCTACTGACCTACTTTTTGACCCGACATGACCCATATTTGAACTTGACTGAGATATTGTCACGATGATCATTCTTGGTAAGTTTGATGATGATCGGACCAAAACTGTGGCCTCTAGTGTGTTCACAAGGTGTTTCTAAGATTTGACCTACTGACCTACTTTTTGACTCTACATGACTCATATTTGAACTTGACTGAGAAATTGTCAAGATAATCATTCTGAGCAAGTTTCATGATGATCAGACCAAAACTGTGGCCTCTAGTGTATTCACAAGGTTTTTCTATGATTTGACCTACTGACCTACTTTTTGACCCGACATGACCCGTATTCAAACTTGACCGAATTATTGTCAAGATGATCATTCTGGGCAAGTTTGATAATGATTGGACCAAAACTGCAGCCTCTAGTGTATTCACAAGGTTTTTCTATGATTTGACCTACTGACCTACCTTTTGACCCGACATGACCCGTATTCAAATGTGACCAAGATATTATCAAGATGATCATTCTGAGCAAGTTTGATGATGATTGGACATAAATTGTGGACTCTGGTGTGTTCAGAAGGTTTTTCTATGATATGACCTACTGACCTACTTTTTGACCCGACAACACCCATATTCGAACTTGACTGAGATATTGTCAAGCTAATCATTCTGCGCAAGTTTGATGATGATCGGACCAAAACTGTGGCCTTTCGTGTCTTCACAAGGTTTTTTTTCGGGTTTGACCTACTGACCTACTTTTTGACCCGACATGACCAATATTCGAACTTGACCGAGATTTTGTGGTGGTACAAATTGTGTGCAAGTTTAGTTAAAATCAAATCATAAATGAAACATCTATCATGCAGACAAGACCAAAATAGGCAATTTTTGCCCTTTCAGGGGCCGTAACTCCGTAACACATAATGAGATATGGCTGGTTCAAGAAAGGAACCCAGATCTCATGGTGGTACATGTTGTGTGCAAGTCTGGTTAAAATCAAATCATAAATGAAGATGCTATCGTGCGGACAAGACCAAAATAGGCAATTTTTGCCCTTTCAGGGGCCGTAACTCCGTAACACATGATGGGATATGGCTGGTTCAAGAAAGGAACCTAGATCTCATGGTGGTACAAGTTGTGTGGAAGTCTGGTTAAAATCAAATCATAAATGAAGATGCTATCGTGCGGACAAGACCAAAATAGGCAATTTTTGCCCTTTCAGGGGCCGTAACTCCGTAACACATGATGGGATATGGCTGGTTCAAGAAAGGAACCCAGATCTCATGGTGGTACAAGTTATGTGCAAGTCTGGTTAAAATCAAATCATAAATGAAGATGCTATCGTGCGGACAAGAAATTGTTTACGCACGGATGGACGGACGCACGGACGACGTACAACGGACAAAAAGTGATCACAAAAGCTCACCTTGTCACTACGTGACAGGTGAGCTAATAACATTTTGTGTTTTTTTTTTTTGTTTGTTTGTTTTTTTTTTATTCGTTTTTTCTGCCCTTTCAAGATCACTTCAATTATTTTGAGCCGATCCTTCAGCAGAGGTGTGCTAAAATACTTGGAGAAAAACCACCTCACATTCCATTGCAGCACTTGGCATCTCACATGTGACATGAGCAAGAAATATTGAATAGCAAAAGCTCAACACAGAATGGGGCATCACATTATCAAGTCTACCTCTACCCCACCCCTCCCGACACTTAACAAACACACTTTACAAGAGAATGAAGATTTTTTTAAGCTTAAGCTGCCCCACTTACAACTCACTACACCAACCATAGCCCAGATAAGGAGGAGTAATTTTCTGGAGACATTTTTTTCTTTTTCTTTTTTCATAAAAACAAATGTTGTGGGTACTTGTTACAATTGCCATATTGAGGTGATTCTAGTAAGTACCTACAACATATGATTCTAATAAGATATACAGTCAAACTTCACTATTTCAAACACTTCTAGGAACGTGAAAATTTGTTTCAGATAAGGATACTCGAATAACTACAATATCATACTAGAATTTGTTTTTCTACAAAAACACATATGTCTCCTCCGTTTTTGACTGCTAAGTATGACATTGACATTGGAGGTATTGAACTGGGTCTTGTGTGCAACACATCATCTAATGAAGATGAATATTTCTGCAAAGTAACTCTAAAAATGTTCATAAAGAAATAAAAAAGTTATTGGCCGTACACAAAAAAGCCCTTTTTTACCACTGACCTCTAAGTATGGCCTTGACCTTTGAGGTACAACACATCGTCTCATGATGGTTAACATTTCTGCCAAGTAATTTCATAATCCATCAAAGAATAAGGAAGTTATTGACTGTCCCTTTTTTTACCTTTGACTTCTAGGTATGCCCTGACATTGGAGGTATGGACCTTGGTCTTGCACATGACTCATGGTTTAATAACGGTGATCATTTCTGCATGGTTACTTTATAAAGTCTATCCAGAAATAAAAAAAGTTATTGACTGCACAAAAAAAAAAAACTTTTTTTTACCTCTGACCTCTTAGTATGACCTTGATCTTGGAGGTACCGACCTGGGTCTAGTGTGCACCACATTGTCTCATGATGGTTAACATTTCTGCCAAGTAATTTCACAATCTATCCAGGAATAAGAAAGTAATTGACTGAACACTAAAAAAAGGCCCCTTTTAGTCCTTTGACCTCTTAGTACGACCTTGACATTTGAGGTACCAACTTGGGTCATGCACGCAGCACATCGTCTCATGGTGGTTAACATTTCTGCCGAGTAATTTCAAAATCGATCTAAAAATAAGAAAGTTATTGACCGAACACAAAAAAGGCCCCTTTGTACCTTTAACCTCTATGTATGACCTTGACATTTAAGGTACCAAACTGAATCATGCATGCAACACATCGTCTCATGATAGTTAACATTTTTGCCAAGTAACTTCAAATTCTATCTAAAAATAAGCAAGTTATTGACAAAACCCCCAAAAAGGCCCCTTTTTTACCTTTGACCTCTAAGTATGACCTTGACCTTTGAGGTACCAACCTGGGTCATGCATGCAACACATTGTCTTATATTGGTTAACATTTCTGCCAAGTGATTTCAAAATCCATCTCAAAATTAGAAAGTTATTGACCAAACACGAAAAAAGGCCCCTTCTTTGACCTCTGACAGCTAAGTATGACCTTGACCTTTGAGGTACCGACCTGCCTCATGTGCACCACACATCGTCACATGGTTGTTAATATTTCTGCCAAGTAATTTTAAAATCCATCTGAAAATAAGAAAGTTATTGACCAGACAGGATTTGCCCATACAAATATACATACCGACAAACTTCCAAGGTAGATAATTCAAAAAGTATAAATGCGAGAGTTATAGTTCTTGCGCACTGCACATCGTCTAATGCTGATTAATATTTATATGAAGTTTCGTGAAGATAGCTCGAACGGTTTTCAAGTTATAGAGTGGACACGAATGTGTGACAGACGGACAGACAGACAGACAGACGCCCGGGGGTAAAACAATATGTCTCTCCAAAAATTTTTTTTGGATATCTGGAGCTTTCGGCCATATTCTTAAGGGACTCCAGAATTAGTTGCAATCAGCCATAGCAAGTGGTTTACCAGTAGCCATGCGCAAGGTCGGTTTCAGCTCTGCGTGGAATCACCGTACAACCAAATCTATTTCTCCAAGCCCCTATTATTATCACAGTAACTGGGTCTGCTGCATTGTATCACACTGAGTGCTTCCAGGTCAACGTTTCACATGAGACGCTGAGTGTCAGGTAAGATGTGTAACATCTGGGAAAACCCATGAGATGTGATACTGTGTGGCACATCAATCCACATTTGTACCACTTTTTGGCAAAAAGATCCCAAGAAATTTTAACATCCTGAATGTTCGTCAGCATTTTCTCATATGCAATAACACGACATAAAAGTTTTAGATCTGACAAAAAGCAAAACATTTTTTTTTTTTTTATAAATGTATAGATTATATAGAAAAATGACCATTTATGGTAATTTTTCTGTATAAACTATACATTTTGGAATCCCTTTTTAACCCATTGTATGCTAGTGGACTCTTCCATTGCTATATGTTGGACAAGTCCATTTCTTGTTTAAGGGGTGTCAGGCCTATTCTTTCGTTTTTATTCTATATTTGATGGAAAGTTCTGTTAGCAAATAGTGCATGCCCTGATCAGATGCCATGTTCTGCGGCATCTGATCTGGGCCTGCACTGTTTGCCAAGGTACCCCTTTAGGGATTTCCTGCATACAATGGGTTTAAAACATTTTACATTCAAAACTGTGTTAACCCTTATCTTGCTGAATATTAATTTAAGCCACACCCATTTCTGTCTATCAACCAATCAAAGTACTTGATGTAATTTATTGCTACAAATTCATAAAATGAATGCCAAACAGTGTAGATCCTGATCAGATGGCTTCTTCAGAAGCCATCTGATCTGGATCTACATTGTTTCAAAAAAAAGGCATATCCGGGTTCAGCAAGACAAGGGTTAAAATGAACATTACTATAAAGGGGTTCATACAGACCTGTACCAGGTAAGTAGCTATAAGCCTCAGAGCTGGTTTCTTCATCTCCTCTATGAAGTTGCCAACATTATCTTTAGCAAAGTGTGACACTACATTCACAACATCTCCAACCATCAAGGGAAGCTTTATGTTGACAATGGCAGTAGCAAGGGCACACTGAAACACAAGCATGCCAAGCAAAACTGGATCTTAACCCTTGTTCTGCTGAATATTTAAATAGGTCACACCCACTACTGATTATTAGCCAATCAGATTACTTGATGCAAATTATTGCAACAAATGCATAAACTGGACGGCAAACAATGAAGATCCTGATCAGATGGCTTCTGATTTGGATCTACATTGTTTCAAAGATAAGGCATATCCGGGCTCAGCAGGACAAGGGTTAAAATGTTGTCTGTTTATGTTGTCTGCTGAATCTTCTTGCAAACTTTTTCAAATATATTTTTGCCTTCAGGCAAACAGTGTGGACCCTGATCAGACTGCTCCTAGTCCTACAGGGGTGGTCTAACCTGGTTCCACAGTGTTTGCAACAATGATTTTTAAGTTTAAAGTAACCAGCAGATGAAAAAGCAGATGACAATTACTGTGACTGGCATAAAGGATTATGGTACGGCTATGATTCATACCAACTTTGCATCGTTTATCAAACAACAGACTTACAAAATCCCCAACACATCATGTTAGCATTGACTGATTGTTTTGGGTTTAAGGACATGTCGACCCTTGTAGGTCATTTTGTGTCATCTCCCAGAGAAGGGGAGAAAAGAGATAGAAGAGATAGTAGAGATGATGAAAGTGAGCGACAGGGAAGAAAGGGTAAAATGAATGAAAACATAGAAACAGAAGAAATAACAATGCTCCCCCCCCCCCCCACCCCCGCCCCCTCTACCCTTACCTTCTGCAAGGACAGCAGGGCTTGCTCAACCAGCTCTTTGTAACACTACTGCTGGGCTCCAAAGCATAAACCATGTTATTGCCAAACAAAAATGTATAGATTTTGAAGAAAAATGATCATTTATGGTCTACTTTCAATATTATGTAATCTATATATTTTAGGGATCCATGTTATTTTTCTATACCTTTTTTGCGATCCATATTAAAACTGTGTTACATACAAAGCCATGTTATAACAAACAGAATTAAAAAGAGGTTTAATGTACTTACAACAATGGCTAAAGCTAAAGAATATATATCAGGCCAGAGAATCTGGAAGAACTGACTCCAGTCAAAGTCCACCTCCACCTTCTTAGATTCGGGATCTGTCTGACCAACTAATCTGTTTCTTTCCCGATGTTTCACTTTGCAATGTACAACGCTATGTCCATTTAGTAACAAAGTCCCAAGACCAATTCCTGTCATGGCTGCAATGCCATGTGGTAACGGACTTTTTCCAAGCTTTTTGAAAGTTGCTGACTTGAACATGAGATACTGTTTCATTCTGCTTGCACGGCAGCCAAAGAGACAACACCTCAGTCTGAGAATTTGTGGCCATGATTTACTTGCTGAGTATCGAGGAACAAATTGTTGAAGTGCTGTAGTGAGAGTTTTTGTAAACCTGAAAAAAAATGTATACAGTCGAACTTCAGTGGCTTGAACCTCTTTGGGACCTCGAAAATCTGTTCGAGACAGGGGCTGTTCGAGCCACTTAGGGTATCTGCCAGAAGGCATAAATAGATCCTTTTTGACATCTTTTCGGTAATTTATAATGAAAATGTATGTTGTGTGTACTCATTAGAATCGCCTCATCGAGGCGATTCTAATGAGTACACACAGCATACATTTGCAAGTAAAAAAGGCGAAAATCACTTGAACTATCCCCACTATTTCATATGTACATGATTTCTCTAGGGGCTCAATAATGGGTTCGACTCATCCATGGTTGACGAGCCATCGGTGTTCGAGCCATCAAAGTTCTACTGTACAGTGAAAGTTCGATAACTCAAACCCCTCTGGGACTACGAAAATTTGTTCGAGAAAGGGATAGTTCTAGGTACTGAGGTTTAATCATAGTGCTAGGTCATGAAGCCTAATGGGGATCACTTTGGAATATTTTTACCATCATCTATCAATAAAGGCATGTTGTGTGTACTCATTAGAATCGCCTCAATGAGGCGATTCTAATGAGTACACACATCATACCTTTTCAAGATAAAATCAGAAAAAATCAAGATAATCATCCTAAATATATGGAAAGGATGCAGACTCAAATCAGACTTCTCCCCTGATCTTCACCATTTGCCATTCTGTCTCCACATATTGGACTCCTTGCTGCATTGTGAAACAAACTTGTTAAAATTTTAGAGAATTACAACAAGCTCTCAAGGTGTCCGAACTTTTTGGATTTTTAAAGTATAAGTTATAAAAGAGGACACTTAAAGTAATAGAAATACATTATTGGGAGGCAACTCTTTCAAAGTATTGTTATTTCCCAAATAAACTGTGGTTTTCACTTTCAGCAAGCAGCAAAATCTGCCCAAGAAACCCAGCCTATCTCCTGCCCCCTTGCAGAGGGGAAGTGAACCAAAATGTCACTAAAGTTGTATTCTTTCAACTTACTTTGTGTAAACTGGTAGAAAATGTAAGGAGTATCCATTGTCATGTGACTTACTAAACAACACATTTCAAGATACTTCTGTTTCACATTTATATTCCGTAAATTTCCAAGAAGTCTGCCTTCTTTCAATTTTGAAAAAGAAACTTTTTTAGCATGGCCCAGAAAACTTGTACACCCAAAACTTCTGTTTCATTCTATTCTGCTGCCAAAGGATACATATTTTCATGATGTTAACAGGTCCGTGCAATTAACACCCCTCTAAATCCCATTTCATCATGTTTATATACAGAAAAAATGGGGTTTACAGATGTATACATTATTTTTCTTATAAAGGTTGAGGGTACTCATTAGAACCACCTCAATAAGGTGGTTCTAACAAGCACCCACAACCCCATGTTTAAAGTAAAAATTAGGAAAATATCACAATTTTTTTCAGAAAAACTTATGCATTTCGAAAACACGCCTATAAAAATACATTGCAGCCTTTATTTCTGAAAAAAAAAGAAGAATTTAATATGAAATATTGTGATTTTTTTTATTTTTGCTCAAAATATAGATTGTGGGTACTCATTAGTACCCACAATCTAGGTTTTGAGCAGAAATAAGAAAAAAATTAGGTATACCCATGTAAAGTTTTACTATATAAAAGCGGGGTTCAAGGGGGTAAAAATTATAGACATTTGTGATGTTTTAGAAGATCGGAAAAAATGCAATATTTTGTTATCATACTAATACTTGTCTTTAAGGTAACCAGGTGCTTAAAGCACACAGGGTACCCCTTAATGAGCCACTAATTACATGTAACTGCACATTTAATAATTGCAGACACTTTTGATTGGCAAAAATTCCAATTTAGGGAAGGATTATAATAACATTTCTTTTGTTTGGGACTGATAAATTTGTTAGTATTGTTTTTGAAATCACAATTCCCTAAATTGGAAATATTAAAAAAAATGTTGTTAAATGACAGGACTATGAACTGTAATTGAAACAAGAGACCCATGGGCCACTATGCTCACCAAAGCTCAGAGGGGCACTGTCCACTGGCAGCCATGTATTTTCATAAACCATGGAAGCCCTGCAACCACGGATGCTACAGACACAATTTGGACCCAATCAGCCTAGTGGCTCCAAAGGTCAGACAACTGGCTCCGTCGGATGCGCATCTGACTGGTGATCAGGGGGACGCAGGTTCTATACCTGCCAGGGTTAGCAATATTCTTTCGTGGAGATTGATCAGGAAATCTTCTGAAAGGCAGTTGTCAGTTTCTGGAGGAAGTATGTTCACTGTACTGGTTGACCCCTTTCATATAAGCCTGCCCAGGAAAAGTGCGGATAGGTAAACTGAATGGCTCAAAAATGACCTAAATTGTGTTGACTGGGCCATTAAACTCCAATACAAATACAAACAAATCAGAGGTCTGATGTCGCTTGAATGTATTTTTGCAAGACAAAAGACAACAAGAATATCGGTGAAACCGATGGATGCTCCCCGATGGTGCAATAGTCGGAACAGGAAACATTATCCTAGTTTAAGAGCGGTATACTGTGTATACTCACTGTACTTCAAAATGGAGTATAACAAAACCTGTCAGTGGACAGATAAGCTTGCCTGATGGCACTGTCATACAAACATCAGTAACACAAAAGTCGGAATAAATATAAGGAAGTGTCTTCAGGTACGATACCATACCCCAAGATCCTGGGTGGTAGTTTAGCTATATTAATTGGGTAAAACTGTTTAATATAAATTATTGAAAACTTACTCTCGTACACAGAGGCAATCCTCATAGGACTGTCTCCAGGTATGGTTCCGTATTGGATGCCTTTACATGCATATAAAATGTCAGACAGGTTCGAAAATGGATCTGTTCCTATCCCCTTGACTGTCAAAAAAGGTCATTTTGACCATTTGCCAAGACTAGCTTCTTTCACTTTGATCCAATTTACCTGCAACTCTAATGTAGATGGATGACTTGCGATTGTACAGCCTTTTAAGTAGTATTTCAGTCATATCAGAATGATGAGAGGTTGATAATGAAAGGCTGTGTGCAGTGGAACTCCGTTTACATTGGAAAGATTTCTGCCTCCAGCAAGTTTTTCTAAAAATAGCCACAGTGACTTGACCTTGAGCCCAGGACCCTGAAAGTCAAACTTGCTCGAGAGATTATCATACCGAACATTTGTGTGAAGTTATATTAAAATCCATCAGCAATGACGACACTAGAGCAATGACAAAGTTTTTTCTAAAAATAGCTGCAGTGACCTTGACCTTGAGCCCAGGACCCTGAAAGTCAAATTTGCTCAAGATATTATCATACCCAACATTTGTGTGAAATTATATTAAAATCCATCAATAAATGTAGGCACTAGAGCGATGACATTTTTTTTCTAAAAATAACCACAGTGACCTTTACCTTGAGCCCAGGATCCTGAAAGTCAAACTTGCTCGAGCTATTATTATACCCAACATTTGTGTGAAGTTATATTAAAATCCATCAGCAAATGATGACGCTAGAGCGATGACAAAGTTTTTTCTAAAAATAGCCAAAGCGACCATGACTTTGAGTCCAGGACCCCGAAAGTCAAATTTGCTCGAGATATTATCATACCCAACTTTTGTGTGACATTTATTTAAATCCATCAAAAAATGTAGGCACTAGAGCGATGACAAAGTTTTTTCTAAAAATAACCACAGTGACCTTGATCTTGACCCCAGGATCCTGAAAGTTGAACTTGCTCGAGATATTATTATAACCAACATTTGTGTTAAGTTACATTAAAATCCATCAGCAAATGACGATGCTAGAGCTATGACAAAGTTTTTTTCTAAAAATAGCTGCGGTGAATGTGACCTTGAGCCCAAGACCCTGAAAGTTGTTTGCTCGAGATATTATCATACACAACATTTGTGTGAAATTATATTAAAATCCATCAATAAATGTAGGCACTAGAGCGATGACAATTTTTTTTTTCTAAAAATAACCACAGTGACCTTTACCTTGAGCCCAGGATCCTGAAAGTCAAACCCAACATTTGTGTGAAGTTATATTATTGTATTGGAGTTTTACGGCCCAGTCAACACTATTTAGGTCATTTTTGAGCCGGTCAGTTTACATTTCAGCACTTTCCTGGGCAGGCTTATACGTAAGCAGTTAACCAATACAGTGCACATTCTTTCGCCAGAAACTGACAACTGCCCTTCTTGAATCAGCGGAAGAGAGAGAATGACCGTAGAAAAGATGTCATGATCAATCTCCACGAAAGAATGTTGCCGACCCCGGCGGGAGTCGAACCCGCGTCCTCCTGATCACCAGTCAGACGCGCATCCGACTGAGCCACCGAGGCCGTTGTGAAGTTATATTAAAATATTAATGTGAAGTTATATTAAAGGTGCATTATTGAGCTATCCAGAAAAAATGCTTCCAAAAATAAAATACCTATAGCCGGTATTTTAAAATAAATTTCTTTAAAACAATACAAATGAATGCATTTTATGCAAAAATGCGAACAATTATGATGACAGGTAAACGAATTTGAGAGGGATTCCCTAACTAGGTTTCGAACACTAGTTAGATCTATTTTTAGTTCGTGACAAAACTAGAATCCCCATATATGATGTTATGCGACGTTCATTTTTGGCCTTGTTTGCTTAGGCCATGCCTGAATCGGAAAAATTATGACGCTGAATACCATGCCATAAGTATTGACACTCAGAGACGATACTGTCGCCATGTATGTGTAAAGTGACAGATTTATTTTTAGAACAGAAATTCCGAACACATGTTCAGAGTGAAGGGTAAACACGAATGAAAACGACCATTTTCACAAAGTTCTGAAGCTGTATTTGGCTCCAAAAGTGTACACATGACAAAGGAGTATGCATTGAAGATAAAAACCAGAAAAAAAATTTTGAGACCCGGTAGCTCAATAATGCACCTTTAAAATCCATCAGCAAATGACGATGCTAGAGCGATGACAAAGTTTTTTTCTAAAAATAGCCGAAGTGTCCTTGATCTTGAGCCCTTGAACCCTGAAAGTCAAACTTGCTCGGGATATTATCATGCCCATCATTTGTGTGAAATTTTATTAAAAGCCATCAATAAATGTAGGCACTAAGGGGATGACAAAGTTTTTTTCTAAAATATACACAGTGACCTTGATCTTGACCCCAGGATCCTGAAAGTTGAACTTGCTTGTGAAGTACATTAAAATCCATCAGCAAATGACGACGCTAGAGCTATGACAAAGTTTTTTTTTCTAAAAATAGCCGCAGTGACCTTGAGCCCAGGACCCTGAAAGTTGAATTTGCTCGAGATATTATCATACTCAACATTTGTGTTAAAAATTACCGGTATATTAAAATCCATCAATAAATGTAGGCACTAGAGCGAAAACAAAGTTTTTCTAAAAATAGCCACAGTGACCTTGACTTTGACCCTGAAAGGTGCACATGCTCAAGATATTATCATACCCAACATTTGTGTGAAGTTATATTAAAATCCATCAATAAATGTAGGCACCAGAGTGATGACAAAGTTTTTCAAAAACAGCCACAGTGACCTTACACTGCAGCTTTAAACAAAGTACCAGAACTCTGTGACAAATATGCACATCCCATTTTGCAGCTTAAGATTCCATTGAAGTTTCGTTGAATTTCTGCAAGTAGTTGCTGAGAATTCGCGTGGACATGAACAGTACCCTATATATGCATACAGAATTTATCAAAGGCTATAACTGTAGGAAAAAATCATCAAAGACCTTGGCCTTCTTGTTTCAGACAAGAAGATTTTTCAAGGTTGTCCCTATATAAGCCTATGTAAAACCAGTTGGCCCCGGCACGTGGCTACTTTTGGCCCAAGGGCTATAATTTGAACAATCTTGAAAGAAGTCCACTAGATGAAGCTTCATACCAAATATCAAAGACCTGGGCCTTCCGGTTTCAGACAAGAAGACAAGAAGTTTTTTCTAATTTTTGTTGCCATGGCAACCAGAGTTCTTCATGGAATGGAATTCTTTGAACAACTTGGAGAGAGGACCACCCAAAGATCATTTCTGCCAAGTTTGGTCAAAATCTGTTTAGTAGTTTAGGAGATGTCGTTTAAAGAAATTGTGAACAGACAGATGGACAGACAGACTTTGACGATAATGGACTCAGGTGAGCTAAAAAAAAAAACCACATCCAAACTAGACATGTGTCCAAAGTACACAGATGCCCCCGCCATATATCTTTGTCGATATGGCTTGCACCCATCCTCTAGAATGGCCCGGGGGTGTCCGGAGGGACCCAAAGTCTGTGTCTTGGAATGTGTCATATCATAAGTTACAACAAGGCATCGCATGCGATACAAATCCCCCTGCACAAGACAACTTCGTGTGTGGAAAACACTGAACTGGCAAAAGTCCAACTTGCTTGAGATATTATCATATGCAACATTTGTGTAAAGTTTGTTTAAAATCCATCAATAAATGTAGGTTCTAGAGTGATGACAATGTTTCTCTGAAAATAGCCATAGTGACCTTGACTGCAAAAGTAGATATTGCTCAAGATATTATCATAAGCATCTTTTGTGTGAAGTTATATTAAAATCTGTTAATAAATGTAGGCGGTAGAGCGATGACAAAGTTTTTCTAAAAATAGCCACAGTGACCTTGACCTTGAGGTCATGACCTTGAAAGTCAAAGCAACTCGAGATATCATCATAAGAAACATTTGTGTGAAGTTCTATTAAAATCCATCAATAAATGTAGGTGCTAGAGCGATGACAAAGTTTTTCTAAAAAATAGCCAGTGACCTTGGCCTTGAAACTCAAAATCACTTGAGATATTGTCATAAGGAACATTTATGTGAAATTATATTGAAATTGGTGAAAAAATGTAAGCGCTAGAGCAATGACAACGTTTTTCTAAAAATAGCCACAGTGACCTTGACTTTGAAAGTCGAACTCGCTCGAGGTATTGTCATAAGGAACATTTGTGTGAAGTTATATTGACATCAGTGAAGAAATGTAGTCGCTAGAGGGATGACAAAGTTTTTTCTAAAAATATCCACAGTGACCTTGACCTTGAAAGTGGAACTCGCTAGAGATATTGTCATAAGGAACATTTGTGTGAAGTTATATTGAAATCAGTGAGGAAATGAAGTTGCCAGAGCGATGACAAAGTTTTTCTAAAAACAGCCACAGTGACCTTGATCTTGAAAGTCGAAATCGCTTGAGATATTGTCATAAGGAACATTTGTGTGAAGTTATATTGGAATCGGTGAAGAAATGTAAGTGCTAGAGCGATGACAAAGTTTTTCTAAAAATAGTTACAGTGACCTTGACCTAGAAAGTGGGACTCGCTAGAGATATTGTCATAAGGAACATTTGTGTGAAATTATATTGAAATTGGTGAAAAATTGTAAGCGCTAGAGCAATGACAAAGGTTTTCTAAAAATAGCCACAGTGACCTTGACCTTGAAAGTTGAACTCGTTCAAGGTATTGTCATAAGGAACATTTGTTTGAAGTAAGATTGCAATCAGTGAAGAAATGTAGTCGCTAGAGCGATAACAAAGTTTTTCTAAAAATAGCCACAGTGACCTTGACCTTGAAAGTCCAAATCACACGAGATATTGTCATAAGGCACATTTGTGTGAAGTTAAATTGAAATCGGTGAAGAAATGTAAGCGCTAGAGTGATGACAAAGTATTTCTAAAAATAGCCACAGTGACCTTGACCTTGAAAGTGGAACTCGTTGATATTGTCAAAAGGAACAAAGTTTTTCTAAAAATAGCTACAGTGACCTTGACCTTGAGGTCATGACCTTGAAAATCGAACTAACTCAAGATATTTTTATAGGAACATTTGTGTGAAGTTATATTGAAATTGGTGAAGAAATGTAGGCGCTAGAGTGATATAAAGTTTTTCTGTAAATAGCTACAGTGACCTTGACCTTAAGGTCATGACCTTGAAGGTCGAACTCACTCTAGTTATTGTCATAAGGAACATTTGTGTGAAGTTATATTGAAATTGGTGAAGAAATGTAGGCGCTAGAGCGATGACAAGGTTTTTCTAAGAATAGCCACAGTGACCTTGACCTTGAGGCCATAACCTTGAAAGTCGAACTCGCTCGAGATATTTTTATAAGGAACATTTGTGTGAAGTTATATTGAAATTGGTGAAGAAATGTAGGCGCTAGAGTGATGACAAAGTTTTTCTAAAAAATAGCCAGTGATCTTGACCTTAAGGTCATGACCTTGAAAGTTGTTCTTGCTCGAGATATTTTTATAAGGAACATTTGTGTGAAGTTATATTGACATCGGTGAAGAAATGTAAGCACTAGAGCGATGACAAAGTTTTTCTCAAAATAGCCACAGTGACCTTGACCTTGAAAGTGGAACTTGTTGATATTGTTATAAGGAACAGTTGTGTGAAGTTATATTGAAATCAGTGAAGAAATGTATGCGCTAGAGTGATGACAAAGATTTTCTGAAAATACATACAGTGACCTTGACCTTGAGGCCATGACCTTTAAAGTCGAACTCGCTCAAGATATTTTTATAAGGAACATTTGTGTCAAGTTATATTGAAATTGGTGAAAAAATGTAGGCGCTAGTGCGATGACAAAGTTTTTCTAAAAATAGCCACATCGACCTTGAACTTGAGTTCATGACCTTGAAAGTCGAACTCGCTCGAGATATTGTCATAAGGAACATTTGTGTGAAGTTATATTGAAATCAGTGAACAAATGTAGGCGCAAGAGCGATGACAAAGTTTTTCTAAAAATAGACACAGTGACCTTGAGGCCATGACCTTGTAAGTCGAACTCGCTCAAGATATTTTTATAAGGAGTTATATTGAAATTGGTGAAAAAATGTAGGCACTAGTGTGATGACAAAGATTTTCTTAAAATAGCAACAGTGACATTGACCTTGAGGGGGGTGTGTGTGTCGGGATGGACCCAATGTCTGTATCAGTCAATGCATCTTATCATAAGGAACAATAATATAAATGGTTATGTGGTGGAGATATGGATAGTTTCTGAGATATAAAGACTTTAATGAAGCAATGACAAAGTTTTTCTAAAAATAGCCACAGTGACCTTGACTTTGAAAGTTGAACTTGCTCGAGATATTGTCATAAGGAACATTTGTGTAAAGTTATATTGAAATCATTGAAGAAATGTAGGCGCTAGAGCGATGACAAAGATTTTCTAAAAATAGCAACAGTGACCTTGACCTTGAGGCCATGACCTTGAAAGTCGAACTTGCTCACTACATTTTTATAAGCAACATTTGTGTGAAGTTATATTATAATTGGTGAAAAATGTAGGCGCTAGTGCGATGACAAAGTTTTTCCAAAAATAGCCACAGTGACCTTGACCTTGAGGTCATGACCTTGAAAGTCGAACTCGCTCGAGATATTGTCATAAGGAACATTTGTGTGAAGTTTTATTGAAATCAGTAAAGAAATGTTGGCACTAGAGCAATGACAAAGTTTTTCTTAAAATAGCCACAGTGACCTTGACTTTGAGGCCATGACCTTGAAAATAAAACCCGCTTGAGATATTTTTATAAGGAACATTTGTGTGAAGTTATATTGAAATTGGTGAAGAAATGTAGGCGCTAGAGCAATGACAAAGATTTTCTAAAAATAGCAACAGCGACATTGACCTTGAGGGGGGTGTGTGTGTCGGGATGGACCCAATGTCTGTATCAGTCAATGCATCTTATCATAAGGAACAATACCGGTAATATAAATGGTTATGTGGTGGAGATATGGATAGTTTCTGAGATATAAAGACTTTAATGAAGCAAAGGGGGCCGGGCATGGCCCAGGGGTGACCGTAGGGACCCAAAGTCTGTGTCATGGAATGTGTCATATCATAAGGAAAAATAATATATATAAGGTTAAGGTGTTCGAATCTGATTAATTTTCAAGATAATTAGACATTTTGACAGTTTTGCATACAAATTCCTATATGACAATTTTGACCTGTAACGCAATCTGACCCCTGGGCCCACCCAGGGACATGACCCTGGGTCAACTTGAACATGAACTGATAGGTCTTGCTCTGAGTAAATGTCATACCAAATTTCAACTTTGTAGCACAACAGGTAAAAAAATTATGAGCTCCAATGCGAGCCCGAGGTTTGAGCTCGACATTTCAGCTCAACATTTCAGTCCGAGGTGGTTACGAAAGTGACATACAAATGTATGCACATAACATCAAGGCGAAACGCTATATGCCCCACTCCTGCCAAGGCAGGCGGGAGCATAAAAACATCTGCCAAGTTTCAAAAGAATAAGCTGAAAACTGGAAGGAGTTATGGACACAAGACACCTACTCTGCATGTGACAAATAGTTCACAATGACTAAGTTCACAAAGTGAAAACAAGGGGGCATTTTTGGCATGAGGGCTATAATTTGAAAAACTTGGGAAAGGTCCACAAGACGAAGCTTCATACCAAATATCAAAGACCTGGGCCTTCTGGTTTCAGACAAGAAGATTTTTAAATGTTTTCCCCATTATAAGTCTGTGTAAAACTAGTGGGCCCCCCGCGCGGGGGCATTTTTGGCCCCAGGGCAATAATTTGAACAACATTGGTAGAGGTCCATTAGATGAAGCTTCATACCAAATATCAAAGACCTGGGCCTTCTGGTTTCAGACGAGAAGATTTTTTAAAGGTTTTCCCTATATAAGCCTATACAAAACCAGTGGGCCGTGGTGAGGGGGCATTTTTGGCCCCAGGGCTATAATTTGAACAATCTTGGTAGAGGTCCACTAGATGAAGCTTCATACCAAACATCAAAGACCTGGGCCTTCTGGTTTCAGACAAGAAGATTTTTAAAGGGTTTCCCTATATAAGCCAATGTAAAACAAGTGGGCCCCGGCGCGGGGGCATTATTGGCCCCAGGGCTATAATTTGAACAATCTTGGAAGGGGTCCACTAGACAAAGCTTCATACCAAATACCAAAGACCTGGGCCTTCTGGTTTCAGACAAAAAGATTTTTAAAGGTTTTCCCTATATAAGCCTATGTAAAACCAGTGGGCCACGGCGCGGGGGCATTTTTGGCCCCAGGGCTATAATTGAACAAACTTGGTAGAGGTCCACTAGATGAAGCTTCATACCAAATACAAAAGACCTGGGCCTTCTGGTTTCAGACAAGAAGATTTTTAAAGGTTTTTTCTTATTTTATACTTTTTGTTGCCATGGCAACCAGAGTTCTGCATAGAATGGAATTCTTTGAACAACTTTGAGAGAGGACTACCCACAGATCATTTCAGCCAAGTTTGGTCAAAATTTGTTCAGTGGTTTAGGAGGAGATGTCACTTATAGAAATTGTGGACGGACATCCGGACGGACGACGACGGACGCAAGACCGATCACAATAGCTCCCCTGGAGCCTTCGGCTCAAATGAGCTATAAAAGGAGATATGGCTTTTGTCTGTAATTATCGCCCTGTGTCTCTGACTTGTGTTCTGTGTAAATTGCTTGAACATATAGTCTGCTCAAACATCATTAGCCACTTGGATGAAGATAAACTTTTGTCGAACAGACAATATGCATTTAGGTAAAGGCATAGTTGTGAAACTCAATTAAGCACATTTATAAATGACTGGGCAGAAATCATGGATAAAGGGGGACAGGTGGACGCATTTATTCTGGACTTCGAGAAGGCCTTTGACACACCACCACATGAACTACCTAAATCAAAGTTATTTGGTTATGAAATTGAGTGAAGACTCTCAAATAAATAGATTCCTTTCTTTGCCACAGAAAACAGTGTCTTGTTGTTAATGGTGAATCTTTGGAGTGGGCTCCAATTTTGGCTGGAGACCCACAGGGGACTGTTCCTGGTCCACTGTTCTTCTCCCGGTACATCAATGATATTTCCACTGACAATGACTCAGAAATAACATTGACTCAGAAATAAAACTGTTCACAGATGACTTTGTTTGCTTCCATACAGCTGACTCACTGAAACTTCAGAATGATAAGACGTAAAAAAAAACAGCTGTATTTCTACTAACATGTTGGAAAAAAAAAATTGGTCGATAAGAAGGCAAACTTTTTTTATTATTTTATTTTTTCTCCCGAAAAAAAAACAACAAACAAACAGGGTCGGGCCTGTATTTTTTATGTGTTTTTGTTTTTGTACATGTTTGTTTTGCAACATTTTGCAGATAACTAGGAAGAAAACTAATAAAATTGAGGCTTCTTACACCTTAGAGGTGTGGATTCCATTAAATACCTGGGTGTGACAATCACATGTACAATTTGCGATGGAATACACATATTACCAACAGGTGTACAAAGGCACATAGAATGCTTGGTTTCCTGAGGTGAAATCTTCATCAGTGTCCTCAGAGTGAAAAAGAAGAAATATAAAGGACTTGTTCGCCCAATCTTGGAATATGGTAGTTGTATCTGGGACCCCAGTGGAATGGTCCTTAATGAAGAAATTCAAGAAGTTCATAATAGAACTGCTAAATTTGTAACAGGCAATTACTGATTTGAAACTGGGAGTATGACTGGAATACTAGGAAATTTAAGTTGGGAGTCTCTCAAGAAAAGGAGAGAAGAGGACCATGATGGTCCTACATGTATATCGCTCACCTGAGCTGACAGATTTACATGTGGGCCATGGGGCGGCGCAATTTTTGGCCCCAGATCTGTAATTTGAACAATCTTGGTAGAGGTTTACTAAATGAAGCTTAATATCCAATATTAAAGGGCTAAGTCTTCTGGTTTCAGACAAGAAAGTTTTTTTAAAGTTTTCCCTATATAAGTCTATGTAAAACCAGCGGGCCCCGGGGCGGGGCCATTTTTGGACCCAGGCTATGGTTTGAACAATTATGGCAAAGGTCAACCTGGTGAAGCTTCATACCAAATATCAAAGAGCCTTCTGGTTTCAGACAAAAAGATTTTCAAAGGTTGTTCCTATGGAAGTCTGTATATCCAGTGGGCCCTGGGGCAATTATCTGAACAATCTTGGTAGCGGTTCCCTAGATGAAGCTTCATACCAAATATCAAAGATCTCGGACTTCTGGTTTCAGACAGAAAGGTTCTTAAAGGCTTCCTTATATCAGCCTATGTAAAATCAGTGGACCCAGGGGCAGGGGCATTTCAGCCCCAGGGCCATAATTTGAACAAACTTGGTAGAGGTCCACTAGATGAAGCTTCATACAAAATATCAAAGACCTTGGCCTTCTGGTTTCAGAAAAGAAGATTTTTATATGTTTTTAAAAGAAAATTTTTAAAGGTTTCCCTATATAAGCCTATGTAAACATGTGACCCCCAGACGGAGCCATTTAGGGGCTATAATAGTATAATATGAACAGTCTTGGTAAAGGTCCACTAGATGAAGTTTCATACCAAATATCAAAGACCTGTGCCTTCTGGTTTCAGACAAGAAGATTTTTAAAGGTTTTCCCTATATAAGCCTATGGTTAGCATGTGGGCCCCAAGGCTGGGCCATATTTGGCCCCAGGACTATAATTTGAACAATCTTGGTAGAGGTCCATTAGATGAAGATTCATACCAAATATCAAAGACCTGTGCCTTCTGGTTTCAGACAAGAAGACTTTCAAAGGTTTTCCCTATATAAGCCTATGTTAAACAAGTGGACCCCTGGCCGGGACAATTTTTGGTAAGGCTCCACTAGGTGAAGCTTCATGCCAAATATCAAAGACCAGGCCTTCTGGTTTCAGACAAAAAGATTTTTAAAGGCTTTCCCTATATAAAATAGAAGTGAAGGCAATGATTAGGAATCGATACAATTAACCCACAGCTCCCATCAAAGACACCAAAGGGAAAGAAACACAAACATGAAACAACTAGACCCTAATGGAAACATCAATAGCAGAAAGCCGAACGGACAGTTACTTTCCCACAAAATGGCCACCAAGAGGACCATGGTGGTTCTATGTGCTCACCTGAGCTAAGACATTTACATGTGGATCCCAGGTCTCTGATTTGAACAATCTAGGTAGAGGTCTACTAAATGAAGGTTTATATCAAACAAGAGGCTCAATGAGCCTAAACCGCTCACCTGAGGAACTTAAGTTTTAACAATTCACAGACTTGACTACTAAATCTGCTAATAGAATCCAGCCCATTGACCCTTACAGGATATAAGTCATCATTATTGCATTGCATTCCAAGTTTGAGACTTCTAGCTTCTATAGTTCCTGAGAAATCTTTGACGAAAATTTAACATTGGTCAAAATGGAGAGAAAGAAGAATGAAAGAACAGATGAACAAATAAGCTGAGAAAGCCCAATGTCTCTTACACAAAATAAGTCATCATTATTCTATTGAATACCAAATTTGATGCTTCTAGCTTTTATAGTTCCTGAGAAATCTTTGATTAAAAATTTAACATTGGTCTATTATCTCTATATGGAGAGAAAGAAGAATGAAGGAACAAATGAACCAGACTAGCTCCAAAACCTAATGCAGCCTTTCCCCTTGCCCAATGGTGCTACACATAAAATTTAAACAAGATTGGTCGACTGCCTTCTGAGATATGCTTCATTGAAAGTGTGGACGACGGATGGACGGACGACAGACGACGGACTCCGGAGCCTTGGTATACTATCAGCTCACTGGAGCCTTTGGCTCAGGTGAGCTAAAAATTCAAGTCGCTATTTCTGTCACAACATTTTCCCTATGTTAAGTCTATGGGCAAATTTTTTTGTCTCTCAAGGTCACGTAACTCCGAGGTCAATATTCCGATTCGGCCCAAAATCGAACTTAACCGAGATTTTATGCCTGTCCTCGTTACCTGCAAGTTTGAAGCTGATATGAATAAAAATAAAGTTGCTATCGTGGTCACAACGTATTTTTTTATACTCAAGGGCAGGTAACTCAAAGGCAAATATTCCGATTCGGCCCAAAATCGAACTTAACCGAGATTTTATGTCTGTCCTCGTTACTTGCAAGTTTGAAGCTGATCTGAAAAAAATTCAAGTCGCTATTGTAGTCGCAACATTTTCCCTAATTAAGTCTATGGGCAAATTTTTTTTCGCTCAAGGTCACGTAACTCCGAGGTCAATATTCCGATTCGGCCCAAAATTGAACTTAACCGAGATTTTATGCCTGTCCTCGTTACCTGCAAGTTTGAAGCTGATCTGAAAAAAATTCAAGTCTCTATCATAGTCACAACATATTTTTTTATGCTCAAGGGCAGGTAACTCCAAGGCAAATAATCCGATTCGGCCCAAAATCAAACTTAACCGAGATTTTATGTCTGTCCTCGTTACCTGCAAGTTTGAAGCTGATCTGAAAAAAATTCAAGTCGCTATCGTAGTCACAACATTTTCCCTATGTAAAGTCTATGGGCAAATTTTTTGTCGCTCAAGGTCATGTAACTCCGAGGTCAATATTCCGATTCGAACTTAACTGAGATTTTATGCCTGTCCACGTTACCTGCAAGTTTGAAGCTGATCTGAATAAAAATAAAGTTGCTATCGTGGTCACAACGTATTTTTTTATGCTCAAGGGCAGGTAACTCCAAGGCAAATATTCCGATTCGGCCCAAAATCGAACTTAACCGAGATTTTATGTCTGTCCTCGTTACCTGCAAGTTTGAAACTGATCTGAAAAAAATTCAAGTCGCTATCGTAGTCACAACATTTTCCCTATGTTAAGTCTATGGGCAAATTTTTTGTCGCTCAAGGTCACGTAACTCCGAGGTCAATATTCCGATTCGGCCCAAAATCGAACTTAACCGGGATTTAATGCCTGTCCTCGTTACCTGCAAGTTTGAAGCTGATCTGAATAAAAATAAAGTTGCTATCGTGGTCACAACGTATTTTTTCATGCTCAAGGGCAGGTAACTCCAAGGCAAATAATCCGATTCGGCCCAAAATCGAACTTAACCGTGATTTTATGCCTGTCCTCGTACCTGCAAGTTTGAAGCTGATCTGAAAAAAATTCAAGTCGCTATCGTAGTCACAACATTTTCCCTATGTAAAGTCTATGGGCAAATTTTTTGTCACTCAAGGTCACATAACTCCGAGGTCAATATTCCGATTCTGCCCAAAATCGAACTTAACCGAGATTTAATGCCTGTCCTTATTATCTGCAAGAATGAAGTCGATCAGAAAAAAATTGACGGAGCTAGAGTGATGACAAGCTTTTTCCTATGTTAAGTCTATGGGAGCTATATGTTGCCATGGTAACCAGAGTTCCACTCAGATCTGCATGAAAACCTTATGCAGTCTTTCCACTTGCCCAATAATGTTACACATGAAATTTGATCAAAGTCAGCCAAGTAGTCTTCAAGATATACATTTTTGAAATTCACATTAACCCTTATGCAAAAATGCACAAGGGCAGGTAACTCCTAAGTGTATGATCCGATTCTGCCAATTATCGAACTTGACCGAGTTTTCATGGCTGTGCTGGTTATCTGTAAGAATGAAGCCAATCCCAACAAAATTGAAGCAGCTACAGTGATGACAACATTTTCCCCATGTTAAGTCGATAGGCAATTTTTCGGGCGCTCAAGGGGACGTAACTCTTGAGTGAATTATCTGATTCGGCCCAAAATCGAACTTGACCGAGATTTTATGCCTGTACTGGTTATCTGCAAGAATGAAGTCGATCAGAAAAAAATTGACGGAGCTAGAGTGATGACAAGCTTTTTCCTATGTGAAGTCTATGGGAGCTAGATGTTGCCATGGCAACCAGAGTTCCACTCAGATCTGCCTGAAAACCTAATGAAGCCTTTCCACTTGCCCAATAATGCGACACATGAAATTTGATCAAAGTTGGCCAAGTAGTCTTTAAGATATACATTTTTGAAATTCCCATTAACCCTAATGCAAAAACACACAAGGGCAGGTAACTCCTAAGTGAATGATCCGATTCTGCCAGTTATCGAACTTGACCGAGATTTCATGGCTGTGCTGGTTATCTGCAAGAATAAAGCCAATCTGAAAATAATTGAAGCAGCTACGGTGATGACAACATTCTCCCCATGTTAAGTCAATAGGCAATTTTTTCAACGCTCAAGGGCACGTAACTCCTGAGTGAATAATCCGATTCAGCCCAAAATCGAACTTGATCGAGATTTTATGCCTGTCCTCGTTATCTGCAAGAATGAAGTCGATCAGCAAAAAAATTGACGGAGCTAGAGTGATGACAAGCTTTTTCCTATGTTTTTTCAACGCTCAAGGGCACGTAACTCCTGAGTGAATAATCCGATTCAGCCCAAAATCGAACTTGATCGAGATTTCATGCCTGTCCTCGTTATCTGCAAGAATGAAGACAATCAGAAAAAAATTGACGGAGCTAGAGTGATGACAAACTTTTTCCTATGTTAAGTCTATGGGAGCTATTTGTTGCCATGGCAACCAGAGTTCCAATCCGATCTGCCCGAAAACAGTATGCAGCCTTTCCCCCTACCTGATAATGCTTCACATGAAATTTGATCAAGATTGGCCCACTGGTTCCGGAGATATACTTCTTTGAAAGTGTGGACGACGGACGACGACGACGGACGACGACTCGTGGTATACTAATACCTCACATGAGCCTTCGGCTCAGGTGAGCTAAAAACCAAAAGCCTGGGCCTTCTGGTTTCAGACAAGAAGATTTTTAACATTTTCCTTATATAAGTCAATGTAAAACCAGTGGGCCCCGAGACAGGGTGCTTTTTGGCCCCCGGTCTATAATTTGTACAATCATGGTAGAGGTCCACTAGATGAAGCTTCATACCAAAATCAAATATCATAGACCTGGGCCTTCTGGTTTCAGACAAGAAGATTTTTAAAGGTTTTCTTTATATAATGTCTATGTAAAACCAGTGGGCCCCAGGGTGGGGCCATTTTTGGCCACAGGGGTATAATTTGAAATTTTGGATAATCTTGGTATGGGTCCACTAGAAGAAGCTTCATACCAAATATCAAACATCTGAGCCTTCTGGTTTCAGACAAGAAGATTTTTAAAGATTTTCCCTATGTAAGGCAATATATGTATATCCAATGGGCCCCGCTCCAAGGCCATATTTGGCCCCAGACATATAATTTGAACAATCTTGGTAGAGGTTCACTGGATGAAGGGTCAAACCAAATATCAAAGTGATTGGCCTTCTGGTTTCAGACAGGCTTGGGGTAATCATAATCTGTAATCGTAATCAGCTGTAATCGATTACATATTTTCAAGTAATCTGATGTAATCAGTAATCAGACATTTTTCTGATTACATGTAATTTAATTTAATCAATTTCTTCCATATTTTTACCTGTAATCATGATTATTTTCTGATTACAATTTGATTACATTTCTGTTCAAATAGATGTATAAATTGTGAATTGGTGCAAAAATATCAGTTTTCTGGACATCAGACCAATTCTTTTATATACTTTTGCTAGCGTGTATACTCATCATAATATCAGTAATTCCTAATAAACTGCAATTAAACATTTCAAACTGTTACCTGTCATTAAAGTTAATGGATGTGCTGAATGTTTTTCAAATCAGTTTATAAAGACTGCACAAGTGCAAATAAAGTTGATCATATAGTTGGCTCCCTTTAAAGTGTGTTTGGTATTGATAGAACAGAGAATGGGGTAAAGCTGTGCAGTCATAGTATTTTTATCAACTATCATAATGATCCTAAGGTATTGGACAGACAGGCCTGGTCAAACAGTGCATACTCAGATAAGACTGTCTAGAACAGAGAATGGGGTAAAGCTGTGCAGTCATAGTATTTTTATCAACTACCATAATGATCCTAAGGTATTGGGATAGACAGGCCTGGTCAAACAGTGTATACTCAGGTAAGACTGTCTAGATGAGCACTCTGATCTGGGTACACACTGTTTGCCTTTTAATTTATCTTTTTATGCATTTCTCCTTAGAAAATATATCTTTTTGTAAATTTCTAGGTGATCATAACAAACTTTTCAGATGTCTATTTTTATATATGTTTTATAGTTGTTGTTTTTTTGTTTGTTTGTTTTGTTGTTTTTTTTCCACAGGTATAGTTTATCAACGACCTTTGAGAGTTCAAAGTTTAAGCGTGACGAGTCGATTCCATTTTTTAGGGGTAGCAGGTTTCGGATACCTTTTTGTCTCGGGATTTTAAAGATATAAATCAATGTTTGTAGAGTTTCTACCTATAAATCATGGTCGAGTGGTTAATGCGATGTACTGCAAGTCACACTAAAATTTTTGGCGAGGGTTCGAGTCCCAGTGGCACATTTTTTTTTTTATATTCAATGTTTCATTTTTATTTTATCTTTTTTATGTTTAAATTTATTTTCTTTATTTTTTATATTTACATCCTTAATATTTTGTTTCCTTTGTTTTATGTTCAACAATTATATTTCTATGTCATTGTAAATATTTTGGATGCCGGCCTCGGTGGTTCAGTCGGATGCGCGTATAACTGGTGGTCAATAGGACGCGGGCTCGATACCTGCCGGGGTCAGCAACATTCTTTCCCATGGAGATTAATCATGAAATCTTTTCGATGGCCATTCCCTCCCTTCCGATGATTCAAGAAGGGCAGTTGTTAGTTTCTGGAGAAAGAGAATGTGCACTGTACTGGTTAACCGCTTATGTATAAGATTGCCCAGGATAAGTTCGGATAAGTAAACTGATCGGCTCAAAAATGACATAAATAGTGATGCCTGGGCCGTAAAAGCCCAATACAAACAAACTAAACTCTTTCAGATTCATTTCAACAGCGCATTTGCCTTCACTGACGGCTGTGAAGGTACGTTCAATCATAGTTGCATTTTTGATAATACCTCTTGAATCCGAGCTACAACGATTCGCTTGTGCTCGTTCCATCCTTTCAATAAATGAATATACATCTAATGTGATGGCACCGCCCATCGGGGCCTGGAGAAATTGTTCGAGCTGCACGATGCTTTCAAGCGGATCTGAAACTAACGACACTTGAGCAATGGTGAACCGCTTAGTAAGTCCGAGCCTGCCCAGGCAAAGTGGTGCGGGTTGGACCGTCCATATTTATTAAACCCGTTTAGTTTTATTGGGTGGCAGGGCTTGAGATGTCATTTCATCTCAATCTCGGGTAAAAACCCCACAAAACTGGAAGCAACTTCTCCAAACTTGACTGGGACAATAAACCTCAAATCAATCGAACAAACAAACAAACAAACATCTCCTGTGCTCCAATTTTATAGGTAGGAAAAAAATGTTAAGAAAAAGTAAAAAAAAAGAAAATGGAAAAAAAACAATCTGCCTAAGATTCGAACCCTAGATCTCCAAGATGGGAGACGTGTTACTAGACTGTCTCGACTGGTCGTCAGTCTGGTTAAACAGCTCGCAAGTTTAAGAATATGACGGTACCTATCGCCCAGTGTAAAAAATACCAACTATTGGCGACTCACCTAAAACACGGACGAGTCCAAAATTAAAAGTGCAGTCACGTCTCACTGCGCTTTGAAAGACTATAAAGTGTACAATGTATGAGTATCTATTATTTACCTATTGTTCTGTTGAGTAACCATCTACATTCAGGTGTGAAAAAATATCTAACTATTGCCAGTTACTCTTTGTTTGTCATGTATGTGTGTGTGAATTCGGGTTTAACGTCGCTTTCAACAATTTTTCAGTCATATCACGACGGTGTCTGGTTGCGACAAGGAGCTCAATGCTCACATTTATAGTGCTGCCTCACTGAAGTATCATGTCCCAGACACATTACATGATACCACACCCAGTCACATTATCCTGACACTGGATCGACCAGTCCTAGCTCTACCCCGTAAATCTGAGTGCCAAACGAGGAGCAGCTAGTACCATTTTTAACGACTTTGGTATGTCGCGGCCCGGGGTCGAACCCCAGACCTCCCGTTCCCCGGAGCGGACACTCTACCAACTGAGCTATCGGGGCCGGTATTGTTTGTCATGTAACTGTGAAAAACAATATCAACTCAAATTTTGTCTATAGGTTCCTGTTGATAAATTTAATTTTAATCACATATTGACCATTGAGACTGATTTACAAACTGAAATCCTAACACTTCACACAGATCATCTGAAAATATTAATTGCATTTTATTAATTGTGCCCAAATAATGTAGACAGGTTGGACAAAAAGTCTAGGCACTGATCAAACTGCTCCTACAATGAAGACTGCTCCTCCATAAGCAGCCTGATCTGGGTCTACACTTTTTGTCCAGCCTGTCTGGCTGTGTAGACTGAAAGATGCAACTTTTGAAAAGCTGATGATGATGATAAAGGGTAATTCGGATAGTTAATTGAGAACTAGAGCATTGTTCACAATGGATGCATTTACTATATCAACTGGAAAGTACTGGTAGAACTTGACAGAAGCTAAAAGAGAAATTTACAGAAATTTAGTTTTGAATTAAGTTTGAGATTGTGCTTCATTTAAACATGTAGTTTCAATGAACATCTATTAATTATTAGTAGTAGTATTTGTTTAACGTGAGTTATAGTGTCATTCCTGTAGTACTTCTAGATAATACATTGCGAAAGTAATTGTAATTTAATCAATTACATTGCAAAAGTAATTGTAATTTAATCAATTACATTCATATGATGTTGTAATTGTAATTTAATCAATTACATTTTTAGGGCAAAGTAATTGTAATTTAATCAATTACTTTCAGATGTAATTGGCCCAAGCCTGGTTTCAGATAAAAGATTCTTAAAGGTAATCCCTATATAAGCCAATGTAAAACCAGCCATTTTCAGCCTCACTGCTATAATTTGAACGATCTTGGAAGAAGTCAACTACATGAAGCTACATACAAAATATCAAAGACCTTGGCCTTTAGGTTCAGACAAGAAGGTTTGTAAAGGTTTCAACTATATTAGCCTATGTAAAACCAGTGGGACACTGGGCAGGGCCATTTTTGGACCGAGGGCTAAAATTTGAAAATCTTGGTTAAGGTCCAAAAGATGAAGATTCATACCAAATATCAAAGACCTGGGCCTTTTGGTTTCAGACAAGAAGATTTTTAAAGGATTTCCCTATATTAGCCTATGTAAAAAAAAACTTGTTGGGCCGGGATGGGGCCATTTTTGGCCCCATCCCTATAATTTGAACAATCTTGGTAGAGGTCCATTAGATGAAGCCTCTTACCAAATATAAAAAACCTGGGGCTTCTGGTTTCAGAAAGAAGATTCTCAAAAGTTTTCCCCATATAAGTCTATGTAAAAACAGTGGGCCCCGGTGAGTGCCCATTTTTGGCCCCAGGGCTATTATTTGAACAATCTTGGTAGATGTCCACTAGATGAAGCTTCATACCAAATAACAAAGACCTGGGCCTTTGGGTTTCAGACAAGAAGAATTTTAAAGGTTTTCCCTTTATACTTCTATGTAAGCCCAGTGGGCCCCTTCCCGGGGCCATTTTTATGTTGCCCCAGGGCTATAATTTGAACAATCTTTGTAGAGGTCCACTAGATGAAGCTTCATAGTAAATATCAAAGATCTGGGCCTTCTGATTTCAGACAAGAAGATTTTCAAAGGTTTTACCTACATACCTCTATATGTTAACCCACTGGCCCCGCCCCTGGGCCATTTTTGGCTCCAGGGCTTTAATTTGAACAATCTTGGTAGTGGTCCATTAGACGAAGCTTCACACCAAATATCAAAGATCTGGGCCTTTTGGTTTCAGACAAGAAGATTTTTAAAGGTTTTCCCTATAAAACCCTATGTTAAACCAGTGGGCCCCGCCCCCGGGCAATTTTTGGCCCCAGGACTATAATTTGAAAAATCATGGTAGATGTCCACTAGATGAAGCTTCATTCCAAATATCAAAGACATTGGTCTTCTGGTTTCAGACGAGAAGATTTTCAAAGGTTTTCCCTATACACCTCTATGTTAACCCAGTGGGCCCCGCCCCTGTGCCATTTTTGGCTCCAGGGCTATAATTTGAACAATCTTGGTAGAGGTCCACTAGACAGAGCTTCACACCAAATATCAAAGACCTGGACCTTTTGGTTTCAGACAAGAAGATTTTCCCTATATAACCCCATGTAAAACCAGTGGGCCATTTTTGGCTCCAGGGCTATAATTTGAACAACCTTGGTAGAGGTCCACTAGAAGAAGCTTCATACCAAATATCAATGACCTGGGCCTATGGTTTCATACAAGAAGATTTTTAAAGGTTTTCTCCTATTTTTCCCTTTTAGTTGCCATGGCAACCAGAGTTCTGCATGGAATTGAATTTGTTGAACAACTTTGAGAGAGGACCACCTAAGGATTATTTCTGCCAAGTTCTGTCCAAATCTGTTCTGTGAAAATACCTCAAACGGATTTTGAGTTATCATGAATAACGGAATTACAGAATTACTGAATCACAGAAGGACACTGCAAATCCAATATAGCCCCCACTTTTAAACAAGAGGGCCATGATGGCCCCGGATTGCTCACCTGATCCAAAGTGTAAAAAGTGGGCCCCAGGGAGGGTCATTATTGGCCCCAGGGCATTAATGTGCATAATGTTGAGGTAGGTATTAAAGGTGACACTTCATACCAAACATCAACAAAGGCTATAATTTGAACAATCTTGGCAAAGGTCCACTAGATGAAGCTGCACACCAAATATTAAAGACCTGGGCCTTGCAGTGTCAGAGAAGAAGATTTTTTTAAAGACATTCCCTACATAAGCATAGCCTATGCAAAACCAAATGGCCCTGGGGCTATATAAGTCTATGTAAAACCAAACGGCCCCAAAGCAGGGACATTTGTGGCCCCAGGGCTGTTATTTGAACAATCTTGGTAGAGGTTCACTAGATGAAGCTGCACACCAAATATCAAAGACCTGGGCCTTGCAGTTTCAGAAGAAGTTTTTTTAAAGATTTCCCTTTATAAGTCTATGTAAAACCAAAGGGACTCGGAGTGGCGACATTTTTGGCCCCAGGGCTATAATTTGCACAATCTTGGTAGAGGTCCACTAGATGAAATTTCACACCAAATATCAATGACCTAGGCCTTGTTTTCACAGAAGATGATTTTTTTAAGATTTTCCCTATATTAAGTCTATGTAAAACCAAAGGGCCCCAGAGCGAGGGCATTTTTGGTTTCAGGGCTATAATTATCCCCACGTTTTTTGAAGAAAAGTGGGGATATTGTTATCGCCTCCGTCCGTCCGTCTATCTCCTCCTATACCGTTCATTGGAATTCAACCAAATTTGGTGTGTGAGTTACTTACATGAATGGCTTCTGCAAGAGCACATTAATTTTTGGACCAGCCCCCAGGGGACCCTGGAAGAGGTCAAAACGTGGGAATTTGCGATGGCGCGCCATCGACTGCGCGATCTAGTTTGAACTATCTTGATAGAAGTCCACTAGATGAAATTTCACACCAAATATCAAAGTCCTAGGCCTTGTGGTTTCAGAAGAGGATTTTTAAAGATTTTCCCTATATTAGTCTATGTAAAACCAAAGGACCCCGGAGCAGGGGCATTTTTGGCCCAAGGGCTATCATATAAACAATCTTGGTAGAGGTCCATTTGATGAAGCTTCAAACCAAATATCAAAGGCCTGGGCCATGCAGTTTCAGAGAAGAAGATTTTTTAAGACTTTCCCTATATAAGTCTAGGTAAAACCAAAGGGCCCGAATTGGGAGCATTTTTGGCCCAAGGGCTATAATTTAAACAATCTTGGTAGAGGTCCATTTGATGAAGCTTCAAACCAAATATCAAAGTCCTGGGCCATGTGGTTTCAGAGAAGAAGATTTTTTAAGATTTTCCCAATATAAGACTATGTAAAACCAAAGGGCCCCGGAGCAGGAGCATTTGTGGTCTCAGGGCTATAATTTGAACAATCTTGACAGTAGTCCACTAGCTGGAGCTTCATACCAAATATCAAAGACCTAGGCCTTGTGGTTTCAGAGAAGAAGATTTTTAAAGATTTTCCCTACATAAGGCTATGTAAAACCAAAGGGCCCCGTCGCCAGGGAATTTTTGGCCCAAGGGCTATAATTTGAACAATCTTAGTAGAGTCAGAGAAGAAGTTTTTTAAAGATTTTCCCTATATAAGTCTATGTAAAACCAAAGGGCCCCTAAGCAGGGGCATTTTTGGCCCAAGGGCTATAATTTGAACAATCCTGGTTGAGGTCCATTAGATGAAGCTTCATACCAAATATCAAAGACCTAGGCCTTGTGGTTTCAGAGAAGAAAATTTTTAAAGATTTTCCCTATATAGTCCATGTTAAATCAAAGGGCTCCGGAGCGGGGGCATTTTTGGCCCAAGGGCTATAATTTGAACAATCTTGATAGAGGTCCACTAGATGAAATTTCACACCAAATATCAATGACCTAGGCCTTGTGGTTTCACAGAAGAAGATTTTTAAAGATTTTCCCTATATTAAGTCTATGTAAAACCAAAGACCCCAGAGCGGTGGCATTTTTGGTTTCAGGGCTATAATTTGAACAATCTTGATAGAAGTCCACTAGATGAAATTTCACACCAAATATCAAAGTCCTAGGCCTTGTGGTTTCAGAGAAGAAGATTTTTTAAGACTTTCCCTATATTAGTCTATGTAAAACCAAAGGACTCTGGAGCGGTGGCATTTTTTGGCCCAAGGGCTATAATTTAAACAATCTTGGTAGAGGTCCATTTGATGAAGCTTCAAACCAAATATCAAAGTCCTGGGCCATGTGGTTTCAGAGAAGAAGATTTTTTAAGATTTTCCCAATATAAGACTATGTAAAACCAAAGGGCCCCGGAGCAGGAGCATTTGTGGTCTCAGGGCTATAATTTGAACAATCTTGATAGTGGTCCACTAGCTGGAGCTTCATACCAAATATCAAAGACCTAGGTCTTGTGGTTTCAGAGAAGATTTTTAAAGATTTTCCCAATATAAGTCTATGTAAAACCAAAGGGCCCCGGAGCGGGAGCATTTTTGGTCTCAGGGCTATAATTTGAACAATCTTGATAGTGGCCCACTAGCTGAAGCTTCATACCAAATATCAAAGACCTAGGCCTTGTGGTTTCAGAGAAGAAGATTTTTAAATATTTTCCCTATGGATATTAGTCTATGTAAAACCAAAGGGCCCCGGAGCGGAAGCATTTGTGGTCTCAGGGCATTTTTGGCCCAAGGGCTATAATTTGAACAATCTTGGTAGAGGTCCATTAGATGAAGCTTCATACCAAATATCAAAGATCTAGGCCTTGTGGTTTCAGAGAAGAAGATTTTTAAAGATTTTCCCTATATAAGTCTATGCAAAAACAAAGGGCCCCAAAGCAGGGGCATTTTTGGTCCAAGGGCTATAATTTGAACAATCTTGGTAGAGGTCCATTAGATGAAGCTTCATACCAAATATCAAAGACCTTGGCCTTGTGGTTTCAGAGAAGAAGATTTTTAAAGATTTTCCCTTTACGGTCCATGTAAAATCAAAGGGCCCCAGTGTGGGAGCAATTTTGGCCCAATGGCTATTATTTGAACAATCTTGGTAGAGGTTCATTAGATGAAGCTTCATACCAAATTTCAAAGTCCTGTACATTGCGGTTTCAGTGAAGAAGATTTTTAAAGATTTCCCCTATATAAGCCTATGTAAAACCAAAGGGCCCCGGGGTGGGGGCATTTTTTGCCACAGCACTATAATTTGAACAATTATGGTAGGGGTCCACTAGATGAAGCTCCATGCCAAATATCAAAGACCTTGGCCTTGTGGTTTCTGAGAAGAAGATTGTTAAGTTTTCGGTGAAAAAATCTATTTTTGGCTCCTGTGACCTAGATGTGCAACGGACGGGAACCATTTGAATAACTTTGAAAGGGGACTACCTAAGGATCATTCCTGTGAAGTTTGGTCAAAATCCGATCAGTGGTTTAGGAGGCGATGTCGTTTGAAGAAATTGTTTACGCAAGCATGACGGACAAAAAGCACTGGCACTTGAACAGTTGTATGGTGTATATATATCTATAATACTAACATGGTCAATCACGAAATGCTTACCACATCAGGTTTTCTCTCGTCGTTAACTATCAAAATCGGACATTCACGAATCCGTCTCTATGGAAGTGTGTAGGAGAGATCCTTATGTGTCTGCATCGATACAGAAATTGAACTGCCACTCTAAAGTCTATGAGATATTTGATCAATTTCTACTGAAAATGTCCTAAACGACAAGTTGATGCACCATTTTTGACGTGCTGTTTCCCGACACGCTGGTTCCCTGTTTTAACTGTAGGATACCCCCAAGCTGCCCTAAGACGAGCCAGTTCACCGAAGATGTGCATTAGGCGAGATATAGAAATAAATCAACACTACTATTTCTTAAATGTCCTTTTGGCTTTCCGGTAGAGATGTTACCATTAGGGTCTAGTTATTTCATGTTTGTGTTTCTTTCCCTTTCAAGTCTTTCATCTTTCTTTCTTTCTTTTCAACTTATAGTTATACTGTGATCGGTCACATCAAGCTACAAGAGTAATGGTCTAATCTGACCATTACTCGTAGGTGTACTTTACATACACACCAAGTTTGAAGGACGAAAGCCTACAAAGTATTTAAGTAATCATGTAATTACAGTAGGCGTCTTAAACCTGCACAGGGCATGACTCTGCCTGCACACGGGGCCTCCAGTTAATGTCCTGATCCGAAGACCAAGACATCCTAATTGCTATCTATCTTTTTATACTGAGTTGGTCATATCTGGCCATTATGAATACCTCAGTTGGGTGCGTAGCTAAATTTAGAACTAGAGCTGTCAGTGAAACTGACTAGGGCCCCGGCAGCGCTATCAGAGGAGTAGGAAAATGTTGATGTTAAAAAAGACGTTTTTTTTTCCTTTCACCTCTAAGTATGACCTTGACCTTTGAGGTACGGACCTGGGTCTTGCGCGTGACACACTGTCACATTATGGTTAATATTTCTGCTAAGTAATATTTAAATCCATCCAGGTATAAGAAAGTTATAGATTGGACACAATAAAAAAGACGCTTTTTTGACCTTTTATCTCTAAGTATGACCTTGACCTTTGAGGTACGGCTGTGGGTCTTGCGTGTGACACTTCGTCACATTATGGTTAACATTTCTGCCAAGTAATATTTAAATCCATCCAGGAATAATAACAAAGTTATTAATTGGACACAGGAAAGACCCTTTTTTGACCTTTAACCTCTAAGTATGACCTTGACCTTTGAGGTACGGACCTGAGTCTTGCGCGCAACACTCCATCACATTATGGTTAACATTTCTGCCAAGTAATATTTAAATCCATCCAGGAATAAGAAAGTTATGGAGGATAAAAAAATTTGTGGACGGACAGACGGACAGACAGACAGACGGACAGAATGATGCCAAGTAATATTTAAATCCATCCAGGAATAATAATAAAAAGTTATGGAGGATAAAAAAATTTGTGGACGGACAGACGGACGGACAGACAGACAGACGGACGGACAGAGTGATTACTATAGGGCACCCACACTTTCAGTGCGGGGCCCTAATTATGCTAAAAAAAAGAGAAGTCACTGGATGAGTCCTTAAAATTATTTACAATCTGAATAACAGAGGTATACTAAAACGCATACCTCTGAATCTCAATTTTACACTGTATGGGCTTTGAACTCCTCTGCAGTCTTAGCATTCACCACAGAAGAGGGAAGACTATTCCACTGGGGAATAGTCCTAGGAAAAAAGGAATTTTTCAGGGCATCACTATAGGACTCGTACCTATGATATTGTGAGTTGTTTACTTTTGATGCCCTTGTTAGGGTTGAAGGGGTCAAGTATTTGTCTTTATTATTGGCCACTGTACCTGAATGTATCTTATAGAAGAAAGGTTAAAGAGGACTGCTCACGACGGGCCTCTAGGGAGGGTCATTCTAGCTCGTTAAGCATGTCACCGACGGTACATCTATTGAGCCATCGTCTGCAGGTCCAATGAGCAGCTGTCCTCTGCACCTTCTCATCCTGCTGAATCTGAATTTTAACATAGGGATGCCAAATCGGTGATGCATATTCAAGCTGATGGCGAACCAATGTTTTATATGCAACATCCTTTGTCTGCGTATGTGCAAAAGCCAAGTTACGTCTAAGAAATCCTAAAGTCCGAGTTGCTTTTGATATTACATGTTTTTCTGAAATGTGTTGACCCCAGTCAAGATCATAAGTGATTGTGATACCAAGATATTTTGCGAATTGAACCTGCTCCAAAATTTGCTAGTGTAGTGTATAGTCAAACTTAATTTGTTTGTCCAGAGGGTGTTGTGACACCCTCATTGAATCATGTCATTTGGACAGATTGAACTCCATCTGGGAATCAGCCTCCCACTGTAAAATAAGACAGCCAGAAGAGGAATATATATTCCTATACAGGACACAATCATCAGCAAACAAACGGACAGATGACCTGATATTATCAGGGAGATTATTGATAAATATCGAGAAGAGGACCGGTCCAAGGACCGAACATTGGGGGACACCAGATAAAACAGGGACTGGATCGGACGCTTGGCGGAAGCCTTGGCCATCAAGTACATCTTGTTGTGAGGGCCATGAGTTAATCCACCTATGTGTGGATCCTCTTATCCCATAGTAAACCAATTTATACTATAACCTTCTGTGAGGTACCTTGTTAAAGGCCTTAGCGAAGTCCATGATAATCAAGTCAGTCTGTTTGTGGCCACGGTTTATGGCCCCATCCAGATTGCTCACAATGTTATGGTAAAATTGAACTAATTGAGTTTCGCAAGACCTTTGAATTAAGAAACCGTGTTGACTGTCAGCAAGAATGCTCTCAAAGGCTAGGTGCTTGTTGATGTTGCTATTTAAACTATTATATGCTCCAGGGTTTTGCAACAGGTGCATGTTAGCAACACTGGTCTATAATTTGCTGCATCATATTTTCTCCTTTTTTATAGACCTGGGTAACATTAGCACTCTAGACACTTCCTTTGAAAAAACCTTTATGAAAAAACCTCATGAACTACCAAAAAAAAAGGTAAAGAGACAGTAACATGAAATAACTAGACCCCAATGAAAACATCACTAGCGGGAAGCCAAAATGTAGTGTTGTAACTTTTTTTTAGATTTATTTCTACCCATCTCCTTATGCACACCTTCGGTGAACTGGCTCGTCTTAGGGCAGCTTGGGGTATCCTAGAGTTAAAACAGGGAACCAGCGTGTTGGGAAACAGCACGTCAAAAATGGTGCATCAATTTGTCGTTTAGGACATTTTCAGTAGAAATTGATCGAATATCTCATAGACTTTAGATTGGCAGTTCAATTTCTGTATCGATGCAGACACATTAGGATCTCTCCTACAAACTTCCATAGAGGCGGATTCGTGAATGTCCGATTTTGATAGTAAACGACGAGAGAAAACCTGATGTGGTAAGCATTTCGTGATTGACCATGTTAGTATTATAGATATATATACACCATACAACTGTTCAAGTGCCAGTGACAAAAAGTGATCCCAAAACGTGACGGTGAGCTTAAAACAGTGAAAAAATAAAGAAGGCATATTGTTTTGCAATACATTTTATCATACGTTTCATTTTCAACATTAATATATAGGTTATATATGTAATGCAATTTTAGGGGCCCCGAGTTGGTAAGGGGCCGAGTTTGTAGGGGCCGACTTTGCTAGGGGCCGAGTTGGTAAGGGGCCGAGATGTCCTGTCACCCTAAACTGCCCTTACCGCTGTCTGCTCATGCCAAACAAGGACTTTGCAATTGTCATATGTGCCTGCATTTCTTTCAGATAAATTTGGCCATGGTTATTGTGCTCTGATTAGATTAGTTTATCATTTCAAATTTTCATATGAATTTCCCGTCAATGTCATTCTTCTGTTGTCAGTTTTGTTTGCAAACACATGCAGTTTCCGTGTCCGGTCATGTGTTGCATAAATTTACCGGAACGGAACGGAATGGACCTACTTGCCGGATCGGATCGGTATGGACCCAATTTTTTTTTTCTCTATATACTGCCATACGCCCTCGCGGACATTCTAGGCAGGTGTATATTACATACACTCCAGTTTTGCAGGATGAAAGCCTACACAGTAATCATGTAATTATGGTAGGGTTCTTTAACCTGCACAGGGGATGATTCTCCCCGCACAGGGGGCCTCCAGTTAACGTCCCGATCCGAAGGACGATGCACTTTATGACATTCATCCCGATTTTATGCCTTTTTTTGTGTTTGTTTTAATTATGAGTTTTCATTTTTTTTATTTCACCTCATATTGAGTTGATCATTAAATATAGGCAGTGGCTAGAGGTACGGATCCGTATCTCTAGTCTCGGAGGCTAGGGATACGGATCCGTACCTCTAGTCTCGGAGGCTAGGGATACGGATCTGTTTCCCTAGCCAGGGTATGGCTATTACAACGTTGGACCGCAGCTTGGTTTAATTATCCAGGTTATTGTTTCAATTGTGAGATTGTGGCTATTAAAATCAAAAAGCTGTAACTGCCATATCATTTACCGGCCGTCGCCGGCATGTACAGTAATGTGTCAATGTGAAAACAGCTACATGTATATACTGGCCGTCGCCGGTATCATGGATAAGGTGAAATGATAACGTCATTTTTGTAGAAGTTTGTTTCCACAATGTATGATGTTAAGCAACAGTAGACTACTAGTTTTTTTATATATATATTTCGGATATAAGCTATCTTGGCAGCGATAAAAACTAAGGCGCTGTTCAGCCTGCGCTGATGCGTATCTGATCTGCGCTTTTGCTTTTTCGCATACAAAGAAACGAGCCGCGTCACGACAAAACCTGTCTTCGGGGTTTCCGACCGACCTAGCCCGACACAAATCAGGCTATACAGCCACGTAAGGTGGCTAGAGCTTTGAAAGTTCGGATTTAGGAAGTAGCGAGATTGTACCATCCAAGTAGCGAAAACAAAGGCACTGATCAGCTACGCAGCAACTGCGCAGCTGATCTGTGCCTTTGTTTTCATATATGCAAATAACGGTTTTCTCATGAAGCGACTCAATTACATTCTTCTCGCTAACAAGGTGCTTGTTGTTGTACAGAAGCTAGAATTTACGATCAGCCTGTGGTGACGTGTATCTGATCTGCGCATTTGTTTGTCGCGTCTACATGTACTAGAGGAAGCAAAAATGTAGTGATCATCCTGCATCATTGCGTATTTGATCTAAATATATCATTTTATATAGCGAGATAGCAAGGGCGCTGAACAGCCTTCACGTATGCGCATTCGATCTGTGTCTGTCTTTATGTTTATATAGAGTTAGGAAAAATGACAGCCAACATACGAGAAAAAGGTGATCTGATCCGTTTTGCTTACTTCATCATACCCCATCGCATCCCACATTTATCATGTAAAATTGGGGTTTACAGGGGTGCACATTTTTTCTAATATTTGCTCTAAAACATAGATTGTTGGTACTCTAACGTGTACCCACAATCTATGTTTTGAGCAAAAAATCCAAATATTTCAACTGAACTGAAAATTGTCATTTTTACAGCCATTAAATTTGTAGATGGTATTAAATTGTTTTTTTCGAGCAAGCTCTCCTGAACCTTTGCTCAGTGATAAGTATACCAATTTTCTCTTAGGTTCGCTAATGTACATGTAACAATGGTATTAAATGAAAAAAGATAAAGATAAGAAAATATGACAAAGAAAAAAGAATAAAGATTAAGAAAATAAAAGAAAAAAAAAAGAAATAAGAAAAAAAAATGAAAAAAAAAAAAGAAAAGGGGAAAAAAATGGCTGTAAACAACTATTGGAATTAGGTCGTACCTCCCCGTTTGGTGCTGGTCGGAAACTATGGATGACGCAAATATAGTCATATGATGCAATAAATTCAATTCTGGTATATTTGACTCATCCATAGGTTAACATGATAATCAAATACAACATATAAAGCTAATAATAATAATAATAATACAACACTGGATTGCCATTGGTCCTGTCCCATTTCAGAATTCATATTACTTTTTCCACCTTTCACCTTAGTAGAATTATGCTACTTTGCAAATTGCGTCAAAACAGCAATGGTATCTCTGTTTGAAACAATTATCAGTCTTATCAAACTGTACCTCTAGCCAGGCCTATTGGAAAATGCTAGGGATACAGATCCGTATCCCTAGCCTCCGAGACTAGAGGTACGGATCCGTATCCCTAGCCTCCGAGACTAAAGATACGGATCCGTACCTCTAGCCACTGCCTTAAATATAACGTGTTCAATATTAAGAAACTTAAATATTGTTACATTGCAATATATGACCATGGTATTTATATAACACAGTATTGCTGGTCTTCACTTCTTTTCTTACTGATATTGCGATTGGTCGCATTTGACCATTACTCGCAGGTGTACGTTACATACACTCCAGGTTTTGCAGGATGAAAGCCTACACAGTAATCATGTAGTTACGGTAGGGATCTTTTACCTGCACATGGCCGGGATGGTTTTCCGTACACAGGGGTCCTCAAGTTAACGTCCCGATCCGAAGGACGGTGCACTTTTGGAGGGCTAGTGAATGTTTTTCCGTAGTGTTGTCTTTGAAGTGTCTATTGGCTTTACCTTTTAGACCTTTATATAAAAGTATCAGCCTACTTTTTTCTCTCTTTAAGAGACTCCCACTTTAATAGTTCCAGAATGCCAGTCATACTCCCAATTTCAAAAGAGTAGTTCCCAGTTACAAGATTGGCTGCACGTTTTGGACCTTCTCCAGTTTCTCCGAGAGGGTAACAGTTGGTGGATCCCAAGACGTACTTGCATATTCCGGGACGGGTCGAACCAGTCCCTTGTATGCTATTTCTTTTACGTCTTGTGGGCATGCTGACAGATTCCGTCTCAAGATGCCAAGGGTCCTATTTGCCTTAGTACCAACATTACTAATGTGAGTGTTCCATCTTAAATCATTCGTGATTGTCACACCAAGGTATTTAATGCTTTCTACATTTTCAAGGAGAGTTCCTTCCAATTCATAGGTAGCGTTGATCTTTTTGATCCGCTTTCTTGTAAGTTGCATACTGGGTTGGAACCGCATTCCCCACTTCCTTGCCCAGCTACCCAATTTGTCAATATTATACTGAAGTTTCACTGTATCCTCCAAAGTTTTTATTTCACGGTAACAAACACAGTCATCAGCCAAGAGCCTTATTTCTGAATCAATTTCCTGTGAGATGCCATTTATGTAAACGGAGAACAAAAGCGGACCAAGAACTGTCCCCTGTGGGACTCCAGACAGGACAAGGGCCCTATCAGATTTACTTCCATTAACAACCACCCGTTGCTCTCTATGGCATAGAAAAGCGTCAATCCATTTTTAAGTTTTGCCACCAATACCATTACCATTACGTTTGCTGTTCAGAAGCTCATGAGGAGGTGTATCAAAAGCTTTCTCAAAATCCAAGATGAAAGTGTCAATCTGTCCACCATTATCCAAGATTTTAGCCCATTCATCTATCACTATCACTAGTTTTGTTTCACAGCTATGGTTCTTTCTGAAAGCATACTGTCTATCAGATAATAGTTTATGTTGGTCACGGTGGGTCATTACATTTGAACAAACAATGTGCTCCAAAAGTTTGCAAGGTATACATGTTAGTGACACAGGGCGATAATTTCCAGCACAAGTTCGACCTCCCTTCTTATTCAATTGGCATGTATTGCTAAAGACCATCCCTTGGGAATTTCACCCGAATCAAGTGACTGTTGAAAAAGGTGATCAAGAACCAGACCTAATTAATATGCTTGCAAATTTCTTTAGGGCTCTGGGATGCAACTCGTTAGGTCCTAATGCTTTGGAAGGGTTTAGGCCTTTCAGAAGTTTGATTACACCTTCTTCAGCTACAACAATGTTCTCCATGAACGGGACCGACCTTTCAAGCAAGGGAACCTGGTTGTGCTCTTTTTTGTTGAACACATCCGAAAACTGAACATTTAATTCCTCTGCTTGCTCTGCCTTAGTTTCAGTGATGCCTGTTTCATTGAGTGTCCTTCTTTTGACCATTAATGTACCGATAAAAATCTCGAGGATTGGACTTGATGTCACCAACCAAGTTATTCACATATGAATCATGCTGAGTATTAATGCCTTTATTTCCCTTCTCAGATCCTGGAATTTTTACCAAATTTTCATCCATGCAAATGATGCGAGTGGAGCATGTTCGGCATTTTAATACCGCTGCCGGAAATTGAATCGGGGGCCTCTAGCATCAACGGCAAGTGCACTACCCACTGAGCCAGTATGCTCCACACAGCTAACACGCTTTGTCAAATTTATACCCTTGTAAACCCTTATTTTCTCTACATAAAATATGGTTTTCATGGACTTGATAATGTGGTTATTCTTTTTTATTTTTCCTGTTGGTACGTTTGACACCACTTGTAATTACACCAGAGTCTGAGTCCACGTTTGTCACTTTACGCTTCTGACAGCCGCGACAAGAACGGACATAATCTGTAACTTTTTTTTTCTCCTAGTATTGATACTCGCTCACATTGTTAATTATAATTTCAGGTATAACCAATCGATACCGATTCATATTGTTGCCTCTTTTTAACTTCGATATGCGCGAATAAAACAAGACCCCATCTATAATACAATTATCGCACGCCTATACAAATACACTGAAAACTTTAACACACACACACACACACACACACACACACACACACACACACACACACACACACACACACACACACACACACACACACACGAACATTTTAACATGAAAAATTGTGACATTTGTCTTATTTCTGCTCCAAATATAAATTGTAGGTACTCTTTAGAACCAACTCATTGATGCGTTTCTAACGAGTACCCACAATATTTATTTTAGAGCAGAAATAAGAAAAATGAGGTTTACTGTCCTTATGGCCTTCCTTTGTTTAGGTTTCCATTATGGTCTTGTCGCTTAATGTTTGTGTTTCTTTCCCTTTGGTGTCTTTGATGGGTGGAGTAAGTTAATTGTATCGATTCCTGATCTTTGTTTTACTTCTACTTTACACCTGTAAACCCCAGTTTTACGATATAAAAGTGGGGTTCAAGGGAATGAATCAAATTTATATAGGCGTGTTTTCGTGATGTACTGCGCTTGGAAACTACAACAATAAATGTCATCCTTTTCACTTACAAGTGTAATAACGCAGTGGCGCAACAACTCATCACGTTGATGCTGTTAAACTTCACGTTTTTTCCGGAGTTAGTGTGTGTTATATTTTCTAGTCCTTTTGGATCATTGATTACACTGGCGAATTGGGAAATATTTGAGGGTCACTGATGAGGCCTAATTGGCCGAAACTAGCTAGTCTGGCCCAGAACATCTGGTACACTCCATAATTTTCAGTTCTGTGCTGTACTCCTTGCTTCCAAAGGATTATCCCTTTTTCAGAACATTTAACTTTACCACAGCTGGTGTTAAAGTGAATGACCACCATTTTGTTTTCTCAGGTCCATTTTACAATAACACCATTGAGGAATGATAAAATCATATTCCTCTCCTAAACTGTTGCTCTATTTAATTGTAATGGCTCGTTAAAGTTGTTTATAGGGTGTCAGAGATTTTTACTGACTATATCGCCTGCAGTGACCACAAGGAAACTGTTCAGTTCATATTCTGACAGCTAACTTTAGCGGCTGAGGATTTTAGAGGAGAGAGTGAACTTTAAAACTATAAAAATGCCTTCTTGTTAGGCCAAATACTGGACAAAGAATTAGCTGTTTTGCTATCCCTGACCCTTAGAAAAATAGAGTTATGTAAAAAAAAATGGATTCATAATCTTGGAACAGAGAATCCTAACACCAAGACATTTGTTTATGCAAAGCATAACATTTGTGCCAAATATTTTGAAGATAGCTGTTTTCAAGTGGACTTGAAATTTCGTTGATTACTTGTTTCTTTTCTTTTCTTCATTAACTAATGCCGATCAGTATCATTTAACCAATCATTACGTTAACACTGTCCTGACAATTTTAGGTAATATTTCATGGCATTTCACATGATATTTTGTGATATTTTTCTTTACCCTTTTAGTACCAAATGGAATCTTCCTCCTTATATAAACAAGGAGACCATTTCAAAATTTAAAGCTGTCAGGTTGTGTTTTCCTCAAAATTTATTAGGAAAATGGCTGAACATTTTGCAAACAGTGTAAGCCCTGATCAGATGCCGTGTTCTGTGGCGTCTGATCTGGGCCTGCACAATTTGCCAGGGTACTTCTTTTGGATTAGGTTAATTTAGATTGAAGCATAGATTGTGGGTACTCAATGAGGCAATTCCTTTGGGTTCCCATAATTTATGTTTTCATTTTTAGATAAAGGCCTTGATTTTATGCAAACAGTGTACAGGATACGAGGTCTGGAATACAAAATGATAAACTGTAGATCAGAAATGGATTACAGAAAACAATTGTTTTGTAGCAAATGTAAGGTAGAACAGGTTTTGTTCGTTTGAATTCGTGTTCAATATTCCCATCACCACTATTTAGCGCATTTTGGAGATGCTGCTTCCAATTTTGTGGAACTTTTACCCGACATTGAGATGAATGCCGCCCAATGAAACCAATGGCACCAAACTCAGGCAAACTGTCTTCAAAGTCTTCATTTTCATCCAAAGACATAATGAAGCCTGTTTGTTAGATCCTGAACTGACAACCTATTTAAAGATTTTTGAGAATGCAACCTGATTGGAGAGCCTAATTACTTCTCCTTTGATAGCTGCATAAAGAGACATAGAGCTTCAACGGTCTCCATGAGATCAGAATTTTAGCAAGCATGTTGAACCCTGGGAAACATTTGGATTACCTTGGGGAAAATATGGCCGCTGGCAGAAGGCTTCAGAGAAATCATTAAATGTTGATTTAATTACCTTAGCAGATTTCAATTGGTAATAATGGTCAGATATTATTCATTACAGTAACTTTTTCTTGCAAATGAAGTAATTATATTTTAAAGGTGGTCATTCACTTTAAGGGAATGTGTGGCGGCCGTAAAAAGTCTCCCTACCCTTCATCATAGCTTGTGTTATATTTCTAGCCCTTTGGGATCATTGATTTCACTGGCGAATTGGGAAATATTTGAGGCCTAATTGACCGAAACTAGCTAGTCTGGCCCAGAAATAAAAATCAATAATGAGTTCCTTTAAGAGCAATGAAAACATTCATAAGAAAGAAAATCTGGTACACTCCATAATTTTCAGTTCTATGCTGTACTACTTGTTTCCATCGTTTCTCTTTTTAATTTTACCCTTTTTCAGAACACTTAACTTGTAACGCCTCTGATGTATAGATTCTAAATTCGTTCTTTTTAGTAAATCTGATGGTCAACCACTGTTGTCAGACCCAGGGATGGACTTACCAAAGTAGAAGTAAAACAAAGATCAGGAATTGATACAATTAACTTACTCCACCCATAAAAGACACTAAAGGGAAAGAAATACAAACATTAAGCGACCAGACCATAATGGAAACCTAAACAAAGGAAGGCCATAAGGACAGTTACTTTCCCATAAAATGGCCATATGGCCATCCAAAATTAAAAGACACAAGTGATACACACAGTAAGTAACAAACAACAACAAAAATAAATCGCCACAGACGAGCCGCCTTGGAACGGTCAGTGGAAGATTTCCACTGGGGGGCTTAAATCGATTTTACGTGGCCACAATCCTCGCCCTTACTTCCGTCGCGATTTAGACAAATAATTTGTTCAATCCGCATGAAGGCCTCCTAACTCATCAGTGCAACATCTCCGTGAACACAAAAATCAAAGAACCACAGAGGTGTGACAACGGTGAGGACTCGACAGCAAGAAACCACTGAAATGCTGGAGCAAAAGAAAACCAACAGTTAGACTCCGATGAGCCCGACCAGAGACAGAGCATCAGGCACCAACCAGCATTATCTCTCTAATTCTCAATAAGCCTTTACGTTGGAGCCGTCATAGAATCTGAGGCCTGACCCACCGGCGTGCAATTAAAGAGGGAAGCAAAGTTGCCAACCGTGATTGGGTTAACTACCATGCATGCAGTCTGTCGTATAATATCCATGTTGTACCCAATCTTTTTATATCGAAGAATGATTTTACGAAATTGGGTGCTGAAGTCATTGCGGTTATATATTTTTCTGAATTTATATACTAAGTCACCATAAAATTCGGGTTCCGATAGACCTTGTTGCAGAAGAGATTTAAGTCCAATATTGAATTTTGAAATTAAATCAGAATGGCGTCTATAAAATTTTGAAAAGGCTTTGCGTAGTTTATGGTACCGATAACCCTGATTAAGGAGTTTAGCCGTTAATAATTTATTACGAATGTTGAAGTCAGTTAAATGACTACACACTCTAGCAAATCGAATTAATTGCGAAATATAAACGCCATAGGATGGCGCACGAGGAACATCACCATCCAAAAAAGGAAAATTTACAATCTCAAAATCAAAGTCATCGCGTTTATCATAAATTTTGCACGAAACAAATCCATATACAATAGATAGATGTAAATCCAAAAACGGGGCCTCGGTATCAGAAGAATTTGCTTTATTTAACTGAAGTTCTGGGGGGTAAATCTGACTGATCAAACCATCAAGATAGGTATTATCAATATTTAATAAATCATCTAAATATCTAGAAGTAGAGCTAAAGCTTCAATAATTTCAGATTGGTTATCAATGGAAAGCGACAAAATGAAGTCTCTTTCATAATAATACAAGAACAGATCAGCCACAAGAGGTGCGCAATTAGTACCCATCGGAATACCCACAATTTGTCTAAATAACTTTGTACCAAGTCATTTTTTACCAACTTAACAGTCATACAGACTTCTTTTATCTTCAGAGGACAACGGCGACGCCGTTACTGTGATGAAAATAAGATAAAAATCTCTCCCTGTCTATACTGCTTCTGTAGAGCATAAAAATTATACTTTATGGTCATGTCAGAAAGTGTGCGAAGCTCTCACCTTTCTACTTGACTTGACATAAAATTTGGTACTAGCTTATTTAGACAAAATGTGGGTATTTGGATGGGTACGAATTGCGCACCCGTTGTAGCTGATCTGTTCTTGTTTTGTTATGAAAGCGACTTATTGATGTCCCTTTCCGTTGAAAACCAAAATCAATGAAGCCTTCAGCTCGACTTCTAAATATTTGGATGGTTTATTAAATATTGACAATACATATTTCGATGGTTTGATCAGCCAAATTTACCCCCCCCCCCCCCCTACCCAAGAACTTCAGTTAAATAAAGCAAATTCTTCTGATACCAAGGGCCCGTTTTGGGATTTACATCTATCTATTGTAGATGGGTTTGTTTTTCTGCAAAATTTATGATAAACGCGATGATTTTGATTTTGAGAGTGTAAATCATCCTTTTTTGGATGATGATGTTCCTCGTGCGGCATCCTCTGTCGTTTTTATTTCGCAATTAATTCGATTTGCCAAGGTGTCTAGTCATGTAACTGACTTCAACACTCGTAATAAATTGTTAACTGCTAAACTTCTTAATCAGGGTTATCGGTATCATAAACTACTCAAAGCCTTTTAAAAATTTTGTAGGCGTCAATCCGATTTAATTTCAAACACAATGCTGGATTTAAATCTCTTCTGCAACAAGGTCTATCGGAACCCGATCACGGTTGACAACTTTGCCTCCCTCTTTAATTGCACGCCGGTGTGTCAGGCCTTAGATTCTACGACGGGGTTCAGGCGTAAAGGCTTACTGAGAGTTAGAGAGAATCTAATTTTATGTAATGTTGGTTGGTGCCTGATGCTCTGTCTCTGGTCGGGCTCATCGGAATCTGACTTCTGGTTTACTTTTGCTCCAGCATTTCACTGGTTTCTTGCTATCGATTCCTCACCGTTGATTCATCTCTGTGGTTGTTGGATTTTTGTGTTCTCGGTGAGTTAGGAGGCCTTCATGCGGACTGAACAAATTATTTGTCAAAATCGCGACGGCAGTAAGGGGGAGGATTGCTGCTGCATAAAATCGATTTAAGCCACCCAACCCCTTCCCTTCCCAGTGGAATTCGTTCTAGGCGGTTTTTCTCTCGCGGATTATTATGCCACCAACTTCGAAGAATTTGATGGGGCATATTGGTTCTGTCTTGTCCGTCTGTCTGTCTGTCCGTCTGTCCGTTACGCTTTCACCCTGTAGGAAACTCAAGAATGGTTTGAGCTAGGATCTCGAAATTTCATATTTGGAATGTGCATGAAAGATAAGCGGACACATATTTTATTTTTGTTTCGCCGGACTTGTCTTTGCAGAGTTACGCCCATTTTCGGACTTATGCATTGTGGCTATGGGGAAATCTTGTGAGAAAGATATCTGGAGAACCACTTGAGCTAGGCTCATGCTATTTAGTAAACAGTTTGGGTCTAAGGTGTAGATGACCTGATTAACTTTTGACGAAATTCCGAAAATATTTAACGGAGTGGCGTCCCTTTTCGGACTTATTTGCATTGCGGCTATTGGGAAACCTTGTGAACAAAATATCTGAAGAACTGCTTAAGCTAGGCTCATGATATTTAGTAGAGAGTTTGGGTATAATGTGTAGATAATCTGATTAACTTTCGATGAATCAGTCCAAGTCCTCGTTCATGACCAGGCTGCATTCAGAGACAATCGGCATGAGTGTTGTCAGTGCTTTGATTTATTCACTCCTTGAGTTTCTGAAGTGCACTCTTCCATCACTGAAGTCGGGCTCGTCCATACTGCTAAATATGGCACCTAGAATTATATCACAGGACCTACACTGTTTGCATAAGTATCTGTACCATATTCCAGGGTTGAAAGGGACAGCCTTTCTTTACAATTTCTCCACGCAAAGTGTTGGTTGGTTGGTTGGTTGATTTGAGGTTTAACGTCCCCGTCAACACTGTAAAGGTCATTTTGGAGACGTTGCTTCCAATTTTGTGGGACTTTTACCCGACATTGAGATGAAATGACATCTCAAGCCCTGTCGCCCAATGAAACCAATAGGGTTTATTAGCATGGACGGTCCGCCTCGCACCGCGATTCCGCTGGGCAGGCTTAGATCCTCTAAGCGGTTTACCAGTACTAGTGTGTGGGCCGGATTCAGCTCTGCGGGGAAGCATCATGCAGCCCATATATTTCTTCTAGCCCCTATGGGCGGGGGCCGGCACGCAAAGTGTAATATACACCTTAGTTGTAACTGACCTAGACTTGACCTAGAAAGTCAGAAAATCCATTAATATTCTTGTCTGGAGCTGACCTTGTCCAGAAGCAGGCTGGTCGATCTTTACGGATCAAATATTGACAGCACTTGTAGAAAACAGTGTAAATCCTGAGCAGACGGCTGAGCAGACGGCTGAGCAGACGCCGCATTGATCTGGATATACATGATGCAGCTGATTCATAAGAAATGCTGAATCGATTATCTGAAAGGTAAGATAAAATCGTCAAGTCGTCTGCTTCAAAAGTTTGTATTGCGCTAATAGGATAACTAATACGCTTGTACACTTTTGATTACTGCGCCAAACCGGACTTCATTTTGTGCGGACCCATATTTCTATGGCTGTCAAAGCCGGAAGAATCCGGTCTTACTTTAAAACACGCAGGATAGCTAGAAACGACAGACTGAATCTGTCATTAAAAATAATAAGTAGACAGACTTGAAGCACGAAAACGTGTGGATTTCAATTTATATAAAACTGCATTAGAATTTTTATAGACCAAAACAGATTTCACCCTGATCTTTCAAAGACTTTGTCGCAGTATTTGATGATTTGTTTTTAGATGGCAGTAAAATATGAAGTTAATATTTTGGGGAGTTCGGTGGTGGTACAAGAGCTTGAATTTGCAATAAACCGTGCTTTGTATGGTCTTTTGTTAAGTTTAGATAACCAATATAAAGTAGGAAGCTTGTCTTGGCCTCTGTAACACGTGGGTGAATGACAAATGTGGTCATCAACTAAAGTCCTCTCTACAACCAAAGACTACAGTTCAACCAAGTTCTTGACGAGGAGTGTTAACACGGTTGAGCCGTCAACAACGACCACATTGTTAGCAGCGTTATCTGCAGGAGCCAAAACAAACTTCTTATGAAATTCTTGAATACCTAGTTGAAGGTGACGTAAAGACGTCTTAGGTTTAGGAGGTAATAAGTTCGTATTTTGAGAGCAGAAAGAAATACGTTTGTTCACTAGGTTCAGACTGCTTAGTTTCCATTCTTTGAGAGCTTTATGCTCAACATACTCTCGTTTACACCATGGAACCGTCATAGAATCTTAGACCCGGCGTGCAATTAAAGACGGAAGCAAAGGTGTCAACCGTGATTGGGTTAACTACCATGAATGCAGTCTGTCGTATTACGTTTATGTTTTATCCAATCTTTTTATATGGAAGAACGGTTTTACGAAATTGTTTGCTGAAGTCATTGTAAGTATATATTTTTTCTGAGTCGCCATAAAATTCGGGTTCTGATAGACCTTGTTGCCAAAGATACGAGGGTAGGCTGTAAAGGTCTGAGCCTGGCCAAGATCAAATGATTTGTCCATGCTGAAAGTGCCTTATTTTTCAACATAGTCTCCCTTCCTGTCCACAAATTTCCTCCAGTGATGCTGGAGTCCTTGAATCCCAGTGGTATATCTTGGGCCCTGAAAAACTCATCCACAGCAGCTATCACCTCCTCATCTGACCGATAATGCTGCCCAGCCAAGTGCTTTTTCATGTTTGGAAACAGGAAATAATCTGATGGAGCTAGATCAGGTGAACACGGAGGGTGATCGACAAGTGTGAAGCCACAGTCATGCACAGTGCTCAGCCATTGCGACAACCGATTTATGAGCAGGCGCATTGTCCTTATGGAACAAGACCCTTTTGTCAATTTACCGACTCGTTTAGCCTTAATTGCTTTTCGCAATTGTTTTAGCAGATCTGCATAATACTCCCCATTAATTGTTCTGCCCTCATGAAGGTAATCTATGAATATTATACCCTTGGCATCCCAGAACACTGATGCCATCACCTTCCCTGCAGAGGAGACGACCTTTGCCTTCTTTTTTTTTGGGGGGGGGGGGGGAAGCCAGGGTGCTTCCATTGCATGGATTGTCTTTTGGTCTCTTGCTCAAAGTGATGAACCCAAATCTCATCCTGAGTGACAAAACGGTCAAGAAAACCATCTTGGTCTGCTTCAAAAATAGCCAAGTTGGCTTGTGACAGGTTCGGTCTGGTCAACTTTTGGTCAGGCGTCAAAAGCCGTGGCACCCGTCTGGCGGAAACCTTCGACATTCCTCATTCACTGTGTAGAATGTTCTCTACTCGTTCAAGGGAGATGCCAACAGTGTTAGCTAACTGATTCACAGTAAACGCCTGTCATCCATCACGGCCCTGTGCACTTGGCTGATGGTTTCCTCAGTTGTTGCCGTTGTGGGTCGTCCACACCGGTCATCAGCTTCAAGGCTGTCCTTGCCCATCTTAAAATTTGCTGCCCACCTTTTCACGGTTGCATACGAAGAAGCATCATCCCCTAATGTAGCAACCATATCGGCATGAATGTCCTTAGGAGCTTACCCCTTTTTATGGAGGTACTTGATGACACCACGATGCCAGATTTTGTCCATTTTCTCAAAAACGTGCTAGTATCAATTTTCAAAGTCTAGAATTTCTACGTTATTGCAGGTATACACTTGAACTCATTTGAGTCAAATCAAGTAATAAAGGTTTGGATTTAATGAATACAAAATTTCATGGCTGTTCGATGCCTGCATATTGGTCAGGCTCAGAACTTTTCAGCCTACCCTCGTATTTAAGCCCAGCATCGAACCCCGAAATCAAATCGGAATGACGTCTATAAAATCCAGAAAAAAAATGATACCGATAACCCCGACCAAGAAGTTTAGCACCCAACAATCCACTACGAGTGTCGAAGTCAGCCACACAACCAGATACCCTGGCAAATCGAATCAACTGCGAAACACAAACGGCACAGGACGCCGCACGAGGAACACCACACACCACCCAAGAAAGGAAAACAAAAATCCCAAAACCAAAATGACCGCGTTTATCATAGACTCTGCAGGAAACAAACCCATCCACAGCAGATAGACGCAAATCCAAAAACGGGGCCCCGGTATCAGAAGAACCCGCCCTACACAACCGAAGCCCCCCCCCCCCCCCCCCACGGTGGGTGGGTGATCAAACCATCGAAACATTCACCGTCAACACCCAACAAATCATCCAAACATCTAGAAGTCGAGCTAAAGGCCTCAATGATTTCAGATTGGTTTTCATTGTATACTAGCGGCCTCTTCCATTGCTATATGTTGGTCCATTTGTCATAAGGGGTGTCAGGCCTATTATTATTATTATTACTATTATTATTATTATTATTATTATTATTATTATTATTATTATATTTTGACGGAAAATTCTGTTAGCAAATGGTGTAGGCCCTGGTCAGACGCGGTGTTCTGTGGAGTCTGATCTGGACTTGCACTGTTTGCCAAGGTACCCCTTTAGGGGATTTCCCGCATGCAATGGGTTAAAAAAGACAAGTGATCCACCCAATGAATATTCATTCTAAATTACAAAAGAATCCATCAAATTGATCATTTTGAAGATTTTGCTTTCTAAATCCTGTGAGCATGCATGGTCGGCTGAATTTATCTAGGTGACCACATAACATTGTTACATTCTTAATTTCAAAGCTCTGGGTCTTTTGGTTTCAGAGAAGAAGATTTTTGTTTGTTCCATCATAAGTCTGTGGGAGCTAATGAGCCCCAAAATGTGGCCAATTTGGACCCCAGAGGCATCGGTTACATGACTAGACACTCTCTTTTCCCTGATGCTCTTCATCCATGCCAATTTGACACATTACGAAAACACGGCTATGCAAATACATTGTAAACTTTACCATGGACAAAAACGAAAATTTTAAGATTAAATATTGTGATATTTTCCTTATTTCTGCTCAAAGTGTAGATTGTGGGTACTCGTTAGAACCGCCTCAATGAGGCGGTTCTAACAAGTACCCACAATCTATATTTTAGAGCAGAAATACGAACAATAAGGTTAACCCCTGCAAACCCCAGTTTTACGATATAAATGTGGGGTTCAAGGGGTCAGAATTATATAGGCTTGTTTTCGTGATGATAACAAGTCGTAAGATCTAATGAACTAAGTATAACCACATAAACTTTTTATAAAGGTCAATATACTTTCACTCAGATTCATGACAATTATCAGCATATGGACAAGGCCATTTAAAAATGTTGAAGAATGGCATGTTCAGTTATGATATAAAATTTTATCCTGATTTCTTAAGCATTCGCGAAATGCAGTTATTTTCATTGTTTGTTTGTTTGATCTGAGGTTCCCCGTCAACACTGTAAAGGTCATTTTGGAGACGTTGCTTCCAATTTTGTGGGACTTTTACCCGACATTGAGATGAAATGACGTCTCAAGCCCTGTGTCGCCCAATGAAACCAAAAGGGTTTATTAGCAAGAGTTTATTTTCATTACAGAGCAGCAAGTGCATAAGTATTTTCTGAACATGCCCTAAATACATTTTCTATTGTTGTCTGTGCTGTGCATATACTTCTTAAAATAACATTTAAATGTTATATTATTTTTTGAGTGATGTCACTGGGCTTATCCTTTCCAGTAAGGAGCCATTTTTAACCAGAAAGCTAAAAGACTGTTGATTTTTCAAAGCATCACGAAAACTTGACACGCCTATATCATATTTATCCCATTGACTCCCACTTTTATTTAGTAAAACTGGTGTTTACGGGGGTACACATTATTTTTCTTATTTCTGCTCAAAACCATAGCTTGTGGATAGACTACTCATTAGCACTGCCTCGCCTGTGCGGTTCTAACGAGTGCCATCAAACTATGTTTTGAGCAGATTTAAAAAAAAAAAAAAAATCAGGATTTTTATCAGAAAATTTTCATTTTTTGGTGGTAGTATGTTTCCAGAAGCCTATATTGGAATAGGCGTGTTTCCCTGATGGGGTATAATGGTTAACAAGCGAATTTCGACTTTACTGCATTTATCAGCATAAAAATTGCGTTGAAACAATCTTTTCATTCACGCTTGATAAACCAGGGATTGCAGGATCGATCTAGACTTTCGGATGAGGCTTTTAACCGAGGTCCCGTCTCCGTATGACCTTAGCTGCTGGTGTGACGTAAAACTCATTGTTCAAGGGTACGTAATTTACCAGGCTTATGAAATATTTCTGCGAGAGTTACTTCGCTTGGAAAAATGCATTATGGGTAATGACACACTTTCTCCAATATGGCTGCCATGATGCAGAATGTACCGGGAGGTTGAGTTTAACGATGAATAAGACCTACTTCTTGGAGTAAATCGGTAAAGTTATGAAGCGGAGACGAAAACTTAAGTAATTACTCGTTGGTTCCTTGAAAAAACGTATGATAAAGAGACTAAATAACGGAAAATTTAACTGATGAATTGGGTCTTCCGAAAAAACTTGACAGTTGCCTCATCAAAAAGTTGTATTCTCGTGGGGTTTTCTTAGCAAAACTCTTTCAAAATGATGTGCGACGTGATGCCAACGATTTCTGAGGATGGGTCTACGGACCGAGAGTCCCAGGAGTCGGGAGATGACGCCAACTTCGAACAGCTGATGGTGAACATGCTCGATGAGAGGGACAAATTGATGGAAGCTTTGAGAGAGTCCCAGGATTTACAGTCTCAAACTCAGTCAAAACTCCAGGAGATTGAAAAAGAAAAAGAAACACTTGCACGGCAACTTCAGTCCACACAGCCTCAGGTAAACATAACAACATGCTTTTACTGTTTTGTTGTTTCTACCCCACCCACTGATTTGTTTATGATAGGATGAGGTAATCGTGGGAAGCCATTTTCCCAACATAAATTATCTCTCTTGCCCTTTAATTTTGTTTTTTAAACTGTTTTTGATTGTTGTTACATTGTTTCAGATTTCAAATTAAATTTTCATTTGTTACATTGAATGGTTACAAAGTTGACTCATGCTACTTTGTCATTTATTGTAAATCTGACCCAGAACTTTGATATTGATTTGCTGTTCAGTGTACAAGAAAGATAACTGCAGGATAGTAATGTTCTTAGTCATGATTGATTTGTCTTTTAAAGTTTATGACTGATTTACGTTGACCAGTTTTTAATTAAGTTTGTGTGTGCCACCTTATAATTCAGTAGTCAGTAAAAACTAGGACTACATGTATGTATCTCCCACGAATCCGGGTCAACTCGGCCCTGAGTCAAGTCGGACCCCAGAATGAATTGAGCTTGACAGACGTGTCCTCAATGAAATGTAATGCTACTCCATACTATTTTATATGTGTGTCCTTCCGTTTTTCTGTCTTTTTATTCATATTGCACACATCTTTTACAGCAGACCTCGACGGCAAGGTTGGATTGTCACACAACATTAACATTTCTAATCAATTTCTAATTTCTAATCAATTAGTGAACAGCAGGTTAAACTCATTTAGAATAAGTCATAAAAACTACTTAAGATGTGGTGTGGTATTTTTACTAGACTGGAAAATTACTCAAATTTAGAAACAAACGGACCCGAAATGAATGTTAACCTTTGATGTGAATGTATACATTTATCTATCTATCTATCTCTATATAATCCTAAAACCCTCTTCCGAGTGTTATTAGGATGGCTGCGCATGGTGTGTTAGTAAGGGAAGTAAAAGTGTGATAGTGCAGAGTTAAAAGAATAAAAGAAAGGTGAGCATAGATGAAAGATTTTGGGTGTTAGTAAGGAGACTTTAAAAGCAGGATAAAAACAGTATTACCTTAAGGGAGCCTGTGGTTTATCGAACTGACCCTTAACTTGAAAGAGTCAAGATCAGAAACCAGGACGAGATCAGCTGGTAGCCTGTTCCAAAGAGCAACCGACATAGGGAAAAATGAATAATAATAATACGAGACAGAGGTGTGTATCTGCCTGTAAGCCAGAGAGTGGTGACGCGTGTTTGTCGTTAGGCGTTCGAACTGTGACGGAACTGGTATAGCGACCAAACCGTAAACGATTTTATAAAACATTGTAAGGCGCGTATCATAGCGTCTGAGCTCAAGTGACCGCCATCCAAGCTCACCCATCATGTCTGTAACACTGCTGTAGGGGGAGAAATCATTTGTGACCCAACGGGCTGCCCTATGCTGCAACATTTCGATCTTGTTGATATTTTCTTTTGTATAGGGGCTCCAAACGGTTGAGGCATATTCTACCTGTGGCCTAACCAAGGTGTTATATGCCAACGTTTTTATTTCCTGACTTTTTGTTTTAACATTTCTTTTGACGAAGCCGAGGGTCCTGTTTGCACTGGCTGTAATATTTGATATGTGTGAATTCCAGCTAAGGTCTTTGCCGATGGTCACCCCAAGGTACTTGGCTGAGTCCACACTTTCCAGTTCCTGACCATGCATGAAGTTTGTGAAATAAATACCTATTTTATCAATGCGGATCGAAAATGTGCAGCTAAGTACGATTCCCAACTGATAATTTTCAGAAAATATAACTTTGGTCTAAAGACGAAAAGAATTCTCTATTCACTAAAGTTTCTAGTCATATGTAATGCGTAACAAATTCAGGCCGAGTTGACCAGGCCGAGTTGACCCGAGGCCGACTTGACTCAGGGGCCGAGTTGGTTACAGGCCGAGTTGACCCGTTTCCATCTCCCACTTATGGAAAAAAATCAATGCATTGACAGCACATAAGGGCTATAAGAAATAGATTGGGCTACATGATGCTTCCATGAAGAGCTGAAGCATGAGTACTGGTTAAGGGTCTAAGCCTACCCAGACAAAGTGGTGAGAGTTTGTAACTGGACCGACTCGCACCACTTTGTCTGGGTAGGCTTCATGTATTCAGCAATGAAGTTCATGAGGTCAAACTGAGCCAATGAAATATAGCTCATGGCATTCTTGATATAGTGTTTCCCCCAACCCTGTTTAGCATGGCACAATGCCCTTTTCTCTAGTGCCATACCCTTTTTTCCAGCACCATGTCCTTTATCAGACAGTGTAATAGTTGCCCTACAATTTGGTACAAAAAGCACTGAACTTGATCAAAAATAACAAAGTTATGCCTGTTTAAATCAGGCATATTTTACAGACTTTTTAGCTATAAGATGTTGCCTATTTGACTGTCCGCGTTTATGGTTGACTGCTAATCCCCCTGTTTATTGTACTAATTATGTCACTTTAGAAGTCAACTTTGTTTTGATAACACTTGTGACATCAATTAAACAAATGAAGTGAGAAAGTGTGCCTGACCAGTGTCATGTCAGTGTTTGAGGGAGCTGTGGCCCAAACTTATATTGTTCGTATCAGTGATCAGCTTGCTTGCAAAATTTAAACTTATTGTGACACCAATGGTGAATGTCACATATCTCTTCACTTAGCATAAAAAACAGGCAGTATAATTTAGCATCAAAGACAAAGGGTAAGAGAAGGATCTTTTAATTTCAAGTTGAGGGATGTGCCCTTTTTACACAGCTGTTTGCATTTAAAGGGCCCTACACATTTTTGCATGCTGAAAGTGCCATTTTTCCTGACCAAGGTTGGCAAAAAAGCGGGAAATACTCATATTTCCCAGGACGGTGGGAAATACAGGGAATTCCCGGGAAATACAGGGAATTTCCGGGAAATACTGGGAAATATATTTTTACATAGGTGTTACCAATTGAGACTGTTTAATATACCCCAGCTACCTAGCCTTTTGAATGCAAAATTATTTCAAGTGCAGGGCTTGAAAATTCCACTTGTCTGCTTGCAACAACAAAAACATGAAGGACAAGTAAAAAGTTTGTCTAGTCCTTACAACATTTACCAAAGTTTACATGCACTTAGTCATGTAGGGCAGGTGAAATTTTGAAAAATTTTCCAGCCCTTTTTATATTGAATAACTTGAAAGATCTTTAGTCCATTGCCTTCATATAGAATGCATATAATTTCTTTTCAAATGTGATTCTAAAATATTAGTTTTAAACTTTCAGCTATTTCCCTTGACTTGTAAAAACATGTAATTTTAATACTTAGATGAGTATCTGTAGATAATTTAAGAAACCTTTATGCTTAAATTAACTGTGTTCTTTTAATACCCGTCTCAAACAAACAATTAAATTATCACACCTTTTAACATTTGGGGTATGATTGCTTGACAATCTTGCAAACAAACATTTTCTAGTGTAAACATCCTTAACCCATTTTGTACATGAAACCCCTAAACGGGTACCCTGGCAAACAGTGCAGGCCCAGATCAGACGCCTGATCAGGGCCTACACTATTTGCAAAACGTTCAGCCATTTTCCAAATCCGTTTTGAAGAAAACACAGCCTGACACCCCTAAATTTTGAACTGGACTCCTGCTATATATAAGGAGGAAGATTCTATTTGGTAGAAAAAGGGTTAAAATTCAAACATCCAAAGATTTGTTGTAAATCTCAAAAAAATTGAACCGTGTGGTTTAGTGGTACACTTAAGCATACAAAACATGTAGTTCCCAATGGCAAACTCTCTTAAAGAAGCTTAGTGATTCTGAACTGGGTCTTTACCGTTTGCCCAGGTATGTCTGTCCCAAATATTGGGATCATTATGGTATTTATCTTCTTAAGCATATGAGTGATTTTAAATAACTCTCTGCACCCTACATAACAACAGATCACTTTATGCTTGTGTTTGGTTGAGTAAAAGCAGACTTATGGCATAGCATATTGCAAAATAGCTAACTGTTCATTATTTCCATTAAATTTCACAAATATTAATAGTGTTTTTCTATGAAATAACTGAACAAAAATCGTATTTCCCACTATTTCCCAGTATTTCCCACTTTTGCTGAAATTTGGAGTATTTCCCAGGACGGTAATTACCGGTAAATACCAGTGGGAATTCCCACCACCGGTATTTACCGACCAACCTTGTTCCTGACCAGCACCGTGTCCATTTTAGGAGCTTGGGGAAACACAATGATAGTAATGTTCCATGACGTCATACACAAGTGAGGCTCATCTGATAAACCAGGGACTGCAGGATCAATTCTGGGCTTCTCCAGACTTTCGGATGAGACTTTAAACCGATGTCCCGTCTCCATATGACCTTAGCTGTTGGTGGGATGTAAAACTGAAACGCACTCACACAAGTGCCTAAAACTAGTTATGATGGTCATGCAAATAAGCCCTATTGGTTTCACTGGGCTGCAGGGCTTGAGATGACATTTCATTTCAATATCATGTAAAAGTCCCACAAAATTGGAAGCAACGTCTCCAAAATTACTATATAGTGTTGACCGGGGTGTTAAACCTCAAACAAACAAACATGCAACACTGGTGGGTCAATAATCTCAAGAGTCCAGGCTGAAAAAATGGTCCTGGGCAGAGACTTAGAATGTTTCATTTAAATCTTTAATTCCTGTCCTTCATGCAGACAATATCCTGGAGTACTCAGTTCTCGATAGCTAAAATTTACTACAGCAGTGACACGGTACATAATATTATTATGAGAAAGTTACATCAGTTTTGAGAGAGTCCCAGGATTTACAGTCGCAAACTCAGTCAAAAATCCAAGAGATTTAGAAACGATATCGTTACGCAAATGGTTCCCCAATAAATTGGCCATTTGACGGTAGGGAGGTTATGGTAGGGATTTTCATTTCTACAAGAGTTTGAGAAAGAAAAAGAAACACTTGCACGGCAACTTCAGTCAACACAGCCTCAGATGAACATAACAAATGTGCAAGATGGAAGCCAGAAAATAATGCAAATATGGTGAATGGTGCAAGCATATGGTGGGGGGGGGGGGGCATAGTGTTTTACAAACACCATTTCTAGTTTCTGGTAAGGATTTAGCCCCGTTCCTGAGTTACTACCGTTTGAGACAATTTGGATGAAAACTCAGCAAAATATCTCAAAAACTGTTGAAGCTAAGGCCTTGAAAGTTTATGAATGGATAGGTAGTGCTGAGTAGATGACTGGATTGATTTTTGAGTTAATTCTGAAATATATTTCATGAGTTGTGGTCTTTTTAACTCACCTGTCACGTAGTGAGCTTTTGGAATCATTTTTTGTTCGTATTACATCCATGCGTAAACAATTTCTCCAAATGACATCTCCCAAACCACTGATTGGATTTTGACCAAACTTCACAAGAATGATCCTTAGGTTGTCCCCTTTCATAATTGTTCAAATTGTTCCGGTCAAGAGCACATTAGACAAGAGCATCTAGCTTCTGCTATAAGTATGCTATTCACCGTGTGGGTGCCAGTCTAATCTGATTGGTTGAACAAATTCAGTGTTTTACTGAGGTTTCAGAGTTCATTGAGAAATACTGTTTAAAATACCTGTCAGTAATGATTACCTGCTGTTTGTTTTTAGCTCACCGTCACATAGTGACGAGGTGAGCTTTTGGGATCACTTTTCGTCCGTCGTCCGTGCGTCCATCCGTCCGTAAACAATTTCTTTAAACGACATCTCATCCTAAACCCCTGATTGGATTTTGACCAAACTTCACAGGAATGATCCTTAGGTGGTCCCCTTTCAAAGTTATTCAAATGGTTCCGGTCCGTTGCACATCTAGGTCATAGGATCCAAAAATAGATTTTTTTCACCAAAAACTTAAAAAATCTTCTTCTCTGAAACCACAATGCCCAGGTCTTTGATATTTGGTATGAAGCTTCACCTAGTGGACCCCTACCAAGATTGTTCAAATTATAGTGCTGGGACCAAAAAATGCCCCCGCTCCGGGGCCCTTTGGTTTTACATGGGCTTATATAGGGAAAATCTTTAAAAATCTTCTTCTCTGAAACCATAAGGCCCAGGTCTTTGATATTTGGTATGAAGCTTCATCTAGTGGACCCCTACCAAGATTGTTCAAATTGTAGTGCTGGGGCCAAAAATGCCCCTGCTCCAGGGCCCTTTGGTTTTACATGGGCTTATATAGGGAAAATCTTTAAAAATCTTCTTTTCTGAAACCGCAAGACCCAGGTCTTTGATATTTGCAATGAAGCTTCATCTAGTGGACCCCTACCAAGATTGTTCACATTATAGTGCTGGGGCCAAAACTGCCCCCGCTCCGGGGCCCTTTGGTTTTACATGGGCTTATATAGGGAAGAGCTATAAAAATCTTCTTCTCTGAAACCGTAAGGCCCAGGTCTTTGTTATTTGGTATGAAGCTTCATCTAGTGGACCCCTACCAAGATTGTTCAAATTATAGTGCTGGGGCCAAAAATGCCCCCGCCCCGGGGCCCTTTGGTTTTACATTGGCTTATATAGGGAAAATCTTTAAAAATCTTCTTTTCTGAAACCACAAGGCCTAGGTCTTTGATATTTGGTATGAAGCTTCATCTAGTGGACCCCTACCAAGATTGTTCAAATTATAGTGCTGGGGTCAAATATGCCCCCGCTCTGGGGCCCTTTGGTTTTACATGGGCTTATATGGGGAAAATCTTTAAAAATCTTCTTCTCTGAAACCGCAAGGCCCAGGTCTTTGACATTTGGTATGAAGCTTCATCTAGTGGACCCCTACCAAGATTGTTCAAATTATAGTGCTGGGGCCAAAAATGCCCCCGCTTCGGGGCCCTTTGGTTTTACATGGGCTTATATAGGGAATATCTTAAAAAAAATCTTCTTCTCTCAAACCGCAAGGCCCAGGTCTTTGATATTTGGTGTGTAGCTTTATCTAGCGGATCTTTGCCAAGATTGTTCAAATTATAGCCTTTGTTGATATTTGGTATGAAGCTTCACCTTTTTAGACGTCTCAACATTATGCACATTATAGCCCTAGGGTTAATAAGTGCCCTCCCCGGGTCCCACTTGTTACTCTATGGTACACAGGTGAGCGATCCAGGGTCATCATGGCCCTCTTGTATTGCTTTTGCTGAGAACCCTTTGACCACTCTGCTACATACAGAGAGTGCCCCCGCCCATAGGGGCTTGAAGAAATATATGGGCTGCATGATGCTTCCACGCAGAGCTGAATCCGGCCCGCACACTAGTACTGGTAAACCGCTTAGAGGATCTAAGCCTGTCCAGAAACCGTGGTGCGAAGAGGACCGTCCATGCTAATAAACCCTTTTGGTTTCATTGGGCGACAGTGCTTGAGATGTCATTTCATCTCAATGTCGGGTAAAAGTCCCACAAAATTGGAAGCAACGTCTCCAAAATGACCTTTACAGTGTTGACGGGGACGTTAAACCTCAAATAAAAAAAAACAAACAGAGAGTGCCTTATGCAGATGAAAGCAGTACAGCAGTGAAAAGTGTTCATAACCTCTGTAATTAGTAATCAAACCTCTGTAATTATTAATAAGTACCTAAAGGAATCCAGGATAACTGCATAGACTGCCCACATATGCAGACTAGCTAGATATTTTGCTGACTGTAAATATGTTAGGCACCTTTTGACATTATGCAGCTCATAGTTTCTACATGATAACATCATTTTGATGAGTTGCAAATCTAGGTTACAGGAGCCAAAAATAGATTTTTTACTGAAAACTTAAAGAATCCGAAACTGCAAGGCCAAGGTCTTTGATATTTGGTATGAAGCTTCATCTAGTGGACCTCTGCCAAGATTGTCCTTTTCTAGGGTCATTCTCGGCCCCCACCCATCTGGGCTTGAAGAAATAGACGGGCTGCATGATGCTTCCACACAGAGCTGAAACCGACCACACATGAGCACTGGTAAACCGCTTAGAGGATTTAAGCCTGCCCAGGCAAAGTGGTGCGAGTCGGACCATCCGTGCTTATAAAGCCTACTGGTTTCATTGGGCGACGGGGCTTGAGATGTTATTTCATCTCAATGTTTGGTAAAAATCCCACAAAATTGGAAGCAACGTCTCCAAAATGACCTATACAGTGTTAACAGGGACGTTAAACCTCAAATCAAACAAATATACAGTCATTCTCCTTCTTCCGCTGATTCAAGGAAGGCAGTTGTCAGTTTCTGGCGAAAGAATGTGCACTGTACTGGTTAACCGCTTAAGTATAAGCCTGCCCAGGAAAAGTGGGTATAGGTAAACTGAGCGGCTCAAAAATGACCTAAATAGTATTGACTGGGCCGTTAAACTCCGATACAAACAAACAAAGCCAAGATTGTTCAAATTATAGCCCTACCAGTTTTACATAGACTTATGTAGGGAAAACCTTTAAAAATCTTTATGTCTGATACCAGAAGGCCCAGGTGTTTGATATTTAGTATGACCTCTACCAAGATTATTCAAATTATAGCCCTGGGGCCAAAAATGTCCCTGCACCGCCTTTACATTGACTTATATAGGGAAAACCTTTAAAAATCTTCTTGCCTGAAACCAGAAAGCCCATGTTTTTGAAATTTGCTATGAAACTTCATCTAGTGGATCTCTACCAAGGCAGGATTTGACATTAACCCAGGACCGATGGACATTGTCTAGTGAGAAGCTGGTCAGGTCTAGTAAGGTCAGTGGCTGGCTGGTCCGAATGGTCCAGTTGAAAATCTGCTACCACATTTATTAAAATCCATGTTTTTTAACTGTGTTCAATTTGTTGCAGTAGTTTTACCATCCATGCAAATAAATACCCCCGCCCATCGGGGCCTGGAGAAATTGATTGGGGTGCTTCCGCGCAGAGCTGAAACCGACCAAACTTGAGTACTGGTAAACAGCTTAGATCTAAGCCTGCGCAGGAAAACCTTAAACCTTGCGCGGTTTCTATGGTGGTAGGGCTTGAGATGTCATTTCATCTCCTCTTTAAAACTAGAAGGTTCAGGTCTATGAAATTTGGTATAATGCTTCATCTAGCAGACCTTTACGTTCAAATTATAGCCCTGAGGTAAAAAATGGCCCTGTCCTGGGGCTCACTGCTTTTACTTTGACTTATATATGGACTTCGGCAGGTATTGAACCCACGTCCTCCTGATCACCAGTCTGTCCGACAGAGCTACGAGGCCGGCAGGTCACAGCCATGCTAAATAGGTCAATTTTAGGCCAAATTTAGGCTGTGTGCAGTATATCTCATGATGTACTGGGAAGATTTTAATCGAATTTGCATGGATATAACATTTGGTCAGGATGATGAACTGATAAGCTTTTCTTGACCTTTGCCTCATTTTCAAGGTCACAGCAGTGCTGTTAAATTAAGCTTGTTTTGAAAGGGGTATGTGGTGGGGTGGGGTGGGAGATGTTTTCTCAAAAAACAAGTCTAGTTAATACCTATTATACTGCACCTTATTGGGATTTTTTATAGTGGCAAGTTTAGCAATTGCAGCTGTAGTTATAGCAAGGGTCCTCAGTGCAAAGCTCACTGTGCTCAAATACAGGTATATCATAAGCTCTTTCACCACTGTGGGTTTGAGCCTTGCTGCATTGGAAGGTGTGATTTTTCTCCGGGTACTCCTGTCTTCGCCCATCTCTGATTAGCCCTTTCCCTCATTTTTATGTGTCTGCCACAGTGCCACCTCCTAGAACCACCTTAAATCTGCATTTCCAACCCCTAGATAGCTATTTTGGTCAGGATACCTAAGTTATCCTAAAAATCCCATCACATCTGAAAAAAATTGGGGGTATGGCCCAGCCGGTCGCTGAAATGAAATCTGAAGGTGTTTGGGGTCAAAAATGCCTCGAAATTGACACTGGTAAAACATGCTGCAAACATTGAAAAATTGCCAGTGCCAAACTTAATGTTTGCCTTGACAGCTGTGTGAAAATTAAGATTCAGTCAAAAATACATGTGAACTCACAGTTTTTGCCAACTTTGAGATGCTCCCTCGTTACCATGGCAGCGATGATTTAGCCTAAAAAGGTTGCATTTGAAAGGCTACTGCCTGCTTAGTTTGGTGTAAAATGGACCATTCATTATGAAATCATGGCTATTTGAAGTTGCTGTCAAGTGAAATCAGCAGAATTCACAAAGTCACCATGTGGTAATGGGTTAAATAGATGAAATGATTTTGAATGAGTTGTAAAACAAAAATGGAAAGAAAAATAATTGATCTCTACCCTAAAGGGGTATATCCAGTAAATATATTTATATTTTGATTTTTTTTTCACAAACCATGTATATTCAGCTGTTGATAAGGGAAGATTAATGATGATGAAGAACTGATTGACTGATAAGGAATATCATTGAAACTACAAATAAACCTCTTATTAATCCTTTTTGTACCAAATGGAATCTTCCTCCTTATATATAGCAGGAGTTCATTTCAAAATTTAGGGGTGTCATCATATTATATTTGGAAAATGACTAAACTTTAAGCAAACAGTGGAGGCCCTGATCAGACGCCGCATTCTGTGGCGTCTGATCTGGGCCTGCACTGTTTGCCAGGGTACCTGTTTTGGGATTTCTGGTACTAAATGGGTTAATACTAACATGATTTTGGTTATAACAGTTTAAAGGTTCCAAAATATATAATATGTATACACATGTAGATTATATGCATTTTGAAAATGTGATCTATACATTTTTGTTTGTATATAACACTGGACCCCACTGGATGGTAGTGTATAACAGTTTTAGCCTGGGCCCAGCCCATCGGGGCTTGAAGAAATAAATGGGCTGCATGATGCTTCCCCCAGAGCTGAAATCGATCGTACACGAGTAGTGGTAAACCGTTTAGAGGATATAAGCCTGTCCAGGCAAAGCGGTGCGAGTCGGACCATCCATGCTTATAATCCCAATTGTTTTCATTGGGCGACAGGGGTTGAGATGTCATTTCATCTCAATGTCGGGTAAAAGTCCCACAAAATTGGAAGCAATGTCTCCAAAATGACCTATACAGGGTTGACGGGGACGTTAAACCCCAAATCAAACAAACAAAAACAGTTTAAGCCAAAGAAGAGGGCTTGGGTAACTGGGTCTAATTTTCCATACGCATTTGAGTACTAGTTAAGACAATGTGATCCTCCAGGCAAGTGTTTGAAATTTTAATTTGTCAGGTCCTGCTGTGTTATTGGCGTATCCATGTACAAATAGTGATTGCCCTAAAGCGGAACAGCGGGGCGCAGCGCCCCGGTGCCCTAAATTCCCGCCCTCTTGCCCTAAAATTTGAAATTTTGACCCCTTTTGCGCCCCGCATTGCCCTTTACGCCAATTAAATGTGCCCTGCAAAAGACCTAATCTTTTCACCCTTTATCCAATAATCACGGGACAGTCATGCGTAATTACCGACACGGGACAATCGCAATAAATACACACAATGTAAAATACCTGTGTTGTGTTCAGTCGAGTGTATAGTATGGTTCCCGTTTTATTCGCCTATACAAATGGCAATAACCAGGAAATTTATTAATGACCGCATTTGTTGACAAGAGGTCTCGATCACCCAAATTTAGGGCCGAAATTCGGCCCCATTCCTAATGCCATAAAGTATCCAATCCGGAAGACGAATTTCCAATCTGGCCAAGCACACTTTGTCCAAATAATGTTGCATTTCTTCCAAAACTCTCTCAATAAATGCATGGTGTACAGTTTTAGTAATGCTATTAAGTTTTACCATTCATTCTACGATGTAGTACGTATGTACCCCACCCACTACATTACGGATTTTGAGGACCCAAATATGCTCACTCTAGTTTTTTTAGCCAGATATTTTGTTACAAATAAAATAAATGATGATTTTTTTACAATTTGAGGAAAAAGTATTAAATTTTTGCTTCAGAACAAAGTCGCCAGATGCACTGAAATGTGTGTCCTCCTTCAGGTCCGCCACTACGCTTTTATTAAGGTAGCAGTCACCAAAAATGTCATAACATTTAGATGAAGGGCAAAATGGACAAAAAAATTTAAAACTACAATCATTCTGTGTAATAATCGTTTTTGTTCTGTGTTTTTTGTCTTGTATGTACCTGAATGAATGTAAGGAGGCCCAGGTACTTCTGTCTATCTCTATCTTCCGATTTCGCTTTAACCCTAGGAGGGGACACGAAGGGGCATGTTATGTACATACACTCCAGTTTTGCGGGATGAAAGCCTACACAGGAGTCATGTGATTACGGTAGGGTTCTTTAACCTGCACAGGGATGGGTCTCCCTGCACAGGGATGGGTCTCCCTGCACAGGGGGCCTCCATTTAACGTCCCGATACGAAAGGACGGTGCACTTGACATTCATCCCTGCAAATGAAGCCAATGGAGCATGTGTACGGATACCGAAATTTTATCAACGCTGCCAGGGATTGAACCCGGGTCCTCTAGCATCAGAGGCAAGTGCACTAACCACAGAGCTATCATGCTCCACATGAAGAATGATATTCATAGTTACCGCATGTTTTGTATTCAAAGTAGAATTACCCTTGTTTAAATTTTTTGGATAAAATTCTTACTGCAGTCACCGTCAGGAAGTGTCTTTCAAGTATAATTATCTTACCTAACCATTTACGGGCCCTTGAATATTGATCCGGATCCCAAACATTTGAGAGTTTGGGCCCAGTGGCTGGTTAAGGTTTATCCCTGTTGTTTATTCCACAGTCTACTGTCTGGCATAATTATAAGGCCTGCTCTTCAAATAACAATGCCATTAAAGAAAACCTTTCAGTGTTTGTAGTACATTTTCCAAATTTCAGTCAAAATGTCGATAATTTTCCCAATTCTAAAGGCCCCATCCCCATTCCCTAAAAGGGGTGCAAGACCCCTGCCTTGCCCTCTTTGTCAAGAGTCTGTGTAAGGTGTGCCCTTATGATATGCAGTGCCGCGTTGCAAAAATGCCCTTTTTTGTAGTAGCACCCTGCCCTAATTTCAGTCTGCGGGAAACACTAACAAAGTGTCAATATTTGTTCATGAACGTTTCACTGTTATGAAGAATTTGTAAAAAAAGATTCTTAATTAGAAGTATTGTAATAGGAGGAAAAGGGTCTTTTCTCCTTTATTACACAAAGACATAAAATCTAATGATGTGGACATTCAATAGAATCGCCCCGCTGAGGCGGCCCCACTAAGGCGATGCTAACAAATATCCACAGCATTTGTTTTTGGGACATTTTAATATAGAGTATTGCATAATGCATATATATTACACACTGTTCTTGAAGTACTCCATCAATCCGTCTTATCTTGAGATACAGAGTGAGTGAGTGTTTGTGTTTTACGTCCCACCAACAGCTAAGGTCATACGGAGATGGGACCTCGGTTTAAAGACTCATCCGAAAGTCTGGAGAAGCCCAGGGTCGATCCTGCGATCCCTGGTTTACAAGGCGAGTAGCTTAACCACTGCACCACGGAGGCTTCTATCTTGAGATACAGATAGTTCAACTAAAATTGTTGTTCTAAAGAGAGTTTAGTCGTTCAATCCGTTCTGTATAAATGAGGTTGACTGTAGAAAGCTGAGTACAATCTAAATCTTTGAAAGTTACATGTTGTCATGTGACAGGTTTAACCCATTACAGACCGGAAACCCCTAAACGGGTACTGTGGCAAACAGTGCAGGCCCAGATCAGAGGATGCAAAATGCGGCGTCTGATCAGGGCCTACACTGTTTGCAAAAAAAGTTCAGCCATTTTCCAAATAAATTTTGACGAAAACACAACCTGACACCCCTAAATTTTGAAATGAACTCCTGCTATATACAAGGAGGATGATTCCATTTGGTACAAAAAGGAATAAGGTGAACACATACACTGTCGGGTAAGGTAACTGTCAATAACAGTCAAGAATATTATTTTGCTTTCCCTTACAATTGAGGTCATACTTGTATTTAAGAACCAAACTTTTATATCCCCGGTAGTGTTAGCGGGGACATATTGTTTGTGCTCTGTCTGTTTGTTGGTTTGTTTGTTTGTTGGTCGGACAACTTTAACATCGGTCATAACTTTTGAACTTTTTGAGATAGAGCCTTTACATTTGGCACATAGGTTCCTTCCCACTCATACAAAAAAATTCTAACCTGTAACCTTGACCTGTGACCTTTAAAGAAAAAATTAACATTGGTCATAACATTTGAACAGTTTCAGATAGAGCCTTCATATTTGGTATTTAGGTTCTTATGAATAGGGCTTCTAACTCTTCCAAAACATTTTGACTTGTGACCTTGACTGGTGACCTACTTTTAAGAAAAAAAAATACACAAAACATTGGTCATGATTTCGAACCGTTTCAGATAGAGCCTTCATATTTGGTATGAAGGTTCCAGTGACAAGGGCTTCCCGAGCATACAAAAAATTTTGACCCCTTGACCTGTGACATTGGTCATAACTTTTGAAATGTTTCAGATCAAGCCTTCATATAATGGCATGTAGGTTCCTTGTGACAAGGGCTTCCCACTCATACAAAAAAGTTTGACCTGTGACCTTGACCTGGCACCTACTTAAAAGAACAAATTAACATTGGTCATAACTTTAGAACCCTTTCAGATAGAGCCTACATATTTGGCACATATGGTCCTTGTGACAAGGGCTTGAAGCCGCTTCTCACTCATACAAATATTTTGACCTGTGACCATCACCTGTGGCCTTTAAAGGAAAAAATGACCTTGCCAGGGGACATTGTTCCCTTTGAGGGTAGACCCTTTTTTTCACAGGGTTTAGGTATTTCAGTTTAACCCTTTCATCCCCGAGCTTTTGTAGAATTTGTAGTAGACTCGACTGTCTTTGAATGTGGTCACATCCATTTTCCGGAATTGGGGTTTTAATAAAATCATTTACTGAATCGCAAAGGTGTAACATTGTAGATCCTGATCTCATCTGTAGCTACACTTGTACTGGTCAGCAGAGTTGAAAAGTTTTGGTCTCTGCCCAGGAAAATGTATGGTTAGGTAAACTGGACAACTTGGTATCACCTTAATAGTGTTGTCTGGGCTTTAATCTACAAGCTAAAATAGTTTTAAGTCACAAGAATTGCCTCCCTTTTAAAAAGTGGCTGGAAATCCATTCCACTGAATCGGAATGTTGTTTGATTCTGACGGGTGTTTAAAATTTCATGAGGATTCGGCAGCTCTGCTAACCTATATTTGCAGCTGCAACTAAAGCCATCAAGTCTTAGATTAACTTAGGGCATGCAGACCTGCCTGTTAGTTTTTCAGTTACACGTACATGTATGTCAATCTATGCATTTAAATGTGCAATGGTAGTCACCAGTACTATTTGAATGGTTGTGACAAGAATTCCCTGTAAGAGGATAAGCTCTGATCTTGTTTTGTGCTTGAACGGTAGAATTTTCTTGGTTGTGGCTTTTGAATTTTCATAGCAGCTGAGAAGATGATTGAGGGATTATCTTCTTTATTTCTTGTTAAAAACAAACATTGTGGGTACTCATTAGAATTGCCTCACCAAGGCAATTCTAATGAGTACCCACAATGTATGTTTTAATGGAGAAATATGAAAAATTATCTGAAAATTATCTTGCGACTCCTCATAATCTGGAGCAGGGACTTATGGGTATTGATTTGATATCCCGTATGTTTACCGTCAGGAATAGATCTGCTATTATTGTCATTCTGTCAGTTTGGAATAATTTTCTATTTTGTGTATTTAACATGAAGTGACAAACATTGACTGTGAACACAGCAGGCTTCTCACTAGGATTTTGAAAATTGGAGTAAAAATGCTGCCCTCCAGAAAAAGTTGGAGTTTTACCATACATTTCTATTGAGACTTTCCAAAAAAGTTGTTAGTCAGAAATGGAAAAGTTGGAGTAAATTACACCAAATTTGGTGTTAACGAGAACTCTGCACAGATTTCACCATTGTTACAAGGGGAAGCAATTTCATTGTCGTCAGGTTTTCTTAGAGTGAACCCCTCTGGGAAAAGGAGTCATTTTTTAACCCTTTAAGTGCTGTATAAATTTGTAGAGCATATTAATAATATTGATGGCAATTTTACTTATTTTTTTTAATTATTTACTGCTGAATTGTCTGCACATGTAATGCAAAGCCTTACTTTCTCTGAAAAATACGAAAAAATCTTGAAAATGATGTCTACAAATGTCATGGTTGAGAAGGAGTTGACTCTTAATTGTTTGTAAAAAGACTGGTTATTTTGAAACAGTCACCTGTTCAGAAAGTGTTTAAATTTTCACTGATGGATAAACAATCATGTTTTGTGAAAATAACACTTGAGAAAAAGTAAAAAAATAAAGGTTTGAAATACAAGTAAGAAGTAAATAAAGTAGAAAAGTAAAGTACCGTATTTGACCTATTTACCGCACATGCTCCTATAAGCGCACACTGGTTAACCGCTTATGTATAAGCCTGCCCAGGAAAAGTGTGGAAAGGTAAAGTGACCGGCTCAAAAATGATCTAAATAGTGTTGACTGGGCCGTTAAACTCCAATACAAACAAGCAAACAAACAAGCTAATGGTACCATAAAAATTCACCTAAAATTTTACTGAATTGGTTTCACAATCCAGACATTTGTTTTTTCAAAATTATGTTATTTTAAGTTAGACACCTGAATATCGAGATTATTGATGAAAGTGCTTGTTATTGTTTTTCTTAAACTTACCTTTCTTTTGGTTTGAGAGTTTGTAAACAGAGTCCATTGATTAACGATCCCAGTATTTACTTTTTCGTTTTGTCCTTTGTTTATTGTATTGTTGAAGATGAAAGAGGGTCCATAAACTACCATTACCGTAATGATTCTAAGTGTTGGGACAGAAAAGCCTGAGCAAACAGTGCAGACCCAGATCAGACTGCTCCTGAAGGAGCAGTCTGATCAGTGTCTACACTGTTTGTCATTCTGCCTCCACTTTTTGGACTCTTTGCTGGATTGCGAAACCAATTTGTTAAAATTTTAGGAGAATTACAGCAAGTCCTCAAGGTATCTGAATTTTTAGGATTTTATGGTACCGTTAGCTCTTAGAGCACTAAGCGAAATTGAACCAGATAACACTGGATGCACAAGATGTTCAGGATTCAGTTGTCCAAAACTAACGATGTCATTAGTTAACGAATCGTTTAAACTTAGATCATTTCATATGGCAAAAATATGCTATTGTTTTTGCAGAAAAAATGTAAGAGCTTTTGCATATCGTCGCTCGGGAGTCAAAACCTCGTAACTCTGATTTTTGGTAAAATGACATTTTGATACCATTAGGTTCATGAACCACAGACGCATCTTTTGCTCAAAACGGCGTAGCTCTAAGCCAATCAGTTTCCATTTTACAACAGTAAAACGTATCTCAGCATAATCTTGATTGATGTAAAATCTGAATCTCAAAACATCGTATCTCAAGTATGGTGTGGTCAGCAGAACAGTATGTCCAGACAGAGGTTGAGATTTTGACGGCCAGTAGGCAATTCCGTAAGTAATTAAATAAAACAAAGATCAATTCAATTAAGTTACTGCAGATCTAAATAATACAGTCAACAAAAAGTGACAAAAGGATGTAACTCATGTATAATATGGTAAAAAAAATCATCAAAAACTTGTACCTCCGTAAAAATCCAAAAATCTAGGTCTCTGAAATGACAAAATCAGCAGCTTATATATTGAATATTTAAGGGGTAGTGGTAATTCTCATTTGCTGGAAGAAACTTTTGAATGGAGTACAGAAAATAAGAAGAAACATGCTTTTTTCAAAAAAAGAAGAAAATCGTCTCTCCTGAAAAGTTGCAAAATCTGAGTTAAGAGGTTTTGACTCCCGAACGATGATATGCAAAAAATTTAAGCCGGCCTCGGTAGCTCAGTCTGACTGGTGATCAGGAGGACACGGGTTCGATACCTGCAGGGCTCGGCATCAGTCTTTCGAGGAGATTGATCATGAAATCTTTTCTGCGGTCATTCTCTCCCTTCTGCTGATTCAAGAAGGATAGTTGCAGTTCTGGCGGAAGAATGTGCACTGTACTGGTTAACCGCTTATGTATAAGCCTGTCCAGGAAAAGTGTGGATAGGTAAACTGACCGGCTCAAAAATGACTGGGCAGTTAAACTCCAATACAAACAAACAAACAAACAGCAAAATTAACAGAATATTGAATATTGTACTTGCTAGAACTGTTAACAATTTGACCACTAACCAGCATGTTAAGCTTACATTGCTTTGAACAAGCGAACCCTGAGCATTTTCTTGCCACCCATGATTTGAGGTACATTTGCTTGAGACACAGTTCATATATTATGACAAACATTGATATTAAAATCAATTAATTAATGTAGCCAGGTGCAAAATTACTGCAAGATTCAAAAGGTGTTATATATTGGTATCAGAGATAAACTGTTGATTTGTTTTGTCTTATGTGTGGAGTTGTTGGGAATTGATGAAAAGAGATAAAACAGTACACATGTACATGTATTTCCGTGTACATCTATTTGAAATTTTTGAAAATTTGCAGAAATCTCATTACATTAACCAATTTTATAAGGAAAACCCTACAGTGAGTCATTGGCAAACAGTGCAGGCCCAGATCAGACGCCGCATAATGCAGGGCATCACTGTTTGCAGAAAGTAATAAATTTCTAAAAAAAATGACCAAACCTGACACCCTTGAATTCGGAAATGGACTTCTGTTGTTTATATTGGGGAAGATTCCATACAGTACAAAAGGGGTTAATATATATGGCACAACACATTTGCTAAGGCATGTAAATAAATTTAAGGAGAACCTTTTGACATACGGAAATGTTGTATAGTCTACCGTAAATAACATGTTCTTTGTTTCACATCTTCTTAAATTTTTTTTTTTGATTTTGCAATGGCTGATAGTTAAACCAAATTAAAATGTGTAGATTATACAGAAATTTTCTGTACATTTTTTTGTGTCCATTTTCAAACCGTGTAATTACGAACAGTGTTACAATGAGGTTGTGATGTATTACCGGGAAACTCCTAAAATTGGGACACCTTGTGGACTTGCTGTAATTCTCCTAAAATTTTACCAAATTTGTTTCAAGATCCTGCAAAAGGTGCAGATGGAATGGCAGACAGTGCAGACCCTGATCAGACTGCTCCTTAAGGAACAGTTTGCTCAGGCCTGTCTGTCCCAATACTGAGGATCATTACAGTACATGCAGTGAGGTAATATAAGAATCTTATATGGGTGTGAGGGGTATACCTTCCATTTCTTAGCGCAGATTTTTAATGCTGCAGTCACTTCAGTTACCAACGTCCGCCATATTTTGTTGACACTCCAGGAATGTTTAGTGACGTCACTTAACGTGCTGTGACGTCAGCCTTAACGACGGCGCATACGAGGTCGTATTCAACCAGTGCATATATCAAACACGTGATTATATTCGATTTAGGGTCGGAACACCAGGGTCAGAACACAAATTTCTATTCCAGGGTAAAATCACGGATTTCCTTGTCTGGTGTGCAAGAAAGTCTTTTCCCATGCACATGGGATTGATCAAACTGGTGAAATTGTAAGAGAAAAATAAAGTTCTTGCAAAAATAGTGAATTTATGGTACAGTAAGATGCTGAAAATGATACCAAAACAAATATGAACTTGATATATATAAATAAAACTGAAAACAACTAGTCGGAAAAAATCACAATACAACCTCGTAACTTAAAGTGTTCACAATATAAACCTATATATTTCATAAACATATGCACTAAAACTGCATTATGGGTTGTACAATGTAACTGAATACATATATGTGTGAATCAGTGAATTCATGGAGAAAAAAAGGAACGTAACTTGAAGACCTTTACAATTTCTGTGACAACCATGTGACAGTCATTTGAGTTGACTGTAAATGCAAAATGATTTCTCCATTTATGGACGAGCATTTACGAACATAACCACATATACTTATGTCAGTGTTAATGGCAAATGGTTTTAATTTCTATCTGGATGTACGATTGTTTGGCGTGGATTATGTTGTTTCAAAACTGATGGGGAACGGAAAGTATTTAGCATATTGTGTGAGGGTGAGTATGTTTCGTAATCAAAGCACTAACAGTAATGGTGGGTTAATTGTCCCTGAATGTAGGCTGGGAACATCGTCCAGAACCAGGACTGTTTCCTTTAACTTATAGATGCCTGTATTTATAAAAAAAAGTGTAGACAGTGATCAGACACCACATCCTGTGACATTTGATCCCATTCTAACTGTTTGCCAATCTTCCTGTTTTGGGACCCTTGGCATACATGTTTATTGGTTGACGGATTCAATTTACATAGCCCCAGATAAGAGGGGTTCTCCACATTTCTGTATGAAAACATATGTCATGGGTATTCAACCAAGGTGCTTCTAAATAGGTACCCAAACATAAGTTTTTGTGCAGATATTAGAAAAATATCAGGGGCCAGTTGTTCAAAACTAACGACATCGTTAGTTAACGTGTCGTTAAAACTTTGATCATTAAATATGGCAAATATGCTGAAATTTTTGCTGAAAAAATGTGAGCAGCTTTTGCTGACGCAAAAGCTGCTCACATTTTTCCAGCAAAAATACCAAAATTTACGATATTGTACTTGCTAGAAGAGTTAACAATATGACCACTAACGAGCTCGTTAAGCTAACGATGCTTTGAACAACTGGCCCCAGTACTTTTTGGATGAAAAAGGGCCTTATCTGGTGCTATGTCAGTATATTAGAAGACTTGCCTCCAGGATTTGTGGCTTCATTTACACTGTGCACTTCAGAACACAAAACCTTTAACCCTTATCTTGCTGTTCACGACAACCAACATCTTTTGAAACAGTGCAGATCCAGATCAGATGGCTTCTGAAGAAGCCATCTGATCAGGATCTACACTGTTTGGCATTCAGTTTATGAATTTGTAGCAATAAATTACATCAAGTAATTTGATTGCTTGATAGACAGAAATGGGTGTGTTTTAAATGAATATTCAGCAAGAGAAGGGTTAATTTGCATGTGGTATGACGTTATTGGTCAGTGATTATCATAAATGAGACTTTTTTAGCGGCAAATTCTTTATAACAGTAAAATGTGAGGGAACGAATACCGGTATGTATACTCTCATTATAACGAGGGCCCTCTGTATAAATGTATATTGCAGGCTCATTGAGGCGATTCTAACAAGTACCCACAACATATAGAAGCCTCCGTGGTGAAGTGGTTATACTACTCGCCTAGTAAACCAGGGGTGGCAGGATCGATCCTGGGCTTCTCCATACTTTCAGATGTGTCTTTAAATCGAGGTCCTCTCTGTGTATGATCTTTGCTGTTGGTGAGATGTAAAACTCAAACCCACAACATATGTTTCTAATAACAAATAAGGAATGTAACTGTCCATTATCCTTGTGACTCTGTGTCTTGTTTGCAGACTCATAATTTATATTACCTACCATACTCCAGAATGATTATTGATGATTGTATTGCAAGATATGATTAATGTTAGAACCCAAGGGACCAGTGCTGTATAATTGTTCTCAGTAACTGCTTCAAAATGTCATCAATAGTATACACATGTTAGACCTAAGACTCGTGATCGAGGGGTTCATGGTTCAAGTCCCATGCCAGGCACATATGTTCTTCTTTGATCAAGACTCTTTATCCATATTGCTGGTGTGGTTGGGTGAGACAAAGGTGATGTGTATATTGTGTCACTTGGGCATCCAACTAATTGGACAAGGCCTGCTGTCCTTGCAGCAGGTAAGGGTAGAGGGGAGAATGTTATGTCTGCCATTCATTTTTCCTCTTGCTCCTGTGATCCTCACTTTCATCTCCTACTATCTCTTCAATCTCTTTTCTCCGTTTCTCTCGGAGATGATTCAGAAAGACCCACAAATGCCATTGGGTTGTTATACCAAAAACAATCATTTTTTCCATATTGCTCAGTACTGGTTTCTATCGCTGATTCAAGAAGGGCAGTTGTCAGTTTCTGGCGAAAGAATGTGCACTGTACTGGTTAACCGCTTACGTATAAGCCTGCCCAGGAAAAGTGTGGATAGGTAAACTGACCGGCTCAAAAATGACCTAAAGTAGAGTTGACTGGGCCGTTAAACTCCAAAACAAACAAACACACAAACAAAACTGGTTTCTAACCAGGAATAAGCTGATGGCCAAAGTTGACCGACTCAGATTTAGAAGATAGATAGATATGGAATTCTGGGCTTTTTCAGATAGATATGGTGGCCCCCGCCCATTTGGGCTTGAATAAATAAATGGGCTGCATAGAGCTGAATCCGACCGCACACAAGTACTGGTAAACCACTTGGAGGATCTAAGCCTGCCCAGGCAAAGCGGTGCGAGTTGGACCATCCATGCTTATAAACCCTATTGGTTTCTTTGGGCAACAGGGCTTGAGATGTCATTTCATCCCAATATCGGGTAAAAGTCCCACAAAATTGGAAGCACTGCTCCAAAATGACCTTTACAGTGTTGATGGGGACGTTAAACATCAAATCAAACAAATAGATAGATATGGAATTCAGGGAAGCCCCCGCCCATTGGGGCTTGAAGAAATAAATGGGCTGCATGATGCTTCCACAAAGAGCTGAATCTGACCGCACACGAGTACTGGTAAACCGCTTAGAGGATCTAAGCCTGCCCAGGCAAAGAGGTGCGAGTTGGACCATCCATGGTTATAAACCCTATTGGTGTCATTGGGGGACAGGGCTTGAGATGTCATTTCATCTCAATGTCGGGTAAAAGTCCCACAAAATTGGAAACAATGTCTCTAAAATTACCTTTATGGTGTTGACAGGGACGTTAAATATCAAATCAAATAAATGGAATTCAGGGCCTTTTCAGTTCCTGTGTATCTGACTCTTGTACAACTGGGCCCAGTTCATAGTACAGTTTTTTTTCCCACAATTAAGACCAGCTAAAATTAACTCTTATCATGCTGTTCACGACAACCCCTATCTTTGGAACAGTATAGATCCAGATTGGATCTACACTGTTTGGCATTCAGTTTATGAAATTGTAGCAATAACTTACATCAAGTAATTTGATTGGATGGTAGAGAGAAATGGGTGTGGCTTAAATGAATAAAGCAAGATAAGGGTTAAGACTAATTCTTCTTTTAAAACATACCTTAAAGGTTTCAGTTCTTTTTTTGTCCCTGGTAGCGATAGTGGGTTTGGTGATTTGGGTTTGTTGGTTGGTTGGTTGAACAACTTTAACATTGGTCGTAAATAAAAGCTCATAATGTTTGAACTGTGTCAAATATAGTCTTCATATTTGGCATGTATGATTCTTGTGAAAAGGGTTTCTCACTCATACAAAAAAATTTGACCTTGATCTAGGACCTACTTTAAAGAAAAACATAACATTGGTCATAATTTGTGAATTTTGTGGGACTTTTACCCGACGTTGGTCATAATTTGTGAATTTTGTGGGACTTTTACCCGACGTTGAGATGAACTGACATCACAAGCTCAGTTGCCCAATGAAACCAATGGGGTTTATAAGCATGGACGGTCCACCTCGCCTTGGCATACTTAGATCCTGTCAGCAGTTTACCAGTACTCGTGTGCAGGTCGGTTTCAGCTCTGCGTGAAAGCATCATGCAGCCCATCTATTTCTTCAAGCCCTCATATTTGGTGTGTTGGTTCCAAGTGCCTCATACACAACATTTTGAATAGCTCAGTTGGTAGAGTGTCCGCTCCGGGGAACGGGAGGTCACAGGTTCGATCTAGGGAAGCGACATACCAAAGTCGTTAAAAACGGTACTAGCTGTCTCCTTGCTTGGCACTCAGATTTACGGGGTAGAGCTAGGACTGGTCGACCCAGTGTCAGGATAATGTGACTGGGTGTGGTATCATGTAATGTGTCTGGGACATGATACTTCAGTGAGGCAGCACTATAAAAGTGAGCATTGAGCTCCCTGTCACAACCAGACACCGTCGTGATATGACTGAAAAATTGTTGAAAGCGACGTTTAACCCGAATTCACACACACACACAAAACATTTTGACCTGTGACCTTGATGTTGACATGCGACCTTCTTTAAAGAAAAAAAATGACCTTGACAGAAAGAATACTTGAAATTTTGACAAGTTACTCCCTATTAAAGAGATCAGTAACTTTCCTGTAGTATTGTTACTATAAATGTATTCAATAACAGCATACTGTCCCATGAGGAAGCAGTGCTCACCATTTGAGCTGTGATCTGTGACACGGAAAAGTTTGTATTCCGTCATGTGCATTCAGTGAACACTAAAATCAGTCTGCACTTAGTCAGAATGTATGTAGTCTAGCTTTGTGTCAGTGGGCAGCTTTACAGCAAACAACAAACACTGATCAGACTTTGCAGATGTGCAGGCTGACCTGAGTCTTAGCTGAGTAAACCTGTCCAAGAACACATTTAGCTTGTGACGGCCCTTTTTTATAGAGTACCATTTTACGCTAAGTATTCGGACACCTCAACTCCTTATCTTACTTGTTAAGTACAATACAGTACTCGATGTTGTGTCTATATCAGTGACAAACAATGAAGACCCAGATGAGATGCCGCATTCTTCGGCATCTCATCTGAGTCTTCACTGTTTGCTCAGGCATGTCTGAAAGGAAACATGCCTTAAACATGGTATAGTGGTATTGATGGCCCAGAGTATTTTGCCCAGAATAACAAATTGCATGGCGTTAAGTAATGTTATGTTTGTTATATGAATATTTTATACTTAAAGGTTAATAAAGCAATAAAATGAAACAGAGCTGACAAGATAGCTCTGCAACATGAAAAAGTTAATCATTTATATGGTCAAACAAGGTCAGGAATTGTTTTCAACCACAGAACGGTCCCTGTGGGAGTAGCGAGTGTTTAGTGCTAAGAATATAGCACTGTCTCTGGTGATATTCCAACAAGTTAATTTGTTTCATCTTGATTGGCTATTGTTCTTAAATGCTTTGACCATGATGAATTTGCCTGATTTTGTCCTGGATTTCTCAGATATGGCTGTGCCGTTATTACTCTAAATAGCCAAATCTGTCTTAAAGGTCATGATGTCTGCACGAGCTTGTGGCTGCAGAACAGAATGGAACAAAACAAAACTCCGAACATATATATTTGTTTGTTTGATTTGAGGTTTAACGTCCCCGTCAACACTGTAAAGGTCATTTTGGAGACGTTGCTTCCAATTTTGTGGGACTTTTACCCGACATTGAGATGAAATGACATCTCAAGCCCTGTTGCCCAATGAAACCAATAGGGTTTATTAGCATGGACGGTCCGCCTCGCACCACGGTTCCTTGACAGGCTTAGATCCTCTTAGCGGTTTACCAGTACTAGTGTGCAGGCCGGATTCAGCTCTGCATGGAAGCATCATGCAGCCCATATATTTCTTATATATATTATACAATACATGGCATATAAGTAGCAAACATATACACGCATGAACAACTGGTTATACATTGACATGACAAGAATGTTGTGGTGAGAGGTGGTTCTAGTTAGTGCAGCAATTCTTATGCCTTCAGTATAGTTCGAACAAATTGACCTGAGACTTTTTTTTTTTTTTTTTTGGTTTGGGTTTTACGGCCCTTTCAAGATTATTTCACTCATATCTAGCCGATCTTTAATCATAGGTGGGCGAAAACCGGAGTACCCGGAGAAAAACCACCTGACCTTCCGTTGCAGAACTTGGCGTCTCACACGTGGCCCGAGCGAGGCTCGAACCCACGGCGGTGAGAGACCTAATGACTAAGAGTCAGCGCTCTTATCCATTAGGCCACGGAGGCCCGTTTTGACCTGAGACTGGTGAACTCTATTAACATAATTTCACACCCGACTGAATGCATATATATATCTTCGTTGTCTCTCGAAAATGGTGATATTGTTATTCAATACATAGAGGTAAATTCCTGGATGCTGAAATTTCACGAGAAGTTTACGAAAGCCGACGTACATGTATTAGGCAATAACATTGACTAATTTATTCCTTGCGATTCAATTTAAGAAGGAAGATTCTGAAAAAATGACCATAAACATTGTCTTAAATGTTAGTATAACCTAGAAATTTTATATTGTTCTCTGTGAAATGGGTCAAGCCAAACAAATCAGGGCTGATATTTTTACAGCTCTGAAAGACTCCGATCAGCCTGCAAATAATTGCATTCTGTTCAGTGCAGACCATTGTCGACAGAGCCTTTGCTGCTTGCAGACATGTACATGAAGTGGAGGCTTTGAAGTCGTTTTAAATAGAACCATATTAGGGCATTAGAGAAAAACAAATCTGAGAGTGCTAAGTAAGGCTGCCACGATTAATCGTATAATCGATTAATCGATCGATAAATTCCACAAAAATGATTATCATTTCTGATTTGCTTTTAATCGATTACTTGATAGGTACAATTTACTACCCAAAGTTATGCCTAAAATAGAGGGATGAATGGCAAACAGTGCAGACCCTGATGAGACGCCACATTCTGCAGCATCTCATCTGGGTCTACACTGTTTGCTCAGGCCTGTCTGTTCAAATATACATATGGTACTGGGCAACATATGGTAAGAGTCATGCTCATACAGAAAGCCAGATTATGACAAAAGCTTTAGCGATTACTAATAGATTATCGATCGCAATGTCATGACTGATAATCGATTATCTTTTCAGCTCCGATTAGCCAGCCCTACTAAGTGCCCAGCTCATACATGTACATGTATCTTTTTGGTTGGAATAAACTTTTTTCCTTATGAACCCTTATCCTGCTGAATAAATTAATTTGGCTGCATCTATTTATGACTATCAGCCAATCAAATTACTTTATATAATGTATTCGTTCAAATTTGAAAACAGAATGTCAATGTAGATCCTGATAAGATCTGATCTGGACATATACAGTTCATTTGCAAAGGTAGGGGCTGTTGTGCTGAGCAGGATAAGTGTTAAATTGTGTTGTATGTCGGGCCTCTGTGATCTATTGGATAAGAGCGCTGACTCTTACTTGATATGTCTCCCGGCCTGGCTCGGATCACATGTGAAATGCCAAGTTAATGCAATGGAAGGTCAGGTGTTTTTTTCCAGGTACTCTGGTTTTTGCCCACTTCTGATTAACGATCGGCTCAATATAAGTAAAATAATTTTGAAAGGGCTGTAAAACCAAAACCTTTCCAAAAATTGTGCTGTATCTAAGAGAAATGAGGTCAAACTTTACTTTACAGATTGATGGCAATTTAATGATTTCTTTTATATTAGTTTACAATCAAGTCCCTGTGGATTTATGTCAAATTATAATTGGACTGAATGGAACCTGAATGAAGAGATGGCCTGATTTAGTTTTGTTTTCAGCTCAACTCTGAAAGCTTAGAAATCCTTGTCGATATGCTCTAGCTTTGCAAAGAATTTAACTCTGGTCTTGCTGTTCACAACACCCCCTATCTTTGCAAACAGTGTAGATCCAGATCAGATGGCTCAGAAGCCATCTGATCTGGATCTACACGGTTTGTCATTCAGTTTGTGATTGAACAAAAACATATCTTATAATCTGATTGGCTGACAGTCAGAAATAGGTGTGGCTAATTAAAATATTCAGCAGGATAAGGGTTAACCCTTGTCCTGCTGAACCAGAATATACTACTTTTGGCAAACAGTGTAGATGAATGCCGTCTCTGATGCAGGTCAGATGACTTCTAAAGAAGCCATCTGAGCAATATCTACACTGTTTAATATTAACCCTTATCTTGCTATTCACGAAAACCCCTATCTTTGCAAACATTGTAGATCCAGATCAGATGGCTTCTGAAGAAGCCATCTGATCAGGATCTACACTGTTTGGCATGCAGTTTATGAATTTGTAGCAATAAATTACATCAAGTAATTTGATTGGTTGATAGACAGAAATGGGTGTGGCTTAAATGAACATTCAGCAAGATAAGGGTTAAGTTTTTGAATTTGTAGGAATAATTGACATCAAGTAATTTGATTGGAATGGTTGTGGCTTACGGGACAAGAGTTAATCTCCTGTTGTGTCTCCATGGAAGAACACACAATATGACCCTACATTTAAATGGTTGATATGCTATTTAATTGCACCAGTAACATAATTACTGTGAAAATGTTTAGCTGGTTTAAATGTGCTTTCCATATCATTTGTCTGTTAAATTAATTAATCAGACAATATTCTTCTAGTAAGATTGGCATGAAGTTTTGATCCACACCATTAACCTTTTTTCCTTTAAGAATGGAGAAGAATTGAAGCCAAAGAAAAAAAAAAGAAAGGGATTAAAAAATGAATAAGAGAAAAAGAAAAGCAATGATTTCCTGTTTGTTTTCAGCTCACCTGAGTCTCCTGAGCACAAAGTGCTCAAAGTGAGCTATTGTGATTGCTATGTTTCCCTTATTTGTAGAAAAACCTTTAAACTACATCTCCTAGGCCAGTGGCCCAATTTCAAAATAATTTATAAGAAATGTTCCTCATATGACCTCTACCTAAACAGCTAAAATGGTTCTGCTCCCTTGAACAGAATGGCCACAGATCTAAAATAGAAAAGTCTCCTAGGCCAATGATCCAGTTTCAAAATATTTCCACAGAGATGCTCTTTTGGTGGTCCTCTACCAAAATTGCTTAAATAGTTCTGCTCCGCTGAACGTAATGGCCGCTAGAGCTAAGAATAGGAAAACCTTTTATTGACATCTCCGCCTATGGCAGTGACCCAATTTCAAAATGATTTGGCAGAAATGTTCTTTGGGTGATCCTTTACCAAAATTGCTAAAATGAACAAAATGGCCACGAAAAAATAAGGGCTTGGAGAAATAGATTGGGCTGCATGGTGTTTCCACACAAACCAAATTTGAGTACTAGCTGGTAAAACTCTTAGGTCTAAGCCTGGGTTGTCATGTTCTGCAGGACGAGGATGATTAAAGTTAATGTGCTCTGTTTTTGCAGGAGCTGTCCTCTGTAACAAAGGAATTAAACAATCTCAGAGAACAGCTGCTTGAGAGAGAGGAGGAAGTGACAGAACTCAAGGCTGAAAGAAACAATACAAGGGTAGGTATCCATGGTAATATAAGATTGAAGTTCAAGGTCAAAGTTCAAAATGAAAAGGGGAATAAACAGCCTCAGTAAGAGCCAAAAGAAGAGGATCAAAGTCACAACTTAAGGCAGAAAGAAACAGACAAGGGTATGTTTCCATGGTAACATAAGTTCAAGGTCTCTGTGAAGTTTACAGTTTAAGAACGAATTTAACAGTTTCTAAAGAACAGGTACTGGGTTACAGATACATGTATCAAGTTCAAGGTTGTGTACATGCATCTATGGTAACATAAGTTGAAGTTCTATGTTATTGTAAAGTTTACATTTAAATGAGGGATTTAAGACCCTCCCAAAGGGAACAGGTACAGTACACAAGGCAGAAAGGCAGAAAGACAATTCAAGGGTATGTATTCTTGAAGAAGTTTGCATACAAGGAGGCCATCCTCACAACAATTGCACATCTTTTTATGCCCCCGCCATTAGAAGAATGGTGGAAAGGGCATATAGCGTTGCCCCTGTCCGTCCGTCCGTCCGTCCGTCCGTCCGTGCGTGCGTCCGTGTGTCCGTGCGTCCGTGCGTCCGAAACTTAAACGCAGTCAATAACTTCCTTATTTCTTGATGGATTTTAAAATTACTCGGCAGAAATGTTAACCATCATGAGACGACATGTCACATGCAAAACCCAGGTCCGTACCTCCAAGATCAAGGTCATACTTAGAGGTCAAAGGTCAAAAAAAGGGTCCGAAACTTAAACGCAGTCAATAACTTTCTTATTTCTGGATGGATTTTGAAATTACTTTGTAGAAATATTAACCATTATGAGACGATGTCTCATGTGTAAAATCCAGGTTGGTACCTCCAAGGTCAAGGTCATACTTAGAGGTCAAAGGCCAAAAAAAGGGTCCGAAACTTAAACACAGTCAATAACTTACTTATTTCTTGATGGATTTTAAAATTACTCGGCAGAAATGTTAACCATCATGAGACGACATGTCACATGCAAAACCCAGGTCTGTACCTCCAAGATCAAGGTCATACTTAGAGGTCAAAGGTCAAAAAAAGGGTCCGAAACTTAAATGCAGTCAATAACTTCCTTATTTCTGGATGGATTTTGAAATTACTTTGTAGAAATATTAACCATTATGAGACGATGTCTCATGTGCAAAATCCAGGTTGGTACCTCCAAGGTCAAGGTCATACTTAGAGGTCAAAGGCCAAAAAAAGGGTCCGAAACTTAAACACAGTCAATAACTTACTTATTTCTGGATGCATTTTGAAATTACTTTGAAGAAGTGTTGACCATCATGAGACAATGTGTCACGCGCAAACCCAGATCCATACCTCCAAGGTCAAGGTCATACTTAGAGGTCAAAGGTCAAAAAAAGGGTCCGAAACTTAAACGCAGTCAATAACTTACTTATTTCTGGATGGATTTTAAAATTACTTTGAAGAAATATTAACCATCATGAGACGATGTGTCATGTGCAAACCCAGGTCCGTACCTCCAAGGTCAAGGTCATACTTAGAGGTCCAAGGTAAAAAAAATGGTCGGTCAATAACTTTCTTATCTCTGGATGGATTTTGAAATTATTTGGCAGAAATGTTGGCCATCATTAGACAATCTGCCTCACACAAAACCAAGGTCCTTACCTACAAGGTCAAGGTCATACTTAGAGGTCAAACGTGAAAAAAGGGTCCAAAACTGAATCACGGCCAATAACTTTCTATTGATGGATACGAACAGACATATTTTCAGGCGGGGGCATCCGTGTCCTATGGACGCATTTCTAGTTTTCATCTCCAGTTTATGCACAACTTACAAGGTCTGGCATCAATGTATAAGTAAGTCAGATAATTCTAGCCTAGTTTAAATTGCTCACAATAAAGATAAGTGGGGCCTCCTTGAAAAGGAATTAACCCTTGTCCTGCTGAGCCCGGATATGCCTTATTTTTCAAACAATGTAGATCCAGATCAGATGGCTTCTGAAGAAGCCATCTGATCAGGATCTTCATTGTTTGTCATTCAGTTAATGAATTTGTTGCAATAATTTGCATCAAACAATCTGATTGGCTGATAATCAGTTGTGGGTGTGGCATATTTAAATATTCAGCAGAACAAGGGTTAAACAGCTTCCCTCAGAGAAAAGGTACATGTACTGGAGCATGTATTTGTAGTATTGTAAATTTTATCTTCAAGGTAGCTGTAAATTTCAACCCAAACAGTGCTAATCACAACAATTGTCATCTGCTTTGACATTTGCTGGTAACTTTAAAAGTCATTTTTAGCTCACCTGACCAAAGGTCATGGTGAGCTTTTGTGACCGTGAAATGTCCGGCGTCGTTGTTCGAAGTCCGTCATGCGTCGTTCGTCGTGCATCGTTCGTCATGCATGCATAAACTTTTCTTGTGAACACTCTAGAGGTCACAGTTTTCATCCAATTATCATCAAACTTGGTCAGAATAATCATCATGACAATATCTCAGTCAAGTTTGAAATATGGGTCATGTCGGGTCAAAAAGTAGGTCAGTAGGTCAAATCTTAGAAAAACCTTGTTAACACTCTAGAGACGACAGTTTTGGTCCAATCTTCATCAAACTTGCTCAGAATGATCCTCTTGACAATATCTCAGTCAAGTTCAAATATTGGTCATGTCTGATCAAAAAGTAGGTCAGTAGGTCAAATCATAGAAAAACCTTGTGAACACACTAGAGGCCACAGTTTTGGTCAGATCATCAGCAGTCTTGCTCAGAATGATCATCTTGACAATATCTTGGTCAAGTTCGAATGTGGGTCTTGTCGGATCAAAAAGTAGGTCAGTAGGTCAAATGGAAAAATCTTGTTGTGAACGCTCGATCACAAACTTGCTCAGAATGATCATCTTGACAATATCTCAGTCAAGTTCAAATATGGGTCATTTCGGATTAAAAAGTAGGTAAAATCATAGAAAAAAAAACTTGTGAACACTCTAGAGGCCACAGTTTTGATCCAATTATCATAAATCTTACTCAGGATGATCATCTTGACAATATCTGGGTCAGGATCGAATATGGGTCATGTCAAATTAAAAAGTAGGTCAGTAGGTCATTTTGTCAGAACTTTTGAACCGTTTGAGATAGATCCTTAATATTTGGCATGTATGTTCCTTCTGACAAGGGCCTCCATACCATACAAAAATTTTGATCTGTGACCTTGACCTTTGACCTACTTTGTCATAACTTTTAAATCATTTGAGATAGAGCCTTCATATTTGGAATGTATGTTCCTTCTGACAAGGTCAAGAAGCCTCTGTGGTGTAGTGGTTACGCTACTCGCCTTGAAAACCAGGGGTTGCAGGATCAATCCCGGGCTTCTCCAGACTTTCGGATGAGTCTTTAAAAAACCGAGGTCCCATCTCCATATGACCTTAGCTGATGGTGGGACGTAAAAACTCAAACACTCACTAATGAAAAGGTCTTCCCACTCATAAAAAAAAATTGATCTCTGACCTTGACCTACTTTATCATAACTTTTGAACCATTTGAGATTGAGCCTTCATATTTGGCATGTAGGTTTCTTGTGACAATTCTAGCTTTCTACCACCCATCAGAACTAAACAATATACAACCCTTAAAATGACTTCTACTTCTAAATATACAAAATAATTTCACAGAAATGTTTCTTGGGTCACTGTCAACCAAAGCTGGTCAAACCATCCACTCCACCTTAAATTATTTACTGTTTTATTTCTACAATAAGGATCAGGTGAGCGATCCAGGGCCATCATGGCCCTCTTGTTTTGCAAACAGTGTTGACCCTGATCAGAGAGAGAGAGAGAGAGAGAGAGAGAGAGAGAGAGAGAGAGAGAGAGAGAGAGAGATACCAGTCACAACAATTGTTGTCTGCTTTGACACCTGCTGATAACTTACAAGTAATATTTTGCAATTAGTGTGGACTCAGATCAGACTACTTCCTTAAGAGCAGTCTGATCAGGGTCCTCACTGTTTGCCTGTAAGCAAAAACTGGTTTGAAAAAAAAAATGCAAGAAAACGCAGCAGATGACATAAGCAGACAACATTTACAGAAGCAGGGTTTCGTGGCATCTTAATGGTCAAGTTTAAGTGGTGCAGAAAATTCTAGAGCAGATGGCAGTCTAATTATTGTCATTATTTTTCAGCGAAAATAAGGTTTGGCATTCATGTGAATCATCTGCTGTCATGAGAAGCCTTCTTTTTTTGCTGAAAAATAAGAAAAAATACTTGGAAAATACTGTCTGCTAAATGCATGATAAAGAGTTAAACAACCTTAGAGAGAGAAAATGAAGTCACAGAATTTAACCCTTCTCTTGCTGAATATTCAGTTAAGCCACACCCATTTCTGACTTTGAACCAATCAAATTTCTTGATGTAATTTATTGCTACAAATTCATAAACTGAATGCCAAACAGTGTAGATCCTGATCAGATGGCTTCTTCAGAAGCCATCTGATCTGGATCTACACTGTTTGCAAAGATAGGGGTTGTCGCGAACAGCAAGATAAGGGTTAAGGGGAAAATATTGACCCGTAATATTCCAATCTCAACAATTGTCCACCATTTTATCGTCTTCTGGTAATTTTAAAAGTCATTTTTTGCAAACAATGTGGTCCCAGGTCAGACTGCTACTCTAGGAGCAGGCTGATCAGGGTCCATACTGTTTGTCTGCATGAAAAGTTTGCAAGACTATAAACAGACAACATTTTCAGATGAAATTTTTTGTGATATCATAAGGGCTATGTCTGTTTTTGTTGTGTGCCTCCGTGTGCCTTTCTATAGGTGACATGAGACGGCTGTGTTCTTGGATTGTGACCTTTTCTGAGTGACCTTTTCTCACTAGTTAGTTACCTTTGTCCTGCTGAACCAGGATATGCTCTACCTGTGCAAACAATGTAGATACAGATTAGATGGCTTCTGAAGAAACCATCTAATGAGGATCTGCACTTTTTGACGTTCATTTTGTGAATTTGTAGGAATGAATGACAAATAATCTGATTGGTTGAGTCAGAAATGGGTGTGACTAAATTGATTTATTCAGCAGGTAAAGAATTAAGACAAATACAGATCATTTTCAGATTGTCTTCATAGCTGCAGAAAAGGCAATTATTTATCTGAAAAGTACTGATATTTTTAGCTCACCTGACCGAAGGTCATGGTGAGCTTTTGTGACTGTGAGATGTCCAGCATCATCGTGCGTCGTTCATCGTGCGTGCGTAAACTTTCCTTGTTAACACTCTAGAGGCCACAGTTTTGATCCAATCATCATCAAACTTGGTCAGAATGATCATCATGACAATATGTCGTTCAAGTTCGAATATGGGTCATGTCGGGTCAAAAAGTAGGTCACCAGGTCAAATTAAAGGAAAACCTTGTTAACACTCTAGAGGCCACAATTTTGGTCCAATCATCTACAAACGTACTCAGGATGATCATCTTGATAATATCTCGTTCAAGTTCGAACATGGGTCATTTTTGCATCAAAAAGTAGGTCAGTAGGTCAAACCACAGAAAACCCTTGTTAGCGCTCTAGAGGCCACAGTTTTGGTCCAATCATCCTCAAACTTGCTCAGAATGATCATCCTGACAATATCTCGTTCAAGTTCGAATTTGGGTCATGTCGGGGCAAAAAGTAGGTCAGTAGGTCAAATCATAGAAAAACCTTGTTGACACTCTAGAGGCCACAGTTTTGGTCCAATCTTCCTCAAACTTGGTCAGAATGTTTATCCTGACAATATCTCGGTCAACTTTGAATATGGGTCATTTCAGGTCAAAAAGTAGGTCAGTAGGTCAGATCATAGAAAAACCTTGTTAACACTCTAGAGGCCAAAGTTTTGGTCCAGTCATCCTCAAACTTGCTCAGAATGATCATCCTAACAATATCTCGGTCAAGTTCGAATATGGGTCATGTTGGATAAAAAAGTAGGTCAGTAGGTCAAATCTTAGAAAAACCTTGTTAACTCTCTAGAGGCCACAGTTTTGGTCCAATCTTCCTCAAACTTGGCCAGACTGTTTATCCTGACAATATCTCGATCAAGTTTGAATATGGGTCATATCATAGAAAAGCCTTGTTAACTCTCTAGAGGCCACAGTTTTGGTCCAATCTTCCTCAAACTTGGTCAGAATGATCATCCTGACAATATCTCGATCAAGTTTGAATATGGGTCAAATCATAGAAAAGCCTTGTTAACTCTCTAGAGGCCACAGTTTTGGTCCAATCTTCCTCAAACTTGGCCAGACTGTTTATCCTGACAATATTTGAATATGGGTCATTTCAGGTCAAAAAGTAGGTCAGTAGGTCAGATCATAGAAAAACCTTGTTAACACTCTAGAGGCCACAGTTTTGGTCCAGTGATCCTCAAACTTGCTCAGAATGATCATCCTGACAATATCTTGGTCAAGTTTGAATATGGGTCATGTCAGATCAAAAAGTAGGTCAAACCACAGAAAACCCTTGTAAGCACTCTAGAGGCCACAGTTTTGGTCCAATCATCCTCAAACTTGCTTAGAATGATCATCCTGACAATATCTCGGTCAAATTTGAATATGGGTCATTTCAGGTCAAAAAGTAGGTCAGTAGGTCAAACCACAGAAAAACCTTGATAGCACTCTAGAGGCCACAGTTTTGGTCCAATCATCCTCAAACTTGCTCAGAATGATCATCCTGACAATATCTCGATCAAGTTTGAATATGGTTCATATCATAGAAAAGCCTTGTTAACTCTCTAGAGGCCACAGTTTTGGTCCAATCTTCCTCAAACTTGGTTAGAATGTTTATCATGACAATATCTCTGTCAAGTTTGAATATGGGTCGTTTCAGGTCAAAAAGTAGGTCAGTAGGTTAGATCATAGAAAAACCTTGTTTACACTCTAGAGGCCACAGTTTTGGTCCAGTTGCTCAGAATGATCATCCTGACAATCTCTGTCAAGTTCGAATATTTTCGGGTCAAAAAGTAGGTCAGTAGGTCAAATCATAGAAAAACCTTGTTAACACGCTTGAGGCCACAGTTTTGGTCCAATCATCCTCAAACTTGCTCAAAATGATCATCCTGACAATATCTCGGTCAAGTTCGAATATGTGTCATGCCGGGTCAAAAAGTAGGTCAGTAGGTCAAATCATATAAAAACCTCTAGAGGCCACAGTTTTGGAAACATGCAAAGATTGTTTTACTTTCCTCCACTGTAACTAATTTTCATAACTTTGGAACCATTTGAGATAGAGCCTTCATATTTGGCAATTTGACAGAAAATGCTGTTAGCAAACAGTGCAGACCCTCATCAGATGCCACGTTCTGCGACGTCTGATCTGGGCCTATGCTGTTTGCCAGGCTACCCCTTCAGGGTTTTCCCGCCTTTTATAACTTTAAAAAAATATTCTGTATGATAATACAAATATCTCAAGCAATTCAGACTTTCAGGGTGTTTGGGTCAAGGTCAAAGTTCTTTTGGCTATGGTTAGAAAAAACATTGTCATCACTCAAACTACTTTTATTTCACAATTTCCCCACCATAGGCATGCTACAGATTAGAAATGATTGAAATCAACCTTCAGGCTGCAGAAATATAAATGCTGTCAGACATGAAGGGGTGGGGGTGACCTTTCATCTCAATGTTGGGTAAAAGTCCAGCAAAATTGGAAGCAACGTTTCCAAACTGACCTAAATAGTATAAACCACAAGTCAAACAAACAAAATTGGTCAAATCATACTTGAGACTGCATTTTTGGTTCAAGCTTCATGAAACTTGACAAGAATGTTTGCCTTTATAAAATCTTGAATATGGGTCATGTGGGATCAAAAACAAGGTGATGAATAGACTCAGGTGAGCAATACAGGACCATCATGGTCCTCTTGTTCTTATTTCTGCATGAAAACATATGTTGTGGGTACTCATTTATGTTGTCATAATATTTTTGCTATTATATTTTTCTTCCAGCTTTTGTTAGAGCATCTGGAGTGTTTGGTGTCACGTCATGAGAGATCTCTGAGGATGACGGTGGTTAAGAGGCAGGCCTCGTCCCCCGCCGGCGTCTCCAGTGAGGTGGAGGTGTTAAAGGCTCTCAAGTCTTTGTTTGAGCATCACAAGGCACTGGATGAAAAGGTAAATATTAAGTTTTCATCATTCGCCAGTTACTGGGCTGTGTGTTTGAACAGACAGGACTGAGCAGACAGTGTAGACCCAGATGATGGATTTTGAAATTACTTGGCAGAAATGTTAACCATCATGAGATGATCTGTCTCGCACAAAACCCAGGTGCATACCTCCAAGGTCAATTTGTTTTTATTGGAGTTTAACAGCCCAGTCAACACTATTTAGGTCATTTTTGAGCCAGTCAGTTTACCTATCCGACAGGCTTATACGTATGTGGTTGACCAGTACAGTGCACATTCTTTCGTCAGAAACTGACAACTGCCCCTCTTGTATCAGCAGAAGGGAGAGAATGACCGTAGAAAAGATTTCATGATCCATCTCCACAAAAGAATGTTCCCAACCCCAGCAGGTATCGAAACTGCGTCCTCCTGATCACCAGTCAGACGTGCATCCCACTGAGCTTCCAAGGCCGGCACCTCCAAGGTAAAGGTAGTACTTAGAGGTCAACGGTAAAAAAAAGGTCCAAAACTTAAACACAGTCAATAGCTTTCTTATTTCTGGATGTATTTTGAAATTACTTGGCAGAAATGTTAACCATCATGAGAGGATGTGTCGTGCCCAAGGCCCAGGTTGGTACCTCCAAGGTCTAGGTCATACTTAGAGTTCAAAGGTAAAGAAAAATGTCTTTTTCTTGTGTCTGGTTATTCTGAATGGATTTGAAAATTATTTGGTGGAAATATTAACCATCATGAGTGGATGTGTCATGTGCAAGACCCAGGGTTGGTACCTTCAAGGTCAAGGTCATACTTTGAGGTCAAAGGTAAAGAAAAAGTGTCTTTTCTTGTGTCCACTCCACACCTTTGCTGTTCCTTGATGGATTTGGAAATAACTTGGCAGAAATGTTAACCATCATGAGAGCAATACCCAGGTCTGTACCTGTAAGGTCAAGGTCATACTTAGTGGTCAAAAGTCAGATACTAACATCAACATATTTTCAGGGTGAGGGTGGGGCCTCGGTGTCCTGTGGACAAATTTCTAGTCTTGTTTCTGCATGGTCTCAAAAACATGTTGTGGGTACTCATTAGAAGTGCCTTGGTGAGGCACTTCTAATGAGTACCCGCAACATGTTTTTGTGCAGAAATAATAAAAAATAATATGTGGATATCCCCTCTAATCTGGGATTCCAAATTGAAATGCCTGCTACTTCTCACCATTTTATATGGGAAACCTCAAGGTAAGATTCACTGTCTGATCAGGGCTTCATTCTTCATTCTTTGCAACAAGTTCAGCCATTTTCTGAATAAATTCCCAAAAATTACACCACTTGACACCACTAGACTTTGAAATGGACTACTGGAATAACAAAATCAGTCAATCCTACTATACCTGCTTCCAAAATGTTTGTGCATCTGTATAACACTAATTCTGGTAGCAAAAGCAGACATTGTGTACAATAAGCAGTCATGCTGTATCTAGACACAATTTAAACCATTTTTTTTTTTTTTTTTTTTTTTTTTTTGGTTTGGGTTTTACGGCCCTTTCAAGATTATTTCACTCATATCGAGCCGATCGTTAATCAGAGAAAACCATTTTATAAAGCCATGTTACAACAGAAACATGTTGTATATCTAGACACAATTTAAACCATTTTATAAAGCCATGTTTCAATAGAAACATGTTGTATATCTAGACACTATTTAAATCATTTAATAAAGCCATGTTACGACAGAAACATGTTGTATATCTAGACACTATTTAAACCATTTAATAAACCCATGTTACGACAGAAACATGTTGTATATCTAGACACTATTTAAACCATTTAATAAAGCCATGTTTCAACAGAAACATGTTGTATATCTAGACACAATTTAAACCATTTTATAAAGCCATGTTACGACAGAAACATGTTGTATATCTAGACACAATTTAAACCATTTTATAAAGCCATGTTTCAACAGAAACATGTTGTATATCTAGACACAATTTAAACCATTTTATAAAGCCATGTTACAACAGAAACATGTTGTATATCTAGACACAATTTAAACCATTTTATAAAGCCATGTTACAACAGAAACATGTTGTATATCTAGACACTATTTAAACCATTTTTATAAAGCCATGTTGTATATCTAGACACTATTTAAACCGTTTTTATAAAGCCATGTTACAACAGAAACATGTTGTATATCTAGACACTATTTAAACCGTTTTTATAAAGCCATGTTACGACAGAAACAATGAGATAATTTTTTACTCCTGGCGTACTTGTAAATAAATACTGTAAAAGTCCACCATTAAGACCACCTGAAGTTAAAACTAAATCTGCTTTTAAATGCTTATTGATTCCTTTGTTGTGTTTTCTACACCTAGTGACTCCTTATTAGAGGCCACTTTATGGGACTGTTCAAAAGTGGTCTTTAAGACCACTTTTGAACAGTCCCAAAGGTGGTCTTAATATAGGAATTTTACTGCAGTTTTCCTTTTTGTCACGCCTGCTATTAGCATGGGGGGATATAGGCGCCCGGTTTTCCGTCCGTTCGTTCGTCCGTCCGTTCTTCAAGGCGTCAACATTTGCGACCACCCCAGTGTTCACCCTAATGGTCAAGTTTATTTCTCAAGAACTATAAGAGCTTCATTAATGATACTTGGTGCAAACTTGTGTCTGGGAATGACAACTTACATGCAAGCATCCATATTTCACCTTGACCTACATTTCATGGTTCACTGACTTTGTAAAATATTGCCACCACCCTAGCGTTCACCCTAATGGTTAAGCTCATTTCTCAAGAGTTATTTGAACTTCATTAATGATACTTAGTACAAGCCTTTTATGCAAGCATCTATGTTTGAGCTTGGCCTAGATGTCATGGTTCGGTGACTTTGCGCCCTGACAGGCACGACATAGCGTTCGGCAGATTTCTTGTTCCATTCACCCAGTATATGTGCCCCACTTTTATTAGCTCACCTGTCACGTAGTGACGAGGTGAGCTTTTGGGATCACTTTTTGTCCGTCGTGCATGCGTGCGTCCGTCCGTGCATCCGTCCGTGCATCCGTAAACAATTTCAAATAAGTATATCTCCAATACCCCATGGCCAATCTTGATCAAATTTCATGTGAATCATCATCAGGTAGGGGGAAAGGCTGCATAAGGTTTTTGGGCTGATCAGATTGGAATTCTGGTTGCCATGGCAACATATAGCTCCCATAGACTTATAATGGGAAAACATTTTAAAATCTTCTTCTCTGAAACCACAGGGCCCAGAACTTAGATATTAAGCATGTAGCAAGGGCAAGTGGTCAACTACATAATTCCTGCCAATCGTGCCCCTCGGTGCCAAACGGGCCACACCCTAGGGCCCCTTCGCTCCCATAGACTAATAATGGAAAAAAAGCTTCAAAAATCTTCTTCTCTGAAACCACAGGGCCCAGAGCTTAGATATTTAGCATGTAGCAATGGCAAGTGGTCACCTACATAATTCCTGCCAATCATGCCCCTGGGTTCAAAAAGGGCCACGCCCGGGGGCCCCTTCGCTCCCATAGACTCATAATGGAAAAAAAGCTTCAAAAATCTTCTTCTCTGAAACCACAGGGCCCATAGCTTATATATTTAGCATGTAGCAATGGCAGGTGGTTACCAACATAATTCCTGCCAATCATGCCCCTGGGTTCCAAATGGGCCATGCCCCGGGGCCCCTTCGCTCCCATAGACTCATAATGGAAAAAAAGCTTCAAAAATCTTCTTCTCTGAAACCACAGGGCCCAGAGCTTATATATTTAGCATGTAGCAATGGCAGGTGGTTACCAACATAATTCCTGCCAATCATGCCCCTTGGTTCCAAATGGGCCATGCCCCGGGGCCCCTTCGCTCCCATAGACTCATAATGGAAAAAAAGCTTCAAAAATCTTCTTCTCTGAAACCACAGGGCCCAGAGCTTATATATTTAGCATGTAGCAATGGCAGGTGGTCACCTACATAATTCCTGCCAATCATGCCCCTGGGTTCCAAATGGGCCACGCCCCGGGGCCCCTTCGCTCCCATAGACTCATAATGGAAAAAAAGCTTCAAAAATCTTCTTCTCTGAAACCACAGGGCCCAGAGCTTATATATTTAGCATGTAGTAACAGCAAGTGGTCACCTACATAATTCCTGCCAATCATGCCCCTGGTGTCCAAAGGGACCACGCCCCGGGGCCCATTAGCTCCTATAGACTCATAATGGAAAAAAGCTTCAAAAATCTTCTTCTCTGAAACCATAGGGCCCAGAGCTTAGATATTTAGCATGTAGAAAGGGCAAGTGGTCAACTACATAATTCTATCCAATCATGCCCCTGGGTTCCAAATGGTCCACGCCCCGGGGCCCCTTCGCTCCCATAGACTCATAATGGAAAAAAAGCTTCAAAAATCTTCTTCTCTGAAACCACAGGACCCAGAGCTTAGATATTTAGCATGTAGCAATGGCAAGTGGTAACCTATATAATTCCTGCCAATCATGCCCCTGGGGTCGAAATTGGCCACACCCCTGGGCCCCTTAGCTTCTATATACTCATAATGGAAAAAAAGCTTAAAAAATCTTCTTCTCTGAAACCACAGGGCCCAGAGCTTAGATATTTAGCATGTAGCAATGGCAAGTGGTCACCAACATAATTCCTGCCAATCATGCCCCTTGGTTCCAAATGGGCCACGCCCCGGGGCCCCTTAGCTCCTATAGGCTCATAATGAAAAAAAAAAGCTTCAAAAATCTTCTTCTCTGAAACCACAGAGCCCAGAGCTTAGAAATTTAGCATGTAGCAACGGCAAGTGGTCACCAACATAATTCCTGCCAATTATGCTCCTGGGGTCCAAACAGGCCACGCCCTGGGGCCCCTTAGCTCCTATAGACTCATAATGGAAAAAAGCTTCAAAAATCTTCTTCTCTGAAATCACAGGGCCCAGAGCTTAGATATTTAGCACGTAGCAACGGCAAGTGGTCACCTACATAATTCCTGCCAATCATGGCCCTGGGTTCCAAATGGGCCACACCCCCGGGCCCCTTCGCTCCCATAGACTCAAAATGGAAAAAAGCTTCAAAAATCTTCTCCTCTGAAACCGCAGGGCCCAGAGCTTAGGTAATTAGCATGTAGCAACGGCAAGTAGTCATCTACATAATTCCTGCCAATCATGCTCCTGGGGTCCAAATTGGCCACGCCCACGGGCCCCTTAGCTGCCATTGACTCATAATAGAAAAAAGCTTCAAAAATCATCTTCTCTGAAACCACAGGGCCCAGAGCTTAGATATTTAGCATGTAGCAACAGCAAGTGGTCACCTACATAATTCCTGCCAATCATGCCCCTGTGGTCAAAAGAGCCACGCCCCGGGGCCCCTTAGCTCCTATAGACTCATAATGGAAAAAATGCTTCAAAAATCTTTTTCTCTGAAACCACAGGGCCCAGAGCTTAGATAATTAGCATGTGGCAATGGCAAGTGGTCACATACATAAATCCTGCCAATCATGCCCCTGGGGTCCAAATGGGCCACGCCCCGGGGCCCCTTAGCTCCCCTAGACTCATAATGGAAAAAAGCTTCAAAAATCTTCTTCTCTGAAACCACAGGGCCCAGAGCTTAGATATTTAGCATGTGGCAATGACAAGTGGTCACCTGCATAAATCCTGCCAATCATGCCCCTCTGGTCCAAATTGGCCACACCCTGGGACCCCCTTAGCTCCCATAGACTCAAAATGGAGAAAAGCCTCAAAAATCTTCTTCTCTGAAACCATAGGGCCCAGAGCTTAGATATTTAGCATGTAGCAACGGCAAGTGATCACCTACATATTTCCTGCTAATCATGCCCCTGGGGTCCAAATGGGCCACGCCCCGGTGCCCCTTAGCTCCCATAGACTCTAAATGGAAGAAAGCTTAAAAAATCTTCTTCTCAGAAACTGTGAAGCACAGAACTTAGATATTTAGTCCAAATTGGCCAAATCCTGTGGCCCCTTAACTCCAACAAACTTATAATGAAAAAAAGCTTCAAACATCTTCTTTGAAACCATGAAATATAGACCTTAGATATTTAGTATATAGCAACACAAAATGGTCACCTACATAAATCCTGCCAACCATGCCCTTTGGGTCAAAATTGGCCAAGCCCCAGGGCTCATTAGCTTCTATAGACTTATACTGGAAAAAAAAACTTAAAAAAAATTCTTCTTTTCCAAAACCCTAAGGCACAGATTTTGTTTGATTTGAGGTTTTACATCCCTGTCAACACTGTATAGGTCATTTTGGAGATGTCTCTTCCAATTTTGTGGGACTTTTTACCCGACATTGAGATGAAATTACATCTCAAGCCCTGTCGCCCAATGAAACCAATAGGGTTTATACGCATGGACACCGCTTTGCCTGAGCTTAGATATTTAGTATGTAGGAATGTCAAGTGGTCTCCTACACTAATGATTTTCTGGTACACAGGTGAGCGATATAGGGCCATTGGGCCCTCTTGTATGTACTTCTCATAGGTGCAGTGCTCATTGCAAAAATCCATGAGTCATAGCTCCAGATAAGACGAGTAGCAAGGGCTGTGACATGCATAATAAAAATATTTGAAATCAATAAATATGTAGCATTGTCTTTTCATGTCATAAGGGGTTCTCTTAAATATGTCATTTCATCTCAATGTCAGGCAAAAGACCATCAAACCTGGAAACAGTGTCTCCAGAATGACCTAAGTAGTATTGACGGGGACATTAAACCTCGATTCAAACAAAACAATTACAGTATGCTCCAGTTGGAAGATGTTTTGTTTTTCCAAGATTTTAATTGTTGTGTGTAATATTAATAGTCTTCTTCTTGCTATGCCACTTCTACCCTTTGTTTTTTAGGTGCGAGAAAGGCTACGAGTGGCCCTGGAACGTGTCTCAACATTAGAAGAAGAATTATCTACTGCCAATACTGAGGTAGGCATAATTGGTATCTGTCAAATTACATGTACATGTTAACCCATTTAGTACCGCAAACCCCAAAACGGGTATTGGGCAAACAGTGCAGGCCCAGATCAGACGCCACAGAACGTGGCGTCTGATCAGGGCCTACACTGTTTGCATAAGGTTCAGCCATTTTCCAAATTAATTTTGAAGAAAACTCAAACTGACACCCCTAAATTTTGAAATGGACACCTGGTATATATGAGGAAGATTCCGTTTGGTACTAAAAGGGTTAAATGACTAATGAAATTTTTAGAAATCCTAAATTACATGGGTTTGCCCATGAACATAAGTGCATAAGTTTACATGTGGAAATAAATTCAGATCCTCAGGGATTAGCATTCATGGCAGTTTGGGATCTGGGGTAAGTAGGAAATCCCGTTAAACTAAAGGGAATTGCCCAAGAAGTTCGGAGTTAAAAGATGGGGACCATCTGGTACTCGGAAAATCAAAAGACTGATCTGAGTTGCCATCCTATCAGAACTGCTAGCAAAGGTGGTTTGTTCAAACTTTCAGGATAATACAGTGTTATGATTGATTTAGAACTTTCTATTTTTAGACCAATTATAAGGCATTGCATGCGAAAGTGAATGAAAAAAGAAATGGAGGGACAATAGTTCTTTAAAGAAAAAATTCTCATCAGAAGACATCTGCTCCTTATAGAAAGACCTGTAGGAGCAAGTTCTTTCATTGAAGAGTATCATAAATATCCTCTCCTAAAATTTTGACCAATTAGTTTCATGATCCAGCAAGGAGTCCAAAAGGTGCAGGCAGAATGGCAAGCACTGTAGACCCTGATCAGACAGATTTGGCTCTGGTCTGTTTGCTTTGGCCGGTCTGTCCCAATACAGTAAAACTTCGATGGCTCGAACACCGATGGCTCGTTTACCATGGCTTAGTTGAACCCATTTTTTAGTCCCTAGGGAATTCCTCAACATAAGAAGTAGTGTGGGATAATTAAGGACATTTTCGACTTTTATCTTGAAAATGTATGCTGTGTGTGCTCATTAGAATCGCCTCGTACACACAGCATACATTTTATTATGGAACACCGAAAAGATGTCCCAAAATTAACCCCGTTATGCCTCCTGGAAGTAACCCTCAGTGGCTCGAACTACCCCTGTCTCGAACAGATTTTCGAGGTCCCAAAGGTGTTCGAGCCATTGAAATTCGACTGTACTTAGGATCAGTGTGATAGGAAACAAGAAAGCATGCAGGAAGTCACAAGAGTTGTCTTCCTTGAATAATCAAAGCACTGAAAGCACTTGTTGGTTGATTGTCTCTGAGTGACTGCTAGGAAAATAATATTGAGCATAGAATTAGTCTGTTGTTGAAACATTATAGACCCTGATCAGATGCCGTGTGTCTGATATGGGTCTAAACTGTTTGCCCATGTCCCAGTGCATGAGCATAGTCAAGCTTTTGCAGATAACCAATCCTTTTACCTCTCACTGTCATGTGATACAGTCAAGAATAGTGCGGCTATGAATATCTGTTAACCTTTAACCTGCTGAATATTCATCTAAGCCACACCCATTTCGTTATATCAACCAATCAAATTACTTGATGTAATTTATTGCTACAAATTCGTAAACTGAATGTCAAACAGTGTAGATCCTGATCAGATGGCTTCTTCAGAAGCCATCTGATCTGGCTCTACACTGTTTGCAAAGATAGGGGTTGTCGCGAACAGCAGGGTAAAGGTTAACTGAATTTCGGAAATAAAGAAGAAAAGATACCCTGATCAATTGCATATTTATGGCAGCATGATAAGCTGTAATGTTCTCAGCTGGAACTTCCTTGTTCATTCATTGAAATCAGGAGATTTTAGCCAGTCACCATTACTATTCTAAAAATGAATTTGATTGCCAGGTGTTAAGAACTAGGAAACTATAGACAGCATTGCAAACACTGCAGACCCTGATCAAACTACAGTCTGATCTCTGTTTTCACTGTTTGCTCAAACACTTATAATCTCCTTTGTCAGTTGCTTTGTTTGTTTGTTTGATTTGCGGTTTAACGTCCCCGTCAACACTAAAAAGGTCATTTTGGAGATGTTGCTTTCAATTTTGTGGGACTTTTACCCGACATTGAGATGAAATGACATCTCAAGCCCTGTCCCCCAATGAAACCAATAGGGTTTATTAGCATGGACGGTCCGCCTCGCACCGCGGTTCCTGGACAGGCTTAGATCCTCTAAGCGGTATACCAGTACTAGTGTGCGGGCCGGATTCAGCTCTGCGTGGAAGCATCATGCAGCCCATATATTTCTTCAAGCCCATATGGGCGGGGGCCTCCTTTGTCAGTTGCTGGCCAAAGAATATGCAGAGTAGTAAAGGCCTTAGGCAATAATCACACGGTAAAAAATGTTGAATATGGCACTGGTTAATTCCAATTGAGCTTTATCAAATGGAACACTGATGTCAAATCCCTTGAAAGCATGAAATACACAACAGAACTGATAATTGTAAAGTGTTTTCTCGGCCAGACTAGCTAGTGTCGGTCAATTAGGCCTCATCACTGACGTTATTTTCAAAATTCTGCAATTGTAACTTATTCCAAAGGACTACAAATATCTGCTCATGATGAAGGGCAGGGAGACATTTTACGACTGCAACACATTTCCTTATTACCAGCTGTAGCAAAGTTTAACCCTTCTCTTGCTGTTCACGACAACCCCTATCTTTGCAAACAGTGTAGATCCAGATTAGATGGCTTCTGAAGAAGCCATCTGATCAGGATCTACACTGACATTCCGTTTATGAATTTGTAGGAATAAATTACATCAAGTAATCTGATTGGTTCAAAGTCAGAAATGGGTGTGGCTAAATTGAATATTCAGCAAGAGAAGGGTTAATATTCCCTAGAAAGCATGGAATACCATAAAGATCCTAAAAATTTGGACACCTTGAGGACTTGCTGCAATTCTCCTTTAATTAAAAACAAGTTTGTAAGGAGTTCAAAAGAGCAGACAGAATGGTGAGCTGTGTAGACACTGATCAGACTGCTTTTTCAGGAGCAGTCTGATCTGGGTCTGCACTGTTTGCTTAGGCCTCTCTGTCCCAATACTTACGATCATTACGGTACATAACAGAACCAAAAATTGTAGGGAGTTAAGGTTTTTCTTGCACACCAGACAAGGAAATCCGTGATTTTACCCTGGGATAGAAATTTATGTTCTGACCCTGGTGTTCCGACCCAGGCAACTAACATAAATGCGCTTCAATTCTATTCAACTGCCGGAACTACTTCCGCACTACTTTTATTTTGCAAACAATATACATGTGCGAGCTCTCAAAACTAACCGGAGGTATTGTGCAAGAAAAAGAATCCAATATGGGGTTCAGTTGTAGATGGGCGTTTCCAACCCTCGGGATGACAGTGCTGAGCGGAACCTCGGCGTAGCCTCGGTTCCGCTCAGCACGGTCATCTCTCGGGTTGGAAACGCTCATCTACAACAGAACCCCATATCAGATTCTTATATTCCGGGCCAGCCTAGCCTGACTAACTTCGGTCTCAGCAAAGAAAGTGTTGACTAGCCTGTCCACATGATGAAACCTGTGTAGTACTAGTTCGATAGTTATAAATTTGTCAGTGTTTGATTGTCGACTAAGACTGGGCAAGAAAAGACACAAACTTCTCAAACCTATTTTTGCATACAGGCAAACAGTGTGGACCCAGTCCTGATCAAACTACTCCATGAGGAGCAGTCTTATCCGGGTCTTGCAAAAATGACTTTCAAAGTTACCAGCGGGCAACAAAGCAGATGACAATTGTTGTAATTGGCAGCTTATGGGTTAATAGTTTGACTATGGACTTAGCCTACGCAATGTCTCCAAAATGACCTTTACAGTGTTGATGGGGGCATTAAACCTCAAATCAAACAAACGATACGTAAATAAAAAGATAAATAATAGCCAAATATGACTTTAATAGTGTTGACTGGGCTGATAATATTAATAAGTATTGAAAACTGTTCCAATAATTATTAGGGCCCCGCACTGAAAGTGTGGGTGCCCTATAGTAATCACTCTGTCCGTCCGTCTGTCTGTCTGTCCGTCCGTCTGTCCGTCTGTCCGTCCACAATTTTTTTTATCCTCCATAACTTTCTTATTTGAAAGTGTGGGTGCCCTATAGTAATCACTCTGTCTGTCCGTCTGTCTGTCTGTCCGTCCGTCTGTCCGTCCACAATTTTTTTTATCCTCCATAACTTTCTTATTTCCTGGATGGATTTAAATATTACTTGGCATCACTCTGTCCGTCCGTCTGTCTGTCTGTCCGTCTGTCCGTCCACAAATTTTTTTATCCTCCATAACTTTCTTATTCCTGGATGGATTTAAATATTACTTGGCAGAAATGTTAACCATAATGTGATGGAGTGTTGCGCGCAAGACTCAGGTCCATACCTCAAAGGTCAAGGTCATACTTAGAGGTTAAAGGTCAAAAAAGGGTCTTTCCTGTGTCCAATTAATAACTTTGTTATTATTCCTGGATGGATTTAAATATTACTTGTTAGAATAATTACAGTATCTGGCAAATGGTGTGGGAGTATTATGTAATGCATGTCCTGTATTGGCAACAAGGTGTTTTTAATTGGATGATGTAATATCCTTTGGTGTAAAAGATTTAATCTGAAACTAAAAATATTAAACATGAATGATTTATGAAATATTCACAAAGGGACACCATTGATTACTTTGAGCTATGCCATGAGAAAACCTAATAATTTCAAGATACAATTCTAAGATAAATTTTCAATAAAAGCATATATTGTTACCTAATAGAATTCATTCTGTTGATTATAGCAACATATTGAACATACTCTAGTTGTGCTAGTGCACTACCCCTGGTATCAGCGGTTGTTGAGGCATACTCAAAATTTTCATGTTTTACTTTTTGTCGCACCTGCTTACAGCAGGGTGTGATATAGGCGTCCGCTTTTCCGTCCATGCATCTGTGCGTTCGTCTGTCGACATTTACATCAAAGTTCGACATTCACCTCAAAGTTTTTATTTAAGTAAATTACAAACCTCAGCTTCCATCAAAATTTACATGAAACATCTCTCTGACCTTCTGTCTTTGTAAGCACCTTGACCTGGTGACTTTGACCTATATTTTGCGCTCCAGTGACTTTGACCATTATGTCAAAGTTTGACATTTATGTCGAAGTTTGTGTTGTAATCAACTACAAGACTAAACAACCATCAAACCTTTCATGACACATCTCCCTGAGCTCCTGACTAGGCAGGAGCATTGACTGGTGACCTTGACCTATATTTTAAGCTCCAGTAACTGTGACAAATATTAAGTCGATGTTCCAGATCTCCTAAATAAAAGGTGTACAATCATCAAATCTTGCATAGTGCTTCTACCAGATGTACTGACTCTGCAGGTACCTTGACCTGGTGACCTTGACCTATATTTTGCGCTCCGGTGACTTTGACATATTTTACGTCGAAGTTCCAGGTTTCCTCAAATGAAAGGCCCATAGCCATCAAATCTTGCATATTGCTTCTCCTATATGTACTGACACTGCAGGTACCTTGACCTGGTGACCTTGACCTATATTTTCCAGATCTCCTCAAATTAAAGGCCCACAATGGCCCCCGCTTATCGGGGCTTGAAGAAATATATGGGCTGCATGATGCTTCCAGGCAGAGCTTAATCCGACCCACACAGGGATACCCGTAAACCGCTTAGAGGATCTAAGCCTGCCCAAGCAAAGCAGTGTGACTCGGACCATCCATGTTTATAAACCCTATTGGTTTCATTGGGTGACAGGGCTTGAGATGTCATGGTCTGGTGAAAGTCCCACAAAATTGGAAGCAACGTCTCTAAAATGACCTTAACAGCATTGACAGGGACGTTAAACCTCAAATCAAACAAACAAAATATAGGCCCACGACCATCAAATCTTGCATAATGCTTCTTCTAGATGTACTTACTCTGCAGGTACCTTGACCTGGTGACCTTGACCTATATTTTTCACTCCAGTGACTTTGACACATTTTATGTTGAAGTTCCATATCTCCTCAAATAAAAGGCCTACAATCATCACATCGCGCACAATGCATCTCCTAGATGTACTGATTTGGCACGTACCTTGACTTGGTGACCATGGCCTGTATTTTTTGGTCCAGTGACTTTGACACATTTTATATCAACTATCAACTGCTAAGAATGAAATTTACTTAATTAATAACAACATTCTGATTGTGGCTCCTGTGACTTTTGCCTCCAGCAGGTGCGACGCTGTCTTCTGCGGAATTCTTGTATTCTTCAGGTGCTGCAGAAAATTCTGGAGTAGATGGCACTTTAATTATTTTTTATTATTTTTCAGTGAAAATAAGGCTGGACATTTCATTTGAATCGTCGACTGGCAGATGATTCAGATGTAATGTGAGGCCTTTTTGTTGAAAAATAAGTAAAAAATACTTTGAAAATGTCATCTGCTTTTCATGCTTAGCACCTGAAGGGTTAAAGTTGTTTTAAACTTGATACTTTACAAACGCTGTGGTGGATTGATTATACTTGGCATGATGATTGATGACCATTTTCTGGTGAAAGAATGTTAACCGCTTATGTACAATCATGTCCAGGAAGAGTGTGACATGGCTGACTGACTGGCCCCAAAATGACCTAAATAGTGTTTACTGGGCCATTGAATGCCAAACCAAAACAGAATGGTCAAAATATTTACTCAGTGCTTGTTTGTAATTCAGAGGTCAAGACTTGAAATTTTTGTTTCAAAGACGAGAGGGGAGTAGGCAGGCTACCCTGATCAACCATTTCATACAGGAAACATCAGGGTCCAGTTGTTCAAAACTAATGACCTCGTTTAACGAATCTATAAAACTTTGATCATTATAGCCTGGCTTTGAAAAAGTGTGGGCTATATTGGATTTGCCTTGTCCTTCTGTGATTCAGTAATTCTCTAATTCCGTAAGACTTTCAGATGAGTCTTTAAACCGAGGTCCCGTCTCCGTATGACCTTGGCTGTTAGTGGGACGTAAAACTAAAACTCACTCACTCACTGTAATTCCGTTATTCATGATAACTCAAAAATCATTTGAGGTATTTTCATGAAACTTCACACAAATGTAAAGCACTATCAGACGATGTGCAGAGCGCATGAACCATAACACTGGATTGCTTACTTTTGGAGTTATTGCCCTTTGAACATTGAAAAATGGCAACTGTAATTCCATTATTCATGATGACACAAAAACCGTTTGAGCTATTTTCATGAAACTACACAAATGTAAAGCACTATGAGACGATTTGCAGAGCGCATGAACCATAACTCTGGTTTGGAGTTATTGCCCTTTGAACATTGAAAAATGGCAATTTTAACCTTGTCATCAAAAACCGTTTGAGGTAATTTGATGAAACTTCACACAAATATAAAGCACTATGAGACAATGTGCAGAGCACATGAACCATAACTCTGGATTGCCTACTTTTGGAGTTATTGCCCTTTGAACATTGAAAAATGGCAACTGTAATGCCGTTATTCATGATAACTCAAAAACGGTTTTGGAGTTATTGCCCTTTGAACCTTGAAAAATGGCAATTTTAACCTTGTCAGCTCCATAACTCAAAAACCGTTTGAAGTATTTTCATGAAACTTCAAACAAATGTAAAGCACTATAAGATGATATGCAGAGCGCATGAACCATAACTCTGGATTGCCTACTTTTGGAGTTATTGCCCTTTGAAATTGAAAAATGGCACTTGGAAAAAACTCAGTACACTAACAATGTAACGAATTTGGTTTATTGGATAATTCTAAAATTCAATCCTTTTTACCACCTTTAATTAGAGGCTGAAAGCTGAAAACACTTTTTTTCTTGTATTTTTCTTTTCTGATAGCGCTATAGCGGGGCTATAGTCAGATCCTCTGACAGTTCTAGTATGCTAATATTTTTGCTGAAAAATTATGAGTAGCTACTTACATTTTTTTCAGCAAAATACCAAAATTTTAGATATTGAACTTGCTTAAACAGATAACAATTTGACCGCTATCAAGCTCTTTAAGCTAACAAGGTTTGAACAACTGGCCGCAAAATGGAGTGAGTAAGTGTTTTGAGTTTTACGTCCCACCAGCAGCTAAGGTCATACGGAGACGGGACCTCGATTTAAAGACTCATCCGAAAATCTGGAGAAGCCTGGGATCGATCCTGCGATCCCTGGTTTACAAGGCGAGTAGCGTAACCACTACACCACAGAGGCTTCTCCCCAAAATGGAACATTGGGAAACAGTGCAGGCCAAGATCAGATGCTGCGAACCATTGCTTCTGATCAGCACCAAAGTTTGTGAAAAGTTCAGCCATGGACTAAATGAATTTCTAAAAGCAATCAACATGACACTTCTAAATTTTGAAATGAACTCTTGCTTTTCATAAGGCGGAACATAGCCCCAGATAAGAGCGGGTATCCACATATTATTTTTCTTATTCCTGCACGAAAACAAATGTTGTGGGTATTCATTAGAAGCGCCTCAGCGAGGCGCTTCTGATGAATACCCACAATATATGGTTTTGTGCAGAAATAAGAAAAATACAAGTACTTTTCAGATGAAAAAAGCCCCATATCTGGAGCTATGAGGCGGAACTATCTATTCAGGACAAAATGACCAAGTAGACTGCTACAGATATCTACACAAATAGTGTAGCTCCAGATGAGATGGCCTCATAGTGAACGTCTCATCTGGATCAACCATTTTTGCCATTCTGTCATATTTACATGAATGGACATGCCCAAATTCAAGGATGTCCACTTCAGAAACTGAGGGGTGAAAAGGTTAAGCTATGATGAATGGGGCCTAAGACTAGTTTTCCCCTGCTGCTGGTACATTATTGATGCAACTAATAACAGTTTTGCATGTGAAACTATTTAAGTTAATGACATTGGGGTAAAAGACAGCTAGATAATTGTGATTGCCGCTGTCACAATGCTGGGAGAAAACTCATTTTACGGCCAAAGTAAATAATTGACCAGAAAAAGTAGGGTAAAATTCAGGTGGCCTTAGTGGCTTAGTTCGATGGGCATCTGTGAGGTTTGTGATCAGGGGGTTGTGGGGTTTGATCCCTGTAGGGTCCTGCAGCATTCTGTCATGGAGATGGGTCATGAACTATTTTCTGTGGTTATTCTGTCCTGTTCGATGATGCAAGAAAGGCAGTTGTCCATTTCTGGTGAAAGAATGTGCACTACCGGTTAACCAATTATTTATAAGACTGCCCGTGAAAGGTGTGGTTAAGTAAACGGCTTGGGTTGATTTCATTTGCCCTTGTGGCTTTAACCCTTCTCTTGCTGAATATTCAGTTTAGCCACACCCATTTCTGTCTATCAACCAATCAAGTTACTTGATGTAATTTACTGCTACAAATTCATAAACTGAATGCCAAACAGTGTAGATCCTGATCAGATGGCTTCTTCAGAAGCCATCTGATCTGGATCTACGCTGTTTGCAAAGATAGGGGCTGTCGTGAACAGCAAGATAAGGGTTAAGTGGAATGGATATTCAAAAATATTTTGGTGTCTTTTATCAATAGTGGTCTACTCATAAAAGAAAGAATTTTCTGTTGAGGAGCAAATTCTTGCATTTAGCTGTGGACCGCTTTTTTAGAAGGCCTGAATGATTAACACATTTTCTATCAGAGACCCAAAACGTGTACACTGGCAAACAGTTCAGGCCCAGATCAGACGCCACAGAACGTGGCATTTGATTAGGGCCTACACAGTTTGCAAAAACGTTCAGCTATTTTCGAAATAAACTTTGAAGAAAACGCAACATGAAACCACTTAATTTGGAAAAAGACTGGAGGAAGAGTCCATTGGGTACAAAAAGGGTTAAGAGTAAAGCATACAGGAAGTCATGAAAGTTGTCTCCCTTGGTAAAATGTTGAAATATATACAAAGTGTATCCATTATCCTTAATAATAGTATTGTACTGTTGTGTTTGGTTTGGAGGTTTATGGCCAAGTTAACTCTATTAAGGTGATGTTGAGGCAGTCAGTCATGCCTGTGCAGGCTGCTTGGGGCACATAGGAGCCAGGTTGTAAAAAAAACCCTGTTTTATATCACTTGCAAACAACAAAGGTGCTGATCAGACCGCGCATACGCACTTTTGTGTTTGCTGCTCAGACAGTACAGTACCTCTAGTTTCTGCATCTTAAACCTTATCCTGTTGAACACGACAACCCCTGCCATTTCAAACAGAGTAAATCCAGATCAGTTGGCTTCTGAAGAAGCTGAGAAGCCATCTGATAAGGATCCATACTGTTTGTCATTCAGTTGTGAATTTGAATGAATACATTATGTCAAGTAATTTGATTGGTTGATAATCGGAAATGGGTGTGGCAAAATTAATTTATTCAACTGGACAAGGGTTAAATGTGAAGATGTTTGTAGTCTGTGTAGCTGAGTAGTCTGGTTTGTGTCTTAACCTGTTGCAAACCTGGAAGATATTTTTTTCTTATGACGGTCACATATTATAAAATAGAAGTGAAGGCAATGATCAGGAACCGATACAATTATCCCACAGCTCCCATCAGTGACACCAAAGGGAAAGAAACACAAACATGAAATAAATAGACCCTAATGGAAACATCAATAGCAGAAAGCCAAAAGGACAGTTACTTTACCAAAAAATGTCTAATTGGCTATCCAAAACAAAATAATATATGCAATACAAACACTCAAAGACAAGCAATAACAAAAATAAACCACGACAGAAGAATCGCCTTGGAACAGTCAGTGAAACGAATTCCACTTGCGGGCTGGAATCGGTTTTACGTGGCCACAATCCTCACCCTTATTTCTGTCGCGATGTAGACAAATAATTTGTTCAGTCTGCATGAAGGCCTCCTAACTCATCAGTGCAACATCTTCGTTTTCTTATTGAAACATTTTCCTGCAGGACCAGGCAAGACATTTCTGATGATTGTATCAGGATATCTGATATCTGTTAACTACAAGTGGGAAGTTTGGATGACCATGTCATAAAACTATATCAATACTCCTTTTCCTGAGGAGCAAATTCTTGGAGAAATAGATTGGGCTGGATGGTCAAAGCCTGCCCAGGCAAAGTGGTTTGAGTATGACTGCCCCTGCATATAAACCCTACCAATTTGTTTGGGCTTTGGGCTTGATATATAATCATTATGTCTCCCCCGAAAAAATTTTTTTTCGGAGAGACATATTGTTTTTCCCCCGGGCGTCTGTCTGTCTGTCTGTCTGTCCGTCTGTCCGTCTGTCACACTTTCGTGTCCGCTCTGTAACTTGAAAACCGTTAGAGCTATCGTCACGAAACTTCGTATAAATATTAATCAGCATTAGATGACGTGCAGTGCGCAAGAACCATAACTCTCGCATTTATACTTTTTGAATTATCTCCCTTGGAAGTTTGTTGGTATGTATATATGTATGGGCAAATCGTGTCCGGTCAATAACTTTCTTATTTTTTGATGGATTTTAAAATTACTCGGCAGAAATATTAACAACCGTAAGACGATGTGTGGTGCGCATGAGGCAGGTCGGTACCTCAAAGGTCAAGGTCATACTTAGAGGTCAAAGGTCAAAAAAGGGGCCTTTTTTTCGTATTTGGTCAATAACTTTCTTATTTTGAGATGGATTTTAAAATTACTTGGCATAATTATTAACAACCGTAAAACGATGTGTGGTGCGCATGAGGCAGGTCGGTACCTCAAAGGTCAAGGTCATACTTAGAGGTCAAAGGTCAAAAAAGGGGCCTTTTTTTCGTATTTGGTCAATAACTTTCTTATTTTGAGATGGATTTTAAAATTACTTGGCATAATTATTAACAACCATAAGACGATGTGTGGTGCGCATGAGGTAGGTCGGTTCCTCAAAGGTCAAGGTCATACTTAGAGGTCAAAGGTCAAAAAAGGGGCCTTTTTTTCGTATTTGGTCAATAACTTTCTAATTTTGAGATGGATTTTAAAATTACTTGGCATAATTATTAACAATCATGAGACGATGTGTGGTGCACATGAGGAAGGTCGGTACCTCAAAGGTCAAGGTCATACTTAGAGGTCAAAGGTCAAAAAGTGGGCCTTTTTTTCGTATTTGGTCAATAACTTTCTTATTTTGAGATGGATTTTGAAATCACATGGCAGAAATGTGAACCAATATAAGGCGATGTGTTGCGCGCATGACCCATGTTGGTACCTCAAAGGTCAAGGGCATACTTAGAGGTCAAAGCTAAAAAAAGGGGCCTTTTTTCGGGTTTTGTCAATAACTTGCCTATTTTTAAATAGAATTTGAAGTTACTTGGCAAACATGTTAACTATCATGGGACGATGTGTTGCATGCATGATTCAGTTTGGTACCTAAAATGTCAAGGTCATACATAGAGGTCAAAGGTAAAAAAGGGGCCTTTTTTCGTGTTTGGTCAATAACTTTCTTATTTTTAGATGGATTTTGAAATTGCTAGGCAGAAATGTTAACCACCATGAGATGATGTGTTGCACGCATGACCCAGTTTAATACCTGAAAGGTCAAGGTCATACATAGAGGTTAAAGGTAAAAAAAGGGCCTTTTTTGTGTTCTGTCAATAACTTTCTTATTATGCCCCCAACTTTGAAAAAGTTTGAGGGGCATATTGGTTCTGGTTCGTTCGTCCGTTCGTCTGTCCATTACGCTTTTGATGCATAGCATAACTAAAGAACCGTGTATGCTAGGGTTTTGAAATTTCATATATGGATTCCTCATGGAAAATTAGCTGACGCGTATTTTTTTTCTCGTCCGGATTATGCCCCCTTCAAGAGTTATTGCCCTTTGAATTTTTTTTTTTTAATAAAATCTTGTCAGCAAGATATCTCAAAAACTATAGGAGCTAGAGCCTTGAAAGTTGATGATTATATTGATGGTGATAAGTAGATGAACTGATTAACTTTTGACAAAATTCCGAAAAATACTTTGTGAGTTATGGCCCTTTGTCATTTTGGTAATTTGTGCCCATTGTAATGTATGCTAAAAGTGATGCATAGCATAACTTTAGAACCATGTATGCTAGGGTTTTGAAATTTCATATATGGATTCCTCATGGAAAATTAGCTGATGCGTATTTTTTTTCTCGTCCGGAAAATGCCCCTTTCAAGAGTTATTGCCCTTTGAAATTTTTTTAATAAAATCTTGTCAGCAAGATATCTCAAAAACTATTGGAGCTAGAGCCTTGAAAGTTGGTGAATAGATTGTTGGTGATGAGTAGATGAACTGATTAACTTATGACAAAATTCCGAAAAATACTTTGTGAGTTATGGCCCTTTGTCATTTTGGTAATTTGTGCCCATTGTAATGTATGCTAAAAGTGATGCATAGCATAACTTTAGAACGGTGTATGCTATAATTTTGAAATTTCATATATGCATTTCTGATGGAAAATAAGCTAACGCGTATTTTTTTTCTCGTCAGGATTATGCCCCTTTCAAGAGTTATTGCCCTTTGAATTTTTAGCTCACCAGAGCCGAAGGCTCCGGGGGAGCTTATAGGATAGGCAGTTGTCCGGCGTTGTCGTCGTCGTTGTCGTCGTCTGACGTCAACACTTTCAAACATCTTCTTCTCTGAAGCCACTGGACCAATTCAGCCCAAATTTTATCTGTAGCATCCTTGGGCTGGGGGATTGAAAGTTTGTGTTTTTTATGAAAATTGGCCCATTAGTTTGGTTGCTATAGCAACTTAGAGCTCCCATAGACTTAAAATGGGGAAAATTGAAAAATGGCATTTACTGCCAAGCCACTGCAGATATTTTGACAAAACTTTCATAGAAATATTCCTTAGGCAATCTACTATCTGCCATATGATTTTAGGCCTACTGCTCATTTGTATTGGTTGCCATGGAAACCAAAATGAAAAAATAGAAAAAAAAAATACTTAAAAAATCATCTCAGAAACCGTATGCTCTATGAGGCTGAAAGTTTATGGAAATATTCACCATATTTGCCTTTACAGGTTTTGTGTTTTTTATGAAATTCGGCTCTTTAGTTTGGTTGCTATGGCAACTTAGATTTTCCATAGACTTATAATGGGGAAAATTGAAAAATTGCATTAACTACAAAGCCTTTGCAGATATTTTGACAAAACTTTCATAGAAATGTTCCTTTAGTAAACTTCTCTCTGCCATATGCTGTTATGTCAACCTGGGGGTCCAGTAGGTTGTGCCGGGGCCATGCTCCGCACCCAGTACTTCATAAAATGACTTATATCTCAGAAACCTTACAGATCCCCACCCCTAAACCATATATATTCTTGTTCCTATTGATAAGACGCATTCAGTGACACCAACCTGGAGGTCCTCCGGGATGTGCCGAGGCCATGCCCCACCCCCTCCACTTCATAAAAGGCCCAATATCTCGGAAACCATTCAGATCCCCACCCCTGAACCCTATATACTCTTGTTCCTTATGATAAGACGCATTCAGTGACATCAAACTGGGGGTCCCCCGGGATGCGCCGGGGCCATGTCCCGCCCCTCCATTTCATAAAAGGCCCAATATCTCGGAAACCTTACAGATCCCAACCCCTAAACCATATATATTCTTGCTCCTTATGATAAGACGCATTCATTGACCCCAAATTGGGGGTCTTCCGGAGTGCGCCGGAGCCATGCCCCACCCCTTCACTCCACAAAAGGCCATATATCTCAGAAACTGTTCAGATCCCCACCCCTAAACCATATATGTTCTTGTTCATTATGATGAGACACATTCAGTGACACCAACCTGGGGGTCCCCAGGGATGTGCTGGGGCCATGCCCCACCCCCTCCATTTCATAATATCACAATATCTCGGAAACCTTACAGATCCCCACCCCTAAACCATATATATTCTTGTACCTTATGATAAGACACTTTCATTGACACCAACCTGGGGGTCTCCCTGGGCCTTGCCCCACCCCTGCACTTCACAAAAGGCCTTATATCTCAGAAACTGTTCAGAGCCCCACCCCTAAACCATATATATTCATCTTCCTTATGATAAGGCACATTCATTGACACCAGCTTGTGAGTCCCCGGGGCATGCCCGGGCCTTGCTCCACCGCTTGACTTCATTAAAAGCCACATATCTCAGAAATAGTTCAGATCCCCACCCCTAAACCATATATATTCTTGTTCCTTATGATAAGACTCATTCAGTCACACCAACTTGGGGGTCTCTTTGTGCTGAGGCAATGTGCCCCGCCCTTCCACTTCATAAAAGGCCATATATTTCAGAAACCATTAAATCCCCACCCCATATTCATATATGTTCTTGTTCCTTATTATTAGCACACCTACTGTAGGTGTGTCCGCAGGGGCCAGTCCTCTCCTTTCCACTTCATGAAAGGATATCTTGGAAACCGTTCAGATTCCCACCCCTAAACCATATATATACTTGGTCCTTATGATGAGACACATTTAGGGATAACAATCTTGGGCTTTCCTGGGAACGACAGGGCATGCTCCAACCCCTCCACTTATATCTCCATCCATGCAGATCCCCACTGCTAAACCATATATATTCTTGTTCTTTGTGATAAGACACATTTAGTGATACCAACCAGGGCTCCATTGGGTCCATGCCCCACCCCCTCTACTTCATAAAAGGCCTAATGTTTCATATACTGAGTCCACATGGATGCTCATTTGGATATGGGGGTTCATTTGGCAGATTAAAATGATATCATGTTAAAATACATGGCTGCAATTTGGCAGTGCCCACCTGAGCTCTGGTGAGCATAGTGGCCCATGGGCCTCTTGTTTTTAGTAAAATCTTGTCAGCAAGATATCTCAAAAACTATTGGAGCTAGAGGCTTGAAAGTTGGTGAATATATTGGTGGTGATGAGTAGATGAACTGATTAACTTTTGACAAAATTCCGAAAAATACTTTGTGAGTTATGGCCCTTTGTCATTTTGGTAATTTGTGCCCATTGTAATGTATGTTAAAAGTGATGCATAGCATAACTTTAGAACGGTGTATGCTAGAGTTTTGAAATTTCATATATGGGTTCCTCATGAAAAATTAGCAGACGCATATTTTTTTTCTCGTCCGGATTATGCCCCTTTCAAGAGTTATTGCCCTTTGAATTTTTTTTAATAAAATCTTGTCAGCAAAATATCTCAAACACTATTGGAGCTAGAGCCTTGAAAGTTGTTGAGTATATTGGTGGTGATGAGTATATGAACTGATTAACTTTTGACAATATTCCGAAAAATACTTTGCGAGTTATGGCCCTTTGTCATTTTGGTAATTTGTGCCCATTGTAATGAATCCTAAAAGTGATGCATAGCATAACTTTAGAACTGTGTATGCTATGGTTTTGAAATTTCATATATGCATTCCTAATGGAAAATAAGCTGACACATATTTTTTTCTCATCCGGATTATGCCCCTTTCAAGAGTTATTGCCCTTTGAATTTTTTTTAATAAAATCTTGTCAGCAAGATATCTCAAAAACTGTTGGCGCTAGAGGCTTGAAAGTTGGACCATGAGTCATGTGCAAGACCAAGGTCCATACCTCCAATGTCAAGGTCATACCTAGAGGTCAAAGGTAAAAAAAAAGGACAGTCAATAACTTCCTTATTCTTTGATGGATTATGAAATTACTTGGCAGAAATGTTAACCATCATGAGACGATTCGTGTACCGCAAAGGTCAAGGCCATACTTAGAGGTCAAAGGTAAAAAAGTGCTTTTTTTGTTTACGGCCAATAACTTTTTTATTTTTCTATGAACATTTTTGAAGTTACTATGCAGAAATGTTCATCTTCATTAGATGATGTGTTGCACACAAGACCCAGCTCAATACCTCCAATGTCAATGTTATACGTAGCAGTCAAAAACGGGGGAGACATCTGTGTTTTTGTAGAAAAACAAATTCTAGTTTCATATTAATGTTGGTTAAAAGTCCCACAAAATTGAAAGGGACATCTCCAAAATGACCTAATTAGTGTTGATGGGGACATAAAACCTAAAAAAAAAAAAAAAAAAACCTTTAGAAGGAGACTGTCTTTCAGAGGGGATGAGTTTACAGCAAAGCTAAAAGAATTGCCCAAATCATCTCTGATATAGAATATGGTGGAAAATATGTCAGGTCTATCATTTCTCTTCACACATACATTCGTACATCATTGTTTCCAAAGTGTAGAAAAATAGCAGTATACGAGTACCACAACCTTATTTTAATACTATTGTCAGATACACCGCAACCCTACTATAACACTTGGTCTGTTACACAACACCTTTATTACCCTATTGATGGGATCCATAGCAGCAAAAAGTTATACCAAAATGTATAGATTAAGCATAACAATGACCATTTATGGTCAATTTTTTTCTAAACAATCAGTGCATTTTATTGGTTCATCTTTATTCAAAACCATGCTTTATGCAACCAAGTTATATTCAGAGCCCTAGATAAGTGTGCGTTATGCATTTTCACGCATATTTTTAAGCGAAAAACGCATTAGAAATGAAACCCAAACGTAAGAAAACGTACCGATAGGTACGCAATCCCAGTTTTTATCAAACTTAACCGGAATTGCAGTACATGTATTTGCTAATCGAACACGCTATAATCCGTTTCATTACAAATGCTTATCGATTTTTTGGTTGGAATTGTAAGCGCTTGGGCCACAGTGCAAACAATCAAACAACATGGCTTCTCCTACTGGTCAAGCCCCCGCCCATAGGGGCTTGAAGAAATATATGGGCTGCATGATGCTTCCACGCAGAGCTTAATCCGGCCCGCACACCAGTACTGGTAAACCGCTTAGAGGCTAAGCCTGTCCAGGAACCGCGGTGCGAGGTGGACCGTCCATGCTAATAAACACTATTGGTTTCATTGGGCGACAGGGCTTGAGATGTCATTTCATCTCAATGTCGGGTAAAAGTCCCACAAAATTGGAAGCAACGTCTCCAAAATGACCTTTACAGTGTTGACGGGGACGTTAAACCTCAAATCAAACAAACAAACAAATCTCCTACTGGTCAATTTAATGTCCGTGCTGGACGTTTCAAGAAGAATTACGCTGAAAATACGGCGTCATTGTTAAGATACTTAACTAGGGATGAGCAGGCAGAAGAAAACAGTGAAAAGATTGTAAGAAAGAATATTGACAGTGTTGACCGTTCGGAAAAAGGCCAAAAAGCATTTTGGCACAACTGTTTCATTCATTAAATCTTTACTCATTGACTTTTCAACTTCCGCATTGGAATTTAAAACAGGTAGTAAAATACTCATTAGCTGAAAACCTTATCTAGAGCTCTGTATATTGAACAGTTTTATAAAGGTGTGTAGGTCAAAGTGTTACAGTTTCTAAAGTAATAGACAGTACATATTGTTTTTTCTTCTTCTTTTTTCAGTTGTTCACTCTTCGAGAGCAACAAACAAAGTCCCGACATTCTAGTGGTTCTACAGAAGATGGCCGTCATTCTGTGAAATTAGACACAACGTCCCCACCCCCAGGATCTGATCACATTATAGAGAAAGATCTGCACCCTAAAGTAGGTCTTTATTTTTAGCTCAGCTGTTTTCGAAGAAAACGGCGAGGTATTGTCATAGCTCTGGCGTCGTCTGCGTCGTTGTTGCTTGCGTCGTTGTGCAAAAACTTGGATATTGTGTAATATCTCTGTCATTACTGAGCATATTTACTTGAAACTAGGACAAGTTGTCCATTATGAAAAGGGGAACTCATACCAATAGGTAAGGTAACCCTCAAAATATTTTTGGCACAGTTATGCCCCTTTTTCGACTTAGAATTTTTGCTGCCAAGCGTTGGCACCCACATGCGGTGCTCTGGAGCTTAGTTGTGGAAAACTGATAAAATCATTATTTGATCTTTGTATGTTTTTTGTGCATTAACCAAAGACTTGGGAAATAGAAGTGAAGGCAATTATCAGGAATCTATAAGTGAACCCACAGCTCCCATCAGAGACATCAAAGGGAAAGAAACACAAACATGAAGCAACCAGACCCTAATGGAAACATCAACAGCGGAAAGCCAAAAGGACAGTTGCTTTCCCACAAAATGGCCAATTGGCTGTCCAAAGCAAAATAATATATGAGATGCACACACTCAAAGACAAGCCATAACAAAAATAAACTGCGACAGAAGAACCGCCTTGGAACGGTCAGTGAAAGGAATTTCACTGAGGGAAGCAGTTATACCCACTCAGAATATAATCTTCCAGGGCTGGTTGAATGGTGTTTGGGTCATTGACTAAAGCTTAGGTCAGCGTGTTTATAGGACAGGATACTCAGCCAAGAACAACAGTATTTTGTACATACCTAATGATAACCTTCAAGATGTCTTGGTCCAGTTGTTAAAAATTGATGATGTCACAGTTGTTGAAAACGTCATTCATTCCATAGCATGGCAGATATTTATACTAATATTTTTGATGACAAAAGTGAGTATCTTTTGCAAAAATCTCATTTTCGTGTCTATTTAAACTATTGATCAGTGGTAATCTTATAGACAACAGCAAAACGGGTGCCTCAGCATTGTTAACTTTGGGTTGATTGTTCGTCAAAATCATCCATTGTGGCAGTGCATGGCCAGATTTAAACTAAAGACCTTATTTGCTGTTGTTTGTCATCACACAGACCATAAGATGGCTTTATACACATACATGTAGTCTGTTACTCAGTTACTTGTTGAGTCGGTTGACCTAGTGAGCTGATTTGTTCATGTGATAAAGTTGTTAGCAGAATTTGACAGGCAAGTTTAAACTGACCTATCAAAATTTTCTTAAAATGTGAGGAATAGCAGCATTAACCCTCATCCTAATGTCTAACTCTACTTCGTTTGAAACAGTTAGAAAAGAGTACACCAGACCCTCTTTATAACATCATTAATGGGGTCCAAAGCAGATATGATGTTAGTTAAACAAAAATGTACAGATTATATAGAAAAATGACCATAAATGGTTATTTTTCTATATAATCTGTACATTTTTTATATCCATCTTGAAACTGTTATATTCAAACCGTGTTATAATGAACAGTGTTATGATTAGATTGTTTCGTTTGTTTGTTTGACTTTGGGTTTAACATCCCCGTCAACACTGTGTAGGTCATTTTGAAGATGTTGCTTCCAGATTTGTGGGACTTTTACCCTACATTGAGATGAAATGACATCTTAAGCTATGCCGCCCAATGAAACCAATAGAGTTTAAATGCATAGACGGTTCAACTGGCACCACTTTTCCTGGGCAGGCTTAGAACCTCTAAGCTGTTTACCGGTACTCATCTGCATTTGTTTCCAGCTCTGCGTGTAAGCACCATGTAGCCCAATCTATTTCAAGCTCCGATGGGCATTCTAAACATCACTAATGATTTTCTGGTACACAGGTGAGCGCTACAGGACCAGTTGGCCCTCTTGTTTTTACCCATCTTGAAACTGTGTTATTTCCAAACCGTGTTACAACGACAGTGTTATAATGAGGTTGTGGTGTATTTTGACAATGCTATGTCATGCTAGTCATGATTGTTGCTTTAAGGGGAATGGGAACACCTGGTAGATTTGTCCGCCATTTTTCAAAGGGAGACAACTTTCGGGACTTCCTGTTTGCTTTTCTATAAGCCCTGTCCCACTGAAAAAGGGGTCAACTCTTAAAGGAAAGAATTTGCTCCTCTGGAGCAAATTCTTTCCTTTAAGAGTTGACCCCTATTCACATGGGAGACAAAAATACTTTTGCAGGAGTTACCTCCCCTGATTGTGTACCCATTCCCCTTAAGGTTTAGCTGGCCTTGGTGGCTCAGTTAAGCTGGCATCTGCAAGGTTTGCGATCAGGAGGTTGTTTGATGTAAATCTGTTAAAAATAAGTCTGATGATGCTTAAAATAACTATAATTTCTTCTGTTCAGTTAAGGCGCAGTGCTATCCTGAATGATGTTCAAAATTAGAAAATTATGGGAAATGGGGTCTTAAATTTCCTCATTTGGTTTTAATTTAGTAACATTCCAGTAATTTCTGCAACATACCTGTAATTAAGGCAGTGTGAAACAGACATTTAAAGTGCATGGTTCAGGCAAGCTGGTGCATATGTGCTGTCTTGCCTGAACCTTCACTGTTTTGCTTACATCTAATATGGGACAGGGTGAACTTTCAGGCAGATAGATGTGCCTGATGGTGTGTTGGCTGATGCATCCTTTGCATGTTTTGGTTTTTGATGCTGTTAAGATACTGTTTCGGAAACAATTAATTCTTAGTAATTCTAAATATGTAATAAAGTTCGTGCCAGAGTCAGGACATTTAACGTTTATTAAGAGCTTAAAAGGTTCATATTATGGCAGTAATTATTCTGTAAATGCCTAGACATGAAATACTGTCTTTATCCTTCAACAGTTGGTGGAATGGTATCCAGTTCAGAGCCAGGCAAGGAGGCTCAGTCAGCTGTGTGGCCAACTGGTGTCACGTCTTTGATCATGAAGATCATGAAATCTTTTCTGTTTCTGTCCCTTCCACTGATTCAAGAAGGGTAGTTGTCAGTTTTTGGCAATAACATGTGCACTGTTTATGTATAGCCTGCTTAGGATAAGTTTGGTTTAATGCTTACAGAAATTTCAACCGTTTTTGTTGCTCCTGCTCGAAGCACGGCACGATATGAGTCTGGTTTCCTGTACGTTCATTCATTGAGGCGGTTCTAACGAGCACCCACAATCAATGTTGAAAGTAGAAATAAGAAAGATGTTATCATTTTGACCCAAAATATGTTATTTCTGACACCATGTTAGATGCCATTATGTCACACGGACATGTTTTCCTAATGCACCAGTACTCGCAGTGCTTTGATTTCTCCAATTTCTTTTACAGCGTTTATCTAATGGTTCAATAGATCCAGATTCGGAAGTGAATAGAGTGATAGAATTGCAAGAGACTGTAGAAAAACAGAATGCGGAACTTACTAATACAAGAACAAAAATGTTAGAACTTAACAATAGGTTTACTGAAATTGAGGAGAGCTATACTACATCACAGAAAGATTTAATAAAATCTCAGGAACAAGTTGTGAAATTACAAAGGGATCTCAGAGAGGTAGGTATTCAGAAGAGATTGGGACAGTTACACTGTTGCAGGTGTCAGGTTGGTATTCAGGAGGAGTTTGCAGGTTTGATCGCACTGAGTCTTGCAACACCCCTTTCCCCCCTAAATAGATCGTGAAATATTTTATAAGCCTGCCCAGTGTGGTTAAGAAAACAAAATGACTGACTCATTATGACCTAAATAGTGTTGACTTGGACTGTAAGGCAGTCTTTGAAGATGTTCTGTATGTCTCTTTACCTGACATTATGATAACCCTCAGTAGCTCAAACTATTCCTTCCTTGAACAGATTTTCATGGTCCCAAAACCTTATCCTGCTGAACATGACCAAACAGTATACATGAGAACTTCGATGGCTCGAACACCGATGGCTCATTTACCATGGATGAGTTGAACACATTCTTGAGCCCCTAGTGAAATCCTCTACATAAGAAATAGTGGGGGATAATTAAGGAAATGTTGCTCTTTTATCTTGCAAATGTATGCTGTGTGTACCTCATCAAGGCGATTCTAATGAGTACACACAGCATACATATTCATCATATAACACCGAAAAGATGTCTAAAAGTATCTCGTTATGCCTCCTGACAGTAACCCTCAGTGGGTCGAACTAACCCTGTCTCAAACAGATTTTCGTGGCCCCAGAGGTATTCGAGTCATTGAAGTTCGACTGTATTCCTTCCTTGAACAGATTTTCATGGTCCCAAATCCTTATCCTGCTGAACATGACCAAACAGTATAGATCCAGAAGCCATCTGATCAGGATCAATGCTGTTTATGCATTGAATTGAATGAATACAGTATATTAAGTACAGTAAAATTCCTATATTAGAACCACCTTGGGGACTGTTCAAATGTGGTCTTTAAGACATATATTCAGGACATCATTTTATGTGTTCTATAATGAAAAATGTATGCAAGATAAAAGACGAAAATACCCTAATTTTTACTCTCCCTATTTCTTAGGTACAGAAATTCCCTAGGGACTCAAGAACAGGTTCGACTCAACCATGGTAAACGAGCCATCAGTGTTCCAGCCATCGAAATTCTACTGTAAATGGTCAAAATTCAATGGCTCAAACACTTCTGGGACTTCTTGAAAATTTGTTTGAAATAGGGGTAGATTGAACTACTGAGGGTTAAACATAAAATGCCAATCAGGGCAATTGTTGTGCTGCTTACTTTAACCCTTGTCCTGCTGAATATTTTAATATGCCACACCCACCATTGATTATCAACCAATCTGATTTCTTGATGCAAATCATTGCAACAAATTCATAAACTGAATGGCAAACAATGAAGATCCTGATCAGATGGCTTCTTCAGAAGACATCTGATCTGGATCTGCATTGTCTGAAAAATCAGACATATCCGGGCTCAGCAGGACAAGGGTTAAAAGTCATTTTTGCAAACAGTGTGGACCCAAAATCAGACCATTCCTCTAACAGCAGTCTGATTTGGGTCCACACTGATTGCCTATATGCAAAAATATTTTTAAAAAGTTTGCAAAAAAATTTAACAGACGACCTAGGCAGACAACATTTTCAGTTGTAGAAGTGCAAGGCCAGGAGGCAAAATGGGGATGACTTAGGGATATTTATTTGATCTTTAAAATGAAAGTATGTAGTATGAACTCCTTTGCAATGAAGGTATGTTGTGCATACTCGTTAGAATTACCTTATTTAGACAATTCTGATGTGTAGCACAAGGTATATTTTCGAAATAAATAAGAAAAAAACTCGATAGTATCAGTGTAATGATATCAGGATGTACAAGAAAAATTCCCTAGCAAATTAACCATTTAGATGCCAATCATAACAATTGTTGGCTGCTTTATTGTCTGCTTTTTACTTTAACCCTTGTCCTGCTGAATATTCATATATGCCACACCCACTACCGATTATCAACCAATCAGATTACTTGATGCAAATTATTACAACAAATTCACAACCTGAATGACAAACAATGTAGATCCTGATCAGATGGCTTCTTCAGAAGCCATCTGATCTGGATCTACATTGTTTAAAAAAAAAGGCATATCCGGGTTCAGCAGGATAAGGGTAAAATCCAATGTTGCAGCCAGTATGGACACAGATCAGAGTGCTCCTCTAGAAGCAGCTTGATCAGTGTCCACACTGTTTGTCTGTATGCAGAAATATTTTTAAAAAGTTTGCAAAAATAAGTAGCAGACGACACAAACGTTTTCAGATGCAGTTTTTCTTGGCATCTTAAGGGTTAACTCTTAAGATGCTATGAAAAACTGCATCTGTAAACAGTCTGTTTATGTCATCTGCTACATTCTTTTGCAAACTTTTCAAACTTATTTTTGCATACAGGCAAACAGTGTGGACCCTGGTCAGAGTGCAGTCTGATCAGGGTCCACAATGTTTGCAAAATTGTTTTTAAAGCTACCAGCACTAGTCCCAGCACACAACAAAGCAGATGACAATTGTTGTGATTGGCATCTTAAGGGTTAAAAATAAATTCAAATTAGCCATGATAAACAAGTCATTGCTAGCCAAGCCATCAAAGTTTTATTGTATACAATAGCCATATTTGACTGCCAGGAGTCTGTGAAGTTTAGTGTAGGAGTGTGATATCTTCTTGTAACAGCTGGTCACATGGTCACATTGTCCAATCATATCTTTTGTTTCAAGCTCTTAACCCTAAAGGTGCCAAGAAAAAGTACATCTGAAAATGTCTGTTTATGTTGTCTGCTATGTCTTCTTGCAAAGCTTTCAAACATATTTTTGCCTACAGGCAAACAGTGTGGACTCTGATCAGACTGCTCATAGAGGAGCAGTCTGATCAGAGTCCACACTGTTTGCAGCAATGACTTTTAAAGTAACCAGCGGGCAACAAAGCAGACAATTGTTATGATTGGCATCTTCAGGGTTATGTGATCATAATGCTCAAAAGGCTAAGCACTTTTACGAAGTGAGTCATGTTTCACAATCGCTTATCAACTTGAAATATACAGTTAAATTGTCTATTTTAAGACAACCTTTGGGACTGTTAAAAATGGTCTTTAAGACCACCTTTGAACAGTCCCCAAGGTGGCCTTTAACAGACCCCAAAACCCAAAGAAAGAATCACTGAAACCTCCTCAATACTCTTTTAAAAGCTAATTTAGTCTTAATTTTAGGTGGTCTTAACAGCCAAATTTTACTGTACCTCAAATTTGATTGGGCTTTGGGACTGGCTGTTACAAAAGATATGCTCCTGAGCAAAATCCCATGGAGATTTCACGAAACTCAACAGTCAAATTTGCTGCTACAGTCAAACTTCAATGGCTCGAACACCTTTAGGACAATGAAAATCTGTTCGAGACAGGGATAGTTCGAGCCACTGAGGGTTACTTCCAGGAGGCATAACGGGGTTAATTTTGGAACATCTTTTCGGTGTTCCATAATAAAAATGTATGCTGTGTGTACTCATTAGAATCGCCTCATCAAGGCGATTCTAATGAGCACACACAGCATACATTTGCAAGATAAAAGACTAAAATCTCCTTAATTATCCCCCACTTTTTCTTATGTAGAGGATTTCGCTAGGGACTCAAGAATGGGTTCGACACATCCATGGTAAACGAGCCATCGCTGTTCGAGCCATCGAAGTTTTACTGTATTTTCTAAGTTTTAACATGTTCTTGTATACATTTCAGTCTATAGCACAGAAAGAGGACCAGGAGGAGAGAATAGCAACTTTAGAAAAAAGATATTTAAATGCTCAGCGTGAATCCACGTCACTACATGATCTAAATGATAAATTAGAAACAGATTTAGCAACTAAAGATAGCCAGCTCAAAAGTGTAAGTACTCAGTAATAACAATTCTTCCAGATTATATTTTTTGCAAATCTGCTGTTCGTTTATTTAACACTTATTGACCCCTTTTGTTCATAAAATCCCAGAACAGGTGATTGGCAAACAGTTCAGGCTTAGAGCAGATGTCACAGTCACAGACCTTATTTTCAAAGTCACAGGCGCCTGAAAACTGTCAATATAAGCCACAAATGGCTTATCTAATGAACAAATTGATGAATTGATTAGATTTTGGTGACGACCTAATTTCCAACGTTGCAGGCTTTTGAAAAAATTAATGAATTTTGGTCAAACTTAGTACAATTAGAACTCAACACTCATGTGAAACGGCTCTCGTAAACATGATAGATACTTGGTTGCAGGCTATCGACAATAGTAAAATGATTGGTGTCGTGCTGGTCGATTTTAAGAAAGCTTTTGATCTAGTGGACCACAAAATTCTTTTAGATAAACTAAATATATATGGCATAAGAGATGAAACTTTACATTGGTTCAAAACCTATCTTACAAACAGGAAACAGGCCCCCGCCCATAGGGGCTTGAAGAAATATATGGGCTGCATGATGCTTCCACGCAGAGCTGAATCCGGCCCGCACACTAGTACTGGTAAACCGCTTAGAGGATCTAGGCCTGTCCAGGAACCGCGGTGCGAGGCGGATCGTCCATGCTAATAAACCCTATTGGTTGCATTGGGCGACAGGGCTTGCGATGTCATTTCATCTCAATGTCGGGTAAAAGTCCCACAAAATTGGAAGCAACGTCTCCAAAATGACCTTTACAGTGTTGACGGGGACGTTAAACCTCAAATAAAACAAAAAAAAAAAAACAAACAGGAAACAACAGGTTTCAGTAAATAACACAAAATCAGAGCTCAAGCAAATTTCATATGGGGTCCCTCAAGGTTCTATTTTAGGGCCACTCTTATTTCTACTTTTTATCAATGACCTACCATTACACACAAGCAATGTCTATACAGATCTCTATGCCGATGACACAACCCTGTATGATATCAAGGATTCCATCGAACATATTGAGAATAATCTTCAGTCTGCTTTGACCAACCTCCATATATGGTGTAGAAATAATGGAATGATCCTCAACTCATCAAAAACGAAGGTAATGCTTGTAACAACAAACCAAAAGCGCCAAAGGCTTCAAAAAGATAATCTTGATCTAAAGTTCTATAATGAATCCCTTAATACGATTTCAAATGATAAGATTTTAGGAGTTAATGTTGACAATAACCTTACCTGGTCTGATCACATTAAACATGTAACGAAAAAAATTGCTTCAAACATCTGGCTCTTGTCAAAGATTAAAAAATTCTTGTCCAAAGCTCATAGGGTTCAATTTTATAAATCCTACATCCAGCCACACATTGACTTCTGTAGCATTGTCTGGGGAAGTTCTTCCGAGTCTAATAAATTAAAAATATTTAAATTACAGAAGCGTGCTTGCAGGGTAATCCTTGATTATAATGTTGATGACACCAGTGAAGCCATGAAAACTCTTAAGATTATGTCAGTATATGATCGGCTTTATTTAAGAAAAGCTAAATTTATGTTTAAAGTCTACAATAATGTAACTCCTACGTACATTTCTGAAAACTTCACTCTTAGAAATAATCTTAACACAACAGTTCACTTAAGATCATCTACTGCTAGGTGTTTTGTCCCACCTAAGCCCAGGACAGAATATTTCAAGCACAGTTTAAGATACTCTGGGTGTCTGGTGTGGAACAGTCTTCCAGAAGAGGTTAAAAATTCCCCCACTCTTGAGACATTCCACAACAGATGCTTAAAGTGGTTGGTTACTGATCAACTTTAAGTGCCCCATCCTGCAAACAGACAGGTATTTTCATGATTTATTTGAGTGAGGACATCACTCATCTGCACATACTGCATGTATATATTAATATTTTACTCACTTCTTGGTGTTTGGTAACTATGTATTTCTTTGTATTGTAAAAATTATTATAATGTTCAATATATTCACAGGTTAATACAGTAAAGAAGTTTATGTTTAAGGTTTGAGGGAATACCCACTCTGTGTTTCTAAACCTTCATGGGTGTTACCTCAAACTTTTTAGGTATGAACAGGTTTTAATGTCTACTTGTATAAATGTAGTTACACATGTTATTATTGTACTGTTAATACTGTTTATACTGAGGGCCTCATGGAAGATTAGCTGTTACTTGTATTTTGTACTTGTATGTGCTAAATGTTGTCACCCTCTATAAATAAAGTCTTTACTAATATATCATTACAATGTTTGGATTATCTGTGTCCTATCTCTTAAATGAAATTTAATTTGTGCTCAAATATATCATGCAGACACAATAAATTCAGCCTACCAAACACTTGATTAGATTTAGTTAACATTGACCTCTTTTTCAAAGTCAGATGGTTATGATATATAAGGTTCTAGTTTCATATAAAACTCCCCAGAAGCTTGTTTCATAGATTTCGTATGAAATGACCACTTGTGTAAGATCCTCTATATGGCCCCAGCTTATTGGGGCTTGAAGAAAAAAGATGGGCTGCATGATGCTTCCACCCAGAGCTGAAACCAACTGCACATGAGTACTGGTATACTGCCTGGAGGATCTAAGCCGTCCCAGGCAAAGTGGTGCGAGTCAGACCACCCATGCATATAACCCTGTTGGTTGACAGGGCTTGAGATGTTATTTTGCTATCAATGTGGGGTAAAAATCCCACAAAATTGGAAACAACATCTCCAAAATGACCTATACAATGTTGTGGGGAATGTTAAATCTCAAATCAAACAAACAAACAAGAGATCCTCTATATTTCATGAATGATCAGTTAGAGGCAAGTTTTGCAGATTACAAACTACCTTTTTAATGTCATAGAATATTTTGTCAGTCGAAGTCTTTTGCCTGACAGTTTAAATATAATAATGCATCTGAAAGCTTTTCATAGGTGATATAGCTCATATTTTCAGTTGTCTAATCAAGAATTGTTAATATCTCTTACAGATAGAAGAAAAAATAAAATGTGTTCAAGAGAAATTAGAAGCCTCCGAACAAAAGTTACAGCAATCATTACGGAAAGCGGAAACGTTACCAACAGTAGAGGCCCAGCTAGCTCAGAGAATGGAAGCTTTGTCAGAAGCAGAGGAACGACATGGCTCTATAGAAGATAAATTACAACAATTAGAAGCTAAAGTATCAGAAAAAGAAACAGAATTACAAAGGGTATGCATAGAAGCGAATTCAGTGGGTAGTTGGTGATAATTTTAAAAACCTATGTTGTGGTTATTCATTTGAACCGCCTCGCAGAGGTGGTTCAAATGAATATCCACAACATAAGTATATATGGAGAAATAAGAAAAAAAATCATTTGGTTTTCACGAAATACCCAACTTATCATGTGTAGTCAATTGTATTGTTACCATTTTGTACAGGAAACACAAAGCTGGGACATTGTCAAACAGTGTAGCCCCAGATCAGGTGCCCAAGATCAGACCTTTGTTTGCAAAAAGTTAAGCCATTTTCCAAATAAATCTCTAAAAATAACTCAGCCTGACACCCCTAAATCTCGAAATGGAATCCTGTTAAATGGGTTAACAAATCCAGATTGGGCAATGATTTGATGTCTGTACATTTTATAATGGTCTGAAGACTCGGTTGGGTGAGGTGAAGGTGTTGTGTATCTTCCGGCATCTTCCATCTGGTATTTCCGTACAGTATGTCCTTTCAGCAGGGATGATGACTATTAATTCTTCTGTTTCTTATCCCGCTGTTCACGACAAATTTACCGGCCCCGATAGCTCAGTTGGTAGAGAGTCCGCTCCGAGGAACGTGAGGTCACGGGTTCGATCCAGGGCTGCAACATACCAAAGTCGTTAAAAATGGTACTAGCTGCTCCTTGCTTAGCACTCAGATTTACGGGATAGAGCTAGGACTGGTTGACCCAGTGTCGGGATAATGTGACTGGGTGTGGTATCATGAAATGTGCCTGGGACATGATACTTCAGTGAGGCAGCACTATAAAAGTGAGCATTGAGCTCCCTGTTGCAACCAGACACCGTTGTGATATGACTGAAAAATTGTTGAAAGCGACGTTCAACCCGAATTCACACACACACACACACACACACACACACACACACACACACACACACACACACACACACACACACACACACACACACACACACACACACACACACACACACACAACCCCTACATTTGCAAACAGTGTAAATCTAAATTAGATGGCTTCTTCACTACTGAAGAATATATACACTATAATTAATTTATGTAGAGGATATGGGTTAATTTCCTCATTCTACCCTGTCTGTTTCTTGCATCTCCTTTACTATCTCTTCTGTCCCTTTCCTTCCTTTACAATTTGACCCACAAGCAATTATGTTTCAAGATAAAAAGGATTAACGAGGTTATTTAAGGGGAATTGAAACACCTTCAGGGGAAGGGAACTCCTGCAAAAGCAAATTTGTCTCCCTATGTCAATAGGGGTCCACACAGACTCCTTATTCTGTGTGACAGATTCTATAGAAAAGCAAACAGGAAGCCTTGAAAGTTGTCTCACTTTGAAAAATGGGTTAAAATCTGCCAGCTGTATCCATTCCCCTTAAATATTAATTGTCCTTATTTCTTTTTAGAGACATGTTGTGGGTACTTGTCAGCTTAGTTTTGCTTCTGACTTTTGGCCAGGAGGTTAAGGTTTGATCCTTGTCGTGTTTAGCATTTCTTTTTGGTGGAGATCATGATATATTTTTGGTGGGCATTCTCTGCCTCCCACTGAGTCTAGAAGGTGTTGGTCATTCTCTGCCTGCCACTGAGTCAAGAAGGAAATATGCACTGTGCTATTGAACTGCTTGCTTATCCGCCTGTCCAGGAAAAGACTAAGACTGGTTAGGTAAACTCACCAGCTGAACATGACCTAAATATCGTTGACTGGGCTGTTAAACTCCACACAAAACCAACCAAAGCAGATGATCAATTTTAATTTAGGGTAATGGATACACCATGCAGATTTTTCTGCCATTTTTTACAGGGAGACAACTTTCGGGACTTCCTGTTCACCTTTCTACAAACTCTGTCCCATGGAAAAATGGGTCTAATCTGAAAGGAAAGAATGTCCCATGGAAAAAGGAGTCTACTCTTAAAGGAAAGAATTGAGGAGCAAATTCTTTCCTTTAAGAGTTGTCCCCTTTTGACATGGGAGACAAAAATACTTTTGCTGGAGTTGCCTACCCTGAAAGTGTTTCAATTCCCTTAATCCCTGTCATATAAGAGTTGACTCCTATTGAATACTTTTGAAGTAGTTACCTCCCCATGAAAGTGTATCCATTCCCCTTAAGAAACAAATTGTTCTTAATCCTCTTCAGAAACCTACGGTATAGACATTTGCTAGAGTTATCCCATCTAGACAATTCTAACAAGTACCCACAACACAGGTTTTGATGAAGAGATAAGAAATTATCATCATTTACTTATCTGATTAATTCTTTACTTATCTGGGGCTATAAAGACTATTGTGTAAAAAGAAGAAAAAAAGTGTTTGTTATATCCGTAAAGAACCCTTTTATACGGGCCTACTTGTTTTATTTTTTCAGGCAAGAAATCGAGACAAGATGAATGAAGAGCATAATGCCAGATTATCAGCGACTGTAGATAAATTACTAACAGAATCAAATGAAAGATTACAACTCCATTTAAAAGAGAAAATGCAAGCATTAGAAGAAAAGAACCAATTAACACAAGAATTAGAGAGAACTCGGAAAGCTTTGGATGATAACCAACAAGAAAAGGTAAACATGATTTCTTGTTCATTTCTGAATGTAATGTGATTATGTGACTTTCTATAACATAATAGATGTGTGTCTAGCTGGTGATCAGGAGGTCACTGGTTTGATTTTCGCTGTGTATGGCAACATTCTTTCATAGAGATTTATAAAAGAATATTGTCTATGGTGGTTCTCCCTCTTCCAGTGATTCAAGAAGGGCAGATTCAGTTTCTTGGGGGAAAAAATGTGCTGGTTGACCACCCACTGGCTGAAAATGCCCTTAATATAGGTGTTGACTGGGCCATTTAACTCCAAGTCATTCTCTGATTCGTATGGAATGTCAATTTTCATAGGCTGTTTAACCCTTATCATGCTGTTCACGACAACCCCTATCTTTGCAAACAGTGTAGATCCAGATCAGATGGCTTCTGAAGAAGCCATCTGATTAGGATCTACACTGTTTGGCATTCATTTTATGAATTTGTAGCAATAAATTACATCAAGTAATATGATTGGTTGATAGAAGCATTAGAAGATAAGAATAAATTAACACCTGAATAAGAGAGAACTCGGAAAGCTTTGGATGATAACCAACAAAAAAAGGTGAACATGAATTCTTATTCACTTGTGAATGTAATGTGATTATATAGAGGATCTTACATGAGTGTTCGTGTATTATTGAGTTTATTAAACAAGTTGAGGAAAAGGGATAAAATGCGAGGCTTTACCGAGCATTTTATCCATTTTTCTCACCGAGTTTAATGAATTCAGTAATACATGAGCACGAATGTAAGATAATCTATTTATCATATGACATTTGTAACCCATTTTATTCACGACTGTTTACAAAAAATATCAATATTCCCCAGTTACTAAACGCGATGTCGTTAAGGACGTACATGTAACGTTACGGGACGTGTCTAGCTAATTTGCATATTTAATCCACTAGTGGATTATTGAAAATATTACATGACGTTATTACACTCTCAGACGCGACATCATATGATAAACACAAATTTTTATTCACTTGTGAATGTAATGTGATTATGTGGCTTTCTACAACATCATAGATGTGTGTACACAGGTGATCAGGAGATCACAGGTTTGGTTTTTTTGCTGTGTGCGGGAATATTTCTTTCATAGAGATTTATAAAAGAATATTTTCTATGGTGGTTCTTCCTCTTCCAGTCACTGGAGAAGGGCAGTTTCAGTTTCTTGGGGAAAAAATGTGCTGGTTGACCACTCACTGGCTGAAAATGACCTTAATAAGAGTGTTGACCGGGCCATTTAACTCCAAATCATTCTCTGATTCATATGTAATGTCAGTTTTCATAGACTGTTTAATACCACTGTCAGAACTTGCGTTTTTATGTCCCGGGTCACGATAATGGGGATATATTGTTTTGCCCTGTCTGTTTGTTGGTTTGTACGTGGACAACTTCAACGTTGGTCATAACTTTTGAACCGTTTGAGGTAGAGCATTTGCATGAACGTTCCTTTTGACAAGAGCTTTACATTCATGCAAAAAAATTTGATCTGTGACCTTGACCTTTGACCTACTTAAAAGAAAAAAATAACATCGGCCATAACTTTTTAAATGCTTGAGATATAGCCTTAATATTTGGCATGTATGTTCCCTGTGACAAAAGCTTTACATTCATGCAAAACATTTTGACCTGTGACCTTGACATTGACCTTTGACCTACTTAAAATAAAAAAATAACATTATGTTAATCACTTTTGAACCTTTTGAGATAGAGCCTTCAAATTTTGCATGTAAGTTCCTTCTGACAAGAGCTTTACATTCACACAAAAAAATTTTGATCTGTGACCATGACCTTTGACCTACATGAAAGAAAAAGTTAACATTGGTCATAACTTTTGAACCATTTGAGATACAGCCTTCATATTTGGCATGTAGATTCATTGTGACAAAAACTTTACAGTCACGCAAAAAATTTGACCTGTGATCTATGACCTTGACCTTTGACCTTCTTAAAAGAAAAAAATAACATTTTCGAACCGTTCGGATAGAGCCTTCATATTTGGCATGTAGCTTCCCTGTGATAAGAGCTTTACATTCATGCAAAATTTTTGGACTTGACCTTTGACCTACGTAAAAGAAAAAATAAAATTGTTCATAACTTTTGAACCGTTTAAGATAGGGCCTTCATATTTGGCATGTAAGTTCCTTGTGTCAAGAGAAGCCTCCGTGGTCGAGTGGTTACGCTACTCCCCTTGTAAACCAGGGGTCGCAGGTTCGATCCCGGGCTTCTCCAGACTTTCGGATGAGTCTTTAAACCGAGGTCCCGTCTCCGTATGACCTTAGCTGTTGGTGGGACGTAAAACTGAAACACTCACTCACTCACTCCTTGTGTCAAGTGCTTCCCACTCAAACAAAATATATTGACCTGTGACCTTGACCTTGAACTGTGACCAACTTTGTAAAAAATAATGACCATGCCCGGGGGCATGTTCGTGTTTCACAAACACATCTTGTTGGGTAAACAATGACCTGAATATTGTTGATGGGGATGTAAAACCTCAACACGAACCAAAGTTTGTCTAGGTAAAGGGAGTAATGATGATATTTGCCTATATTTAAGGGATAATTTCCATTAATCTACTTAAGAAACTTACGTTCAGGATACTTTTGGTAATTTCCTCATAGAGGTGATTCTAACAAGTACCAGAAACCGGTTACTCAGCTCATATACTAGGTGTCATGAGTTTGATTCCAGGCTCCTCCTGACCTTTGAATTAATCTTTAAATGGAAGTTCCATCTCCGTATGACCTTAGTTATTAGTGAGACATTTAATTAAAAAACAAACAAGTATAACAAGTACTCACAACACAGCTTTTTATCAAAAGAAAACTGACTTTAATTATCCTGATTCCTTTCACTTGGCTGGAGCTGTGAGAGCAGGTCCAGTTGTTCAAAGCCTAGTTGGCTTAACGAGCTTGTTAGTGGTCATATTGTTAACTGTACTAGCCAGCACAATATCTAAAATGTTGGTATTTTTGGTGAAAAAATGTGAGTAGCTTTTGCATATGCAAAAGCTACTCACATTTTTTTCAGCAAAAATATTAGTATATTTGCCATATTAAATGATCAAAGTTTTAACAATTCCTTTACCAATGACATCGTTAGTTTTGAACAACTGGCACTACACTGCCAGCTGTGCTGATGTAATAATAGTTCTGTAAAGCAATTTCATATTTACATTGACACCTTTTGAGCTAGAAACTGTACTGTCTGTTTTAGGAGAGAATATTAGAAGATTTACAACGTGCCAAAAGAGAAGTAGATACACTCAGACAACAAATAGAGCATTTAGCAAGGTATGTTTATGTACTGTTATGCATAAGAATTTATTTTTTTGATTCCCACTTTCACCCCACTGGTGACCTAGCTAATAACATCATGTTTATTCTTCTTAAAGAACTTTCTGGAAAGAAATGAGTCACAGATTAATTTTATTTGGTAAACAACTTGTTTACAAGGAAAAGTACTTTAGAATTTTCCAGAAAGTTTGGGGTGGCATTATTTTTAGAAAATTACCTAATCTTATTCCACAGCCCTCTGGAATGTTCTAGAGAAATCTTAGGGTCTATAAAAGAGCTCGATATTTCTCTTGGAGTCAGACTTTGGAGTTGGAAGTTTGGGATTTTAAGAAAAGTTGTTTCTAAATTCTGTGTTGGATTGTTAAAGGATATCATATTTCATTTCGGACTGTGAATTCTGTGGGATCAAGGAAAATAAATTCATTCAAGGATATTTCATAACAGAGCTAAGTACATTTAATTTTCTAACTTCTACAGCTTAAGGATACTTTGTAAATAAATTTTGTTAAATTTTTCCAAAAGGCTTGTTTGCTTTTTCTTTCTGCTATGCCCGGCTCGTAACAGTACAAAACTACTTTTATAATGTCTTCACACTGACCACCTGGTTGTTGGAATAAAAATGTTAAGGAAACATTTATTTTCAAAAAAAAATCAATCATATGTCTTCCTACCCAAGGGGAGGATGATATAGTGTGTTTTTGCATTGCCTGAACCAATGGATAGATTTTTACCAAACTTGCATAGTTACATCGCCAGAATGGGCGAAACAGTCATAAGCATTGGTAGCCTTACAGGCTCCCAGTAAGGCTCCCAAAAACTCAATAGGCGGTGAAAATACCTTGTCTTCACCCTTCCTCATGGAAAATATGTTAATTGTGGTCAAACTTGATACAATATATTATTGTAAACTGCTGAACACTGTCAAATTTGGGCCAGAAGTAGCTTGTCAGATCACTGGAATACCAAGATAACCAAATGTTGCTCAATCTTCACTATTTTTTTCCTAACCAATAGATGAATTTCAGCCAGATTGGGTGCAGTATATCACTTCAACATAAGATAGATATTAGATTTTGGTGGCCTTCCTACTTTCGAGGTTGCATGGGTGCAGAGGTTACTAAATTTTTGTTTGTCTGCACCTTATTGAATTGGTTGAAGAATTCTGGTGGAACTTGGTACAGTATACCAAGGCATGATATAATGTATTCATGTCATTTGATGTGTCACCAGTAACAATTCTGATTCTGATTCTGATGGTCTGGGAACAAAGTTTCCTCCTAAATACATTCCTAGTTTGAGAATTATTTTTGTGTATGACGTGATAATATTCAGCCAATGCCTGCCCGGAAAAGTTTGGTTAGGTTAACTGACTAACTCAATATGACCTTAGTAGTGTTGGTTTGGATGTTAAACTCCCAACACAAACAAACAGTGGTTTTAAGATTTTTCTGCCATTTTCAAAGGGAGACAACTTTCGGAATTTCCTGTTCACTTTTCTGTAAACACTATCCCACTGAAAAATGGGTCTACTCTTAAAGGTTTATTATTATTATTAGAGGTTCTAAGCATGTCCAGGAACCGGGGTGCAAGGCGGACCGTCAGTACTAATAAACCATATTGGTTTCATTGGGCGACAGGGCTTGAGATGTCATTTCATCTCAGTGTCGGGTAAAAGTCCCACAAAATTGGAAGCAACGTCTCCAAAATGACCTTTACAGTGTTGACGGGGACGTTAAACCTCAAACAAATCAAACAAAAACAAAAACTCTTAAAGGAAAGAATTAGCTCATCGGGAGCAAATTCTTTCCTTTATTTGTTTGTTTGTTTGTTTGATATGATTACCATTAAGAGTTGAGCTATTGACATGGGAGACAAAAAAACTTCTGAAGGAGTTCCCTCTCTGAAGTAATCTTGGGCCACAACTTAGCCCATGTTGAGTTTTATTTTGAATGCTCATGTGTGAATTTGTTTATTTCAGGCCTGGTGATGGCTACCCAAGCCTGGTTCCCAGTCCAGATGATAGTGTTACAAGGAGACATAACAGAGGCAGGGACTCACTTGAGGACCCAAATAAGGTTTGTATTAATATGCTGCTTTCTTAATACATTTTCCCTTAAATCACTACATTTGTTGACATCATTTGTTTTTCAGATATTTTTATCAACCAGATTTTCCAACGGAAAACTGCTTATTAAAATAAAATGATGTACATCAGCGGATGGGCAGGTGAGTGGGTGTCAACATTTCATTTCCGGAGCATAACTCCACAACCATTTGAAATATTTAATGATACTTGGTAGGATTATAAAACAGGTCGGTGTGGAGTGTTGAGTGCAAGAATGACAACTTTGCTTGTCTTAGTTCTTCAAATATCTCCCCTGATCCGTATTTTTACTTGATTTTCGTTTCCAGAGCATAACTCAGCAACCGGTTGAAATATTTTAATAATACTTGGAAGGATTCCAGAACAGGTTATTGCCGAGTGTTGCATGCAGTATGACAACTCTGCTTGTCTTTATTTTTAAATTATCTCCTCTGATCCATATTTCTCAACATTTCCTTTCCAATGCAAAGTCTGCAACTGTTTTAAATATTTTAGTGATACTTAGTAGGATTATAGAACAGGTCAATGCAGAGTGTCATGCGCAAAAATGACAACTTTGCTTGTCTTCGTTTTTGAATTATCTCCCGTGATCCATACTTATGTCTCTTCCCCCCCCCCCCCCCATTTTTTTTTTCGGGGAGACATTTTGTTTTTCCCCCGGGCGACTGTCCGTCTGTCACAAAATCGTGTCCGCTCTATTAGAGGTCAAAGGTAAAAAAGGGGTCTTTTTTGTGTTTGGTCAATAACTTCCTTATTTTTAGATGGCAGAAATGTTAACCATCATGAGACGATGTGTTGTACCTCAAAAGTTCAAGGCCATTCTTAGACGTCAAAGGTAAAAAAAGGCTTTTTTTGTGTACGGTCAATAACTTTCTTATTTCTCTATGAACTTTTTAAAGTTACTTTGCAGAAATGTTCATCTTCATTAGATGATGTGTTGCACACAAGACCGAGGTCAATACCTCCAATGTCAAGGTCATACTTCGAGGTCAAAAAGGGGGAGACATCTGTGTTTTTGTAGAAAAACAAATTATAGTTTTACTTCATTTTCGTTTCCGGAGCATAACTCGGCAACCTTTTGAAATATTTTTATAATATTTGGTAGGATCACATAACAGGTCATTACAGAGTGTTGTATGCAAAGATGACAACGCTACTTGTCTTCGTTTATGAATTATCTCCCCTGATCCATATCTTTGGACATTTCTTTTCTGGAACATAACTCCGCAACCATTTGAAATATTTTAATGATACTTGGTAGGATTATAGAACAGGTCATTGCAAAGTGTCAGTGCAAGAATGACAACTCTGGTTATCTTCAATTTTGAATTATCTCCCCTGATCCATATTTATACCCCCGACATACGAAGTATGTCATTTTTTACTCCCGACATACGAAGTATGTCCGGACATACAAAGTATGTCAGGGGGTATATAGTTTTCATCTTTCCGTCCGTTCGTTAGTTCGTTCGTTCGTTCGTTAGTTCATTCGTACTTCCGTCCGTCCCGCCGTTCGTCAACCTTTATGTCAAAGTTTTGCGTTAAACCTTTTTGATAGCTCATATCTCTGTAACCACATGTTAAATTCTCTTCATATTCGGTAAAGGATATCTCTGTAGCATTACCTTTCATATGGAATAACTAAGCCCCTGGGTCAAGCCCCTGTGTGGGCTGTCTGTCTGTCCGTCTGTCTGTTCATCTACTTTTACGTCAAACTTTTGTGTTAAACCTTTTTGATTGCTCATATCTCTGTAACCGCATGTTAGATTCTCTTCATATTTGGTAAAGGATATCTCTATAGCATTTCCTTTCATATGGAATATCCAAGCCCCTGGGTCAAGCCCCTGGGTGGGCTGTCTGTCCGTTTGTCAACTTTTACGTCAAAGTTTTGTGTTAAACCTTTTTGATTGCTAATAACTCTGTAACTACATGTTAGATTCTTTTCATATTTGGTATAGGATATCTCTATAGCATGTTAGATTCTCTTCATATTTGGTAAAGGATATCTCTATAGCATTTCCTTTCATATGGAATATCCAAGCCCCTGGGTCAAGCCCCTGGGTGGGCTGTCTGTCCGTTTGTCAACTTTTACGTCAAAGTTTTGTGTTAAACCTTTTTGATTGCTAATAACTCTGTCAGTCCGTTCATCAATATTTACGTCAATGTTTTGTGTTAAACCTTTTTGATTGCTCATATCTCTGTAACTACATGTTAGATTCTTTTCATATTTGGTAAAGGATATCTCTATAGCATAACCTTTCATATGGAATATCTAAGCCCCTGGGTGGGCTGTCTGTCAGTTTGTCAACTTTTAAGTCGAAGTTTTGTGTTAAACCTTTTTGATTGCTTATATCTCTGTAACCTCATGTTAGATTCTCTTCATATTTGGTACAGAATATAGCTATAGTATTAACTTTCATATGGAATATCTAAGCTCCTGTGTCAAGCCCCCGGGTGGGGCTATGGGTCAATAATAAGGACTTACACATTTTGAACACATCCAAGTTTTGTGTTAACTGTTTTGGTTTAAACAATATTTATTAGAATAAATTCACATATATACATCGCATAATAGTATATGGTACAGGATTTGATAACTGTTTTCATTATACTCCTTGCATACAAAGTATATCAAAGGTTATAATTTTTGTCTTTCCATCTGTTCATTATTAGTTAGTTTGTTGTTTCTTTATGCTGTGACCCTTGTCAGATTTGTCAGTTTATACATGTATATTGGTCCTTTTGATCTTAGAAACAACAGCGACTAGAACTGTTAAATTTTGCATAATATTTTCTCTTGAAATGCAGACAATAATAAATGCAAGTAATAATAAAAAATGCATTGCTTTATTATGTCATTATACAGCTACTTTAATTCAGCAAATGTTCTATGACAGCCTATTCTATGTTTGTTGTTTCCAGTTGAAATTGTTCCAAATTTTCAACAAACTTTGAATTTTTATTATTCAGCAAAGACAAGCAGTCTCATCTTTGGATATGATAAATTATTCTATATTTGTTGAAATGCAATAGTTATTGTCAGTGGACTAAATGGAAAGTTTATATGGAAAGGTTCAATGCTACAAACAAATTTTCATTTCCACTAAAAGGGGATGGCACTGGTCGGGGGTATACGTGCCCCACTGGGCACTTTCTCTAGTTTTACTTTATTTTCGTTTCTGGAGCATAACTCAGCAACTGTTTCAATATTCAATATTTCAATAGTACAATAAACAAACAAACTGCTGTAATGATAAGTATTGGGACAGACAGGCCTAAGCAAACAGTTCAGATCCAGATCAGACTGCTCCTTTAACTGTTGCTAAAGGAGTAGTCTGATCAGGGTCTACACCATTTGTCATTCCATCTGCACTTTTTGGACTCCTTACTGGATTATGGATCACACTTGTTAAAATTTAAGAAGAATTCTGAATTACATCAAGCTCTCAAGGTGTCCAGTTTTTTAGGATTTTTACAGTATGCAAACTATTTTCAGGTGAACACACTCAATGAGCAGGAATGGGAGAAACTACAACAAGCCAATGTGTTAGCTAACGTCCAACATGCCTTTGACACTAGTGACACGGAGGGCTCCGGAGACAATGAGAGCTTGATAGGTGCTTTTGATATGTTGTCACCGTCAGGACATACAGATGCACAGACATTAGCTCTTATGTTACAAGAACAATTAGATGCAATAAATAATGAGATTAGGTAGGTACCTGTACCAATTTCTTGGAAATTGTTTGTTTTATACACTACCACATGATGGTGGTTGAGTATTCTGTTATACTCTCTAATATGCATCAATCAGTACAGTTGTCAATCAACTTACCTATATAAGATTTTATTCTTAGATTATCTTCAAGTCTTTTGTACTTATTTTTATTAATTGACTATCCTGTATTGATCGGAGGTCATCCATATTAACACCAGGTCAAGCAACATTAATTGAGGTCAAGTGAGGACAAAAAATCAATAATCATGCTTTTTCAATTGTTTGTGTGAATTAATAAAATTGTCATTAATCAAGTTATTTCGCATTGACCCAGTTACAGGTCCTCAGTCAGCTGCATTGGCCCTAGGTCTTCGGCCTTGGGCCAATGCAGTAGACCTCTGCTTGGAAGCTCCATGCAGCCCAATCTATTGCTCCAAGTCCCGATCGGTTGAGGCGCTGGTATCATGCTATGCCTGCAATGTTGTTATTACTGTTTTTCCTGTAAGTCCATTCTACATCACAACCTCTTTATAACATTATTCATTGTAAAACGGTTTTGGATATAGATGGATTCCAAAAATGTGTTGATTATATAGAAAAGTGACATTTTAATTTGGATATAGTGTGGTTCAGTTTCTACTCTGGACCCCAACAATAATGTTATAAAGGAGTTGTGGTGTATAGGGAATATATGGATGAAGCTTCATAGATACATAGAACACTACTTTTATTGTGGCCAAGAACTTTCTGATACAAGAGTTAGCTCTGCCCTTTAACATACCTGAAAATGATTTTTGGCCAGTAGTTCATTTAATGTATAAAATCTGGATGAAATTTTACATATGTATGGAAGACTAACGGTGACATATAGTGGACAAGGTATTTTGCTGGCCCCTGTAACAGGTTCAACTCAAACAATGGTATCAGAATAACACCACACAATAATGTAAGTACCAGGCCTATAGTGATGCCCTGAAAAATTCTGTTTTCCCAGAACTATTCCTCAATGGAAGTCTTCCCTCTTCTGAGGTAAATGACATGACTGCAGAAGAGTTCAAAGCCTGTGTGGTATAGACATATGGTATGTTTTAGCATCCCTCTGTAAATAGATTGTGAATAGTTTTAAGGACACATCCAGAGAGTCTAAAGTTAGCCACCTACCTAACTGAGGTGACGGCCAAATGTGACTGACTGGGGACAGCTAGAAAGGGTAGGGTAAGGAAAGGGGTTGGGTTGGGTTGGGGTAGGCTTGGTCAGATGCACAACCACTTGGTGATCAGGAAGTCACAGGTTTGATCTGCCCCAGAATATTGCAATATTCCTTTGTCAAGATTAATCATGAAATATTTTCTAGAGTCATTCTTACCCTTCGGCTGCATCAAGAAGGGCAGATATCAATTTCTTGCACACCAGACAAGGAATTCAGTGATTTTACCCTGGGATAGAAATTTATGTTCTGACCCTGGTGTTCCTACCCAAAATCGAATATAATCGGGTGTTTGATAAATGCACTGGTTGATTACGACCTTGTATGCGCCTTCGTTAAAGTTGACGTCACAGCAAGTTACGTGACGTCACTAAACATTCCTGCAGTGTCAACACAATATGGCGGACGTTGGTATGGAAGGTATGCAAGAAAAAGAATCCTATATGCAGTGATTTTTTTAGGCGTGCGTCCTGCGTCCTGTACGCATAATTTCGCCAGAGGACGCATAAAAATATCGTCGGCGGGTCCTGGGACGCATAAAAATTCTCGGATGAATGTACGCTTGCTTTATGAGCTCTTACTTTCGTTTTCGGAATGCAAAAACGGTGTTTAAGTACAATATTTGATAAAACCCAGACGTCTGATATGGATTAAAACTGTTTGATAATTTATAACGGTTCAATTATGACACTAATGTTAATCCCTGTCATATAATTGCCACCCTGTGGTGCGGGACGATTAGGTGTGAAAATATGGTCAAGTTTTGTCTCCAGTTTGCGTTTATTCCCCAATCATAAAATTTAATCCGCAATCAATGTGAAAATTATTTAATTGCTCCTAAGTCGAGTTGCTACGACTATTCTACTATCTCGTGAATGGTTATGTTTTGGCGCCAAATAGCAGACCCTTGGCGAGAAAAGTTGAACGCTTTAATTTGTGTTAACACATCTATATGTTGTTGTTGGTTATTGACACGGAGCTTTAGGAAAGCGCTGTTTTCCACAACCGTTTTGCTATCGAGATTTTTTTACCTTTACCGTTTCCAAACAATTTTTTATGAAAGAGATACGCCTCATGAAGATAAAACAATAGACACGTGTGGGGTTGCTGGGGTCCAATGACGTCATTTACCGATCGCGTGCAGGAAAAAACTAGCGGTGGTTTGTGGGCCGCAGTTTGGATGCCGGAATTCGATGTTGACATTGAACTTGCTTGTTTATTTCGTTTAAAATCAGAGTTTAGGTATAATACTCACAAAAATCGGGCTTGCTTGGTAATGGAGATTGTTATATTACTCATGTGTAAGTACAATTGAGTGGACAATTATTCAATTAAACGTTATTTATGTCGGGAATTGTAAAAGGATAGAGCATAAAATGCGATGCATCGTATTTTCAGCTGACAAAAGTAAAAATAAAATGGTCCAAAAATAATTTAGGCGGGTTACCCGCACCCTGAATATGGGCCTGTAAAAAAAACGGGTAATACACGCCTGAATACGGTATATACATAAGTTTAAATAAAATCTGAAAACGGGCAATGATCAGGAATTGCTACAATCCAGAATTCATGCATTCCAGACTACAAGACTTATTCTAGGGTGCAAAAGGTTTCACAATGGGTCCTGGGTTGGATGCATGGTTTGGGTCTGGGATGCATTAATTCTGGACCCAGTGGGTCCCAGGACTCATAATGGCAAATTTGTAAAAAAATCACTGTATATGGGTGTGAGGGGTGGATAGAAAAATCCGTCCCTCGGGATCACTGTCCGGCATCACTCGGCAAGTCTCCTGATGCCGGACAGTGACCCTCGGCGCGGATTTTTCCATCCACCCCTCACACCCATATAAGATTTGTTATATTCTTGGGAAAGAATGTCACTGTACTGGTGCTTGTGTATGAGCCCCTCTAGGTAAAAGTGAGGTTAGGTAAACCGATTAACTCAAGTGATCTTAACCCTTACCATGCTGAATATTAAATGCATAACACTCCTCCACGATTTTCAGCCATTAGTGCTACATGGTTTCAATTTTAAGCGTGGATTCAAAAGCAGGATGGAAAACAGTATAGATCCTGATCAGCTGGCTCCTCAGAAGCCAGCTGATCTGAACCTATACTGTTTTCAAAAAAAGATATTTCTGGGTTCAGCATGGTGAGGGTTAAAAGTTGACTCAAGTGATTTTAAATTTAACTCAAAGTGATCATAGGTTATCACAGTTATTTGGTGGATAGCGTCATGTCATAAATATGATAGGACCACAACAATACATGTATTGGAATTCTTTTGAACTTCTGTGACAATAAAATCTGGATTTAGGGGAAATGGAAACACCTGGCAGATTTTTCCACCATTTTTCTAAGGGAAACAACTTTTGGGACTTCCTGTCTGCTTTTCTATAAGCCATGTCCCACTGAAAAAGGGTCTACTCTTAAAGGAAAGAATTTGCTCCTCGGGGGGGGGGGGGGGGGGGGGGGGGGGCAAATTCTTTCCTTTAAGAGTTGACCCCTATTGACATGGGAGACAAAAATACTTTTGCAGGAGTTGCCTCCCCTGAAGGTGTTCCCATTCCCTTAAAATCATTATAGGATATACAGAATCTTACACTGGTGGTCATTTCAAAATTTCATGTGACTTTTTTAGGGAATTTCATATAAAAAGACTCATGCTCATGTATGGGCCCGCACACTAGTACTGGTAAACCGCTTAGAGGACCTAAGCCTGTCCAGGAACCGTGGCGCGAGGCGGACCGTCCATGCTAATAAACCCTATTGGTTTCATTGGGTGTCAGGGCTTGAGATGTCATTTCATCTCAGTGTCGGGTAAAAGTCCCACAAAATTAGAAGCAACGTTATCAAAATGACCTTTACAGTGTTGTCGAGGATGTTAAACCTCAAATCAAACAAACTCTAATGGTCATTTCCAAATTGCAAGTGACTTTTTTTATGAATTTCATATAAAAGGACAGCTCATGTAAGGTCCTCTCTATATAAACCTTGTAACAAAATCCGTCTTAATTTTCCAGATTAATACAAGAAGAAAAGGAGACGACAGAACAGCGAGCGGAGGAGCTTGAAAGTCGGGTAGGGAGCGGTAGTCTTGAAGCGTTAGCCAACAGATGGCTCACAGAGCGGTCCCCACCCCATAGCGGCCCACCCACCCCCACCACTCAGCATTTACACCATTCACGTGAAATTTTCACTAAGTATCAAAGAGTAAGTCTGGGACGTCTCGTAGCATGTGTGCTCCCAGCCTGATCTTTGTCTCTTGATGCATTCAACAAGAAAAACTTCATGAAGGTGTACAAATAGTTCATTATGAAAACATGCCTATACAAATACAAAGCCAGAAAAACGAAAAATTTAAAATGAAAAATTGTGATATTTTCTTATTTCTGGTCAAAATATAGATTGTGGGTACGCATTTGAACCGCCTCAGGATACTCGTTAGAACCGCCTCATTGAGTACCCACAGTCTATATTTTGTAGCAGAAATAAAAAAAAATAAGGTTTACCACTGTAAACCCAAGTTTTGCTATATAAAAGTGGGGTTCAAGGGTGTCAAAATTATATAGGTGAGTTTTCGTGATGTAATGATTTGTGTAGATTACTGAGAATTTCTTAAATTTAGTTTCAGAATACAATTTAAAAGCACATTTCAAAATTTTCTTCTCACATAAGTAAAAAAAAAATCATGGTGGAAATATTTTATTTTCAAAGACTAAATCAGTCATGAAGAAAAAAGTATAACAGTGGAAAAAATGACGACAAGAGTTATTTGACGTTAATTGAAATTTTTTTATATAAAATCTTTTTTCTAAATTTGCTAGCTTGCGGGTGTAAGAAAGAATAAAGTTGAGTCTAGACATTGCAAAGGTCTCATTTGACCAATACTATGAAATGGGTGAGCTGTCTGAAGCAGTTGAAATTGCACTTCATGAGTTTTTGTGAATGGTGTTCTGATCTGCTGTGATCCAAGTTTCTGTCCTGTTATGATATATAGAGCCCTTTTGAGAAAAAAAAAAACAACAACTGTTCAAAGTCAATTTTCTTAAGGGGAATGGATAGACCTTCAGGGGAGGCAACTCCTGCAAAAGTATTTTTGCCTCCCATGTCAATAGGGATCAACTCTTAAAGGAAAGAATTTGCTCCCAAGGAGCAAATTCTTTCCTTTAAGAGTAGACCCCCTTTTTCCATGGGACAGAATTTATAGAAAAGTGAACAGGAAGTCCCAAATGTTGTTTACCTTTGAAAAATGGTGGAAAAATCTGCCAGGTTTTTCCGTTCCCCTTAAGGGGAATCCATTCCTATTAACCACTTATCAGTAAATGTTGTTATTCTGCCCCTGCCCATAGGTGCTTGAAGAAATAGATTGGGCTGCATAGTGCAAAACCGACCCCACATGAGTACTGGTAAACCACTTAGAAGGTCAAAGCCTACCCTGGCAAAGTGGTGCGAGTCGGACCGTCCCTGCATATGGTATGTTTAGGCAGTAAGGCTTGAGATGTCGTCTTATCTCATTGCCAGGTAAAAGTCCCACAAAAGTGCAAGCAACATCTCCAAAATGACCAACATAGTAATGACTGGGACAGTAAACCTCAGTTCAAACAAAATACATGTATTGTTGTTTTCTCCTACATTTTAAACCTGCAAAATGTTGACTATTTTTGTACTGCGAGTATGATGTAATGACGGTCATTACATTTACGTGCCTATGGAAAAAATGTTTGCATTTTTGCCGAAACATATTATGTAATCTAAACCTTTGACGGTAGAACAAACCTGAGATACATTTGTTATGATTTTTGCTCAGGAAGAAACATAACAATGTAAACAAATATTAAAAAAACAGTTGTGAACAGTGAACAATCACATAATTTATGAACAGTTCAATAAATTATGTTGGGGCCTACTTGTGCATACATTACACATGAAGGTTACAAAAATGTAATTGGGCTCTTTCTCTCTCCTTTCCTTCTCAATATTCAAATGCTCTGTCCTTTTATAGTATATAGTTTGAATAATATGAGCCAGGGTACAGCATTTCCTACAATTTACATGTGCACCCAGCAAAGAATCAGATCAACCTGTGCATTCATTTAGTCTCACCAGAGACTTTTCTTGCTGCATGAAGGAGCATTGGGCCCTTAGCTATCCTTAGAGCACACAACGAAGACTGATCAGACTGCACATCTGCGCAGTCTGATCCGAGTCTTCGTTGGGTGCACTTGTAAATTGAAGGAGATCCTGTGCCCCGGCTCATATATATTGCGGTTGGGTGAAACTGTTTTTGTTTGGTGTGGTTTTGCAAGATTCATTTTTGTTTAGCTATTGTTTTTTTGGACTGAATGTAGATGTGTGAAAAACGTTTTATGTTGTAGTTTGTTTGAATTTAGCTTGTCATGTTATTTGAGCTACATCATACGAAAACCTTCTATTGCCATTTGTAAACAACAAAGGTGCAGATCTGCACAGGCTGATCAACACCATAATGTTCGCTGGTTGGATAGTACAGTTTCTTAAAATCCTTTAAATTAGGACACTTTGAGGATTTGCTGTAATTCTCATAAAATTTCAACAAATTTTGTTTCGTGATCCAGCAAGGAGTCCAAATGGTACAGACTGAATGGCAAACAGTGTAGACCCTGATCAGACTGCTCCTTCAGGAGCAGTCTGATCTGGGTCTGCACTGTTTGCTTTGGCTTGTCTGTCACAAAACCTATGATCATTATGGTATCTTTAGTTTCTATATCTCAAATGATCAAGCCTCTGGCTAGTCAGGGTAGCTGAGCAGACTGGTTTGCGTCTTACTCGGTCGAAAACCGCAAAGGCAAGTTTTCTTGTGTGGAGGCTCATTTATATACATCTGTATTCCATAAGAGCAAATATTAACCCTTACCCAGCAGCCTTTACCTTTGCAGACAGTGTAGATCCAGATCAGATGGCTTCTGAAGAAGCCATCTGATCAGGATCTACACTGTCATACAGTTTGTGAACTTGAATGAATACAGTATATCAAATTATTTGATTGATTGATAGTCAGCAATGGGTGTAGCTAAATTAATTTATTCAGCAGGATATCGCCCCGGCCCATAGGGGCTTAAAGAAATATATGGGCTGCACGATTCTTCCACGCAGAGCTGAATCCGGCCTGCACACTAGTACTGGTAAACTGCTTAGAGGATCTAAGCCTGTCCAGGAACCGCGGTGCGAGGCGGACCGTCCATGCTAATAAACCCTATTCTAATGCACTTGCGTATGTAACGCGAAGTCTGATTGGATAACGTCAAAAATTTACGACAGTATATTCTGCGATATACTGTCGGAAACCCGACGTCATCGCGTAACGTTGCTTTTCATTGGCTGTCATTTGGTTTTACGCAGCTCAACGCAGCTCACAGCGCTAACGGATTTGTGCAAAAATAATACAGTTTTTAACAAATCAACCGTATAAGTGCATTAGAATGGGGATAACTGTATTGCAAAATTGTGATTTGGGGAGGTAAATCGTCGGTTTTACAGTCGCAAATTACCTTTTACGGCTCCGCTGACGCGTCGCCGTAAAACGAAATTTCCAACCGTAAAACCTCTGATTTACCTCCCCAAATCACAATTTTGAATACAGTTATCCCCTAATTGGTTTCATTGCGCGACAGGGCTTGAGATGTCATTTCATCTCAATGTGGGGTAAAAGTCCAACAAAATTGGAAGCAACGTCTTCAAAATGACCTTAACAGTGTTGACGGGGACGTTAAACCTCAAATCAAACAAACAAAATTCAGCAGGATATGGACGCAGAGCTGAATCCGACCACACACGAGTACTGGTAAACCGCTTAGAGAATCTAAGCCTGCCCAGACAAAGCGGTGGGAGTCAGACCGTCCATGTTACAAACCCTATTGGTTTCATTGGGCAACAGGGCTTGAGATGTCATTTCATCTCAATGTCGGGTCCCTCAAAGTTGGAAACAACGTCTCCAAAATGATCTATACAGTGTTGACGGGGACGTTAAACCTCAAATCAAACAAACAAAATCAGCAGGATATGGGTTAATGCAACTCCTGACATGGCTGCTATCCATTACTTGAGGCTTCGCCAGTATTTTCTTTGGATAATGACATGAGATTAAACATGATTGTAGTGAGGAGAAAAAGAAATCACATATTTTGCATGATTCATATTTTTACATGATTTTCATAAATTGTTTGAATGGTTTGGTACTTACACCCTTAGAATGGGATTTAGCCATGAAAGCACCAAAGACTCCAGTGGAGCAGCATATTTCTCTGACTAATAATCATAAGTATTTGAAAATTGTATCTGCAAATTTTTGGGACCAGTTGTTCAAAACTAATGTCGTTGTTAGCTCACATATTGTCAAAACTTTGATCATTTAATGTGGTGAATATGCTAATATTTTTGCTGAAAAATGTGAGTAGCTTTTCATATTTTTCCAGCAAAAATACCAGGGTATAAGGTATTGTACTTGCTAGAACAAGTAACATTTTGACCACTAATGACCTTGTTAAACTTGATACTTTGAACAACTGGGTCTTGGATTGCATTTCAAGGGTTAAATCTTTAAATTAGGGTAAACCTAGGAGAAACTGTATCAGAAGAAAACTGAAGAAAATATGGCATTGAATAGCTAGATTGTTCCTAAGAATTATCAAATTTTTATTAATTTCTAGTATTTTTTGCGTCTTGAATAAATACCCTTTTTGAACTATGTGGGAAACCTATTTGACGTAGTTACTCGCCTTATAACTCACCATATGACCTCCTGTTAGTGAGACATAGAAGCACAAAGAACAATCAAACTAATGCTGGAAAGGCTTGTAGATTGAAAATAACGTTAGAGTAAAGGAAGAATAGAATAAAATCTGGGGTGGCAAGTGCAGATTAATAAAAAAGTTAAGGGGAAAATCTTTCCGTGCTGGTTTGTGAAAAAAGGGTAAAATGTCCAGCCGACTGCAAGTTTTCAGTAGGTAAGCATTTGCTTGTTAACCCTTGACCTGCTGAATATTTGTATATGCCACACCCACAACTGATTTTCAACCAATCAGATTACTTGATGCAAATTATTACAACAAATTCATGAGCTGAGTGACAAACAATGAAGATCCTGATCAGATCTGATCTGGATCTTCATTGTTTGAAAGCTAAGACTTATCCGGGCTCAGCAGGACAAGGGTTAAAAAGCTTCTCTTATGACTTAATTAGTCATTATCACTTAATTAGTCATTATCACATAATTAGTCATTATCTTACATGTAAGAGGATGTTGATATTCAGAGTTCATGGAAATCCTGTTTGCTAGGGTGATCGGGAAACAAGCTGCAAAGTTTAGGTTGCCTCCAGTCAGCTTTAAAATTAAAATATGAAAGGACAGAGCATGTACCCCCTACCCCAGTATGTGGCCATCTGCATGGTGTTCATTGAAAGTTACTTGTTGTTAAAATAACTTGTTTGTTGACAGTTACTGGTTGTTTTCAGGAATTCTTTGTTAGTTTTTAAGCCGTAATCCTATCAGATGATAATATTTGGACAGTTTTAATACTTACTATATATACATTGAAAATCTGCAATTAAGTGGAATGGATACGCATGGCAGATTTTTTGCACCATTTTTCAAAGGGAAAAAACTTTTGGGACTTCCTGTTTGCTTTTCCATAAACTCTTGTCCCACTGAAAGAGGGATCTACAAGGAAAGAATTTGCTCCTGGAGGAAAGAATTTGCTCCCCAGGAGCAAATTCTTTTCTCTCAGAGTTGACCCCAATTGACATGGGGAGACAAAAATACTTTTGAATAAATGGCCTCCCCTGAAGGTGTATCCATTCCCTTTAAGACCAGCTAAACTTACAACTAATTCAGCATTTGAAGTTATATTTAAGAGGTTTTGGTTATCCTGTTTCATGTTTTCTACACACAATATTGGTATCTAGTAAGAGATCACCTTTTGGCCTGTTAGGAACTGGTCTTAAAGACCTGATCCTGATCTTACTGTACCTTGGGTGTGTCTGAATTAAGAAATAGATCAGCTCTAGCAGTGATTTATTGAAAAACAAAAAAGAAAGCATCACAGTTTGGAGGGCTGTTGTAAAGAAGATCAAATCACAAGCGCATAGCATGAGTGATTTATCTACTTACAACTGACTGTAGCGCAAGTTTATCTGCTTACAAGTGACCGTCAAACTGTGATATATTGCTCCGACAATAATTCACTCCTAGAGCTGATATATTTTGATTCTAACACATTAAAAATCAACAATAATGTTGTTGTTGCCTCCAAATTGTTCCAATCTTTCACCATTACTAGAAGAAATCTGGCCAAAGTTAAAGAATCTACGAGTGATGTCATAAAATGGCAGCTCTTCATGTCGCTTTTTCCCCCCCTGTGATTTATTGCAGAATAAATAGAATGTTTATTATGACATGGCAAGAATTAATCATGTAAAACAAGACCCTTCTGACATTTACCAACTCCTGAGTTTTGTTTGTTTATTTGTTTGATTTGAGGTTCAACATCCCCCTCAACACTGTATAGGTCATTTTGGAGATGTTGCTTCCAATTTTGTGGGACTTTTACCAGACATTGAGATGAAATGACATCTCAAGCCCTGTAGCCCTATGAAACCAATAGGGTTTATAAGCATGGACGGTCCGACTCGCACAGCTTTGCCTGGGCATGCTTAGATCCTCTAAGCGGTTTACCAGTACTTGTGTGTGGTCGGTTTCAGCTCTGCATGGAAGCATCATGCAGCCCATTTATTTCTTCAAGCCCCGAACCAACTATGGAGTAATATATAGCTATATAGCAACAGTTTCCACTGATTTCTCCTTTGATAGTTGAGAACCTGTAGATTTGTTTTTTTTAATTGAGGTTTAACGTCCCGTCCCCATCAACCCTATTTAGGTCATTTTGGAAACGTTGCTTCCAATTTTGTGGGACTTTTACCCAACATGGAGATGAAATGAGCTTGGAAAAACTCTGATCAGCTTGCATATCTAATCCGTATAACAACAGTTTCCACTGATTTCTGTTTTGATAGTCAAAAAACTTGTTTGATTTGAGGTGTAACATCCCCGTCAAAACTAGTTCATTTTGGAGTCATTGGCTTTAATTTTGTGGCACTTTTGCCTAACATCGAGATGAAATGACACCTCTAGCCCTGCCACCCAATGGAATGAATAGGGTTTATATGAATGGAGGTTCCGAATCACACCACTTTGCCATGCAGGCTTAGACCTGCTTGAAGATTGGTTTACTAGTGCACATGCGCAGTCATTTTCAGCTCTGCCTGGAAGCACCATGGAACCCAATCAAGTGGGGGCATCCAGAAACTGGAGAAGGCTCATGGGATCAGTGAAGACTGATCAGACTGCACAGATGTGCAGGCTGATCTGAGTCTTTGCTGATCCCATGTCTTCTTGTTTCTTTTTTCATGTGCTGGCTCAGTTTAGTTGCCTTCCTAAATTGCATAACAGACCCCAGGGTCCAGTTGTTCAAAGCATTGTTAACTTAATGAGCTCATTAGTGGTCAAAATGTCAAATGTTCATGCATGTACAATATCTAATATAGTGGTATTTTTGCTGAAAAAAATGCGAGTAGCTTTTGCACTTTTGCATTTGCAGATTTTTCCAGCAAAAATATTTTAAATTTTTGCCATATTAAATGATTAGAGATTTAACAATTCATTAACTTACGACAGCATTACTTTTGAACAGCTGGACCCTGCTTTGTTGAATTATGAGTGCTTAGTCTGATTGAAAGTTTGTAGAACTTCAGTTTCTAAGACTATGATCGTTCAATTACCCAGCTTTGCCAGATATGAACCTACAGTCCTAACAGACTATTTAACCCTTATATTACGAAAACACGCCTTTATAAATGTACTGTAAACTTTACTGCCGAAAAAACACACACAAAAATTTTGAGATGAAAATTTGTGATAATTTACTTATTTCTGCTCTAAAATATAGATTGTGGGTACTTGATAGGACCACCTCGATTTCTTATTTCTGCTCAAAATATAGATTGTGGGCACTCATTAGAACCACCTTATCGAGGTGTTTCTAGCAAGTACCCACAATCTATATTTTTTAGAGCAGAAAGAAGAAAAATAAGGTTTACCCCGATAAACCCCAGTTTTAAAATATATAAAAGTGGGGTTCAAGGGGGTCAAAATTATATGGACGTATTTTCGTGATGTCCTCCTGAATAAATTCATTAAGCAACACCCATTCCTGACTATCAACCAATTACTCGTTCATTCACAAACTGCATAACAAGTAGAGGTGAAACGATTCACCGAAAACTCGGTTCATCGCGGTACATAAGCTACGATTCGGTTCACGGTTTTGTTTCCTCCATTTTCGGTTCGGTTCGGTTCGACGATCAGTTCCGAAAATCGACAAATGGGCCGAAATGGCCGGTCGATGATGTTGGCGCTTATGTCAATAAATCGGGGGAAAATTCAGAAAATAAGCAAAAATTACCTCAAAAATAGCCAAAATTATTTTTTTTGACGGTATGCCTATCACTTGTATGCGTATTTATTCGCAATTGCACTTGTATCGTGAGCCATGTATCGCGATACGTATCGTATCGTGAGGTGAGCGTATCGTTGCAGCCCTAATAACAAGTAGTGTAGATCCTGTTCAGATGGCTTCATCTGATCTGGATCTAAACAGTTTTCAAAGCTTGGGTTTGTCGTGTTCAGCAGGATAATGGTGATGTAGAAATAACCATGGATGGAACTCCCACTAACTTACATATTAACCTTTTTGTAATACTGTTCATTTTAACACAGATGGATCCCAAAAATGTATAGATCATTATTTGCTGGAACAATGACCATGAACAATGACCAAAATGGTCATTTTTCCGTATGATATATACATTTTTGATTGGATATCACACAGTTGTTTATCCCATTTTGTACCGGAAACCCCAAAATGGGTAATTGGCAAACAGTGCAGGCCCAGATCAGACGCCGCAGAATGCGGCGTCTGATCAGGGCCTGCACTGTTTGCAAATAGTTAAGCCATTTTCCAAGTAAATTTTGAAGAAAACACAACCTGGCACCCCTTAAAATTGGTATGGACACCTGCTATATATGAGGAAGATTCCATTTGGTACAAAAAGGGTTAACTAGCATGGTTTCTGCTTTGGACACCAACAAAACTGTTATATAAAGAAGTTCTGGTGTAATTTTAATGATCTCAAACCTGTAAAACTGTTTTTGTTGAGATATTTAGCCCTGTCTCATGTCTTGTGCAGAAAGTCTTTTGTACTTTGTAGAGATCCATATACGAGGATACACCTCTAGGAAATATTTTACTGGCACAAATGTATTAAAGCCATCTCATTTTAAAAAGGAAACTTCCATTTGACATGGCCTGATATGAGGATCTGGTTTTCTGTCCATTTGTTGTTCGTTCATTCATCCAGCTGTCAATATTTATGTCAGTCCTTGTATCACAGCTATTGTTTAGGTCAGAGTTGACCCCCACAGGTGCAAAGTAGCTTTGGCAGAATTCTTGAAACCCCAAAACAGGTCATTGGCAAACTGTGCAGACGCAGATCAGACGCCGCAGAACACGGCTGCTGATCAGGGCCTACATGGTTTGCAAAATCTTCAACCATTTTCCAAATGTATTTTGAAGAAAACACAACCACACCCCTTAATTTTGGGGCAACTTGCACTATATATAAGGTGGAAGATTCCTTTTGGGTCAAAATGGGTTATTAGATCTGATTTTTCATGCTATCATTTTAGATGCCAAACCTGATATCTGGAATGTCATCTAATAGCCCATTTCAGACTGGAAACCCCTAAACGGGTACCATGGCAAACCGTGCAGGCCCAGATCAGACGCCGCAGAACGCGGCGTCTGATCAGGGCCTCCACTGTTTGCTAAAAGTTCAGTCATTTTCCAAATAAAATTTGATACAAAAACAACCTGACACCCCTAAATTTTGAAATGGACTCCTGCTATATTTAAGGAGGAAGATTCCATTTGGTACAAAAAGGGTTAAAAAAACATGTTTGGTGTTTTAAGGGTTAAACAATTTGTACATAACATTCTCTGTGTTGTGCAGTGCATAAGATAGGGGTTATTTATCTCAAATGAACACACTCGTGTGGCACAGTGCATTTTTCCATAACTCCAAAATGGCTACTTCTTTGATCAAAATCTGTGATATTTTCCTTATTTACACTGCAGACATAGGTTGTTGGTGCTCGTTAGAACCGCCTCATTGAGGCAGTTCTAACGTACCCACAACCTATGTCTTGGAGCAGAAATAAGAAAAATAATGTATACCCCCGTAAACCCCAGTTTTCTCTCTATAAAGTGGGGTTTAGCAAGGTCTTCATTTCACGGGCTTGTTCATTTCACGGGCTTGTTCATGTGATGAATGTGTCCTAGCTTTACCCGTTTTGTTGTTTATACTAGTTGTTTAATTGTCTAACAGGCCCCGGTCACAGGAATGCCCTCCCACCTATATACATATTCATCATCTAGTCCACAACTTGCCAGCGCTACTAACGATGCATCAGCTTCACCTAAGGTAAACCACAACCCGAGGCTATAGAGCTTGTGTCACACTCTGCTCAGCTGAGCATGAAATTTAACTGTTAGGGTGAACAAGTATTTTTTGTTGCACTTGCATTTCACATGGCGCGATTTATGGACCATGCTTTCCATCTATAGTAAAATTCCTATTTTAAGACCACCTTTGGGACTGTTCAAAAGTGGTCTTTAAGACCACTTTTGAACAGTCCCAAACGTGGTCTTTTATCAGGACACACTGCGTGTCAAAACCCAAAGAAAGAATAACTGAAACCTCCTCAATACTCTTTTGAAAGCTAATTATCCCCTCGCAACAAAGTTGCGAATGGGGATATAGCATCGGTGCCGTGCGTCCGTGTGTTAGTGTGTGTGTCTGTGTGTCCGTGTGTCCGTGTTTCTGTGTGTGTGTCTGTCCGGAACCTTGTGAGCAGGATAGAAGACACAGTATTCATCGTAGAATCATCAAACCTTCCACAAATGATCACCATGTACAGAGGATGAACCCTATTGAATTTCAAGGTCAGGGGTCAAAGGTCAAGGTCACAATGGACTTGACCTTGAAAACCTTGTGAGCAGGATAGAAGACACAGTATTCATCATAGAAGCATCAAACCTTCCACAAATGTTCACCATGTACAGAGGATGAACCCTATTGAATTTCAAGGTCAGGGGTCAAAGGTCAAGGTCACAATGGACTTGACCTTGAAAACCTTGTGAGCAGGATAGACGACACAGTATTCATCGTAGAAGCATCAAACCTTCCACAAATGTTCACCATGTACAGAGGATGAACCCTATTGAATTTCAAGGTCAGGGGTCAAAGGTCAAGGTCACAATGGACTTGACCTTGAAAACCTTGTGAGCAGGATAGAAGACACAGTATTCATCGTAGAAGCATCAAACCTTCCACAAATGTTCACCATGTACAGAGGATGAACCATATTGAATTTCAAGGTCAGGGGTCAAAAGTCAAGGTCACAATGGACTTGACCTTGAAAACCTTGTGAGCAGGATAGACGACACAGTATTCATCGTAGAAGCATCAAATCTTCCACAAATGTTCACCATGTACAGAGGATGAACCCTATTGAATTTCAAGGTCAGGGGTCAAAGGTCAAGGTCACAATGGACTTGACCTTGAAAACCTTGTGAGCAGGATAGAAGACACAGTATTCATCGTAGAAGCATCAAACCTTCCACAAATGTTCACCATGTACAGAGGATGAACCCTATTGAATTTCAAGGTCAGGGGTCAAAGGTCAAGGTCACAATGGACTTGACCTTGAAAACCTGGTCTAACATATTCAGATTGGATTTTCATGTTAATGAATGGTATGCAGTTGCGAGGGGATGCTACGCTTGCGTTGCCTTGTTTAGTCTTAATTTTAGGTGGTCTTAATAGCGGAATTTTACTGCATTTGTTTGTTCATTCATACAGCCACATGCCAGCATCAACACTAATGTTCAAATCCATTTTTTGTCGCGCCTGCTATTAGCATGGCGCGATATAGGCGCCTGGTTTCCCGTCCGTCCGTCCGTCCGTTTGTCAAGGCGTCGACATTTGCGACCACCCTAGCGTTCACCCTAAGGTTCAAGTTTATTTCTCAAGAACTATAAGAGCTTCATTTATGATACTTGGTACAAACTTGTATCGCGGGATGACAACTTACATGCAAGCAACCATATTTGACCTTGATCTACATTTCATGGATCACTGACTTTGTAAAATATTGCGACCACCCTAGCGTTCACCCTAAGGTTCAAGTTTATTTCTCAAGAACTATAAGAGCTTCATTTATTTATGATACTTGGTACAAACTTGTATCACGGGATGACAACTTACATGCAAGCAACCATATTTGACCTTGACCTACATTTCATGGGTCACTGACTTCGTAAAATATTGTGACCACCCTAGCGTTCACCCTAAGGTTCAAGTTTATTTCTGAAGAACCATAAGTGCTTCATTAATGATACTTGGTACAAACTTGTATCTGGAGATGGAAAAATAAATGCAAGCATCCATATTTGACCTTGACCTACATTTATGGTTCACTGACTTTGTAAAATATTGCGATCACCCTAGCGTTCACCCTAATGGTTAAGTTCATTTCTCAAGAATTATTACAGCTAAATCAATGATACTTAGAACAAGCTTGCATTTAACAATGGCAACTTCTATGTAAGCATCTATGTTTGATGTTGGCCTATTATGTCATGGTTCATTGACTTTGCGCCCCCACAGGTGCGACATAGCCTTCGGCGGAATTCTTGTCTGAAATATTTATTTCTGATACCTGGTACAGGATTGAAGCTAGAGATCACAGCTTTACTGTAACCATCCAGATTTGACCTTGACCTACATTTCATGGTTCATTGATTTGGTGATATATTGCATCAACATTTGTGACGACACTGATATTTCAGCCCATTTCCCAAAAAGTATAAGCACTTAATTAACAATACTTTGTAGGAATTTGCATCTAGGAATTGCAATTTCAATGCAGTCATCCATATTTGACCTTGACCTTCATTTCAATTTTCACTAACATTGTGAACTATTGTGTTAACCCTAGCGTCAACACTACAATTCAATAGAAAAACATTGTGTCAGCTCTAGCGTTGACCCTAATGTTCAATTTTGTTCTGTAAAATGGTTATCCTTTGGAAGCAGGGATTACCCTTAGAAGTGAAGTCTGTTTCTCAAGAAGACTATAAGAGCTACATTTATGATTTTTGGTGCAAAGTTGCATCCATGGATGGAAACTTGTCTTCAACCATCCATATTTTACCTTGACTTATGTTTCAAAGTTCACTGACTCTGTGTGTGTGTGGTTTGGGGATGGGGGATGCTGAAGGGTGAGATGACAGTGTCACATATTTTGCATCACTGGGGTGTCCATCTGATATTAGCTTTAAAGTTGGGCAAGGCCTGCTGTCCTTGCAGCAGGTAAGGGTAGAGGGAGAATTTTATTTCTTCAGTTTATAGGCTTTCATTGATTTTCCTGTGTCTCCCCTGTCCCTCACTTTCATCTTCTACTGTCTGTTCTTTCTCTTTACTCATTTTCTCTGGGAGACAACAAAAAATGACCAACAAGGGTTGATGTGTCCTTTAACCCCAAATCACTTACTGTGAAATGACGGGCAGGTTTTCCAACCTTAGGTGCCAGTATTTGCATCTGCCTTTGATGTTCAAGTCCATTTCCCAAGAATGGTAAGGGCTAAAGTAACACTTGAATAATGATTTGGCCTCCAAGTATGTGGCATAGCCATTGGCAAAATTTCATTTTTAAGCCCCAGCCATTTGAGGAATGTTGGAAAGGGCATAAAATGTTGCCCCTGTTTGTCCATCCGTGCATCCAAAACTTAAACGCAGCCAATAACTTTTTTATTTCTGGATGGATTTTGAAATTATTTTGCAGAAATGTTAACCATCATAAGATGTTGTTCCGCGCAAAACCCAGGTACATACCGCCATGGTCAAGGTTGTACTTAGAGGTCAAATGTCAAATAAAGGGGTAGAAGCCTCCGTGGTGCAGTGGTTACACTACTCGCCTTGTAAACCAGGGATCGCAGGATGGATCCCGGGCTTCTCCAGACTTTCGGATGAGTCTTTAAACCGAGGTCCCGTCTCCGTATGACCTAAGCTGTTGGTGGGACGAAAAACTCGAACACTCACTCACTCATGTCAAATAAAGGGCCCGAAACTTAAACACAGTCAGTTACTTCCTTATTTCTGAATGGATTTTGAAATTACTTGGCAGAAATGTTCACCATCATGAGTCGATGTGTAGCGTGCAAAACCCTGGTCAGTACCGCCAGGGTCAAGGTCATACTTAGCGGTCAAAGGTTAAAAAAATGGGTCCAAAACGTTAACATGGTCAATAACTTTCTTATTTCTTGATGGACTTTGAAATTACTTGGCAGAAATGTTTACGATAATGAGACGATGTGTCACTTGCAAAGCCAAGGTCAGTAACTCCAAGGTCAAAGTCATACTTAGAGGTCAAAGGTCAATAAAGGCGTCTAAAACTTAAACACGGTCAACAACCTCCTTATTTCTGGATGGATTTTGAAATTACTTGGCAGAAATGTTCACCATAATGAGATGCTAGGTCGCTCGCAAAACCAATGTCAGTACCTCCAAGGTCAAAGTTGAACTTAGAGGTCAAAGGTCAATAAAAGGGTCCGAAACCTAAACACCGTCAATGACTTTCTTATTTCTGTATGGATTTTGAAATTACTTTGCAGAAATGTTCACCATCATGAGACAATGTGCCTCACACAAAACCCAGGTCCATACCTCCAAGGTCAAGTGTCAAAAAAGGGTCCAAAACTTAACACCGTCAATAACTTTCTATGGATTAATACAAGCATCAACATATTTTCAAGTGGGGGCATCCGTGTCCTATGGACGCATTTCTAGTTTTTTTGTGTTGTTTTTTTTTTTGTGTGTTTTTATGCGTGTGCTTTGACCTGCAGAGAATAATATTCATGCATTGAAGTGCCAACAGGAGCAGGACAAATTTCATGCTCATTTGAGTTTAGCAGTAAGACAACTTTATAACCTCGGGGCCATGCTAATGCTGTAATTAATAGGTGAAAGCTGAGCCACTAAAACTTATTCCTAACCTTTGGCAGCAGCGCAAATTTGGACTGAACAAATGGCACATTTACTTGATTAGTTGCAGCTTGCAGCGTTCAAAACCTTCATGTAATTTAGAATCAGTGTAAAAGTTATTTGCTTATCTTGATTTACATGTGTGCAGCTATTGTTAATATGTTTTTAACTGAAAAGTTATGAAAGTTTCTCCATTTTTTGTGTCACAATTTTTGATAGTAATTTATGACATGTATATACAGTAAAATTCCTATATTAAGACCACCTTTGGACTGTTCAAAAGTGGTCTTTAAGACCACTTTTGAACAGTCCCAAAGGTGGTCCCTACCAGAGGACACTGAAGGCATAAAACACAAAGAAAAATTAAGTGTACCCTTCAAAATAAGATTTTTATACCAGAATTAGTGCTAATTTTAGGAGGTCTTAATAGCGGAACTTCACTGTATTTCCTTAGCCACTGCAAGATTCTGAAATTATAACATTTTAATTGTTTGATATCCAATCTTGTATGCTTGGTGAAACATTAAAATGCTATAGTTTCAGTATCTGGATTGATTTAATTGATTCCTAGATACTAGTCCAAAGAGTAATGTGGTTGTAATCCCCTGCCATGATCCTAGACTTGAGGTATTGAGGTCCAGGTCATACATAAAGAAATGTAAAAATACCTCTCCTTGAAAACATACATTCGAGATTGTCTCACTATGTATCTATAATGGAATGTTTCAGAAGGGGTACTGAGAGAATTACCAAAATACAGTAAAATTCCTATATTAAGACCACCTTTGGGACTGTTCAGAAGTGGTCTTAAAGACCACTTTTGAACAGTCCCAAAGGTGGTCTCTTATTCGGAGAAACAGGGTGTGGAAAACACAAGGGAAGAATAACTGAAAACGTCTTAGTAAGCTTTTAAAAGCAGATTTAGTGTTAATTTTCGGTGGTCTTAATAGTGGAATTTAATTGTATAATGTAATGTTTCAAAAGGGGTACTTAGAGAATTACTGAAATGATCTGGACTGTCAAAACGAAAAGATCAGATATACATTGATAACTTGAGCTGCATGTTTTGCATGGTAGACTGTTTAGTTGCCAAAGTTCAGTGAATAATATTTTGTTGCTCAGCTTTTAAATCTAACCCCATATCAAGCAGAATGACTTATTTTCTGTGTTTTTACTAAGTATAGACCCTAAAAATGCGGTTTTGACACCTTGAGGACTTGCTCTGAGTCTCATAAAATTTTTAAAAATTTGTTTCACAGTCCTGCAGGGAGTCCAAAAGGTGCAAACGTAATGGCAAACAGTGTCAACACAGATTAGACTGCTCAATCTGGGTCTTCACTGTTTACCCCAATACTTAGGACCATTATGGTAACACCATAAGAGTAAGAAATGACATTACGATAACACACCCGTGTGCCATAGTGCATTTTTCACATCTCCAAAATTGCCATTTTCATGATGAAAATCCTTGATATTTTTCTTATAAATACTGCAAACATAGGTTGTGGGTGCTCGTTAGAACCGCCTCAATGAGGCGGTTCTAACGAGTACCCACAACCTATGTCTTGGAGCAAAAATGAGAAAAATAATGTATACCCCCGTAAACCCCAGTTTTCTCTAAATAAAGTGGGGTTTAGGGGGGTCTTCGTTTCACGGACTTGTTATCGTGATGAAATAAAGAAACTTGGCATGACTCGTGGCTATTCTGTTCACCCTACAAGTACTTATTACGATCAGCAGACGACATCTTCAAACTTTTTTTTTCTAATTTTTGAGAGAAATTAAGGCTTGACATTACATGTGTCAGACAATTTACATGAATTTTTTGATGAAAAAATATTTTTTTTTATTTCTCAGAGAAAATAAGGCTTGAATAATCGGCTGTGTAGAAAATTCACAGAAATGTCAAGCCCCTTTCTCAGAAAAAAAAATTGTCGTCCTTCTGCTTGATGTGGGTATGTTTATACATTTCGCTAACAGAATGCTTTTGCTTTAAGTAATATGCTGTTTAATGCAATAGCTTGCTTTACTAACCCTGTATTTACCTATGCCTCACCCTTAACCCTTTTTGTACCAAATGGAATCTTCCTCCCTGTATAATTTTTATATCAGGAGTCCATTTCGAAATTCAGGGGTGTCAGGTTGTGTTTTCTTCAAATTTTATTTGCAATCAGTGTAGGCCCTCATCAGATGCCTCGTTTTGCGGCGTCTTATCTGGGCCTGCACTGTTTGCCAGGGTACCCGTTTTGGGGTTTCGGGTATAAAATGGGTTAAGGCATCAATAGCAGCTATAGCAGGTGGCAATTTTAAATGTCCTTTTTTTCAGTTTTCAGAGAAAAAAGGCCTGACATTTCATGTGAATCCCCTGCCTAGCAGATGATTCTGGGCAGAAGATTCACCTGATATTTCAAACCGGAGTCTCCAAAAAATAATAATAAATAAATAAAATAAAAAAATAAAATAAAAAATGTCAGCTGCTACATCATGCCTGATTATCTAAGAAAAAAAAAAAATTATGATGCTATCTTCTATAGTACTTCACCAGTGTGAGCATTACACTCACATTGGTTACAGTTCAATTTGCATGATAAGCTTATGCTGGAAGGCTTATCCCCTCAACCACATCATGATCAGCCCACAACATTTTAACGCTTATCCCGCTGCATAAATTAATCAAGCCACTCCCATTGCGGATTATCAACCAATCAAATTACTTGATTTAATATATTTGTTCAATTCACAAACTGCATGACAAACAGTATAGATCCTGATCAGATGGCTTCTTCAGAAGCCATCTGATCTGGATCTACACTGTTTACAATGGCCCCCGCTCATCGGGGCTTGAAGAAATAGATAGGCTCCATGATGTTTCCACTCAGAGCTGAACTAGACGGCACACAAGTACTGGTAAACTGCTAAGAGGATCTAAGCCTGCCCAGGTAAAACGGTGCGAGTCAGACCCTCCATGCTTATAAACCCTATTGGTTTCATTTGGCGACAGGGCTTGAGATGTCATTTCATCTAAATGTCGGGTAAAAGTCCCGCAAAATTGGAAGCAACCTTTACAGTGATGACAGGGGCGTTAAACCTTAAATCCAACAACCAACATTTTAATCCTTATCCAGCTGCATAAATTAATCAAGCCAAAGATTATGCTGATTATACCAGTTATACCATATTTCTTTGCAGCAATAATTGGTTAAACCAGTTATACCATATTTCTTTGCAGCAATAATTGGTTAAACCAGTTATACCATATTTCTTTGCAGCAATAATTGGTTAAACCAATTCTACCATATTTTTGGCAACAGTAATTGGTTAAACCAGTTATACCATATTTGTTTGCAGCAATAATTGGTTAAACCAGTTATACCATATTTCTTTGCAGCAATAATTGGTTAAACCAATTCTACCATATTTTTGGCAACAGTAATTGGTTAAACCAGTTATACCATATTTGTTTGCAGCAATAATTGGTTAAACCAGTTGTACCATATTTCTTTGCAGCAATAATTGGTTAAACCAGTTATACCATATTTCTTTGCAGCAATAATTGGTTAAACCAGTTATACCATATTTCTTTGCAGCAATAATTGGTTAAACCAATTCTACCATATTTTTGGCAACAGTAATTGGTTAAACCAGTTATACCATATTTGTTTGCAGCAATAATTGGTTAAACCAGTTATACCATATTTATTTGCAGCAATAATTGGTTAAACCAGTTATACCATATTTGTTTGTAGCAATAATTGGTTAAACCAGTTATACCATATTTCTTTGCAGCAATAATTGGTTAAACCAGTTATACCTTATTTCTTTGCAGCAATAATTGATTAAACCAATTCTACCATATTTTTGGCAACAGTAATTGGTTAAACCAGTTATACCATATTTCTTTGCCGCAATAATTGTTGGTTAAACCAGTTATGCCATATTTGTTTTCAGCAATAATTGGTTAAACCAGTTATACCATATTTCTTTGCAGCAATAATTGGTTAAACCAATTCTACCATATTTTTGGCAACAGTAATTGGTTAAACCAGTTATACCATATTTCTTTGCCGCAATAATTGTTGGTTAAACCAGTTATACCATATTTGTTTGCAGCAATAATTGGTTAAACCAGTTATACCATATTTCTTTGCAGCAATAATTGGTTAAACCAGTTATCCCATATTTATTTGCAGCAATATAGTAGGGATGATAGTTCATTAAAAGAAGACAATGTTCAGATAACTTGTGAAACTAGTCCACCCAATACCCCACGATCTCTACGATTAGAGCGGCTGCAGTCAGCTTTAACAAACAGCGGCGATGGTAGCCCTAGGTGAGTAAATATATTCTGGATTATGTCTCAGCTTTTTTCACTGTTTGATCTTTGCCAAGTCTAGCAACATTCTTGGAGGTTGATCATGAACTATTTTTTCTATGGTCATTTTCTCCCTTCCCCTGATCCAAGGAGGGGAAGTGTCAGTTTCTATATATAAGTGATTAATCGGTATAGTGCATATTTTTTGTCGCACCTGCTTGTAGCAGGGTGCGACATAGGCGTCCGATTTTCCGTCCGTGCGTCAATTCCTCCGTGCGTCCATTTGTCTGTGCGTATGTCCGTTAGTCCGTCCCTCTGTTAACATTTACGTCGAAGTTTGACATTTACATCAAAGTTTTTATTTTACAAACCTCAGCTACCATCAAACCTTACATGAAACATCTCATAGACCTTCTCACTTTGTAAGCACCTTGACCTGGTGATTTTGACCTATATTTTGCGCTCCAGTGACTTTGACCATTACGTCAAAGTTCGACATTTATGTCGAAGTTCGACATTTACGTCAAAGTTTTTTATTTTACAAACCTCATCTACCATCAGACCTTACATGAAACATCTCATAGACCTTCTCAACTTCGTAAGCACCTTGACCTGGTGAATTTGACCTATATTTTGCGCTCCAGTGACTTTTACCATTACGTCAAAGTTCGACATTTACGTCGAAGTTTGTATTGTAATCAACTATAAGACTAAACAACCATCAAACCTTTCATGAAACATCACCCTGAGCTCCTGACTAGGCAAGCACCTTGACCCGGTGACCTTGACTTATATTTTACGCTTCAGTGAGTTTGACACAAATTACGTCAATGTTCCAGATCTTCTCAAATATAAGGCCTACACCAATAAAATCTTGAGTAGTGTTTCTCCTAGATGTATTGACTCTGCAGGTACCTTCTCATGGTGACCTTGACCTTTATTTTACACTCCACTGACTTTGACACATTTTACGTCGAAGTTCCAGATCTCCTCAAATCAAAGGCCCACAACCATCTAATCTTGCATAGTGCTTCTCCTAGATGTACTGACTCTGCAGGTACCTTGACCCGGTGACCTTGACCTATATTTTACGCTCCAGCGACTTTGACAAATTTTTATGTCGAAGTTCCAGATCTCTGCAAATAAAAGGCCTACAACCATCAAAGCTTGCATAATGCTGCTTCTGGATGTACTGATTCTGCAGGTACCTTGACCTGGTGACCTTGACCTATATTTTAGGCTCCATTGACTTTGACACAATTTGCGTCAATGTTCCAGATCGTCTCAAATAAAAGGCCTGCAACCACCAAATCTTGCATAGTGGTTCTCCTAGATGTACTGACTATGCAGGTACCTTGACTTGGTGACCTTGACCTATTTTTTGCACTCCATTGACTTTAACACATTTTAGGTCGACATTCCATATCTTCTTAACTTTAAGGCCTATAGATGGATCCAATGTTTTGACACGTGACCTTGTTTACTTGTCACTGCGCATGCGCAGAACTACTTTCCCTTTGATAACGATCTTTCGTGGTTGGCAAAAAGCCGCTGGTTCCATAAAAACACATTGTATAAAGGTTTAATATTACAGACATATTTTAGTTGACTGTTACAGAAAATTGATCGAATTACACTTTAAATGAGTAGATAAATATATTCTAGACCTCATTCCTGCATCTACCGCATTTTTAGTCATTCGTTTTGCGCATTTTTATTGCAAATAATTAAGACCATCCCGCCTCGTTACCTGCCTAAGTTTAACAGGTAATTATCATCAAAACATCCTCAAATATTCTAGAAACCAATAATTACTAGCTAAGACGTGTCTATTTTAAAAGTTTAAAGGTCAATTTTGTCGTCTCGTTTTCAAACAAAAGACAAGTTTACAGAAAATAACTTCGCATTTACAATGGCTACACACGGCCAAAGACCTTTTTTTTGCCCACCACCGGTAAGTCCCGGCAAATTGTATTATTGAGTGATGACGTAGTGTTTGGATGTGTCTATAACCACCAAACCTTGCATAGTGCTTCTCCTACATTTACTTACTCTGTGGGTACCCTGACCTGGTGACCTTAACCTATATTATGCACTCCAGCGACTTTTACGTCAATGTTCAATATGTCCTAAAATAAATGGCCTACAGCCACCAAACTTTGCATAGTACTTCTCCTCATTGTACTGATTTGGCACGTACCATGGCCTATATTTTTGGTCCAGTGACTTTGACACATTTTACATCAACTATCAACTGCTATGAAATTTACTTAATTAATAACAACATTCTGATTGTGGCTTCTATGACTTTTGCCCCCAGCAGGTGCGACGCTGCCTTCTGCGGAATTCTTGTGGTTGATCAGTACAGTGCACATTCTTTCTCCAGAAACAGATATAAGCGCCCAGGAAAAGTGTGGTCATGTGAACTGCCTGGCTCTGCATGTCCTAATGTTGCCTATGCCTTTTAACTCCAAACCAAAACCAAAATAATTTTTTTTGACTGGATCACTTTGTGAAAAAAATCTTCAAGTGAATATTTCAGCTGGCCTGTTCAGGAAAAAAACTGGTTCTTCCCAAACAGGGAAGTTGCAGGGAACCCTGCACACATGGCAGACTTACTAGAATATTGTTTGTAGACATAGCTCAGTAGACAATTGGTATTAACCCATTTGGTACTGGATACCCCAAAAGGGGTAAGTGGCAAACAGTGCAGGCGTAGATCAGACACCGCAGAATATGGCGTCTGATCAGGGTCTACACTATTTGCAAAAAGTTCAGACATTTTCCAAATACATTTTGAAGAAAACACAACCTGCACCGCCAACTTTTGAAACGGACTCCTGCTTTTTATAAGGAGGAAGATTCCATTTGGTACAAAAAGGGTTAAAGGCCATAGATACACATTCTGAAGCAATGATCAAAAATATTTTTGTCATTCTTGTCAGTTGAAATGGGCTCCTGCTTTATATAAGGAGGAAGATTCCATTTGGTACAAAAAGGGTTAAAGGCCATAGATACACATTCTGAAGGAATGATCAAAAATATTTTTGTCATTCTTGTCAGTTGAAATGGGCTCCTGCTTTATATAAGGAGGAAGATTCCATTTGGTACAAAAAGGGTTAAAGGCCATAGATACACATTCTGAAGCAATGATCAAAAATATTTTTGTCATCCTTGTCAGTAGAGCCACGGTTTCTTCATATGTACTGTATAAGTATATTCTGTGGACTTTTTACCAAGAGCCATGTATCCTGAAAAGGTGCTGCTGAGAAAAAGGGGTGATTGAGAGAGAGAGAGAGAGAGAGAGAGAGAGAGAGAGAGAGAGAGAGAGAGCTGTGGTGCAGTGGTAAAAGCATTGGATTTGAGATCGAGAGGTACCCGGTTCGACAAGAGACTAAATCCAGATTGCTTAATACACCACAACCTCTTTATAACACTATTAATGGGGTCCAAAACAGAAACGGTGTTAGTTAAACAACCGTGTTATATCCAAACCAGGGCTCTAGAAGTCCGATTTTTCACCGGTCCAGACCGTTTTTTGAAAATGAAAACCGATTTTGCTGAAAAATCGGTCCGAAAAAAAAAACCAATAAGCTAAAATCGAAGTGAAAAAACAGAGAAATTATACCTGGTTAGGTGTCAAACTGTTTATTGTGCCAGTAATATAATCCAATTATCTCTCTCGGGGATGAATTTGAGTTTGACAGTAAACACGTTTTCGAGATCTCGCCAGGTATCGCAGACTCTCGCGGGATTAAGGCTAATGACAGTCAGTCAGCCAAAACGTGATTAAGCGGTGCGTGATTATGATATCAAAGAAGCCTTGATCGTGTTTGATCTAATGGCAATCAAACATAATTTGTTTGTTTGTTTTCGTAAACTGTTATACTAAACTATCCTTGTAAGAATTAAAATTGTGTTAATTATATCGGCACTTTAAATGGCTCGATTGATCAATAGCACTGGAGCAGTTAAAAAACATTATCATGTTTGGAAGTAATTAAAGAATTTGGGGTATATAAGTTGCAGACTTTCATTTGGTTTTCGCTGTTCAATTTTATTGCAGTGGCTCAACGTAGCATCTTATCGATGTTCAAAAAGTCAAACGACCGGATTGGCACCCCGGTTCAAGACAAAACCCGGCTTGGGGAACCGGATAAGGGCATAAACTGTCGGCCTGGCAAACCGACTGAAAAACAATCAGAATGTCGGATTGGCAACCCGACACTGATACATGAACAGGAACAAAACCGGCACAGGGGCGAACATTACTCCATTTTAGAAAGGCAATACTTGTTGTAATGGCTAACAGCAGCACAACGCATTATGAAGCTGGGTACCAACGATAATTTACTGCATTCAGTAATTCTAAAAATACACCTGGGGAATTTCCAAAATATAATACAGGTACTGGTTCAGGAATAACATGGATAATAGAAAGCAAAATGTGGTACGACTTTCTCTTTATTTCAACTATTTATTTACATAATGAACAACAGATAAATATACACCAAATGATCAAAACATGCCTAAACGAAACATGCATAAACAATCAAACAAAAAACATGCAAAACGAAAAACGAAGCATGCAGCGAAAACTTGCAAAAAGTAAGTCAGTGATGACGTCATTGGTCACCTTCTGGACCGATTGGGATTTCAAAATTTCTAGAGCCCTGATCCAAACAAAAATGTATAGATAATATAGAAAAATGACCATTTATGGTCATTTTTCTATATAATCTATTCATTTTTGGGATCCATCTTGAAACCGCGTTATATCCAAAACCATGTTATAATGAACCATGTTATAATGGTGTACTGGTTCCAACCCAGGAAAAGAGGGCCACATGGAAGACTAGTACTAGTACTTAATGTGTTACCCTCTATAAATAAGGTTGTTTATTATTAGGAAGTGGCTATTGACATTATTATTAGAGAGAGAGAAGGAGACAGAGAGAGAGAAAAAAACCAAATGCTTGTCTGTAGACGTGGTGGCTAATTTGCACTAACTTGTTTCTAGTTGAACGTTTGTCTTTAGATGTGTGGCTAATTTTTACTTCCTGTTTGTTTTCAGTCGAACAATAATAGATACCACCGGTTCCACACTGTCCCACAATCTTAGTAATACCCTAGGTAGTAGTACGGCAAGTAGTCAGGACTCGTTACATAAACAACAAAAGAAGAAAGGTATCAAAAGCTCTATAGGAAGACTTTTCAGTAAAAAAGAAAAGGGAAAACATAAAGACGCCATGAGGGAATTGATGCCTTCAGGTAAGAATTAATTTGAGCCATGTGGCTGGTTGTTCAACACTTACAATTGCGTTAGTTGACATATGGTTTAAACTTTGATTTAAGGGGCTCTTACACTGTCACGATTTTGGCCACGACTCACCACGATTTTTATACCCCCACAAATGAAATTTGGGGGGGTATATAGGAGTGAGCTTGTCGGTCGGTCTGTCTGTCTGTCGGTCGGTCTGTTGACTTGGTTTCCAGAGGATAACTCAAAAACCGCTTCACCGATTTTAATAATTTTTGGTACACTGATGTATCATCATAAAATACAGGTCAAGTTCGATTTCCACTACAATTCGTCAATTTTCGACATAGTTATGGCCCCTTTCAAGTGAAAAAATTGCAAACTGGCGCTGATGTACTATCAAGGCAGTTTTTGTGAGGGTATTCATCACCTTTAGTGATAGCTCTAGTTTAAATTGTGGTAAATCGTGAACAACGTCGTAGAGAAGTTGGCAGAGATCTTGAGGAATTGTGGTTGATCGTGATAGTTCGGGAGTGACCACAACTGTTTTGGACTTGTTCAAAACATTCGTGACGAGTCGGCATCATTTTTCAAATCGTAGCTCAGTCGTGAGCCGTCGTCATGGTAATCGTGGCCAATCGTGAATAAAACTGAATTCTACCACAATTGAGCTACGACGAGACAAGATCATCTACGACGCCTCTACGTTCCGTTGCGACTGCCATACGATCTACTAAGAAATCACGACGACTGCTCACGACAATGCAAGATTCACCAGGAATGCACTATGATTGATGACGACGCTAGCACGATTTATCCCGACAAACACTTTTATATACCCAGATCGATATAAATCCTGACGAATCGGGAGAAGTCTTGGTTAATCGTGAGTAAATCGTATCGAATCCTCCATGATTGTACTGAGTCTTTGATCATCTGCCAATTCGGCCTTGGTCGTAGAGCAGTCTTACAGGGATCGTGAGAAATCGTGTATGATCGTGTGATATCTTGAAGCAATCATGGTGCAGTCGTAGAATAATCCTAGAGGATCGTAAGACATCGTGGTCGATCGTGGAGGATCGTTGTAAATAGGTTCCATTATGGTACAGCAATCGTGATTGTTCGTAGAAGTGTCGTAGCAATGTCGTGAGTATTCGTAGGGTAGTGAAATCGGAACCGTGTATGCCCAGATTTGCCACGATTTTCATGGTCCCCATTGGTCGTGGACAGCCGTGTACAATCGTGGACAAAGTCGTGACAGTGTAAGAGCCGCATAATATGGCAAAAATACTAATATACTAATATTTTTGCAGGAAAAATGTGAGCAGCTTTTGCAAATGCAAAAGCTACTCACATTTTTTCAGCAAAAATACCACTGTATTAGATATTGTACTTGCTACAAAAGTTGACATTTTTAGCACTAACCAGCTCATTCAATGCTTTGAATAACTGAGCCTTGATGTGAGAAAGGGCTTTCGGTATGTTTGACCAGCCTGCTCACTTCTAGAGCCATTGTTTGCCCTTGGGAAAGATTGTGGTACATAGAATCTTGCAGGCTATGGTCAGATAGGAAGGATACTCAGACTGATCTGAGTCTAGGCTGGTTGCACAGTTTCTCACTCCTATGTGTGTGTGTCTCTTTAGGATCTGAATAAAGTGTAGACTTAAGACATTCATTAAATACAGTATCTTTTAAAACCTGTATGGTTCTTTGCCTTTCAGTATATTTGCATGTTATGAATCTGTACTTTTCTTTCTTGCTTGAACAGATAACGTTTGAACCACTATTCAGTTTGTTAAGCTAGCAATGCTTTGAACAACTTGATTCGGGTGTTTTCCGTAAAAATCCTAAAAAGAGCTTGTCGTAATTCTCCAAAAATTTTAACAGATTTGTTTCATGATCTAGCATGGAGTATGAAAAGTGCCGACGAATGGCAAACAGTGCAGACCCTGATCAGACTGCTCCTTCAGGAGCAGTCTGATCTGGGTCTGTACTGTTTGCTTAGGCCTATCTGTCCCAATACTTAGGATCATTGTGGTGTTTCTTTAACAGGTGCAGGCTATATAGATGCTGGGGATGGTAATGTAGATACCCTGGGGCGAGGGCTGGGCCAGTCAGAAATGGATAGAAGAAAGAAACGGAAGTAAGTTTCTCAAACATTCTTTTTATCTGCCAAAGCATACAAGTATACCCCCTTTATAATGCTTCCGTGGGAGTCATTAAAGTTCTGTTTTGTAATTAGATTGTGTTATATCAATCAAGAATATTTGAACATGTACGTAAAATAGAACATTTGAGGAAGTACACATATTGGAATATTTCAGCCAGTATACACAAAGGAATATACACAATAGAATATTTGAACAAGTTTACATGATAGAATATTTCAGAAAGCTCACAAAATAGCAAGTACACAATATTTGAGCAAGTACACATAATAGAATATTTGAGCAAGTACACATTAAAGAATATTTGAGCAAATACACATAATAGAATATTTAAGCAAGTATACATAGTAGAATATTTGAGCAAGTATACATAATAGAATATTTGAGCAAATACACGTAATAGAAAATTTGAGCAAGTACACATGATAGAATATTTCAGAAAGTACATTAAATGGAATATTTCAGGAAGTACACACAACAGACTACTTGAGCAAGTACACATAATAGAACATTTGAGGTGCAAGTATACGTAATAGACTATTTGAGCAAAATACATAATAGTACACATAATAGAATATTTCAGAAAGTACACCAAATAGAATATTTGGGCTAGTATACATGATAGAATATTTGAGCAAGTATACATAATAGAATATTTGGGCAAGTACACATAAAAGAGTATTTTAGAAAGTACACATAATAGATTATTTAAGCCAGGGCACATCTAAACCTATAATACGACCTGTGTGACTAGCGATGACTGTTCAGACTGTGCACCAGAGAGAGTCCCAACTCCACCAATGAAGGTGTATCCATTCCTGCTAAACAACAAAAAGTCTACCTTAATTTTTTTTGTTTCCAGAAATGAGTTACTAGAAGAGGCAATGAAAGCGAGTACACCATTTGCTCTCTGGAATGGTCCTACTGTAGTAGCTTGGTTAGAGGTAAGACATACAGTCAGACTACAATATCTCAAACACCGATGGCTCAGTTACCATGGCTGAGTCAAACCCATTCTTCAATACCTAGGGAATTAGCTTCAGATAAGATTACTTAGGAATAATTAACCCTTATCCTGTAGCCATTTCTATTACCTATTTCTGACAATCCACCAATCAAATTACTTGGTTTAATGTTTTGGTTCAGTTCATAAACTGATTGACAAACAGTGTAGATCCTGATCAGATGGCTTCTTTAGTCTTATGGCTAGAAAAAACGCATTCATGGAGATGCCGCCGTACAGTTAAGGCACTTACCCATATGTTATGGGTTCCCAGTGTCCTGGGCAGTTTCTGCAGACTTCCTGAATCGGTCGTGTAAATGACTCACAACAATGTACTGGTCCTGCTGACGTGTAGTAAAACGTTCATGTCCAGGGCGTTGGCTATCGTCCACAGACACAGTAGCGTTGTGCCTTTCAACCAATCGAGCATCCGTAGTGTGCGAACAACCCATACGCTCTGCAACTTGGCTGTATGAAAGCCCACCTTCAACCATAACGAGGGCATGATGACGATCGACGTTACTTAGACTTCCCATTGGCTTGTTCTTTTGAAATATTTTGCTGCCTTTTAACTTAAAGAATCCAGATCTTATAATGACAGTTGGCCCCCGCCCGTCGGGGCTTAAAAAAATAGATGGGCTGCATGATGCTTCCATGCAGAGCTGAAACCGACCCACACACGAGTACTGGTAAAACACTTAGAGGATCTAAGCCTGCCCAGGCAAAGCGGTGCGAGGCGGACCGTCCATGCTTATAAACCCTATTGGTTTCATTGGGCGACAGGGCTTGAGATGTCATTTCATCTCAATGTCGGGTAATAGTCTAATAAAATTGGAAGCAACGTCTCCAAAATGACCTATACAGTGTTGACGGGGATGTTAAACCTCTAATCAAACAAACAAACAATCAGACATTATAATGACAGTAAAGAAAGTGCTAAAAATATGGTGATTATGAAAAGTTTGCAATTTTTCCATTTTGCATGTGCACATGCACATCATGAAAATCACGCAGTATTAGTGTCAAACAAACCCATGCTTCTGTGACAACTTTACAATACCATATTTATCAGTTGAAAAAGTCAGTCACTTTTACCTTAAACTAAAGAAATCAGAATTCTAAAAGTGGTGCATTTTCATTGAATCTGAGTATATAAAAGGACTTAAATGCATGTGATACAGTCCATAAGTCTGGCAGCATTTGAATTTGAAGGAGACAACAAAATTATTGGCAATTTTTGTGTGTTAGAATTATAATAGATCAGCTCTAGAGTGTGCATTGTTGAGTAATAAATCACAGTTTATCAGTCAGTTGTAAAGCGCTCATGATTTGATATTCTTTACAACTGACCTCCAAACGAATTTATTAATCCCCCACCGCGAAGTGTAGTGGGGATTATAGGAATGGCCTTTGTCTGTCCATCAGTCTGTGTGTCTGTCCATCTGTCTGGGCGAACATGTCAGGTTTAGGGGGCTAGTATCAGGATTGGATAATAATAGAAATGATTGGAAAACTATAGATTTATTCTGTAAACAAAAGCTTTAGGAGGTTAGCCCCTAATCCAAACAAAACAAAATAACAAAAGAAAAGGTCCTTAAACCCAACATGTTGGAACGTCCGTCTGTCTGTCCGTAACACTTTCTTGGTTGCTCCATATCTCCCGAACCCTTTGATAGATTTTCTTTAAACTTTGGTCAATTATTCCTCTCAGTGAGCTGATCTGCAGAACCCATAAATGAACCATGCCGGCTCAAGGTGAAGGTCACAGTTGTAGGTCACGAGTTTGGAACTTGGAATTTTGTGTCCGTTCCATATCTCCTTTACCCTTGGAAGGATTTTCATTAAACTTTGGTCAAATATTCTTTTCATTGAGCTAATGTGCATCTAAATGAACTATGGTGACCCAAGGTCAAGGTCACATCTGAAGGTCAAGCATTTGAAACTTTGAATTTTGTGTCTGTTCCATATCTCCTTTACCCCAGCAAGGATTCTCATTAAACTTTGGTCCATTATCCCCCTCAGTGAGCTCATCACGAAAACACACGTATATAATTTTGACCCCTTGAACCCCACTTTTATATAGTAAAACTGGAGTTTACAGGGGTAAACCTTATTTTTGGTCTAAAATACAAATTGTGGGTACTCCTTAGAACTGCCATCGAGGCGGTTCTATTCAGTACTCACAATCTATATTTTGAGCAGAAATAAGAAAAATATCATAATTTTTCATCTTAAAATTTTTATTTTCAAGCGGTAAAGTTTACAATGCATTTGTATAGGCGTGTTTTCGTAATGTGATGTGCAGAACCCATAACTGAACCATGCCGACTCAAGGTCAAGGTCACATTTGAAGGTCATGATTTTAAAACTTTGACTTTTTTGTCAGTTCCATATCTCCTTTATCCCTCAAAGGATTTTCATTAAACTTTGGTCAATTATCCCCTTCAGTGAGCTCATATGCAGAGCCCATAAATGAATCATGTCGACACCAGGTCAAGGTCACGTTGGAAAGTCACGAGTTTGAAACTTTGAATTTTGTGTCCATTCCATATCTCCTTTACCCTTCAAAGGATTTTCATTAAACTTTAGTCAAATGTCCCCCTCGGTGAGTTGATGTGCAGAAAACATAAATAAACCCTGCCGACTCAAGATCAAGGTCACAGTTGAAGGTCACGTGTTTGAAACTTCGTATTTTGTGTCCGTTCCATTTCTCCTTTACCCCTGGAAGGATTTTCATTAAACTTTCATCAAATATCCCTCTCATTGAGCTGATGTGCAGAACCCATAAATAAACCATGCCAACTCAAGGTCAAGGTCACAGATGAAGATCACGAGTTTGAAACTTGGAATTTTGTGTCTTGTTTTGTATCTCCTTTACCCCTGGAAGGATTTTCATTAAACTTTTGTGAAATATACCCCCTCAGTGAGCTGATGTGCAGTACCCATAAATAAACCATGCCAACTCAAGGTCAAGGTCACAGGTGAAGGTCACAAGGTTGAGCCTTGATACAAAGTGAGGAGGGGGAAATGGCTGTCCCTCAGACTGCTTTCTTGTTACTCAACAATTCACTACTGAAGCTTATCTATTTCTTAATCTTTACCACTCTTTACCACAACAAGCTCAGCTAGCTCAGTGGTGGAGCGTTCGCTTCAGGAATGGGATGTCCCAGGTTCGATCCCCTGCCATGCCATACCAAAGGCGTGAAAAATGGTACTAAGCGCTCCCTTGGTTGATGCTCACATTATCAGGGGTTGTCCTAGGAAGATAAATGAAGGCAGGTAAGTATTTGTTAGAGGATACTTTGTTTGTCACAATAAAAGCTCTGCAGAGCTTATGTTATTTGTTTCGGATATGCGACGTTGTATAAAGCTTCTTTATCTCTTTTAATTTTTACTCTCTAGGCTAATTCAGCAGATGACAACTTGTTTTGTTTTTTCTTACTTTTCCCAGAAAACAGGACTTGACATCTCATTCAAATTGTCTCCTAGGGACAATTTGCATGAAATGTCCAATTCTGTTTTCTAGGAAAAAGGGAGACAATTTGCATGAATTGTCAAATCCTGTTATCTTGGTAAAATAAGAAAAATATTTCAAAATGTTGTCTGTGGAAAAATACCCAGCATGCAGATTATTAAACAAATTTGTTGAGCTAACTAGATTTTGAACATTTGTACCCTAATCTTCTATTTACTTTCAGTTATGGGTTGGTATGCCAGCCTGGTACGTAGCGGCATGTCGAGCCAATGTCAAAAGTGGTGCAATAATGTCGGCATTGTCCGACCAGGAAATTCAGCGGGAAATAGGAATAAGTAATCCACTCCATCGGTTAAAATTACGACTAGCCATACAGGAGATGGTTTGTCTCACTAGTCCATCAGCTCCGAGAACTTCACAGGAGGTGAGTTACTGTGGAGGGGAGGGTGGGGGGGGACTCAATAGTTAACTATAGGATTTGTTTTTCCCTTCTGTAAATGCACTGAGAATGTATGTAGAAAAGTATGAACATCTGCATGCCGCAATAGTGAGCTAAAGAATTTTTTCTATAATTCTGCTCCATGATAGACAAGCCTGGAGACTTGGTGTAAGATCTGCCATGCGTGCAGCAAGCCAGCTACCTGGAAGGTGGCCCACTTATGTGGATGTTGCCCCTGTACCTGCATGTTAATAAAAAATCTGTTGATGATGATGATGAATTGCATATAACCACCGTTTCACAAACAGGGTGACACATCATTAGACACCAAATAATCATCATCTATAAATGCAATAAGAATGTAAATATTGAAGAATAATACAGTTCTGAACATTGCACATCACATAAGGACATGTTTCTATTTTAGCTTTACACTTTTTCAATTTCAGGCTTTAGCATTTGGAGACATGAACCATGAATGGATAGGGAACGACTGGTTACCTTGTCTAGGTCTACCTCAGTATAGGTCACACTTTATGGAATGTCTAGTCGATGCCCGAATGCTGGATCATTTAACTAAGAAAGATTTACGAGGCCAGTTAAAAATGGTTGATAGTTTTCATAGGTAAGTTGTGGTGAGGATCTTGAGGGGAATGGATACACCTTCAGGGGAGGCAACTCCTGCAAAAGTATTTTTGTCTCCCAGGAGCAAATTCTTTCCTTTAAGAGTAGACCCCTTTTAAGAGTAGACCCATTTTTCTGCAGGACAGAGTTTATAGAAAAGTGTACAGGCAGTCCTGAAAGTTGTCTCCCTTTGAAAAATGGCGGAAAAATCTGCCAGCATTTCATTCCCTTTAAAAACCTCTCCTAACCCATTTTGTGCTGGATGGAATCTTCCCCCTTGCATACAGCAGTGGTCCATTTTAAAATTTAGGGGTGTCAGGTTGTGTATCTTTAGAAATTTATTTAGAAAATGATTGAACTTTCTGATAACAGTGAAGGCCCGTTCAGATCAGGGCTTGCACTGTTTGCCAATGACCAGTTTTGGGTTTCTCATATAAAATGGGTCCAGATTTTAGTTAAGGGGTATGGGAACACCTGGCAGATTTTTCCGCCATTTTTCAAAGGGATAGAACTTTCAGGACTTCCTGTTTGCTTTTCTACAAGCCCTGTCCCACAGAACAAGGGGTCAACTCTTAAAGGAAAGAATTTGCTCCCCAGGAGCAAATTCTTTCCTTTAAGAGTTGACTCCTATTGACATGGGAAGTAAAAATACTTTTGCAGGAGTTACCTCCCCTGAAGGTGTATCCATTCCCCAAAAGTAAAAACATAGTTAGTGCCTTGAATAATATATAAAGGCATAATTGAAGATTTTGTGGACAATTTTATAGAAGCTCGCCCCAACAAAACTGTCATCATGAAAGCTACTATGTGTTTAGTTTATACCACTATGGAAAAAGTTTCCAAGTTCTTTCATTGTGGATGTAAGATACAGATAATGCAACAGGTCTGCAGTGAAAGGTCCAGTGGTTTTTCTCTCTTTGAAATCTGGGGCCAGTTGTTCAAAACAATCTGTTTAGTTAATGGCAAATGCTACGAATTCGCCATTTTTGTATGATCATCAAAAATGAAAGTTATGCTAGAGCCAACATTTTACCGTATTTGGGTAAGGGAATGGTTGAAATTTGTGAAACAGATATTGTTTTGGGTTCATTTCATTATTAAACATGTTTAGCTTCGCTATAAACTTCATGAAAACAGTAACATTGCGATTTTTGCAAATTTTAATTTTTCAACATTTACTCAAGATCAGATCAACCTAAATGGTTACAGACTTACTTAAACGATATGCTGCAATGCATATTATAGCCAGCTACTATTTACAAGTAAAATCGAAGTCATCCGTGAATGATTCGCCATCTTTTCATAGAATTTATATATATGTTTACCATGAATTTCATCTGGGGGTAGGGGAACGGTTTGTTTAATAAAATAGAAATTAGTACGGTGACCCCTAGTTTTCTTTTAATTTTCTATTCTCTGAAATCATCCCCTAGAGAAAAAACCTTGTTTTATGAAAATTTCAATGAATCATTTTTCTGTATGGTCCAAAATATTGCAAACAATGAATTACTTTTAAAGATATTTTGGTTGATGACAAAATTGGTTTTGCAAAAAAAAATTCTGAGCTTGAAAAATAGTCTAAAGATAGGCAGCAGTATCTTTTACTATATCATTCTGACTGAAATAAATGTTTCAAAGCCAGGCAAAAGTCATTTTTGACATGCTATTAACTAACACGGCTGTTTTCTGACAATTCTGGGAAAACAGTTTAGGGTGATCTCCTTCTTGTTCAGATTACTTAAGATTCAGCACGGTGACATATGTTTTTTATTTCAAATGAGGTTAGCCAGTATATGATACTGAACATATACGGACTCTTAAACAGATTTCAATGTAGGAAGTATTTCGTAGCATATGCCCTTAATACCAATTTTTGTCTTAAAAATCAAAGGAAATTTATCACAAAAATTATTAGTAAACAGAAACATCTGGGGTGGGGAAGAACTGTGCCGGCCCAGTTCTTCCCCACCCCCAGTTTCCAAATTCTATCTAGATTTGAGCTTCAAACATTTGTTGCTTATTATACCTGTTTTGTTAATACCAATTTATGTCTTAAATAAGCGAAGACAATTTATCACAAGAATTTAGTAAACAGAAAAATCTGGGGTGGGGAAGAACTGGGCCGGCCAAGTTTTTCCCCACCCCAAGTCTTCAAATTCTATTTATTTTTTTTAATGTCCCCGGTAGCGATAGCGGGGACATATTGTTTTTGCCCTGTCTGTTTGTTAATTTTGACCTGTGACCTTGACCTTTGACCTACATAAAAGAAAAAGTTAACATTGGAAAAGTTAACATTGGTCATAACTTTTGAACCGTTTGAGATACAGCCTTCACATTTAGCATGTATGTTCCCTGTGACAAAAGCTTTACAGTCATGCAAATTTTGACCTGTGACCTTGACCTTGACCTTGGACCTACTTAAAATAAAAAATAACATTTTGGTCATAACTTTTGAATGGTTTGAGCCTTCATATTTTGCATGTAGGTTCCTTGTGACAAGAGCTTTACATTTACACAAAACATTTTGACCTGTGACCTTGACCTTTGACCTATATAAAAGAAAAAGTTAACATTGGAAAAGTTAACATTGGTCATAACTTTTGAACCGTTTGAGATACAGCCTTCATATTTAGCATGTATGTTCCCTGTGACAAAAGCTTTACATTCATGCAAATTTTGACCTGTGACCTTGACCTTGGACCTACTTAAAATAAAAAATAACATTTTGGTCATAACTTTTGAATGGTTTGAGCCTTCATATTTTGCATGTAGGTTCCTTGTGACAAGAGCTTTACATTTACACAAAACATAATTGAAGCCTCGATAGCGCAGTGGTTAGCGCGTTCGACTCATGATCGAGAGGTTGTGCGTTCGAATCCGCCACCGGTATCGAGGTGTGTCCTTGGGCAAGTCACGTAATGACACTGCCCCACTCCACCCAGGTGTAAATGGGTAGCAGTGGTGTAAAAGCCCCTGCCTCTCTCTCGCGCGCGCGTGAAAAACACCCGGAATGAGTGTTCGAGAGCGATTCAATAAGCTTAAAGCTTTCATCGCAATCGAACTAAAATAAATTAGTATAAACTATAATAAACTACACAAAACATTTTGACCTGTGACCTTGACCTTTGACCTACATAAAAGAAAAAGTTAACATTGGTCATAACTTTTGAACCGTTTGAGATACAGCCTTCATATTTAGCATGCATATTCCTTGTGACAAAAGCTTTACATTTATGCAAAATCTTTTGACCTGTGCCCTTGACCTTGACCTTTGACCTACTTAAAATAAAAAAATAACATTTTGGTCATAACTTTTGAACGGTTTGAGATATAGCCTTCATATTTTGCATGAAGGTTCCTTGTGACAAGAGCTTTACATTCACACAAAAAATTTGACCTGCGACCTTAACCTTTGACCTACTTAAAAAAATGAACATTTTTGGTCATAACTTTTGAACCGTTTGGAATAGAGCTTTCATATTTGGCACGTAGGTTCCCTGTGATTAGAGCTTTTCATTAATGCAAAATCTTTGGACCATGACCTTGACCTTTGACCTACTTAAAAGATTAAGAGAAAAAATAAAATTGTTCATAACTTTTGAACCGTTTAAGATAGAGCCTTAATATTTGGTATGTAGGTTCCTTGTGACAAGAGCTTTACATTCATGCAAATTTATTTGACCTGTGACCTTGACCTACTTTAAAGTAAAGATATTATTGTTCATAACTTTTGAACCGTTTAAGATAGAGCTTTCTTATTTGGCATGTAGGTTTCTTGTGTCAAGGGCTTCCCACACAAATAAAATCTTGAACTGTGAGCAACTTTGAATAAAAAATGACCATGCCTGGGGACATGTTCGTGTTCCACAAACACATCTTGTTTTTAAATGTTTGTTTTTTTGTTTTTTTTAAATCTGTAAATTTTATTCCTTTTTTCTTGACCCAATATACAATTCCTCTTTCAGACCAGGGTCATATCTGAAAGAAGTTCTCCAGTAGTTTCTTTCTTTCCTCTTTCAGTCATCATGTGAACTACCCTCTCATTCTGACCCTGACATTCTGGAGTCTGTCAAGGCATGGATAATATAAGAATCTGATATGGGGTTCTGTTGTAGATGAGCGTTTCCAACCCGAGGGATGACCGAGCTGAGCAGAACCGAGGCTATGCCGAGGTTCCGCTCAGCACGGTCATCCCGAGGGTTGGAAACGCCCATCTTCAACAGAACCCCATATTGGATTCTTTTTCTTGCACAATACCTCCGGTAAGTTTTGACAGCTCGCACATGTATATTGTTTGCAAAATAAGAGTAGTGCGGAAGTAGTTCTGGCAGTTGAATAGAATTGAAGCGCATTTATGTTAGTTGCCTGGGTCGGAACACCAGGGTCAGAACATAAATTTCTATCCCAGGGTAAAATCACGGTTTTCCTTGTCTGGTGTGCAAGAATTAAAGTTATACATTGGTTGGTAGTACACTTTTCGCTCTTACTATCATACTGTCAATCATTACCATAAAAGTTCCCAAGATTTTGGACACTTAAAATTTGCTGTAGTTTCCTCAAGTAAAGATAACTGTTTCAGTTCCAAATTTATTTAAATTTGAGTGCTAAAAATTTGTTGCTTATTATATTTGTTTAGTTTATACCAATTTATGTCTTAAAAGCCTAAGAATTTTTTGTAAACAAAAAAAAATCTGGGGTGGGGAAGAACTGTGCCGGCCCAGTTCTTCCCCACCATCTATTTAGATTTTAGCTCCGAACATTTGTTGCTTATTATATCTTTTTATTTTATACCAATTTTTGTCTTAAAAAGCAAAGGAAATTTATCACAAGAATTATTAGTAAACAGAAACATCTGGGGTGAGCAAGAACTGGGCTGGACAAGTTCTTCCCCACCCCAATCTCCAAATTCTATTTAGATTTAAGTGCCAAACATTTGTGGCTCATTTTATCTGTTTAGTCATTACTAGTTTATATATTAAAAAGCAAAGAAAATTCATCATCGATGCTGGAATTGTGATAAATATTTTATTGCATCTCCGTGAATGGTGAAGCATAGAGCAAATTTTGTCATTAAAGCTAAAAGGACTCAGAACTTATTCAGAATGGTCTCTTTTCTCATTTTTATACCCCACCACACGATAGTGGCGGGGTATTATGTTATACCCTCCGGTGTTCGTCGGTCCATATGTCTGTCCGTCCCTGCGTCCGCACTTCGTTTCCGATCGATAACTTGAGTATTTTTTCACGGATTTTGTCCAAATTTTGCATACATATTGGTATCGGGGATGAGTGGTTTGGGATTGTTAATGGGCAAAATCTGTTAATTTTTAGCAGAATTATTGCCCTTTTCAGTATCTGAAAAATGGTTTTTGGCCTCTAATTCCCTTACTATATGGAATATCTGGATGAAACTTCACAGATATATAGAGGACTAAACGGTTCATATAGTGGCCAAGGACTGCTACTCTGGCTGTTCCAGTTCTTGAGTTATCTGCCCTTGACGTATTTAAAAAATGCATTTTAGACTGTAGTTCGTTTATCATTTACAATATCTTGCTGAAACTTCATATATATGTAGTAGATGAATTTTTATATACTGTGGCAAAGGAACATGACTCTGGCTTTCCCAGCGATTGAGTTATCTGCCTTTGAAATATCTGAAAAATGGTTTTTGGCCTCTAGTTCCCGTTCCCTTACTATATGGAATATCTCGATGAAACTTCACAGATATATAGAGGACTTAATGGTTCATATCGTGGCCAAGGAGGGCTACTCTGGCTATACCAGTTCTTGAGTTATCTGCCCTTGAAGTATTTAAAATGCATTTTAGACTGTAGTTCCTTTATTATTTACAATATCTTGCTGAAACTTCATAGATATGTAGTAGATTAAATGTTACATACTGTGGCAAAGAAACATGACTCTGGCTTTCCCAGCAATTATCTGCCCTTGAAATATATAAAAAAAGGGATTTTGGCCTATGGTTCATTTATTATTTGAAATATATGGATAAAACTTCTACACCCTCTGCTGTCTGTCTGTCTGTCTGTCCATCCATTTGTATGTCTGTCCATCTGTCTGTCTGTCCCTTTTCAGTATCTGGCCTCTAGTTCCCTTACTATATGAAATATTTGGATTAAACTTTACAGATATATAGAGGACTAAAGGGTACATATTGTGACCAAGGACCGTATAGAGGAGTAAAGGGTACATATTGTGGCCAAGGACCACTTCTCTGGCTGTTCCAGTTCTTTAGTTATTTGCCCTTGGTGTATTAAAAATCGATTTTAGACTCTAGTTCCTTTATTATTTGCAATATCTTGCTGAAATTTCATAGATGTACAGCAGACTAAATATTACATATTGTGGCAAAGGTACATGACTCTTGCTGTCCCTGCCCTTGATAAGTCTGAAAAATGGAATTTGTGTCTGTTGGTCAGTGCTTACAAAACGGAATTTGTGTCTGTTGGTCAGTGCATACTTAATGGAAATCAGACAGGCAGTACATCGAAAAACATGAAATTCTTACTTGTACCACATAAAGATACATGTTCCACAGCCATTTAAGGTAAATACTTGCCTCCATAATTTTCTAATAATGTCAACTTATTGAGTTGCCTTCCCATCGAATGTCTGAAAAATGGATTTTTACATATGCTTCCTACATCTTCTAACAACATCATCCACTCACATTAAGACATTACACTTGCGGATCATATCTCTGCTATCCCCTTTCTAGTTATTTAGCCTTGATATATTTTCAAATAAGTTACATTGCTTAGCAGTGGCAGGGTATTATGCAGTGTCTGCGGTGCTTTTATTAACAAATTGTGAGCCAAAAATTACTCATTGACTGTGGTTCTAAAATAAATTCAGGTGGGAAAGAAACTGACTGGGTGCGGAAAAAACTGACTAGTCAGTTTCTTTCCCCGGGGAAGAACCGGGCTGGCCCAGTTCTTCCCCGGGGAAGAACCGGGCCTGGGGAAGAAATTGACCGTTACACCGTACAAAATGGATTAAAGCGCTGAGAAAAGCTACATCTGAAAATGTTGTCCGCTTATTTCGTCTGCTAATTTTTTTTGTAAACTTTTTAAAAATATTTGTGCATACAGGCAAACAATGTGGGCCCAGATCAGACTGCTGGGTCCACACTGTTTGCAAAAAATTACTTTTAAGGTAACTAGCAGACGGCAAAGCAGACGACAATTGTCATGATTACGACAATTGTCGTGATTGACATTTTATGCGTTAAATTACTGTTTTAACTCTTACCATGATAAATCCAGACAAATTTCTTTTTGAAAACATTATAAATCTAGATCAGCTGGCTACTTCTGAGAAGCCAGCTGATCAGGATCTATACTATTTTCCATTCTGCTTTTGAATCCATGGTGAAAAATGGAAATCATATGAGCCAGCGCATGACAAAATCTACAAGAAGTCTTGAGCGACCAGCGAAGACTCAGATCAGCCTGCACATTCGTGCAGTCTGATCAGAGTCTTTGCTGATCGCATGTACCTTCTCTAGGCTAATATCTATGCCAAGAGACATAAGCATAAGGTCTTGTCATAGTGGATGGGTGTGCATGTTGATTTGAGTCTGTGCTGGTCACATCGGTCTTATTGTAGGTTTTGTTATGTGCCGGCTCATGCAATACAAATTGTTGAAATTGGTGGAGGAGTGTATAGCATATTGAAATAGTCAGCTTGATGATGGTTACTAACAAATGGTTCATGCTTTTCAGGACCAGTTTGCAATATGGTATTAATTGTTTAAAACGGGTCAATTATGATAAGAAGGAATTAGAACGGCGGCGAGAAGAAAGTCTTAATGAAACCACAGGTGAGTAATAGTGTAAGTGGCAAATTGGAGTTAATAATCAGGGGCCCATTGCTCAAAGCTTCACTTGTTTAACAACATTTGGTCACATTGAACAGTGGTCAAAATCTTAGTTTTTCTAGGAACCAAAATACATTATTATTAGCTCACCTGAGCCGAAGGCTCATAGGTGTGCTTGTAGTATGACAGGCCTCCATTGTCTGTCTGTGAACATTTGCAAACATCTTCTTTGAAACCACTGGGGTGATTGAAGTCAAATTTCATGTGGTGCATCCATGGGATGGGAGGAACAAAAGTTTGTTCGCAGGGTCCAGGTCTTCAAAAATCTCCAGAACCAGTTGGTCAAATTAGGTCAATAGGCATGAAACTTGGTATGTAGCATTGGGGATTTGGGCCCATCATAGTTGTTCAAATGATGCCTCAGATGACCTTGACATATTTTAAGCCAACGTCAAATTTGGTCACAGACTTTTATATGGGAAAAAGTCAAAATTATGTATTTTTCGGGAACTATTGCAGCCTGTGATCTGAAAATTGTTAGATGCAGGTAGCTAAATGAGTGAATAGACTACATGAGTATTCAAGGTCAAGGTCATTATTTGACTGGTCATTATTTGACCTTGGCCCAAGGTTGTTCAGATTTTGTTTGTTTGATTTAAGGTTTAATGTCCCTGTCAACACTATTTAGGTCATTTTGGAGACGTTGCTTCCAGTTTTGTGGAACTTATACCCAACATTGAGATGAAATGACATGTCAATCCTTGCCACCCAATGAAGGTAATAGGGTTATATGCATGGATGGGCCAATTCACAACACTTCGCATGGGCAGATTTAGACCATCTAAGCGGTTTATCAGTACTCGTGTGTGGTCGGTTTCAGCTCTGCCTGGAAGCATCGTGCAGCCCAATCTATTTCTTCAAGCTCCGATGGGCTGGGGCATAAGGTTGTTCAGATAAAAACTAAAACTTATTTTACTCAGAAACCACTGAGCTATTTGTAACCAAATTTCATGCAAACACACTAAGAAATAATGAAATGAAAATCAGTAAATATGAGTTTGGCCACATGACCAGTATAAGGTATAAAGGTAAAAACCATATAAGGTAAAAAAACCTTCAAAAATCTTTTTCTTTCAAACAAGAAAGCTGATTGTCATGAAACTTGGTATGTAGTATTGGGGACTCGGGGCCAATCATAGTTTGTTTCAAATGATTACCCTCGGGTGACCTTGACCTATTTAAGCCAAGGTAAAATTTCGTCATCGTAGACTTCTGAATGTTAAAAAACCAAAACTGTATATTTTTCCGAAACTATTGCAGCCTGTGATAGAAAAATTGGTAGATGCAGTAAGCTAAATGAGTGGATGAAACTACATGAGTATTCAAGGTCAAGATTGTTATTTGACCTTGGCCGAAGGTCACATTCAGATATGGCCACTGAGCCTTTTCTTTGGTAACCAATTTCATATAAAAGCTTTTGGGAACACAAAAATGAAAATAAGTTAATATGAGTTTGGTCACATAACCAATATGGCCACCATGCCCATTTAAGGTAAAAATCCTTCAAACATATTTTCTGGAAACTTGGTGTGTAGGATTGGGGACTCGAGCCCATCATAGTTTGTTCAAACTATGTTCCCTGGATGACCATTGTCTATTTTATGCCAGGGTCAGCTTTGGTCGCATGACAAATATGGCAACCATACCAATTTAAAAAAAAAAAGAACAGCTGGGCATATCTAGGCGAAAATTACATACGAAGCCTTTATGCAGGATCGATTCCAGGCTTCTCCAAACTTTTGGATAAGTCTTTAAACCGAGGTCCTGTCTCCATATGACCCTAGCTGTTGGTGAGACTTAAAACTCAAACACTCACTCCATTTCATTGAACAGCTCAATATAAGTGAAATAGTTTTGAAAGAGTTGTAAAAACCAATTAAAATATCTGTCAAGCAGAACATTGTTGCATAGACGACAGAGCAAGATAATCTTCGTATTTTTGTAAATTAATGATTAAAAATAGTCCATGCTCCACCTCCTCCACTTCATAAAATGCCTACGTCCCCACGCATCGGGGCTGGAAGAAATATATGGGCTGCATGATGCTTGCACGCAGAGCTGAAACCGGCCCGCACACGAGCACTGGTAAACCGCTCAGAGGATATAAGCCTGCCCATGAAAAGCGGTACGAGTCCATGCTTATAAACCCTATTGGTTTCATTGGGCGACAGGGCTTGAGATGTCATTTCATCTCAATGTCGGGTAAAAGTCCCACAAAATTCGAAGTAACGTCTCCAAAATGACCTTTACAGTGTTGACGGGGATGTTAAACCTCAAATCAAACAAACACAATCATAAAGTGCCTAATATTTCAGTTACAGGGTCCATAGGGGTGCTCATTGGGAATGGGGGTTTGTTGCGGAGTCCTTATAATCACTAGATTGAAGTCCTATGTTAATATACATGACTACCAGTGAGCAGTTCCCACCTGAGCTACGGTGAGCATAGTGGACCATGGGCCTCTTGTTTTATGGAAATGTATGTTGGTTGTCTGTACTCATCAGACGAGGCATTCCTTATGAGTACAGACCACATACCTTTACTCTATTCAAGATCTTTAACTCATTATCCACTAGAAGCTTATCTACACTTATTCCCTGGTAAATACTGCTACAGCTGATACCTGTATGGCTTATCAGTATTTCAGTGCCTATCTCCCTAGACTTTTTCTAGCTTTGATTAGAAACGATTTTTGTAACTGAGGGTTGCAATGCTATTTTATGTATAATTCAATTATTACAAGTTTCTGGACATTGAAATTTTGCACAAAGGTAGATGAAAAAATTATCTACAAGTTCATACCAAACACATGCAAAATTCTGAATTACATGCAGGGTGGGTGATAAAGAAAATGACTTACTCCACCACTTAAAGGAATAAATCCAAATTTAATCCACACAAAAATAATAAAAAGAAACAAATTCCACAATAAATTGATAAAATCATGACCCTTATGACTCTTCATTTTCGCATATTATATTAACACAGATTCCTCTTTTCCATAATTTCCATAATTTCAATGAGAATCTCCAGGAATATCCTCAAAAAGAGAAAAAAAATATTTCAGACAAGTCCTCCTCAAAATCGGACAAGTCTGCCATATGCTCACTTGAAACTGACCAATTTCCTTCAATTTCAATATCACTTCCAGCCGCATCTGAGCCAAAACCGGAGAATTCGCCATCACTAACATCAGACTCCATTATGTCATTACCGATTGCAAGCTGTGGTCGTGGATTTTCGCTGTTTTTTCATGAATTTTTACCTCAAATTTCCCGCTTTTCCTTCCCGCTAAACACGTTGAATTTTCTATTTTCGTCATAAAAAATATTTGAACAATGTTTGTAAACTGCGTTTTTATTGGTTAAAAATCAAACTTGGCGATATTTTTTGCGTTTTTGGACCAATGGTAAAAGTCGCTTATACGCGACACGATGGAAGTGGAGTACTTGTTTGCGGCCCACTTATAACTGTCGCACGTTGTACCAATAAGAATTTACCTGTCGCTTTTATGTGGCACTCGAGACTCTATCTATACTTTATTGGCCTCATATAATGACGCTAGGTGATAATGAGTTAAGTCATTCCCATTATGCCCCCTGATCAGGCCCCAAAGTTATAAAACATTTTTCATGCTCAACTCAGCTGAGTATGACCTTTGTAATGCTCATAAAAATAAAATTGAAGCTATTGAGGTGATTTTCCTGCACATATTATTAGGAATGTCATTTGTCCTGGTCATAAATTTTAAATTGCCATTTATTGTTGTGGCCCATGCCCCTGGGGGCTTGGAGAAATAGATTGAGTTGCACAATGCTTCCACACAGAGCTAAAACTGACCACATATGAGTACTGGTAAACCTCTTAGACAGACTAAGCCTGCCCAGGCAAAGTGGGGCGTGTCGGCCCATCCATGCATATAAACCTTATTGGATTCATTGGACGGCAGGGCTTGTGATGTCATTTCAGCTCAGTGTCAAGTAAAAGTCCCACAAAACTGGAAGCAACGTCTCCAAAATGACCTCAATAGTGTTGACTGGGACGTTAAACCACAATCAAACAAACCAACCAACTATTGTTGGCATTTTAAAATTTATGGGCAAGACAAATTTCATGCTCAAATGAGCTAAGCATGAAACAAGTTTAATTTGGGGCCTGGTGTTAGGATTAAACCTTAAGATGTGAAGAAAAACAACATCTGAAAATGTCATATTTTTGGACAAAGGCCCAGATCAGGCTGCTGTGTGGTGTAGGCCAGTCTGATCTGGGTCCACACTGTTTGTAAAGAATGTCTTTTAAGGTAGCCAGCAGATGGCAAACTAGACGACAATTGTTGTGATTGGCATCATCATTCATTCATTATCAACGGATTTTTTATTAACATGCAGGTACAGGGGCAATGTCCACATAAGTGGGCCCCCTTCCAGGTAGCTGGCTTGTTGCACGCATGGCAGATCTTACACCAGATCTCCAGGTTTGTCTATCATGAGGATCGGTAACAGAGAGCTTCCATTCTCTGCAATCTCTGTCAGCTGCTTCCAGGTCATTTTGGGCCTTCCAGGCACTCACTTTCCACCTACCTGTATGTCACAGGCAGTCTTGACTGCACCGTTGGAGCGTTCCACATGTCCATACGAGGGGAGCCTTCTCTCTTTCAGGATGAGGTCCAGGTTCTCAATGCCAAGATGCTCAAGTAACTCACTGGACCTGATGGTGACAGCGTCTTGTGGCTTGACATTGCAGATCTGTCTGATCATTGCCCTGTCATTTCGCTGTAGACGTTGGAGGTTTGGCTTTGTCAATGGCCATGTCTCACTGGCATGGAGCATTGCGCTCCGCACACAAGAGCTATACACATGGCCTTGTGTCTTGAATGAGAGGTGACAGGAAGAGAGAACTGGTAGAGACTCCTTGAATTTCTTCCAGGCTGTTTTCACACATGATGTGGTTGAAAGGACACAACCACCCGCTGCAGAGAGCATATCACCTAGGTAGCAAAAGGAAGCTACAACCTCCAGCTGGTCGGATCCGACTTGGACTTCCCTCTGTGGTCTGCCATCAGTTCTAAGGGTCGTGGAGTTCCGTGGCATCATGTACACCTGTAATCAGGGTCCTCTATCAAGCGCTTGAGCCCACTGCATTTCTTGTGCACCCAGAACTTGCAGCCATTACAAAAGATACTGTTGCTGCCCACTCCAGTGCAACATACAGCGCATGGGAACTGGCCTTTACTCTGCAGGAGGTACAGACCTGAACCCCAGAACATGATCTTTTTCTTTGCTGCATTCACTCTCAGCGCCTACATTGCTTCTTTCCAAGATAAGAGCCTCCTGACACATTCCTCAGGGGATTCAGGTATGATGACAAGGTCATCAGCATACAGGTCCTCCCAAGGGACTCCAGAGCAGAACTCGCATGACAAGGCTTCAAGCACAATGATGAAAAGCATTGGGCTGAGAACAGAGCCTTGATAAACACCCACCTTCACTTTGAATTCTTCACTGTAACCATCACCAACACTGAGAAGGCTCCGAGCATTAGCATACATCCCTTGGACCAGTCGCACAATCCACTCGTCCACTCCAAGTTTTCTTAGTGCCCACCAGACGACATTCCGAGGCACTCAATCAAATGCCTTCTCAAGATCTACAAAAGCCATGTAGAGACTCCTGTTGGCCGCCAGATACTTCTCTTGCAGCTGCCATACAACAAAAATTGCGTCTGTTGTGCCTCTTCCTGGGACGAAGCCAAACTGGGAGTTGTCGATGAACACCTACTGCCTAATGAGGCTATCCACAATCCTCGCCAGGACTTTCATGACCTGTTCTGTCAGCTTTAGACCACGGTAGTTGCCCCGTTCCAGTGCATCGCCCTTGCCCTTGTAGAGACAGACAATGAAACTATTTTCCCAGGCAGGGGCTACCTTTCCATCACGGATGATTGCAGCTGCAAGATCACGGATCATCAAGGCACCCGCATCATCTGCAGCTCTTATCATCACCACCACTATGCCAGAAGGGCCTGGAGCATTGCCAGTCTTCATCTTGGGTTAACCTCAGTGGCAGGAACTATGCTTGGGTTTACCCTCAGTGGCAGGAACTATGCTTGGGTTCAAAGAAATTTTTATGGTTCAGAGGGGCTTGAAGCATTGAAGTTTGATTTTGTACCTTGCACAATTTGGCCCAGCCTTTTTTATCTTCATCTTCTTGCTGTTTTATCTTTCTGTTGTCTTACCAAGCAAATATATAAAAATGCTTTCGTCTTTTTTAACCCTCATCCTGCTGTTCATGACAACCTTTATCTTTGCAAACAGTGTATAGATCCAGATCTGATGGCTCCTGAAGAAGCCATCTGATCAGGATCTACACTGTTTGTCATTCATTTTATGAATTTGTAGGAATAAATTACATCAAGTAATCTGATTGGTTTAAAGTCAGAAATGGGTGTGGCTAAATTGAATATTCAGCAGGACAAGGGTTAAAGAAATTGTTCACATTCCTATATTCTTGTTTCTGTTCATTTCAGATGTATTAGTATGGACCAATGATAGAATAATAAAATGGGTACAGGGTATAGGACTGCGGGAATACGCCAACAGCTTACTTGAGTCAGGAGTCCACGGTGCTCTTATAGCTCTTGATGAAAGCTTTGACCACAACAGCATCGCATTAGCATTACAAATTCCCACACAGAACACCACAGTAAGTACACAATAGACACTTCAATAGTACACCCATAGCTTCAGATGGGGTGGGGTAACAAGGATTATTAACCAAATGGAATCTTCTTCCTTATATATAGCAGGTCTCTATTTCAAATTTTAGGGGTGACAGGTTGTGTTTTCTTGAAAATTTATTTGGAAAAATGGCTGAATTTTTTGCAAACAGTAGAGACCCTAATCAGATGCCGTGTTCTGCGACGTCTGATCTGGGCCTGCACTGTTTGCCAATTACCCATTTTGGGGTTTCGTGTACAAAATGGGTTAAGTGATAATTTTTCTTATTTCTTGTTAGTAACATATGTTGAGGGTAATATATGTTGAGGGTACTTGTTAGAATTGCCTCGATGAGGCAATTCTAACAAGTACACCCAACATATGTTTTTATGGAGAAATAAGAAAAATATCCCTGAATTATCCCTGTTTCCCGCATTATTATTATTACATAACAACTTCTTTATAACAAACGGGCCTCTGTGGTCTAGTGGATAAGAGCGCTGACTCTTAATCATTAGGTCTCTTACCACTGTGGTTCGAGCCTGGCTCAGGTCACATGTGAAACGCCAAGTTCTGCAACGGAAGGTCAGGTAGTTTTTCTCCAGGTACTCCAGTTTTCACCAACCTCTGATTAACGATCGGCTCGATATAAGTGAAATAATTTTGAAAGGGCCGTAAAACCAAAACCAACAAAAAAATAACACCCATAGCTCCAGATGAGGCGGCGTAAAAAGGATAATTAAGTGATAATTTTTCTTATGTCTTGTTAGAAACATACGTTGTGGGTACTTGTTAGAATCGCTAATTGTTAGGAGCAGTCTGATCTGGGTCCACACTGTTTGCAAAAATGACAGAAGATGACATTTGTCGTGATTGACATTTTTAGGGTTAGAATGTGGATAACTGCTTTGAAAATTGTCATTTGTGAAGGTTAATCATCCGTTTTCAGGTCACAAATTACATAAACTCTTTCATGGCTCTGCTCGTATGTTGCCATAAAATGAAATTTTCGACCGTAAAGATTTTTTGCGTCAAAAAATAGCTAGGTGAGTGGCAAATAATATAGACTGTGATGAGACGCCATGGAATGTCTCATCTGGTTTGATCAAGCATGTCTGTCTTTGTTTGTTTGATTTGAGGTTTAACGTCCTCGTCAATGCTGTATAGGTCATTTTGGAGATGTTGCTTCCAATTTTATGGGACTTTTACCCGACATTGAGATGAAATGACATCTCAAGCCCTGCTGCCCAATGAAACCAATAGGGTTTATAAGCAAGGACGGGCCGACTCGCACTGCTTTGCCTGAGCAAGCTTAGATCCTCTAAGCAGTTTACCACTACTCGTTTGCGGGTAGGTTTAAGCTCTGCGTGGAAGCATCATGCGACCCATATATTTCTTCAAGCCCCGATGGGTGGGGGCCGAAAGGCATGTCTGTCAGAATACATACGGTAAATAGGGTAATCACCAACAGACAGTAGGACTCAAGCTTCCCATTATTTCTGTTTGATAATTGATAATCTTCATATATGTGTGTGTTCAGTAAAATTCCTATATTAAGACCACCTTTGGGACTGTTCAAAAGTGGTCTTTAAGACCACTTTTAAACTATCCCAAAGGTGGTCCATGATCAGAGGACACTGTTTGCAGAAAACACAAAGGAAGAATTACGGCAACCTAATAAATAAGCTTTTAAAGCAGAATTAGTCTTAAATTTAGCAGAATTTCACTGTATAAGCATAAATGGATTATATGTGTGCCTGTTTGTCTGTGCCTGGTGTGTTTGTCTCTTAAAATCAGCACTACTATACCATTATATTTAAATTTATTTTATTGACAATTTCAGGTAAGATCAACATTAGAGCGAGAATTCAATAACCTCCTAGCAAGTGGTACCGATCGACGCCTGGACGAGGTAGGTCTGTAATCATTTTATTACTATTTTTAGCTCTCCAGCTTTCGTCTGCTTTTGCGGCTTGGTAACCACATCACGGTATTATCCAACAACTAACACGGGGGTGAGTTGTATAACTCCTTGTCTTCTGTTCTTGGTGGATTCTTCAGCCGGGCACCAGCAAGTGAAATTCTGTGATTGGAAAAACTTAACCCTTCAAGCGGTACAGAAAATTCTAAAGCAGATGACAATCTTTTTGTTTTTCTGTAAAAATTAAGGCTGGAGACTCCATGTGAACTGTCTGCCGAGCAGACTATTGACATCTAATGTCAAGCCCAATTTTTGCTGAAAAATACTTAATAAATGCCATCTGCTGAACATTTTTGTTCTTGAAGGGTTAAATCATGATAAATGAATGACCGAACTCTGTTCTGCACTTAAAGAGCCATTTGCTGGTTTCCGGCTCTCAAATATACAAATCTGGAAATAGTTGAGACCTTGAAGTCTGTTGTAAGTTAAATATTTTCCATGTGACCATTCAACTGTCAAATAAAATGCCGTTTAATGGCAAACAGACAAAAATACGTGTAGTTTTATAGATGCATCATCCTTGGGAGTTTTGGCTTGAACCCTTACGAGGCAGAGAAAAACTGCATCTGAAAATGTCCTCTGCTTATGTCGTCTGCTGAATCTTTTTGCAAACATTTTAAAAAATATTTTTATATACAGACAAACAGTGAGGACCCAGATCAGACAGCAAACAGTGAGGACCCAGATCAGACAGCTCCTACAGGAGCAGTCTGATCTGAGTCCACACTGTTTGCAAAAATGACTTTAAAAGTAACTGGCAGACGACAACTGTCATGATTGGTGTCTTAAATGTTAAATACTGTATTTATCATACGTATTGGGACAGGCAGACCTGAGCGAACATTGTAGACACAGATGAGATGCCACAGAATATGGCATCTCATCAGGGTCTACACTGTTTGTCACTTAAACACAATATCAAGTAGGCATTTGTACAAGTATGGTTTGAGTGTACGGTAATCTGAAGAGAAGAAACAAGGCTAATTAAAATGACCTAAATAGTGTTGACTGGATCGTTTAACTCCAAGACGAACAAACAAGGCTAATTAAGGGGAATGGGAACACCTTCAGGGGAGGCAACTCCTGCAAAAGTATTGTTGTCTCCCATGTCAATAGGAGTCAACTCTTGAAGGAAAGAATTTGCTCCTGGGGAGCAAATTCTTTCCTTTAAGAGTAGACCCCTTCTTTAGTGGGACAGGGCTTATAGAAAAGCAAACAACAAGTCCTTAAAGTTGTCTCCCTTTGAAAAATGGCAGAAAAATCTGTCAGGTGTTCCCATTCCCCTTAAGTGATAATTTTCTTTGTTTCTTGTTGGAAGCATATGATGTGGATATTTGCTAGAAATTGCCTTACTGAGGCAGTCCTGACAAGTACCCACAACATAAGTTTTATTTGTGGAGAAATCTCTCATTTCTCTTCCTTATCTGGAACTATGGGAGACATCCCCCATGCCCATCTGGGCTTGGAGAAGTAAATTGGGCTGCATGGTGCTTCCACGCAGAACTGAAACTGACCACACATGAGTACTGGTAAACTACTTAGAAGGCTATTAAGCCTGCCCAGGCAAAGTGGTGTGAGTCGGACCAAACAGTGCATAAAAGCCTTTTGGTTTCATAGGGCAGCAGGGCTTGAGATGTCATTTCATCTCAATGTCAGGTAAAAGTCCCACAAAATTGGAAGCAACGTCTCCAAAATGACCTGAATTGTGTTGATGGGTACATTAAACTTCAATTCAGACAAAATTATGGGAGACAAAAATTTAATTAAAGTAAAAAGAAACCACATTTAAAACATGCCAAGAGCTTCATTCAGTAGTCACGACGATTTCCAGCTATAATGCCACACTGAGACTTGGTATTAGTATCAAATAGAACGGACTGTGCATTGTACAGGGTAGGCCTTCTTTGGGTTGATTGTTTATCAAAATTGATGCAAAGCTACTATGTGAATCTGAGGTACATTGCCAATTTCCGCAATCCTTAGTATTGGGATAGACAGGCCTATGCAAACAGTGCAGACCCAGATCCTGAAGAGCAGTCTAATCAGGGTCAACACTGTTTACAATTCCTGCCGCACTTTTGGGACTTCTTGCTGGATTGTGAAACAATTTTGCTAAAAGTTTTAGGAGAATTACAAGGCCGCAAGTTGTCTGAATGTTTACAGTAATTTGATTTGACCAGGGGCCAGTTGTTCAAAGCATCGTTAGCTTAACAAGCTCATTAGTTGTCATATTGTTAACTCTTCTAGCAAGTTTGAGATTTAAAATTTTGGTATTTTTGCTGAAAAAATGTGAGCACCTTTTGCATTTGCAAAAGCTGCTCTCATTTTTTTCAGCAAAAATATTAGCATATTTGCCATAATAAATGATCAAAGTTTTAACGATATGTAAACTAACGATGTCGTTAGTTTTGAACAACTGACCCCTGGCTGGCAATGCCAGTTTTCTGGTTGAAGAAAATATCTTATACCATGTCTAAAATAAGCCAGTACATGACAAAACCAACAGTAATACGTGACTAGCAAAGACTCAGATCAGCCTGTATATCAAATGTTCTATGAAAGGGTTATCCTTAGGACACAAGGAGTACACTACAGAACTTAAAAGTACGGCGTGTGCAAGTTTTTCTGGGCCAGACTAGCTAGTTTTGGCCATTTAGGCCTCATCGGTGATCTTCATATATTTTCAAAATTCCACAATGGAATCAGTGATCCCAAAGGACAAGAAAATATAAACAACACTATTGTGAAGGGTGGGGAGACTTTTTAAAGCCACCACACTTTCCTTTAACACCGGCTGTAGTGAGGTAAAATATGTTCTTTAAAAGGGCTATCCTCTGGAAGCAAGGAATATACCGCAGGACTGCCCACAGTCTTTGCTTGTTAGTCTTTAGATAGCTCAGAGGATATAGAAGGCTCATGCAAGCTGCATAGACTGTGCAGTCAGATCTGAATCATTTGCTGCTTGTACAGTTCTTATTGAAGTTTTGCCATGCGCTGGCTGTCATAGTATGCCTCAATGCAATAAAAAACAAAATATTTTTCTTACAGTAATAAAGCTAGTTTAGGTATGGTATTGTGGATTTATTTTTCTCATTTTTTTTTTTTTGGAACAGGTGTTACATGATTTTTATCAACAGCTGTATTTTGTCACATTGTGGTGTCTATTTGTGTATTGCCTTTGTTTCTGTGTCATTTTATGGATTCGTTTTGTAGCAATAGTGCAGATGTAATGTATTACGAGAAGTGTTGCACAAGAAAAATGGGTGAAACATCGAACAAGTGGTTAACTGTCGAAGCACCAGTCAAGAATACACAAAAGAAGCTGGCACTTTTGAATTTATTTTTCCTTTTTTCGGAGAAAATTAGGCTTGACATTTAATGTGAATTATCTGGCTAACAGACAATTGACATGAAATGTCAATCCTTATTTCCTCTCTGAAAAAAAAATTGAAGAATAAAAATGTCCCCTGCTGTGTAATTCTGCCTGGTGCTTTTAGTTAATAATTGCTGATCAGTTTACTGTCACATTCCTAAATGGGTTTCAATAACATTGCAGCTAGCCCTAGGCTGACATCACTGCCCTTCATTTGTGTATAATCACCACTTAAAGACCAAAAGTTACTCTAAAACCTCTTAATAACACTATTTTTGTCCAAAGCAGAAACTGTGCTAGTTAAACAACCATGTTGTATTCAAAGATTGTACAGAAAAACGACCATTTTGGTAATTTTTCCATATGATCTATATATTTTGTGATCCATCTTGAAACCATGTTATATCCCAAATGGTGTTATAATGAAGAGTGTTATAAAGAGGTTATAGTGTTAATTGATTTTAAACCTACTAACTTCAACTTCTGCATATAGTAAAATTCCTATATTAAGACCATCTTTGGGACTGTTCAAAAGTGGTCTTGAAGACCACTTTTGAACAGTCTCAAAGGTGGTCTCTGACCAGTGGACACTGTATGCAGAAAACTCAAAGAAAGAATAAATGCAACCTACTAAATAAGGTTTTTAAAGCAGAATTAGTCTTAGTTTTAGGTGGTCTTAATAGCAGAATTCAACTGTATACAAGCCTTTGTAGCCTAGGTAGATGAAAGTTTGATTATTGTTGATCACAAAATTGCAAGCAGCTTCTCCAAAAGGACATAATTACAGTCAAACCTGTCTTAGTGGCCACCTCTAATAAGCAAGCAACCTGTCTTAAGCAAGTGGGCATTTAGTTCCCGAAAAGGGCATTATGCATTAAAATTAACCTGTATAAAGCAAGCACCTGTCTTAAGCAAGCATATTTTCATTATCCCTAAGGTGCTTGCTTAACACAGGGTGGACTGTACTATTGTTGGGCAACATAGGTCCAGATAGAAGAAGTAACAGAGATATTTATTAAGGGATTATTACCCTTATATCTTGTTATTGCCTCATTAAGATTATTCAAACAAGTACCCACAGTGTATGTTTAAACCCTTGTCCTGCTGAATAAATTAATTTTGCCACACTCATTTCTGACTGTCAATCAATCAAATTACTTGATATAATGTATTTCTTCAAATTCACAAATTAAAATGACAAACAGTGTAGATCATGATCAGATGGCATGATCAGATGGCTTCTCATCAGTTGAACATGTCTGTGAAATGAACGCCCCCCCCCCCCCCTAAACCCCACTTTATGTAGGGAAACCTGGGGTGTTTGTTAGAACCGCCTCAATGAGGCAGTTCTAACTAGCACACACAACCTATGTTTGAAGTATAAATAAAAAAAATATGGATTTTCAACAGAAAAGATGTGATAAAATGCACTATGTCGCACAGGTCTGTTGTCATAATGTGAAGAAGCCATCTGATCTGGATCTACACTATTTGCAAAGGTAAGGGTTTTTGTGGTTGAGCAGGACAATGGCTAATATAATAGAGAATTAAGAAAATATTGTCCCTTAAATATCACCATTACCACTCCTTATCTTTAGCTTTGAGACACTGCCCCACCCCCACCCTCCCCCCAGCTCATAGTGGAAGGATTATTAGATTATTAATGAATGTGAATCAGCATATCTCTTATTTATGAATATTTCAGCATAGTTTGCCTGCAGAAAGTCAAGGTATATTAAACAATCAAATCCTGTTTGACTCATGACTCGTGAGACCATATGTTATGATCTGTAATATCCAAGTTTGATGATTTGCCAAATCCAAGTTTGATGATTTGTCATATCTAAGTTTGAGTTTGGTGTTCAATCATATATGAGTTTGATATTCCGTCATATCCAAGTTTGATGTTCTGTCATATCCAAGTTTGATGTTCCGTCATATCCGAGTTTGATATTCTGTCATATCCCAGTTTGACGTTCTGTCATATCCGAGTTTGATATTCCGTCATAAGTTTGATATTCCGTCATAAGTTTGGAATTCTGTCATATCCACGTTTGATGTTCTCTCATATCAAAGTTTAATAATACAGCTACATAGCCCAAGATAAGAGGGGGTATCCAAATATTAATTTTCTCATTTCTGCACGAAAATATGTTGTGGGTACTCATCAGAAGTGCCTTAGTGAAAACATATGTTGTGGGTACTCATTAGAAGCGTCTTGCTAAAGTGCTTCTAATGAGTACCAACAACCTTTATTTTCATGCAGAAATAAGAGAAATATCAGTACCTTTTGGATGGAAAGAGGCCTTATCTTGCTCTATGAGCTTTTAAGGTTTTTGTGTGGTTTGACATGCAGGACTGTCTGTACATAAATCTCGGACTTGGCTTGATAGCAGAAATAGGTTAGAACTGACTCTTTATGTAATTGTTCTAGAGAATGTGATATTTTTAAGAACTGACCCTTTGTGCACTAGGTATTTTTAGGTCCTTATCTTGCTCTATGAGCTTTTAAGGTTTTTGTGTGGTTTGACATGCAGGACTGTCTGTACATAAATCTCGGACTTTGCTTGATAGCAGAAATAGGTTAGAACTGACTCTTTATGTAATAGTTGTAGAGAATGTGATATTTTTAAGAACTGACCCTTTGTGCACTAGGTATTTTTAGGTCCTCACCACAGGCACAATAGTGTTCAAGTTGACCAGACATGAGCATGTGTATGTCATAGCTCCAGATAAAGGGGAGAGATGAGGATATTTTAGGGATACTTATCCTTCATTGAGTTAATTCTAACAAGTATTTACAGCATGTGCCAAATAGGGCTTGGAGAAATAGATTTGGCTGCAAAGTGCTTCCATGCATAGTTGAAACCGACTACACTTGAGAACTGGTAAATGGCTTACATGGTCTTAGTCTGCCCATGAAATTGGTGAAAGTCAGACCAGTCCTTAAACCCTAGCAGTTTCTTTGGGCATTTTAGATGTCTTTTGTTTTTTCTTTTCCCGGAAAAATGTTTGAAATGTCATCTATTGAAAACAATACCCCACATAGTGAGCATTTATTAATCTCATTGCCTCCCTACATCTGAAGGTATGGTACATTTTTACATGTGAATATACATCAGTATGTATATCTGTGATCTGCTAGGTTCAGGTTGCAACTTTTGCAAGTTGTAGAGCACTAGGCAGGTGCATCTGTGTAGTGTTGCCACATTATTAGTGTAATCAATTTTATGTCAAAAAATTCCTTTGGGATATCATTTCATCTCAGTGTCGGGTAAAAGTCCCACAAAATTGGAAGCCATGTCTCCAAAATTACCTATACAGTGTTGGCGGGGACGTTAAACCTAAAATCAACCAACCAACCAAAAAAAATTCCCAAAAAGGCACACTGGCAATCACTGCAGGTCCAGATCAGATGCTGCAAGATGAAGCATCTGATCTGGACCTGCAGTGGTTGCACAAAAAGTTTAGCCATTTACTCTTGACGCCCCTATCACACAACATATAATGGGGGAGTTCTGTTGCGAGTTTCTGGTGAAAAAATGTGTACTGTACTGTTTAATCCTTATGTATAAGCCTGTCTAGGAAAAGTTTAGTAAGGTAAACTGATTGGCTGGATATGACCTAAATAGTATTGACATGGCTGTCAAACTCCAATAACACTAACAGCAAGGACAAGAAGGGTAAAAAAATGAATAAAAAGAAGTGCAAGCACAAATTGGGTATCGGTATAAAAAAAGCATGTTGAGGCAATGTATAGGGAGAATCTTGTATAGGTTTAAACATTAGTCTGATCTTGGAAAAATCTTGTGCATTTCAGAATAGATTTTTGTTTGTTGATCGAGTTTCATAAATTTTGTATGAAATGACCATGAGTGTAACATTCTGTTTATCATATTGTGATTGTAAATCAGATTTTATTGCCGAAGAAGTTCAGCGGAAAACATAGGGTTGTTATGGATGACTTCATGACTTACGCTGCAGTAATTATGTGTTATTAGGACGTCACCCATTAAATAATAGTGATGCAATATGATAAAAGTTGTTTTTTTTGGATGCAACACTAGATAGTTTCTTAAAGATTACTTAGCATGCAATGGTGAGGTTTTTTCATGCAAATAAATCTGTTTAATTTCTTTAATACCTTGTGTTACAGAGATGAAAAAGGGTATGATTTATGTTCACATACAAGGACATGTATCTTCTGTCAAACTACATCATTATATATATTACTTACTTGAAGGCTTTTATCAGTTAAAAACTAACTGGGCTTTCTTTATATTTGAGCTGAATCAAGTCACAGGATGTGATTGAAATCTGGAGTAAAACATCAAATTTGCCGAGTCACGAGAAACCATTACGTAAACACATCTATACAAATACATTGTATGCTTAACCACCGAAAAAACGAAATTTTCGTATGAAAATTTGTGATATTTTTCTTATTTCTGCTCAAAATATAGATTGTGGGCACTCGTTAGAACCGCCTCATCGAGGCGGTTCTAACAAGTACCCACAATCTATATTTTAGAGCAGAAATAAGGAAATTAAGGTGTACCCCTGTAAATCCCAGTTTTACTATATAAACGTGGGGTTCAAGGGGGTCAAAAATATATAGGCGTGTTTTCATGACGCTTGTTTTATTTTGCAAATGACATAGGAACAGATCAGCCTTCTCGTCCATACAGCTGTGTGTTATTATTTCTATATCTGAAATTTCAAGACTCTTAGCAACGAGGAGGCCGATTTGTGTTCTACCTGGTCAAACAATCCCAAAGACAAGTTTTCTTGCATTGAGACACAAATATAAATAAACATATTTATGAATAAGAAAATACGAAAAAAACCCAAAAACTCTGGGAAAAGACATGCAAAAGTGAAAAAAGGAAGAAGATAAAAAATTAGAGAAAAAGAATGACTAATGTCTGTCTCGTGGGCCAGTTGTTCAAAACTAATGGCATTGTTAGTTAACAAATCGTAAATCATTATACTAATATTTTTGCTGGAAAAATATGAGCAGCTTTTGGAAATGCAACAGCTGCTCATATCTTTTCAGCTAAAATACTGTTGGATTACATATTTAACTTATTTGGATAGTTAACATTTTGCCCACTAGTGAGCTCATTTAGGGAGCTTACCACTAAATATTTTCCATAGACGACAATAGTAACATTTTTCCATCTCCAACAAAAACTGTACATGCAAAATATTTCAAACCTTGGTGGTTTGTAGAGCAACTCTAGCTGAATAAATCCCAAAGAAAAAATCAACATGTAGCCCGTCTCCTTTTTGAGCTATTGTCCGCCATATTGTTGATGTGTAGCGCCGCAGTGAATAACAGGGCAATTTTTTCTCAAAGGGGTGACCATGAAAATGTGGCAGCAATATTTTTGGGCTTGCAGATATAATTGCAAAGCATCTATTATTTTGTTTTGCTATAAGTACCCTTTTCTTAAAATGAAATAAATCCAGCCTATATAACCAATGAAATGCACAGCTGATATTTGATCCTCTATCAAATCTTCTGTCCCAAAGTGCTGGTTCCCCGGCTCAGCAATATTTAGTGTTAAGCTACCTATACCAAACCCTTATTGTCTTTATGATCCATCAAAAGCATTGTCAAATAGAAATTTAGATCATATCTAATAATTTAAGCATGCATAATAAATATTCAGTGACAAAGAATCTTTGAAGTTTGCGAAAAAGTTATCGCTTTCAGATTCTACAATGAAAGCCGAACAAACAATATTTTGTGAAAAAGGGCAAAGTTTACCTCTTTCTGGAATGGAACCCAGACACCGGCTGGCATCAGTGGTTCTTCTCCTATGTCTTTGGAACACTTCAATCCTAAAATGCACTAAAGTATGCCTTAATAGCATACCAACTGGTATTTATGGCTGATTTCACACCTATACCCCCTATTTTATGTAAAATGGGCATTTTGAGGATATTTTGATGATAAAACTTTGACAAAAATGATTATAAATGCCTCAATACCATGAGAAATAGTGGATAAATATCTGTTCAGACCCTTTAACATGAATCTGATCAATAAGAACCAATAAGAGATGAGAAAACTTATCGCGATATTGCAGCAGAGACAATTTTGAAGTTTTGCTTTCGCTAGAGACCAAGGCCAAAAACCAGGTAACCTTAGTGTTAAATTCCAGATGGAGTAGATCCTTTCTCTTGTGTTTCTGATTATACACTTACTGTAAGACTTTTTCCAAAACAAACCCATTAACAATTGATTAACATGGCTTTAAAGTACACCCCCCCCCCCCCCCCTCAAAATGCACAGATCAGAAGCAAAAACTGATCAAAACACCCAGTTAGACCTAAATTACCACAAACCTTACACTTTTTTACAGTTTCTATGGCAAACCACATGCCAGGAATATCCATTTTATGATACAGAATTGGATAGAACCTACCAATGTGTGAAAATATGATGTAATGACTGAAAACTGGAGTGTGGGGCTGATTTTCCAACTTTTGGTATAGGGAGCTTACCACTAAATATTTTCCATAGACGACAATAGTAACATTTTTCCATCTCCAACAAAAACTGTACATGCAAAATATTTCAAACCTTGGTGGTTTGTAGAGCAACTCTAGCTGAATAAATCCCAAAGAAAAAATCCACATGTAGCCCGTCTCCTTTTTGAGCTATTGTCCGCCATATTGTTGATGTGTAGCGCCGCAGTGAATAACAGGGCAATTTTTTCTCAAAGGGGTGACCATGAAAATGTGGCAGCAATATTTTTGGGCTTGCAGATATAATTGCAAAGCATCTATTATTTTGTTTTGCTATAAGTACCCTTTTCTTAAAATGAAATAAATCCAGCCTATATAACCAATGAAATGCACAGCTGGTATTTGATCCTCTATCAAATCTTCTGTCCCAAAGTGCTGGTTCCCCGGCTCAGCAATATTTAGTGTTAAGCTACCTATAAGCTAATGATGCAATGGATAACTGGACCCTGGACTGGTTGGAATTTAGACTTGTTAGCTTAACGAGCTTGTTAGTGCTCAAAATGTTAACTGTTTTAGCAAGTGCAATATCTATTATTATTATATACCCAGAAAATGTCCCGTTTACTTTCTACAGAAGTTACTAGTCAATATTTTTCCATATTGCCCGTAGTCAAGTTCATATTGCCTGTAGATAAGCAGTCACGTTCACAATAGAACTACTTTCAAATTTGTCCATTTCGATACTAAAAATCGGCAGCCATCTTGTTATGCATATTGACTGAAAGAACTTAAAACAAAATGAATATAGGTTCTGACAAAGTGCATAAACCGCATTTTATGCTGTCAAATGTGACCTACCTGCAATCTGTTTAGAATTTCAATACTTTCTTCTAAGAAATCAGGGTTTTTTTGAAAAAAATATAATCAATGCTTCGGAAAAAATGGCGTCCTGTGTTGGGAAACGTCAATGTGTTTAATGACGTCACATCCACCAACGTTAACGTTGTCTTCACTTTGGTGCCGTTGGTCGTGGTTTTTCAACGCGCAGGGAGACACTTAACGACCTTCTTTATTTTTCATTTCAAACCACTTAAAGATGTTTAATCTGATTTTATGTTCAGAAATTTATACCAGGCAATCCTGAATTCTAGCCGACATTTGAAATTTTGGGTATATAATAAAAAGGTTGTTGACTTTATATTGTGAAATATTCGGCACTCGTTCATATGGCGAAGACGCACTCGCAAGCTCGTGCGTCCTTCGCCATATGAATTTGTGCCGAATATTTCACAATATAAAGTAAATAACCTATAACAGTGGAATTTTTATGAAAAAAAAAAGATGTGAGTAGATTTTGAAGCTTCTCAGATTTCAGCAAAAAATGTTCGCATACATGTATTTGCCACATTAAATGATATCAAAGCTTAACAATATGTTAACTAATAAGTTCATTAGCTGTGAACAACTGGGAAGTGTTGCTCAAAACAAATGTTGCATTATGTAAAAATTTTGTTAAAATTTTGATCATTTAATACGGCAACTATGCTAATATTTTTGCTGAAAAAATGTGAGTAGCTTTTGCGAATGCAAAAGCTGCTCTAATTTTTTCAGCCAAACATAATAATATATTGATATTATACTTGTTAGAACAGTTAACAATTTGACCACTAATGAGGTTGTTAAGCTAACGATGCTTTGAACAACTGGCCCCTAGTCCCAATTTACAATTCCAGGTTCAGCAGTGTACTGCTGTTTATCAGTCTGTTATCCTGTGACTTGATTCTTTTCTTGACTTATGTATGGGCCATAATATATCTCTGTAAAAATCAGAAAATGCCCATTTGAGCTTTGTATAATCCCATCTATTCTGGCAGACTTGTATCAAACATTTAAATTCGAAGCAGATTTGCATAGCAGATGGCAGTCATTTTTTTTTCCTTTGTTAATTTTCAGAGAAAATCAGGCCAGAAGAAGATTCACAAGAAATCTCAAACCTGCCTTTTCCCTTAAAAAAATGACATCTTAAATACTTAAACACTGCACATGACTTCAGATAAGGAAGAGAATCAAGGGTGTGTTGGGGAAAATTTTCCTTATTTTCGCAAAAACATATTCAATGTATGTTTCTTCAAGTGGTTTCTAGAGGGTACCCTGAAAATATGCGTTTCTAAAGAAAATGAATTATGTGAACTCATAAGATACAGCACCACAGCCGCTTTATAACACTGTTCCTTATAACACAGTATTGGATGGAACAGGGTTTACAGATGTATCCCAAAAATGTATAGATTATATAGAAAAATGACCATTTTGGTCATTTTTCTATATGATCTATACATTTTTGTTTGGATATAGCATGGTTAATTGACTAAGAAATGTTTGGTTTGGACCCCATTAACCCTTTTTGTACCAAATGGAATCTTCCTCCCTATATATAGCAGAAGTCCATTCCAAAATTTAGGGGTTTCAGGTTGTCTTTTCTTCAAAAACTATTTGGAAATTGGCTAAAATTTTAACAGACAGTGGAGGCCCTGATCAGATGCCGCATTCTGCGGCGTCTGATCTGGGCCTGCACTGTTTGCTAGGGTACCCGTTTTTGGGTTTCTGGTACAAAATGTGGGTTAATGGTGTTATAAAGAGGTTGGGTTGTACTTGGTATCCAGCAGACAAATACCAGGAACATGTGTGTATGTTTCAAACATGAAATATATGGACACTTATCCCTAAGTTATCCCTTTTACTCCTTATCTGGAGAAATGATGCAATCTTTAAAAAAATCTGTGTTTCTCAACATGCTTGGGCACATAATCAGCTTAAGGTACTTTTCCTGAACTTTGAGCAAATCCTGTATGTTCAAAAACCTGACACATAGGGGAACAGTGCAAACTAATCAGATTGCTGTTTTGAAAGTACAGCTCAACTTCATAACACCACGCAGGAGTCCAAAGCAGAAATTGTTTTAATCAAACAACTGTGATATGTTTAAAAAAATTATATTCATCATATAGAAAAAAAAAATGACCATATAAGCTTTACATTATTGGGATCCATCTTTAACCCATTTTGCACGAGAAACCCCAAAAGGGGTATTTGGCAAACAGTGCAGGCCCAGATCAGACGCCGCAGAATGCGGCATCTGATCAGGGCCTTCACTGTTTACAAATAAAATCAGCTATTTTCCAAAATGATTTCGAAGATAACACAACCTGACACCCCTAAATTTTGAAACGGACTCCTGCTATAACAAAGAGGAAGATTCCATTTGGTACAAGAAGGGTCAAATTGTGTAATTTCTTAAACTGTGTTATAACATGTTATAAAGAAGTTGTGTATGCCCGAGCGAATCTGGACTTAGAGAAATAGATTGGGCTGCATTGTGCTTCCACGCAGATCTGAATGCAACTGAACATGAGCACTGGTAAACCGCTTAGGTGACCTAAACCTGCCCAGGCAAAGTGCTACGAGTCAGACTTCCCTGCATCTTAACCCTAGAAGGCCTGAGATCTCATTTCATCGCAATGTCAGGTAAAAGTCCCACAAAATCAGAAGGGAGCCCAAAATAGTGTTGACAGGGATATAAAACCTCAAGATTAACAAAATAAAGTAGTGGCATGGTGGTATGATGGTGTTTGTTGTTCCTTCAGATACTATGTTTTATAATATACCCTTTAAGCACTGGTACATGTACTAGTTACAGCTAGCAGATAATGGACCTCCGTGGCTTGGTGGTTAAATTTGCTGAATCTTTAAACATTAGGTCTCTCTTGAGGCTTGCTAGTGTCACATTTGAGTCACCAAGTTATGCAATGCAAGGTCAGGTTGTTATTCTCTTGGCTAAGTGGTTAAATGTGTTGACTCATAAACATTAGGTCTCACCCTGCTGTAGGTTTGAGCCTCGCTTGGGTCACATTTGAGTCACCAAGTTCTGCAACAGAAGGTCAGGTGTTCTTTTTGTCATCCATCAGTTTCATATAAGTGAAATAATCCTGATAGAACCATAAAACCTGAAATTAAAATCACAACTAGCAAGCATTTTCTTTCTTTTTTTCAGAGAAAATATGGCTAATGGCTGTGCAGAAAATTCACATGAAATGTCTAGCTTTTTTCAAGAAAAAAAAAAAATCAGAGAAAAATCTACGATTCTCTATAGCACTTGAAGAGTTTATATAAACACTCATATGATAATCATTATCTGATGGGGAAGAAAAATACTGAAATTCAAAGCCTTCCTAACTACAGCCTCTTGACATAATTGGACCTTGAGTGTTAGTGTAATCTTTAAGGAAAATGGATATGACATTAGGAGAGATAACTCATTCTTAGTATAATGATTGTGTCTCTTTTTTAGGAATGGGTCTACTTTGAATGGAAAGAATTTGCTCCTTCTACTTTTAAAGGAAAGAATTTGCTCCTCAGGAATTCTGTCCTTTAAAAGTAGGCCCCTTTTTGGAAGGGCTGAGTTTGCAAGGAATAAAACTTTTATTCACATAGGTTGTTTCCCGTGCAAAACAACAGACAACATGTGAGATATATCCATTCAGCTTATAGATGAATAATCAACACAAGGAAGAAAACATATTCATATGATACAATAATTTATTAACCCTTCTCTTGCTGAATATTCAGTTTAGCCACACCCATTTCTGACTTTGAACTAATCAGATTACTTGACGTAATTTATTCCTACAAAATCATAAACTGAATGTCAAACAGTGTAGATCCTGATCAGATGTCTTCTTCAGAAGCCATCCGATCTGGATCTACACTGATTGTAAAGAAAATGGTTGTCGTGAACAGCACGATAAGAGTTAACCCTAGTCCTGCCAATCACAACAATTGTTGTCTGCTTCTTTGTCTGTGGGTTACTTTTTTAAAGTCATTGTTGCAAACAGTGGGCCCCCAGATCAGACTGCTCCTGTAGGAGCAGTCTGATCTGGGTCCACACTGTTAATAAGTTTGCAAAAATATTTTCAAAAAGTTTGCAAGAAGATTCAGCAGACGACATAAACAGACAACATTTTCAGATGCAGTTTTTCTCGGCATCATAAGGGTCAACCCTTGTCCTGCTGATCACGACAACCTGTTTGCAAATTGAAATAGTGAATTTCCTGATAGATGATTTCTGATCAGGATCTGTTCTGTTTGTCATTCAGTGAATTGAATGAGTACATGATATCAAGTAATTTGATTGGCTGATAGTTAGAAATGGATGTGGCAAATTTAATTGAATCAGCCACCGGTATCGAGGTGTGTCCTTGGGCAAGACACGTAATGACACTGCCCCACTCCACCCAGGTGTAAATGGGTAGCAGTGGTCCAAAAGCCACTGCCTCTCTCTCTCGCGCGCGTGAAAACACCCGGAATGAGTGTTCGAGAGCGATTCAATAAGCTTAAAGCTTTCATCGCAATCGAACTAAAATAAATTAGTATAAACTAATTGAATCAGCAGGACAACGGTTAAGCAATAAGCCTTTATGGCCCATGATCTTTTTGAGCCTGACTAAGCAAGTTTCAACCACTTGTCGGACAAGGTATCCGGACAAAACACCCCCCGGACATAACACCCCCTGCTTATTTTGGCACAGGTGGACGAAACCCCCCTCAAGTTTTTTACAGGGTGGACATAACACCCCCTGCAACTTTTGATAGGGTGGACAAAACCCCCCTCGTAAGTTTTGCAAGGTGGACAAAATCCCCCCTATTATGCGGACAAAACCCCCCTCGGACAAAATCCCCCTGATGCTAGATTGGGCACCTCACCAGTAGTTGAACGGTGTTTCTGTTACACACATAAACCAGGTATGTAAGTTAAATCACTGTGTGATGTCCAAACAAAAATGTATAGATTATATAGAAAAACAGCCATCAATACTGCAATTAAGAAAATGGTGCACAAAGTAAACTGGGTAATTAAGAGACAATTAGCTCTAATCAGCTAATTAAAAGTATAATGATCTGGAACTTATACAATCACAATTCATATTAGAAAATTAACTGAACAATTACAAACTGAATATAGCAATCAATTAGCATACTGGTAGAAGAAAAAATTCACAATAAAGTTTATTTAATACTTAATAGCCCCATTAATTTCTTCATACTCCATGCCCTCATACATTTTTGAAACAAAACTAGAAATGTGTCCAGACGACACAGATGCCCCCGCCAAGGGCCCCGCCTCACCCCGAAAATCCATGTTGCAACAAAATTTTCTAAGTGTGTGACCTTGTCATCAGGAACATTTGTGAGAAGTTATATTGAAATTGGTGAAAAAATGTAAGCGCTAGAGCAATGACAAAGTTTTTCTAAAAATAGCAACAGTGACTTTGACCTTGAAAGTCGAACTCGCTCGAGGTATTGTCATAAGGAACATTTGTGTGAAGTTATATTAAAATCAGTGAAGAAATGTAGTTGCTAGAGGGATGACAAAGTTTTTCTAAAAATAGCCACAGTGCCCTTGACCTTGAAAGTCGAAATCGCTCGAGATATTGTCATAAGGAACATTTGTGTGAAGTAATATTGAAATCGGTGAAGAAATGTAAGCGCTAGTGCAATGACAAAGTTTTTCTAAAAATAGCCACAGTGACCTTGACCTTGAAAGTGGAACTTGCTAGAGATATTGTCATAAGGAACATTTGTGTGAAGTAATATTGAAATTGGTGAAAAAATGTAAGCGCTAGAGCAATGACAAAGTTTTTCTAAAAATAGCCACAGTGACCTTGACCTTGAAAGTCAAACTCGTTCGAGGTATTGTCATAAGGAACATTTGTGTGAAGTTATATTGAAATCGGTGAAGAAATGTAAGCGCTAGAGCGATGACAAAGTTTTTCTAAAAATAGCCACAATGACCTTGACCTTGAAAGTTGAAATCGCTCAAGATATTGTCATAAGGAACATTTGTGTGAAGTAATATTGAAATTGTTGAAGAAATGTAAGCACTAGAGCGATGACAAAGTTTTTCTAAAAATAGCCACAATGACCTTGACCTTGAGGTCATGACCTTGAAAGTCGAACTCGCTCGAGATATTTTTATAAGGAACATTTGTGTGAAGTTATATTGAAATTGGTGAAGAAATGTAGGCGCTAGAGCGATGACAAAGTTTTTCTAAAAATAGCCACAGTGACCTTGACCTTGAGGTAATGACCTTGAAAGTCAAACTCGCTAGAGATATTGTCATAAGGAACATTTGTGTGCAGTTATATTGAAATCAGTGAAGAAATATAGAAGCTAGAGCTATGTTGTGCGAGGGGATAATTAAAAATTTTTAAGTCTGTGACCTTGACCTTGAGCTCATGGGCATGGGTGGGGGTATCGCTGAATAAAATGGACAGGTATCTAAGATCATACCAAATATCAACTCAATCCATCGCACGATTTGGAAAATATCAACTCTTAAAATATCTAATTGAAAATTTCTAAGTCTGTGTCCTTGACCTTGAAGCCATAGGCATGAGTGGGGGTATTGCCAAATAAACATTTGGACCTGTATCTATCATCATAGCATACATAAGCCAAATCCATAATATAGTTTGGAAAATCTGAGCTTTTAAAATCTTTCAAATTAAAATTTTCTAAGTCTGTGTCCTTGACCTTGAGGTCATAGGCATGGGTGGGGGTATTGCTGAATAAAACATTGTACCTATATCTATCATCATATGAACCAAAGCCATCATAAAAGTTCAGGTTCTACCAGGTACAAATACCTTAACTGGAGTCTTTTAACATGGAAAAATTCTAAGTCCATGACCTTGACCTTGAGGCCATGGGCATGGGTGGGGGTATCGCTGAATAAAACTTTGGACCTATATCTATAATTATACCAAATATGAACCAATTCCATCAAATGGTTTGGAAAATATGAGTTCTAAAATGTTCAAGTCTACCTGTTACAAAAACCTTAACCTGTGTCTTTAACATTGAAAATTTCTAAGTCTGTGACCTTGACCTTCAGGTCACATGCATGGATGGGGGTATTGCTTAATAAAACTTTGGACCTATATCTATCATCATACCAAAGATGAACCAGTTCCATCAAATGGTTAGGAAAATATGAGTTCTAAAAGTTCAGGCTCTACCTGTTACAAAAACTTTAACCTGAGGTTACAGGATCATCATATGATGCGGGGGCATAAAAATTGTTGATAAGCATACATTTATGTTCATATCTTGGAAGGGATTTTGCCTACTGTACCATTGCAAGCAGATTATTACTCAAGGGACCAGAATTCTATAGCAATAATAAACACAGAGGATTCTGTCTGAGGGGGGTTTTGTCCACATGATAGGGGGGATTTTGTCCACCTTGTAAAACTTACGAGGGGGGTTTTGTCCACCCTTCCATAAATTGCAGGGGGTGTTATGTCCACCCTGTCCAAAACATGAGGGGTGTTTTGTCCACCTATGCCAAAATGAGCAGGGGGTGTTTTGTCCGGGGGGTGTTTTGTCCTACATTCAAAATTCGTCGGACAATTCAGAGCTTCTTCAAAATTGCTTGGATTTTCCCTACATATTTTAAACATTCTCCTGGACAGGTTAAAAAAAATCACTAGAACATGGGCTTGTCTCAGTTATAGGTCAGGCTCTGGCAATAAATACATGCATCAAATACATAAAAGTATTGTAAACAATAAACATGTGTTTTGAGTGGAAATACAACAACAACTAAAAAAAAGCATCTCTAAGTTGGATTACCATTATGATCCAAAGTATTGGGACAGATAGGCCTGAACAAACAGTGCACTGGGTCTGCACGGTTTGCCTTTACATCTGCGCCTTTGGACTCCTTGCTGGATCATGAAACAAATTTGTTAAAATGTCAGGAGAGTTACAGCAAGTCCTATAGGTGTCCAAATTTTTAAGATTTTTATGTAACCCTTTAAAGACGTCAAGGAAACTGCATCTGAAAATGTTGTCTATTTATGTTGTCTGCTGCAGCTTATTGCAAACTTTTTAGAAGTATTTTTACATACAGGCAAACAGTGTGGACCCAGATCAGATCTTGATCCACACTGTTTGAAACAATGACTTTTAAAGTAATCAGCAGACAACAAAGCAGACAACAGTTGTTGTTTGGGGACTAAGGGTTAATAGTTGACTTGATATACATGTATAAGTAAAATGTTGAAAGGGCCATAACCTGCAAAATGCATAATCATATAAAAAGAAATATCTCAAGCTCTGTTTACAGAAAACTAATTAAGAAGTACTCTACTGATTGCTTGTCTTCTGATCTTGACAACCTAACATATATATGCATGTAGATAAACTATTTGTATATCATACAGCCTCAAAATGCACTAAAGTAAAACAACTATGTATTCTGACAGCATCTAATGCTTTTGCTTTTTATATATACTCAGTCACAAAAATAATGTGATTTTTTTTTTCAGAATACAAACATGATGTATAAAATGGGTCAAATTCTGTTGTCACTACCGTAACCCTTATCCTGCTGAATGCGGCAACCCCTACTTTTGCAAACAGTGTAGATCCTGATCAGATGGCTTCTGAAGCCATCTGATCAGAATCTACAGTGTTTGTCCTTCTCTCCTTTAAACTTTTTTCATAGTGTTTGAAGAGTAGTGACAGTTATTAAGAGATTGCTACTCTGTAACATTATTTGACATTTTATACATCACTGGGTATAGATGGTAGAAGTAGGCTGTGATATGGCTTTTAGTTCCTTGCAATCATTAGTTTCTTTTGCTTAAAGCACTAAGCTCAGCTGGGTGGCAGGCGAAATTTTTTTTTTTTTTTTTTAACTTTTTAAATAAAATGAGGCCATATATTTTACGTGAATCTTCTGTCTGGAAGACAATTCACATGAAATGTCAAGCCTCATTTATTTTTAACCCTTATCTTGCTGTTCACGACAACCCCTATTTTTGCAAACAGGGTAGATCCAGATCAGATGGCTTCTGAAGAAGCCATCTGATTAGGATCTACACTGTTTGGCATTCAATTTATGAATTTGTAGCAATAAATTACATCAAGTAATTTGATTGGCTGATAGACAGAAATGGGTGTGGCTTAAATGAATATTCAGCAAGATAAGGGTTAGTAAGTTTTGAAAAATGTTATCTGCTATGTTTGGGGTTGGTGCTTTGAGGGTAACATTTTATTTCCTTTATATAATTTCCTTTTTATTTTTGTCTTATTTTTATTGATTCAAACTTTTTTAGTCACATTTCTGCTATCTTATTTACTTTGATTCTTGAATTTAATTTAAAATTTTGAGTTACATTTGAAGTTTTCTTAATTTTTCCTTGGTTTGTTTAAATTTAGTCCTTGATTTCAATTTGAGTCAAAATTTTGTCAGGTAATGTGCATTTGCTTGGTAATCAGTGTTTGTAGTCAATGTTCAATGTGTGTCTTGTTACATTCTTGCAAACCATATCATCCATCAAATCATGGAACATGATTGTAATTAAATCATATGATTACATTTTCACAGGGCGAAGGAGGAAAATTCCGGCGGGCACCCTCGTGGCGTAAAAAGTTTCGAAACAAGGATCGCAGTAAAGATGGAAGTGAAGAGAGTGAAACGAGTGAAGGAGCTCCGCATCAGTCACCCAACAGTGTCCGACGGGGATTCGGGTCTGGGTCGGCTCTCCAGCAGCAAATGACAGAAACTATGCGCAATTTTTAACAGCACCGTTTACAGCCACACTAAATTTGGGACAGGAATACATTATTTATCTCCTGTGACCAGTGTTGGGATGGACAGTAATACATCTTGCTAAGGAGGCAATTTAACTCCTAACCCTTGAGATGCAGAGAAAAAATACATCTGAAAATGCCATCTGCTTATGTTGTCTGCTGAATTTTTATAGCCCCGCTTTGAAAAAGTGGGGCTATATTGGATTTGCCATGTCCTTCTGTCATTCCGTGATTCCGTTAATTTGTGTTGGCTCCATAACTTTGTATCTGCTTAACATATTTTCATGAAACTTCACACAAATGTTAAACACCATAAGACAATGTGCAGAGCGAAGGAATTATAACTGTGGATTGCCTACTTTTGGAGTTATTGCCCTTTGAACATTTTCCGTAATTCCGTGATTCCGTTAATTTGTGTTGGCTCCATAACTTTGTATCTGCTTAACATATTTTCATGAAACTTCACACAAATGTTAAACACCATAAGACAATGTGCAGAGCGAAGGAATTATAACTGTGGATTGCCTACTTTTGGAGTTATTGCCCTTTGAACATTGAAAAATGGCAATTTTAATTGTGTCCGCTTCATAACTCGAAAACCGTTTGAGATATTTTTAGGAAACTTCACACAAATGTTAAGCACTATGAGACGATGTGCAGAGCGCAGGAACCATAACTCTGCATTGCTTATTTTTGGAGTTATTGCCCTTTGAACATTGAAAAATGGCAATTTTAACAGTGTCCGCTTCATAACTCGAAAACCGTTTGAGATAATTTCATGAAACTTCACACAAATGTTAAGCACTATGAGACAATGTGCAGAGCGCAAGAACCATAACTCTGGTTTTCGTATTTTCTGTGTGTCTGTCTGTGTGTCTGTCTGTGTCTGTTAACAATTTTCGTGTCCGCTCCATAACTTTAAAACCCATTCACATATTTTCATGAAACTTCACACAAACATTAAACACCATGAGATGGTGTGCAGAGTGCAGGAACCATAACTCTGGATTGCCTAATTTTTTAGTTATTTCCCTTTGAATATTGAAAAATATCAATTTTAGCCGTCTTTGCTCGATAACTCAAAAACCGTTTGAGATAATTTTATGAAACTTCACACAAATGTAAAGCACCATATTACGTGTGCAGAGCGCAGGAACCCAAACTCTGGATTGTCTACTTTTTCAGTTATAGGCTTTTGAATATTAAAAAATGGCAATTTTAACTATGTCCGCTCCATAACTGTTTCTGATATTTTCATGAAACTTCAAATAAATGAAAAGCACCTTGAGATGATGTGCAGAGTGCAGGAACCATAACTCTGGTTTGCCTACTTTAGGAGTTATTGCCCTTTGAACATTTAAAAAGGCAATTTTGACTGTGTCGGCTCCATAACTCACAAACCATTTGAGATATTTTCATGACACTTCACACAAGTGTAAAGCACCATGAGACAATGTGCAGAGCGCAGGAACCCTGACTCTGATTTGCCTACTTTAGGAGTTATTACCCTTTGAACATTGAAAAATGGAAGATGAAATTTAGTATAAACATGGACATTCTGGTAATGTATCATGCTCATTGAAATGAGGGACAAGGGCTCACAACTCTTAGAGTTTTCCAGATAATGTAAAATTTTCAACAGTTATTTCTTGTTCATAACTGTTTTCTCTGCAGCTTAAATAACTTTCTTCTCTGACAGCGCTGAAGCGGGGCTATAGTCAGATCCTCTGACAGCTCTAGTTTGGCAAACTTTTTAAAAATATTTTTGCATACAGGCAAACAGTGTTTGCAAAACAATGCTTTTAAGGTAACTGGCAGACGGCAAAGCAGACGACAATAGTCATGTGTGGCATTTTATGGCTTAAAATGCCATCACAACAGTAAGTTGTTGTCTGCATTACTTTGAAAGGTTTCTCCTCTAGGAACAGGTGATCTGGGTCCACCATGTTTTTCTGTATGCCAAAAAAAATATTTTTAAAAAATTTGCAAGAAGATTCAAACGGCATAAACAGATGAAATTTTTGAGAGAAAAAAAAAATTTTGATGCAGTTTTTCTTGGCATCTTGGGGGTTAATTGCCTTCCTTAGCAAAATATATTAGTTTCCAAAATGGTTGTACCAATATTCTCCAGCTGGTCAAATTCTTCTGTCTTTATAGATAGCGTATTTACAGCTTATACAAGTATCTTCCAAGAGGCATTTAACAAGAAAACAAAAATGCATGCACATTATAGCAGCAATTTGTTGAATCTGCATTGTTTCAAACAAGTCTGCCCCTATGAAATTTAGTCAATGTTAGCATTTGAAAGAAATGGCTTTGAACCCTTGAGAAATGAGAAATAAATTTTTAGTTAAGCTGCACCCATTTCTAACTATCAACTTTTCATAGTGTACTTGTTCATTTCACAAACTGCATGACAAACAATGTAGATCCTGATCAGATGGCTTCAGAAGCCATCTGATCTGGAACTACACTGTTTGCAAAGGTAGGGCCTAAGGGGCTGCTGTGTTCAGCAGGATATGGGGTAAGGGTTTATTGGCGATGCCTTAGGCAGCAGAGAAAGTAGCGGGCTACTTTATAGGTACCAAACAAATTACTAATTCATACATACAGTAGAACTTCAATGATTCAAACATTGATGTCTTGGTAACCATGGCTGAGCTGAACTCTTTCTTCAGTACTTTGGGAATTTTTCCCATAGTTGCATACAAAAAATAGTGAAGGATAAGTTAAGGAGATGCCCTTCTTTTGTCTTGAAAATGTATGTTGTGTGTACTCATTAGAATTGCCTCGATGAGGCGATTCTAATGAGGACACACAATGTGCCTTTATCTTTTAGGAAACACCAAAAAGATAAACCAGAATTATTCCTGTTATGCCTATCGGCCTGGTAACAGGTCTCGGTGGCCTAATTGGTAAGGGTGTTGACTCCAAATCGTAATGCGATTCGTGCCTCACTCGGGCCACACGTTAGACGCCAATTTATGCAACAGAAGGTTAGGTGGTTTTTCTCTGAGTACATCAGTTTAGGCCAAGTTCTGATTAATGATCGGCATGAATTAAGTGAAATATTCTTTGAAGGGCTGTAATACCAAAACCAAAACCTCCCTGCCTGGCACTATGGGTAACCACCGGTGGCTCACTACCTGCCTTGAACAAATTTTCATGGTTCCGAAGGTGTTTGAGTTATTGAAATTTAACTATATAAAAGGTTGAGCCTTTTTAGTGTGCCTGGACGAAATCCAGTAAGAACTGTTGCACTACCCCCAGCATCAGCGTTGTCCTTGGCCATGGCTTTGGAGTAGGCATTTACATTATATTTTTTTAAGAGCTCATGTTTTCCAAACCATAGGGTGGATTGGGTTCAGCTTTGGTATGATATATTTAGCCCCACGCATGCATATGGCCTCAAGGTCAAGGTCATGGGCTTAGATTTTTTTAGATTTAGATTATGTTAAGAGTTTTTTACCAGGTCATATTTTCTAAACCATATAATGGCTTGAATGCTTATAGATATAGGTCTATATTTGCTGCACCCATGACCTCAAGGTCAAGAGCACAAACCTTGAATTTTTTTATGTTAAAGTTTTAAGAGCTCATATTCTTAAGATGAAAAGATATATGTCCAAATTTTTATTTAGCAATTTCCTGCCCATTCCCTTGACATCAAGGTCAAGGTCACAGACTTAGAACTGTTATGTTTACAATTTTTAGAGCACATATTTTCCTAACTATTCGATGGATTTGGTTTGTATTTGGTATGATGATGATATAGGTCAAAAGGTTTATAAGGCTATACCCCCACTATGACCATGGCCTCACAGACACGTTCACAGGCAAGTTTTGCTGTCTGATGACAGATCTTATTTGTTTTGCATGTACATTCAGATAGTTTTAGACACAAAAAAAAAGTTTGTGAAAGTTTCAAATAGGAAATTGTTTTTATACTTGGTTATGTAGATTTTAGTATATCAGCAGTTTATGATTCCAAATACAAATATCTCTAGCTTGTAAAGAAACGTTTAAGGGGAATGGGAACACCTGGCAGGTTTTCCACCATTTTTCAAAGGGAGACAACTTTGGGGACTTCCTTCAGCTTTTCTATAAGCCCTGTTCCACTGAAAAAGGGGTCTACTCTTAAAGGAAAGAATTTGCTCCATAGGAGCAAATCTTTGCCTTTAAGAGTTGACCCCTATTGACATGGGTGCCAAAAATACTTTTGCAGGAGTTGCCTCCCCTGAAGGTGTTCCCATTCCCTCATTTTATGCTTTGATTTCATTACTCTTGCATGTCTAGGCAAACAAGAAATCTGGTATAGGTACAAAATACAAAATGCCAAAATGCAGTCTGATTGTTCTGGTTTGCCAGAACCATTTTGCATGGGTATGTGAACATAATGTAAATGAAGGCATTTCAGCAATATGAAAATGGAATATTTAGAAAGAGAATATGATTGAGCGCATGAAATTGAAGTTCGACAAAGTAGGAATTCACAAAATGTATATTCTTGTAAACTCCTTGGGGTTTGAAAAGGGTATACATTTCACCCTTGAACTACAAAATCACTAAATTTTCAGACATCAGGGGCCAGTTTTCATCTCCACCCCCACCCCTCCCCCCTCCACACACACACACACACACACATTTCTGACTATCAACAAATCAAATATACTTGATATATTGTATTCATTTAAATTCTCAAACTGAATAACAGCACTGTAGATCCTGATCAGATGGGTTTATGAAACAAACAGATTTTATTACATATTATAGAAGGAGTATACTATGAAATATAGTAATTGATTTTTTATGAAGATTCACAATAACCATGCTTAACCCGTGTCCTGCTGAGCCCGGGTATGCCTGATTTTCCAAACAATGAAGATCCAGATCAGATGGCTTCTGACGAAGCCATCTGATCAGGATCTACATTGTTTGCCATTCAGATTGTGAATTTGTTGCAATAATTTGCATCAAATAATCTGATTGGTTGATAATCAGTAATGGGTGTGGCATATATAAATATTTAGCAGGTCAAGGGTTAAATATTATTTGACAGCGTAAACAAGACGTACACACACAACCAACAAATGCTCTGATCCGTCTGCTCACAGTCAGATGGGAGCCTTTACTGGTGGACTGAGTATGAATCTGTGTGATGTTAAGGCAGAGTGTGATGTTAACTATGTGCTATGTAATATAGTTCCAAGAGACTTTATACCATAGTGATGCAGTAAATATGTTATTTATTACACTGCCATATAAAATGGTCTTCTCATAGCTCTAGATAGGGCGGAGTAACGAGGATAATTAACCATTTTTGTACCGAATGGAATCTTCCACCTTATATATAGCAGGAGTCCATTCAAAATTTAGGGGTGTCAGGTTGTGATTTCTTCAAAACTATATGGAAATTGGCTGAAAATTTTGCAAACAGTGTAGGCCCTGATCAGACGCCGTCTGATCTGGCCTACACTGTTTGCCAAGGTACCCCTTTAGGGGTTTCCCTGCATACAGTGGGTTAATAAATAATTTTTGTTATTTCTTATTAGAAATCTATGTTGTGGGTACTTATTAGAATTGCCTCTATGAGGGGATTCTATAAATACCCATAACATACAGTAAATGTTGTAGGTACTTAATAGAATTGCCTCCATGAGTCGATTCTTTAAGTACTCACAACATAAGTGAATAATGTGGGTACTTATTAGAATTGCATCAATGAGGTATTCTGTAAGTACCCACAACATACAGCAAATGTTGTGGGTACTTAGAATTGCCTCCATGAGGCGATTCTGTAAGTACCCACAACATAAGTAAATCTTGTAGGTACTTAGAATTGCCTCCATGAAGCAATTCTAACAAGTACCAAAAACATACAGTAGAACTCCTGTAATAAGTCCACCTTTGGTATTTTAAATGTGGTTTAAATAAATAGCTTGAATAAATAGATGGGATGCATGACCCTTCCATGCAGAGCTGAAATCTGACCGCACACTAGTACTGGTAAACCGCGTAGAGAATCTAAGCCTGCCCAGGCAAAGCGGTGCAAGTCGGGCATTCCATGCTTATAAGCCCTATTGGTTTCATTGGGCGGCAGGGCTTGAGATGTTAAATCATCTCAATGTCGGGTAAAAGTCCCACAAAATTGGAAGCAACATCTCCAAAATGACCTATAGAGTGTTGGTGGGGAAGTTAAACCTCAAATCAAGAAAACAAAAAAAGACCACATTTGAACAGTCCCAAAGGTGAACTGAGTACTTGAGGACACTGGGTGTTGAAACAACAACAACAAAAAAAAAAACAGCTGAAACCTGTTTAACCTTATCCTGCTGAACACATTAAGGCCTACCTTTGCAAACAGTGTAGATCAAGATCAGATGGCTTCTGAAGAAGCCATCTGATCAGGATCTACACTGCTTGTCAACCGTTTTAGGATTGGATGAATACATTACATCAAGTAATTTGAATGGTGGATAGTCTGAAATGGGTGTGGCTAAATTAATTTATTCAACAGGATAAGGGTTAAACAAAGGTTTAAAGCGGAAGGATCCTCATTACTCTCCCTTTATCATGAGATATGTCTTAATTTACGATTGTTGGTTTATGAATGAGCATATCGTCACTTCAACACTGTACAAATGATCAATGGCTTGATTACATAACATTATACATCATAGCATGCCTGCATGGAAGGACAGAGACTGCCATTTTATTGCCAAACATTGACCTTGACCGCAAACATTAACAAGTTTTGCCAAATGGATTTTAAGAAATAATTTGTTTCCAACCTGAAGGTGTATTTAGTTTCTGATTTTATTTTATTTATGTTTTTAGCAGTACAATCCCAACCATGTCAGTGACTGTCAGTTCTTGGTCACAGACGTCATTATTCTGTTTTAAAGGCAAGCAGATGAGCTGATACTTTTTTTTTTTTTTTTTTTTGATATCGGCAAAAGCATTTGCACGTACACCACAACCTCGTTATAACACGGTTCATTATAACAAAGTTTTGAATATAACACGGTTTCAAGATGGATCCCAAAAATGTATAGATTATATAGAAAAATGACCATAAATGGTCATTTTTCTATATAATCTATACATTTTTGTTTGGATATAACACGGTTGTTTAACTAACACGGTCTCTGCTTTGGACCCCATTAATAGTGTTGTAATGAGGTTGTGGTGTATGTGTAACCCAGAATATAATGAACTGATAACTCGAACACTGGGGTCTTGTTTACCATGGCTGATTCGAACTCGTTCTTAACCTATTGTATACTGGTGGACCCATTGCTATATGTTGGACAAATCCGTTTGTCATAATAAGGGTAGTCAGGCCTATTTTTTCGTTTTTATTCTACTTCTGACAAAAAATCCTGTTAGCAAATAGTGCCGGTGTAACAGTTTATCTTTACCCCCTGGGTAGCTTTACCCCCGGGGGTAAAGATATCCCGGGATATCTTTACCCCCACCCTGGATATCTTCACCCCCGGGGGTAAAGATATCCTGGCTGGGATATCTTTACCCCCGGGGGTAAAGCTATCCCAGCCGGGATATCTTTACCCCCACCCCAACTTTTGGGTATAAACTATTTTCTTAATGCCCTATTTCTTCTTATATGTAAGTGAAGCAAGATAGTGGACTCGATGTTTCACTTTAACATTTTTTCGTTTCAATCATGACTCTGACTAATAGAACTACCCTTAGTAAGAAATATGACCATATTATAGAGGCAAATGAATATTTAATAACTTCTTTTTGCATATTTTCTTATTCAAAATGTTGCTTAAGACAATCTTTCATAATCTTGCATTATCCCTGTCAGTCGTGAAATGGGTGGTGGTGGTGAGTGGAAAGGCGGGGGTAAAGATATCCTGGCTGGGATATCTTTACCCCCTGGGGTAAAGCTAAACTGGCCAGGAAATCTTTACCCCCACCCCAACTTTTGGGTGTAAACTATTTTCTAAATGCCCAATTTCTTCTTATATGTAAGAGAAGCAAGATAGTGGACTTGATGTTTCACTTTAACATTTTTTCGTTTCAATTGTGAACTGGACTTATAGAACCACCCTTAGAAAGAAATATGACCATATTATAGAGGCAAATGATTATTTAATAACTTCTTTTTGTATATTTTCTAATTCAAAATGTCCCTCATGACAATCTTTCATAATCTTGCATTATCCCTGTCAGTTGTGAAATGGGTGGTGGTGGTGAGTGGAAAGGCGGGGGTAAAGATATCCCGGGATATCTTTACCCCCGGGGGTAAAGCTAAACTGGCCAGGATATCTTTACCCCCACCCCAACTTTTGGGTATAAACTATCTTCTAAATGCCCAATTTCTTCTTATATGTAAGAGAAGCAAGATAGTGGACTCGATGTTTCACTTGAACATTTTTCCTTTCAATCGTTACTCAGACTATTAGAACTACCCTTAGTAAGAAATATGACCATATTATAGAGGCGAATGATTATTTAATAACTTCTTTTTGTTTGATTCTTATTCAAAATGTCCCTTATGACAATCTTTCATAATCTTGCATTATCCCTGTCAGTTGTGAAATGGGTGGTAGGGGTGAGTGGAAAGGCGGGGATAAAGATATCCCGGCTGGGATATCTTTACCCCCGGGGGTAAAGCTAAACTGGCCAGGATATCTTTACCCCCACCCCAACTTTTGGGTATAAACTATTTTCTAAATGCCCAATTTATTCTTATATGTAAGAGAAGCAAGATAGTGGACTCAATTTCAATTGTGACTCGGACTTATAGAACTACCCTTAGAAAGAAATAGACCATCTTATAGAGGCAGATGATAATTTAATAACTTCTTTTTGAATATATTCTTATTCAAAATGTCCCTTATGACAATCTTTCATAATCTTGCATTATCCCTGTCCGTTGTGAAATGGGTGGTGGTGGTGAGTGGAAAGGCGGGGGGTAAAGATATCCCGGCTGGGATATCTTTACTCCCGGGGGGTAAAGCTAAACTGCCCAGGATATCTTTACCCCCACCCCAACTTTCGTGTATAAACTGTTTCTTAATGCCCAATTTCTTCTTATATGTAAGTGAAGCAAAAAAAAAACAAAACAAGCATAATTAAACCATACAGCTTGCAAGAATATTTTTTTCACATCTTATACCATTGCTCATGGGTGGGGGTGAAGATTTCATGGCTGGGATAGGGTGACCCCCACCCCCCACACACACCCCCAAAAAATCAAGACATTGAAAAACCCAGACAAGCACACTTCTCAACAATGGAAGGTACTACTGATGTCCACCACTCACAACTGACAGGGTTAATGCAAGATTAAGAAAGATTGTCATAAGCTTCTCTTACATATAAGAAGAAATTGGGCATTTAGAAAATAGTTTAGACCCGAAAGTTGGGTCCGGGGTAAAGATATCCTGGCCAGTTTAGCTTTACCCCCGGGGGTAAAGATATCCCAGCCGGGATATCTTTACCCCCGCCTTTCCACTCACCACCACCACCCATCTCACGACTGACAGGGATAATGCAAGATTATGAAAGATTGTCATAAAGGACATTTTGAATAAGAAAATATACAAAAAGAAGTTATTAGATAATCATTTGCCTCTATAATATGGTCATATTTCTTACTAAGGGTAGTTCTAATAGTCCGAGTCACGATTGAAACGAAAAATGTTAAAGTGAAACATCCAGTCCACTATCTTGCTTCTCTTACATATAAGAAGAAATTGGGCATTTAGAAAATAGTTTATACCCAAAAATTGGGGTGGGGGTAAAGATATCCTGGCCAGTTTAGCTTTACGGTAGTTTACCCCTGGGGGTAAAGATATCCCAGCCGGGATATCTTTACCCCCGCCTTTCCACTCGATCCCACCACCCATTTCACAACTGACAGGGATAATGCAAGATTATGAAAGATTGTCATAAGGGACATTTTGAATAAGAATCAAACAAAAAGAAGTTATTAAATAATCATTCGCCTCTATAATATGGTCATATTTCTTACTAAGGGTAGTTCTATTAGTCCGAGTCATGATTGAAACGAAAAAATGTTAAAGTGAAACATCGAGTCCACTGTCTTGCTTCTCTTACATATAAGAAGAAATTGGGCATTTAGAAAATAGTTTATACCCAAAAGTTGGGGTGGGGGTCAAGATATCCTGGCCAGTTTAGCTTTACCCCAGGGGGTAAAGATATCCCAGCCGGGATATCTTTACCCCCGCCTTTCCACTCACCACCACCACCCATTTCACGACTGACAGGGATAATGCGAGATTATGAAAGATTGTCATAAGCAACATTTTGAATAAGAAAATATACAAAAAAGAAGTTCTTAAATAATCATTTTCCTCTATAATATGGTCATATTTCTTACTAAGGGTAGTTCTATTAGTCTGAGTCATGATTGAAACGAAAAATGTTAAAGTGAAACATTGAGTCCACTATCTTGCTTCTCTTACATATAAGAAGAAATTGGGCATTTAGAAAATAGTTTAGACCCGAAAGTTGGGGTGGGGGTAAAGATATCCTGGCCAGTTTAGCTTTACCCCCGGGGGTAAAGATATCCCAGCCGGGATATCTTTACCCCCGCCTATCCACTAACCACCACCACCCATTTCACGACTGACAGGGATAATGCAAGATTATGAAAGATTGTCATAAGGGACATTTTGATAAAGAAAATATACAAAAAGAAGTTATTAAATAATCATTTGCTTCTATAATGTGGTCATATTTCTTACTAAGGGTAGTTCTATTAGTCTGAGTCATGATTGAAACTAAAAATGTTAAAGTGAAACATCGAGTCCACTATCTTGCTTCTCTTACATATAAGAAGAAATTGGGTATTAAGAAAATAGTTTATACCCAAAAGTTGGGGTGGGGGTAAAGATATCCTGGCCAGTTTAGCTTTACCCCCGGGGGTAAAGATATCCTGGCCAGTTTAGCTTTACCCCCGGGGGTGAAGATATCCAGGGTGGGGGTAAAGATATCCCGGGATATCCTTACCCCCGGGGGTAAAGCTACCCCTGAGTAGCTTTACCCCCGGGGGTAAAGCTACCCAGGGGTCAAGATAAACCGGGACACCGGCCCTGATCAGATGCCGCATTCTGCGGCATCTGATCAGGGCCTGCACTGTTTGCCAAGGTACCCCTTTAGGGGTTTCCCGCATACAATCGGTTAAGACCTTGGTGAATTTTTCTATTAACTTCAGATATAAATATAGTTAGGATGATTTCATCAGTAACAAGTTGTTCTCATTTGAAAATCCACGTCATACATTTCCTCATTTTAGCCATTACCTCATATATATTTAATCTTATGGCACAGTGTCGCAGGAAAAGATATTCTGAAAAAGCTGTTTGTGATGGCTAGTGTGTCCATCCATATAGTTTGATCAGAGTTTTTGTTGTTCTTTTTATAGTCCCTATGGGACCTTTTGACCTATCACAGAAATTTGGAGTCTGCACTGGTACACAGGCTTATGACCCCCTAGAAGGCTGATCCGTGTGCCTTAAATTGCAGACTGATCTGAGTCCATGATGGTTGTCTGTGCATTTTGGGGACTGGATAGACTTAAAATTCTTTCCTGTATTTCAATATCTCTGTTCAAGGAGTACAGGGAGATATTATTGCAACCCTAGTGCTGTCATTGGTAACCATGTCTTCATCAAACTTTGAAGTTTTACATGCAAATTTTTTCAAACACTTAAAGCCCAGCAGTCACAAATCAAAGTCCTCTTGAATTTGACATAGTGACAGATGTTGGTCCAGAGTTTTGTTCAGTACTACTACAACCCGTGCCTGCAACCTTGAGGTCAAAGAGTTTTTCTTCTCTTAAAGGCAGAGTTGAGTGTGCCTGCAGTGCAACCTTGAGGTCAAGGTCCTAGACTTAGATTTTTTCTTCTCTTAAAGGCAGAGTTTGAGTGTGCCTGCAACCTTGAGGTCAAGGTCATGAGTGTGCCTGCAACCTTGAGGTCAAGGTCATAGACTTAGATTTTTTCTTCTCTTAAAAGGCAGAGTGTGCCTGCAACCTTGTGGTCAAGGTCATAGACTTAGAAATTTTCTTCTCTTAAAGGCAGACCTTGAGTGTGCAACCTACCCTGTCTTCAACAATCATTGTTATCCTTAATTTTTAAGATGCCAAAGAAAACTGCATCTGAAAATGTCCTCTATGTTGTCTGCTCAATCTTCTTGCAAACTATTTGAAAAACATGCTTAGAGGCAAATAGTGTGGACTCAGATCAGACTGCAAATAGTGTGGACTCAGATCAGACTGCTCCTAGAGGAGCAGTCTGATCTGGGTCCACACTGTTTGCGATAATGACTTTTAAAGTAAACTGCAGTCCAAAAAGCAGAGGACGGATGTCATGATTCGTGGGTTACTAAGGTAAAGAACTTTAATGACTTTGTTCTATTTCAAGTACACTCTGTCCTCCAAAAAGGGGTTGTCTACTCTGGAAGGAAAAGAATTACCTCCCTTGATGTTATATCTACCCCCTCACCCACAGCTTCCCTTCAAGTGGCTCGTTTTTTGTGACACTGTCTCGTTCAGCCAGGTGCTGCCGCATAACACCGTAATGATCCTAAGTATTGGGACAGGCAGGCCTAAGCAAACAGTACAGACCCAGATCAGACTGCTCCTGAAGGAGCAGTCTGATCAGGGTCTACACTGTTTGCCATTCCGTCTGCATCGTTTGTACTCCTTGCTGGATCATGAGATAAATTTGTTAAAATTTTAGGAGCATTACAGCAAGGCCTCAAAGTGTCCCAGTTTTGGGGGGGGTTTACGTTACAGTTCAGTATAACAAGCTTTTGTACCTTTATATTGTCTGCTTCATCAGATATATCAACTGCAATACTTGTAAATTGCTCTTATACCTATACCCCTAGATATAGAGGCTTTGATATCAAATTTAGCGGGGAAAGATTGGAAATTGTGTAGAAAAAGCCATAGCTTTCCCTGTCATTCCTCTGTATTTTCTTGCCAAATGTCAAGCCTGATAAAATTGATGTCAAAAATCACAAAGATTAGAGAATACTTTTCTATTTATTGTGCATCAAATTTGGAGCTGTTTTGTATTTTAAATGTGTCTGATAAAAAAAAAGACAACTGCTCTTTTTGAAACACTCCGACTTCAAGTTGTACACAGTATTGAGAATTGGAGATGCCATTATTTATACCACATCTGATGTCAATAACAGCCCGAGACAGCTACAGATAATATTCACACATGTGCACAGTTGTATACTGATATGAACTTAAGAACTTAACCCCCGTTTTACAGGAAACATCAAGACAGACAACAGACAAACAGAACAGGCCAAGATCACATTGTATAAATGTTCACAAAAGAGTTCAGCTTTTTTCTAAATAAATCCCTAAAAATAATTGTTCTGCTATTCATAGGGCAGAAGATTCTGTTGAGGGTAAATTGGGCTTGATTAAGAATTTTTTCCTTATGCGCAAATTATTTCCTCTTTAAGCTGTTAGACTCCATTTTCAGAGTGTTTTTTTTTTTCAGCTGACTATCACATAGTGACATGGTGAGCTTTTGTGCCCGCTTGATATCCATCGTGTCATGTGCGTCTGTCAACCATTTACTTTTGACATCTCCATACAGTGAATTGATTTTGAAATAATTTTACAGAAATATTCCTTGGGTGACTCTCAACCAGAATTGCCTACATGGTTCCGGTTTGCTGAACAAGATGGCTGCCAGAGCTAAAATAGAGAAAAAAAAATGGAAAAAAAAAACTTAAAATGCCATCTCCTCCTAGGACACTGGCTCAATTTCAAAATAATTTCACAGGAATATTCCACCAAAATTGCCCAAACAGTTATGCTGGGATGAACAAGATGGCCACCAGAGCTAAAAATAGAAAGACATCTCCTAAGCTGGTGAACAGATTTTTAAATAATTTTACAGGAATGTTCCTTGGGTGACTCTTTACCAAAATTGCCTAAAAGGTTTCGATCCGCTGAACAAGACAGATGCCAGAGCTAAAAATAGAAAAAAAAAATAAAAATAGAAAAACCTTAAAATGCCATCTCCTCCTAGGTCACTGGCCCAATCACAGGAATATTCCTTGACTGACTCTCTACCAAAATGGCCCAAACCATACAACTTGGATGGACAAGATGGCTGCCAAAGCTAAAAATAGAAAAAACAACATCTCCTCCTTAACCAGTTGACGAATTTTGAAATTATGTTACAGGAATGTTTCTTGGATGAATGTGGTCACCAGAGCTAAAAATAGAAGAAAAAACAGCAACACTAAACTTCTTATCCTAAACCATTGGATTGATTTTAAATAATTTTTACAGGAATGTTCCATGGGTGACTTTCTTACAAAATGGATAAAAATAATTTTGCTCCACTGCACATGATGGCCACCAGAGCTGAAAATATAAAAGCGTTTAAATGACTTCTGTTGCTTAACAGCTGGACCAATTTTGAAATAATGTCACAGAAATGTTCCTAGGGTCACCTCCACCACATTTGCTCAAACCTCCACTCCACCTTATGTTACCTACCGTTTCCTTTGCACAATATGGACCAGGTGAGCGATTCATGGCCAGCATGGACCTCTTGTTATATACTGATTTCACATTTAGTTTGTCTCAGATAGGAAATCCAAGAACTAAGGATGAAATACTGATAAATGCAGAATAGGGTGAATGCATACATACAAGATTTTTTCATTATGATAACACTCCTGTGCAACATAGTAAAATCTTTCATTCCGCCAAAATGGTTACTTTCCTAATGAAATTTTGTGATAGTTTTCTTATTTGTACTCCAAACATAGGCTGTAGGTGCTCGGTAGAAAAGCCTCATTGAGGGGGTTCTAATGAGAACCCACAACCTATGTCTTAGAGCAGAAATTTTAAAAAATAATGTATCACTCCAAAAATCCCATTTCCCAATTTTTGGTATATAAAGTGGGGTTTAGAGGGGTGTTCGTTACACTTGTTAACACAATGTTTGTCATTTTTACAAGGAAAAAAAAAACCTGTCTTGTTGGTAACTGAATTAATTAAAAAGGGGTCACCCCTCAAAAGAAAGAATTTGCTCCTTAGGAGCAAATTCTTTCTTTTGAGGGTATGACCCTTACACATTAGGCCTTGGCTTGATATGGAGGTGTAACAAGGTTAATTTAAGGAATAATGTGCCTAATTTCTTGTCAAAAACATGATGTTGTTACATGTTAGAATTGCTCATTAAGGGGATTCCAGCAAGTGTCCACAACATATGTTTTTTTGAGAAATAATTAAGAAAATATCCCCAAATTATCCTTTCTGTTTTCTGGAGCCTTGAAGGGGGACAAAATGTTAAGGGGAATGGGTGCACCTGGTAGATTTTTCGGCCATTTTTCAAAGAGACAACTTTTGGAACTTCTGTTCGCTTTTCTATAATCCCTGTCCCACTGAAAAAGGGGTCTACACTTAAAGGAAAGAATTTGCTCCTCAGGAGCAAATTCTTTCCTTTAAGAGTAGACCCCTATTGACATGGGAGACAAAAATACTTTTTGCAAGAGTTTCCCCCCCCCCCCTCCCCCCCCCCAACCAACTGAAGACTGAAGGTGTTCCCATTCCTCTTAAACTAAGTTGTCTACTCTTTAATCTGTACATGTACCTATTCAGCGGAATAAAATCTGCATGTCTATCAGTATATAAAGAGAATTTAAACCTTATCTTGCTGAATATTCATTTAAGCCACACTCATTTCTGTCTATCAACCAATCAAATTACTTGATGTAATTGATTGCTAAAAATTCATAAACTGAATGCCAAACAGTGTAGATCCTGATCAGATGGCTTCTTCAGAAGCCATCTGATCTGGATCTACACTGTTTGCAAAGATAGGGGTTGTTGTGAACAGCAAGATAAGGGTTAAAATAGGAGAGATCCCGCAGTGAACTTCTGTGATGACAGATAGGGACAGAATGAGTGGGATAGTTTGAATTACAGACTTTTGAGCTATATTCAGTAAAGTTAGTGATATTTATTGAGTTGTGATTTAACGGTACTTATATCATTGCTAATAGTGGACTAGATAGGTCTGGTTTTGTATGTTTGTTAACTTGTCTCTATTGAACAGGATCTGTGAATGCACCAGTCATTTGTAATCATTGCCTCGCCCCTACTCCTCACCTACATGATGGGAGTAGCAGGGACTTTTTTTTTACAAATTCCTGTTAAAAGCTCTGCATGAAAAGGAAAAGTGAATGGAAAAGTGAATGGTAAAAACATTGGACCTTATTTTATTTGTTGATTTGAGGTTTAACATCCCCATCAACACGGTAAAGGTCATTTTGGAGACATCGCTTCCAATTTTGTGGGACTTGTACCCAACATTGAGATGAAATGACATCTCAAGCCCTGCCCAATGAAACCAATAGGGTTTATAAGCATTAATGGGCCGACTTGCATCGCTTTGCCTGGGCAGGCTTAGATCCTCTAAGCGGTTTACCAGTACTCGTGTGCCAGTCGGTTTCAGCTCTGCGTGGAAGCAGCATGCAGCCCATCTATTTATTCAGCAAATGACACTTTAGATTCTCAATGGTATGGTGCGAAGTCAGAAACTCTGTGCTAGCTCTATCCTCTAGAGACTGAAAAAGTAAAATCCTTATTCAGTTCCCTTCTACTCTTCTTCCACGATTTAGGCATGGGGGAGGGAGGGTCTTGGAGGGGTGTGATGCAGTGATAACAAGTGACTGGTGCATGATGACACTTAGTGCTATGGTGTTAAATGCATAATTCATTTTAAGATAAATCTTCAACATTTTGCTATTATATTATATATCCCTGCACAGAAATAATGCAAGCAATGTTGAAATGAAACCTGTTTTCTGGGTGTGTGAGCAGGTTGAACTAAAACACTGATGCTTTGTCTAGGACGGATTTCAGAGTCATGGGTTGATAAATACAGGATTCTAGTAAATAATCAGACTGCACAAATGTGCAGTCTGATCATTGCCATTGTTGTTCTCATGGAATAAGATAGATTTTCTTACGGCTTTGCTCATTTGGACAGAATTGTCGGAACATAGTAGAAACCAAGACCTGACTTCTGTGAAGGGCTTGTCAAGAAATCCATGGTTTTCATACAGCATTACGAAAACATGCCTATACCAATACATTATAACCTTTATCGCCCAAAAAATGAAGTTTTTAAGATGAAAAATTGTGATCTTTTTCGTATTTCTGCTCAAAATATAGATTGTGGGTACCCATTAGAACTGCCTCATTGAGGCGGTTCTAACGAGTACCCACAACCTATGTCTTGGAGCAAAAATAAGTAAAATAATGTATACCCCCTTAAACCCCAGTTTTCTCTATATAAAGTGGGGTGTAGGGTGGTGTTCATTTCACGGCCTTGTTCACATGATGTGAATCAAACTATTGCTTAAGTCAAACGAAAGGGTAATATTGGTTTCTATGTTTCAGAATTTCTATTTTTTTTACCTCGAAACTACTGTTTTCTTGGACTTTGGGATACTGAGAGGGATTTTATTTCAAATTTCACAAAAAGTGGGAGCTGATGCATGATTGCAGGGAAGGAATCTGGGAAAAATTCTGTGTTAATGGAAGATTGCGTATCTCAGTTTTTCCAGAAGATAGAATCTCTCGTCACTTTTCTTATTTGCAGCTTTCTTGTACTTAACCCTTATCTTGCTGTTCACGACAACCCCTATCTTTGCAAACAGTGTAGATCCAGATCAGATGGCTTCTAAAGAAGCCATCTGATCAGGATCTACACTGTTTGACATTTAGTTTTTGAATTTCTAGCAATGAATTACATCAAGAAATTTGATTGGTTGACAGACAGAAATGGGTGTGGCTTAAATGAATATTCAGCAAGATAAGGGTTAACTGTGAGGGACTTGTTCGTGTTCTCACTTCTCAGACCTATGGTACTGAGAGGGTCTTAGTTGAATACTTGGTTATTTGAGGATGGATCCTGTGGTATTATTTGTGAGAAGACTTAGAATGTTCTTGTTTTTGTGTTCAGATTTAGCACCAAGCAAATCCAGCAAATGATATTTTCATCTTTTTTTTTCTTGGAGAAACTATGATTTGACATTTCATGTTAATCATCTGCCAGGCAGACACTTAGCATTGAACTTAAAACTTAATTTGTTTGGAAAAACTTACATGAAAAAAAAAAAGAATATCATCTGCTTGTTTGCTTGGTGCCTAGCTAGTCCAGGTAGGTATACACTTAATTTAGGTCATATGCAAACAGTAAAATAATTAACCTTTTTGACGTATCTCCACGGCCTAGTGGTTAAAAGCACTGTGGGTTCGAGCCTTGCTCCGGTCACGTGGGATGCCAAGTTCTGCAACAGCAGGTCAGGTGTTTTTTTTCTCTGGATTCTCCAGTTTTTGCCTACCTCTGATTAACAGTTGGCTCAAAATAAGTGAAATAATCTTGATAAGGCCACAAAACCGAAATAACAAAAAACAGTACTTTTTTCTGTTTGTATATGACATTGACTATATAACTCAGTGATTGGGCAGCCTCTCAAAATAAGTGAAATAATCTTGACAAGGCCACAAAACCGAAATAACAAAAAACAGTACTTTTTTTCTGTTTGTATATGACATTGACTATATAACTCAGTGATTGGGCAGCCTCTCAAAGTCTCTTACCATGATACAAATAGTGATTTTATACCTTTGTCTTTTCACCTCTAGAGATAATATGTAGGTTACTACTAGTCTTTTATGCATTTAAGCATGATGTCTCATTGTAGAAACTGAAAAATGTTGACAGAAATGACTTAGAAAACAGTTGTAGATGCAGATGAAATCGTGGGGTTACAAAAGCCCCCTTTTACTCTGTTGTTGATGGAATTTGTTCTGCTCATAAATATTAACCCTTATCTTGCTGAATATTCATTTAAGCCACACCCATTTCTGTCTATCAGCCAATCAAATTACTTGATGTAATTTATTGCTACAAATTCATAAACTGAAAGCCAAACAGTGTAGATTCTGATCTGAACTTCAGAAGCCATCTGATCTGGATCTACACTGTTTGCAAAGATAGGGGTTGTCGTGAACAGCAAGATAAGGGTTAAAATAACAGCAAAGGTTATTGCATTGAAATAACCATGGATGATTATTTTCGTTGTATAAATCAGGTTCCAAGGCAAATTGTCATTTCGATAACACACCCGTGCGACATAGTGCATTTTTCACATCTCCAAAATGGCTACTTTTCTGATGAAAACCTGTGATATTTTTCTTACAAATACAGCAAACATAGGTTGTGGATGCTCGTCAGAACCGCCTCATTGAGGAGGCGGTTCTAATGAGTACCCACAACGTATGTGTTGGAGCAAAAATAAGAAAAATAATCTATACCCCCGTAAACCCGTTTTCTCTATATAAAGTGGGGTATAGGGGGGTCTTCATTTCACGGACTTGTTCACGTGATGATGACAAAAATGCCCTAATATTCCATATAAACTCTTCTTATACGACCATAAAGCCAACACAGGGGCAAGAGCAGAACCTTAACAATCATGTCAGTTCCACAATGATGTTCTGACGTCACGATAAATTTTAAAATGCTATGTCAAGAGGGACAATGTTACATCAATCAATGTAATGTAAACAAAGCAAGGCCTGCCTTATAATATCAAAAGTTCAAAACCCATGTTTAAACAGCACATGGGTTTCATTGTTTAACCCTTGTCCTGCTGAGCCCGCAGATGTCTTTACTTTCAAACAATGCAGATCCAGATCAGATGGCTTCTGAAGAAGCCATCTGATCAGGATCAACATTGTTTGCCATTCAGGTTGTGAATTTGTTGCAATAATTTGCATCAAGTAATCTGATTGGTTGATAATTAGTAGTGGGTGTGGCAGATTAAATTATTCAGCGGGACAAGGGTTAACATAGGTTTTGTTGTTTTAACACAGCTTCTGGCCCATTCAAGAATAACTCTAAACAGCCTCATAGGATTTCATGCGAGATCATGGTTTCAATCAAAGTATTATAAAAAGGTTTGATATATTTAAATATTTATGAACACTCCAGGCCCCGAGGTTATGAAACTTTTTTTCATGCTCAACTCACTTGAGCATGAAGTTTGTCCTGCTCACAAATTTTAAAATGCCAACAATTGTTGGCATTTTAAAATTGTGAGCAGGACAGGTAACATTCTCTGCCATATGAGAAAGAAAAATCGCTTAACTTCTTAGTATTTTAATTTTTATGAGCACCACAAGTTTCATGCTCAGCTGAGTTGATTCTCAGTTACGTTGAGCATGAAAAACACAACCTCAAGACCAGGGTCTGTCTACACTGTTTGCATAGCCTTTTCTGCTCCTTTTTCTACATCCTACAGTTAGTTTTATTGATATAATTGTTGTTGTCTTTCTTAAAGTCTTAGCTTGTGATCCCTTTCTAAAAGGGAGGTAATTATATATAGCCTGTCTTTCTTGTTCAGTGGAAATGTGCATAAGAGTGCACTGTCCCTAGCTATTAGATCTGATACTTGAGGCATGGTACATTGATCAAAAACGAAATGCTTTGAGTGAACATCAAAGGTTCAGTCCTGCCTATGAATTCCATTTTTGGTCCAATTACTCATTTTTATGTTGTTACTAAAAATAAACCTGACATCTGTTGGCAGACTGGTTCAGGCACCTTAGCAAACAGTGTAGATCCAGGTGAGACGGCTCATAATGAGCCGTCTCATCAGGATCTACTCTGCTACCCTGTTAATCATTTTAACATGTCCTGTTGTATACAGAAATGGAGAAAGGGTTAACAAAGATTGCTAATGGTCTTCAGAGCCATGGGTGTTCGCTCTAGGCATTTTGTGAAATGTTTTGTGCTTTGTCTCATTTGTAGTTTTATGATGGAATTGATGTTGATGCATGGTACAGTTGAAGTCTTTGATGTAGGTGGGTACATTTAGGGGGAAAACGAACCAGGGATATATGTCAGATATCCTCCAATATAGTTTTCCCCTACCTGTACCTCCAACTTGAGCCTCTGATTGAAGTAGTTCAAATCTTATGGTGAATGACCACACCTTTATATTTTCCATTATTTACAAGAGTGTGTACTTCCATGCTTTTCCCTTAAGTAGGGAGAACTTCTTCTTTTCTAACCTCTTAACCCATATATGCCTAGTGGCCCTTTTTTGGGACGTTGGCAAACAATGTAGACCCAGATCAGACGCCGCATAACGCGGCGTCTGATCTGGGTCTACATTGTTTGCTCAAAGAACATACATTTTTGTACAACTTACATTAAACAAAACAAATCTGACACCCCTATAATTGAAAATGGACAACTCCAAATTTATATGATGGAAGATTCCATTGTCATATATGGGTTAAGCAGGGCGAACTTCTTTCCTGCCGGTAACACTCAGCATGCTTGGTATTTTTTCAGCAGATGACATTTTTAAAAAAATGTTTTTCTTATTTTTCCCAGAAAACAGGATATGGTATTTCATGTTCGCCCCCACCCATCAGGGCTAGGAGAAATAGATTGGGCTGCATGTTGCTGCCACGCAGAGCTGAAACTGATCACTCACAAGTACTGGTAAACCACTTTTAGAAGGAATAAGCCTGCCCAGGTAAAATAGTGTGAGCCAGACCGTCCAGTATATATAAGCCTTTTGGTTTCATTACGCATCAGGGCTTGAAAGGTCATTTCATCTCAATGTCGGCTAAAAGTCACACAGAATTGGAAGCAACGTCTCCAAAAATACCTAAATAGTGTTGACGGGGATGTTAAACCTCAAACAAACAAACAATGACATTTCATGCAAATTGTCTCCTGTGGAGATAATTTGCCAGAGATGGCAAACCCTGTTCCAGGGGAAAATATCAACAATATGTTGTCTGCTGAATTTAACCCAGAGAGAGGTAAAGGTTAAAAAGGGAATATTCTTGGGAGAAGAAAAATGGGTAGCAGGGCCAAATGCTTTTGTTTAACCCTAGTAGAGAGCATTTTCAAATTGTAGTTTTCTTATTTTTCAGTGAAAATCAGGCTTGACAGTGCATAGCCTGCCCAGCAGAGGATTCCCATGTAATATCAAGCCTTGTTTTTGTTTGATTTAATGTTTAACATCGCCGTCAACACTGTATAGGTCATTTTGGAGACGTTGCTTCCAATTTTGTGGGACTTTTACCTGATATTGAGATGAAATGTCACCTCAAGCCCTGCCGCCCAATGAAACCAAAAGGATTTATAAGCATGGACGGTCCGACTCACATCGCTTTGCCTGGGCAGGCTTAGATCCTCGAAGCGGTTTACCAGTGCTCGTGTGAAGCTGGTTTAAGCTCTGCGTGGAAGCATCATACAGCCCATCTATTTCTTCAAGCCCCGATGGGCGGGGGCTGATCAAGCCTTGTATACTATGTAAAAGGAACATAGGAAAACAGTGTGGATCCAGATCAGACACAGCATAATGTAGCATTTGATCTAGGTCTACACTGTTTGTTTATAAGATTTTCAATCAAATTTAACCCTTATCTTGCTGAATATTCATTTAAGCCACACCCATTTCTGTCTATCAACCAGTCAAATTACTTGATGTAATTTATTGCTACAAATTCATAAACTGAATGCCAAACAGTGTAGAGCCTGATCAGATGGCTTCAGAAGCCATCTGATCTGGGTCTACACTGTTTGGAAAGATAGGGGTTGTCGTGAATAGCAAGATAAGGGTTAATTATGAAAATGAAAAATAGATCTGACACCCCTTAAATGAAAAAAAGGTCTGGTCCAACATGTAACAAAGCAACAGTTCACCAGTATACAATTGGTTCAGAAAGGATAGGTTAACCTTTTCCACTCTCTAGGCTAATTCAGCAGTTGGCAAAGTGTTGATATTTTTCTTTCTTTCTATTCTGGAAAAAATAAGAAAGAAAAAAAAATGTTTTCAAAATGACATCTGCTACACCTGTGGACACAAAAGCGTTCAAACTCCTATGAAATAACTTTCAATGAATCTCTTTGCATCAAGTTAGTTTGACAAGCAAATGTCATTCATCAAAGAATTCTAAAACTAGATCAAGCCATTGATTGGTCTCATTTTGGAAAACAATATCTAATTGACATTTGAGATGTATTTTGATTGGACAGTGCAGGAGTCAGCAATGAAATGTACACAACCTTGTGTTTTGAATTTATTTCTGTTGATAGGATATTAGGATATATTGAATGATGTTTCAAGTCAGAATGAAATGAAGCTCATCAAAGTTTGAATGCTTTTGTGTCCACAGGTGTAGTTTTCCCAGCCTGCAGAGCATTCAGCGAAACTGTTTTGATGATGTTTTTGAAAAAAAAAGTTATTGCCCCTGAAGGAGTGGCCATTCACTTTAAGACAGATTCTGTCAGCAGATGGCTCCCCCTGTGTATATCAGTAGATACCGGTAGTTCATTTGTAATAATCATCTGTATTTATTATCACTTACTGTACAAACTTGTGATATAGAAAGACGTTTTTACATGTAAACAAACCATTTTACTACTTATGCAAATTGTGACCAAGTGTAAGTGTTAAAGTATAGGAAAGTTTGTCAGAAATCAGGAGAGACATTAACCCTTGTCCTGCTGAACCCGGATATGCCTTTTCTTTGAAACAATGTAGATCCAGATCAGATGGCTTCTGAAGAAGCCATCTGATCAGGATCTACATTGTTTGTCATTCAGGTTGTGAATTTGTTGTAATAATTGGCATCAAGTAATCTGATTGGTTGATAATCGGTAGTGGGTGTGGCATATATGAATATTCAGCAGGACAAGGGTTAATTCTTGTCATGCTGAATATTTAAATTTTGCCACACCCATTGCTGACTGTCAGCCAATCAAATTACTTGATTAATGTAATGCTTAAAAGTTGCAGTCTGAATGACAAACAGTGTAGATCCTGATCAGATGTCTTCTACGAAGCCATCTGATCAAGATCTACACTGTTTGCAAAGATGGGGTTGCCATGATTTTAAAATTAAAATTCAGTGTATTTAGACACTGGGAAAGAAAAATTGAAGTAGATCTATGCCCCCACCCCTCAGATGGGACAGTTTATGAGAAAAGGGCTCCTACTGCAAAGGAGACCGGCAACAGCTCAGGTCAGCTTGTGTATAAGCCAAATTAAGTTTGTGCCTATTAGCATCGGAATCTTTGGGTAAATTCTCACATACCGTAACTAATATATTAGGTATATTGTTTTTGTTATTGGCACATGCATTCAAGTTTTTACTGACCTTCAACTTAATTTGTGGAAGAATTCAACTGATCTGTCATAGACAGAAAGGCCATATCAAAAATGTGATATTAAACTTGTCAGTTTTACCCCTGTTAGTCTAGTGTTCCATAAAAAGGACATTGGTAAACGGTACAGATCCTGATAAGCTGCTGCAGTATGTAGCATCTGATTAGTCTACACTGCTCAATCAGCCCCCGCCCATAGGGGCTTGAAGAAATATATGGGCTGCATGATGCTTCCACACAGAGCTGAATCTGGCCCACACACCAGTACTAGTAAACCGCTTAGAGGATCTAAGCCTGCCCAGGAACCGCGGTGCGAGGTCGACCGTCCATGCTAATAAACCCTATTGGTTTCATTGGGCGACAGGGCTTGAGATGTCATTTCATCTCAATGTCGGGTAAAAGTCCCACAAAATTTGAAGCAACGTCTCCAAAATGACCTTTACAGTGTTGACGGGGACGCTAAACCTCAAAACAAACCAAATACACTGCTCAATGTAACTCCAATAAATGAAATTGATCTGACACCCTTAGAGCCCTTAAATTGATCAGAGAATCTACCCAGGGTAAAAACAGTAAAATTCTGCTATTACCCATTTTGTACCAAATGGAATCTTCCTCCTTATATATTGCAGGAGTTCATTTCGAAATTTAGGGGTGTCAGGTTGTGTTTTCTTCAAAATTAATTTGGAAAATGGCTTAACTTTTAGCAAACAGTGGAGGCCCTGATCAGATGCCGCATTCTGCGGCGTCTGATCTGGGTCTGCACTGTTTGCCCTGGTACCCGTTTTGGGGTTTCCGGTACAAAATGGGTTAAGACCACCTAAAATTAAGACTAATTCTGCTATAAAAAGCTTATTTAGTAGGTTGCAGTTACTCTTTCTTTGTATTTTCTGCATACAGTGTCCTCTGGTCAGAGACCACCTTTGGGACTGTTCAAAAGTGGTCTTAAAGACCACTTTTGAACAGTCCCAAAGGTGGTCTTAATATATGAATTTTATTGTAGATTCAATTTGTAATATCTGGACTTATCTTGATTTCTGACAAGATTTTCTGTGCAGTATTTGTCTGTGTATTGTTAGGCAATTTTTAACTGATTATTGTTCAGGCCCAGTAAATGTCTGAACCCGTGACACGGAAAAAATAAACAAAACAATACCAGGTCTGGTTACGTTTTCTGTCAGCCCTACATATGATACTGTACACAATTGAAAATTGGGTTCCCACAAAAACTAGGGCACATAGATACTGTTATTCAAAGCATTATTGGGTCCATTGTTTATCAGTGGACCCAAAATTATAAAGTATAAAATCTTTTAAATGCTGAAGTCCACGTGACTATCCAGGTATTGGGGTTTTTAGCTCATGGTTAGGTATTGTGATCGTGATCAGTGAATGTCAGTCGTGCGTCGTCAACAATTTGATTTAAATGCGAACTCCTTAACCCTTGGACCAATTTGATTCAAACTTCACAGGAATGTTGCCTGGGTGCCCCCCTACCAAAATAGATATAATCGTTCTGCTCCGCTGAGCAAGATGGCCACCAGAGCAAAAAATAGAAAAATCTTTAAACCCCAACTCCTACTGTACCCTTGGGCATATTTCATTACAACTTCACAGAAATGTTGCTTAGGTGACCCTTTACCAAAATAGCTAAAACGGTTCTGCTCCAGTGAGCAAAATGGCCACCAGAGCTAAAAATAGAAAAACATCTTAAATTTGCTTCAAACACGAACTCCTCCTAAACCCTTGGGCCAATTTGATTCAAACTTCACAGGAATGTTGCCTGGTGGCTCCATACCAAATTAGCTAAAATCGTTCCACTCGGATGAACAAGATGGCCACCAGAGCTAAAAATAGAAAAATCTTAAAATGCCACCCTTGGGCCAATTTCATTCAAACTTCACGAAACGTTGCTTAGGTGACCCTTTACCAAAATAGCTAAAATGGTTGCGCTCCCGTGAGCAAAATGGCCGCCAGAACTAAAAATAGTAAAACATTGTAAATTTGCTTCAAACGCGAACTCCTCCTAAACCCTTGGGCCAATTTGATTCAAACTTCACAGGAATGTTGCCTGGGTCCCTACCAAAATGGCTAAAATCGTTCAGCTCTGATGAACAAGATGGCTGTCAGAGCTAAAAATAGAAAAATCTTTTAAAGCCAACTCCTACTGTACCCTTGGGCCAATGTCATTCAAACTTCACAGAAACGTTGCTTAGGTGACCCTTTACCAAAATAGCTAAAACAGTTCTGCTACATTGAGCAAAATGGCTGCCAGAGCTAAAAATAGTAAAACATCGTAAATTTGCTTCAAACGAGAACTCCTAAACCCTTGGGCCAATTTGATTCAAACATCACTGGAATGTTGCCTAGGTGAGGCCCTACCAAAAAAGCTAAAACCTTTCCGCTCTGATGAACAAGATGGCCACCAGAGCTAAAAATAGAAAAAAATCTTTGAACAACAACTCCTGTAAGAATGTTGCTCAGGTGACCCGCTACCAAAATAGCTAAAATGGTTCTGCTCCGATGAACAAAATGGCCACCAGAGATAAAAAAAGAGAAAAACATCGTAAATTTGCTTCAAATGCGAACTCCTCTTAAACCCTTAGGCCAGTTTGATTTAAACTTCACAGGAATGTTGCCTAGGTGACTCCCTACCAAAAAGCTAAAATCGTTCTGCTCTGATGAATAAGATGGCCACCAGAGCTAAAAATAGAAAAAAAAAAACTTGAATGACAACTTATCCCGTACACATGGGCCAATTTCATTCAAACTTCATGGGAATGTTGCTTAGGTGACCTTCTACCCAAATAGCTAAAACAGTTCTGCTCAGATGAGCAAAATGGCCACCATAGCTAAAAATAGAAAAATATCGTAAATTTGCTTTCAACGCAGACTCCTTCTAAACCCTTGGGCCAATTTGATACAAACTTCACAGGAATGTTTCGTAGATGACTCCATATCAAAATAGCTAAAATCGTTCCGCTCTGACTAACAAGATTGGCACCAGAGCTAAAAATAGAAAAAATTTTGAAACGACAACCCCTGTACCCTTAGGCCAATATCATTCAAGCTTCACAGGAATAATGCTTGGATGACCTTCTACTTCAAAATGGCTGCCAGAGCTAAAAATAGAAAAAAATATCGTAAATTTGCTTCAAACATGAACTCCTACTAATACCTTGGGCCAATAGGATTCAAACTTCACAGGAATGTTGGCTTGGTTGTCATTTGGGTGACATGGAGACTCCCTACCAATATAGCTAAAATCGTTTCGCTCTGACAAACAAGATGGTCAAACGACAACTCCTCCTGTACCCTTGGGCCAATTTCATTCAAACTTCGTAAGAATATAGATGACCCTCTACCAAAATAGCTAAAACAATCCCGCTTTGATGAACCAAATGGCCACCAGCGGTAAAAATAGAAAGACACTGTAAATTTGCTTCCCGCTCTGACAAACAAGATGGCCGCCAGAGCTGAAAATAGAATGTACTGGAGACATTGACACTCAGGTGAGCAAATCAGGGCCCTCTAGGCCCTCTTGTTTGTATAGAAATAGCCAGGCTATTCCGATGTGAAGTCAAGAATGTTGCTTAAGGAGCTATCTATGGAAGCTGGACTGGAATCATGCTTTGGGCTTTGCAAACAGTGAAGGGCCAGATCAGATGCCACAGAATGTGGCATCTGATCAGGATCTACACTGTTTGCTTACAATAAGTAATTTAAGGGTTAAACAAATCAGTCTAAAGTAATCATTTAGAACAATTTTCTCAGTCTACAGTCAGGGACAATCGACCCATCAGTTCTGTCAGTGCTTTGATTGGCTGAAGAAATTTTACAAAGGCCCTTTGGTTTTTCATAGGCCTATATAGAGAAAATATTTAAAAAAACTTCTTCTCTGAAACCACAAGGCCTAGGTCTTTGATATTTGGTATGATTGCTCAAATTATAGCCTTGGGGACAAAAATGCCCCCGCCCCTGGGCCCTTTGGTTTTATATAGACTTATATAGGGAAAATCTTTAAAAAATCTTCTCTGAAACCGCAAGGCCCAGTTCTTTGATATTTGGTGTGAAGCTTCATCAAGTGGACCTCTATCAAGATTGTTCAAATTATAATACACCTGCGGTAATGGTCAAATGTGACCGACGCAGTATCAGAAGATAGATAGATAGGCCTAGGGCAAAAATTGCCCCCAACCTGCGGGCCCTTTGGTTTTACATTGGCTTGTACAGGGAAAATTTTTAAAAATCTTCTTCGAAACCGCATGGCCCAGGTCTTTGATATTTGGTGTGTAGCTTCATCTAATGGACCTCTACCAAGATTGTTCCAATCATAGCCCTTCGGTTTTACATTGACTTATATAGAGAAATTAAAAAAAAATATACTCTGAAACAGCAAGGCCCAGGTCTTTGATATTGGCTGTTAAGCTTCATCTACTGGACCTCTATCAAGATTGTTAAAATTGTAGGCCTAGGAAATCGAAGTCAATGCAATGAAAAACCTTTGAAAATCTTCTTGTCTGAAAGCAGAAGGTCATGGCCTTTGATATTTGGTATGAAGCTTCGTCTTGTGGATTTCTACCAAGATTGTTCAAATTATAGCCCTGGGGCCAAAAATTGCCCTCCCCGGGGACCCAAAGGTTTATATAGACTTATATAAGGAAAACCTTTAAAAATCTTCTTGTTGGAAACCAGAAGGCTCCGGTCTTTGATATTTGGTATGAAGCTTCACCTTTCAGACCACTACAAAGATTATTCAAATTATGGCCCTTTTGGTTCAATTTTTATTAGCTCACCTGTCACGTAGTGACAAGGTGAGCTTTTGTGATTACATTTTGTCCGTCGTCCGTGCGTAAACAATTTCTTGTCGGCACGATAGCATCTTCATTTATGATTTGATTTTAAACAGACTTGCACACAACTTGTACCACCATGAGGTCTGGGTTCCTTTCTTGAACCGGCCATATCCCATCATGTGTTACGGAGTATCTGCCCCTGAAAGGGCAAAAATTGCCTATTTTGGTCTTGTCCGCACGATAACATCTTCATTTATGATCTGATTTTAACCAGACTTGCACACAACTTGTACCACCATGCGATCTAGGTTCCTTCATGTGTTATGGAGTTACGGCCCCTGAAACGGCAAAAATTGCCTTTTTTGGTCTTGTCCGCACAAAAGCATCTTCATTTATGATTTGATTTTAACCAGACTTGCACACAACTTGTACCACCAGGAGATCTGGGTTCCTTTCTTGAACAAGCCATATCCCATCATGTGTTACGGAGTTAAGGCCCCTGAAAGGGCAAAAATTGCCTATTTTGGTCTTGTCCGCACGATAGCATCTTCATTTATGATTTGATTTTAACCAGACTTGCACACAACTTGTACCACCATGAGATCTGGGTTCCTAACTTGAACCAGCCATATCCCATCATGTGTTGCAGAGTTACGGCCCCTGAAAGGGCAAAAATTGCCTTTTTTGGTCTTGTCTGCATGATAGCTGTTTCATTTATCATTTGATTTTAACTAAACTTGCACACATTTTGTACCACCACAAAATATCTCGGTCAAGTTTGAATATGGGTCACGTTGGGTCAAAAAGTAGGTCAGTAGGTCAAATCAGAAAAAAAAAAACCTTGTGAAGTCACTAGAGGCCACAGTTTTGGTCCGATCATCATCAAACTAGCCCAGAATGATCATCTTGACAATATCTCAGTCAAGTTTGAATATGGGTGTTGTCGGGTCAAAAAGTAGGTCAGTAGGTCAAATCATAGAAAAACCTTCTGAACACACTAGAGGCCACAATTTATGTCCAATCATCATCAAACTTGCTCAGAATGATCATCTTGATAATATCTTGGTCACATTCGAATATGGGTCATGTTGGTTCAAAAAGTAGGTCAGTAGGTCAAATCACAGAAAAACCTTGTGTACACACGAGAGGCCACATTTCTGGTCTGATCATCATCAAACTTGCTCAGAATGATCATCTTGATAATATCTTAGTCACGTTCGAATATGGGTCATGGCAGGTCAGAAAGTAGGTCAGTAGGTCAAATCAGAGAAAAACTTGTGAACACACTAGCGGCCACATTTTTGGTCCAATCATCATCAAACTTGCTCAGAATGATAGTCTTGATAATTTCTCGGTCAAGTTCGAATATGGGTAATTTCAGGTCAAAAAGTAGGTCAGTAGGTCAAATCATATGAAAACCTTGTGAACACACTAGAGGCCAAAGATTAGGTCCGATCATCATCAAACATGCCCAGAAAGATCATCTTGACAATATCTGAGTCAAGTTTGAATATGGGTCATGTCGGTCCAAAAAGTAGGTCAGTAGATAAAATCATAGAAAAACCCTCTGAACACACTAGAGGCCACAGTTTTGATTTGATCATCATCAAACTTGCTAAAAATGATCATTTGACAATATCTCAATTAATTTCGAATATGGGTCATATCTGGCCAGTAAGTAGGTCAGTAGGTCAGATAGTTGAAAAACCTTGTGGACACACTAGAGACCCCAGTTTTGGTCTGATCATCATCAAACTTGCTCAGAATGATCATCTTGACAATATCTGGGTCAAGTTTGAATATGGGTCATGTCGGATCAAAAAGTAGGTCAGCATGTCAAATCATAGAAAAAACGTTTTGAACACTCTAAGAGGTCGCAGTTTTAGTCAAATGATCATAAAACTTGCTCAGAATGATCATTTGGACAATATCTCAGTTATGTTCGAATATGGGTCATGTCAAATCAAAAAGTAGATCAGTAGGTTATTTTGTCATAACGTTTGAACTGTTTGAGATAGAGCCTTCATATTTAGCATGTTGGTTCCTTGTGACAAGGGCTTCCCACTCATATAAAGATTTGACCTGTGACCTACTTTATCATAACTTTTGAACCATATGAGATAGAGCCTTCATATTTGGCATGTATGTTCCTTGTGACAAGGTTTTCTCAACCATTCAAAACTTTTGAACCATGACCATGACCATTGACCTACTTTGTCATAACTTTTGGAGCATTTAAGATACATCCTTCATATTTGGCATATAGGTTCCTTCATAGGAGTGAGTGTTTGAGTTGGAAGTCTCATCAACAGCTAAGGTCATACAGTTATGGGACCTCTGTTTAAAGACCAATCTGAAAGTCTGGAGAAGCCTGGCATCGATCCTGTTACCCTGGTTTACAAGGCAAGTAGCATGACCACTTCACCATAAAGGCATCTAAACTTCATTGGAATGTTGTGTAGATGACCCTCTAGGAAAATAGCATAACGATTAACAAATGGTCACAAGAGCTAAAAATAGAAAACATTCTAAACCTTTGGGCCAATTGGATTTAAAACTTCACAGGAATGTTGCCTAGGTGACTTTCTACCAAAACAGTTAATACTCATTCCACTCCAATGAACAAGATGGCTTCCAGAGCTAAAAATAAAAAAATCTTCAAACGATAATTCCTTCTGTACCCTTGGGCCAATTTCATTCAAACTTTGAAGTAATGTTGCTTAGATGACCCTCTACCAAAAAGGCTAAAACAATCCCGCTCTGAAGAAAAAATGGCCACCGGAGCTAAAAATAGAAAAATATTGTAAATCTGATTCAAACGTGAACCCCTCCTAAACCCTAAGGACAATTTGATTCAAACTTAACAGGAATGTTGCCTAGGTTACTCCCTACCAAATAAGCTAAAATCACTCTGCTGATGAACAAGATGGCAACCATAGCTAAAATAGAATGTACTCGAGACAGAGTCACACAGGTGAGCGAACCAGGGCCCTGCGGGCCCTCTTGTTCTATTTTTGACGGAAAATTCTGTTAGCAAATAGTGCAGGCCCTGATCAGACGCCAGCATCTGATCTGGGCCTGCACTGTTTGCCAAGGTACCCCTTTAGGTGTTTCCCGCATTCATTGTGTTAAACCCATAAGCAATGCACAGTTAGAGTAAACATTACATATACATCTGAGCTGTGTACATTTTGATAAAATGTCACAGCAGTGTAACTGAAACTCTAAGCAGTGCGTACTTCGCTAAAAATCATTAGCAATGTACACTTGGATTAATCTCTAAAGCACTGTCTACTTTGATTAAACCCCTGGGCACTATAAGAATCTTATATGGGTGTGAGGGGTGGATGGAAAAATCCGTCCCGAGGGTCACTGGCCGGCATCACGAGGCTTGCCGAGTGATGCCGGACAGTGATCCCGAGGGACGGATTTTTCTATCCACCCCTCACACCCATATAGGATTCTTTTTCTTGCATACCTTCCATTTCTTGCAGTCACTTTGGTTACCGACGCCCGCCATATTGTGATGACACAACAGGAATGTTTAGTGACGTCACACATGACGACGCCGCGCATGAGGTTGTAATCAACCAGTGCATTTATCAAACACGCGATTATATTCGATTTGGGGTCGGAACACCAGGGTCAGAACATAAATTTCTATCCCAGGGTAAAATCACGGATTTCCTTGTCTGGTGTGCAAGAATACACATTATCATAGGGAGTCTAATTTTCTGTCCGACCATCTATTTGCCAAGCTTCAACATTTGCTACTACCCTAACTTTAATCCTAATGTATAGTTCATTAGAGCTTCATTTATGATGTTTGGTACAAAATTATATCTAGGATGCATGTTAGACATTGTCCTACAGTTAATGGTTCACTGACTCCAACATTTGCGACCACCCTAACTTTCACCCCAATGGTCAAATTCATTTCTCAACAGCAATAAGAGCTTCATTAATGATACTTGGTACCAGTGTGTACTTTAAAGCAAACATCCATATTTGACCTTGACCCATATTTCATGGTAACTATTGCATCAAAGTTTAAATATACCTAAATATTTTGGTCTGTTACTCTTATTTTGTTTTTAGAGAACTACCTCGCAAAGTTAACCATACGACCTTAACCTAAGTTATATCCAACCTTCAGAACGACAAACCTATACGTTCCGCCTTTGAAGAAATAGTTTTATTGGTACTTGATAAAACACCTTTGATTTGAATGTCTCAGACCTTTTACATGAGAGCGGCAGAAGCTGTATTGTTTTTTCTTTGTTATTTTTTACCCTGATGGATTCCCCGTGGAGCCCCCCCCCCCCCCCCCCCTCCCTCCAACGCTACCTTCACCTTAACCATTTTTAGTATGTAAAAATGCTACAAAATAGCTTCGAACATAGTCGCTAATTCTGTACTTACAATAGTTACTGTTTTGCATCGACAATTATATAGATTTAATTCAATGGTATTATCGCAAATGTTTAGGGAAACAGATTCAAATAAGTCTCTGACTTTCTTCTGAATCCCTTTTTGTATGATTTCAGTCATATTTGCTTTGTATTGTACTTGTAGAATACGAATAAAATATGTTTAAACCAAAGTTTAAATGAGGGCAATGATCAGGAATCGACTAAGTTACCCACACTTCCCATCAGAGACACCAAAGGGGAAAAAAACATGAAATAAACGAGGGTCATGATGGCCCTGTATCATTCACCTGAGTTAACTGACCAAAAATCACAATTTAAGTGCAGCTTCTGCTGCATATACAATGAACTTCTCTAATCTGTTTTATTTTATCCCGGTTGGCCCATATTCAGACTCGACATATACATCAAAACAAATGATCTGACCAATTTTCATGAAGATCAAATGCAAAGTGCAGCCTCTATTGACTGCCAAATTTGTTTCGTATGATTTTACTTAATTTTTATTGTTATTCCATATTCCCACTCAACCTAGACTCCATCACGATAACAAGTCAGTGAAATGAACACCCCCTAAACCCCACTTTATATCAAGAAAACGGGTTTACGGGGGTATACATTATTTTTCTTATTTTTGCTCCAATACAAAGGTTGTGGGTACTCGTTAGAACCGCCTCAATGAGGAGGTTCTAACGAGCACCCACAACCCATGTTTGGAGTAAAAATAAGAAAAATCTCACAGATTTTCATCAGAAAAATAGCCATTTTGGAGATGTGAAAAAAATGCATAATATCGCACGGGTGTGTTATCCTAATGAAACAAAGTTTGAAGGAAATCAAATTATAAATGAAGCATCTATTTCATCCATAAGGTTTTCTTATGATTTGACCTGGTGACCTAGTTTTTACCCCAGATGACCCAGATTCAAACTTTTCCTAGTTTTCATCTAGACAAACAATCTTACCACCTTTCTTTACCATCCATTGAAAAATGTAGCCTCCATTTCATGCACAACTTTTTCATATGCTTTGACCCCGAGTCCTAGTTTTTGACCCCAGATGACACAGATATAAACCTAACCTAAATTCCATAAAGACAATCTGGCCAACATGACGAGATGACCTTTTTTGACCCCAGATGAACCAGATTCAAACTCTACATAGATTTCACCTTGATAAATAAGCTGGCCAAATTACACAAAGATCCATTGAACATAGGTTGTGGGTGCTCGTTAGAACCGCCTCAGTGAGGCGGTTCTCGGTTCTAGCGCATACCCTTAACCTATGTCTTGGAGCATAAATAAGAAAAAAAGAATGTATACCCCCGTAAACCCCAGTTTTCCCTATATATAATTGGGTTTAGGGGGTCTTCATTTCGCAGACTTGTTCACCTGATGTGAAGATCCATTGAAAAATGCAGTCTCTATTGCATCCAGAAGGTTTTGATATGATTTTACCTGGTGACCCCGATTCCAACTCGACTTAGATAGCATACAGACAAACAAACTGACCATCTTTTACAAATATCTATTGAAAATGCGGCCTCTATTGCATCCACAAGGTTTTCATATTATTTGACCTATGACCAGGCTTTGGACCCCAGATGATCCATATTCAAGCTTGACTTAGATTGCACCCAGACACTCATTCTAGCCAAGTTTCGTGAAGACCCAATGAAAAGTACAGCCTGTATGATATCCGCAAAGTTACCCAGTGACCTAGTTTTTGACCCCAGATGAACCTAGAATTCATCTAGACACATATACTGACCAAGTTTCATGAAGATCCAATGGAAAATGCAGCCTCTCATCACTAAAACATGCCTATATAAATTTGACCCCCTTGAACCCCACTTTCATATTGTAAAACTGGGGTTTACAGGGGTAAACCTTATTTTTCTTATTTCTACTCTAAAATATAGATTGTGGGTACACGTTAGAACCGCTTCATCGAGGCGGTTCTAACGTGAACCTACAATCTATATTTTGAGAAGAAATAAGAAATCGTCTTAAAAGTTTCGTTTTTTTCGGCGATAAAGTTCACAATGCATTTATATAGGCATGTTTTCATAATGTATTGCATCCACAAGGTTTTCGTATGATTTGACCTGGGGACCTAGTTTTTGACTCAGATGACCCATATTCGAACGTGACCTACAATTTATCCAGACATACCTCCTGACCAAGTTTCACGAAGATCCATTGAAAAATGCAGCCTCTGTGGTCCAACTAGCCATGCAGAAGCTCGTTTCATGAACTCCATATGAACTTTTTCTCATGATTTGGTCCATTTTGTGAAGCAACTAGCAATGTAATAAAAGTGAGAAATGTAATAAAATTAAGAAATAGATCAGCTCTAGCCGTGAATTGCTGCGTAATAAATCACAGTTTGGAGGAGATCAAATCACAAGCAGGTAGCGCGAGTGATTTGACCGACAAACTGATTTATTACTCAAAAAAAATCGCATACTAGAGCTTATTTGTTTATATACCAACACAGGGAACGCCCCCCCCCCCCCCCCCCCCCCCGCCATTCGGGGCTTGAAGAAATAGATGGGCTGCATGATGATTCCACGCAGAGCTGAAACTGACCGCACACGGGTACTTTAAACCCGCTTAGAGGATCTAAGCCTGCCCAGGCAAAGCCGTGCGTGTCGGACCGTCCATGCTTATAAACCATATTGGTTTCATTGGGCGACAGGGCATGAGACGTCAGTTCATCTCTATGTCGGATAAAAGTCCAAAAAAAATGGAAGCAACGTCTCCAAAATGACCTATATAGTGTTGACGGGGACGTTAAAACCTCAAATCAAACAAACGGAAGGCTCAAATCTACAGCAGTTTGAGAGAGGAGCTCTTACCCATTCGGTCAAGGAGTCGGTGTTAATCGTCCGGTTTAGCCAGCTATGTCACCACGCAAAATGTTATAACGACGCAAAATGTTATAAAATTATAACATTTTGCGTCGAGATGAATTTTTCCCCCAACGCAAAATGTTATAAAATGTTGATGACTATTTTTCTAGCAAATTTTCGCTTCGGGGAGGCAGACGAAGTGAAGAAAGATATATTCAGTACCTACACGTCGATTTTAACTCCAAACATCATGATATGTCCATGAGTCACATGTGAGATGTGAAGTTCTGCAAAAGGTCTGGTGTTTTTTCTCCGGTATCCCGGTTTCGAAATTCATCGATCGACTCGAAACATTACGAAAACATGCTTATTCAAATACATTGTAATCTTTACCGACGGAAAAATGAAAATTTTAAGATGAAAAGTTGTGATATTTTTCTTAATTCTGCTCAAAATATAGATTGTTGGTACTCGTTAGAACCGCCTCACCGAGGCGGTTCTAACGAGCACCCTTAATCTATATTTTAGAGCTGAAATAAGAAAAATAAGGTTTACCCCTGTAAACCTCAATTTTACTGTATAAAAGTGGGATTGGAGGGGATCAAAATTATATAGGCGTGTTTTCGTGATGGAAATAATCTTGAAAGGGTCATAAAACGAAAAGAAAAAAAGAAAAAAAAAAAAAAAAATAAAAAAAAAAAAAAACACGTTTAAAACCCCTTCCTCTTCATTTCTTTCGCATGATATATTTTGTTATCGAGCAAAAATATGGGAAAACACCGTTCGAGTCGAGTAGTTATGATGTGTAAGTAACCCTAAAGACGCCAGTCACAACTATTGTCGTCTGTGTTTGGTGTGCCGATTTCTTACAATAGTCATTTTTTTTGCAAAATTGAGGACCCATATCAGACTGCTCGTCTGATAGCAGCCTCTAAACAGGTGCTACATTGCCTGTATGCAAAAATATGTTTGATTTTAGTTTTTTTTTTTTTTTTTCGATAAGAGCAGCAGACGACATAAACAGTAAACAGACGACGTTTTCCTTGCCGTCTTAAGGCTAATGGTGCAGGTTTCCATTTTTTTAACTTCCGTGTTATTTTTGTTCCGGCTTAACAGGAAAATATAATTAGTTCTTGGTGCGGGCCGCGATATAATTGGTGACATACGAGATCGTTGGTGTACCTAATAAGGAATGATATAAATCTTAATAAATATATGGAAAGATATTTTGTCGCTAGAAAGTAATAATGGAGCGATTGGAAAAATGCCCTCTGATTCTGATCATGATAGTGATTTCCATATTCAACGTCCAGGCGCAAGAAAATACAAATGTCAAGCCGCAGCCGGCGCCTCAGCCACACATGAACTACCCCGTGGGCGACCCGAGGCGATGCTCACCTCCAGGCAGAAGAGACCTCCGTTTAGAAGTTATCCCAGGAGGGGGTTGGGACAATCTTAGAAACAGAGACGCCGGGATAGTGTTGAAGCTGAATTATTCGAAATGCCTCACGACGGACGACGGGCGTTATCTGATTCCCGACGGGGTCTACACGATACCCAAGAAAAGTAGTCGTGTGGATACATACGCCGAGTTGTTCATGCACTGGAATAATTACACGAGTACGCTGTCGAACTCTATCAACGTCCATGCTGGCCTCAACATTCATCATATCGGGATCAGCGGAAAATTTTCTGACGAGTACGAAAACATAAAAACTCGACAGTATACCGACAAATCGGTAACGACGAGGGTGCAGGTATGTTAACCCTTATTTTGCTGTTCACGACAGCCCCTATCTTTCCAAACAGTGTAGATCCAGATCAGATGGCTTCTGATCAGGATCTACACTCTTTGGCATTCAGTTTATGAATTTGTAGCAATAAATTACATCAAGTAATTTGATTGGCTGATAGAAATGGGTGTGGCTTAAATGAATATTCAGCAAGCTAATGGTTAAGCAATAAAAGCTCCCTTCGCAGTATACGAATTAAGAAGGCAGACCAGACTGCGCTCATGCATAGGCTTCGCTGCTGAATACCACTATATGTTGCAATTTTAGCAGACGACATTTTGAAATGTTTTCATTTTTTCCAGAAAAAAAAAAGATTTGACATTAATTTGCATGCGATGTCAAGTCCTATTTTCTGATAAAAATAAGAAAATATCACAAATTGTCGTCTGCTGATTTAGCCAAGAGAGTGCCAAAAGGTTAAAATATTAGCTAAAAGTGGTATAATGTCCAAACAACTGAACAGTTTGCACTGAAGCGCAGGCTGATCTGTACCTTAGTTGTTCTCAAAAGACAAGAACGGGACTTCTCCTGATTCTCTATACTGTAAAACACTTATATTTAGCGGTCATTTTATTTTGGCGCTTTGGTAGCGGTCAATGAAGACTCCTACAAAAATCCGAAAATGAAGATCAAATTGCACAAGAGAAGAATAACAAACCAACTTTCAAAGATTAAGGTGGAGCAGTATGTTGTTCGTTTTTATGACGAAAAAGGAAAGTAACTAGAAGCTTTCTCAACTGCACCACCAAGAAAGATAATCAACCAAGTCTCTCTGCCTCTCTCACTTCCCTACCGAGACACCCAGCCAAGACTCTCTCTCTCTCTCTCTCTCTCTCTCTCTCTCTCTCTCTCTCTCTCTCTCTCTCTCTCTCTCTCTCTCCACTGACACACTGACAGTCCATTTTTTTCAGGTTCGCTACGTGCGTTATACAGCTAGAACGCAGCCAGATTTCGGTTTAGACGATGCCTTGAGAACACGACTGAGGAAAATTGCAGCCGATATTGAAATGAACAGAACCGCTCTCGCACGGTACGAGAGTCAGCTGGTTGTTCGAGACTTTGGTACCCACGTGACTACCAGTATGGACATTGGCGCAGCGATGGTTCAGGTAGGTTTCGAAACTTTCCACATTACAGACTTTTAGAAAACACAATACAGTCACGCGAAGAGCTGAAACACATGAATAAGGCATTCTCCGATATATTTTGTTCTTCAAAGATGAATGCGCAAGCAACTACAGTCGAACTTCAATGGCTCGAACACCTTTGGGACCACGCAAATGTGTTCGAGAGAGCGGTAGTTCGAGCCACTGAGGGCTATATCCAGTAGATATAACGGGGATAATTTTGGGACTACTTTTCGGTGTTCTATAATATAAATCTATGCTGTGTGTACTCATTAGAATCGCCTCATTGATGCGATTCTAATGAGTACACACATTATACATTTGGAAGAAAAAAAAACGAAAATATACTAAATGTTCTTTAACTGTTTCTTATATACAGACATTTCATAGGGACTGCAGACCGGTTTGACTCACCCACGGTAAAAAGCCATCGGTGTTCGAGCCATCGTAGTTCTGCTGTATATGACTTCTTGCATCATCGTGTTTACGAGCAGTAAAGGCCCAGGCGCAAGATATTAACTTTTCAAGCTTTTCAAGAGTATGTAAGTTTAAACTTTCGGAAGAGGCTGGTGACAGACGTCTGTCAGCAGCAAATTTCACATTAATTGGCTGGTGACAGACGTGAAATTTGCTGGTGACAGACGTCTGTCACCAGCCAATTCTCGTAAAAATTGCTGCTGACAGATGATATGAGATCATTTTCATTTTAACTTTGAATATTACATTAGGGGTGAATATTTGTATTGCTATTAATCGAAGCTGTGGAAAGACTCTCTTCGTCCGCATGTTATCGTACATGCATATCAATATAGGTCAATTCGATTGGCCGGCCCCTAGTAGCCCAGCCGGTGGCGTGTCTGACAGAGATCAGGTGGTCTCTGGTTCGATACATGCCAGGCATCATTTTTTTAGCTCACCGTCACGTAGTGACGAGGTGAGCTTTTGGGATCACGTTTTGTCCGTCGTCCGTGCGTCCGTGCGTCCGTCCGTCCGTCCGTGCGTAAACAATTTCTTCAAACGACATCTCCTCCTAAACCACTGATTGGATTTTGACCAAACTTCACAGGAATGATCCTTAGGTGGTCCCCTTTCAAAGTTGTTCAAATGGTTCCGGTCCGTTGCACATCTGGGTCACAGGAGCCAAAAATAGATTTTTTTTTCACCGAAAACTTAAAAAATCTTCTTCTCTGAAACCACAAGGCCCAGGTCTTTAATATTTGGTATGTAGCTTCATCTAGTGGACCCCTACCAAGATTGTTCAAATTATAGTGCTGGGGCCAAAAATGCCCCCGCCCCAGGGCCCTTTGGTTTTACATGTGCTTATATATGGAAAATCTTTAAAAATCTTCTTCTCTGAAACCGTAAGGCCCAGAGCTTTGATATTTGGTATGAAGCTTCATCTAGTGGACCCCTACCAAGATTGTTCAAATTATTGTGCTGGGGCCAAAAATGCCCCCGCCCCGGGGCCCTTTGGTTTTACATGGGCTTATATATGGAAAATCTTTAAAAATCTTCTTCTCTGAAACCGTAAGGCCCAGAGCTTTGATATTTGGTATGAAGCTTCATCTAGTGGACCCCTACCAAGATTGTTCAAATTATTGTGCTGGGGCCAAAAATGCCCCCGCCCCGGGGCCCTTTGGTTTTACATGGGCTTATATAAGGAAAATCTTAAAAAATCTTCTTCTCTGAAACCACAAGGCCCAGGTCTTTGATATTTGGTTTGAAGCTTCATCTAGTGGACCCCTACCAAGATTGTTCAAATTATAGTGCTGGGGCCAAAAATGCCCCCGTCCCGGGGCCCTTTGCTTTTACATGGGCTTCTACATGAAAAATCTTTAAAAATCTTCTTCTCAGAAACCGCAAGGCCCAGGTCTTTGATATTTGGTATGAAGCTTCATCTGGTGGACCCCTACCAAGATTGTTCAAATTATAGTGCTGTGGCCAAAAATGCCCCCACCCCGGGGCCCTTTGGTTTTACATGGGCTTATATAGGGAAAATCTTTAAAAATCTTCTCTGAAACCGCAAGGCCCAGGTCTTTGATATTTGGTATGACGCTTCACCTAGTGGACCCCTACCAATCTGTCTGTCCGTCCGTCCATTGGTCTGTCTGTCCGTCCGTCCGTTAACATTTTGGTTAAAGTTTTGCGTCAAAGTTTCTAGGAGATTGTTACTTTCGAACCATTTGATAGATTTAGTTGATACTTACACTGAAGTTACATACTGGTCTTAAGATTTCATTGATGCATGTCCCAGCCCGGCAGTGACCTTGATGTCACAGACTTAAAAATTTTACATTGTCACAGACTTAAAAATTTTACATTTGGTTAAAGTTTTGCGTCAAAGTTTCTGAGAGATTGTATCTTCTAAACCCTTTGATAGATTTAGTTGATACCTACACTGAAGATTTCATTGATGCATGTCCTACCCCCCACAGTGACCTTGAGGTCGCTTTCTCTAGTATTTGGTATGAAGCTTCATCTTGTAAACCTCTACCAAGATTGTTCAAATTATAGCCCTGAGGTCGCTTTCTATAGTATTTGGTATGAAGCTTCATCTTGTAAACCTCTACCAAGATTGTTCAAATTATAGCCCTGGGTCAAAAATGCCCCCGCTCTGGGGCCCTTTGATTTTACATGGGCTTATATCGGGAAAATCTTTAAAAATCTTCTCTGAAACCGCAAGGCCCAGGTCTTTGATATTTGGTATGAAGCTTCATCTAGTGGACCCCTACCAAGATTGTTCAAATTAGAGTGCTGGGACCAAAAATGCCTCCGTCTCGGGGCCCTTTGGTTTTACATAGACTTATATAGGGATAATCTTAAAAAATCTTCTTCTTTGAAACCACAAGGCCTAGGTCTTTTATATTTGGTGTGAAATTTCAGCTAGTGGACCTCTATCAAAATTGTTCAAATTATAGCCCTGGGGCCAAAAATGCCCCCGCCCCAAGACCATTTGGTTTTACATAGACTTATATAGGGAAATCTTTAAAAATCTTCTTCTCCGAAACTGCAAGGACCATGTCTTTGATATTCGGTATGGAGCTTCATCTAGTGGACCTCTACCAAGATTGTTCACATTATAGCCCCTGGGCCACAAATGCCCCCGTCCCGGGGCCCTTTTGGTTTAACATAGACTTATACAGAGATAATCTTTGAAAATCTTCTTCTCTGAAACTGCAAGGCCCAGGTCTTTGATATTTGGTGTGAAGCTTCATCTAGTGGACCTCCATCAAGATTGTTTAAATTATAGCCCTGAGGCCAAAAATGCCCCGGCTCTGGGGCCATTTGGTTTTACATAGGCTTATATACGGAATATCTTAAAAAAAAATCTTCTTCTCTGAAACCGCAAGGCCCAGGTCTTTGATATTTGGTGTGTAGCTCTATCTAGTGGACCTTTGCCAAGGTTGTTCAAATTATGAAGCTTCAACTTTTCAGACCTCCCTCAACATTATGCACATTATAGCCCTGGTGTCAATAATGGCCCTCCCCGGGGCCCACTTGTTACTCTATGGATCAGGTGAGCGATCCAGGGCCATTATGGCCCTCTTGTTTTTCTTTTGTACGCTTGTTACCGAACTAGCAGGTATCAAACCCGCGACCTCATGATCAGCGGTCAGACGCGTATCAGTCAGAGCCACCGAAGCCGGCTAATTTGTCAGGAAATGAACAAATTGTTCTCTTTGCATGGTATCAAACCCGCGACCTCATGATCAACAGACAGATGCGTATCAGCCAGAGCCACCGAAGCCGGCTAATTTGTCAGAAAGATCAAATTGTTCTCTTTGCATGGTAGTCAAAATGAAAATTTGTCAGGAAAAATGAACAAATTGATCTCTTTTCATGGTATCAAACCCGCGAGATCATGATCAACAGACAGATGCGTATCAGTCAGAGCCACCGAAGCCGGCTACTCCGTAAACTTTTATGTCATTTTTATGCTTTAAAACCATACTCATAAAAAGCATGGAGAAACATTAGTACATACAAATGGAAGAAAGACTGTAGAATCTGTATCCCATGAAGAGTATGTTGTGTGTACTCTTTAGAATTTCCTTATTGAGGTGAGTCTAAATGGTTCACACAACATGCATTTTGAAGATGAGAAAATCTCCTAAATAATCTGAACTATATTGCTAATTTGTGCTATGAGGGAAATTCGTCAGCGACTTAAGATTGGTGTTACAGGGACTTAAGAGCGAAACATACTGCTATTTTTTGTTATGGGGAAAGTTCCGGGAAACATTTTGATATTTGGTATTACGGGGAAAATTCGTCAGGGAATTTAGAGCAAAATATATTGCAATTTGGTGTAATGGGGAAAATTCCGCGAAACATATTGTTCTTTGGTATTACGGGGAAAATTCCTATCTGACTTAAGAGCGAAACATATTGCTATTTGGTGTTCCGGGGAAAATTCCTCAGGGACCTAAGAGCGAAACATGTTGTTATTTGGTGTAACGGTGAATTAAGAGCGAAACATATTGTTATTTGGTGTAATGGGGAAAATTGCCCAGGGACTGTTATGGGGAAAATTCCTCAGGGACTTAAAGGTGCATTATTGAGCTATCTGGAAAAAATGCTTCCAAAAATAAAATACATATAGCCGGTATTTTTCTTTAAAACAATACAAATGAATGCATTTTATGCAAAAATGCGAACAATTTTGATGACAGGTAAACGAGTTTGAGAGGGATTCCCCGACTAGGTTTCGAACACTAGTTAGATCTATTTTTACTTGGTGACAAAAATAATAATAATCTTTATTTCCTCCAATTCTGAAGAGCACAAAGTAAGAATGACAATTAAGAAAACAAAACTATAACTTATATACATAATATCGTACATAGAATATAACCAACTGGTAGACATCATATCGTCCACATTTTGTTTCCCGATTACCAAAGACTATGAAGCCTATAAAGATATACACAAACACGAATAATATGATCTTACACGATCGGCCACTAAGTGACTTTCTATGATATCCATAGACCGGGCCTTCGGCAAGATTAATAAATTACCCATGAACCGACCACGCATGCAGGGTTGTGTGTATCATAAGGCGACTTTAAGCCGGACCACCGTCGGAGAAGCAAAATAAGACCTTCAATAGAAGAAGATATAGAGTTGTCTCCGACGACGTCACTGTACAACACGCCAGCAATCTGCGTGCTTATACATCCAGTTATATAAGAATCCTATATGGGCGTGAGGGGCGGATGAAAAAAATCCGTTCCGAGGGTCACTGTCCGGCATCACGAGGCTTGCCGAGTGATGCCGGACAGTGACCCCGAGGGACGGAACCCTCCATCCACCCCTCACGCCCATATAGGATACTTTTTCTTGCATACCTTCCATTTCTATTGCTAAGTTTTAATGCTACTGTCACTTGGTTACCGACGTCCGCCATTTTGTGATGACGCAACAGGAATGTTTAGTGACGTCACGCATGACGACGCCGCGCACGAGGTCGTAATCAACCAGTGCATTTATCAAACACGCGACCACACCCGATTTGGGGTCGAAACACCAGGGTCAGAACATAAATTTCGATCCCAGGGTAAAATCACGGATTGTCTTGTCTGGTGTGCAAGAATATAAGAATCCTATATGGATGCAAGGGGCGGAGAAAAATCCATCCCGAGGGCCACTGTCCGGCATCACGAGGCTTGCCGAGTGATGCCGGACAGTGATCCCGAGGGACGGATCCCTCCATCCACCCCTCACACCCATATATGACTCTTTTTCTTGCATACCTACCATTTCTATTGCGAATTTAATGCTGCTGTCACTTCGGCCACCGACGGCCGCCATTTTGTGATGACACAACAGGAATGTTTAGTGACGTCACGCATGACGACGCCGCGTATGAGGTTGCCATCAACCAGTGCATTTATCAAACACGCGATTATACCCGACTCGGGGTCGGAACACCAGGGTCAGAACATAAATTTCTATCCCAGGGCAAAATCACGGATTTCCTTGTCTGGTGTGCAAGAATAATATTTCCATGACGTGATGTTATCCATTAAATAACAGTATTGTCATATGAAAAACCTATGTAGCGTTCGTCAATCAAGCCAAAATACCCAAACTATTTCCTCCAGTAACCTTCTTCATATTCCTATCTCCCGTACTCCAGCTTGTCGAAACGAAACACAAGACCGGGGTACAGGATACATGGAAGAAAACTATTAAAATTTTCAAACTATTTGAGCTTCTTTTCATATCTCCCGCCCTCTGACCCGCCGAAACGAAACGCAAGACCAGAGTACAGAACACATGAAAAGTATTTCGAGCGAATCTGAAGGTACTGAATACAAGCATTGGACACGTCCTTATTGGGATGGTTCCCCAACCTAGCTTGTACCCAATACCAGCATCCAGCACCATTATGGTCCATTAACTTACATCTATAGCATATTCTTTTTAATTGGTCAGATTATAATATTTCCAGAAGTGGGTAATTTTTCGAAGTATCTCAAAAATATTTTGATACAATCAATTACATCCTTTTCATCATCTAAGACTTCTCTCGATCCAGAAAATAGCATGTCTATTTGAGCTTCCGGTGTATAAGAAATAAATTCAGTGTAATATTTTACCCCAAAGCGACCCAGAAGTCGTTTCCATAATATGTCACGGATATCACATAATCTGACACAATCCAAAAGAAGATGTTCTGAAACGGAGAAAACAGAGTCCCCACAAAGGTTGCAACTTTGTTGCCATTTCCCAGAAAACATTCTTGCTAGAATAGGTACTGCTTTAAAAGCTAACTGTAAGTAATAAGGGGATTGTCTGCAAAGATTCCAGACAATATATTCTTTGTCCCCATTATGAATATTATTTATACGTTTGAATGACGGAGAGGACCGAGTTTTAGAAGCCCACTCTACTGACTCTAGTTCTCTTATCTTGTCACATACTAAACCCTTCCATGAGCCTTTGGAGATAAACGAGCCATTTTCGATAAATGAGTGAAATACATGGGTCAATTTATACTTCCCTAATATGCGATAAATGTCTTGTATATAGCCACGTTGAATACCTATCTGGCTATTGAAATTTAAAAGTCTATGAAGAAAGACATTTTTTGTCCGATAATCAAAAGGTAAACAGCAAAGCTGTCTAAAGAACATTAACTTACGGTAGTCTATCTCATATTCAATATTATATAAATTTAGAAGTGACAAAGCAAGGTCTGTATTTGTTCGTTTAGGTAGAGACTGCATGTATTTCACGCAAAATCGGTGTGCTCTTTCTAACATATTAAGATGTTTATGACTTAGATTATCCCAAAGCTCGCAGCCATATAGAGCTTTTGGAAGCACGATGGTTTTGTAAATATGCTTTGATGTTAAAGGATTAAGGCCCCCTTCATATATACCGCAATTCGCCATGCTTAGTAAGGTACCTTTGAGCTTTGACACGGCAGACTTAACATTTTCATCTATTGACAGATCCTTGTTACAGTAGATTCCCAAATGCTTGTATTGGGTGTCTTCCTGAATGCAGGAGTCTCCCATATGCCAGATTCTATTAGAACGATTAAATTCTGTTTTTGATTCATTATATACAACGACAGAACATTTATGTGGCTGATATTCGTAATGCCATTTGCAAGAATTGTTGTAACACATTTTAATCATCTGATCTAAACCAAATTTAGAAAAAGATATTAGTACCACATCGTCCGCGACAGCCGGGCTGGCACAACTGTTATTCAGAAACCCCATTCCAAACCCAGAGCTTTCTAATTCCCATAAAAGTTCATTTGTATAGATAAGAAATAAAAATGGGGAGATAACTCCACCCTGTCTAGTACCTTGCAATACCGGAAACCAGCCAGATTTTTGTGATTGGGTTCGAACACAACTTTCCATACCTGTATACATGCTTAGAAGGATCTTCAGTATTGCTTTGTCGATACGCCCGTTATATAGTTTATAAAACAGGCCGTCATGCCATACCTGGTCAAATGCCTTTCTTATATCCAAGTAACAGGCATACACTTTACTGCCGTTTTCTTTTGCAAAGTGTAACGACTCTCGGACTAGAAATGAAGTCATCATACAGCCCATTTGTTTACGACACCCACCTTGCAACGGATGCAGAGAAGGGTGGATCGTATCAAACAACTCAATTCTTGTTAAAAGTATCCGTTCTAGTAATTTTATAACGACAGATGACAGAGTGACAGCCCTGTAATTATCTGGGTTATCTTTTCTTTTATTTCCTCCCTTGAATATAGTTATTATTACCCCCCGTTTCAGGTCTTTGGGCGCGTAAGAATGTCTTATTACGGCATTATAAAATTTCGATAAAATGTCAGACATAAATGACCCTCCATAAATAAGGTGTTCATACATCAAGCCATCCTCACCACCAGCCATATTTCGATTAGTCAATTTCAAAGCCGCTTCAACCTCCTCTGCACTTATAATCGGGCAATTTAACTGACTATTTTCCAGGTTTGTTTTTATGTCAGCCATTTCTATCCTTATAGTTTCCATAAAAGTATCATCGAAGTGTGCCGCCTGGGTGGGAGTGTACAATTCTGCAAAATAATTGGCCCATCCATTGTTTATTTCTGTAGCAGTATTGCAGTGTCGGCCATTAAAAATTAATTCTGAACCCGGTTTATTGTTTGATTTGTTTCTTTTAGTTTTTAATAAACGCCAAAACAAAGAGCTATCTACCTCAGCCGCTTTATCGATTTCATCCATTTGCGTCTGTAAGTATTTATTGGCGTACTTCCTGTGGCAACGCCTAAACTCTCGTTTTGCATTTTTATAGTCCTTGTAAGACCCACCTCCCTGGGCTCTAGGCTTGCCATCATCCACCCAAGCAGCACGTTTCGATATCATATTTTTATGCAAAACACTGAGCTCTCGATGCCAATAAGGTTTTAAGAAACGTTTAAATAGTTTAGTGGGGAAGCATTTACGTGCAGCCACTGTAATCTCGTTTACGAGGGTTTGATAAGCTCGGTCAATCGAGTTTGAAGAATTCATATTTCCTTCAATGAATTGATTATGTATATTTTCATTGTTTTGTATCTCCAAAGCATAGGATGTAATCGCCTCTTGGTCGACCTTCTTCCAGTTAATTTTTGCATTTTCTAGTTGGTTATCCCTACAATCAGGAAGATTAACCAACAGCATTACCGTGCAGTGAACTGGTCTATGACGTGATACGTTCAACGCGTCATCATCCCGAATTTCACAAAATGTAACATACTGTACTTTTTCCAACGGTATTATGATGTGATCGATTAAGGATTCATGCCTACCATCGTAAGTAACGAAAGTTGAATCCGCGCCTGTGCAAAACTCTAGTGTATTTACAGAGACAAGATTATTCTCTGCCAGAAAATTGTAGAAATATTCGCTTCTATTATTCAGGCGTTTCTGTCCATTGACCCGTGCCAAGTGGGTATTAATATCGCCCATTAATACTACCATGCCCATCTCGGAATAAAGGCTCACTATATTTTGCAGGCGATCTAGGTAATCTTTGTATAGCTCAATGGAGTGGTTCACACAAGGTAGATACAATTGAAAAAATAAAATAAAATTGTGTGCACCTATCTCATATTTTATGCCTATTATCCTATCATCATCAAATGATAATGGTGAAATTCTATGGTCATGTTTCCTATGCCATAATATAGCAACACCCCCTTTCCCAACTTTTCGATTACTAGGACGTTTAAGGTCATTACCTGATACCGCATAACTGCGATATACATTATCTATCTGATTTAAAAAAGGTAAATCTTTCTCATAGAGCCAGTGCTCTGAAATTCCACAAATATCAATTTTATGATGGTTTAAACAATCCCCTAAGTAAGCCCCACTGGACATTATGCCAGTAGCGTTCCAGGTTATTATGTTAAAGGGCAGTGTATCCATTTTAAGGGCTGTGTTCCCGTGGTGCCTCATTAATCAAGATTGGTAGTGTCCCTCAACGGCGAATAGGGGTTATAGTCATCTATATCCGACCTGCCATAGATGTGTCGCGACAGCTGGTCAAAATGAGAAAAGTTATCTTCCCCAGCGTTCGATGCGTACCTGTTACCCCCGTTTACCCATGGTCTACATATGACTCCTTTAGGCCAGAAAGATCTACTATCTAGGAGTCTTGCTTGATCATTATCTTCAACGTTAAGGCGTATTATAACGTTTTCTGGCCGGCGTTTGCTATTCCAAATGCGAACCCACGTTACAGTCGGGCCCCGTTTGGTTAAGTATTGTTCAATTCGCTGACGCGTTATAGAAGGTTTAAAGCCTCCTAAAAAATACCGTTTTGCTCGTTTTTTGACAAACTGCACGAAGTCCTCGTCTTCGTCAATGTCGATATTGTCGCTCGTGTTACGCGAAGAAGAGCCGATACTGCGCGTTACCCTTGTCTCGATGTAACCGCCAATATCTGTATTTTTACGGTGATTAGTCTTACCCGCAGCGACATCTCTGTATGACATTTTCTGAGTTTCGCATGGGGACTGGACATTTATATGCGTATTAGGTTCTGTCCTAGCCTTCTGTTTCGGAAGGTTTTCAGTCATTGGCTGCCTTGGTGAATTAACGTTAGCTACCATAGCAGTTTCACCTAATTCATATGTATTAGTTCCACCGCCCGACCCATATATCACGTTATGCGACGTTCATTTTTGGCCTTGTTTGCTTAGGCCATGCCTGAATCGGGAAAAAAATATGACGCTGAATACCATGCCATAAGTAACGGCACTCAGAGACGATACTGTCGCCATGTATGTGTAAAGTGACAGATTTATTTTTAGAACAGAAATTCCGAACACATGTTCAGAGCGAAGGGTAAAGACGAATGAAAACGACCATTTTCACAAAGTTCTGAAGCTGTATTTGGTTCCAAAAGTGTACACATGACAAAGGAGTATGCATTGAAGATAAAAACCAGAAAAAACAATTGAGACCCGGTAGCTCAGTAATGCACCTTTAAGAGCGAAACATATTATTATTTGGTGTAACGGGGAAAATTCCTCAGAGACTTAAGAGGGAAACATATTGTTATTTGGTGTAACGGGAAAAATTCCCTAGGGACTTAAAATCGAGTTTGAATCAACCATGGTAAACGAGCGATCGGTGTTCAAGTCATTGAAGTTTCCCATTATAATGTACTAAAGTAAAAAATCCTTTGAGGACTTCATGTAATTGTCCTAAAAGTTTAACAAATTTGTTACAAATTTAATTTGTATCTTGATCCAGCCAGGAGTCCACAAAGTACAATGGAAAAAGCGTAGACTCTGATCAGGCTGTTCCGTCATCCGGACCTGGGTATGCACTGTCTTTCCAAATTCTCAGGATCAATACAGTAATCAATATATTGTTTGTGGAACAAGTAGTTGTGAAAGCATTCAGTTGTGGAGGCATTTATTTCTGGTGACTGTTTGAATTGAAATTTTACGCCCCCGTCAACACTATTTTTAGGGACGTTGCTTCCAATTTTGTGGACCCGATATTGAGATGAAATGACACCTCATGCCCTGCCACCCATACAAACCAAAAGGATATATATGTAGAGACGGTCCGACTCGCACCACCCTGATGGGCGGGGTCCAATATTGTTTGCGAAACACTTGGTTGTGAAGGCATTAATTTCTGGTGAATCGGACCCATTTTCATCAGGAAAATACGCCCTTGTGTTTAACCCATTGTTATATGTTGGGCAAGTCCAATTGTCATTTAAGGGATGTCGGATCTATTGTTGTTATCCAGTTTTCACGGAAAATTAAGCTCTAAAACTGGAAATTGTCGAAAATGTAATATTTTCCTTACTTATTGTGTGCACTCGTTACAACCAACTCAGACTCCATGTCTGAGCAGAGATAAGAAATATAAGTCAGCGCATGACAAAATCTACAAGACGTCTTGAGTGACCAGCGAAGTCTGATCAGAGTCTTCGCTGATCGCATGTACCTACTAAAGGCTAATATTTGTGCAAAGAGACAAAATGTCTTGTCAAAGTGAATGGGTGCGCAGGTTAATTTGAGTCTATGTTGGTCGCACCGGTCTTATTGTAGGTTTTGTCATGCGCCGGCTCAAATGTAAACCTCTCTCTCTAAACTGACCAGCGCCGAACGAAACGGAGTCTTCGAGCAATTGCGCCTAGCGAAGTCTGCGCTTGCGCAGTCTCACCAATCTTCGCGACCGGTGACCCAAGTGTCTTCATGCATGATGGGAAGGTTACATTATCTGTGAGCTGACCTGAGTCTTCGCTCACTAAACACGACCTATAATATTATGAGTGTGTTTTGGGGGCGCGGGGGAGGTTAGGGAGGGGGCGGGAGCGTCATGCCAATTACAGTAAAACTTCAAAGGCTCAAATACTGATGGTTCGTTTACCATGGTTTTTTCGAACGTTTTCCCTAGGAATTTCGTCCCAGACCCCAAGAGGGATATTTTGGGCTTTTTAGCTCACCTGGGCCGAAGGCTACAGGGGAGCTTATAGTATAGTGGGTCCTCCGTCGTCCGTCGTCCGTCCACACTTTTGAGCAGCTATATCTCTGTATCCTACAGGCTGATCTCAATCATTTCTCATCTGTAGCATGCCTCTGGTGGGGCATTGATGACATAAACTTTTTTTCGAAATCGCTCTAAAACTTTGGTTCCTATGGTAACCACAAGGTCCCATAGACTTATTATGGGAAAATGCTTGTCATCACCATAGCGCCTTCAGTTTTGATCGGATCTTTCTGAAACTTATATACATGTATAAGGTGACTGGGGATAAAAACTCGGATGAGTTCGAAAACCGGCCAACTCGGCCCAATTATCATAGAGTTACGTCCCTTTGATTGCTGAAAATACCAATTTTCGACCTTGTCATCACCGTAGCCCCTTCAGTTTTGATCGGATCTTTTTGAAACTTATATGTAATGTGGCTGGGGATAAAACCTCGGATGAGTTCGAATACCGGCCAAGTCCGCCGATTTATCATAGAGTTACGCCCCTTTGATTGCTGAAAATGCCGATTTTCGACCTTGTCATCACCGTAGCCCCTTCAGTTTTGATCGGATCTTTTTGAAACTTATATGTAATGTGGCTGGGGATAAAACCTCGGATGAGTTCGAATACCGGCCAAGTCCGCCGATTTATCATAGAGTTACGCCCCTTTGATTGCTGAAAATGCCGATTTTCGACCTTGTCATGACCGTAGCCCCTTCAGTTTTGATCGGATCTTTCTGAAACTTATATGTAAGGTGGCTGGGGATAAAATCTCGGATGAGTTTGAAAACTGACCAAGTCGGCCCATTAATCATAGAGTAACGTCCCTTTGATTGCTGAAAATGCTGATTTTTGACCTTGTCATCACTGTAGCCCTTTCAGTTTTGATCGAATCTTTCTGAAACTTATATGTAAAGTGGCTGAGGATAAAATCTCGGATGAGTTCGAAAACCAGCAAAGTTGGTCCATTTATCACAGAGTAACGTCCCTTTGATTGCTGAAAATGCCGATTTTTGACCTTGTCATCACCGTAGCCCTTTCAGTTTTGATCGGATCTTTCTGAAACTTATTTGCAAGGGATAAAACCTCGGATGAGTTCGCATACCAGCAAAGGTGGCCTATTTATCATAGAGTAAGGTCCCTTTAATTGCTGAAAATGTTGATTTTTGACCTTGTCATCACTGTAGCCCCTTCAGTTTTGATCGGATCTTTCTGAAACTTATATGTAAGGTGGCTGGGGATAAAACTTCGGATGAGTTCGAAAACCGGCCAAGTTGCCCCATTTGCTATATAGTTATGTCCCTTTGATGGCTGAAAATGTCGATTTTTTACCTTGTCATCACCGTAGCCCCTGCAGTTTTGATCTAATCTTTCTGAAACCTATATGTAAGGTGAATGGAGATAAAACCTTGGATGAGTTGGAATACCGGCCAAGTTGGCCCATTTATCATAGAGTTACGTCCCTTTGATTGCTGAAAATGCCAATCTTTCTGAAACTTATATGTAAGGTGGCTGGTGATAAAATCTTGGATGAGTTCGAAAACAAGCCAAGTCAGCCTATTTATCGTAGAGTTATGTCCCTTTGATGGCTGAAAATGTTGATTTTTGACCTTGTCATTACCGTAGCCCCTTCAGTTTTGATCAGATTTTTCTGAAACTTATATGTAAGGTGGCTGGGGATGAAACCTCGGTTGAGTTCGAAAACTGGCCAGGTCGGCTCATTTATTTTAGAGTAACATCCCTTTGATTGCTAAAAATGCCAAATTTCGACCTTGTCATCACCGTAGCCCCTTCAGTTTTGATCAGATTTTTCTGAAACTTATATGTGAGGTGGCTGGGAATAAAATCTTGGATGAGTTTGAATACTGGCCAAGTCTGATCGGATCTTTCTGAAACTTACATGTAAGGTGGCTGGGAATAAAACCTCAGGTGAGTTCGAATACCGGCCAAGTCGGCACATTTATCATAGAGTGACGTGCCTTTGATTGCTGAAAATGCCTATTTTCGACATTGTCATCACTGCTGCCCCTTTAGTTTTGAACGGATCTTGATGAAACTTACAAACAAGGAAGTCAGGCAGAAAGCTTGGAGGAGTTTGAAAACTTGTTTTTGAACTTGTCATCACCATAGCCACTTCAGTTTAGATCGGATCTTCTTAGCAAGTCAGGAATAAAAGCTTGAATGAGTTTGAAAACCGGTGAGGTCAGCCTGTTTATCATAGAGTTACATTCTACTTGATTTTCAGAAAATGCTTACCCTGTAATCACCATGTCCTCCTATAAAGCCTTAAGGTTGGCACTTCCTTAAACTTTGAATCTAGCTTGGTCCTCTTGTTTCTTATTTCAGCTCAAAATGAGGCGGTTCTAATGAGTACACACAACATAACTTTATATTATAGAACATTAATAAAATAAAAATGAAATTCCTCTTTTAAGACCACCCAAACTTATGACAAACTATGCAGTTAAAAGCATTCATACAAGGTTTCATGGGTTTTCTTTGTGTTTTCTACACCCAGTGTGCTCTAGGGGAAAGCCACCTTTGATACTGTTCAACTTTGAACAGTCAAAAGATAGTCTTAAAATAGGAATTTTACTGTATATCTGAATCATTCTGACTTGACGCACTAAATAACCCTCAGTGGCTCGAACAAATGTTCATTACGATAACACACCCATGCGACATAGTGCATTTTTCCACATTTCCAAAATGGCTACTTTTTATGAAAATCCATTTTCATTTTTTTATTTATACTGCAAACATAGGTTGTGGGTGCTCGTTAGAACCGCCTCATTGAGGCGGTTCTAACGAGTACCCACAACCTTTGTAATGGAGCAGAAATAAGAAAAATAATATATACCCCCGTAAACCCCATATTTCTCTAAATAAAGTGGGAGTTTAGTGTGTGTGTGTGTGTGTGTGTGCGTGTGCGTGTGCGTGTGCGTGTGTGTGTGTGTGTGTGTGTGTGTGTAGGAGGGTGATCATTCCATGGACTTGTTCACGTGATGTGAGGTCCTATATGTGTTCGAGCCATTTAACTTCGACAAATTGAAGGTCGACAATAACACCGCATTTTAAGCAAAGTGAAGTTGGTTTGTTTTTCGTTTTTCGTTTTTCGATATTCACTTTCTGGTGAAAAAAGGTGAAGTTGGTTTGTTTTTCGTTTTTCGTTTTTCGATATTCACTTTATGGCGAAGATAGGTGAAGTTAGTTTGTTTTTCGTTATTCGATTTGAAGCCGCATATCGTATTTTAACATTCGAAATCCTATTTTTTGAAATTCGAATAGGGATCGAATATCGCGTTTTGACATTCGAAATCCTATTTTGACATTCGGATTGGGGAAGAATATCGTATTTTGATATTCAAAATCCTATTTTGACATTCGGATTGGAGCAGGATATCGTATTTTGATATTCAAAATCCTATTTTGACATTCGAATTGGGACCGAATATCGTATTTTGATATTCAAAATCCTATTTTGACCTTCGAATTGGGGCAGAATTTAGTATTTTGATATTCAAAATCCTATTTTGACATTCGAATTGGCCCCGAATATCGTATTTTGATATTCAAAATTCTATTTTGACATTCGAATTGGGACTGAATATCGTATTTTGATATTCAAAATCCTATTTTGACATTCGGATTGGGGCAGAATATAGTATTTTGATATTCAAAATCCTATTTTGACGTTCGGATTGGGGCAGAATATCGTATTTTGGTATTCAAAATCCTATTTTGACATTCGCATTGGCCCCGAATATCGTATTTTGATATTCAAAATCCTATTTGACATTCGAATTGGGGCAGAATATAGTATTTTGATATTCAAAATCCTATTTTGACATTCGAAATGGCCCCGAATATCGCATTTTGATATTCAAAATCCTATTTTGACATTCGAATTGGGACCGAATATCGTATTTTGATATTCAAAATCCTATTTTGACATTCGGATTGGGGCAGAATATTGTATTTTGATATTCAACATCCTATTTTGACATTCGGATTTGGGCAGAATATAGTATTTTGATATTCAAAATCCTATTTTGACATTCGGATTGAGGCAGAATATCGTATTTTGATATTCAAAATCCTATTTTGACATTCAAATTGGGACCGGATATCGTATTTTGATATTTAAAATCTTGTTTTGACATTCGAATTGGGACTGAATATCGAATTTTGATATTCAAAATCATATTTTGACATACGGATTGGGGCAGAATATAGTATTTTGATATTCAAAATCCTATTTTGACATTCGGATTGAGGCAGAATAGAGTATTTTGATATTCAAAATGCTATTTTGACATTCGGATTAGGGCAGAATATCGTATTTTGATATTCAAAATGCTAGTTCGACATTCGAATTGGGGCAGAATATAGTATTTTGATATTCAAAATCCTATTTTGACATTCGAATTGGCCCCGAATATCGTATTTTGATATTCAAAATCCTATTTTGACATTCGAATTGGAGCAGAATATAGTAATTTTGATATTCAAAATCCTATTTTGACATTCGAATTGGCCCCGAATATCGAATTTTGATATTCAAAATCCTATTTTGACATTCGAATTGGGACTGAATATCGTTTTGATATTCAAAATACGATATTCAGTATTCAGGATTTTGAATATCAAAATACGATATTCTGCCCCAATCTGAATGTCAAAATAGGATTTTGAATATCAAAATACGATATTCTGCCCCAATCTGAATGTCAAAATTGGATTTTGAATATCAAAATACTATATTCTGCCCCAATTCGAATGTCAAAATAGGATTTTGAATATCAAAATACGATATTCGGTCCCAATTCGAATGTCAAAATAGGATTTTGAATATCAAACTACGATATTCGGGGCCATTTCGAATGTCAAAATAGGATTTTAAATATCAAAATACTATATTCTGCCCCAATTCGAATGTCAAAATAGGATTTTGAATATCAAAATACGATATTCGGTCCCAATCCGAATGTCAAAATAGGATTTTGAATATCAAAATGCGATATTCTGCCCCAATCCGAATGTCAAAATAGGATTTTGAATATCAAAATACGATATTCGGGGCCAATTCGAATGTCAAAATAGGATTTTGATATCAAAATACTATATTCTGCCCCAATTCGAATGTCAAAATAGGATTTTGAATATCAAAATACGATATTCGGTCCCAATTCGAATATCAAAATGCGATATTTGGGGCCATTTCGAATGTCAAAATAGGATTTTGAATATCAAATACTATATTCTGCCCTAATTCGAATGTCAAAATAGGATTTTGAATATCAAAATACGATATTCGGTCCCAATTCGAATGTCAAAATAGGATTTTGAATATCAAATACGATATTCGGTCCCAATTCGAATGTCAAAATAGGATTTTGAATATCAAAATACGATATTCTGCCCCAATCTTAATGTCAAAATAGGATTTTGAATATCAAAATACTATATTCTGTCCCAATTCGAATGTCAAAATAGGATTTTGAATATCAAAATACTATATTCGGTCCCAGTTCGAATGTCAAAATAGGATTTTGAATATCAAAATACGATATCCTGCCCCAATCCGAATGTCAAAATAGGATTTTGAATATCAAAATACGATATTCCCCAATCCGAATGTCAAAATAGGATTTCGAATGTCAAAATGCGATATTCGGTCCCTATTCGAATTTCACAAAAAATAGGATTTCGAATGTTAAAATACGATATGCGGCTTCAAATCGAATAACGAAAAACGAATAACGAAAAACAAACTAACTTCACCTATCTTCGCCATAAAGTGAATATCGAAAAACGAAAAACGAAAAACAAACCAACTTCACCTTTCTTCACCAGAAAGTGAATATCGAAAAACGAAAAACGAAAAACAAACCAACTTCACCTTGCTCGCATTTTATTATTTTAAACTTCTGTAGGTCGACCATTTACACTCGACATTCCTGAAGACTAAAGAATTTGAAAAGAACACAATCCTGTCGTCTGCTAGTGCCAGTTTCTTCGGGATATTTAATTTCGGTATCGACTTCACACACAGTACGACCAAGACGAATGTTGAACAGTATCTAAAACAAAGAACCACATCACATATTGCAACTTATGGTGGACCCATATTCCAGTAAGCAATTTTCCGTATATTTTATTATTATTATCAGTATTAGTTATTTAGATTATAACGTTTAAAGGAACGGGCCTCCGTGGCCCCTGCTGGTTCGAGCCTGGCTCGGGTCACATGTGAGACGCCAAGTTCTGCAACGGAAGGTCAGATGGTTTTTCTCCGGGAACTCCGGTGAAAATCGCCTATTCAAATATATTGAAAGTTTTGCGGGTATTCGTTTGAAGCGTCTCCGTGCGACGATTGTAACGAATACAAACAATCTATGGTTTTAAGCGGATATAAGAAAAATAATCTATACCTCTGTAAACCCCAGTTTGGGGATTAAGGGGCGTCAAAATTATGTGGTTGTCGTGATGGGTTAACGCAAACAGAAAGATAAGACCAGTGGTAGCTCCCATGCTAAACACCTCAGAGTGACATGCATGCAATAATAAGGGCATACGCTACGAAATAATTCCTGCATTGAAAACTGTTTAAAAGTCTGTATATGTTCAGCATCATATACTGGCTCACCACATTTGAAATAAAAACCATATGTCACCGTGCTGAATCTTAAGTAATCTGAACAAGAAGGAAATCACCCCAAACGGTTTTCACAGAAATATCAGAAAACAACCATGTTAGTTAATACCATGTCAAAAATGAATTTTGCCTAGCTTTTAAACATTTATTTCAGTCAGAATGATATAGTAAAGAATACTGCTGCCTATCTTTAGCCTATTTTTCAAGCTCCGATTTTTTTTTTTTTTTTTTTTTTTTTTGCAAAACCAATTTTGTCATCAACCAAAATATCTTTAAAAATAATTCATTGTCTGTATTATTATGGACCATACAGAAAAATGCTACATTGAAATTTTCACAAAACAAATTTTTTTCTCCAGGGGATGTTTTCAGGGAATAGAAAATTAAAAAAAAACTAGGGGCCACCGTGCTAATTTCTGTTTTATTAAACAAACCGTTCCCCTACCCCCAGATGAAATACATGGTAATAATACATATGAATTCTATAAAAAGATGGTGAATCACTGACAGATAACTTGTATTTTACTTGTTACAACCCAGCAGGCACACGTCGCTATGGCAACGTCAAATCAACGTCGGTGCAACGTCAAGACGTTGCACCGACGTTGATGTGACGTTGCATACACGTCATGACGTCGCATCGACGTTGACGTGACGTCATAATTACGTCATGTGCCTGCTGGGAATAGTAGCTGGTCATAATATGCATTACAGCAAATCGTTTAAGTAAATCTGTATCCATTTAGGTTGATCTGATCTTGAGTAAATGCCAAAAAAATTAAATTTTTCAAAAGTCGCAATGTTACTGTTTTCGTGAAGTTTATAGCCAAGGTGGACATGTTTAATAATGAAATGAACCAAAACAATATCTGTTCCACAAATTTCAACCATTTCCTGACCATAGCACGGTAAAATGTTGGCTCTGGCATAACTTTCATTTTTGATGATCATACAGAAATGGCGAATAAGTAGCCTTTGTCTTTAAATTGCACAGTTTATTTCATTATTTTTCATGCCACTGCCATTCTAAGAATGGTGGAAGGGCATATAGCGTTGCCCTTGTCCATTCGTCCGTTAGTTCGTTCGTAAACCATCATGAGACGATGTGTCGCACGCAAAACCATGGTCCGTACCGCCAAGGTCAAGGTCGTACTCAGAGGTCAAAGGTCAAAAAGTGTCCGAAACTTAAACACGGTCAATAACTTTCTTATTTCCGTATGGATTTTGAAATTGCTGGACAGGAATGTTAACCACCATTAGACGATGTGTCGCGCGCAAAAGCCAGGTCTGTACCTCCAAGGTCAAGGTTGTACTTAGAGGTCAAAGTTAAAAAAGTGTTTAAAACTTAAACACAGTCAATAACTTTCTTATTTCTGGACGGATTTTGAAATTACTTGGCAGTATGTTAACCATCATGAGATTATGTGTGTCATGCCCAAGACCAAGGTTGGTACCTCCAAGGACAAGGTCATACTTAGAGGTAAAAGGTAAAGAAAATTGTCTTTTTCTTGGGTCCGCTCAATATCTTTGTTGTTCCTGGATGGATTTGGAAATAAGTTAACAGAAATATTAACCGTCATGAGACAATTTGTTGCACGCAAGACTCAGGCCCATATATGCAATGTCAAGGTCATACTTAGTGGTCGAAGGGCAAATACAAAAATCGTATTTTCAGGCGAGGGCACCCGTGTCCTGTGGACGCATTTCTAGTTTTATTTCTACTTCACTGAACCAAACAGAATGTGGCTGCTGTACATCCGCACAACCACGCACACATGGACCCACACACATACACACATCACTAGCGGACCAGCTATTCAGGTTACGATTCGCAGCATTTGCAAATAAACACGACAGTGGATCATTGCCACTTAGTGCTGGCTCAGAATAGGCGCTGCAAAATGAGGCGCTTTATCAGGACAGCCTCTGTTTGCAAAATGTTCAGCTATTTTCCAAAGAAATTTCTAAAAATAACTCAAACTTAAAATGGACTCCTAGATTCTACGATTCTACCGTAATGATCCTTTGTATTGTAACAGATAAGCCTAAGTAATTAGTGCAGACCCAGATCAGACTGCTACGCAAGGAGAAGTCTGATCAGGGTCTACAATATTTGCCATTCCGTCTGCACCTCTTGGACCCCTTACTGGATCATGAAACTTTGTTAATATTTTAGGAGAATTACAGCAAGTTCTTAAGATGTCCGAATTTTAGAAATTTTACAGTATTCCAACAAATGATATTAATTATAATTCCAATGGCTCCTTTGGGGCCATGAAAATTTGCTTGAGGGGTTATTCTTGCCGCTGGGAGTTGTTAAGATTGACATACCTGGAAGATTGTTGGATATCGTAGTACACATAGCATACACTTGCAAGTTCAAAGAAGAAAATCTCCCCGAATTTTACCCTCAAAATTTCATATCTGGAGGCATACCCCAAGGACGCAAGGGTTGGACTCATCCATGGTAATCCATTGGGGTATCGCTCCATGGGAAAATTAGCTTGGTGAGTTCACAGTTTATTGAAACGTTTACTATTTTTGCAGAACGGCGAACTACACTTCGGTTAATTGGAGCCAATCTTTGGAGAATGACATGGTAGCTCTTGACAGATCAGGCGACCCAATCTATTATGTCATTACCACTGCGACACTTCCGGATCTTCCCCAGTCCACGGTCTACAAAGTATACAGTCATATCAAGGCGGCGGTGGAACTCTACTATGAGCATAACACGTACAGAGGTTGCACTGACCCAGATGCTCCAAATTTCAGTTTTATGGCGAATGAGAATGACGGCACCTGCAAGCCGCCCACCACAAACTATACCTTTGGTGGAGTGTATCAGACATGCAAGGGCAGTGAATATACCGACCTTTGCAAAGGGATGCAACAAAAGAATCCCTTAACAGGAGATTTCTCCTGTCCTGGCGAATACGAGGCTGTTCTTCTTCAAGATGGTTCGAAGCAATCCGGTACGAGACGCCACGAGTGTCATAGTTGTTGGCTGTTCTTTCACTGCTGCAAGGACAAGACATACACTGCGACCGCTTCATACTCTGCTTACTGGTGTGCCGCCAAAGGTCACGTGGACCAGAATCATGGTTTCCTGTTTGGAGGTCTATACACATCCACGTCATCCAATCCGTTGACAGAAACAATGAGTTGTCCGTCTCAGTTCTATGCCCTACGGTTGCTCAAAGACCTGATTATCTGTGTGAGTGACGATTATGAGTTGGGATTCGGATTTTCCCTCCCCTTTGCTGGTTTGTTCAGTTGCAAATCAGGAAATCCCCTCGCGTTAAGGCAGCCAACATTACTCCATTCGACCGGCAACCAGCACTCATTGATGACGTACATGATGGCGCAAGGAGCCCCGTCTTGGCCACGTGAATGCCCTCCTGGTTTCAGTCAGCACTTAGCGATCGTTGACAATGGTTGTGAGATCGATTACTGCGTAAAATCTGGTGCCCTGTCTTCTAAAGGTCTCCCTAAAGTAAAACGGCCCCCATTCATGCAACTCCCACAAGATATGTATCCGATGGAAGAACCGGAATATGTCTTCAAAGACGATGGAACAGTCTGGACATCGATGTCGGAAGCGCAGACCTTATTCGCGGAGGGCATTACAACCGGAAGCACAGTCCAGCAAAAGAATTCACAAAACCGGATGGTTCCTGGGAAAACTGCATCTCTAACACCAGGAGCAGCGGCAGGAATCGGAGTCGCTGCGACGCTTGCAGCAGTTCTTATGGCAGTCGTAGCTATCATAATCTACAGGAAGAGAAAGGGCGGTCTGTATACTAAGCGATCGGATCCTTGGGATCAAAGACCGATCACTTCTGACACCACTTACCGGGAGTCAGGCTCATATGGAGGGTACAACCAAGAACGAATGGCAACTACAAATACATGAGTTGGTCTGACAAACGACTCTCACAAAATATTTATATGTACTAAACACTTTTCCAGAAAAAAAATGGTCTCCTCTAAAGTGTCTCAAAATATATCAAAGAAGAGATAAGAGTGGCGGTGTAGCGTGAGATTATTGATCCCGTGAGATTCTTCAGTCGCACCGGAAGCGACTGAAATCCCTCACGGAGGGGTGTGAGATAATTTAGCCGTGAGAAGTGTAATACTCTATAAAATACTGGAACTCTCTTAGTATATTAAATGATAAATTATACTAACACATAAATTAAACTTAAATTTTAAGCTGCAGAAGCCTATCTGAGGTAATTAGAAGCTATGTTACTGGTGATTTTATAATATGAAATAGGTGCGACCTAACTGCAACCAACTGTTTTGATGCTTATAAACCTCCCATTTTGTGTATTCTATATTAGGTGGGTCTTTTTGAAAAGAAAAGATTTTCTAAATGGACATTTGCAGTAGTTCCGTAAAATTCCTATATTAAGATCTCCTTTTGGACTGTTCTAAAGTTTAACAGTCTCAAAGGTGGTCCTAGACTGAACAACGACAGCAACAAATTTAAAATGACAACAGAGTTATGGCCCTTGGTCAGAATGTAGCCCTTGTGATGGTGAATAAGTGTGTGAAGTTTCATGGGGCTAGGTCAAATGCTTTTGAAGTTATGATCAAGGTTAAAGTTTTTGTGATGGACAGGCAGACAAACAAACAAACAAACAGACAGGGCAAATACTATATGCCCCCGAATCAAAGATTCTCGGGGTGGGGGTGTGTGTGGGGGTGGGGGGGGGATTAAAATCACTCCGCCCAGAGAATGGTATCTGTCTTTAGTAGAACCAGTATTACATGATGCTTCCATGCAGAGCTGAATCCGACCCGCACACGAGTACTGGTAAACCGCTTAGAGGATCTAAGCCTGCCCAGGTAAAGCGGTGCGACAAGGCTTGAGATGTCATTTCATCTCAGTGTCGGCTAAAAGTCCCACAAAATTGGAAGCAACGTCTCCAAAATGACCTTTACAGTGTTGACGTGGAAGTTAAACGTCAAATCAAACAAACAAAAGAACCAGTATTATTTTTGAAAACTGCAGTTGCACTCTACCAGTATTAATTTTGAAAAGTGCAGTTGCATATATACATCTGTTGGGTAGGGAAGAGTTACTATTTCTGTTCAAGAGATAGAAATGTACCATGTTCTATCTATCAGAATTCTATCTATCTATCAGAATTCTATCTATCTATCTGTCTGTCACTATCTATCTATCTATCTATCTATCTATCTATCTATCTATCTATCTATCTATCTATCTATCTGTCTGTCTGTCTCTATCCCCGAAGTGGCCCCCGCCCATCGAGGCTTGAAGAAATAGATGGGCTGCATGACTGAAACCGACCACACAGGAGTACTGCCTGGTTAACCGCTTAGAGGATCGTTGTGACCACGATAGCAACTTTATTTTTATTCATATCAGTTTCAAACTTGCAGATAACCAGCACAGCCATGAAATCTCGGTTAAGTTCGATTTTGGGCCGAATCGGAATATTGACCTTGAGAGACTTAAAAATTTGCCCATAGACTTAACGTAGGGAAAATGTTGTGACAGAAATAGCGACTTGAATTTTTAGCTCACCTGAGCCAAAGGCTCCAGTGAGCTGATAGTATACCGAGGCTCCGGAGTCCGTCGTCTGTCGTCCGTCCATCCGTCGTCCACACTTTCAATGAAGCATATCTCAGAAGGCAGTCGACCAATCTTGTTTAAATTTTATGTGTATCACCATTGGGCAAGGGGAAAGGCTGCATTAGGTTTTGGAGCTAGTCTGGTTCATTTGTTCCTTCATTCTTCTTTCTCTCCATATAGAGATAATAGACCAATGTTAAATTTTTAATCAAAGATTTCTCAGGAACTATAAAAGCTAGAAGCATCAAATTTGGTACTCAATAGAATAATGATGACTTATTTTGTGTAAGAGACATTGGGCTTTCTCAGCTTATTTGTTCATCTGTTCTTTCATTCTTCTTTCTCTCCATTTTGACCAATGTTAAATTTTCGTCAAAGATTTCTCAGGAACTATAGAAGCTAGAAGTCTCAAACTTGGAATGCAATGCAATAATGATGACTTATATCCTGTAAGGGTCAATGGGCTGGATTCTATTAGCAGATTTAGTAGTCAAGTCTGTGAATTGTTAAAACTTAAGTTCCTCAGGTGAGCGGTTTAGGCTCATTGAGCCTCTTGTTGGCTTTAGTAGGTCTTATGCAAACCCTCTACTTTGTAAGTTCACCGGCAGAGTTTGCAATTCATGGAGTTCTTGTCTGTATAGTGCTTGAGTACGCTTTCAGAAATGTTTGTTAAGAGTTAATACAGAGCATGAAAATTGGCAAAAAAGAACATTACTGTAATTACTGAAATATTCTTTTTGTCATGTTTGTCAATAACTATGTTTAGTATTTTTTTCCATTGCCTTGTTTGAAATTCTTACACTGTAAAACTGTCTCTGCCTATCTAATGATTTTTTTGTTTGCTTGTTTCTTTTTTCAAATGTAATGCCCAGGTCAACACTATTCAGGTCATGTCGAACCGGTTTACCTAACCTCACATTTTCTGTGCAGGTTTAACAAAAACAGTACAAATGCTTTCGCAAGAAACTTGCAACTGCCCTCCTTAAATTAGCGTACAAAAGAAAGACTGTGGCAGATGCAGCAGGTATCGAACCAGAGACCGTCAGTCGCGCATCCGACAGAACTACTAGGGACCGGTCTATCGAATGAACATGCAATGCTATATATGTACGATAATATGCATTAATATGCATGTCCGATAACATGCGGTCTGGGAAATTGAAAATACTTTGTTCAGGGAATCTGTGACACGCTTTCCAGATCTTCAATTAATAAGCGTGCAAATATTTTCCCAAAAGGTCAGACATAATAATTAGTATTCAAAGTTAAGTTAAATGAAAATGGTCTCAAAACTCGTATCATCTGTCAGCAGCAAAACTTACAAGAAATGGTTGGAGACAGACGTCTGTCAGCAGCAAATTTCACGTAAATTGGCTGGTGACAGACGTCTGTCAGCAGCAAATTTCACGTGAATTGGCTGGTGACATACGTCTGTCACTAGCCTCTTCCGTAATAAATTCAATAATACATGAACACTCATGTAAGATCCTCTATATAATGGATTCGATAATCCACTAGTTGATTAAATATGCAAATGGGTTAGATACGCTCCGAAACGTTACAGTACGCTGTCCTTCACGGCGTCGCGTCTACTGATGTCGGAATACTGACGCTTTTGTAACAAAATCGTGAATAAAATGCGTTTCAAATGTCATATGATAAACAGAATTTTGCATTCGTGCGCATGTATTATTGAGTTAATTAAACTCGTTGAGTATCCCTTCTCCTCGACTCGTTTAATAACATCACGAAAACACGGCTATATAATTTTGACCCCCTTGAACCCCACCTTCATGTAGTAAAACTGTGGTTTACAGGGGTAAACGTTATTTTTCTTATTTCTGCTCTAAAATATAGATTGTGGGTACTCGTTAGAACCGCCTCGATTAGGCGGTTCTAACGAGTACCAACAATCCATATTTTTAGCAAAAATAAGATAAATATCACAATTTTCCTCGTAAAATTTGCATTTTTTTTTCAGCGATAAAGGTTACACTGTATTTGTATAGGCGTGTTTTCGTAATGAATTCAATAATGCATGAACATGCACTCATGTAAGTTCCTCTATGAATGGAACTGACAAAAGCAGAAGGTTCTATCTAAAAATGTTATGTTTGTTATAAAGCTCGTTAAACGTCATGAATACTTCCTTTCTCTGACTACTTTGTTTTAAAGCGTTAGAAACCACTTGTATGCTCGACTGTATTTTGTCTCTAAGTTCTGGGGTATAGAAACTTGCTGGTTTGAACCAATCGGGTTTCACACGTTTGTAGTCGCCTTTTTGATTCCGTCCGGTACACCAGATGTCTTCTATTGTTGCATTTGCCTTCAAGAATAGGGAAAGTTTTACCAACTCTTCATGCAAATTAGTCTGAAGTTTTTCATAAAATAGGACGTGTAGCGGTCCTTTAAAACTTCTAAGCCACAATGAATCGTACATTTCCCAATTGGCTGACTTTTTAGTAGCAGCCTGTCTCCATTCTGAAAGTAGAGTTAGAATCAAAGCACTGGTTGGTTTAACGTCCCTCTAAACAATTTATAGGTCATTTTGGAGACGTTGTTACCAATTTTGTGGGACTTTTACCCAATACTGAGATGAAATTACATCTCAAACCCGGCCACTCAATATAAACAACAGGGTGTATATGCATGGACCACTCTGCCATGGCGAGCTTGATGGGATCCTGTAAGCGGTTTACCAGTACTCATGTGCGGTCGGTTGCAGCTCGGCGAAGAAGCGCAAAGTAGCCCAATCTATTTCTCCAAGGAAACAGCATTCTGTTGCGTCTGTCTGGGGCTACACTGTTTACCATGTCCCATTTCGGGACCCTAGGCATAATATGAGCCTCGCCAAGCGAATTTGTGTCTTCGAGCATTCCGTCATGACAAATTTTAACTGCGCATGCGCAGCCATTCAGAGGGACCAGGGATATGGCTTTCTGTCTGAAGGTTCCTCTTGATTCACTGCTTGTATGATCGAGCAGCGAAGGTTCTGGCGAGACTGCGCGGATGCGCAGGCTCGCCTGAACCTTCGCTGCTCGCATAAGCGATAAGTACCAAAATCGCTTGACGGGGCCCCTATCAGTTAACCGATTTAATAATGAGAAGACTTTCGGTATTCGTGCGTCCTTTATTCTCAATGGGTCCTGTTTGCTACTAAGTATAGGAACTCTTCCGCGCTAAAGTCCACGTGACTATCACTGATTTGTAGGAAATCCAGGTAACGGTTATTTATAGAATCAGGACTGGCATCATGGGTTTGGCGTCTGATCAGGATCTACATAGTTTGCTTACAGTACAGGAATTTTAACCCTTAGTTTGCCAACGGGCCCTTTTTGGGCCCACCGTTGTACCTCTTTGAGTGCCAACGGGCCCGTTTTGGGCCCATTTTGGAAGGAAAATTTCTCGTAGATTTCAAGGAGAGAGATGTCTATATTTGGTAGATTTCTGAAGATAAAACATTCTAATATACAGTTCGTGTGTTCGTTTTATCGCACGCACACCGAGATGATTACTATTTCCGAGGAATGACACATACCCTATGCTATATTTTTCTTTTGTTTTCCCGCTTGTTGTCAAGTAACGTCATCATTTGACGTACGGCGGCAAAATGAACGCGTACGTCGCGTCATTTAGCGGGTGGTTGTTTCAAAAGTGCGTAAAAAAAGAAACCAGTAATTTGGCAAAAGTATGTATTTTCTATCGGCTGGATACGTTTTCATGGGGACAAAATGACACTACATAACTAAAGATTTAATTAGTACCTACAATATTCACTTCGTTTCTTATTCTTCCGTAATAAAGCCAAAACGGCTTTAGAAACACTGAGGTTTTTTTATATTCGTCCGTGGTTTTAACTTAGCGCTTTTTTTAAACTTTACTTTGATAGTCAATGCTTCTCATATCCCTCACTGTCGAGGGGTTATTTCTCCAAACTTTGAATCATGCTTTCTGAACCAAAACAGCGTTTCATTATTCTGAGCCTTCATATTCATCTTCAGCACAACTAACAAGTTCTTTTTTATATATAAAAATAACCAGCTATCAGATTGATGTCATAACGGGCCTCCGTGACCTAGTTGATAAGAGCGCTGATCATTAGGTCTCTCACCGCTGTGCGTTCGAGCCTCGCTTGGGTCACATGTGAGACGCCAAGTTCTGCAAGGTCAGGTGGTTTTTTTTCCGGGTACTCCGGTTTTCGCCCACCTCCGATTAACGATCGGCTCGATATGAGTGAAATACTCGCGAAAGGGCCATAAAACCACCCCCCACACACACACACACAAAAAAAAAAGATTGATGCCAATACGTTAACACACCCGTATAACATACAGTGCATTTTTTGTTCATATCTCAAAAACGGACATTTTTCTTATGAAAATTTGTGATATTTGAGAGAGAGAGAGAGAGAGAGAGAGAGAGAGAGAGAGAGAGAGAGAGAGAGAGAGAGAGAGAGAGAGAGAGAGAGAGAGATGCTCCCAAAACCGATGGCATTTGGATCGTTTCTTTTTTATCTGTTCTTCCACGACAGGGCCTGCATGTATCGGATCCTCCGGTTTGACATCTCACTATAAGATGAATTCAAGTGCACACGCACCAATAAAAATGATCTTCGACAAAAGTTACAAGAAATACTCGACATCATTAACGATATTCGTAAAATATTCACAAAAGAAGCATTTTAGATTTGTTTGTTTGTACTGGAGTTAAACGGCCCCGTCAGCATTATTTTAGGTCATTTTTAGCCGGCCATTTTATCTATCCACACTTCCTGGGCAGGCTTATATGTAAGCGGTTAACCAGTACAGTGAAAATTCCTTTGCCGGAAACTGACAACTGCCCTTCTTGAATCAGCGGAAGGGAGAAAATGACCGTAGAAAAGAGATTTCATGATCAAGTCTCCACGAAAGAATGTTGCGGACCCCGGCAGGAATCGAATCCGCGCCCGCCTGATCAGCAGTAAGACGCGCATCCGACTGAGCTAACGAGGCCGGCCGAAATCTTTAAGAGATAAATTGCTAGAGCCCATATGCAAGAGCGCTGGCTGGAGTGGATGCAGGGCCCTTTGCGCTGTATTCTTTCTTGTATTTCGGGCTGTGGAGGACACTTTTTGCTTGTTTCGGGGTTGGACAGCCTCAGAATTTCCCGCAACTTCTCGCTCTGTTAAATGATTATTTTGTCAGGTCGTTTGTTCAAGAAGAATGCATGGACAGAGGTCAAGAACACGATACGAGTGTCAGAGGGCCTACACATCCACTGCCGACAAAACCATGACTGTTTTTAATTACTTGCATTTAATGACGCAGTCTATACACTTCTAAGGTCCACTTTATAAAGGAAAAGTGGAGTTGACAAATGTTTACATTATTTTTTCTTATTTTTGTTTACAAACATAGGTAGTGGGTACTCGATAGAGCTACCTCAAAATTTATTAAACAGTTCGAACGAGCAACGGAATGGATGCAAGCGTCAGTACCAAATCAATGAGGCAGTTCGAGCGAGCAACAAAACCCGTTGGTACCACATCATTGGTGTAGTGCGACGGAGCTCCAGGAGTCTATGTACTCGATGATATAGCATCAATGAGGCAGACTGAATAATCAACAACAGTCTATGCATTCGTTACATGTAATACCGCATCAGCGAGGCGGTTCGAAAAAGCACCTAAAATTTATGTACCCTTTAGTACCGCATCATTGAGGTAGTTCGAACTAGTATCACTGAACTAGCACCAATGAGTATATGCACTCATTAATTAGTGCCGTATCAATGAGACAGTTCGAACGAGCATAAAAAATATGCACTCGTAAGTTCCGCATTTATGAGTCATTTCGAATGAGCACCAAGAATGTATGCAATCCTTTGTATCGCACGAATGAAGTAGTTCGTATTTATAAGCTCCAATGCACTCGTCTGTACCGCACCAATTATGCGGCTCGAACGAGCAGCCAGCCAGAAATTAATGTACCCGTTAGTGCCGCATCAATGAGGCAGTTCGAAAGAGCACTAAGAGACTGTGTACTCGCTTATTAGTACCGAATGAATGAGACAGTTCGAACGTTGGCACCACATCATTGATGCAGTTCGATTGAGCATCAAGCGTATATGCACTCTCATTAGTGGCACATCAATGAGGCAGCTCGAACGAGCATCATGAATCTATGTTATCTTGTATAAACTACTTGGACGAAATATGCAGTGTCATCCTGAATTTGAATCATATATTTGTTTGAGGTTTAACATCCCCGTAACCACTATACAGGTCATATTTGGAGACATTGCTTCCAATGTTATGGACTTATACTCGACATTGGGATGAAATGACATCTCAAGCCCTGCAAACCAATGAAACCAAAAGGCTTTATATGCACGGACGTCCAGATTCGGACCACTTTGCCAGGGCAGGCTTTGACCCCAGTATTCATGTGCGGTCGGTTTCAGCTTTTCGTGGAACATCATGCAGCCCAATCTATTTCTTCTAAATGTGTGTAAGAACCTCCCAAATAGCAGTAGTAAATGCTTCCGTTCATTGATCATATGTATGGGATTTGCTTGCAGTGAGAAAAATTATTGAAATAAATAGGCTCTTACTTTAGTATTATTCGACTCATGTTTAGCCGTGTGAAATGGTCTTTGGTGCGCACGATGCGACCTTATATTGTTCCATTTTCTTATTTTATTTTTATGTGTTATTGTCGCTATTTAGGATAACCCCTGCTTACATTTTATGCCTAGAGAGTTTGGCTAGAGATATTTGCGAGTGAGTAAGTGTGTTTGAGTATTAGGTCCCACCAACAGCTAAGGTCATACGGGGACGGGACCTAGGTTTAAAGACTCGTCAGAAAGTCCAGAGAAGCCCGGGATCGAACCCACCACCCCTGGTTTATGAGGCAAGAAGCATATCCACTTCTAGCAGAGATTTTGTTGAATCCTAATTTCACTCAACATTTCTGAAACTCAGAAATGGACGAAATTAATTTTTCGTGTATTCTGCGGGTTTCAGATTTAAATCGATATAAACAAATAAGATCTGACCTGAATCATCGCTGTCCGGCACAGAGAAACTTTCTATACAACGCAAAGGCTGATCTGAGTCTTCGCTGATCGTACCGACAATTCTGTTTTGTTATATGGTGACAAAGTGGTGAAAAATGATTACCAGATCCGACAGTGACTCTTCGAACTCGATACGATTGTTCAGAGGAATACAAGGTCTGAATAAATTTCAGATTTGAGGAGGGCATTTATTATTTTCTCCATTGTGTCTAGGAACTTATTCCGTAGATATCAATGAGAACTTCCGTTGCTATAAAGATGGTTTATATAATATTCTGCGGTCCTCTGTTTCGAAAAGAAGTCGGTCAGGAGTGCGCTTACGTTCTAGACCCCGGTGAGCGCCTTCACGATTACTTGCGAGCGTTTTACCGGGTGTTCCAGGGCGAGCCGACCCTGTACATCATAGACGACTATAGATTTAAGTATTGTCTAAATAAAACAACCACCTAAGAGCCATCCTCCAACAGCAGCTATACACTGGTTTGCGCTGGGCACCTCGCCCGGTGGGGCCTACCTGGGGGTGGGGCGGGCCCTACCGGGTTGGTGCGAGGGGGATAGTTTGGTGGAATTGTTTTGGGTTTGGGAGATTTAAATTGCTGAATGTGTGTGAATTCGGGTTTAACGTCGCTTTCAACAATTTTTCAGTCATATCACGACGGTGTCTGGTTGCGACAGGGAGCTCAATGCTCACTTTTATAGTGCTGCCTCACTGAAGTATCATGTCCCAGACACATTATCCTGACACTGGGTCGACCAGTCCTAGCTCTACCCCGTAAATCTGAGTGCCAAGCGAGGAGCAGCTAGTACCATTTTTAATGACTTTGGTATGTCGCGGCCCGGGATCGAACCCGTGACCTTCCGTTCCCCGGAGCGGACACTCTACCAACTGAGCTATCAGGGCCGGTTAAAATAAATTGCTGAATGGAGCTCGTCTCGGTGGTAGATGTTTGGGACAAATATTTTATTCTATTGCACCCCACTCGGTGGGACCCATCCGGGGTGTGGGTGGGCCCCACAGTTTTGTGGGTGCGGGGATGAAAAAAAAAATTCCCAAAAAAACCACACTCTCAATACTTCTCGCTTTATTTGCTTATCCCCGAAATTATCTCAAATACCTAGTAATTTGAACAATTGATGGGCCAAGTGGGGAAATACATTCATCTATATGAGCCTGTGAGGCCAACGTAAAGAATATAATTAATGCGACAAACAATGAATGAAACAAACAACTCAGCAAAAAGCTATTGTCTCAAGTGCAACAGCTTTATTTCTTTATTCCTTTCTTTCTTACTTCATTATGATAAGTCTATTTCGCCTATTTTCCATTTTTCACAATAGCAAACATTGTCTTGTCGTGTTCAAACCCTAAGAAAAAAAGGACAGCATCCAAAGATGCATTTCTGCGTCTTCGATAGCTGCATTTACACTCAGTGATGTAAAGTGCGTTTGGACTCTCAAAACATGTGTACAAAGCACTTCTCTACCTGTTCGTTACGTGATAATGTGAAAATAAATCTTGTATAATCCATAATAGAAGTGTAAGATATCTATGCAAAACGCCGGATACTTTTTGAAAGACCCCGCGGGAAATAAATGAACGTCATCTGGATAACGTCGCGTTCAGTTTGGTTCCACTGACGTTGCTAAGACTGATATACAAGACGCAGTGTAACGTTGTACGTTTGGCACTTTCCAGTAAATGACGTTGGCACTCAAAAGGTTAAGGGATGGACGCTGCATAACACATCGTCTGATCAGGGTCTGCATTGTTTACGGTATACAGTGCAGGAAAGTAAGGGTTAAAGGAAATGAGCCAGCACATGACAAAATCTACAAGAAGGCTTGGGCGACCAGCGAAGACTCAGAGTAGCCTGCGCAGTCTGATCAGAGTCTTCGCTGATCTCATGTACCTACTATAGGCTAATATCTATGCGGGTGTAAGAAGTTTCGCCAATTTGCATGTTCGCCACCAGAGGTTTCGCCACCTCCGTGAGAGGGTTCGCCACTTTTCCGATTTTTGCTTTTGGAGGGTTCGCCACTTTTTATATATTTGTCTTATAACTATTTGATTTTGTGCAGGGTTTAATAAAAAGAAATAAATAAAGGCTGCTTATAGTTTTAAACGTCGGTTGATATTGTTTTTATTATTTCCTACTTGAAAATAGACGAAACACCTATACTCAGAATAGATGCCCGTTTGTAGTTTTTGGCTATCTTTTGTGTTTTTAACCCTATAGGTGCCGCAGGGCCAATTTTGGGCCACATGTGTAACTACGTTGAGTGCCAGCGGGCCAATTTTGGGCCAATACTTTGAATAAAGATAGAAAGATATCTGCGGGACAAAATTCTCATTTCTTTTCTGTTTTGATCTAAAAAATCCTTTGAAAACATTCTCCAAGTACCAAATCTTGGCTATGTATGCTTGAATGTGCGTGATAAGATCAAACAGGCACATACCCTCAGTGCAATTTTTATGGATGACTGTGTTATTTTTTCCCGCGTACGTAATATTACGTCACTAGCAGTGCTGGACGTTACGTCAGTCGATCCCAACGTCGCGCGTAACGTGTCGCGTCGCGCGTAACGTCGCGCGCCGTTAATTTGAGCAAGCTAGTATAATTGTCTTAGTATTTTCTTTGTAGTGGGTTTTGTAGCGTTTTATCGCGGCGTTTCGAGTTCATATATGCGCATATTCTGTTGTATATACAGTTTGGCACCACATTAAAAAGTTAAGCTATTCAAGAAGCACATTTTTTTCACACTTTACTGGCATAATCTACTGACTCAAGTTTTACAATAATTTCTTTGTAAAATGAAATCAATTTCACAAGACCTACAACATCGTATCATATGCCTCCTACCATATCCAGCGATACAACTCCTGCTTATTTACGGACACCCGTACAAGTGACTTAATTGTCTGCACACACACACACGCACCCGCACACATACACACACACACACACACACTGAGAGAGAGAGAGAGAGAGAGAGAGAGAGAGAGAGAGAGAGAGAGAGAGAGAGAGAGAGAGAGAGAGAGAGTTGGAATTAGTTGGAATTAGTTGAATTTTTTTTTCAATAACGTTACGTATCAGCTTGAACATGACAAAACCTATGTTAAGGCTTGTGCGACCAGCCATCACGAAAACACGCCTATAAATTTTGACCCCATGGACCCCAATTTTATATCGTAAAACTTGGGTTTCCGGGGCTATACCTTTTTTCTCATTTCTGGTCTAAAATAGATTGTGGGTACCAGATAGAACCGCCTCGATAAGGCGGTTCTAGCGAGTGCCAACAATCTATATTTTGAACAGAAATAAGAAAAATATCACAAGTTTTCATCATAAAATTTTCATATTTTCGGCGATAAAGGTGGCAATGTATAGGTGTGTTTGCGCAGTGAAAGGCCCAGGTCAGCCTGCAATTCGCGCAGTCTCATCAGACCATTCGTTGATCAAATATACCTTCTATAGCCTGTCGGCTATTAAAAGAGAGATACACGGCATCTCTTGTCTTAGTGAGAATAAAATAGCAGACTGATCCAGTACTTCAATATCACACGACTTTATGTAGGTTTTCTCGTGTGCTGGCTCCTATGTTTGTTAGATAAGGAATGTAATTTAGTTATCAATACTTTGAAAATGAAAGAGAAAAATATCAGAAAAATGTAGGAATCAGGGAAATGAGAGAGAGAGAGAGAGAGAGAGAGAGAGAGAGAGAGAGAGAGAGAGAGAGAGAGAGAGAGAGAGAGAGAGAGAGAGAGAGAGAGAGAGAGAGAGAGAGATAGATATGTTTAGACCTGGTATTGTTTTTTTCGAGTTTTCAAAGGAGATAAATTGTAAGTTTATGTCAAGGTCTGTTATATACTCACCGGAAATAGAAACTATACACTCATTTTTAAATTGTCACTGGCAAAACATTTAAATGAAATTTGAATTCCAATTATATAAACTATCATCAGTTGCATGTCTGCTTTATCGAATAAAATGTTTAATGATAGCTGCGATTTAACGGGTGAAGCCACCGGTTCAAAGCAACGGTCTAAATCTTGTTGTGAGTCAAACATTTTGTGCCGCGAATGTGATCCCCCTTTTCACCAGTTATTACGCATCATCAAACATTGGGGATATTGTTTACAAAATGAAAATTTACACAATGGTTGAAAAGTTATCGACCTTGAAATATTTTGATTCTTGATCATACACCCCCCCCCCCACCCCCCACCCCCCCATTATAAGTTATTTTGATTCTTGACCCCGCCCCGAGAGCGATTTTGCCCGAGCCGTTAGGCAAATATAGCTTTCAGGCGGGGAATATGAGCCCATGTTCCAAATATTGGACCCAACCACCGCAAGTGAGCGAAAAGTATGGCATTTCCGATTGCGGTTTTTGTTTTAATCAATATTTAAAACACATCGATGCTAAAACGATTGAAGGCACTTTTTGGGCGATTTTTGGCTTGCAACATTATTTTGAATATTTCGCTGAAAAAAGCAGTTCTTGACATTTCAATACTAGAAATGTGTCCAAAGTACACAGATGCCCCCGCTTAGCACATTAATCTTTAAGTGGTGCAAATACCAATCTGTGCGAGTTTCGGCGTTCCACCAATAGTGACCTTGACGTTAAAAGTCGAAATCGCTCGAGATATTGTCATAAGGAACATTTGTGTGAAGTTATTTTAAAATCGGTGAAGAAATGTAACCGCTAGAGGGATGACAAAGTTTTTCTAAAAATAGCCACAGTGACCTTGACCTTGAAAGTGGAACTCGCTAGAGATATTGTCATAAGGAACATTTGTGTGAAGTCATATTGAAATTAGTCAAGAAATGTAAGCGCTAGAGCGAAGACAAAGTTTTTCTAAAAAAAACCACAGTGACCTTGAACTTGAAAGTCAAAATAGCTTGAGATATTGTCATAAGGAACATTTGTATGAAGTTATATTGAAATTGGTGAAGAAATGTAGGCGCTAGAGCAATGACAAAGTTTTTCTAAAAATAGCCACTGTGACCTTGACCTTGAGGTGATGACCTTGAAAGTCGAAGTCGCTCAAGATATTGTCATAAGGAACATTTGTGTGAACTTATATTGAAATCAGTGAAGAAATGTAGGCGCTAGAGCAAAGTTTTTCTAAAAATAACCTCTTTGACCTTGACCTTGAGGTCATGACCTTAAAAGTCGAACCTGCACGAGATATTTTTATAAGGAACATTTGTGTGAAGTTTATTGAAATTGGTGGTACAAATACCTTAACCAAAGTCTTAAACATTAAAAATTTTCTAATTCTATGACCTTGACCTTGAGGTCATGGGTATGGGTGGGGGTATTGCTGAATAAACCATTGGACCTATATGTATCATCATAGTAAATATAAACCAAATCCATTGTATGGTTATGAAAATATGAGCTCAAGTTCTACCTGGTACAAATACCTTAACCTGGGTCTTAAACATTAAAAAATTCAAGTCCATGACCTTGACCTTGAGGTCATGGGTATGGGTGGGGGTATTGCTGAATAAAACTTCAGTCCTATATCTATCATCATACCGAATATGAACCAAATTCATTACACGGTTTGGAAAATATGAGCTCGAGTTCTACCTGGTATAAATACCTTAACCTGGGTCTTAAACGTTAAAAATTTCAAAGTCCACGACCTTGACCTTGAGGTCTAGGGTATGGGTGGGGGTATTGCTGAATAAAACTTTGGACCTATATCTATCATCATACTAAATATAAACCAAATCTATTGTATGGTTTGGAAAATATGAGCTCAAGTTCTACCTTGTACAAAAACCTTAACCTGAGTCTAACAGGATTACGTACGTACGTACGTACGTACACACTTTCGTACATTCGGAAACCGTACGCACGTACCCACGGACGCACGTACGGAAAACCGAAAAACTATATGCCCCCGGCATCATACGATGCGGGGGGCATAAAAATGTTTGTTTCTCGATAGTTTTTAGATTTTATGTTATTTTTTTATTCCTTGCTTTTAACTTATTACCTATACGGAAAAATGTTAAAATCAAAATTCGATTTCAAACAGATTTTGTGAAAAATGCACTTGTTTACATTTCCCCCAGAAACTTTAATTTTGAACACCAGATGTTCTTTAAATTGTTACAGGATTCATGTCTATAGTTAGTCAAATCCTTAGTCGGTAAATGTTAACTGAATTATCTACTTGTTTTGTCAGACGAGACAATTTAAAAGTGTATAGCTTCTATTTCCGGTCAGTATATTTGAAAACTTTCTTCACGACTTTGTTTACAGCTGAATTTGACATTGCTAGTTATTTCGGAAGGTATTTTTAGTTTTATGGCCCTGTCAAGATTATTTCACTTATATCGAGTCGATTGTTAATCAGAGGTTGGCGAAAACCTGAATGCCCGGATAAAAACACACCTTGCATTCCGTGGCATTTCATGACTTGGCGTCTCACACGAGCCTGTGACACGAGCCTGGCTGGAACCATTATTGATTAAAAGTCAGTGCTCGGAAGGATCAGCCAAACTACGACTCATTCAACAAACTCGTATTCATTAGGATATCAAGGCAATATTTTTTTTTCTTTTCATATTATATTCTGTGATATTTCCTTATTCTGTTTAAATCATAGTTTTTGGGTGCTCGTTATAACCGCCTCAATAAGTACCCATAGTCTATATTTTGGACCAGAAAAAAATATATATATACATATAAGTACCCATAAAATCTATATTTGGACCGGATATCCAGGTAAACCTACTTTCTTCTCTATAAATTGACGTTTACAAGGTATACATCGCACGAGCTTGTTAACGTGATGAGGAAAATAAGATCAACAATAATGAGAAAGAGATGTTCAGAAAAGCCACAAAGAACACAAACACCCCAAACTAAGATGAGACGACAATATACACACACTCGAAGTTGCGATTGTACCTACCAAACCGACTAACGTACGAGAAGCTGCAAGAGAACAGACGCCTTGGAACGGTCCATTGGGTTAACATGCCCGAACAATATAAGACACATTTGCTGGCATGTTTCCGTACCTTTGTTATTTATGTTCAAAACACAAATTGTGTGTGCCCGTAAGAGCCGATTCAATGAGGCGGTTGTAACAAGTACCAACAATCTATGTTCTGAAACAGTTAAAAACTAGATAATCTCTACCCTTGTAGACCCTACTTTCCACTAAATAAAGTGGGGTGTGCAATGGTGTTTTGGTTGACTTGTTAAGGTGACTACCTGGCCCCGAGGTTATACAACTTTTTTCATGCTCAACTCAGCTGAGCATGAAACTTGTGGTGCTCATAAAAATTAAAATACTAATAAGTTGAGAGATTTGTCTTTCTCCAATAGCCGAGAATGTTATTTTAAAATGCCAACAACTGTTGGCATTTTAAAATTTGTGAGCAGGACAAATTTCATGATCAAGTGAGTTGAGCATGAAAAAAGTTTTATAACCTCGGTGCAAGGCTTCACATTACAACGGGAGTGCTAAACTAAAGCCAACCTTTAGGAAGCTAATAAGGGGAAAATTGTACGCCGGTGTGATCTTTCCACAAAATCTAACAATATCCCCCATTTTTAAACCATCCGCGGAACATATCAACCTTTTCCGACTCGTCAAGTGGTATCAGCCTTGTGTGTTAGGAATTAGAAATTTCCACTAGATACATCTTTTCATGCTTTTTTCCTCTGCTATACTGACGAGTGCATAAAAATGACAAATAACTTCTGCGAAAACAGACTGAAAAATAAAATAATATGTTTATTGCTTTTGTTAGACGGGTTTTTCAAGGAAAAATTACGTCCTTTAGAAAAGCGATGTCCGTGCGGGCGGGCGGGCGGCCGGCGGGGCGTCCGCGTCCCGGTTTACCTTTTGGTTAACCCTGAAGAACCCGTCCAAAGTGCCATTTGGCGTTTTTCTTGTTACGAATAATTATTCTCATTATTGTTTTATCTTTACAACTTTTATTATTAAAAATATCACGAGTATATTTCATGTAAAACAAAAGTCAGAAATTACCATGTACTACAAAATCAATAATAAATAAATAAAATAAATAAAAACTGCAGTTTATATGGACCTACTGTCAAAGGTGTTTGTTACAAAGCCGATTTTTACCGTGAAGTTGAACAGATTTAGCAGATTTGTGCAGCGAACCACCATTGAAAGTGTATTTTAGGTCTGTTTGAAAGTTACACTGGTTGATATAAAGCTACACTGACTGTCAAAGAAACACTGACATGTTACATGTATGCAAACGCATTTTCAGTCTTTTTGTGTTATCGCTTGTGCATGTCGCTCTGAAAAGTGCATGGTGAGATTACGGATGAAATTCGGCGCGTAATGTTTACTGACGTTAACGTCTCAACAGATATACGTCAACGTTAGAAGCTGTTTATCCAAGTTGTTTATCGAAGACGTCGACGTCGTGCACATTTGGCAATTCCTATAGGAATTAGCTTGGCAGCGAAAGGGTTAATCATGCCAAACAGAAGAACTGTGATATCCCTGATGTTCATCATAATGACATAGTCCATACATTTCAAAATACTACTTATTATATACCCAGAAAATGTCCCGTTTACTTTCTACAGAAGTTACCGGTCAATATTTTTCCATATTGCCCGTAGTCAAGTTCATATTGCCCGTAGATAAGCAGTCACTTTCACAATAGAACTACTTTCAAATTTGTTCATTTCGATACTAAAAATCGGCAGCCATCTTGTCGTGCGTATCGACTGAAAGAACGTAAAACAAAACAAATACAGGTTCTGACAAAGTGCTTAAACCGCATTTTATGCTGTCAAATATGACCTGCAATCTGTTTAGATTTTCAATACTTTCTTCTAAGAAATCAGGAGTATTGTGAAAGAAATATAACCGACGCTTCGGAAAAAAATGGCGTCCTGTGTTGGGAAACGTCAATGTTTTTAATGACGTCACATCCACCAACGTTAACGTCGTCTTCACTTTGGCGCCATTGGGCGTGGTTTATCAACGTGTAGGGAGACACTTAACGACCTTCATTATTTTCCATTTCAAACCACTTAGAGATGTATAATCTGATTTTACGGTCAGAAATTCATACCAGGCAATCCTGAATTCTAGCCGTTATTTTAAATTTTGGGTATATAATAAAAAGGTTATTGACTTCATATTGTGAAATATTCGGCACTCTCCAAGCTATTGAGATTTAGCAATAGGTGGTCTGAAATTACCAAAAATTTAAGCCATAACCCTTTTAAGATCAACATATTGGAAGGTAGAAAACAGATGTTTCCCAACTTTTACGTCTTGCAAAAGCTTTGAAATTATGGGATACATTTAGGTACTGTTGCGCTTATTCGAAATTTGCTGAATGGCCATGTTAAATGACAGGATTCGAAATTTAAGATACACTGACAACTCAAAAAAGCATTTATTAACCATAACTGACACCACAATATAAGGTTATGGCAAATTTACCATGCTTTCAATATGTACTGGCATTTTCTGAGTCGAGACATGGTAAAAAGTACCTTAATTTATTGTATATCACTGTGTGACAGAATGCTGAGGAAAGCTATGCTTTTCCTCCAGTGCAAAATGTCTTGATATTTTATGATTTATGATATATGCACTACAAACAAAGTATTTGCAAAGTCAAAAACAATTTTGGCCATTTCTGATGTGCTGAAGAACTCTTTGATGAATCAAATACAAACAGTCCCGAATTGCTGCCAGAATATAAACAAGAGGCCCATGGGCCACTATGCTCACAAGAGCTCAAGTTGGCACTGCCCAATTGCAGCCATGTATTTTAACATGGTATCATTTTAATCTGCCAAGAGAACCCCAATATCCAAATGAGCACCCATGTGGATTCAGTATATGAAACATTAGGCCTTTTATGAAGTAGAGGGGCGGGACATGGACCCAATGGAGCCCTGGTTGGTATCACTAAATGTGTCTTATCACACTAGGATGGTTTAGCAGTAGGGATCTGTATGGCTGGAGATATAAGGCCTCTTAAACAGTGGAGGGGTTGGAGCATGCCCTGTCGATCCCAGGAAAGCCCAAGATTGTTGTCCCTAAATGTGTCTTATCATAAGGACCAAGTATATATATGGTTTAGGGGTGGGAATCTGAACAGTTTCCGAGATATGAGGCCCTTTTATGAAGTGGAAAGGCCCCTGCGGACACCCCTACAGTAGGTGTGATAATAATAAGGAACAAGAACATATATGATTATGGGGTGGGGATTTGAATGGTTTCTGAAATAAATGGCCTTTTATGAAGTGGAAGGTCGGGGCACATTGCCTCAGCACAAAGAGACCCCCCAAGTTGGTGTGACTGAACGAGTCTTATCATAAGGAACAAGAATATATATGGTTTAGGGGTGGGGAGCTGAACGATTTCTGAGATATATGGCTTTTAATGAAGTCAAGCGGTGGGGCATAGCCCGGGCATGCCCCAGGGACTCACAAGCTGGTGTCAATGAATGTGTCTTATCATAAGGAAGATGAATATATATGGTTTAGGGGTGGGGCTTGGACCAGTTTCTGAGATATAAGGCCTTTTCTGAAGTGCAGGGGTGGGGCAAGGCCATGGGAGACCCCCGGGTTGGTGTCAATGAATGTGTCTAATCATAAGGAACAAGAATATATATGGTTTAGGGGTGGGGATCTGTAAGGTTTCCAAGATATTGTGATATTATGAAATGTAGGGGGTGGGCCATGGCCCCAGAACATCCCTGGGGACCCCAAGGTTGGTGTCACTGAATGCGTCTTATCATAATGAACGAGAATATATAATGTTTAGGGGTGGGGATCTGTAAGGTTACTGAGATATTGGGACTTTTATGAAGTGGAGGGGGTGGGGCATGGCCCCGGCACATCCCAGGGGACCCCCAGGTTGGTGTCACTGACTCCATCTTATCATAAGGAACAAGAATATATATGGTTTAGGGGTGGGGATCTCAATGGTTTCTGAGATAAATGGCATTTTATGAAGTGGAGGGGCTGGGGCATGTCCCCGGCACATCCCGGGGGACCCCCAGGTTGGTATCACTTAATGCATCTTAGCATATGGAACAAGAATATATATAGTTTTTAGGGGTGGGGATCTGAATGGTTTCTGAGATAAATGGCATTTTATGAAATAGAGGGGGCAGGGCATGTCCCCGGCACATCCCGGGGGACCCCCAAGTTGATGTCACTTAATGCATCTTATCATAAGGAACAAGAATATATATGGTTTAGGGGTTGGGATCTGTAAGGTTTCTGAGATATTAGGCATTTTATGAAGTGGAGGGGGTGGGGCATGGCCCCGGCACAACCTAGGGGGCCCCCAGGTTGACATAAAAGCATATGGCTGAGAGAAGTTTACTCAAGGAACATGTTTATGTAAGTTTTGTCAAAATATCTGCAATGACTTGGCAGTAAATGCCATTTTTCAGTTTTCCCCATTATAAGTCAATGGAAACTCTAAGTTGCCATAGCAACAAAACTGAAAGGCCAAATTTTAAAAAAAAAAAACCCACTAAACCTGTAAAGGCAAATATGGTGAATATTTTCATAAAGTCTCAGCCTCCTAGAGCATATGGTTTCTGAGGAGATGATTTTTTAAGTATTTTTTTTTTGTCTATTTTTTGCATTTTGGTTTCCATGGCAGCCAATAAAAATGGACAGAAGGCCTAAAATCATACGGCAGATAGTAGATTGCCTATGGAACATTTCTATAAAAGTTTTGTCAAAATATCTGCAGAGGCTTGGCAGTAAATGCCATTTTTCAATTTTCCCCATTATAAGTCTATGGAAACTACAAGTTGCCATAGTAACCAAACTAATGCGCCGATTTTGATAAAAAACACAAACTTTCAATCCCCCAGCCCAATGATAATACAGATAAAATGTGGGCCCAATCGGCCCAGTGGCTTGAGAGGAGATGTCGTTTGAAAGTATTGACGCAGACGACATACATCATACGACGGACGACGACAGACAACTGCATATCCTATAAGCTCCCCCGGAGCCTTCGGCTCTGGTGAGCTAAAAATGTTCACTGTTTAACATACAATTCACATTCAAATGAAAAGGCCTCACTGGTGTATATGGAGCTAAACTTTTTGATGAAATCATCATCAACATCATCATCATCATTGTCATCAATGGCAATAACATCATTTACAGTATTTATTGTCGGTGCCATAATCCAAATATTTAAAATATGAGCATTTAGTATATAAACATCATATGTTTAAATAATCAGTTTCTATCCAGGGCATCAATAACAATATTAATATCATGACAATTTATGGCACCAATATGAGCAATATAATTTAGCAAAAACAACGATTTGGATTATTTAGTTTTGGGACACTAATTGCACACCTGGGTCAAAGGTCTGATCCTTTGTTTGGAAATTTCATAAAAGGGTTTCCATCCCATGAGATTCTGCAGGGAAGGACCAGACAAGACTGTGCTAATGCCAAAGATGCTGATTACACTGTGTGTACACAGAGGCTTATCTGCATATTTATCGTTCATACACGAAATTTGCAGGTTTTGTTCATGATGAGGCTCATTCATTATGGTCTATAATATATCAAATGATAAAAGTGTATGAATAGGTGGGTGCAAATGTTAAGCAGCTAAACTACACAGTTTGATCTAATCCTGTGTGAAAATATTTCTATGAAGCAGCCATCACTATTGTACCACTTTTGGAGCGGCTATACTTACACATTCTATGCCAAATAGAGAATAGTATTCTCAATTCTCAAACAATCTATTATTTTATTCCTAAAAATTCCAGAAAGGGGTGTGTGCATGGCATATGCTGGTTACAAAAACACATTATAATGTATTTACTATTTAGCAATATACAAGTTGCCTATGTGAACTTAAAACAAGTTTTTCGTGAAAAGCTTGCCCCAAATATGCTTACCATAGTCCCATTTTGGACCGTTTTACTGGTTAAAATCATGGTGTGTATCATATTTATACTTCATTAATGAGTTTCCTGCATGAAACAAGTTAAACAAATGTAAATTGCACCACTGTTAATGACTTCATCTGAAAAGACCTTAATATTTCAACATAGTCCTAATGTTAGTCTTATTACATAACTGGCACATTCGTGAACTTGCGTACCGCATGTTGGCATGATATAAAACATGTTTTGCAAGACTTAAAAAATGGGAAATATTGTGATTCATACTGCCCAGATATAGTACTAAAATAATATACTAAAGAGAATTTTGGTACCATGGTGGCCACTCAAAATGCATTTTTGTGAGCTTTCGTCACACGCAAGCTCGTGCGTCCTTCGCCATATGAACGAGTGCCGAATATTTCACGATATAAAGTCAATAACCTATAATTATTACTCGTTATCATTTTTGCCCTTGATACCAATGCCTAAAGTAGTCATTTTTTTGGCCAAAAATCGATGTCCTTTCTTAGAGTGCTAAACATTGTGAGAGTTTTTTTTTTTTCTGTATTTGTATAGATATATTGCTGCAAAAAGTTTGCTTTATTTTAATTAATATGCTTAGCTAATACTTGAAAGTGGTTTTCCTTTATTTAGTTTGATTTCATTGTTTCGTTGTGTTTCGTTGAAAATGTCCTCAATATCGGTGTAAGCTACGTTACACTGGTTATAATAATAAATAAGTTAAGGCATAGTTTGTTTTTTCGACTCAAGTATCCATTTTCGGTGGCGAAACCTCTGAGTGGCGAAACCTCCCGTGGGGCTAAAAACCTCCTTGTGGCGAAACCTCCGTTGGCGAAGTTGTTGGTTGACGAAACCTCTGTAAACCATCTATGCAATGAGACATGAGCAAATGGTCTTGACATAGTGGATGGGTGCGCAGGTTGATTTGAGTCTCTGCTGATCACATCGGTTTTATTGTAGGTTTTGTCATGCGCCGGCTCAAATGTTTACAGTCTAAGTCACCTTTTTAGCTCACCAGAGCCGAAGGCTCCGGGGGAGCTTATAGGATAGGCAGTTAGTTGTCCGTCGTCTGTGTCTGCGTCTGCGTCTGCGTCGTCTGCGTCAGTCAACACTTTCAAACATCTCCTCTGAAGCCACTGGGCCGATTGTGCCCAAATTTATCAGTAGCATCCTTAGGCTGGGGGATTGAAAACTTGTGTTTTTTTTATAAAAATCGGTTCATTAGTTTGGTTGCTATGGCAACTAAGAGTTTCCATAGACTTATAATGGTGAAAACTGAAAAATGGCATTTACTGCCAAGCCTCTGCAGATATTTTGACAAAACTTTAATAGAAATGTTCTTTAGGCAATCTACTTTCTGTCATATGATTTTAAGCCTAGGGGTGTCAGTGCTTATATTTTATTAATATGAGCTTATAGGGATTCCCTTTATGACGTTATTTTTGCGCATGCGCAAAGCACTGGCCGTCAATCCATTGTTATTTTAATGAAAAGGCGGAGCGACAAGTGTAAACAATGACTGACATTTTGCGGGAAAATATATCCGTTTACGCGAAAGGATAACCTCCAGAGGCGATAGAAAGCTATTTCGACAAATTGTCATTCAACAACAGGACCGAGAAACTCCCGGACCCTTTTGTTATTGAGGATAAACTTTGGGTGAAAGATCCATGTCTGTAGCCGGAGATAGATTTTGGACAGATTTATTTGTATCTCATCGAGTCTGACGGAAGCATTATTCAGCCCATCATCGATGAAGGCATACAAAAGTGTTGAGGCTTATAAGTAAGTTTTGCATAACTTTTCTACGTATTTTATAGTAGAAAGAAAGAAAGTAGGTCAAAGTGTACCTGCCCTTTAGACTGTACGTGACCAAAGCAAATGAGTTCCAGGCATGACGATAACACATCCGTGCGAAATAATGCATTCTTTCATATCTCTAAAATGGTAAATTTCCTCATGAAAAATTGTGATATTTTTCTTATTTTTACTCCAAATATAGGCTGTGGTTGCTCGTTAGAACCGGCTCATTGAGGCGGTTCTAACGAGTACCCACAATCTATGTCTTGGAGCAGAAATAAGAGAAATAATGTATACCCCTATAAACTCCAGTTTTCTCTATATAAAGTGGGGTTTATGGGGTCTTCATTTCACAGACTTGTTTCCGTGTGGGTCTAGGCATGTGACCACTAACAGAGATTAGATAGATAGATAGATAGATAGATAGATAGATAGATAGATAGATAGATAGATAGATAGATAGATAGATAGATAGATAGATAGATAGATAGATAGATAGATAGATAGATAGATGGATGGATGGATGGATGGATGGATGGATGGATGGATGGATCGATCGATCGATCGATCGATCGATAGATAGATCATTGTTTGGTCAGATGAATTTAAGCTGAACAACCCCATGAGCAAGGGCAGACCGAGTCTCCCTTTCCACATTATGATTGTTTGTTTTGTTTGATTTCAGGTTTAACGTCCCCGTCAACACTGTAAAGGTCATTTTGGAGACGTCGCTTCGAATTTTGTGGAACTTTTACCATAGAGAGATGAAATGACATCTCAAGCCCTGTCGCCCAATGAAACCAATAGGGTTTATAAGCATGGACGGTCCGATACGCACCACTTTGCCTGGGCAGGCTTAGATCCTCTAAGCGGTTTACCAGTACTCTTGTGCGGGTTGGTTTCAGCTCTGCGTGGAAGTATCATGCAGCCCATCTATTTCTTCAAACCCCAATGGCGGGGGCCGTCCACATGATGAACAAGGGCCAACCAAATTCCCTTACACTAAGTGTCATCCCAGTGACCAACCAGTATCTCGCCGGCGCAAGTCACAGCCCTTATACTTTGTTTGTTTGAAGTGGTTTTAAAACCCTGTCAACACTATTTAGGGTGTTTTGGAGACATTAGTCCCAACTTTGTGGGACGTGGCACTTTTACCTGACACTGTCAGAGTCTTTCTGGTAGGGCTGCCTCACCTCTCTTGAGGCTTACGGTCTGACATCTCAAGCCCTTCCACCCAAAACATATCGAAAGTTCTGACTCACACCACTTTGCTTTCTCTAAGCGTTTTACCACTACTCATGTGCGGGCTTCTTCAGACTTTCGTATGAGTCTTTAAACCGAGGTCCTGTCTCCATATGACCTTAGCTGTTGTTGGGAATTAAAACTTAAACACTCACTCACTCAAGGAACAGTTCTATAACAGTTTTGTCAAAATATATGCCGAAGCTTGGCAGTAAATGCCATTTTTCAATTTTCCCCATTATAAGTCTATGGAAACTCTAAGTTGCCATAGCAAAAAAAAAAAACACACACACACAAACTTTCAATCCCCCAGCCCAAGGATGCAACAGATAAAATTTGGGCCCAATCGGCCCAGTGGCTTAAGAAGAGATGTCGTTCGGAAGTGTTGACGACGACGACGCAGACACAGACGACTACGAAGACGACGACGGACAAAGTCCATCCTATAAGCTCTCCCGGGGCTAAACTTAAAAAAAAAACAAAAAAAAAAAACAAGAGGCCCATGGGCCACTATGCTCACCGGAGCTCAGAGGCGCACTGCTTACTGGCAGTAATTAACCATGCGAGCCTTGCACCAAAAGATGCTACAGATAAAATTTGGACCCAAGCAGCCTAGTGGTTTCAGAGGTCTGATGTCCCTTGAATGTTTTGTTGCAGGACAACAGCTGACAGCTGACAATTTCCCATCAGTGGCAATCAATAGGCCGAAAAGAACATTATTTAAGGAACATTTCTATGAAAGTTTGACAGAATATCTTGAAAGGCATAAATGCCATTTTTCAATTTTCCCCATTATAAGTCAATGTAAACTCTTAATTTGCCATGGTAAACAAAATAAAGAGCCAAATTTCATAAACCAGAGCTCAGGTGGGCAATGCCCTATGGCAGCCATATATTTTAACATGATATGCTTTTAATCAACCAATTATAAAGTCTCCCAAACAAACCCATTACCCAAATGAGCACCCATGTGGACTCTGTATCTGAATTACATGTATAAGGTGTTTTATAAAGTAGAGGGAGTGGAGCCTGGACCCAATGGAGCCCTGGTTAGTATCACTAAATACGTCTTATCAAAGGGAACAGAGACATATATGGTTTAGCGGTGGGGATATGTATGGTTCTTGAGATGTAAGGCCTTTTAAGCAGTGGAGGGATTGGGGATGGCAGATCCCAGAAAAGACGAAGAGTGTTGTCAATGAATGTGTCTTATCATAAGGACCAAGAATGTATATGATTAAAGGGTGGGAATCTGAACGGTTTCTGAGATATGATGCCCTTTTATGAAGTGGTAGGGAGAGAAATGGCCCCTGCGGATCCCCCAAGTCGGTGAGACTGAATTTGTCAAATAATAATGAACAAGATTATATATGATTATTGGGTGGGGATTTGAATGTTTCTTAGATATATGGCCTTTTATAAAGTGGAGGGGCGTGGCATAGCCCCAGCACATTGCCCAACAACAAAGGGACCCCCATGCTGGTGTGAATGAATGAGTCTCATCATAAGGAACAAGAATATATATGATTAAGGGGTGGGGATCTGAACGGTTCATGTCTGAGATATTAGGCCCTTTTATGAAGTGGATGGGAGAGAAATGGCCCCTGCGGACCTCCAAAGTCGGTGTGACTGAGTGTGTCCATTAATAATGAACAATAATATATATGTTTATGGGGTGTGGATTTAAACGGTTTCCGAGATATATGGCCTTTTATGAAGTAGAAGGGCGGGACAAAGCCCCAGCAAATTGCCCCAGCACAAAGGGGCCCACCATGCTGGTGTGAATGAATGAGTCTTATCATAAGAAAACAAGAACACATAGGGTTAAGGGGTGGGGATCTGAGGGTTTCTGAGATATACGGCGTTTAATGAAGGCATGACCCGTGGCACCCATGGGGGCCCCCATGCTGGTGTCACTGATTGCGTCTTATCATAAGGAACATGAATAGATATGGTTTAGGGGTGTGGCTCTTAACAGTTTCTCAGATATAAGTACGGTCCTTTGTGAAGTCGAGGTGTGGAGCATGGCCCCGGTGCGTCCTGGGTGACCCCTAGTTTGACGTCGCTGAATGTGTCTTAGCATAAAGAACAAGAATATATATGGTTTAGGGGTAGGGATCTGTAAGGTTTCGGGAATACTGGGCCTTTCATGAAGTTGTGGGGCATGGCCCCGGCACATCCCGGGGGCCCCCAGGTTGGTGTCACTTAATGCGACTTATCATAAGGAACAAGAATATATATGGTTTAGGGATGGGGATCTGTTAGGATAAGGATATTGGGCATTTTATGAAGTGAAGTGTGTGGGGCATGGCCCCGGCACATCACGGGGGACCCCTAGGTTGGTGTCAATCAATGCGACTAATCATTAGGAACAAGAATATATACGGTTTAGGGGTGGGGATCTCAATGTTTTCTGAGATGAATGGCATTTTATGAAGTTTAGGGGGTGGGGCATGTCCCCAGCACATCCCGGGGGACCCCCAGGTTGGTGTCACTGAATGCGTCTTATCATAAGGAACAAGAATATATATTATTTAGGCGTGGGGATCTGAACGGTTTCTGAGATAAATGACATTTTATGAAGTGGAGGGGCGTTGCGTGCCCCATGAACAACCTTAGGGACCCCCAGGTTGTCATAGCATATGGCTGAGAGAAGTTTCTATGAAAGTTTTGTCAAAATATCTGCACGGACTTGGCAGTAAATGCCATTTTGTCAATTTCAGTGGAAACTCTAAGTTGCCATAGCAACCAAACTAATGAGCCGAATTTCTTAACAAACACAAAACATGTTGAGTAAAATATGTTGAATATTTTCATTACGTCTCAGCCTCATACACCATACGGTTGCTGAGGAGATTATTTTTATTTTTTTTTCTATTTTTTGTTTTTCATTTTGGTTACCATGGCAACCAATACAAATGAACAACATGCAATAAATCATATGGCAGATAGAAGATTGCCTAAGGTACATTTCTATGAAAGTTTTGTCAAAATGTCTGCAGAGGCTAGGCAGTAAATGCCAGTTTTTCAATTTTCCCCATTATAAGTCTATGGAAACTATAAGATGCCATAGCAACCAAACTACTGAGCCGAATCCCGCAAACTTTCAATCCCTTAGCCCAGGGATGCTACAGATAAAATGTGGGCCAAATCGGCCCAGTGGCTTCAGAGGAGATGTCGTTTGAAAGTGTTGACGACGACGCAGACGACGACGACGACGGACAATGTCCATCGGAGCCTTCGGCTCTGGTGAGCTAAAAAATCACAGTACTGACAGTACGGGTAGGTTGATTCTATCTGAGAGTAAGCTGGGAAAATGGTTCAGAACTCACACGTAGCATGTTTAGTTTAACCCTTAAGTTCCTGAACTTGAAGCATACTTTGTTGCCCCTGATCAGATGCCACCCCCTGCGGCGTCTAATAAGGTGCAGGAAAGGCTGTGCTCCGGCTCAAACAAACGCCCTGACGTAATAAGAAGAACAACAACTCGACCGTTACCTAGATTTCTCTGATATGAGCCAGCGCACGACAAAACCTACAACAAGACATGTGCGTCCAGCGAAGAATCAGATCAGCCTGCGCATTTATATAGTATAACCAGAGAATTCTCTTGCTGCATGGAGGAGCATGGGGTCCTTAGCTATCCTTAGAGCGATGGCGAACAGCGAAGACTGATCAGACTGCGCGGATGCGCAGGCTAATCTGAGTCTTCGCTGGGCGCACCTGTCCTTTAATGTAGGTTTTATCGTGCGCTGGCTCATTAATCAGTGATAGTCACGTAGACATCAGCAACGCGAAGCTACTGTGCTAGGTAACTTTGGGTCGACTGACAAACACTCGACCCTTGAAGCTATAATATGAGAACGAATTACAGCCAGAATATAAGAATCTTACATTGGTGTGAGGGTTGGATGAAAAAATCCGTCCCGAGGGTCACTGTCCGGCATCACGAGGCCTGCCGAGTAATGCTGGACACGGATCCCGAGCGACGGATTTTTCTATCCATCCCTCACACCCATGTAGGGTTCTTTGTCTTGCATGAGGTGCAGTGCATTTATCAAACACGCGAGAATATTTGATATTCGACACCAGGGTTAGAACAGAATTTCTATCCCAAGCTAAAACTAGGGATTTCCTTGTCTGGTGTGAAAGAAAATATCAAGTAGGCCTATCGGCTTTGTCTCCAGCGTTTGTTTGCGTGTTTGATTTGATGTTTAAAGTCCCCGTCAACACTATATAGGTCATTTTGGAGGCACTGCTTTCAATTTTGTTGGACTTTTATCCGACATTGAGATGAAATGACATCTCAAGCCCTGTCGCCCAATGAAATCAATAGGTATTTATAAGCTCGCACTACTTTGCCTGGGCAAGCATTGATCCTCTAAGCGGTTTACCAGTACTCGTGTGCGGTCGGATTCAGCTCTGCCTGGAAGCATCATGCAGCCCATTTATTTCTTCAGGCTTTGCCTGGGCAGGCTTAGATCCCTAGGCGGTTTACCAGTACTCGTGTGCGGTCGGATTAAGCTCTGCGTGGAAACATCATGCAGCCCATTTATTTCTTGGGCGGGGGCCGGTGTCTGCAGCATGCATTTGAGCATAGTTTGTTTCATAGAAAAGGGTATTAAATGATATGTGGTGGGTATTTAATGATAAGAAAATGATACCTTAGTCAAGTCTCAATACAACCTTTGCTGTGGGTATTTGGCGAAGCGGTTCTAATCAATACCCACATTCTAGTTTTAATGAGGGCTAACTTGCCGACACTAGCTAGTTCTACGGTGTATTCTTTGCTTCCAAAGGATAATTCTTTTATAGAGTATAATTAACGTCCCTACAAGTGAAGTTAAGAGAATGTGTGGCGGCCGTAAAAAGTCACCCCCTGCCCTTCATCATAGTGTAGTTTTATTAGTGCATAATATTATGTCCTATTGGATCATTGATTCCATTTTTGTGGAGTTTTAAAATATCTGAGGGTCACTGGTGAGGCCTAATTGGCCAAAACTAGCTAGTCTGACCCAGAAAAAGTTGTATACTCCATATTTTTAAGTTCTGCGTTGTACTCCTCGCTTCCAAAGGACAACCCTTTTATAGAACATATTTATGGAGGACCCTCTCCACTATATCCGTTCCTTTGTTTATTTTATAAAATAAATTGTGAAATTCAAACCTACCGTCAGAGTAAAATAACTTTTGCTCGGCAACAGCAGTTTTGTTGACATGCAGTCTGTTAAATTCCGCCAGAATTGCGTCGAAAGGATTCCTTATTATGAGAACAACCTTGTCGTAGTTTCTGCCTATAAATGGTTTCGCATGCGTCTTGATAGCAATCACTTTTGATGTGTCACTTTTACACTCTCCAATGAATGTTTCTCTTACTACACCACAGTATACGCTTCCTGTTGCTATACCTTAAAAGGAATGGGAACACCTTGCACATTTTCCCGCCATTTTTCAAAGGGAGATAATGTTTGCGACTTCCTGTTCGCTTTTCTATAGGCCCTGTCCCACTGAAAAAGGGGTCTACTCTTAAAGAATTTACTCCCCAGGAGCAAATTCTTTCATTTAAGAGTTGGCCAATATTGAAAAGGGAGACAAAAATACCTTGGCAGGAGTTGCCTCCCCTGAAGGTGTTACCATTCCCCTTAAAAGGTAAATGGATTTTACTATATCAAACCATTACAGAAACACGCCATTCAAGTATACAGGTAAAATTTTATCACATAAAAATGAAAATTTTCAGATAAAAAGCTTAATATTTTTCATCTTTCTGCAAAAATATTGTGTGGACAACATAATTTATCGCGAACAAGATATTATATTGTGCGCACATGATAATATCTTATGCACACAAAAAATAATGTTGTCCACACAAAATATTAAGTTGTACAAATAAGATAATTTCTTGTGCGCACAACAGATTAAGTGGTGCGAACAAGATATCTTTTCCGCACAAGATAAAAGCTTGTGCGCGCAAGATATTATCTTGTCCGCACACGATCTATGTGTTGCGCACAAGACATTGTCTTGTGAGGACAAGATAATATCTTGTTCGCACAACTTAATATCTTGTGTTCACAATATCTTGTGTTCACAAGATAATATGTTGTGCGAACAAGATATTATGTTGTCCGCACAAGATAATATGTTGTGTGAACATGATAATATCTTGCCTGCACAAGATAATATCTTGTGCGCACAAGATAATATGTTGTGCCAATAAGATAATATCTTGTGTGCACAAGATATTATCTTGTGCTCACAACTTAAAAACCATGTCCCTTCCCAGGTTCCGTATGTATTGTTAATATCTTTTTATTTTGGTTAGCCGTTTGGCCATTTTGTGGGAAAGAATCTGTCCTTTTCCGGTTGTGACGTTTTCATTATAGTAAAGTTGTTTTATGTTTGTGCTTCTTTCCCTTTGATGTCTTGGGTGGGTGGTGTGAGGTAATGTATCGATTCCTAATCATTGCCTTCACTTCCGTTTTAACGTATAAAATGGGTTAAAGGGACTGGATTCATCTTACTTATCCGCCCCCGCCCATAGGGGCTTGAAGAAATATATCGGCTGCACGATGCCACCATGCAGAGCTGAATCCGGCCCGCACACTAGTACTGGTAAACCGCTTAGAGGATCTAAGCCTGTCCAGGAACCGCGGTGCGAGGCGGACCGTCCATGCAAATAAACCCTATGTGTTTCATTGGGTGACAGGGCTTGAGATGTCATTTCATCTCAATGTCGGGCAAAAGTCCGACGAAATTGGAAGCAACGTCTCCAAAATGACCTTTAAAGTGTTGACGGGGACGTTGAACCTCAAACCAAACAATAATCATCTCACTTATTGGCCGCCACATATTTTCAAGGGAGACAACTTCAAAGACTACTAGCCTGCTCTTTCTACAAGTACTAGCTTTTACAAAAGGTTTGAGTCTACGGTTAGCACGAGTTCGTTTGTGTAGACACTGGTTTGCAAAGTAAAACGACAAATTGTTCATGTGTATGTTGTGTTAGTGTGCCAGTAAATAATATGGAAGTGTATAACAGCCATAGATTTCAGTTAGAAATTTCAGTTTCACATATAAACAAAATTATCAGTCTATCACTTTCAATGACAAAGACTCGTGCGAACGAAACAAAAAACCAGTAGAACCGCTAAATCTACCTACGTTTTCTTTCAGTTCGCACTATAACTCACCCATGCGACATAGTGCATTTTTCACATCTCCAAAATGGCTTTTTTTTCTGAAGAAAATGCTTGATATGTTTGTTATAATGTTCAAAACATAGGTTGAGGGTGCTCGTTAGAACCGCCTCATTGAGGCGGTTCTAACGAGTACCCACAACCTATGTCTTGGAGCAGAAATAAGATAAAAATAATGTTTACCCGTAAACCCCAGTTTTCTCTATATAAAGTGGGGTTTAGTGGGGTCTTCATTTCACGGACTTGTTCACGTGATGTTAACCTTATGGTACAAATCGTCATCCCAGCTAGCCGTCTAACAAAGTTTTTTTAGCTCACCTGTCACGTAGTGACGAGGTGAGCTTTTGGGATCACTTTTTGTCCGTCGTCCGTCGTGCGTGCGTGCGTGCGTCCGTGCGTCCGTAAACAATTTCAAATAAGTATATCTCCAATACCCCATGGCCAATCTTGATCAAATTTCATGTGAATCCTCATCAGGTAGGGGGAAAGGCTGCATAAGGTTTTTGGGCTGATCGGATTGGAATTCTGGTTGCCATGGCAACATATAGCTCCCATAGACTTATAATGGGAAAACATTTAAAAATCTTCTTCTCTGAAACAACAGGGCCCAGAGCTTAGATATTAAGCATGTAGCAAGGGCAAGTGGTCAACTACATAATTCCTGCCAATCATGCCCCTCGGTGCCAAATGGGCCACGCCCTAGGGCCCCTTCGCTCCCATAGACTAATAATGGAAAAAAAGCTTCAAAAATCTTCTTCTCTGAAACCACAGGGCCCAGAGCTTAGATATTTAGCATGTAGCAATGGCAAGTGGTCAACTACATAATTCCTGCCAATCATGCCCCTGGGTTCAAAAAGGGCCACGCCCCGGGGCCCCTTCGCTCCCATAGACTCATACTGGAAAAAAGCTTCAAAAATCTTCTTCTCTAAAACCACAGGGCCCAGAGCTTATATATTTAGCATGTAGCAATGGCAGGTGGTCACCTACATAATTCCTGCCAATCATGCCCCTGGGTTCCAAATGGGCCACGACCCGGGGCCCCTTCGCTCCCATAGACTCATTATGGAAAAAAAAGCTTCAAAAATCTTCTCTGAAACCACAGGGCCCAGAGCTTATATATTTAGCATGTAGCAATGGCAGGTGGTCACCTACATAATTCCTGCCAATCATACCCCTGGGTTCCAAATGGGCCACGCCCCGGGGCCCCTTTGCTCCCATAGACTCATAATGGAAAAAAAGCTTCAAAAATCTTCTTCTCTGAAACCACAGGGCCCAGAGCTTATATATTTAGCATGTAGTAACAGCAAGTGGTCACCTACATAATTCCTGCCAATCATGCCCCTGGGGTCCAAATGGTCCACGCCCCGGGGCCCCTTCGCTCCCATAGACTCATAATGGAAAAAAGCTTCAAAAATCTTCTTCTCTGAAGACACAGGGCCCAGAGCTTAGATATTTAGCATGTAGCAATGGCAAGTGGTAACATATATAATTCCTGCCAATTATGCCCCTGGGGTCGAAATTGACCACACCCCTGGGCCCCTTAGCTCCTATATACTCATAATGGAAAAAAAGGTTCAAAAATCTTCTTCTCTGAAACCACAGGGCCCAGAGCTTAGATATTTAGCATGTAGCAACGGCAAGTGGTCACAAACATAATTCATGCCAATCATGCCCCTGGGTTCCAAATGGGCCACGCCCCGGGGCCCCTTAGCTCCTATAGATTCATAATGAAAAAAAGAAGCTTCAAAAATCTTTTTCTCTGAAACCACAGAGCCCAGAGCTTAGAAATTTAGCATGTAGGAAGGGCAAGTGGTCAACTACATAATTCCTGCCAATCATGCTCTGGGTTCCAAATGGTCCACGCCCCGGGACCCCTTCGCTCCCATAGACTCATAATGGAAAAAAGCTTCAAAAATCTTCTTCTCTGAAACCACAGGGCCCAGAGCTTAGATATGTAGCATGTAGCAATGGCAAGTGGTAACCTATATAATTCCTGCCAATCATGCCCCTGGGGTCGAAATTGGCCACACCCCTGGGCCCCTTAGCTCCTATATACTCATAATGGAAAAAAAGGTTCAAAAATCTTCTTCTCTGAAACCACAGGGCCAAGAGCTTAGATATTTAGCATGTAACAACGGCAAGTGGTCACCAACATAATTCCTGCCAATCATGCCCCTGGGTTCCAAATGGGCCACGCCCCGGGGCCCCTTAGCTCCTAAAGATTCATAATGAAAAAAAAATCTTCAAAAATCTTTTTCTCTGAAACCACAGAGCCCAGAGCTTAGAAATTTAGCATGTAGCAACAGCAAGTGGTCACCTACATAATTCCTGCCAATCATGCTCCTGGGTCCAAACAGGCCACGCTCTGGGCCCCCTTAGCTCCTATAGACTCATAATGGAAAAAAGCTTCAAAATTCTTCTTCCCTGAAACCACAGGGCCCAGAGCTTAGATATTTAGCACGTAGCAACGGCAAGTGGTCACCTACATAATTCATGCCAATCATGCTCCTGGGGTCCAAATTGGCCACGCCCGCGGGCCCCTTAGCTCCCATAGCTCATAATAGAAAAAAGCTTCAAAAATCTTCTTCTCTGAAACCACATAGATATTTAGCATTTAGCAACAGCAAGTGGTCACCTACATAATTCCTGCCAATCATGCCCCTGTGGTCAAAACGAGCCACGCCCCGGGGCCCCTTAGCTCCTATAGACTCATTATGGAAAAAATGCTTCAAAAATCTTTTTCTCTGAAACCACAGAGCCCAGAGCTTAGATAATTAGCATGTGGCAATGGCAAGTGGTCACCTACATAAATCCTGCCAATCATGCCCCTGGGGTCCAAATGGGCCACGCCCCGGGGCCCCTTAGCTCCCCTAGACTCATAATGGAAAAAAGCTTCAAAAATCTTCTTCTCTGAAACCACAGGGCCCAGCGCTTAGATATTTAGCATGTGGCAATGACAAGTGGTCACCTGCAAAAATCCTGCCAATCATGCCCCTCGGGTCCAAATTGGCCACACCCTGGGACCCCCTTGGCTCCCATAGACTCAAAATGGAGAAAAGCCTCAAAAATCTTTTTCTCTGAAACCATAGGGCCCAGAGCTTAGATATTTAGCATGTAGCATTGGCAAGTGATCACCTACATATTTCCTGCTAATCATGCCCCTGGGGTCCAAATGGGCCACGCCCCGGTGCCCCTTAGCTCCCATAGACTCTAAATGGAAGAAAGCTTAAAAAATCTTCTTCTCAGAAACTGTGAAGCACAGAACTTAGATATTTAGTCCAAATTGGCCAAAGCCTGTGGCCCCTTAACTCCAACAAACTTATAATGGAAAAAAGCTTCAAAAATCTTCTTTGAAACCATGAAATACAGACCTTAGATATTTAGTTTATAGCAACACAAAATGGTCACCTACATAAATCCTGCCAACCATGCCCTTTGGGTCAAAATTGGCCAAGCCCCAGGGCTCATTAGCTTCTATAGACTTATACTGGAAAAAAAACTTAAAAAAAAAATCTTCTTTTCCAAAACCATAAGGCACAGATTTTGTTTGATTTGAGGTTTTACATCCCTGTCAACACTGTATAGGTCATTTTGGAGATGTCTCTTCGAATTTTGTGGGACTTTTTACCCGACATTGAGATGAAATTACATCTCAAGCCCTGTCGCCCAATGAAACCAATAGGGTTTATACGCATGGACACCGCTTTGCCTGAGCTTAGATATTTAGTATGTAGCAATGTCAAGTGGTCTCCTACACTAATAATTTTCTGGTACACAGGTGAGCGATATAGGGCCATTGGGCCCTCTTGTTTTAATTGTTGTTGTTGAAAGTGAAAATAAACAATAAAGATATTATATTATGGGAGCAAAGACAAACATAAAGACCTACGATATAAGTTTATTTTGTGGCCATGAGAGCACGCATACGTGTGATAAACTTTAAGAAGCGGTCCGATCAGTCCCATTTTTTCAATGATTAAGACAAAAAAAAAAAAAAATGATTACCAGTCAAAAGAAAATAACAGTCACCAGTCATGATCTTTTCTTAAATGCTTTCGGAGCAACAGTCTACCTTAGACAGACCATGCCCATGGGTGTAGACAAGTAGCTGAAATCCTCTAAACTTGAGTTATGTTTGTTTGTTTGTTTGTTATAGCCCCGCTTTGAAAAAGTGGGGCTATATTGGATTTGCCATGTCCTTCTGTCATTCCGTGATTCCGTTAATTTGTGTTGGCTCCATAACTTTGTATCTGCTTAACATATTTTCATGAAACTTCACACAAATGTTAAACACCATAAGACAATGTGCAGAGCGAAGGAATTATAACTGTGGATTGCCTACTTTTGGAGTTATTGCCCTTTGAACATTTTCCGTAATTCCGTAATTCCGTGATTCCGTTAATTTGTGTTGGCTCCATAACTTTGTATCTGCTTAACATATTTTCATGAAACTTCACACAAATGTTAAACACCATAAGACAATGTGCAGAGCGAAGGAATTATAACTGTGGATTGCCTACTTTTGGAGTTATTGCCCTTTGAACATTGAAAAATGGCAATTTTAATTGTGTCCGCTTCATAACTCGAAAACCGTTTGAGATATTTTTAGGAAACTTCACACAAATGTTAAGCACTATGAGACGATGTGCAGAGCGCAGGAACCATAACTCTGCATTGCTTATTTTTGGAGTTATTGCCCTTTGAACATTGAAAAATGGCAATTTTAACAGTGTCCGCTTCATAACTCGAAAACCGTTTGAGATAATTTCATGAAACTTCACACAAATGTTAAGCACTATGAGACAATGTGCAGAGCGCAAGAACCATTAGCCCCGCTTTGAAAAAGTGGGGCTATATTGGATTTGCCATGTCCTTCTGTCATTCCGTAATTCCGTTAATTTGTGTTGGCTCCATAACTTTGTATCTGCTTAACATATTTTCATGAAACTTCACACAAATGTTAAACACCATAAGACAATGTGCAGAGCGAAGGAATTATAACTGTGGATTGCCTACTTTTGGAGTTATTGCCCTTTGAACATTTTCCGTAATTCCGTAATTCCGTGATTCCGTTAATTTGTGTTGGCTCCATAACTTTGTATCTGCTTAACATATTTTCATGAAACTTCACACAAATGTTAAACACCATAAGACAATGTGCAGAGCGAAGGAATTATAACTGTGGATTGCCTACTTTTGGAGTTATTGCCCTTTGAACATTGAAAAATGGCAATTTTAATTGTGTCCGCTTCATAACTCGAAAACCGTTTGAGATATTTTTAGGAAACTTCACACAAATGTTAAGCACTATGAGACGATGTGCAGAGCGCAGGAACCATAACTCTGCATTGCTTATTTTTGGAGTTATTGCCCTTTGAACATTGAAAAATGGCAATTTTAACAGTGTCCGCTTCATAACTCGAAAACCGTTTGAGATAATTTCATGAAACTTCACACAAATGTTAAGCACTATGAGACAATGTGCAGAGCGCAAGAACCATAACTCTGGTTTTCGTATTTTCTGTGTGTCTGTCTGTGTGTCTGTCTGTGTTTGTTAACAATTTTCGTGTCCGCTCCATAACTTTAAAACCCATTCACATATTTTCATGAAACTTCACACAAACATTAAACACCATGAGATGGTGTGCAGAGTGCAGGAACCATAACTCTGGATTGCCTAATTTTTGAGTTATTTCCCTTTGAATATTGAAAAATATCAATTTTAGCCGTCTTTGCTCGATAACTCAAAAACCGTTTGAGATAATTTTATGAAACTTCACACAAATGTAAAGCACCATATTACGTGTGCAGAGCGCAGGAACCCAAACTCTGGATTGTCTACTTTTTCAGTTATAGGCTTTTGAATATTAAAAAATGGCAATTTTAACTATGTCCGCTCCATAACCGTTTCTGATATTTTCATGAAACTTCAAATAAATGAAAAGCACCTTGAGATTATGTGCAGAGTGCAGGAACCATAACTCTGGTTTGCCTACTTTAGGAGTTATTGCCCTTTGAACATTTAAAAAGGCAATTTTGACTGTGTCGGCTCCATAACTCACAAACCATTTGAGATATTTTCATGACACTTCACACAAGTGTAAAGCACCATGAGACAATGTGCAGAGCGCAGGAACCCTGACTCTGATTTGCCTACTTTAGGAGTTATTACCCATTGAACATTGAAAAATGGAAGATGAAATTTAGTATAAACATGGACATTCTGGTAATGTATCATGCTCATTGAAATGAGGGACAAGGGCTCACAACTCTTAGAGTTTTTCCAGATAATGTAAAATTTTCAACAGTTATTTCTTGTTCATAACTGTTTTCTCTGCAGCTTAAATAACTTTCTTCTCTGACAGCGCTGAAGCGGGGCTATAGTCAGATCCTCTGACAGCTCTAGTTTGATTTGATGTTTAACGTCCCCGTCAACACGGTAAAGGTCATTTTGGAGACGTTGCTTCCAATTTTGTGGGACTTTTACCCGACATTGAGATGAAATGACATCTCAAGCTCTGTCGTCCAATGAAACCAATAGGGTTTATTAGCATGGGCGGTCCGCCTCGCACCGCGGTTCCTGGACAGGCTTAGATCCTCTAAACGGTTTACCAGTACTAGTATGCGGGCCGGATTCAGCTCTGCGTGGAAGCATCTTGCAGCCCATATATATCTTCAAGTCCCAATGGTCGGGGGCGTCTAAACTTGATTTAAACAGTATTTTATTTAACATAAGATGGTTTAGCGCTTCTACACGGGTGGACATCAGTGAAGCTAACGTAATTTTGGGCCCACAACACATCCGGGAACTCTCGCGATAGTTCCTATACTCTAGAACCTGGTAATGGTAAACAAGGGAAAGTTAGGTACCCCTGTGTATTTTGATTTATTGTAGAAGAATGAGAGAATAATATAAAAATTTCGGCAATGCTATTCCATGTGAATATGGTTGACCTTTCTAAGCAGGCCGAAGGAAATATATATAAAAAAAAAATCGTTGCCGAAAGTAGGCGACCGCAACAAAATCGAACACAGGCACAGGGTTCTCTGACTCTCGTTTTATGTCAACACGAGTGAGTGATGCAACTGTTTTGTAAGTTTTCGCTTATAACGAGATATTTTGGCACAAATTCTGGTTATGTCGGCCCTAATTCATCACTAGATGTAAAAATGTTATCAGTTTATGTACTGTCCAGGAGTGATACCAAAATTTTCAGGCGGAGTAGCTCCCACATAATCGCGTCAGCTCCCAAAGCACGCTCTAGTTTCCACGCATCCATCATGCCATTACCCGGAGAGTTGTTAGATCATATTATATGTCGATTTAAACCATCCGGCAACCGTTAGCATAATATGGATGACTCATTGTTACAAGAATGGCATAAAACAGGTTTTTAATGCAAAGCAATTGTCTAATAGAGCGAAATCCCCTGATGTCACACACCTGGTCACACACCTCGTCTATGCCCCCCCCCCCCCCCTCCCCCGCCCACCTGGTCACACTCCTGGTCTATGGCCCCCGCCGATCGGGGCTTGAAGAAATATGTGGGCTGCATGATGCTTCCACGCAGAGCTGAATCCGACCCGCGCACGAGTACTAATAAACCGCTTAGAGGATCTAAAGCGGTGAGTGTCGGACCGTCCATGCTTATATAAACCCTGTTGGTTTCATTGGACGGCAGGGATTGAAATGTCATTTCATCTCAATGTCGGGTAAAAGTCCCACAAAATTGGAAGCAACGTCTCCAAAATTACCGGGGACGTTAAACCTCAAATCAAATCAAACAAACAAACACCTGTTCTATATTAATCGAGGGATACTGCGGACCGTATCATTAGAAAACAAAGGGAATTTTAGAGATTTCAAACCGCGATATAACTGTGAAGAATCAAAGCGCCAAAGGCACTGAAATGACAGATTCTATGAGAAAATCATAACACTATGAAAACTTACAGAAAACCTTACTTAAAAGATCTTAAAATTTAGAAAGGTAGTTCTGCAAATTCCAATATATGATATGTTTGCAGATGACTATAGGCCGTTGGTATTGTGAAACGCCATTCGATGTTTCAAATTTTTGAAAGAAACTATTTACGTTTTCAAAACCAAACATTAAAATTCAAGTTTTAACAATACTACTGTCCATAAGTAACAGTTTTTGTCTGGTCGGTTGTGGACATCTCTATTCTGAATGTTCTTAATGACACAACGCTGCGTTCGCTAACTACATGCAATAGTTCGCCACACAACTACGCTTATTTCACCCGATATGTCATGCACTATTACGCACGCGTCGCCTCGGCATACCTTACACCTGTACGTCGAAACGCCCGGAAACGACCTTCGGCGTGATTCACGCTGAAGTGCGATTTGTCACTGAAACGCACATGTCAGTCGCTTAGACGCCAATTTACGTATTTCATCCACTAGCGTAAGTGTTCAATACTTTGTCGATGCGTTAACTTGGTCACGACAGGGACGTACGTCTAGCTCTCAAACGTGCATCACATAAAGGCGACGGTCAGTGTCAGTGCTTATTAGTCGGTAGTTGAGATCCCTTGTTTATCTACAGGTACAGTGTAGCAGCTGCCGGTGGAAATCTGTTTCGCGCATGCGTCTGACGGTTGAATCGATCTTGACGTACTGACGTCGGTCTTCCGCTACGTCGACGTCCACTAGCTATAGCGTCTTCTGTATATATTAAGGTGCCGCTCCAATAGACGATAGATCAAACACATGTGGCACCCAAAATCAGAGTCAATGCTATCCGCTTTCCGACCAGCTTCTAACTGTCCAGGGGCACGCTTACGATCCTTTGATGAAAAATGTTGCAATACGCTCTGACTTAATGCTTTTTGAGAACAAATTTCAGTTTCTTCTTTTCTAGGCACGACCTTACATTACACATCAAACGTTTGATCCTGAACATGTGGTTTCAATCTGTACTGGTGTGAATCAGGTGCACAGGATCAACGTGGCCGGACTGGTAAACAGACGTCACGGTTTAGCTTAAGGGCATGGTGCCTAAGCGTGTTGTAATCGTTTGGTTTCAGAATCAAAAGGTCTAGGTTGGAGTAGTAGTCCTGGGTTGAGATTTAAACCGTTTCATTTAACTCTGAAATTCCAAACAAATAGTGCAGATTTTGATAAGAAGACGCGTTCTGCAGCGTCTGATCTTGGTCTACACTGTTTGCCAAGCTCATCTTGTTATTCCAGGATAACCCTCTTCAGTCTTATTGAATACCCTGATCTCACTGCGGGTATTTTCTACAAGACAAAAGTTATTCTGACAAGTCAGTGATAGTCACGTAGACATTAGCACTGAAGCGCTTTTCTTATTAGCAACTTCGGGTCGAATGCCAAAAAATCAACCCAAACATATCCGCGTCGTTTGTCAGTGTTGGGTACATGCAAGTGTTATCTGTAAAATCTCCACATGAATCAAATGTTTGATCTGGCAAACAATGTAAATTCAGATCAAACGCCACAGAACAGGGTGCTGATCTTGTTCTACACTTTTTTGCATTAGTTAAACGAATCAGTTCAAGTCCCCGTTAATGACCAGCCTGTATTTGGAGACAATCGGCATGAGTGTTGTCAGGGCTTTGGTTTATTCACGGCCTTGAGGTTCTGGAGTGCACTCTTCCATCACTGAAGTTGGGCTCGTCCATTCTGCTAAATATATGGCACCTAGAATTAAATCACAGGACCTACACTAATTATCTGTACCATATTCCAGGGTTGAAAGGGACAGCCTTTCTTTCCAATTTCTCCACGCAAAGTCAATATACACCTAAGTTGTAATTGACCTAAACTTGACCTCGAAAGTCAGAAAGAAAACCCATTAATATTCTTGTCTGCAGCTGACCTGGTCCAACGGCAGGCTGTTCTTTAAGGATTAAATATTGACAGCACGGATAGAAAACAGTGTAAAATCTGAGCAGACTGCTGAGGAGACGCCGCATTGATCTGGGTATACAGTCGTCGTCAAATCCGTGGCATGATGCAGCTGATTCATATGAAATGCTGAATCGTAGGATAAAATCGTCAACTTGTCTGCTTCAAAACTTTGTATTACACTTACAGGATAACTAATACGCTTGTACAAATTTGATTACTGCGCCAAACCGGACTACATTTTGTGCGGACTCATATTTCTATGGCGGTCAAAGCCGGAAGAACTGAAGCCTGGATTACTTTAAACGTGCAGCACAGCAAGAATAAACAGATGGAATCTGTCATTAAAAATAAAAACCTCCCCTAATTGTCATTTTCTACTAAATTATACATCCAGCCATCGATTTCTAATACCATTTTATGACTTTTGATATGTCGAAGTAAGCAAATCTTGAATATATCGTCAACAAAATCTAAACGACACTTGAATAAAATCGGCATTTTTCTCAGTATGTATCCAAATGAAATAACTAATAAATTATTTGAACGACTTTTGAACGAATTTGTCCGATGCCTGTAAGAATTTGAATGTGGAATAGGATCGCCGAAATTTTATATTAATCCCTCATTCTTCGACAATAAATCAAAACACACAGGAGTACCTACCTTTGTTTACAATTTTCAGGTCCTAGATTCTCAAATAGTTTATAGCAATATTATCGTCGAGCATAGCTAGACCTGTATGCACGAGTATTCTTTTTATCATACATGTTTCATTCAAACACATCAGTCTGTTTGTGATCATTACTTGATTTCATATATTTTTAACATTCTATGCGATCATTCCCTTATTTTGCTCCAAATATTGACGTGGCCCGGGTAACTATCCGATAACATAGCGGTTTCATTGAGTACCCACAAGTCATATTTCTTACATGTGATGGATAGGAGGAATTATAGATCCTAAACCACAGGCACACGTCGCGAGGGCAATGTCAAATCAACGTCGGTGCAACGTCATGACGTTGCACCGACGTTGATGTGACGTTGCATAAAGGTAATGAAGTTGTACAGACGTTGATGTAACGTCACAATTACGCCATGTGCCTGCTGGGTAAGTAATATAGTGCGACAAGTTAATTTACAACTTATTGGAGAAAGTATATTCTTGCACACCAGACAAGGAAATCCGTGATTTTACCCTGGGATAAAAATTTATGTTCTGACCCTGGTGTTCCGATCCAAAATCGAATATTATCGCGTGTTTGATAAATGCACTGGTTGATTACGACCTCGTATGCGCCGTCGTTAAGGTTGACGTCACAGCACGTTACGTGGCGACACTAAACATTCCTGCAGTGTCATCACCCTATGGCGGACAACGGTAACCGAAGTAACCGTAGAATTAAAATCCGCGCTAAGGAATGGAAGCTATGCAAGAAAAAGAATCCTATATGGGTGCCAGAGCAAAAAAAAAAAAAAAACGGAGTGGCTATTTGCAGTCAACTGCAAATAGCCAAAAAACGTTGAAATGGCTATTTGCAGTCAACTGCAAATAGCCAAAAAACGTTAAAATGGCTATTTGCAGTCAACTGGGGGGGCAGATGTCCATACCAAAAATAAGCTCTGGGGGGCAAATATCTGGGTCGCATTTTCAACTGGGGGGCAAATGTCCATTTTCAGATTAAGTCATTGGGGGGCAAACGTCCTGGGGGGGGGGGCTAACGTCCGGAGACCGCCAACCCTACCTTTGCAAACAATATATATTCAGATCAGGAAGCCATCTGATCAGGATCTACAGTGTTTGTCATGAAGAAGTGAACTGAATAAATACAGTAAATGGAGTAATGTCATTCTTTGATATGGGCGTGGCTAAAATAATTGTAATTGTTGTGGTATTTAACACTTAATGCTTTTTAAGACAAACGCTTCCTTTGGAAACAATGTCGATTTAGATCAGGAAGTCATCTGATCAGGATCTGCAGTGTTTGTTATGAATTTTTGAATAGAATGCAGAAAACCATTTTTTTTTAAATAATGTATGGGTTGCATATACTGAGTGATATCAATTGTCACTGAAAATTTAAAGCCTTTGTTTTAATTTTTTGGAGCAATATTCACTCGTTGTGTCATTATATTTTTCTCGACTGTTTTAACCCCTTAAGATGCCAATCACAACAATTGTCATCTGAGTTGCTGTGTGCTGATTATATTAAAAAGTCATTGTTGAAAACAGTGTGGATCCAGATCAAACTGCTGGGAACAATCTGATCGGGGTCCACACTGTTTGCTTGTATGCCTAAATATTCTTTTAGACTGCAAAAAAATGTGAAATAGATGAGATACGCAGCCGACATTTTCAGATGCAGTTTTTCTTAGCACCTCAAGGGTTGAATTAATAAATGTCATCAATAGGATTATAATATCTTTCAATAGGATTACAATGGATATGCGGTCAACATTACAGCCCCGGGGGTCTCCACACACCTTTATACAAACACAATTGTATAATGAACCACACCATGAGAAAAACTGCCTTTGCGAAGATCTGCTCAAATAACATGTACTGATTATGCATAAAGAGTTTCCTATTTTCCTATGTGACCCTTAGCCCCCGCCCATAGGGGCTTGAAGAAATATATGGGCTGCATGATGCTTCCACGCAGAGCTGAATCCGGCCCGCACACTAGTACTGGTAAACCGCTTAGAGGATCTGAGCCTGTCCAGGAACCGCGGTGCGAGGCGGACCGTCCATGCTAATAAACCCTATTGGTTTCATTGGGCGACAGGGCTTGAGATGTCATTTCATCTCAATGTCGGGTAAAAGTCCCATAAAATTGGAAGCGACATCTCCAAAATGACCTTTACAGTGTTGACGGGGGCGTTAAACCTCAAATCAAACGAAATCCTATGTGACCCATATTAAAGAAACCACCGAAAGAAAAGATTTATCAATACAACATTGACTGGCTCATATTTACAGAATTTGAATTTTGACATGCACGTTTATATCACACATATACTGAAACTTTTACCACCAAAAGTGGAGGTTTTCAGATACTAAATTTTGATATCTTTCATACTCCTGCTCAAAACAGACCTTAGATATTTAGTATATAGCAACATAAAATGGTCGCCTACATAAATCCTGCCAAACATGCCCTTTGGGACAAAATTGGACACGCCCCAGGGCTCATTAGCTCCTACTTGACTTATACTGGAAAAAAGTTCGAACATCTCCTTCTCGGAAACCATAAGGCCGAGAGCTTAGATTATTAGCTCACCTGACGAAGGTCATGGTGAGCTTTTGTGACTGTGAGATGTCCCGGCGTCGTCGTGCGTCGTCCGTAAACTTTTCTTGTTAACACTCTAGAGGCCATAGGTTTAGTCAAATCATGATCAGAATGATTATCATGACAATATCTCGGTAGGATTTGAATATGGGTCATGTCGGGTCAAAAAGTAGGTCAAAACGTCAAATAATAGAAAAACCCTGTTAATACTCTGGAGGCCACAATTTGAGTCCAATCCTCACCAAACGTGCTCAGAATGATCATCTCGACAAAACCTATGTCAAGTTCGAAAATGGATTATGTCAGGCTTAAAAGTAGGTTAGTAGGTCAAATCATAGAAAAACATTGTTAACACTCTAGAGGCCACAACTTTGGTCCAATCATCATCAGTCTTGCTCAGAATGATCATCATAACAATATCTAGGTTAGGTTCGAATATGGGTCCTGTTGGGTCAAAAAGTAGGTCAGCAGATCAAATCATAGAAAAACCTTGTTAATACTCTAGAGGCCACAGTTTTGGTCCAAATATCATTCGACTTGCCCAGAATGATCATCATGATAATATCTAGGTCAAGTTCGAATATGGGTCATGTCGGGTCAAAACGTAGGTCAGTAGGTAAAATCGTAGAAAAAAAATCTAGTTAACACTCTAGAGGCCACAGTTTTGGTCCAATCATCATCAACTTGCTCAGAATGATCAGCATAATATCTAGGTTAGGTTCGAATATGGGTCCTGTTGGGTCAAAAAGTAGGTCAGCAGATCAAATCAAAGAAAAACCTTGTTAACACTCTAGAGGCCACAGTTTTAGTCCAATTATCATACAGGCCAGCTCTTTATCGTCAAAGGGTTCCACCCCCACTCCCACCCCCACACACACCATGCGTCATTGTTAGTAAGGCTGAACCCGTTCGTCTCTGTCTGGTGCAGTAGGACCTGACCCTCAATGTCACAAGGTGCCCTGATAGTGACATACAAGTCAGCTCTGTATTGTCAAAGCGAACCCCACCCCCCCACCCCAACCCCCCCCCCCCCCCACACACACACAAACGCATCAAGAGTCACTGTTTGTTAGACTGAGCCTGTTACTAGGACCTGACCCTCAATGTGTCCACAAGATACCCAGATAGTGACATACAAAGTCAGCTCTGTATCGTCAAAGGGATCCACCCCCACCCCGCTTTCACCTTCAGCATGAGGCATTGTTAGTTGGACTGAGCCTGTTCATCTCCGTCTGGTGCACTAGGACCTGACCCTCAATGTCCACAAGGTGCCCAGATAGTGACATACAAGTCAGCTCTGTATTGTCAAATGGATGGATACCGCCCCTCCCCCTCCTTGTCACCATGAATTATTGTTAGTTAGTTAGAATGAGCCCATTCATTTCCGTCTGGTGCACTAGGTCCTGACAGGTGCCCAGATAGTGACATACAAGTCAGCGCTGACTTCTTCCTAAAAAAGAAAACGATCTTGAAGGAATGTTCCATGAGTGCCACTCTGACAATTTTCCAGTCCAGAAAAAAAAACATAACCCTTGAAATGACTTAAGTTCCTAAATAGCTAGATTAATTTTGAAATAATTTCACAGAAATGTTCCTTGGGCCACTGTCAGCCAAAAATTGTTCAAACCGTCCACTCCATCTTATATTACCTGCCATAAGGATCGGCTGTGCGATCCAGGGCCATCATGGCCCTCTTATTTGAATGAAGATGATGTATATTTTCCTTATTTCTAGTCTAAACATAGATTGAATGTGCTCGTTAGAACAGACTCAATGAGGCGGTTCTAACGTGTACCCACAATCTATGTGTTTGCACCAAAATAAGGAATGCTAATAATTACCCCTTAATCCCCGCTTTTCTCTATATAAAGTGGGGTTTAGAGGAGCCATAATTTCATGGACTTGTTAACCTGATGCGAAGAGCACACAACGAAGACTATGAATAGATAGCGCGGATGCGCAGACTGATCTGAATTTCGATGGGCGCACGTGTAAATGGCAGGAATATAAAATGACTGCAAATAGCCATTTTATCGTTTTTTGGCTATTTGCAGTTGACTGCAAATAGCCATTTTAACGTTTTTTGGCTATTTGCAGTTGACTGCAAATAGCCATTTTAACGTTTTTTGGCTATCTGCAGTCGACTGCAAATAGCCATTTTAACGTTTTCTGGCTATTTGCAGTTGACTGCAAATAGCCATTTTAACGTTTTTTGGCTATTTGCAGTTGACTGCAAATAGACTCTTCCAAAAAAAAAAAAAAAAAAAAAAAAATCTTTAAACGACAACTTCTCCTGTACCCAAGTGCCAATATCATTGAAACTTCATAGGTGACCCTCTATCAAAATAGCTAAAACGGTTCCACTCCAATGAGCAAAATGGCCACCAGAGCTAACAATAGAAAAGCATAATAAATATGCTTCAAACCCCAATTTGGCTCACTAACAAAATAGCTAAAAACATTCCGTTCTGATGAAAAAGACAGCCGCCAGAGCTAAAACAGAACAATCTTCAAACGTTAACTTCTCCTATACCCTTGGGCCAATTTCATTCAAACTTCAAACGAATGCTTCTTATGTCAACCCACTATCATTATAGCTAATTGGCTCCGCACAGATGAGCAATATGGTCACCAGAGCAAAAAGTAGAAAAAATGTCAACGGTTTGCTTTAAAAGCGAACTCCTCCGAAACTCTTGGGTCAAAGTTTGATTAAAAAAAAAATCGTTGGCCTTTTATACAGAAGATTCGATGGATTTGGTAATATGGCAGCTTGGCATATAGTCAAAACTGTTGCCTCTCGGTATTGTGCACGACCTGATGCACTGTTGCCCTTGGCCTTCGGCCTCAGGCAATAGTTCCTTGGCATTTGGCCTCAGGCGATAGTTCCTTGGCATTTGGTCTCAGGCAATAGTTCCTTGGCATTTGACCTCAGGTAATAGTGCATCGGGTCGTCAACAACCCCTCGGGGCAATAGTTCCTTGGCATTTGGCCTCAGGTATTAGTGCATCGGGTCGTCCACAGCACCTCGGGGCAATAGTTCCTTGGCATTTGGCCCCAGGCAATAGTTCCTTGGCATTTGGCCTCAGGTAATAGTGCATCGGGTCGTCCACAGCACCTCGGGGCAATAGTTCCTTGGCCTTTGACCCCAGGCAATAGTTCCTTGGCCTTCGGCTCGGGCAACAGTGCATCAGGTCGTCCGCAGTACCTCGGGGCAATAGTTTTGGCTGTAGTCCAAATTGCCATGAAATAACTGTATACTATTACCCTGCCAGGCTGAAGTAAAAAATATCACCCTCGGGGTAATAGTAAAAGAATATCACATCTGCGAAAAAGGGCGCTTATCAGAAAAGATGGCAAAACACTATACCGCTACATCCGGGTAACTGTTACGGGTTCAAATCAATGGTGTTTGTATGGCTCAGACGATAGAAGAGGTTTTATGTTTCATTTTTTTTGTATATTATTTGCAGATATTTACGGAACCCGGGAAGGGACATGATTTTTTATTTTTGTTATGTTGTGCGAACAAGATAATATCTTAAGTGGACAAGATATTATCTTTTTCGGACAACATAATATCTTGTTCGCACAACATATTATCTTGTGCGCACAAGATATTATGTTGTGCAAACAAGATAATATGTTGTGCGAACAAGATAATATTTTGTCCGCACAAGATATTAAGTAATGCAAAGAAGATATTATCTTGTCCGCACAAGATAATATCTTGTTCGCACAACTCAATATCTTGTTCGCACAACATATTAAAAAAAAATATGTCCCTTCCAGGGTTCCGTAGATATTCCATCACGGGATTATCATTGAATCTATGCGGAATATATTGTTTATGTTATGTGTTGCCTGCAGGCGTATTATTTAGCTTCTTCATATCTATAGTCAGTAACAAAAGGAAAAAGGAAAATATGTGCCAAGTGTGATTATTCCGATTAAACTCATCACGCAAACTAGTCAGTGAAATTAAGACCCCGCCATACCACACGTTATATAGAGAAAACTTGGGTTTACGGGGGTATACATTATTTTTCTCATTTTTACTCCAAGACATAGGTTGTGGGTATTCGTTAGAACCGCCTCAATGAGGCGGTTCTCAAGAGCATCCACGACCTATGTTTGCAGTATTTATAAGAAAAATATCACGGATTTTCATCAGTTTATTTATTTTATTTAGTTTTTCATTGCTGGAATTAATGAGGGGTTCTTTTATTTTTAAAGTTATTGTAACAAAAATCATTGAAAATATTTGTAACCCCAGTTGGCTCTTCTTTATACAAATCTCCACTTTTTTCAAATTGTGAAAAATGATATGACCATGCTATTTTCTCAGGTGCAGCCCGGGCTACTTTTTTCAGTTACAGTATATCACCGAAGTAACGTATGAAATAAGAAAAAACATTAGGAAAACATGTCCGTAAGAAATAATGGCGTCCAACATGGTGTCAGAAAATGATAAATATTAGGTAAAAATTATAACATCTTTATTATTTCTGCTTTCAACATAGATTGTAGGTGCTCGATAAAACCGTCACAATGAGGCGGTTCTAACGAGTACCCACAAAGTATGTTCTTGAGCCAAAATAAGGCAGATAATGTAAACCCTCGTAAACCCCACTTTTCTCCACATAAAGTGGGGTATAGGGGGGTCTTCGTTTCACGGACTTGATATCGTGATGATTACGCGAATAATGCATCGAGTTTTTTGAAAACATCAGAATTTTCAACACACTCGATGAAATATTTTGGTATTCACATAAAAAAGAAGAAAAGAAAAAGAAGAAGAAGTAAATATCATAAGTATATTTACCTGACATCTGTTCAATCAAATGTCGCACCCAAGTGTTTCCTGATCCCGGGAAGCTTGCAAGAGCAACCTGAAATGGTAAAGAAGTACATCTAGCTTTAGCAGTGAAGTCTTGATTAATAAATCACAGTTTTGCGGTAAGTTGGAAAGTAGATCAAATAACGAGCGTGAGTGATTTGTCTACTTACAAAATGACCGACAATTTTTTTATTACTCAACAATTCACGCACTAGAGCTGGTCTATTTCGATTCTAAGACACTAAAAATCAACAATTTTTTATTGTTTCCTGCAAATTCTCTAAAACTTTCTCCATTGTTATAGGAAATCCCACCAGTAGTAAATCCAAGATGGCGGACATCGCAATTCAGCGAAGGCAAGCGCGAAAGGGGTACATATTTTTGCTTACGGGGTATATGGAAAATAATTGCCCTTGCGCTGGCCAATCAAAAGCCTTGAAATTTCTTTGAGGATATTTGATTTTTTTTTTCAGTGATATTTGGGGCGATAGCCCAATAGTATTCAAAAGAGTGACTTTGGCAGTACTTTTGGAATTACTACATACGACCTAATCACAACCAAGAGACACCGTGAGAAAATATAGCCCTATATTCGAACGGTGAATTTCATTTTTCCAGAGCATAAACCTTTACAGAAGGTATTTACGGAACCTGATACAAGTATAGCTTTTACAAAAAGCTAGGTCTACGCTTATTTAAATTTATGATTTTTTTTTTTTTTTTTTTTTTTTTTTTTGGTTTTGGTTTTACGGCCCTATCAAGATTATTTCACTCATATTGAGCCGATCGTTAATCAGAGGTGGGCGAAAACCGGAGTACCCGGAGAAAAACCACCTGACCTTCCGTTGCAGAACTTGGCGTCTCACATGTGACCCGAGCGAGGCTCGAACCACAGCGGTGAGAGACCTAATGATCAAGAGTCAGCGCTCTCAACCACTAGGCCACGGAGGCCAGTCATTAAATTTATGAAATCTGAGTGATAGCCCAGAAATGTGTTTCGCATCTGATCAGTGCCTGGATTTGCCGTCAAAAATAGAACAAGAGGTCAATGATGGACCTAATTCGCTCACCTGAGTCAAGTTGTATTATCTTTTAATGATGTTTTTATTTTTGTCTATGTGCTATTTGTTCAATGCAGCAGAACCATTTAAGAACTTAGGTGGAGATTTTGTAAATTTTCTCTTAAATTCAGTCACTGTGTTCAAAGAATGTGGATTCTCGGCATCAAAAACGCCTCAAGTGTGGAAAAGCATGGGACTGAACCCACGAAACTTGGTTTATTAGGCAAGTAGTTTAACCATTTCACCATAGAAGCTTCTAACACTCATTTTCTGATAACATGAAATTGTGTTAGTTTGCACTGGAGTTTTTGTATTTGAATATAAATGACGTTAAGTTTTGTTTTTGGAAATAATGACATTAGATTTGCGAGCATAAACACTTAAGTTCGTTATGAAGTCAGTTTTATTTTGGGAAACAATAGCATATTTCAAAGCACTGACAGCACTGGTGGGCAAATCGTGTCGGAATGTAGGCTAGGAAAATGATCCTGAATTGCGGTATAGACTGTTTACATTTCGTTTATTACTTGTACATTTCTGTACTGTAAGCAAAATGTGTCAATTCCGATTGGACGCCATATTCTGCAGCATCTGACTCAAAATTTCCTGTACTGTAAGTAACAAAGTAGACTTTGATCAGACAGAGGCCATATTCTGTGGCATCTGTTCTAAGTCTACACTGTTTTGTCAACCTCAACCCCTAATACGGAAAATGGCAGAACCTTTTACAAACAATGTAGGCCCAGATCAAACGTCAAGTTCAACAGCATCTTATCTGGGCCTTCACTGTTTGCCAATCCGGGGTTGCCAGTATCCCATTCTAAGTTTTCGGCACAAACTGGGTTAAAATGATGTAATTTTATTCCTATAAATTCACAAACTGAATGTAAGTGTAAATCTTGATCAGATGGCTTCTTTAGAAGCCAAGAAGCCATCTGATCAGAATCTACATTGTTTGAAAGATAAGGCATATCCAGGCTCAGCAGGGTAAGGGTTAATCTGTTCGTTTGTGTTGAGCTTTACATCCATGTCAACACTATTTAGGTATGTCAATACTATATGCCAGCTTGATTCTTTTCTGTGCCTTGGCTCAGAATTCATTTATTCATTTATTAATACTGTAATTAAATCTCTATAAGTGTATCTTGCATCACTGTTGTGTCCAACTGATATTGGCTCACAGTTGGACAAGGCCTACTGTCCTTGCTGAAAGTATGGGTAGAGGGGGAAATGTTATTTCTTCTGTTTCTATATACACTTCCTTCCATTCATTTGCTTCTTCTCCTCTGTCCCTCACTTTCATATCCTCTACTATCTCTCCTACCTCTTTTCTCCGTTTCTCTGAGAGGACACAAAATGACCCACAGTCAAATCTTTAGTTCATAGAGCTGTAGATACGGTGGGTATTTAGTGGTACATTAGCTAAAGTCTCCCTTATTTTTCGATAAAACTGTATGGTGTGTATATATTCATTAAGAGCAAGGTGGTTTTATTAAATACCCACAACATATGTTTTATTGATAAGGAAAATTATCCTTTAACTATCAACATATACCCACATTATCTACATCACTCCATCCAAAATAAACAGTTTTTGGTGCTGATTCTGTATACTGCAGCGCAGATCCTTAAGCCACCTATATTATTTTCAAGAGCCTAATGGTAATCTAGCCCATGTTTGCAGCTCTGTTTATAACAAGGTCAAACACCTGGGTCCTAACCGCTAAGTGACTTCTATTATACAATGAGAGCCAGAGTCACTGCACAATTTAATATGTATACCTTCTGGCATAACAATATTAGTCACTTGACAGTTTGTTTTGAGTCCTACTGATTCATATCATATTATGCAAGCAGTGACAGAGCTATGTATAATAGTCTATCTTTAACTGCCTGTTGATATTTTGACAGGTCTAAAACCTTGTTGTTTTTATATAAATGTACAATTTCAAAGAGTGATTAAGATGTTTCTGTTTAACCCTTCAGAAGTATCTTCTGCTTTGTGTTGGCTGGTTACTTTAAAGTCATTATTGCAAACAGTGTGCATCCAGATCAGACTGGTCCTCTTATGCCCTTTTTGTTTAAATTGAGATTTAACGTCCCAGTCAACACTATTTAGGTCATTTTGAAGATGTTGTATCCAATTTTGTTGGAATTTTACCAAACACTGAGAAGACATCTCAAGTCCTGCCTTCCAATGAAACCAATATAGTTCATGTACATAGATGGTCCAAATTGCACCACCTTGCCTGGGCAGGCTAGACCTAAAATAATAATATACAACAGCCATTGTGTTCAGCAAGGGAAACCATTTTAGCAGCTTTGGTAAAAGGTCACCCAAGGAACATTTCAGTAAAATTATTTCGAAATCTAGCCACTGGCCTAGGAGAAGCTTCATCTAAAGGTCTTTTCTATTTTTAACTCTGGTGGTCATTTTGTTCATTGGAATAAAACCATTTTCGCAAGTATGGATGAGGGTCACCCTATGAACATTTCTGCAAAAGTATGGCAGCCATTTTGTTCAGCAAAGCAGAACCGTTTTAGCAATTTTGGTAGAGGATCAGCCAAGGACTGTCTCTGTGAAATTATTTCGAAATCAGGCCATTGGCCTAGAAGGAGATGTCGTTTAAAGGTTTTTTCTATTTTAGCTCTGGTGGCCATTTTGTTCAGCGGAGTAGAAACATTTTAGCAATTTTGGTAGAGGGTCACCCGAGGAACATTTCTGTAAAATGATTTCGAAATCGGGCCATTGGCTTAGGAACAGATATCATTTAAAGGTTCTTCTATTTTTATATCTGGTGGCCATTTCGTTCAGCAGAGCAAAAACATTTTAGCAATTTTGGTAGAGGGTCACCCAAGTAAAAATTTTATGAAATTATTTTAAAATCGGGACATTGGCCTAGGAGAAGATGTCGTTTAAAAGTTTTTCTAGTTTTAGCTCTGGCGGCCATTTTGTCCAGCAAAACGAAACCGTTTTAGCAATTTTGGTAGAGGGTCAGACAAGGACCCTCTCTTTGAAATTATTTTGAAATCGGGCCATTGGCCTAGGAGGAGATGTGATTTAAAGGGTTTTTTTCTATTTTTAGCTCTGGAGGCCATTTTGTTTAGCCATGCAGAACCATTTTAGCAATTTTGGTAGAGGGTCACCCGAGGAACATTTCTGTGAAACGATTTTGAAATCCGGCCATTGGCTTAGATATCGTTTTAAGGTTTTTCTATTTTTAGATGTGGCGGCCATTTGGTTCAGCAGAGCGGAACCATTTTAGCAATTTTGGTAGAGGGTCACCCAAGGAACATTTCTGTGAAATTATTTTGAAATCGGGACATTGGCCTAGGAGGAGATGTTTAAATGTTTTTCTATTTTTAGCTCTGGCAGCCATTTTGTTCAGCGGAGCAGAACCATTTTAGCAAGTTTGGGAGAGGGTCACCAGAGGAACATTTCTGTGAAATGGTTTTGAAATCCGGCCATTTGCCTAAGAGGAGATGTCATTTAAAGAAATTGTTGACGGACAGACGGACGGACGACGGACACAAAGCGATCACAATAGCTCACCTTGAGCACTTCGTGCCCAGGTGAGCTAATAAAAAACGAAAAGATAGGCCTGACACCCCTTATATGTCAAATGGACTTTTCCAGCATATAACAATGGAAGAGTTCACTAGCATACATTGGGTTAATTGCAGCTATTGATGGTGTTGTTTCCCATTAGTAGAAATAATGGCGTCCAACATGGTGTCAGAAAATGATAAATATTAGGTAAAAATGATAACATCTTAATTATTTCTGCTCTCAACATAGATTGTGAGTGTTCGTTAGAACCGTCTCAATGAGGCGGTTCCAACGAGTACCCACAATCTATGTTTTTGAGCAAAAATGAAGCATATAATGTATACCCCCGTAAACCCCACTTTTCTCTAAGCAGGGGGTTTCGGGGGGTCTTCGTTTCACGGACTTGTTATCGTGATGTATCATTACCAGGAATTCTCGTACTACAGGAACTGTCACTCAGATTACCGATATCCCATATTTGATTGACATCAGTTAATTCCCTTAGACCGTAGTCGAGATAGCGTCGTTTATCTGTGTTGATAGTGTGTAGTAAGAGTTTCACACCTCCCGGTTTATAGTTACAATACACAACCAATCTGTGTTCTATCCATTGCCTTGTTAAAATTAGTATGAATATACATTGTAAATTTTGCCACCGAAAATTTCAAGATGAAAAACTCTGATATTTTATATAAAAAGGAATGTTTTGCTAACGGATGACCAGGTGTTTTGTCCTCGATATAAATTAAATATTCATTGCCGGGCCGTTAATCCAAAATTATAGGGAAATAAAAATAGATCACGTTTATACATGTGTAAATATATTATTTCTTTTTATATATATTTCATGGGTATATTCATGTAATTTTGTTCCTTACTATATTGTGGCCCTTGGTAAACAATAAAAAGAAACATAATGATGACAATATATCAGAAAATTTATTTAATGAAATTCAGCGTATAGTAATGACATGCCATTTATAAAGCTCTGGCGTCTATATATAGTGAGGACTGTTGCGCCGTAAAACAATTATGTATCCGAACATAGGCCCTAGTAGACACGGTGGCGTATGTTTGGAATTCAGCTTCGACACAGGATTTCAAATAATGTGGTAGTTTTTTAAGGTGAAGACAAGATCAGCCTGCATGTTTACTGATTCAATAACGGTTCTATGAATTGCATTGCTTCCGCGTACCAAAGTCTCTGATCAGACTGCACTTGCTTAAGCGCAGTCTGATCTCAGTCTATGCTAGTCGCCAAGGCCACATTGTTCAAAATCACGTCGCGGCCTTTTTTTTTTTTTTTTTGGTATGGAAAATTCATTTTAAATAACCATATACATGTGTGAAGACCTAATTTTACATGGGTGTTGACTTATTTCTGAAGCCGGCCTCGGTAGCTCAGTCGCATGCGCGAATGACTTGTGATCAGGAGGATGCGGGTTCGATACCTGCCGGACACGGCTATATTCTTTCGTGGAAACTGATCATGAAAACTACTCTACATTCATTCTCTTTCTTCCACTGTTTCAAAAGGGCAGCTATGTTTCAAACAGAAGAATTTGCGACATACTGGCTAATCGTACTCAGTAGAAAAGTGGGGATAGGTAAACTGACAAGCTCGATATGACCAAAAAAGTGTTGAGAAGGCCTTTAAACTCCAGTCGAATTTCTGATATGAAGAGCACTACCTACACTGGGATGTTGGCCCCCGCCCATAGGGGCTTGAAGAAATATATGGGCTGCATGATACTTCCACGCAGAGCTGAATCCGGCCCGCAAACTAGTACTGGTAAACCGCTTAGAGGATCTAAGCCTGTCCAGGAGCCGCGGTGCGAGGCGGACCGTTCATGCTAATAAACCCTATTGGTTTCATTGGGCGACAGGGCTTGAGATGTTATTTCATCTCAATGTCGGGTTAAAGTCCCACAAAATTGGAAGCAACGTCTCCGAAATGACCTTTACAGTGTTGACGGGGGCGTTAAACCTCAAATCAAACAAACAAATACACTGGGATGTGCTAATTAAAGCAACTAAAGCTCTGTCGTCTATATCAGATTAACACATTTTGTACCGACCCGAATTTGTCAACCTTATACATAGCACAAGTCCATTTCAAAATTTGATGGTGTGAAGTGTTTTCTAAATATATTTAAAAAATAAAAAAATGGCTGAACTTTTTGCAAGAAGAAGTTCCTGAACAAAAGCCGAGCTTGTTGGCGTCTCATCTTGGACTGCACTTTTTGCTATAACCCGTTTTGTGGGATTCGGTACAAAAAGGGTTAATGCACAACACTCACAAACTTTGGATAACATATCTCGGTCGCCCTAGGCGAGTAACTCGCGTTATTTCAATTTAAACCGATACATCCTCAATCATTGCAGAATAAGGAAAGTGGGTTGTGTCGTAATTTTCTTACTTTAAGATTGAAATAAACAAAACACAACGAAAGGAGCCTGTACTCACATTATATTATATTATATTCAAACCTTTACCACCCTCAAATTGAAATTTTCAGATTAAAAAAATCCTGATAATTTTAATATTTCTGCACATAACATACATTGCGGATGCTCGGTAGAAACGCCTCGACGAGCCTGTTCAAACGAGAACAATATAATAAGTCACATCTATACTATCAGCCAATCAGACTACATTGTATACTGTTTTCGTTCAAATTCACAAACTTGTAGACAAACAGTATAGATCCTGATCAGATGGCATCTTCAGAACTAATCTGATCGGGATCTACACTGTTTGCAAAGTTAGGGGTTGTCGTGAACAGCAGGATAAGGGTTAATGCAATGTTAAAAAATGGTTTGTGGTTTGTTTGTCATTATAAACTTCACTTTTTTGTCTATGTAATTAAGATAATCAAACAACCCATTAAAACAAACGTGGTCTTTCAAACTTTGATGGTGTGAAGTGTTTTCTTAATTTATTTGAAAAATAAAAAAATGGCTGAACTTTTTGCAAAAAGAAGTTCCTGAACAAAAGCCGAGCTCGGTGGCGTCTGTCTGGGCCTACACCTTTTGCTATAACCCGTTTTGTGGGATTCGGTACAAAATGAGTTAATACACAACACTCACAAACTTTGGATAAACGTATCCCGGACGCCCTAGGCGAGCAACTCACGTTATTTCAATATTCAACTATACATCCTCAGTCATTTCAGAATAAAGAAAGTGGGTTTGTGTCGTAATTTTCTTACTTTAAGATTTAAACAAGACACAACGAAAGTAGCCTATACTCACATTATATTATATTATATTGAAACTATTACCACCCTAAAATTGAAATTTTCAGATTAAAAAATCCTGGTAATTTTAATATTTCTGCACATAACATACTTTGCGGATACTGGTAGAAACGCCTCGACGAGGCTGTTCAAACGAGAATAATATAATAAGTCACATCTATACTATCAGCCAATCAGACTACATTGTATACTGTTTTCGTTCAAATTCACAAACTGGTAGACAAACAGTATAGAACCTGATCATATGGCTTCTTTAGAACTAATCTGATCTGGATCTACACTGTTTGCAATGTTTGGGGTTGTCGTGAACAGCAGGATAAGGGTTAATGCAATGTAAAAAAAAAATTAGTTTGTGGTTTGTTTGTCATTATAAACCTCACTTTTTTCTATGCTTTTAAGATAATCAAACAATCCATAAAACTAACGTGGTCTTGCCCGGTATATCACGCCCCCACCCCCACCCCACCACACACACACCTTTTGACATAAACGATCAATTTCATAGCATAGCCTTCGGGTGAACCAGTGTGTATTTTCCATTTAAAAATGACAACATTGTATATTGTAATTTAAGGGAGTAGGTGTGGGAAAGAAACACAGCTCCTGAAACGATTGCACAAATGAGATATTTTGCCAAATTTAATATTCTATTTCGGCTAAGCCCAGAGAACATTAAAATTAATTAATGAAACAAAGAAAAGAACCATTATGTTTGGACTTCATAAGAGAAAAATGACACGATCCAGACGAAAGATTCTTACTTCTTATGTATGACTTTTAGCCACGAACCATAAATTCAGGGTGCTCATTTTTCTTATTTCTTCTCTAAAATATAGATTGTGGGTACTCGTTAGAACCGCCTCGCAGAAGCAGTTCTATCGCGTACCCACAAAGTATATGTATAAGAAAAACATTATATTTTTTTTTTACAATTGCTGGTTTTGGCCGTGAAATTTACAACGTATTTGAATAGGCGTGTTTTCGTAATGATGGAAATATGCATTGTATTATATAAATTATAACATATCCAGAATATTAAAGTTTTCTAAACACATGAATTAAAACACTGCATCTATAGGACTGGTGTAAAATCTAACAAACATTACCTAAACATGCCTCAATCTATAATTAAGAGCAGAAATAAGAATGAACCTTTTTTCTTAAATTGTTGTAAGTTGGCCGTGAAATTTACAATGTATTTATATAGGCACGTTTTCGTAATGGTGGAAATGTACATCGTATCATTCAAATTTTCTAATTAAGCAGTTAGTAGTTTTCCTAGGCGAAAATATAATTAAAGCAAATCTTAAAACAAGCTTCAAAAGGTTGCAAATTAAAAACATAATTTTACATTATCAAAAATAAATAAATAAGTTATGAGTGCAAAGTTTTTAATTATGGATGTATATTTGTTTTCTTAAAGCAAAATATTCTTTCTAATTCTATCAATAATATTATCCATATTGATACCGATTTTCAATTGTTATAACTTCTTTTGCGATTCATTCTAATATCCTGTGTATACAAGCCCTGCGTCTGTGTAATCTTTACACATTTTTGATCGGAAACTTCAAATATAGCTATTTTCTTCAACCTTTGGGCCACTTTTAATAAACTGTTTTTCTAAATTTTTTACCACATGAATATAGATATTAAATAGATCGTTTTAGTGAGAGGTTATAGCGCAGGGAGAAGTTTTAACAAATACGACTTTTGAGCCTTTGAATTAAGACTGTTTTTCATTTTTGTTGTAAAATACAAAGACTTAATATGGAAATACTCCAGTGTCATTCATTAGAATCTGGGCCACTTTAAAATTATTTTATTTCAACAAATATGGTACCAAAATGAAGCAGATACATTTTTCTATCAAATGCGAGGTTATAATAATATCTTATAGAAATGAAAATAAAAGATTTTATTAGTTAAATGACGGGCTCCGATATAACTCTATACATTTTCCTAGTATTACCTGTAGGAAAACTAGCGACTTGCTTTGACGTCACAGAAGTGACAGATAAGTGTGGATTAGTACCTGTAGTACGAGTATTCCTGTTTATCTTGCTTTTAATTCATTCAATATTTTCTGAATAAACTGACAGTATCGATATAACCTTAACAATGTTGACTGGGCCGTTAAACTAAAAAAAAAATCCCTGAAACGATAACATTAAACTGCTTTTAGCGCTCCCATTTCCGTTCATACATTTTTTCAAGGGAGCCCCTGATTGTCCTACCAGCCACGCACGCATGAGCACACGTGCACGCACACACACACACACACATATATGAATTTTACCTGAGTCAAACTCTGCTTAGCAAATGAAATATTCCGTTTTCGACACTCTCTGGCTTCAAAATTCTCAGGAAGAAAGAGAGAATAGAGTCCTTTATTTTCACTGTCTTGCTTAAGACAATTTGACACAGCAACAGTCATCCCTGACTCTATTTTTCTTTGTGAAAACAAAATTTTCTCTTGGTGACATAGCGCCTTTGTTATCAAAGAAGGAGTGTTATTAATGGAAAAAATGATGACTATTGCAATAAAAAACGTGCGGAATATTAAATATTTGCGCGATGCCATGACAAGTTACTCCTGTGATGATCTACGCACATGTCCAACTGATATTATTCATACATGTGAAGCTTAAACAAAATCAATCCTATCATATATCTAGTGGTAACATGACGGGTTCGGTCGATATATAAGCCAGTTAGATTGGAAAAGTGGTTCCGGTTTTAGACTTCTCTTTCTATGTTATTTTGGATCCTCAGGTGTTTTTTAAAAACAAAAACCAGAGATACAGTCAGTTTTTCCGGTGTTCTGGTTCCCTCATCCTATAGCTCAATAGCTTTCGTAGACTGCTACACAGACCATCTTTTAATGAAAAGAGGACTGTAGAAAACCAATTTTACCAGGGTAACTGTATCGCTTAAATGATTTCAAAATCCAAGGGCTTGCAATGTGTTTATAAATAAAACGGGTTTCCCAAGCAGGTCATCAGATAATCTATTTATGCCCAGCGCTTCACTGTCAGTCGGATGAATGTATAAAGACCCTGACCAGACTGTACATATGCACAGGCTGGTTTCTGTCTCTACTTTTCGCAAGCAGTTGCGATCAGGGGCCAGTTGTTCAAAACTAACGATGTCGTTAGTTAACGAATCGTTAAAACTTTGACCATTTATTATGGCAAATATGCTAATTTTTTTTGCAGAAAAAATACCAAAATTTTACATATTAAACTTGCTAGAAGAGTTAACAATATGACCACTAACGAGCTCGTTAAGCTAACAATGCTTTGAACAACTGGGCCCAGATTCCATTACAAAAATTCTTCAGATAATCCATTTATGCCCAGCGCTTCACTGCCAGTCGGATGAATGTATTTTGACAAAACAGCAAAGATCCTGACCAGACTGAGCATAAGCACAGGCTGGTTTCTGTCTCTAATTTTCGCATTTTCTGGAACGCTAGGCAAATTGGGGTACGTTTTGAGATTAATAACCTGAAAATATCAGATCATTTCATTGGGACTTTTCAAAACAAACCAAAAAAAAAAAACAAAAAAAAAACATGGTTTCGCAAGGGTTAATGCAACTTCCTCACCACTGCTAAAGCACTGAGTATATGTACTCGTTGCGGTCCCCGCCCATCGGGACTTGAAGAAATAGATGAGCTGCACGATGCTTCCACGCAGAGCTGAAACCGACCCGCACACGAGTACTGGTAAACCACTTAGAGGATCTAAGCCTGCCCAGGCAATGCGGTGCGAGTCGGCCCGTCCATGCTTATAAACCCTATCGGTTTCATTGAACGGCAGGGCTTGAGATGTCATTTCATCTCAATGTCGGGTAAAAGTCCCACAAAACTGGAAGCAACGTCTCCAAAATGACCTCAAATCAAACAAACAAAATATGTACTCGTTAAAGCTGCCTCGCCGAGGCGGTTCTTACAAGTACCCATATGATCTAAAGCTATGTTTGGTCTGAAAAGAAGGAATATTTTAGCAACAGTAACAAAAGCATTTCTGATCCGACAGCTTGGTGAGAACAATGTTTTTAAAACTAATAAACTACTAGAGTATATCACCTTATATTTTAAGTGCTCTTTAATTAAGGCAGTGAAATGAAATCATATAAAGATGTCATTTACAATTAACCTTGGAAATTGTTATTCCTCATTTTGCTCTCAAAAAAAAAAAAAAAAAAACAATTTCTTTATATTTTGATATAAATCCTTGTTATTTATAATGTTATAGAGAATAAGAGCGAGGACGCCAATCGGACATTCTCCTTGGGTAATTCCAATACACACCTGAAGGTCTTAGCACGAAGGCTCAGTTATAAAGTGGCTACCCTCAACCTACTGAACACGACAGACCCTACTTTTGCAAACAGTGTTGATCCAGATCAGATGACTTTTGAACAAGTAGTCTGATCTGGTCCTACATTGCCATGCAGTTTATGAATTATGTTTAGAAATTCGAATGCTTGATAGTCAGCAATAGGTGTGGCTAAATTAATTTATTCAGCAGGATAAGGGTTTTGGGGTTTCTTCTCCTTCTTTTGTTTTTCTTTTCGCCATTTTTAGTCCAGACAAGTTCTCAGTAACCACTTGATGGATTGTTCTGAATTTTTTGAATATGATTGATATGTACAGGAAGGTTTCAAAATTTAAAACGGTGGATCCAAAAGGTGCCAGGCTGAGGGGCAGGCAAAAATCCATCGACGAGTTCTCAGTATCCTTCGAGTCGAGCAATTAAGTGAGAAACATTTTATATGTATATATTTCTGTTTGTTTGTTTTGTTTGATTTGAGGTTTATCGTCCCCGTCAACACTGTATAGGTCATTTTGGAGACGTTCCTTCCAATTTTGTGGGTTTTTTACCCGACATTGAGATGAAATGACATCTCAAACCCTGTCGCCCAATGAAACCCAAAAGGGTTGTTATAACTCGCACCGCTTTGCCTTTGCAGGCTTAGATCCTCTAAGCGGTTTACCAGTACACGTGTCTGGTCGGATTTCAGCTCTGCGTGGAAGCATCATGCAGCCCATTTATTTCTTCAGGCCCCAATGGGCGGGAGCCGGTGTAGCGTGAGATTATTGATCCCGTGAGATTCTTCAGTCGCACCGGAAGCGACTGAAATCCCTCACGGAGGGGTGTGAGATAATTCAGCCGTGAGAAGTGTAATACTCTATAAAATACTGGAACTCTCTTAGTATATTAAATGATAAATTATACTAACACATTAATTAAACTTAAATTTTAAGCTGCAGAAGCCTATCTGAGGTAATTAGAAGCTATGTTACTGGTGATTTTATAATATGAAATAGGTGCGACCTAACTGCAACCAACTGTTTTGATGCTTATAAACCTCCCATTTTGTGTATTCTATATTAGGTGGGTCTTTTTGAAATGAAAAGATTTTCTAAATGGACATTTGCAGTAGTTCCGTAAAATTCCTATATTAAGATCTCCTTTTGGACTGTTCTAAAGTTTAACAGTCTCAAAGGTGGTCCTAGACTGAACAACGACAGCAACAAATTTAAAATGACAACAGAGTTATGACCCTTGGTCAGAATGTAGCCCTTGTGATGGTGAATAAGTGTGTGAAGTTTCATGGGGCTAGGTCAAATGCTTTTGAAGTTATGATCAAGGTTAAAGTTTTTGTGATGGACAGGCAGACAAACAAACAAACAAACAGACAGGGCAAATACTATATGCCCCCGAATCAAAGATTCTCGGGGTGGGGGTGTGTGTGGGGGTGGTGGGGGGAAGGGGGGATTAAAATCACTCCGCCCAGAGAATGGTATCTGTCTTTAGTAGAACCAGTATTACATGATGCTTCCATGCAGAGCTGAATCCGACCCGCACACGAGTACTGGTAAACCGCTTAGAGGATCTAAGCCTGCCCAGGTAAAGCGGTGCGACAAGGCTTGAGATGTCATTTCATCTCAGTGTCGGCTAAAAGTCCCACAAAATTGGAAGCAACGTCTCCAAAATGACCTTTACAGTGTTGACGGGGAAGTTAAACCTCAAATCAAACAAACAAAAGAACCAGTATTATTTTTGAAAACTGCAGTTGCACTCTACCAGTATTAATTTTGAAAAATGCAGTTGCATATATACATCTGTTGGGTAGGGAAGAGTTACTATTTCTGTTCAAGAGATAGAAATGTACCATGTTCTATCTATCAGAATTATATCTATCTATCAGAATTCTATCTATCTATCTATCTATCTATCTGTCTGTCACTATCTATCTATCTATCTATCTATCTATCTATCTATCTATCTATCTATCTATCTATCTATCTATCTATCTATCTATCTATCTGTCTGTCTGTCTGTCGCTATCCCCGAAGTGGCCCCCGCCCATCGAGGCTTGAAGAAATAGATGGGCTGCATGACTGAAACCGACCACACAGGAGTACTGCCTGGTTAACCGCTTAGAGGATCTATGCCTGCCCAGGGAAAGTGGTGCGAGTCAGACCGTCCATGCTTATAAACCGTATTGGTTTCATTGGGATACAAGGCTTGAGATGTAATTTCACGCAGAGCTGAATCCGACCGCACACAAGTACTGGTTACCCACTTAGAGGATCTAAGCCTGTCCAGGGAAAGTGGAGCGAGTCGGACCGTCCAAGCCCATAAACCCTATAAGTTTCATTGGGCGACAGGGCTTGAAATGTCATTTCATCTCAATGTCGGGTAAAAGTCCCACAAAATTGGAAGCAACGTCTCCAAAATGACTTATATATTGCTGACGGGGACATTAAACATCAAATCAAACAAACAAATTGAGATGTCATTTTATCTCAATGTCAGGTAAAAGTCACACAAAATTTGAAGCAACATCATCAAAATGACCTATATGGTGTTGATTGGGACGTTAAACATCAAATGAAACAAACAAAACTCCCAATGGCGATGTAAGATGGGTCTAAAAGACGATTCTTCAGGAATCATGATTCCACTATACACAAGTTACAAGAACGTCACATTCGGTGTACATTATTACATACACCCCGAAAGCTTACACAGTAATTCTGAAATTACGGCATCTATAACCTGCACAGGCACTGAAAATTCTTTATCAGAATATAGCTGTGACTAATTCAGTATCACAGGGTTTGTAGTTAGCCCTTTGATTTGTCCAGTAAACTTAGTGAATGTGTAAAAAGTCAAAATATGGGTAAAAATATATATCTACAATGCAATCCAGTAACATTGCTTACATTAAGTTTTGATAGCTCTTATGTGTGACTTTGTCAAAGCCACCATTGACAATCACAAACATTGCAACACTTTCCCTACCAACTATCTGCAATGAAAATTGATCTCGGAATTTTTAACAAACAGGACAAAGGGATACCCCTTGAAATGGAACTACCAATTTTGTCGCCCAACACTGCACACTAAAAGAGTAGTTTTTCTGCAATGTTGTTAGATGCCGTGAGTTGAGATATAAAATATTTGTGCCATTCGCTAGTTTAAACTCAGTCTCGACAATGGAACTCTTCAGATTTTTCTTATTTTGAGAAAAATTGAAAAGTTCTGCGAAAATGGCACATCTGCATGTGCAAGATCATGTTTTCAAGGCTTTACACAACTTAATCTGACCATCAGGGCTTGAAGAAATTGATGGGATGCAAGATGCTTGTATGCAGACGAGTACTCCGCTTAGAGGATCTTTGCCTGCCCTGGCCCAGCCTGCCCTGGCCCAGGCAAAGTGGTGTTTGTCAGAACATTCATGCTTATAAACCCTATTGGTTTTGTTGGGTGACAGGGCTTGAGAGATCATTTCATCTCCATCTCGGGGGTAAAAGTCCCATAAAATTAGAAGCAATGTCTCTATAAAGAGTTGATGGGGATGTTAAACCTCAAATCAAACAAAACACTCCTGGTGTAAATTACATACACTCCAGGTTTGGCAGGATGGAGCTGCCTACACAGTAATCACGCTGTTGTTGATGTAATTATGGTAGGGATCACTCATATTTTTGCTTTTTACAAATTCCACAAGTTTTTAGGGCAAATCAAGGGGCCAAGATAGAAACTATAGATGGGAAGATATGTGTTCTTAGGGGAGATTCTGGGTAATTGATAGTATTTTCTTTCTTTTTTTGGCTGTCCAAGCAATAAAGCGACAATCATTTTGGGTCAGGCCTTGGCAAAAGATAAGAATAAGACCAGATTAAATATTATTTGATCCAACGTTATTTTTACACCAGGAGAAATATATTTGGCTGCATGGAGTTTCCCGGTAAAGCGAAATCAACAGCACCTAACATGCCTATACAAATACAATGTAAACTTAAACGCCGAAAAAAAAAAACCCTGAAAATTTCAAGATGGAACAGTGTGATGTTTTTCTTAATTCGACTCAAAATATAGATTGTTGGTACAAGTTAGAACCGCCTCATTGAGGTGGTTCTAACCAGTTCCCACAATCTATGGTGGGGGGTTTGATTTTAAGATTATTTCACTCATATCGAGCCGATTGTTAATCAGAGGTGGACGAAAACCGGAGTACCCAGAGAAAAACTACCTGCCCTACATGTACCATTGTAGACGAACTTGGTGTCCCACATGTGACCCGAGTGAGGCTCGAACCACAGTGGTGAGAGACCTAATGATTAAGATTGAGCGCTCTTATCCACTAGGCCAAGGAGGCCCGTCACAATCTATATTTTAGAGGGAAAAACGAGACATAAGGTTTTCGCACTGTAAACCAAAGTTGTACTATTAGGGTTCAAGGGGCTCAGGATTATATAGGCTTGTTTTTTGTGGTGAAACTACTTGTAAACTGCTTAGAGGATCTAAGCCTGCCCAGGCAGAGTGGTGTGAGTCTGACTGTCCATACATATACACTGGTATCGTTGGATGGCAGGGTTTGACAGAATGATTTGTATAGACTTCCTGATACATTAGATGCATGCATTGCTGATATCTATCAAAGAGGTTTTATTAGCCATAAAAAATGAAATGATTAAAGTGCTAGACAGATTCTAAACTCTAGCTCCGGCAAATACTTTAATGCACTTCTAAATGAGAACTTCTAATAAGCATGGCCTGACAAATCCATTGCCCAGCTGCCATGAGGGCAAGTCCAAATTTTTCATCATAGTCCTGATTATATTTTTTTTTTGTTTTTTTTATTTCATCTGTCCATTACTTTTGTAATACATTGTATTTCTGTCCCTAAATATTATATCTCGTGGAAAATGAAATACAATGGTTAATGGTTTCGAAAAGCTATCCATTTAATTATTCTGCAACTTTTATGGCATAAGAGTATGGCAAAATATGAGCTGTTGATAGTAAGATGGAAAAAAATGGTTTTAATTTGTGGGTGCGGTAGGGCTTGAGATGGCATTTAATACAAAGATCAGTTAAAAGTCCCACAAAATGTGAATCAACATCTTCAAAATGATGTAAATAATGTAAACAGGGACGCAAAGCTAAATTCAAACAAATGAAAAGGTAGCGCTATCTGTGTGGTAATTATTAGTTGTATGATCTTTGTCAGTTTCACCCTGGTTAATTTAGTAAACAAACTGGAGTGTGATAGCTCAGTGGTTAGTGCACTTGCCTCTGATGCTAGAGGTCCCATGTTCCATCCCCGGCAGCGACTATAAAATTTTGGAGTCCTAACACGCCCCATTGGCATCATATACAGGGATGAATGTCATAAAGTGCACCGTCCTTCGGATCTGGACGTTAGCTGGAGGCCCTGTGCAGGGACAGTTATGCCCTATGCTGGTTAACCCTTTTTGTACCAAATGGAATCTTCCTTCTTATATATTGCAGGAGTTCATTTCAAAATTTAGGGGTGTCAGGTTGTGTTTTCTTCAAAATGTATTTGGAAAATGACTGTACTTTTAACAAACAGTGGAGGCCCTGATCACTCGCCATGTTCTGCGGCGTCTCATCTGGGCCTGCACTGTTTGCCAGGGTACCCATTTTGGGGTTTCCGGTACTAAATGGGTTAAAGACCCCTACAATAATAATTACAAGATTACTGTGCAGGCTTTCATCCTGCAAACCTCGGGTGTATGTAAAGTACACCTGAGAGTAATGGTCAGATGTGACCCATCGCAGTTAAAGTAGAAAGAAAGAAAAGAAACTGCTGCATACTTCAAGTATGTGAAATGAACATAAGGTGTAATTTTTTGGACGCCTATTTTTGACCAGGTATTGAAGTTTTTCTGGGCAGAATGTACAATTGGATAATCTTTGTAAGGAGGCGTATTGAGACCACTTGCACTTCCAAATTTCACTTATGCTGGAATTTATAGTGAAAATGGTGGCCTCAATAGAATGTTAGGAATGTAAAGAACTTCAGCAGTTGAACAAGTTATGTGACCTCCAATGCTGCTTTGTTTGAACAAGTGGTACTTTGAAATGAAACACCAAAATTTGAACAAGATGTCTGCATCACAATTCACCTATTGCTGTGATTCTGGTCATCAGGGTGTACAGTTTTGTTGTTGTTGTTGTTTTCTTCTGGAGCTAGGAGCTGCATGCTTAGATTGATTGGTCCTGATTTTCTTCGAATGCAGTGGTTGGCTGTATTGTTTTAACAACAGGTACATTGAACTGAAACACCAATTTTAAAGCAAGATGTCTCAAGAAAAATGTACCTACTGTATTATTTTATTCACTCATTACAGTTGTTGTTGTTGTATATCTATAAGGCATTTTTTCGCTGCCTATAAACTCATGGTACTTAAGTAAGTCACTTGTGCATTTCCCTATGTGAAAAACACATGATGCTCATAATACAATGACCTTCAAAATCTTTTAGTGCTCCTGATGTATTCCATCAGTGCATCTGTCAGTTCCTTCCTTCCTTGCTTACTAATGTCTTCAATCATGCCTGTCAACACTTTCAAGTTAATGTCTGTTACCAATTTCACCTCCTCCCTGGCCAGAATCTCTTCTACATTATACTCTAAAGTATCCCTTTCTGATTTAAATCTCTGACAGTGAAAAAGAAAATGATCCACATTCTCTTTCATGTTGCATGTCTCGCACAAACTTGTCTGATCTTTGTTAACACTGCCTGGTGATCATTTAAGATTGAATGTCCACACAGCACCTGATTTACTGCAGAGAAAGTCCTTCTGTCCCTATCTCCATGACAGATCCTTTTTCCCACTTCCCCAATTATATCCTGCAATACGTTCACTTTGTCTGAGCACTTGTACCTTCTTTCCCATTTTTCCCTTCCCTGTGATTTACACTCCCGTACTGCTTCTTTCTTGTCCAGGGTCGGTTTTACCTCATTATTTTTAATCATCTCTGATGCTGCCGCCTTTGCTTGTTGATCTGCCAACTCATTCCCCTCAATATCTTTGTGTCCCGGCACCGAATGAACTTTGACAATATTCTCCCTACACCTTACCTTTGCTAAACTCTCCTTGATGCTGAGAACTGTTTCAATCTTGTTGGTTGGCATTTCAGTACTGAAAGCAGTTTTAATAGCTGGTTGACAATCGGTCAGAATATGAACTACTCTGCCTTTGAAGTCTAGATCAGCCAAGAATTCTAGCCCGATCTGTATACCTACCAATTCTCCAGTATAATTGTTACCTATAGGAGAAACTCCCTTGTTCATCAAAACTGGTGTGCTGGAGTAACCCTCAAGGTAGACCACAGCACCAGCTCCGGTCGGACCTGGATTACCTAATGCTGATCCATCTGTGAACATTAATACATCGTTTTTATCACAATTGCTAAGAAGCTCTAATATATTTTCTTTCTGTTCTTCCTTGGAGAATGTGAATTCTTCCTTATGTACACTTCCTGTCTCTTTGACGAGCCCCATCAATTCCTTGGTATATCTGAATTCCTTCTCAATGTTCTCAAACTCTAACATTCCCTTCAATTCCCTAAACCTAGACATCAATAAATGAAAAATAGTAGCTCTTCTACCCACAGTTTTATCCCCCTCTATCCATTCATCAAACTCTTCCCTGAGAGGATCATCTTCATACTTGGCACTGATTCTGATGACTTCTTGTGCTTGTCTTATCTTCAGCTGTAGGTCTATAGGCATGGTGTTTGTCAAGACTTCCAAAGCTTCTGTGCTGGTACTGTTCAAACAACCTGATGCCTTTAGCATCGCTGACCTCTGAACCTTTCCAAACTCCTTACTGCTTTCTTCAAGGGACTCGACTGTCACAGCTGCTCCATACTCCATCACCGGAAGAACCAAGGATTTGTAGAGTCTCATATACACTGTTTGGCTGCATCCTCTATGTCCTTGAACGAAATTATCAAGACATTTCAAGGCACTGAAACCAGCCTTTGTTTTCTGTTGAATATGTTCGTGAAAGGTTAATTTATCATCTACTGTGACACCCAGAATTTTCTTTGAATTGGTTGTTTTTAGAACACTCTCGCCTAACTTCACCTCTGCCTTCACTTCTGAATCTCTGCCGTTATGTTTAAATACCATTATCTCTGTCTTATCCGGTGCAATCAACATATTCCATCTCCTACACCAATCTACCACAGATGCCAGTTTATCATTCAACGCAGCACAACTTTCCGCCACTGATGTATTACTTTCCCAAACACAGCTATCATCTGCAAATTCTGCATGATTACCTACCACTTCCTTCATTGAATCACTTGTATACAGATTACAAAGCACTGGACTGATAACTGATCCTTGCGGTATGCCTACTGCAGACTGGAATGTAGGAGATGTAAAATTGTTCACTTTCAGGAAGTACTTCCGGTCTATAAGGAAGTTTTTAAGGTATAGCCATAATCTGCCAGTAATCCCACTTTCAAATGCCTTTTTCAATAAACCTGCTCTCCATATTCTTTCATAGCAAGACTCATAATCCATCACTGCGAGCACTGTACTTTCCTTCCTATTTCTTGCTTCTGAAACTGAATTACACAGCCTTAAAAGAGACTGAACACATGACTTTTGCTTCCTATATGCGTACTGAGTTCTTGCTATACCACCTTCAATTTCCAACTTCCAAATCAGTCTTTTGCTGATAACTCTTTCCATAATCTTACCTATCACACTTTCTAAAGTAATTGGCCTACACGATCTAACACTGTTATAGTTTGTCTTTCCGGGTTTGGGAAGCATTACCTTTGGGTCTAACTTGAAATCATCAGGCAGTACACCTTTGGACCAGCATTTCTGTATTAAATAGTGTAAACCTTTCACAATGGCTTCACCACCCCTTTTCAATAAAATATTAAACACTTTTTCTTCAGGGCTAGGTGCACTATTATTTTGCAGTTGAGAAATTGCTGCTTCCACTTCTTCAATGTGAATATCACTCTTTCCATGACCACATGTTTCTGAGAAATTTTCCTCTTGAATCGCCGTTTCCTGTAACCTTAATCTATCCATCATCTCCTCTTCCACTGAATTGAACCACTTTTCATCAAAATCCTTCACATCTAAGGTCTCCTTACCATACCTACCTTTCAATTCTACAAAAATCTCTTCATCTGACACAGCCAATGAACCATCGTCTCTAACAATTGGTTGCACAACTGACTTAGTCTTATCTTTTCTCACTGCGTTTATCACTTTCCAAAACTGATCAGGCTTATGAGGATCCATCATATCTACCATCTCATTCAAATAATTTTCTCTAGCCTTGATTTCCTCCTCTTTGAATAATTTATATATTTCCTGCACTCTATTCTCATTTGCTTCATCTTTGCGTTTTGCAAACATTCTTCTAGCCCTCTTTAAATCCTTTGCTAATTTGCTCAATGTTGAGTTCCACCACCCTTTACTGTGACAACACACTTTCTTCTTTGGAATATACTCTTCCACATTCTGATGTATCGCCTCTATGAGGTCTTTGTAGTCACCATTCACATCTGTGTCATTCGTTCTGTTGTCCAGCCATTCATCAATAGAATCTGTGCAAACACTTTCCCAATGATACCAATCAGTATTTTTGAAATCCAACTTCTCACATATCATCTTCCATATACTCACCAAGTCTAAATGTGATCAAACTGTGGTCTGTATTAAGATACACTTCCTGTTGTACTCTCCATTCTGATAATTTATTCCTTAAAATGGTACTTGTTATGGTCAAATAGCAGGAAAACTTTTGTTTACTTCCTCTCGCCAACACTAACGGCTATTAGTTTTGACACGGTCTGTGACACTGTGTGTGTAGCACTACCTCATGCAGTGGAATATACCAGCGAAAGGGTAAAGAAGACACGTTTTTATAGTTGAATTAGATGCAGCTGTTAAACTGGAAAAAGCTGTATTGTGAGTTGATATAGCCGTGATAGCGCAGCCAAGTTTGTTTATTTCGAAAAGATGAACGTGCGTCCATGGTAACAAGGAAGTTCAAATTTTAGCCAATCAGGTGCCTAATGTAACCGGAACCAATATTTTTAAACCGGAAGGACCATCAAATTTTCAGCCCAACAGCTGTTGGCTATTGAGGTTTTGAATGGGTGGGGTATGTTCCAATAAACAAATACACGTGTTACCGTTAAGCAACCAACTCTCGTTGTTGGTTGGTTGCTAATATTTATTTATTTATTTATTTATTTATTTATTTATTTATAGACGGTCCGACTCGCACCGCTTTTCCTGGTCAGGCTTAGATCCTGTAAGCGGTTTACCAGTACTCGTGTGCGGTCGGTTTCAGCTCTGCGTTGAAGCATTGTGCAGCCCATCTATTTCTTCAAGCCCCGATGGGCGGTGGCAAGATGCTTTCTAACTTCTGCTTCGACGTTGTTAAGGTAGGTGAGTCAGTAGGTAGGTGATTGGTGACTAGATTGGTAGGTAGGTGGGTAGCTGGGTAGGTAGGTGGGTAGCTGGGTAGGTAGGTAAGTTTGATTTGAGGTTTAACGTCCCCGTCAACACTATATAGGTCATTTGGAGACGATGTTCCAATTTCGTGGGACCCGACTTTGACATAAAATAACATCTCAAGACCTGCCGCCCAATAAAACGATATGGAGCGTGATAGCCCAGTGATTAGTGCACTTGCCTCTGATGCTAGAGGTCCTGGGTTCGATTCCCGGCAGCGGCGATAAAAATTCGGTGTCCGAACACGCTCCATTGGCATCATTTGCAGGGTTGAATGTCATAAAGTGCACCATTCTTCGGATCGGGACGTTAACTGGAGGCCCCCCTGTGCATGGGGAACCATCCCCCGTGCAGGTTAAAGATCCCTGCCGTAATTACATGATAACTGTGTAGGCTTTCATCCTGCAAACCTGGAGTGTTTATAATGTACACCTGCGGTAATGGCCAAATATGACAAAAGCAGTATCAGTAGAAAGAAAGAAGGAAAGAAAGAAACTAATGGGGTTTATATGCATTGACGGTCCGACTCGCATCACTTTGGGCGGGGGCTTAAGCGGTTTGCCAGTACTCATGTGCAGTCGGGCATTATGCAGCCCATCATTTCTTAAAGTCCCGATGGGCGGGGTAGATTTATGTAGGTAGGTTAGGAGATGTGTCTTGGTGGGAAGGTATATAGTTAGGTAGGTTTGATTTGAGGTTTAACGTCCCCGTCAATACTATATAGGTCATTTGGAGACAATACTTCCAATTTCGTAGGACCCGACTTTGAGATGTAAAGACATCTCAAGACCTGTCGCCCAATGAAACCAATAGGGTTTTTATGCATGGACGGTCCTACTCACATCACTTTGCCTGGGCAGGCGTATGCGGTTTACCAGTACTCAGGTGGTAAGGAATCATGCAGCCCATCTAGTCCTTCAAGTCCAGATGGGCAGGGTAGATTTAGGTAGGCAGGTGAGGGGGGGGGGGTTGGTGGGAAGGTAGGTTTTGTTTGATTTGAGGTTTAACGTCCCCGTCAACACTTTAAAGGTCATTTTGGAGACGTTGCTTCCAATTTTGTGGGACTTTTACCCGACATGGAGATGAAATGACATCTCAAGCCCTGCCGCCCAATGAGACCGATAGAGTTTATAAGCATGGACGAGCCGACTCGCACCGCTTTGCTCGGCCAGGCTTAGATCATCTAGGCGGTTTATCAGTACTCATGCGCGGGTCGGGTTCAGCTCTGCGTGGAAGCATCATACAGTCCATATATTTCTTCAAGCCCCGATGGGCGGGGGCCTAATGGAAGGTAGGTAGATGTTTGTTTGATTGTTTGTTTGTCTTGAGGTTAAAGTGAACACTGTGAAGTTAAGTTTGGAGACATGGCGACCAATCTGCTGGATTTTTACCCGACATTGAGATGAAATGACTTCTCAAGTTCTACCGCCTTATGAAACCGATAGGGTACTTAGGTAGGTACGTAGGCAGGTAGAAATAAGTAAATGTATGTTTGACCGTCCGTTCCTATAAGGAAGGAAGCCTCCATGATGTAGTTTTTATGTTACTGGCCTCATAGACCTGGGGTCACATATTCGATCCCGGGTTTTCACAGACTTTCGTATGAGTCTTTTAATCGAGGTCCCATCTCCGTAGGTGGGTCGTAAAACTGAATGACAAACTCTTGCTGTCGAGTCCTCACCGTTGTTTCATCGCTGTGGTTGTTTGAGTTTTGTTTTCACGGAGATGTTGCACTGAGAGGGAGTTAGGAGGCCTTCGTGCAGACTGAACAAATTATTTGTCTGAATCGCGACGAATGTAAGGGCGAGGATTGTGACCCCTCCCCCCACCCCCCCCCCCCCCACACACACAGTTGAATTCGATCACTGACCGTTCCAAGGTTCCATTGTCACAGTCCTACCTACACCTTCCTAACTACCTGCATTTACCCTACCTACATACCTTCCTGCCTACCTAATTACCATGCAATCCAGCTATTTCTTCAAGCCCCAGTGGGCGGGGCCGGACTGCATATCTACCTGCCTACCTACCTACGTACATACCGACTTAGTCGCCCCCGCCCATCGGGGTTTGGATAAATAGATGGGCTGCATGGTGCTTCCCCGCAGGGCTGAAACTGACCACACATGAGTACTGGTAAACCGCTTAGAAGGACTAAGCCTGCCCTGGCAAAGTGGTATGAGTCAGTCCGTCCAAAGCCTTTTGGTTTTATTGGGCGGCAGGGCTGCAGCTGTCATTTAATCTCAATGTCGGGTAAAAGTCCCACAAAATTGGAAGCAATGTCTCTAAAATGACCTAAATAGTGTTGACGGGGTCATTAATCCCAATTCAAAGAAAAACATACCTACTTAGTAACATTCCTACCTACCTATACGTCTACACTCCGCACCTTCCTATCGATATACGTACGTTATACCTACTTACCTACATTGCTGCCTGCCTGCCTACCTACCTACCTACCTACCTACCTACCTACCTACCAACCAAAACAAGCAATATACGATTCTACCTACGACTTTCCTATAGATCTACCTACATACCAATCGCTACCAGCCCAAACCTACCATTCCTACCTTATCACACAAACACGCCTATATAATTTTGATCCCCTTTAACCCCACTTTTAGATATTAAAACTGGGGTTTACATGGATATTTATTATTTGTCTTATTTCTGCTCGAAAACATAGATTGTGGATACTCGTTAGAACCGACCCACCGAGGCGGTTCTGACGAGTACCCACAATGGTTGTTTTGTGCAGAAATATGAAAAATATCAGGATTTTTATCTGAAAATGTTCGTTTTTGGTGGTACAATTTTGTCAATATACTTGAATTTGCGTGTTTTCGTAATATACCTACCTACATGCATATCTCCACTCTACCTACCTGTCGCCCCCGCCCATCGGGGCTTGAAGAAATATATGGGCTGCATGATGCTTCCGCGCAGAGCTGAAACCGACCGCATACGAGTACTGGTAAACCGCGTAGAGGCTCTAAGCCTACCCAGGGAAAGCGGTCGGATTCGGACCGTTCATGCTTATAAACCCAATTGGTTTCATTGGGCGACAGGGCTTGAGATGTCATTTTATCTCAGTGAAACCTTAAATCAAACACACAAACAAAACCAATCTATCTATCTAACTTCCTACCTAACTACAGCGGCGTCGTTAGCCCCCGCCTGAAATAGATGTGCTGCATGGTGCTTTCAGGCAGAGCTGAATCCGACCGCACACGAGTACTGGTAAGAGGATCTAAGCCTGCCCAGGTACAGCGGTGCGAGTCGGACCGCCCATGCTTATAAACCGCATTGATTGCATTGGGCGATAGGGCTTGAGATGTCATTTCGGTATAAGTCCCACAAAATTGTAAGCAACGTCTCCAAAATGACCTATACAGTGTTGACGGGACGATACACCTAAAATCAAAAAAAAAAAAAAAACCTACAGCATCGAAAGAAGAAGTTAAAAGTAAGCATACCTACCTATACCTACACATCCAGCCACGCACCCACTACCTATATACCTGCCTACCTAACTACCATGCAGCCCATCTGTTTCTTCAAGCCCCGATGGGTCGGGCCGATTTTGATTGGTTGATAGTGAGCACTGAGTTCGGTAATTACTTCTGTTTTTTTTTTTTTTTTTTTTAAAGTTTAAAAAAATTGTATTGTAAAGTTTGTATTTTTTGTATGTGTGTGGGTGTTTTTTTTTGTTTTGTTTTTTTTTTTTTTTTGTATTGTATTGTATTGTATTGTAAAGTTTAAGCATTTTACGTCCGCTGCGGTCAGGCGCGTTAGCATTGCCCCACAACAGGATGTAAAGTTTGAGTGCTTCTGGGCTGCAAAACGCGGCAGATTCAGTGAAATGTGAGTCATGCTTAACTGCCAGTGCCTTCCCCTAAGTAAAGTAGAAGCACTGTAATTTAGAATTTTGAACGCCAGATCGAAAATGGGCATGAAACTGCAGAGGAATCAATGCAATTTTTTTTTTGTTTTGTTTTGTTTAATTTTCTTTTGTTGAAACGGTTAAGAGAAAACCTGTTTGGTTGACATTAGGCATTATTACCCCATACAAGCAGAAAGGTGTGAAAATTAGTCACTGTTTTGATAAGCATGGGGACAACAGGAAATGTCAAACCATAAATCACTCATGTTAATCACCTTGGTACATACACATGTAGCTAAAATTTAAATTCCATGAAACCCATGTTTAACAGGATTCAATATCCTTTGGAAGCTAGGAATACGAGTTGAAAAGGTAAGAGTGTACATGCTTACTCTAAGCCTCGTATTTTGATTAATATTATCATTATTATTTTTACTATAATTGTTATTATTATTTTTATTTTATCATCTTTAATCATAATAATAACAATAATATTGTTATTATTATTTTTGTAAAAGGGCACTTATATTGAGATCAGGCTTATTTAGGCAGAATAATAGTTTTAAAATTTCCAAAGAACTGGCTTTTAAAAGTATGAATTGCAAAAACACGCCTATTATAAATATATTAAAACATTACCATCAAATTTTTGGATCAAATATTCTGATATTTTTTCATATTTCCGCTGGAAAACATAGATTATAGGTACTCGTTAGAATCGCCTCGCCGAGACGGTTCTAACGAGTACCTACAATCTTTGTTTTCCAGCGGATATATGAAAATAATATACACCTCTGTAAACCCCAATACGGATATCTTTCGAAAATAAATAAATAAATGTAAATAAATAAATAAATAAAGCTTGTTTTAATTAGTGTTCTATTTAAAGTTCGTAATGTAAGCATTTTATACATAGGCTCAAGATGAAAGGGGCAGGTGGATGACATTTCTCACGGCCTTCTTGCGCATGCGCAGATATACCTTGGTATTAACTTTCTCATGGGTTTAAAGATCTCACGCTACAGCGGTCTTAGAGACGCACATGGGTTTTTTGTTTTTTGTTTTTTAAATTTTACTTATGATGGTCTAGACCTGTATGGGCCCCATTCATGAGAAAAGGCTAGTTATAAAAAAAACTAGAGCTGTCGTTAGTTCACGTATTGCTAAAACTTTGATAATTAGATATAACAAGCGTTCTAACATTTTTGCTGAAAAAATGTGAGTAGCTTTTGCACTGCAAAAGCTACTCACACATTTTTTTCAGCAAAAATACCACTTTATGTGATATTTAACATTGCGATAACAAACCCGTGTGACATAGTGCAGTTTTCGTATCTCCAAAATGGCCGTTTTTCCGATGAAAATTTGTGATATTTTACTCATTTATATTCCAAACAGAGGGTGTGGGTGCTCGTTAGAACCTCATTGAGGCGGTTCTAACGAGTACCCACAACCTATGTCTAGGAGTAGAAGTTAGAGATTAATGTATACTCCTGTAAACCCCAGTTTTCTCTATATAAAGTGGGGTTCCGGAGGGGGTGTAATTTCTCGGACATGTTCACGAGATGCACACTAGAACACTTAACAATTAGCTAACGATGCTTTGAACAACTGGGCCCAGGTAAGACCCAAACTGGCTTGCACAACCTGTACACACTATCAAGAATGTTGAAAGTTAAGATAAAGACATTAGAGGCATTGTACTATCCAAGCATCGAACATATAGATGCTGATCACACTGCGTCGATGCACAGGCTGATCTGTACCTCAGTTGTTCGCAGATGATAAACTATAGGTTCTCTCATGAAGTGGCTCTGGATCAGAAACGAGTCGCATTTAACCCAAGGACTCTCTTTTGCACCTTAAGGGAATGGTTGACTCTGGCACAATTTTCGCCATTGTAGCTGGCCTGGACGACCCTGACGTTGACGCCGGCGTCGAAGTCGCAGTCGGCGTACTCTTTGACGATTTTTTTTTTTTTTTTTTTTTTTTTAAGTTTTTAAGAGCTTATATTTATAAACGATATAATGCATCTGGTTCATATTTCGTATGCTGATAGATATAGACGTTTTATTCAGCAATAACCTCTTACCCATTTAGTACCAGAAACCCTGGCAAACAGTGCAGGCCCAGATCAGACGCCGCAGAACGCGGCGTCTAATCTGGGCCTCCACTGTTTGCAAAAAGTTCAGCCATTTTCCTTATCAATTTTGAAGAAAACACAACCTGACACCCCTAAATTTTTTAAATGTACTCAGTGGAAGATTCCATTTGGTACAAAAAGGGTTAATGTACTGAAGAACAAGTTTGGATTAACCAAGGCAAACAAGCCATTCATGATAGACCATTGAAGTTCCCATGTATTCGTATTATGTGGTTGCAAGTGTATAAGTATTATAAGGTAATTTAATTTGTACTTTTTTTTTTTTGGTCATTTTGATGTACTTGTTAGAATACAATAAAGTGTTTGTTTCTTTGAATATATCTCGAAAACATTTCGATTTACCCCATGTTGTACCAGAAACACCAAACGTGTACCCTGCAAACAGTGCAGGCCCAGATCAGACTCTGATCAGAGTCTACACACTTTGTAAGTAGTTCTGTCATTTTACAAATAAATTTTGAAGAAGACATAACTTGACACCCCTAACTTTTGAAATGGACTCCGGATTATAAGGGGAAAGATTCAATTTGGTGCAAAAAGGTGGCTGGAGCCACGCGATGGTCTCCCTATTCACCGACAACGGGGAATAGGGGTACCACCGAACGGCTACGGTGTAGTGCCAGCATGGATTCGTTCCCTGTGACCCCACCAGCTTACGATCCGCGACACGGGGAAACTGGTAAACAACAAAGGTACAAAAAGGGTTAACCACCCGTAAAATTGACATCAGAAAACAGTGCAAACCCGGATCTGATCAGGGCCTATACTGTTTGTTAACAGGAGTTTCCATCAAAACTAGGATAACAAGAATATCGGTGAAACCGATGGATGCTCCCCGAAGGTGCAATAGTCGGAACAGGAAACATTATCATAGTGTTCTGTGTATACTCACTGTACTTCAAAATGGAGTCCGAATAACAAAACCTGTCGGTGGACAGATTAGCTTGCCTGATGGCACTGTCACACAAACATCCGCAACACAAAAGTCGGAATAAATGAAAGGAAAACCTGCATATAAAATATCAGACGGGTTCGAAAATTATATCAAAATTCATCAGCAAATGTAGACGCTAGAGCGATGACAAAGTTTTTCTAAAAATAGCCGCAGTGACCTTGACCTTGAGCCCAGAACCCTGGAAGTCAAACTTGCTCGAGATATTATCATACCCAACATTTGTGTGAAATTATATTAAAATCCATCAATAAATGTAGGCACTAGAGCGATGACAAAGTTTTTTTTTCTAAAAATAGCGACAGGGACCTTTACCTTGAGCCCAGGATCCTGAAAGTTGAGCTTGTTCGAGATATTATTATACCCAACATTTGTGTGAAGTTATATTAAAATCCATCAGCAAATGACGACGCTAGAGCGATGACAAAGTTTTTTTTCTCTAAAAATAGCTACAGTGACCTTGACCTTGAGCCAAGGACCCTGAAAGTCAAACTTGCTCGAGGTATTATCATACCCAACAATTATGTGAAATTATGTAAAAATCCATCAATAAATTTAAGCACCATAGCGATGACAAGGTTTTTTTTTTCTAAAAATAGCCGCAATGACCTTGACTTTGAGCCCAGGAAACTGGAAATTGAATTTGCTCGAGATATTATCATACTCAACATTTACGTCAAATTATATTAAATCCATCAACAAATGTAGGCACTAGAGCGAAAACAAAGTTTTCTGAAAAAGCCACAGTGACCTTGATCTTGAGCACAAGACCCCGAAATTCGAACATGCTCAAGATATTATTTTTCCCAACATTTGTGTGAAGTTATATTAAAAGCCATCAATAAATGTAGGCACCAGAGTGATGACAAAGTTTTTTTCTAAAAATAGCCCCAGTGACCTTACACTGCAGCTTTAAACAAAGTACCATAACTCTGTAACAATCATCTAACCAGATAGCACGGATGATATGCGCATCCCCTATTGCTGATTAAGATTCCATTGAAGTTTCGTTGAATTTCTGCAAGTAGTTGCTGAGAATTCGCGATGACACGAACAGTACCCTATGTTTTCATGCACAATTCATCAAAGGGCCATAACTGTTGGAAAAATCATCGAGCCAAAACACGCAGGTGATATGCGCATCCACCTTCGATACTGATACTTAATATTCACATGAAGTTTCATTGAAATCCGACCAGAAGTTTCTGAGAATTCGCGTGGACAAGAGCGGGACGGACGCACGGACGAAGGGGCGACTATATGCTCCCCCGAAATTCTCCGGGAGCATAAAATGAAAAAAAAAATAGACCTGTCAACCCTTAATTGGGCCGCGTCAAGCGATTTTGGTACTTATCGCCTATGCGAGCAGCGAAGGTTCAGTCGAGTCTGCGCATCCGCGCAGTCTCGCCAGAACCTTCGCTGCTCGCTCATACAAGCAGTGAATCAAGAGGAACCTTCAGACAGAAATCCATATCCCTGGCCCCTCTGAATGGCTGGGCATGCGCAGTTGAAATTTGTCATGACGGAATGCTCGAAGACCCAAATTCGCTTGACGGGGCTCAATTAATGGTAACGGACTTGTCCAACATATTTCAGTGGAAGATTCCACCAGTATACAATGGTTAAGCCTGGGCACAAGAACAGGTTAAAGTTAGCATGACTCAGATCAGCGTTCGCTTCCTCATATACACAACAATATTTTCAATTTTCAATCATTTGATATGGGTTCAAAAGCGTTCGATTAAAAGATGAGGGTCTATTTAAAACGTAAATAAAACGTAAATAAACTAAATTTAAAGACCTGACTTTTTTTTTTCGCTTGGGTTTATTTCAAAAATAGCAGTTTCTAATTACCACCACCACTACTACTACTACTACTACTACTACTACTACAACTACTACTCGGCCCCAACCCACCGAGTCTCGAAGAAATAGATGGACTGCATGATGCTTCCAAGCAGAGCTGAATCCGACCGCACACGAGTACTGGTAAACCGCTCAGAGGATCTAAGCTTGCCCAGGCAAAGCGGTGCGACCGTCCATGCTTATAAACCCAATTGGTTTCATTGGGCCACAGGGCTTGAGATGTCATTTCATCTCAATGTCGGGTAAAAGTCCAACAAGATTGGAAGCAACGTCTCCAAAATGACCTATACAGTGTTGACGGGGACGTTAAACCTTAAATCAATCAATCAATCAAGCAAAACGACTACTACTACTACTACAACTTCTACCACTGCTGCTACTACTACTACTACTACTACTACTACTACTACTACTACTACTAAACCACTCATCAGTGCTTGGTGCCGGCCACAGTAGCACAGTCGGATACACGTCTGACTGGTGCTCAGGAGGACGCCGAGGTAGACAACATTCTTTCGTGGGGATTGTTTTTACAGTCATTCTCTCCCTTCCGCTGATTCAAGAAGGGCAGTTGTCAGTTTCTGGCGATAGAATGTGCACTGTACTGGTTAATCGCTTTCGTATAAGCCTGCCCAGGAAGTATGGGTAGGTAAACTGACCAGCTCACAAATGACCTAAAATAGTGTTGACTGGGCCAATATACTTCAATCTAAAACAAAACAAAACAAAAAAAAAAAAAAAAAAAACATCGGGGATTTGAGAAATAAATTGGGCCTGTAGCATAAGACTCCACCTGAGCAACCGCTGATTTTTGTTTTTCATTTTACGTTTGAAAGTGAGTGGATTGTGATCACTGAAAACGACAATCGGTGCAGTAGTAGGAGTAAGATAAGCTTCGAAATTTTTGCAAAGTAAGAATCAGAGACAAACACTCTTTCTCTATGGTAGAGTAATTTCTCTGATGCTTATTTAACTTTTTGGAAAAGTAGCAAACTGGATGATCGACACCATTTTCGTCTTCCTGCAACAAAACACCACCTGCACCTACGTCACTAGCATCTACAGCTAGGCTAGGTTAAACTCCTTTTCGAAGTTCTGTGCTAAGAGAACTGGCTCAGACTTGAGTATGGCTTTAAGCTTATCATATAGCATTCCAATGGAATTTTGTTCTTTTGCTGAGCAAATTTGTCAAAGGCTCAGCAAAGACAGAGAAATTATTACAGAACTTTCTGTAATAACCAGCCATATCAAGAAATCGCATCAGCTGTCTTTTGCAAGCGGATACGGGAAAATTTGAGATAGCCTCAACTTTAGCATCAATGGGTTACACATGACCTTGACCTACAACATGAACTAGAAATATCAAACTTGCATAGCAGAATTCACTTTGAGCAAGATTGATCGTAAATTTGTCATTACTCAGTCTATCAAAGAATGCTCAAATAGTCCCAAGATAAGCCGGCCGCGGTAGCTCAGTCGGATGTGCGTCTGACTGGTAATCAGGAGGACGCGGGTTCGATACCTGCCGGGGTCGGCAACATTCTTTCGTGGAGATTGATCATGAAATCTTTTCTACGATCATTCTCTCCCTTCCGTTGATTCAAGAAGGGCAGCTGTTAGTTTCTGCCGAAAGAATGTGCACTGTACTGGTTAACCTCTTTCGTATAAGACTGCCCAGGAAAAGTGTGGATAGGTAAACTGACCGGCTCAAACATGACCTAAAATTGTGTTGGCTGGGCCGTTAAGCTCCATAACAAACAAACAAATAGTCCCAAGATATTAATTGATGCCACTGGTCATTGTATATGATGGCGTCATCAATATAAGCACTGCAGCCATCCAGCCCTGCAATAAGCTCCAAAACAAACAAACAAATAGTCCCAAGATATTAATTGATGCCACTGGTCATTGTATATGATGGCGTCATCAATATAAGCACTGCAGCCATCCAGCCCTGCAATAAGCTCCATAACAAACAAACAAATAGTCCCAAGATATTAATTGATGCCACTGGTCATTGTATATGATGGCGTCATCAATATAAGCACTGCAGCCATCCAGCCCTGCAATTACCATGGCATTGTTTATTAAGCGCCGAAATGTTTCCGGAGAGTTTTTCGTTCCAAATGGCATGATTTTACAGTTAAATAATCAGTCTGGTGCAGGAAATGCCAAAACCTCCTTTGCTCTATCTGTGAGTTGAATTTGCCAACATCCTTTAAGAAGGTCGAATTTCGTTATGTATTTGGCATTCCCGATGTTATCAATGCAGCCATCCATTCTTGGAATTGAAAACTATCTGTTTTCCTTAAGGAATTAACTTTCCTAAAATCTTTACACATACAATATGTCCATCAGGTTTTGTATGTTTTATTTTATCCGGCCGGGGCAAGAATGAAGTACCTCTCAATGGAAAATATTTAATGATGGATATTTCATACTTATCAACATATTTCAAAAATCCTACCAAAACCTTTAGATATCCATTCACTTATTCCATTAATAAGTTCGTCAGTTATAACACCAGCAATATAATTCTCATTGGTTATTTCTTTTGCCTTTGTATTGAAAAATGCATCTTGTTCTTTTTCATCTTGTTTGATAAAAAGTTATATCTAATGAAATATTAATTTCAATTTGCATTTGTTCTGGGTTCACACGATGTTGACTTCCCTCCGATTACACAGTACATCTAATTGTGTTTGTTTTTTCTAAAAGAAGGCAGATGGATCAGTTCTACTGATTTGTCGTTTCCTTAGTACAAGTGGTTGTCATAGTAAAAGATTGACAGTTTTGTTTATACATGAAACTGGAGACAACTTTTGGAATCTTTGGCTATTATACAAGTTTCCGTATTTACTGGTACACTTATACAGGATACACATGAACAGCTTTGTCATTTGTCTTTCCAATCATATGACTACTAACACATATTAATGAGTGCTACATGTAGACACAAGCTTTTAGTAAAAGCTAAAACTTGGTATTTCTACGATCATTAAGTTACATATTGCTTCCACGTTTGTTTGTTTGTTTTGGAGTTTAACGACCCAGTCAACACTATTTTAGGTCATTTTTGAGCCGGTCAGTTTACCTATCCACACTTTTCCTGGGCAGGCTCCAACGTAAAGGCTTATTGAGAATTAGAGATATCTAATTCAAGGTAATGTTGGTTGGTGCCTGATGCTCTGTCTCTGGTCGGGACCATCGGAGTCTAACTGTTGGTTTTCTTTTGCTCCAGCATTTCAGTGGTTTCTTGCTGTCGAGTCCTCACCGTTGTCTCACCTCTGTGGTTCTTTGATTTTTGTGTTCACGGAGATGTTGCACTGATGAGTTAGGAAGCCTTCATGCGGACTGAACAAATTATTTGTCTAAATCGCGACGGAAGTAAGGGCGAGGATTGTGGCCACGTAAAATCGATTTAAGCCCCCCGGTGGAAATCTTCCACTGACCGTTCCAAGGCGGCTCTTCTGTGGCGATTTATTTATGTTGTTGTTTGTTACTTACTGTGTGTATCACTTTTGTCTTTTTATTTTGGATGGCCATATGGCCATTTTGTGGGAAAGTAACTGTCCTTATGGCCTTCCTTTGTTTAGGTTTCCATTATGGTCTTGTCGCTTAATGTTTGTATTTCTTTCCCTTTGGTGTCTTTTATGGGTGGAGTGAGTTAATTGTATCAATTCCTGATCTTTGTTTTACTTCTACAATTTTTATACGTAAGCGGTTACAATAAGGCAATACAAGTATTTGCTTTTACAAAAAGCTTGAGTCTACGCTCAGCACGCTAATTTGTGTAGTTTATTTGTTTGTTTGATTTGAGGTTTAACGTCCCCGTCAACACAGTATAGGTCGTTTTGGAGACGTTGCTTCCAATTTTATGGGACTTTTACCGGACATTGAGATGAAATGACCTCAAGCCCTGTCGCCCAATGAAACCAATAGAATTTATAAGCATGGACTGTCGTCCGCTCCCATGAGAGGGTAGTTGTGAGTTGATTCATATGTACTGGCCGGACTTGTGGGGAAAAATCTACTTGTGAGTTGCACCACATAAGTCGATATTTTCTAATTACTTCCAGGGGGTAGAGAGGGGGGGGGGTATAGGTGTTATTCCCAAACATCATATACGCACAAGTTCGGACACAATGTCCATGGTTGACTATCACTTGTGAGGCTGAACGTACGGAATCGAGTTCTGAGTTGCACAAACCCCGGTAGTAGGGTCTGTACCAATGTGTCCATGATGGACTCTGACTCGCACCGCGGTTCCTGGACAGGCTTAGATCCTCTAAGCTGTTTATCAGTACTAGTGTGCGGACGGTTTCAGCTCTGCGTGGAAGCATCATGCAGCCCATCTATTTCTTCAAGCCCGGTGGGCAATTAGTGTAGTACCTGGACTGGAAATTAAAATGACAAAACTTACCACGTGTATGTTGTAATAAGTTGTCAGTTAAAATGTACTAGTATAACAGTCACAGATCACAAATAAGGACAAGCAAATGTTCTCTCCAATGTGACATGAAAACAAAATTACCGATTATAACTACTTGTTTACTGTTTCTTTAATTTCGCAATATAGGTTAACCTTTTCATTTCGCATTCTATGTTAACCTTTCATTTCGCATTATAGACCCTTCCAGCTTGCCGTCTAACAAAAACTTGAAAAAAATTAAAAAAAAAAAAAAAAAAAAAAACAGTAGATGTGCTGTATATTGAGGGCAACAATTCAACAGCATTTTATCCACGAATATATGTCAATTTTGCAAGCGTGAGAGCTCTCATGTATGCACATGTGATAAACTTAAGGCAGCTTCCGGTAATGACCGGGTTTTAAAAAGTCTCCCTGCCCTACATCATAGTGTAGTTTATATTTTCTTGTCCTTTGGGATCATGGATTCCACTGTGTAATTTCGAAAATATTTGAGGGTCACTGATGAGGCCTAATTGGCCGAAACTAGCTAGTCTGGCCCAGAAAACATATGCACTCCATATTTTCCAGTTCTGTGGTGTATTCTTTGCTTCCAAAGGATAACCCTTTTATATAACATATTTAACGTGACTACAGCTGATGTGTGGGAATGTGTGGCGGCCGTAAAAAGTCTCCCTGCCCTACATCATAGTGTAGTTTATATTTTCTTGTCCTTTGGGATCATGGATTCCATTGTGGAATTTTGAAAATATTTGAGAGTCACTGATGAGGCCTAATTGGCCGAAACTAGCTAGTCTGGCCCAGAAAACATATACACTTCATATTTTCCAGTTCTGTGGTGTATTTTTTGCTTCCAAAGGATAACCCTTTTAAAGAAAATATTTAATAATTGTGACAAATAGCTATGATGACCAGTCAACAGGAAATCAATCAGTTGGATGTTCCAGTGACGACACCATCCCCATACACGACACCATCCCCATAGTACTGACACAGCCGCCAATGAATGTCTTAGATGCTCAGCAAAAATTCATATTGCCTGTGTACCGTTGCGTACCCTGAGTGCTTTAAAAAGTTTTATATAAACGGACATACATAATAATAAATTATGGCATACAAATGAGACTCTGCTCAGACTGCGCAATAAAGTATATACAATACTGTCGCCTAATATAACGTGAGATAAACATAATATTTATTTACAATACTTTAAATCGTTCATGAAAATCATATCTCCGAATTCCTGAACTCGGTCACCGTGAAAAATTGTGACATCAGCAATGGGCAGATATGACAGCTAAAAAGTTGCCCCGTTTAGTACTGAACAGAATTTTCCGTTGTATATATTGCAGGAACTTATTTCAAATTTAATGGTTTCAGGTTCAGTTGGTTTTCGAGATCTGTTTAGGTTTGCGAACAGTACAGACCCAGATCAGATGCCGCGGTCCGCGGCATCTGATCTGGGCCTGTACTGTTTGTCAACCTCCCATATATGGGTTTCTAAATTAAAATGGATTACAATGCCCGAGTTTCCCGGTGTCATATTATCGGAATCAGATTTCATACAATATTACAAGTTGGTGTATGCTTCTCACCGGAGTGTATGTGACAATTTCCGAAACCTTATATACATGTATGTATCATGTACACGTATCAATGTCTATAACTTGTTTATATACTTATTTCTAGAGCGCAGCATCATTATTGTTCTATTCCTGTAGTAGAAAACATTAAAATTAAAAACTCACGATGAAAACGCGTAATAAAATTCAAACATTGTTTTTGCTGTTTGCAATAAGTATAGCAACGACAACGGCGGAAGACAGTGGCAAAGGAAATCCGCAATTCACGTATCCTGCCGGCGATGCGAGGAGATGTCTGGCGCCGGGGAACAATGGTCTCCTTCGCTTGGAGGTGCTACCTGGATGGGGCTGGGACAATCTCAGGAATAAAGATGCGGGGATGGTGATGAAGCTTAATTACTCCAAATGCCTTACGACGGACGATGGTCGGTATCTGGTGCCAGACAGTGTCTACACAATCCCTAGAAAGAGCAGCCAGATTGACACGTACGCTGAATTGTTCACTCACTGGGGTAACTACTCGAGTACAACATCGCGCTCCATTAATGATCATGCGGGACTCAGTTTTAAAAGTATTGGTATCAGCGGGAAGCATTCCAGGGAGTACGAAAAAGTAAAAACTCGTCAGTTTTTCGACAAGGCAATGACAACAAGAGTTCAGGTGAGACATTTTTTTTTTCATTTTTTGGTTTTCGTTTTAGTTTTATGGTCTTTTCAAGACTGTATCACTTATTTCGTGCCGATGATTGATCAGATGTGGGCGAAAACTCGAGTCCCGCAGAAAAACCACTCGACCCTCAATTGTATCCGGTGCAACATTGCGGTATCCGGTGAAACATTGCGATATGTTACCCATTATATATACACGTTACCTTTTTCAAATGATCATTGTTGGTGTTTTTTTACACACCAATGCGGTGAATGGGTCTATTGTTTGTCAATCGACCCAAAGTTACAAAAGTGTGCTTGCCTGTCACTGACCAATAAAGTTAAACCGCACAATAGCGCTAATATGAAATGCAGTGGCCGTTTTAGCTCTGTGTAAAGAGATTTATCTGTAAAATCTGGACTGGATTCGTGTGCTGGGCAAGGCAAAGACTGTAGGCACAGGTCGCGGCATTTGATCAAGGTATACACTGTTTGCTTAATGAACAGGAACTGGAGGGCTGAACGAAATACATGTAGTATAAGGGGAATGGGGACACCTTCTTGGGAGACAATCCCTGCAAAAACATTTTGTCTCCCATGTCAATAGGGTATAGGATTTGTCATTTAATGCAAATTGCCGCATACCTACCTCTGACGAGAGTAGGGTGGAAATGGGCATGGACTTAGACTGTTTCTTTTAACCCTTAATGCAGAATGGGATCTTCCGTCTAATAGCTTTGGATCGTTCGAACTGCAATATAAGGGATGTCAAATTTAGTTTATTTGTCATAAGTTTTAAATCGTTTATGCCGTTTAAGGTTGATTTTGTGTCTTACTGATAGGAGCAATTCGTCTTACATTTGGTCATTATGTTTTATAATATCTTTTTCAGCTTCGCTATGTGCGATACGTTGCTGGTTCTCAACCCGATTTCATTCTAGATGATGCATTCAAAGCACGTCTGAGGAAAATTGCTGCTCACATCGAATTGAACAGAACCGAACTCGCGACTTACGAGAGTCAGTTGATTGTGCGAGATTTTGGTACTCACGTGACAACCAGCGTTGATATGGGCGCTGCTTTGGTTCAGGTACGTTTTTGTAAGAAGTAAAGCTGCCGTTGATATACCACAAAGGCCAATTGCATTTTGTTACAGATTGATTAATTGACTGATTTGGGTTTAACGAAGTGTCAACCCGTGTGGGTCATTTTGTGTCGCCTCCAAGAGAAAGGGAGTGAAGAGATAAAAGAGATAGTAGAAGAGATGAAAGTGAGGGACAGAGGAGCAAGAGGAAAGTGAAGCGGAGCATAGAAACAGAAGAAATAACAACACTCCCCTTCTATTCTTACCAGCTGCAAGGACAGCAGGCCTTGCCCAGCTGTAAGCCATATCAGTTGCACGCCCCAGTGACGCAAGACACACGTCACATTCGCCTTTCATTCGTTACATAAAACAGTATTTAACCTTTACCACTCTCTCGGCTAATTCAGCTGACGACAAATTGTTGATATTTTCTTATTTTTCTCATAGAAAACATGATTTGGCATTTCATGCAAATTATCTCCATGGGAGGCAATTTGTATGAAATGTCGAATTATGTTTTCTGGGGAAAATAAGAAAAATATTTCAAAATGTCCTCTCAAGCATACAGAACGTTAAGCCAGCTCATAAATTTCTGGAGTCCAGCCTCCGCCCATCTGGACTTGAAGAAATAGATGGGCTGCATGATGCTTCCAAGTAGAGTTGAAACCGACCGCACGCGAGTACTGGGAACGGACCTCAGCGGCCTAGTGGATAAGAGCGCTGATTCTAAATCATTAGGTCTCTCACCGCTGGGGGTTCGAGCCAGGCTCGGATCGCATGTGAGACGCCAGGTTCTGCAACGGAAGGTCAGGTCGTTTTTCTCCGAGTACTCCAGTTTTCGCCGACCTATGATTTACGATCGACTCGATATGAGTGAAGTAATCTTAAAAGGGCTGTAAAACCACAACAAACACAAAACGAGTACTGGTAAACCACTTAGAGGATCCGAGGCTAAGCCTGCCCAGGCAAAGGGGTGCGAGTCGGGCCGTCCATGCTCATAAACCCTATTGGTTTTATTGGGCGACAGGGCTTGAGATGTCATTTCATCTCAATGTCGGGTAAAGGTCCCACAAAATTGGAAGTTACGTCTCCAAAATGACGTAAATAGTGTTGAAGGGAAGTTAAATCTCAAATAAAACAAACAAACGTTTCTGAAGTCTACTCTTCCATCTTTGAATTTGGATGCGCCCATTCTATTACATAGCTTTCAATCAACAATCATTAACCCATATATGACAATGGAATCTTCCACCTAGTTAATTTGGAGTGGTCCATTTCCAATTATAGGGGTGTCATGTTTGGTTTTCTTTGTGGCAAATTTTACAAAACGAATGTTCCTTAAGCAAACAGTGTAGATCCAGATCAGACGCCGCGTTCTGCGGCGTCTGATCTGGATCTACACTGTTTGCCAATGTCCCAGAAAAGGGCCGTTAGGCATATATGGGTTAATGACAAGCAGTGTTGATCCTGCTGAGATGACACTGTTTGTATAGGTATCTGTACCGGCTTACATGTTGAAAAGTGCTATCCCAAGAAATATGGCAAAATCAACACGTTGTATAGTGACCGTATTGTACAGCGACCACATTGTAAGTTGACCGCATAAAAAGCAAATATACTTTGGTATACTACAGAGCATTCGAAAAACTCCCCTATATGAGACAATGCTGTCTCTCATAGCTCTAAAATAACTTTTTTTTCTGAAAAATATTTATTATACGTTTTATGATTATTGCACGACCCGCAGAAAAAGCGACCGACTGAAGTCGGTTGATTTCTAAGAGTGCCCTAAAATCACCGTGTCATTCTGTCATTCGGTCATTCTGTCAGTCTGTCTGTCCGTCCGTAACCCGTTTGTGAAAATTGGTGATAATGACTTAACCGCTTGGAATATTTAAACAATTTTTGGCACACTGATAGATATCAATGAGATCTAACCAATGAACTTGCAAAATATTACATTACATATAGTATAGCCTCGCCGAGGCGAAAAATGTGAAAATTTTCGAACTGCTTCTCCTCGGAAACCGTTGGGCCGATTGAAGTCAAATTTCATATGTAGCCTCTTTGGGATGGGGGAAACCAAAATTTGCTCATGGGGTCCAGGTCACATGACCAAAATGGCCGCCAAGCCATATATGGTCTGTCTTATTGTCCGTCCGTAATCCGTTTGTGAAAATTTGTTTTGTTTGTTTGTATTGGAGTTTTACGGCCCAGTCAACACTATTTAGGTCATTTTTGAGCCGGTCAGTTTACCTATCAACACTTTCCTGGGCAGGCTTATACGTAAGCGGTTAACCAGTACAGTGCACATTCTTTCGCCAGAAACTGACAACTGCCCTTCTTGAATCAGCGGAAGAGAGAGAATGACCGTAGAAAAGATTTCATGATCAATCTCCACGAAAGAATGTTGCCGACCCCGGCGGGAGTCGAACCCGCGTCCTCCTGATCACCAGTCAGACGCGCATCCGACTGAGCCACTGAGGCCGGCTTGTGAAAATTTGTGATAGTGACTTAACCGCTTGGAATATTTAAACAATTTTTGGCATACTGATAGATATCAATGAGATCTAACCAATGAACTTGCGAAATATTACATTCCATTTAGTATAGCCTCGCCGAGGCGAAAAATGTGAAAATTTTCGAACTGCTTCTCCTCGGAAACCGTTGGGCCGATTGAAGTCAAATTTCAAATGGAGCCTCTATGGGATGGGGGAACCCAAAATTTGCTCTGGGGTCCAGGTCACATGACCGAAATGGCCGCCAAGCCATATATGGTAAAAACCCTTCAAAAATAGTCTTCTCCAGAACCACTGGGCAGATTTTCACGAAACTTGATATATAGCATCTGGGACGTAGGCCCATCATAAATTGCTAAAATGGTGACCCTGGATTGACCTTGACCTTCTTTGTGCCTAGGTCAAACTTTGACACATATGCTTTTGTTAGAATATTGAAACAATTTTTGGCATACTGATAGATATCAATGAGATCTAACCGATGAACTTGCGAAATATTACATTCCATGTAGTATAGCCTCGCCGAGGCGAAAAATGTGAAAAATTTCGAACTGCTTCTCCCCGGAAACCGTTGGGCCGATTGAAGTCAAATTTCATATGGCGCCTCTATGGGATGGGGGAAACCAAAAGTTGCTCATGGCTTCCAGATCACATGACCAAAATGGCCGCCAAGCCATATATGGTAAAAACCCTTCAAAAATAGTCTTCTCCAGAACCACTGGGCAGATTTCCACGAAACTTGAAAAATAACATCTGGGACGTAGGCCCATCATAAGTGGCTGAAATGGTGACCCTGTATTGACCTTGACCTTCTTTGTGCCTAGGTCAAACTTTGACACATATGCTTTTGTTGGAATATTTAAACAATTTTTGGGATACTGGTAGATATCAATGAGATCTAACCAATGAACTTGCGAAATATTACATTCCATTTAGTATAGCCTCGCCGAGGCGAAAAATGTGAACATTTTCGAACTGCTTCTCCTCGGAAACCGTTGGGCCGATTGAAGTCAAATTTCATATGGAGCCTCTATGGGATGGGGGAAACCAAAATTTGCTCATGGGGTCCAGGTCACATGACCGAAATGGCCGCCAAGCCATATATGGTAAAAACCCTTCAAATATAGTCTTCTCCAGAACCACTGGGCAGATTTCCACGAAACTTGATAAATAGCATCTGGGACGTAGGCCCATCATAAATTGCTAAAATGGTGACCCTGGGTTGACCTTGACCTTCTTTGTGCCTAGGTCAAACTTTGACACATATGCTTTTGTATTGGAAAAGTGAGAATGCATTTTATCCTGCAAACGATTCAGAATACAGTACTAAAGTATAAGATATAGTTTTGCTCCTTACGATAAGGCGCATTTATTTGGGGAACCGTTTTAGGTCCAGGTCACATGACCAAAATGGCCACCGTACCCATATATGGTAACACTTATAAAGCTAAAAGCATCCGGCGGGTCGTGCACTTCAGCTGAAGCACTGGTTATCATTATTATTATTATTATTATTATTATTTGCTTTATGGAGTTTGGGTGCTTTAAAAACCACACCAATGTTGCACGAGAAGTTGATTTCGACGTTTTGTTCTCTTTTTACTTTAAACTAATCCATGTCAATATTTGTTTGTTTGTTTGTATTGGACTTTAACAGACCAGTCAACATTATTTAGGTCATTTTTGGGCCGGTCAGTTTACCTATACACACTTTTCCTGAGCAGGCTTATACGTAAGTGGAAGGGAGAGAATGACCGTAGAAAGTGTTTCATGATCAGTCTCCACGAAAGAATGTTGCCAACCCCGGCAGGTATCGAACCCGCGTCCTCCTGATCACCAGTCAGACGCGAATTGGACTGAGCTACCGAGGCCGGCAATCCTTGTAATGAACACCCTTGAAACCCATTTTATGTAGAGAATAATGCGGTATCAACAAGGATAAACATTATGTTCTTGATTTTTGCTCAAAAGCCTAGATTGTGGTTTTCGTAAGAACCGCTGAGGCGGTTCTAACGAACATCACAACCTATGATTTCTTTATTTTAATATGCAAGTACAGCGGCCGACTTACAAAACGCATTACAGAACTTCATTGGCTCGAACACCTTTGGGACCATAAAAATCTGTTCGAGACAGGGGTAGTTCGAGCCACTGAGGTTACTGTCAGGAGGCATAACGAGATACTTTTTGACATCTTTTCGGTGTTCTATAATGAATATGTATGCTGTGTGTACTCATTAGAATCGCCTCATCGAGGCGATTCTAATGAGTACACACAGCATACATTTGCAAGATAAAAAGACTAAAATCTCCTTAATTATCCCCCACTATTTCTTATGTAGAGAATTTCGCTATGGGCTCAAGAATGTGTTCGACTCATCCATGGTAAACGAGTCATCGGTGTTCGAGCCATCGAAGTTTTCTGTATGTGGCGTCTGATCTTAGTTTACATTTTTTGCATAGCATACAGAAATTTCGGGCTTAAACTAAACAATCTACAGTGAAACTTCGATAAGTCGAACACGGATAATTCATTTACTATGGTTAATTCGAACTTACCCTTGGTTCCCTAAACACTGTTCCTATAGCTCCAGATATCCATGTGTTTAAGTCAATTAATGGGGCTTGTTTGATTTTAACTTGAAAATATATCTTAAGGGCATTCCCATAATACCTCATGACATGGCAGTATAAGTAATGCTCAATAGTTCGAACCACCCCTATCTCGAACAAAATGTCATGGTCCCGAAGGTGTTCGAGTTATCGAAGTTCGACTGTAATTCTCAATTCAGAGCTATGTTCCCAGCTCAGAGACAATCGACCCACCAGTGTTGTCAGTGCTTTGATTATCATATTTGTGCAGGTAGATCAGGTGAAAGAATCAGTCTTTAAATCAAGCGAGAAAGAGAGGAACAATGCCTTAAAGGCAGCAAGTGTCAGCTTTACCAAAGTGTTTAGTGGGGGCTCAAACCACGGGAAAAGCGTTACAAAGGAAATGTTAGACAATTACCAGGACAACAGAACTCACTCTGAGATCCTCACGTACGGTGGGCCTGTTTTTCTGTAAGTAATCATTGTTTGTTTGTTTGTTTTGTTTGTATTGGAGTTAAACGGCCTAGTCAACACTATTTAGGTCATTTTAAGTCGGGCAGATTACCTATCCACACTTTTCCCAGGTAAGCGGTTAACCAGTACATTGCACATTCTTTCGCCAGAAACTGACAACTGCCCTTCTTGAATCAGCGGAATGGAGATAATGACCGTTGAAAAGTTTCATGATCAATCTCCATGAAAGAATGTTGCCGACTCCGCCAGTTATCGAACACGCGTACTCCTGATCACTAGTCAAACGCGCATCCGACTGAGCTACCGAGGCCATACTTCATGCGTACGACTCAGACTTTACTATGCACCACCGCTTGATGAAATGGCAATTATAATATAAATGATTATAAAAACAGATATTCCTAAGTACAGTCGATCTTCGATGGCTCGAATACCTTAGGGACCTCGAAAATCTGTTCGAGACAGGGGTAATTCGAGCCACTGAGAGTTACTATCAGGATGCATAACGAGATACTTTTGGAGATCTTTTCTATGTTCTATATTGAAAATATATGCTGTTTGTACTCATTACAATCGCCTCATCGTGGCGATTCCATGCTCTGTGAACACATTAGATTCGCCTCATCGAGGCGATTCTAATGAGTACACACGACATATATTTGTACTGTAAAAGATGAAAATCTCCAAAATTATCCCCCACGATTTCATATGTAGAGGATTTCTCTAGGTGCACAAGAAAGGGTTCGAATGAGCCATGATAAACGAGCCATCGGTGTTCGAGCCATCGAAGTTTTGTGGTCTGGAGCTATAGGAAGAACTCCAGTGGGATTCAATAACAAGTTCGAATCAGCCATGGTATATGAGCCATCCGTGGTCGCGTCATTAGTAAACTCTTTACTTTAAAGCTTTTATATAAAGCTGTATATATACAGTAAATTCCTATATTAAGACCACCTTTGGGACTGTTCAAAAGTGGTCTCTAAGACCACTTATGAACAATCCCAATGGTGGTCTTTGACCAGAGGTCACTATATGTAGAAAACACAAAGAAAAATATCTGCAACCTAATATGCTTTTTAAAGCAGAATTCTTCATAAATTTAGGTGGTCTTAATAGCAGAATTTCACTGTATTATCCCATTCTCCTTGAGGACGACTTCGAATAATCGATGGCAAACGAATAATTGGTGTTCGATGTATTGAAGTTTCACAGAATATTGTTTAGTTACTTTGGCACGGAACGTAGGGTAATCGCGACTCATCCTGTCAAGTTGGTTTCAAGGGGTAACCTCTTGATAGTATATGTTTTCATTTTCATTCTGTTCCACATCTTTGTAATCTCTGCTTGGACAGTATAGTACAGATATATAGTTGAAATTTCAAGATTAGCCATGTTGACCCAGAAAAGGCCAAATTGGGCGAAAGTGGCTAGTATGAGTTGCTTCATTCCACCCTCACACACCCCCTCAAACACACACACAAACTGTCATTATGATAACACAGCCGTGAAACATAGGGCATTTTTCACATCTCCAAAATGGCTACTTTTCTGATGAAATTATATGATATTTTTCTTATTTATACTGCAAACTAGGTTGTGGGTGCTCGTTCGAACCGCCTCATTGAGGCGGTCCTCATTGAGCCGGCTCTAACGAGTACCCAAAACCTATGTCTTGGAGCAGAAATAAGAAAAATCATATAGACCCCCGTAAACCTCTGTTTTCTCTATATTAAGTGGGGTTTCCGGGGTATTCATTTCACGGACTTGTTCACGTGATGTCACTCCAGTTTTGTCAGTTCAGTGTTGTGGAAAATCTAGTCCTTTCTTTCAAAGGATTACCTTTTACCTTCATTGCAGCTGATGTTGAAGAATGTTTTGCGGCCGTCCTTCGTCGCAGTGTGGGATTTATTTTCTAATCCTTTGAGATCGTTGATTCAACTGCGGATTTTTAAAATATCTGAGGGTCACTGATGAGGTATAATTGACCGAAACTAGCTAGCCAAGGCCAGAAAAAAATTTGCCTTTCTAGTTTTGAGTTCTGTTTTGCAGCACTTGCTTCCAAAGGATAGCCTTTTTATACAACATATTTACCCGGGCCAGTTGTTCGAAACTAATGACATCGTTAGTTAACGTATCGTCATAACTTTGGTCAGTTAATATGGCAAATATACTAATATTTTTGCTGAAAAAATGTGAGCAGCTGCTCACATTTTTTACGGAAAACATATCGCTGTATTAGACATTACACTTACTAGAACAGTTAACATTTTGACCATTAACGAGCTCGTTAAGCTAACAATGCTTTGGACAGCTGGACCCTGGTTGCAAAGCCCGAGGACAGGCTTTTTCGTGGCCGGGTTTATACGATACTATATGTTTCAAAAGTTGTATTGGATAATGATAGAATTTCCAAACATATACTATGTGTCATTTTCTATTTGACAGCTGTCATTCAAGATCTTTAATTTAAGATTAAATTACGGGAAAATGTATATTTGGGAAAGGCTGTAATATCCCCTTTGAATTTGCCATAAAAACGAGATTTACACACACACACACACAGAGAGAGAGAGAGAGAGAGAGAGAGAGAGAGAGAGAGAGAGAGAGAGAGAGAGAGAGAGAGAGAGAAAGATAGAGAGAGATGGCTGGCTGGCTGGCTGCATACCCCTGTAAATAATGCATTGTTAGTTTTCAGTTTGATGCCTATTGTGCATATTCGTATGTTTCAGACCAAACAATATGAGTGCCCTTGAATGGAGTCAGTCTTTGGAGAACGATATGGTTGCTCTCGACAGATCTGGGGAACCGATCTATCTACTCATCTCCTCTACCACACTTCCTGATCTCCCAGATTCAACGATCTACCAGCTACATTCTTACATTAAAGACGCTGTTGAACTGTACTATGAACATAATACATACCGTGGCTGCACGGAGCGAGATGCGCCGAACTTCAGCTTCATCGCCAACGAGGATGATGGGTCTTGTGAACCAGCTGTCGCCATGTACACATTTGGAGGAGTATATCAAACATGTTCAAGCTCGGAAGACGCCAGTCTTTGTGATGGTTTCCAGCAGAAAAATCCGCTGACTGGAAGGTTTTCATGTCCTGACGACTACGATGCTGTTCTTCTGCAAGATGACCGGACGCGTTTCACAGTGAAACACAGGAAGTGCCATCGATGCAAAATGGTTCACCACTGTTGCCATGACAAGTCACATGATGAATATGCTGCCTATAAAGCCTACTGGTGCTCTCCCAGAAACCAAACTACACGAAATACAGGGTTTCTGTTTGGTGGTCTGTACACGTCAACATCTTTTAACCCTGCAACCCAGTCAATGAGCTGCCCATCCAAATTTTATCCTCTACATGTGGTCCGCGATCTTTCAGTCTGCGTAACAGATGACTATGAGCTTGGTCTTAAAGATTCTCTTCCGTTTGCAGGCCTCTTCAGCTGTAAGTCTGGAAATCCCCTTGCTCTGCAAATATTTTCGTTTATGGACTCTAGGAATGTTCCACATTCATTACTGAAATACATGGAATACGATGGAGTGACGTCATGGCCACATGAATGCCCACAAGGTTTCAGTCAGCACCTCGCGGTTGTTGACAGCGGCTGCCAGATAAATTATTGCATAAAAACTGGCGCTCTCACCGCTCAAGCGCTGCCAAAAGTCAAACGCCCACCTTTCATGCAGCTTCCACGGGACATAACTCTAGAAGAAGAAACCGACTTTTCTTTCAGTGATGACGGAAGCGACTGGACTTCTCTGATTGAAATGACAGAAGCGACAATGAGCCAAAATGTAAGCCAAAAAGCTTTGCCGAAGTTTGGTGACAAAAAGGAGCCTTCTTTCTTGTCGGCAGGTTCAGCTGCGGCAATCGGCGTTGTCGGAACGCTTGCATGCATAGTCGTGGCCTATGTAGCGCTTGTGGTGTACAGAAAAAGACGACAGAATAGAGAATTATTCGGAACATACAGAACCCTATCATATGACGGTGCAAGCGGAGTTTCGGAGGACACAAACCTTCTTCGACCTGTTCCAGGAAGCTGAATGCAATAGGAGGCTTCAAGGGTTCAAAGTCCTCTTCGTACCCGACGCGTTTGGGAACGAAACGGACTTCGAACGCGTGGCTTTCGAAGTTGTAGGAGGCTTTCATTTTCGGATTTGAGTCGACCTATGTAAATTTAAAGTCACTTATCACTTTAGTTTGGTGCAAAGGATGATTCTTGTTCAAACCTAGCTTGTCATTTACCTTTCCCTGCTGAATAAATTAATAGAATGTTCTATTCAAATTTGCAAACTAATTGACAAACAGTTTAGATCTTGACCAGATGGCTTCTTGAGAGAAGCCATCTGAGCAGGATCTACACTGTTTGCAAAGGTAGGGGTTGTCGTGATCAGCGGGATAAGGGTTAATATAAAGACTGTTAATTAGAAACTAAAGGAAATTGGTACACATGACCTATTTTCTATCACTCCTACAAGGGAGACAACTTTCTTGACTTCCTGTTTGCTCTCCTCTAAAATGTGCTGTACTGTTGAAGAAACAAAGGTGACAAAGTTTTGAAGGTGTTGCCTCCCCTGAAGGTGTATCTTTTCCCTTAGAAAAAAGGTTTTACAATTTAATTGTCTACTAAGAAGTGTTGTGCGACGAGACTCCCGTTGTAAATTTTACAAATTGTATAAATGTATCTTAAATACGTGTCATATGTAAAAGTAACGTTTTGGTGAAATCTACATAACATTACCTTTGTTAACCCTTGTCCTGCTGAGCCCGGATATGTCTGATCTTTCAAACAATGCAGATCCAGATCAGATGGCTTCTGAAGAAGCCATCTGATCAGGATCTTCATTGTTTGCCATTCAGTTTATGAATTTGTTGCAATGATTTGCATCAAGTAATCTGATTTGTTGATAATCAGTAGTGGGTGTGGCATATATAAATATTCAGCAGGTCAAGGGTTAATTACAGTGTTTGGCTTCATTTGACAAAATGTGTCTTGTAATTAATCTTCATATAGAGTGTAACTTCACTAAATTGAGTCGCATGCCTAGGAGAGGTTCATGGATCAGAAACCAGAAAAATAGTTTTATTCTCACATTTGAGTTTTCTTACCCCTAATATGACGAATTTGTTGCAACTAAACCTTTAGCACAAAAATACACACACGCACGCAAGCACGCTTTTGTATGCGTTACAGGCGTGATGACATTACAAAAGCCTCAGTGAAATGGTAGATACCAATCGTTTATGTTAATATTACATTTTTATGTGGGACAGCGCACGACAAAACCAACAATAAGACATGTGTGCCACTCGAAGACTCAGATCAGCCTGCGCATCAATATAGTCTAACCAGAGACTTCTCTCGCTGCATGAAGGATCATTGAGCCCTTAGCTATCCAAAGAGCGCACTACAAAGACTCTGATTAGACTCAGATTAGCTGATCTGAGTCTTCGTAAGGCGCACATGTCTTATTGTAGGTTTTGTCATGCGCTGGCTCTCGACCGGCAGTATGCGTCTTAACTAATAAATAATGAATCCTGTTTGTTTGTGTTGAGGTTTTACGTCCTCGTTAACCCATTTAGGTCATTTTTGAGACGTTGCTTCCGATTTTGTGGGACTTTCACCCGACTTTGGGATGAAATGACATCTCAAGCCCAGCTGCCAAAAGAAACTACTAGGGTTTAAGGAGCGGGCCAACTCGCACCACTTTTCCTAGGCAGACTTAGACCTTCGGTCAGTTTCAGCTCTACGTGGAAGGATCATGCAGCCCAATATATTTCCAAGTGCCGACAGGCGGGGGCACTAAATTTTGCTTGCGATTCACCGTCGTTGAATCAGAAATTTCTTAGTCCTTGACATTGATCTAATATTCGTTTGTGTTGAGTTTTTTCTGCTTTTTTTATTTTTTTGGTTTTACGGCCCTTTCAAGATTATTTCACTCATATCGAGCCGATCGTTAATCGGAGGTGGGAGAAAACCAGAGTTCACGGAGAAAAAACACCTGACCTTCCGTTGCAGAACTGGACGTCTCACATGTGACCCCAGCCAGGCTCGAACCACAGCGGTGAGAGACCTAATGATTAAGAGTCATCGCTCTTGGCCCACTAGGCCACGGATTCCCGCTGTATTGAGGTTTTACGTCCCCGTCCACACTACTTGGGTCATTTTGGAGACGTTGCTTCCGATTTTGTTGGACTTTTACCGACACTGAGATGAACTGGCAACTGAATCCCTACCACACATAGTAACCGCTTGGGTTAAAGGGGAGGTCCAACTCACACCACCTTAGACCTAAGCGGTTTACCAGTATTCGAGCTCGGTCGTTTTCAGCTCTGCGCGGAAGCACCGTGCAGTCGAATCTATGTCTTCAAGCCCCGATGGGCGGGGGCACCAGTGATCTAATATACCTTTACGAAAACACGCCTATATAATTCTGACCCCCACTTTTATATAGTAAAACTGCATGATTTTACAGGGTATACTTTGTTTCTCTTATTTCTGCTCAAAAACATATATTGTGGGTAATCGTTAGAACCGCCTCTGCAGGCGGTTCGAACGAATACCCACGATATATGTTTTGTGCAGAAATGTAAAAAATAGCAGAATTTTTTAACTGAAATTTTCATTTTTAGCTGGTAAAATTGTCGATATATTTGAATAGGCATGTATTCGTAATGTGTGACATTCCGCTATCAAGATGTAAATTATTCTTTAAAATATATGGTTTCAGTTTGTCTTTATGTTTATTGTCTTCACCCAGTGTCGCCTAGTTGGATTCCACCTCTGGGAATACTCGAAAGTGGTCTTTAATGGGTAGGCTTCATATAGGAACTTTACTTCATTATACCCGCTTTTTCTAAGAAAAATCGGGTATATTGTTTTCGTACCAGAGTTGAGTGGGCGTTAGTCCGTCCGTCCATCTGTCTGTCCGTCACGTTTCTTGTAAATGGATCTCCTCTGCAACCACTATAGTTACACTTTTGAAACTTTGCATGTGGATAGTACATGGTATGTAGATGGCAGCGGGCTACTTTTTGTGACATTGACCCCAACATGGCCCCAAGGTCTTAACTTGATAGGTTTTGCAAAGTAACCGGGCGCTAAAAGCACATAGGGGCTACAAAGGTCAAAAGGTATGACTATGCCATATCTTAAGTTACACTTTTGAAACTTTGCATGTGGATAGTAAATGGTATGTAGATGGCAGTGGACTACATTTTTGTGACCTTGACCCCAACATGGCCCCAAGGTCAAAAGTCAAAAAGGATTTCTTTGCCATATCTTAAGTTACAATTTTGAAACTTTGCATGTGGGATAGTACATTGTATGTAGATGGCAGTGGGCTGTTTTTTGTGACCTTAACCCCAACATGGCCCCAAGGTCAAAGGTCAAAAAGTATTACTTTGCCATATCTTTAGTGTCATTCATAGAAAAAGCGGGTATTTGCGACGGTATACCAGGGACTGCGCAATCTAGTTTTTACCATTTTCTTGTCTAAATGTGTAATTATGAAATATGTTCTATAAAAGGGTTATCCTTTGGAAGCAAGGAATGCACCACAGAACAGAAAATATGGAGTGTATATGTTTTCTGGGCCAGACTAGCTAGTTTCGGCCAATTAGGCCTCATCAGTGACCCTCAGATATTTTCAAAATTCCACAATGGAATCAATGATCCCAAAGGACAAGAAAATATAATCTACACTATGATGTAGGGCAGGGAGACGTTTTACCGCCGCCACACATCAGCTGTAGTGAAGTTAAATATGTTCTATAAAAGGGTTATCCTTTGGAAGCAAGGAATGCACCACAGAACTGAAAATATGGAAGCTTTTTTCCAAAAATGTCTTAATGGAAATATTCATTAATATCTTTACAGAGATCATCCAATATTCGAAAACAAGATTATTTTTGTCTTTTGTCAAGAATTGGGTTTTCGCTTTATCCCTTACATGAACAAGTCCGTGAAATGGTCCCCACTAAACCCTACTTTATACAGAGAAAACTGGGGTTTACAGCTGTACACATTTTTTTGTTTCTGCTCCAAGACATATGCTGTGGGTATAGAAATGCTGAATCTCTTTATGACTTGAATACCATCACGTCGACTAGTCCGTGTATTTTAACACCCTGTAAATCCGTGTTTGTATAGAGAAAACTATGAATTTCGCGGGTATGCATCTGATACAAGACATAGATTGTTGGTATTCATGTAGGCAGTTCCAACGAGTATGATTACGAGAACACGCCTATACAAATACATTGTAAATTTTATCGTCGAAAAAAACGAAAATTTTTAGAGGAAAAATTGTGTTATTTCTCTTGTTTCACCTCAAAATATAGATTGTGGGTACACGGTAGAACCGTCTCATCGAGTACCCACAATCAATATTTTAGCGCAGAAAGAAAAACATGGTTTATGCCTGTAAACGCCAGTTTTACTATATAAAAGTGGGGTTTAAGGGGGTCAGAGTTATATAGGTGTGTTCTCATGATATAGAGCAGAAGTAAGAGATCTATTACAAATTTTCATCAGAAAAAGCAAGTTTTTGAATGCACAACGTCACACGGGTGTCTTTGTTTGTTGTTTTGTGAGAACACTATTTAGGTAATTTCTGAGACGTTGCTTCTGGTTTTGTGGGACTTTTGCCCAACATTGAGATGATATCTCAAGCCCTACCGCCCCACCCCTAAAAATAACGCTAGGGTTAAAGGGACGGTCTGGCTCGCACAACTTTGCCTGGGCTGGCTTACACCTCCTAAGCGGTTAACCAGTACTCAAATGCTCCGTCGGTTTCAGCTCTGCGCATAAGTACCATGCAGCCAAATGTATCTCTCCAAGCCCTGATGGGCAGGGGTGCATACATACGGGTGTGTTATCTAATGTCTTGACATAAGAGAAAATATTCTTGGTCGCTTGGTTCTGGGAGGATCTGTATCCTCGACATGTCTGCATTTATCGTTGATATGACTACACTGAAATTTTTATGATGCAAACAGCACGATTCATCATTAGCAAGTCCATGTAATGAAACCCCTCTATAGAGAAAACTGGGGTTTACAAGGGGTGTACATTATTTTTCTTATTTCTGCTCCAAGACAGAGGTTGTGGGTACTCGTTAGAACCGCATCAATCTAACGAGCACCCACAACCTATGTTTGGAGTTAAATAAGGATTTTACAAATTTTCATCAGAAATATTACTGTTCTGGAGAAATGAAAGAGTGTATATTACATGGATATATTATCGTGTTGATACATTTTTATCTGTCTTTCAACCAATCAGATTCCTTGAGGAAAATAGTTTACATATATACTAACTGAATTTCAAGCAGTGTAGATCCTGATCAGCCAGCTCAACTATATCTTTACTTGGTTACCCTTTGGCCGATTGATAAACAATCAACAAAAAATGGAGAAGAAAGCAAAAACCAAAAATGTCATTTATATTATTTATTTTCTCAAACGGCAAATAAATCAAACAACAGCATAATAAGCATATATGTATGTGCAATTTCTCTTCCATTGTCAGAAGTTTGGAAAGGTGGGCTATATTATTTTTCAAGTCATTAGGTACACTAATATGTATTTGTCTTTTTTTTTAAAGCACTTTGTAACTCGGAAGATTCATTAAACCACAACATGTATTTATGTTTGAATATGAAAACCACATAAGCTATACAAAACTGGAGAAGGCTTAACTAAAATGAAGTTGAGGGCCAATAAAGTTGTGTACAAAGCAGGTTGTGTCACAAAGCAAGATGCTATTCTCGTCAAAATTTATGTTGAACATTTGTTACTTTTCCTCTGATGCTCTGCATGCTCGTGCGAAAGCTGTCTACGTTTTGTATTCAACTCCCTTGGCTAATTCAGCAGACAAGTTGTTCGCATTTTTCTTGTTTTTTTTTTTTTGTTTCAGGAAACAGGATTTGGCATCTATGGCATGCATATTGTTTCTATAGAAGACAATTTGCTTGAAATGTGGAATCCTGTTTTCTGGGCAAAAAAAATAAATAAAATATAAAAAAAAAAATCATTCAAAATGTCATTCACAGGAAAAAGTACCCAGCATGCAGATTGTTAAGGGGAATGGTTACATTTTCAGGAGAAGCAAATCTTTGAAACAAAACTCAGTCCCTTTTAAATAGGGGTATATTGGGTTCTGAAGGATCAGTTTACTGGAGAAGTCTTATTTCCTTTGCAAGATGCAAAACTGTGTATAAATCCATTCCCCTTAAAGATGAGAGTCAGAAATTGAAGAAATTACACTGTTCGGGAAACACTAGCATGGGTTTAAGGGCGGATTATTCTTGTTCCGTTTCTTGTGCGATGTCTTGCGTAGTTTCCTGTTCAGTGTCTTGCGCAGTTTCCTGCGCAGATTCTATCAACTTTACAACGTCAATATCCGCGCATGGAGAAGCACTGACGTTTACGTGTAACATGAATGTCCATACACTGTTTCCTTTCGCATTGTTAGCCTCTACTGAATAAACACCAGAGTCCGTAGCAAGAGCGGCGGGAATTTCAAAGGTTCGGCTATTTCCGTCTTCTTCGAACTTAAATCGACCAGTATTGTCAATTTCTCGACCATTTTTCATCCATGACACTGAAACATGAAAAACAGAATTAACGAAACGAGCATCGCATGCGACGATCGAAAAGCGATGCGACGATTGAAAATGTGTTTTCAGACACAATGGCTTAGATCAGCGTGTGCATTCTCGTAGCCTGATCAAAGTTTTCGAAATGCATATAAACCCTTCTCTTGCTGAATATTCAGTTTAGCCACACCCATTTCTGACTTTGAACCAATCAGATTAATTGATGTAATTTATTCCTACAATTTCATAAATTGAATGTCAAACAATGTAGATCCTGATCTGGATCTACTTTGTTTGCAAAGATAGGGGTTGTCGTGAACAGCAAGATAAGGGTTAAAAATAATGTGTAATGAAACCCCTGTAAACCCCAATGTTGATAGAGAAAAGTGGGATTTGCATTATTGTCCTTATTTTTCCTAAAACATAGATTGTGGGTACTTGTTAGGACCACCTCAATGGATCAGTTCTAACGAGCACCCACAATCTTTATTTGCAGCAGAAATTAGCAAATTATCGCAAATCTTTATAGAAAATCTGAAAGACGCCATTCATGTGAATGCCCGTAGACTGCTGCATAGTTGCAGATAAGGCGCTTTTTTCATCTGAAAAGTAATCATATTTTTTCTTATTTCTGCACGAAAACATGTTGTCGGTACTCATTAGAAGCGCCTCGCTGAGGCACTTCTAATGAGTACCAACATCATATGTTTTTGGGTAGAAATAAGATAAATAATATGTTGATACCCCTCTTATCTGAGGCTATGACTGCTGTATTCTGAGAGCATACAAAATAGAAGTGAAGGCAATGATCAGGAATTGATACAATTAACCCAAAGCTCCCATCAGAGACACAAAATGGAAAGAAGCACAAGCATGGTATAACTAGACCCTAATGGAAACATCAATAACGGAAAGCCAAAATGACAGTTACTTTTCCACAAAATTGCTAACTAGCTATCCAAAACAAAGAATACAAGCGATACACATGCTCAAAGACAAACCATAACAAACATAAACCGCGATAGGAGACTCGCCTTGGAACGGTCAGTGAAACGAATTCCACTGGGCGGTGGGACTGGGTTGGGGTGGGGCTTAAATCGATTTTACGCGGCCGCATTCCTCGCCCTTACTTCCGTCGCGATTTAGACAAATAATTTATTCAGTCTGCATGAAGGTCTCCTTACTGATAAGTGCAACATCTCCGATGAAACAACGGTGAGGATTCGACAGCAAGAAACTACTAAACAAAACCAACAGTTACACTCCGATCGGCCCAGAGACAGAGCATCAGGCACCAACGGTGAGAACTCACTGAAATGCCGGAGCAAAAGAAAACCAACAGTTACACACCGATGGGCCCGACCAGAGACAGTGCATCAGGCACCAACGGTGAGGACTCGACAGCAAAAAAAACCCACTGAAATGCTGGAGCAAAAGAAAACTAACAGTTACACTCCGATGGGCCCAACCACAGACAGAGCATCAGGCACCAAAGCCCGGTCTAAGTCTTCCCTGGGGGCATACATGTATGTTCGGATGCATAAAGTTTTCACTGAAGACTGCGTACATCAATGATTCTACGAGCAACAGTTAGATATCATTCCCTGCATATTTGACCATAGAGCATATACAAATTCCTTCTTTGTTGATAGTACACTATTTATGAGCAGAACAAATTTCATGCTCAGTTGAGGTGAGCATGAAAAAGTTTCACAATCTCGGTGCCTTAACTTACCTCTCTCCACGTCATCAAATGAACAAGAGAACTTGACTGGGGTACTTTCGTCTACGCTCTGAGACTGTGGAAACTCCATAAACCGGGGACCAGTTGGTTCTTCATCAGGAACTGGATAGAGATTAGAAAATAATAATTATTTTACAACCTGACATATAAGATGCAACAAGTTAGCCTAAGTAGAACGGTGTTATCTTTAGTCCATTCCAAACTTGCCTCCTTACCGTGTGTGCATATGTGCGTGTGTGAGTGTATATGTGTGTATCGGACAGTTCCTTCAGTGTCATAGCTCTGGATAAGGAGGAAAATCTAGGATAATTTTCATTATTTCTCGTTGGAATACTTTGTCTGACTGGATAAGGTAAAAAATTTGCGACCTTGGTTCTACGATTTACTGTCGTTAACGTCATTTTTCATTAGGTGACATTTGAGCCAGCGCACGACAAAACCTACAATAAGACGTGCGCCCATCGAAGACTCAGATCAGCCTGCACATCCATATAGTCTAACCAGAGACTTTTCTTGCTGCATGAAGTAGCACTGGGTCCTTAGCTATCCTTAGAGCGCACAACGAAGACGTTGATCAGACTGCGCGGATGCGCAGACTGATCTGAGTCTTCGTTGGGCGCACATATTCTTATTGTAGGTTTTGTCATGCGCTGGCACATTTAATTTTTCGCAGCTCACAGCGCTTTAATTGTCAAAGCTAACGCACTACAAAACCTGCAATAAGACGTGCTATCAGTAAACACCCGAATCAACCTGTGTATCTGCCCACTATTATAAGAGTATCTGTAAAAGGCCCACGTGATCAGAGAAGACTCTGATCAGACTTAGTGGATGCGCAGGCGGATCTGACATCACGCTAACAAGCCCATGTAATCAAAACCCCTCTAAAACCCACTTAATATAGAGAGAACATGGATTTACAGGGGAATACATTATTTTTCTCATTTCTGCTCAAGGACATACGTTTTGGGTACTAAGTGTTAGAACCGCCTGCCAACGAACACTCACAACCTATGGAAATCGAACCAGGGGCCTCTAGCATCATAGGCAAGTGAACACGCTCCATCCTCATATATTTTAAAACAAAATATTGAACAAGCACAGAAGAATGGGGATACAATGTAACTTATAAAAATTGTCAATCGTTGATTTAACGTTCGCAAATTACGTTTCAAGGTTTTCCTGACGCGTCGCCGCAAAATGAAATTTGTGACAATAAAACCCACGCGCTACCTACCTGGCTGACAAATCTGGGACTCTAACTGAAATTAAAGATGCTAACTTTCCTTGAAAAAGAAAGCACACGTAATAGTGGTTAGAACTGTCTTATTTACCATTTATAAGGAGAGTAAATTGACTGGAAGTAGTTCCGGTTGAATTAGACGCTTCCGCTTTGTAGATGCCGCTGTCTTCCGGAAATACCTCCGCGATTGTTAGACGATGTAGTTCTCCTTCATGATCAAATTTGAAATCTTCGAATTCTTCCTTAATAACTTCTTCACCTTTGTACCACGTGATATCAGAAGACCCTGTAATGGAGGAATCAAAGTACAGTAAAATTCCGCTATAAGACCACCTAAAATTCAAACTGTTTCTGCTTTTAGAAGCTTATTTAGTAGATTTTAGTTATTCTTTCTTTGTTTTCTCTGTATTCCGTGGCCTCTGGTCAAAGACCACCTTTGAGATTGTTCAATCGAATCAGGGAGAGCAGTCCAATCTTTAATGGTTCGGGGGAAGAACGATTTTTTATAAATGTTAGTTCTTGCAGTAAGGGTCTGAAACGCCATTGAATGGTGCTTTCTACAGTGCCTAGCTGGGGGAACAAGGCCATCTGTTGGAATGCTGGCAGCACGCTTTAGACCTTTGTATAAGAGTATGAGCCTACTGTCTCTTCTCCTTTTCTTGAGAGACTCCCATCTTAATTTTCCTAGAATTCCAGTCATGCTCCCGGTTTCAAAGCAGCAATTGCGTGTTACAGATCTAGCAACTCTATTCTGAACTATTCACTCCACTTGGGTTCCAGATTCAACTACCATATACCAAGATTGGGCGAACAAGTCCCTTATATGCTGTCTCTTTCACATCCTGAGGACACTGATGAAGATTTCGCCTCAGGAACACAAGTGTTCTCTTCGCCTTGGTAAACATGTTGCTAATGTATGTATTTCATCTCAAATCGTGTGTGATTGTCACACCAAGGTATTTAATGGAATTCACATATTCGAGGATCGTTCCTTCTAAGGTTATTTTTTTTTTTTTTTTTTTTTGGTTTGGGTTTTACGGCCCTTTCAAGATTATTTCACTCATATCGAGCCGATCGTTAATCAGAGGTGGGCGAAAACCGGAGTACACGGAGAAAAATCACCTGACCTTCCGTTGCAGAACTTGGCGTCTCACACGTGGCCCGAGCGAGGCTCGAACCTACGGCGGTGAGAGACCTAATGACTAAGAGTCAGCGCTCTTATCCACTAGGCCACGGAGGCCCGTTTCTAAGGTTAATGGAGGTGTATGAAGCCTCAATTATTTTTGTTTTCTTCCTAGTTAGAAGCCTCCGTGATGTAGTGTTTACGCTACTCACCTTGTAAATTAGGGGTCGCAGGATCGATCCCGCGCTTCTCCAGACTTTCGGATGAGTCTTTAAACCGAGTTCCCGTCTCCGTATGACCTTAGTTGTTGTTGGGACGTAAGACTCACTCACTCACTCTCTTCCTAGTTATCGCATAATATTGCATTTAACGGGCTGAAATGTCATGCCCCATTTTCGTGCCCAACATCTTAATCTATCTATCTCCTTCTGAAGTTTCATTGAGTCCTCTGTGTTTCTGATTTCCGACAGCAAACACAGTCGTCTGCGAACAGTCTTATTTCTGAGTCAATGTCGGTGGAAATATCAATAATGTAATAACAATACGCTGTTTTTTTTGTAGCCAAGGAAGGAATCTATCCATTTGAGGTTCTTCCCCACAATTAAATAGCCAAATAATTTGTATTTAAGTAGTGCATGAGGTGGGGTGTCAAAAGCCTTCTCGAAGCCCAGAATAAATGTGTCCACCTGCCCCCCTCTTTGTCCAAAATTTTTGCCCAATCATTAATAACCGTGCTAAATTCAGTTTCGCAACTATGCCTTTTCCTAAATGCATATTGTCTGTCTGGCAAACGTTTATGTTCACCCAAGTGGACCATGATGTTTGAGCAGACTATGTGTTTAAGCAATTTACATAGAACACAGGTCAGTGACACCGGGCGAAAATTACGAGCAAGAGCCCTGTCTCCTTTTTTTGAAAAGTGGGGAGCCATTCTTCGGGGATTTCACCTGTATCGAGAGATTGTTGGAAAAGATGAGTAAAAACTGGACCTAACTCTTTTGCTAGTCCCTTCAGGACTCTATGGTTCTAAAGCTTTAGGCGGGTTCAAAGTAGAAGTAAAACAAAGATCAGGAATTGATACAATTAACTTACTCCACCCATAAAAGACACCAAAGGGAAAGAAATAAAAACATTAAGCGACCAGACCATAATGGAAACCTAAACAAAGGAAGGCCATAAGGACAGTTACTTTCCCACAAAATGGTCATATGGCCATCCAAAATTAAAAGACACAAGTGATACACACAGTAAGTAACAAACAACAACATAAATAAATCGCCACAGAAGAGCCGCCTTGGAACGGTCAGTGGAAGATTTCCACTGGGGGGCTTAAATCGATTTTATGTGGCCACAATCCTCGCCCTTACTTCTGTCGCGATTTAGACAAATAATTTGTTCAGTCCGCATGAAGGCCTCCTATCTCATCAGTGCAACATCTCCGTGAACACAAAAATCAAAGAACCACAGAGGTGAGACAACGGTGAGGACTCGACAGCAAGAAACCACTGAAATGCTGGAGCAAAAGAAAACCAACAGTTAGACTCCGATGAGCCCGACCAGAGACAGAGCATCAGGCACCAACCAGCAATATCTCTCTAATTCTCAATAAGCCTTTACGTTGGAGCCGTCATAGAATCTGAGGCCTGACCCACCGGCGTGCAATTAAAGAGGGAAGCAAAGTTGCCAACCGTGATTGGGTTAACTACCATGCATGCACTCTGTCGTATAATATCCATGTTGTACCCAATCTTTTTATATCGAAGAATGATTTTACGAAATTGGGTGCTGAAGTCAATGCGGTTATATATTTTTCTGAATTTATATACTAAGTCACCATAAAATTCGGGTTCCGATAGACCTTGTTGCAGAAGAGATTTAAGTCCAATATTGAATTTTGAAATTAAATCAGAATGGCGTCTATAAAATTTTGAAAAGGCTTTGCGTAGTTTATGGTACCGATAACCCTGATTAGGAGTTTAGCCGTTAATAATTTATTAAGAGTGTTGAAGTCAGTTACATGACTACACACTCTAGCAAATCGAATTAATTGCGAAATATAAACGCCATAGGATGGCGCACGAGGAACATCACCATCCAAAAAAGGAAAATTTACAATATCAAAATCAAAGTCATCGCGTTTATCATAAATTTTGCACGAAACAAATCCATCTACAATAGATAGATGTGAATCCAAAAACGGGGCCTCGGTATCAGAAGAATTTGCTTTATTTAACTGAAGTTCTAGGGGGTAAATCTGACCGATCAAACCATCAAAATAGGTATTATCAATATTTAATAAATCATCTAAATATCTAGAAGTAGAGCTAAAAGCTTCAATAATTTCAGATTGGTTATCAATGGAAAGCGACAAAATGAAGTCTCTTTCATAACAATACAAGAACAGATCAGCCACAAGAGGTGCGCAATTAGTACCCATCGGAATACCCACAATTTGTCTAAATAACTTAGTACCGAATCTAATATAAATATTGTCAAGTAGAAAGGTGAGGGCATCACACACTTTCTGACATGACCAAAGTGTATAATTCTTATGCTCTTTAGAAGTGAAAAATGCATTTCTGACATTACATGCAAGATAGAGAGACTCTTCTCTGTGAAAAGCCCATTCAATTAAATCATTAAGCTTTTCTTTTATAAGATTATGAGGAAGTGTAGTGTAAAGAGTGGAAAAATCGTAGGTAGACAGACTAGAAGCACGAAAATGTCTAGATTTCAATTTATTTAAAACCTCATTCGCATTTTTTATAGATCAAAACAGATTTCTTCCTGATCTTTCAAAGACTTTATCACCATATTTAATTACATGCGTTTTAATAGCAGTAAGACAGGAAGTTAATAATTTAGAAAGTTCAGTGGTAGTGCAAGAGCTAGAGTTTGCAATAAACCGTGCTTTGTAAGGTTTTTATGAAGTTTTGGTAACCAGTATAGCGTAGGAAGCTTGTCTTGGCCTTCGTTAACACACACAGCAAACTTTTTTTTTTTTTTTTTTTTTCACTTTTTTTTCACTTTTTTTTTTTGTTTTTTTATTATTTATTCTTTATTTCAGAAATTACATCGTACAAGCATATACAACTTTACATACCTTATACAATACATACTATACACATTTAAGGGAAACACCCACAAAAACCAACTGTCACTTTAATATATTGCCTTTGATGAGGCGAACACTCCGGCACACATCCCATGACAATCGGTTGAGCGGTCTCGAAATTATGACCCCTTGAAACATTTCACAATTGCTGTCTATGAGGGCCGCCATTTTGTTAATCTGGTCACGTGACCAAAATAGTAAAATAATAATTTACAGCATACTTTTCAGATTTTGTACTTAAAAACAGTAAATTATCATCGCATTGAATAAATGGAATGCATACTGAACTATTTATTGCTGTTTTATTGCACGAGAATCGCTGTAATTCAAAGTTTTCCAATTGTGAGTGTATGACATTTTACTCACAGCCTGGTTCTGGACAAACAAAACCAGAATTTGTGAAATGTTCAAAAGGTCACAACTTCCCAACCACCCAGTCAACCCCCACAAAACCCGTACCAAAATGTCTGTCTCCTCAAAACCTTTGTTCTGAAGCGAAAGTTAATTTTTGTGGTTGTTTTCCTTTAATGTAACAAATCTATAATTTGTACATGCTAAACGTTTAACTAAAGGAATCAATCAAGGCATTTGGGATTTTGTAACGTAATTTTGTTTTACTGATTTTCAGTGGTATGCTTTTACAATACAATTTCGGAAACATTTTTGAAAAAAAAGAAAGGAAAAAATATACAAAAAAAAAAAAAAACAATGGAAGAAAAAAAAAAAAAAAAAAAAGGGAAGGAGAGGAAGAGAAGATCTTTCTGCTGCCTTTAGTATGCTGCCAAATTTATCCAAGAAATTAATCTAGTAAAGCGATCATAGTATTCCATTTCCTATTAAACTGGGTAATCTTATCTTTCATAAAATAGATTTGTTTCTCAATGTTTAGCAAACTTGGTGGCTGAAAGACAAACATGTTTATCTACTATAGCTCTCTCTTCAGCTAAAGGCTGAAGTTCATAGGCCTTAGTACCACCAAGCTCCTGCTTAAGCGTGTTAACATAGTGGAGCCGTCACACAACGACGACGTTGTTAGCGGCCTTGTCTGCACGGGCCAAAACAAACTTCTTATGAAATTCTTGAATACCTAGTTTAAGATGACGTAAAGACGTCTTGGGCTTAGGAGGTAATAAGTTAGTATTTTGAGAATAGAAAGAAATGCGTTTATTCACTAGTTTTAAAATGCTAAGTTTCCAGTCCTTAAGGGCTTTATGCTCAAGCCTTTAAGTAACTTGATCACTCCCGCCGAGGAAACAACAACATTTTCCATGAAATGGGCCGATCTTCCAGTCAATGGAACCTCGTTGAACTCATCATTGAATTGACCAACTAATTCCTCTGCCCTTTCAGCGTCCGATTCAGCAACCCCGTTCCCTCCTCTTTTATTAAGGGGTGGGATACCTTGCCTGTCTTTCTTCTGGATATTAATATATCTGTAGAAGTCTCTGGTATTTGCCTTAACATCACCTACCAAGTTATTCACATACAGATCATGCTGATTTTTATGTCATTTTTAACTTCTCGTCTCAAGTTTTCAAATTTTGCCCGGAGTTTACCACTTCTAAACTTTTTTGCATTAGCATGAATCTTATTTCTCTACCGAATCTTTCTTCTTATTTCTGATGTGATCCAAGGAATTGAAGATACAGACCTGCTAGTTTTGGAGGGGATATGATTTTCGGAAGAAGCTTGAATGAAAGACTTTATCAAACTTAAGTTATCCTGGACAGTCCGAGCGTGAGAATGACCATTAAAGTGTTTCTCTTTTGCAGATTTTAGGGTACCCTTCCTCATAGTTTCATAGTCACCGTTTTGATATAAGTACACCTTTCTACGAGGCTTCTTTATAGTTGGTATGAAGATTTTTAAAAAACCAGAAACAATATCATGATCACCTAGTTTGTCCGGAGACCGAATGACTTCGAATTGTTCTGGTAAAGTTGTAACAATCAAATCCAAAGTGTTCTTATATCGAGTAGGGAGGTTAACAATTTGTTCCAATCCATGATCATTCATGATGTTAACCAATATTTGTCCTTCTGACGGATTCAGCATCGTGGGTTGTTTGCTGAGCCTATCAGGCCAAACAATCTCTCTGAAGTTGAAGTCACCTAGGACATGTACTGCGGGGAGTGTTTTACCATTATTCTGAGACTTAATGCCATCAAGCTGATCTTTAAATAACTGGAAGTTTTCGACTGTGTCGTTAGGAGGTCGATACCAATTTGCTATAAAGTGAGAAGTTTTGTTTGCAAGAACCTTAACCCAAACAGTTTCTGAGTCGTTTTCCAGTTCTATGAGAGATGTCTCTGTGAACGAGCAACATCATCCCGCCGCCATGAGTGTTTCTATCGTTTCTGTAGACACTGTATTCACAAGTTTCAGTGAAAAGCTCAGAAGCCATAATTGAACTGTCATTCTTTGTTTCCTGAATAGCCACAATATGTGGTTGGTCCGCCATTATGAGACTGCATTTTTCCTGAGCCTTCACATTGTAAATGACATGTTCACTCTGTGTAGACACTGTAGACTCGATACAGTGTTTCTCGTCTGTATGCAGAATATTTTGATTTGCAATTCCATATTCGACATTCTGAAATACACTTATCATCACAATATCCATTTGGAAAACTTGTCCATGCGAAATAATGGAACCCAACATGGTGTCAGAAATGACAAATATTAGGTAACAATTGAAACATCTTTTTTATTTCTGCTTACAACATAGATAGTGGGTGCTCGTGGAGGCGGTTCTAACGAGTAGCAACAATCTATGTTTTTGAGCAAAAATAAGGCAGATGTTTACCCCCTTACACCCCACTTTTCTCTATATAAAGTGTTTTTTTGTTTGTTTGAATTGATGTTTACGTCCCTGTCCCTATTAAGGTCATTTTGGAGACGTTCTTCCGATTTTGTGGGACTTTTACCCGACATTGAGATGAAATGACTTTTCAAGCCCTACCACCCATAGAAACCGTAAGGGTTTAAGCAGTGGTCCGACTGGCATCTCTTTTCCTGGGCAGGCTTAGACCTAAGATGTTTACCAGTACTCAAGTGCGGTCGGTTTCAGCTCTGCGCGGAAGCACCGTGCAGCCCAATCAATTTCTCCAGGCCCGATGGGCGGGGGCGCGATAAGTGGGGTTTAGAGGGATTTAGAGGGATCTTCGTTTTACGGCCTTGTTATCATATCGGACAATATAAAGTAAAGTAATATATTTCTTACCTTGTATTCTACATTCGATGACAGCTTGGTCACCATCATTGAGTATCAAACCTTGAGGATGACTGATAAACTTGGGTAGGTCCATTGGTGGCGCCTTGTCTATTTGAACAATAGCTGAAATAATCATTTATATCACGTTTGAGCTTGACAGCTTTACTTTCGTGCCTTTTAACTAACTATAGAATCATTTGACAAACCGTTTAAATGGATATTTCAGTCCCTTGAAATGTTCTTCAGACTAGTCATCACGTGAACAAGTCCGTGAAATGAAGACCCCCTAAACCCCACTTTATGCAGAGAAAACTGGGGTTTCCGGAGGTACATATTATTTTCCTTATTTCTGCTCCAAGACATAGGTTGTGGGTACTCGTTAGAACCGCCCCAATGAGGCGGTTCTAACGAGCACCCAAAACCTATGTTTTGAGTATAAATAAGAAAAATATAACAAACCAGTGCTTCAGCTGAAGTGCACGACCCGCCGGATGCTTTTAGCTTTATGAGTGTTACCATATATGGGTATGGCGGCCATTTTGGTCATGTGACCTGGACCTAAAACGGTTCCCCCAATAAATGCGCCTTATCGTAAGGAGCAAAAATATATCTTATACTTTAGTACTGTATTCTGAATCGTTTGCAGGATAAAATGCATTCTTACTTTTCCAATAAAAAAGCATATGTGTCAAAGTTTGACCTAGGCACAAAGAATGTCAAGGTCAACCCAGGGTCACCATTTTAGCACTTTATCGTGGGCCTACGTCCCAGATGCTAAGTTTCGTGGAAATCTGCCCAGTGATTCTGGAGAAGACTATTTTTGAAGGGTTTCTACCATATATGGCTTGGCGGCCATTTTGATCATGTGACCTGGACCCCATGAGCAAATTTTTGTTTTACCCATCCCATAGAGGCTCCATATGAAATTTGACTTCAATCGGCCCAACGGTTTCTGAGGAGAAGCAGTTCGAAAATGTTTTCACATTTTTCGCCTCGGCGAGGCTATACTAAATGGAATATAATATTTGGCAAGTTCATTGGTTAGATCTTATTGATATCTATCAGTATGCCAAAAATTATTTGAATATTCCAATCGGTTAAGTTACTATCACCAATTTTCACAAACGGGTTACGGACGGACAGACAGACTGACAGAATGACACGGTGATTTTAGGGCACTCTTATTAGAAAATCAACCGACTTCAGTCGGTCGCTTTTTCTGCGGGTCGTGCAATTTTCATGGGAAAAAAATACCTTTTTTGTAGTTTGAAAAATATACTATACCACACGGATGTGTTATCGTAATGTTTGTGAAAATCCTGTAAATTTTTTCTCTATAAGTTGGCAATCCGGCTTTCTAGTTTTATTCACATAATAATCTTCCCTAGAATAGAGTAGAATTGAATGCAAACTTGTACGTGTCATAAGCCTTTGTGAACTGGCCGAACACAGAAGCACCGCACTTTAAGATTCTACCCGTGACTCTATGGGCTATAATCATTCTACAGACGACAAATTGTTGATATATTTTTTATATTTCGCAAAAAACAGGACTTGACATTTCATGTAAATTGTCCCCGTATGATACCTCTAATCCTGTTTTCTGCGAAAATAAGAGAAATATTTCAAAATGTTGTCTGCTGAAAATAATAACCAGCATGCAGAGCGTTAAGCGTAGTCTCCTGAGGATGTACATCTAAAATGCCTCATATATGACGAAAACATGCCTATACAAATACAGTGAGTTCGAGCCTGGCTCCGGTCACATGTGAGACGTCAAGTTCTGCAACGGAAGGTAAGGTTGTTTTTCTCCGGGTACACCAGTTTTCGCCCACCTCAGATTAACGATCGGCCCGACATGAGTGAAATAATCTTGAAAGGGCCGTAAAACAACAAACAAAAAATACAAATACAGTGTAAATTTCACCGCCGAAAAAATTTCACCGCCGAAAAAAAAATGTTTGAGATGAAAAATTGCGGTATTTTTCTTATTTCTGTTCGAAACATATATTGTGGGCCCTCGTTAGAACCGCCTCGTCGAAGCGGTTCTAACGAGTACCCACAACCTATGTTTTACAGCAGAAATTAGAAAAATATGGTGTACTCCAGTAAACCCCAGCGTTTTTCTTCACAAAAGAGGGGTTCAAGTGTGTGTGTGTGTGGGGGGGGGGGGGGTCAAAATTATATTGACATGTTTAAACAACAGAAGGCTAACAAACTAAAGACTAGGACTCAAATTATACAGGTAGACATCATTCTAAATAGTTTCATTGTATGTTTGGTACAATATTTAAAGGGAGTAAATATACCTCGTGCAATATTTTAGGCCATTTTCACAAAGAGAGACACTTTCTGTGATTACCTGTCCCTAAACCAAAGCCAAACCAAGAGATCATTGATGGATAATAACGTCTATTTTTTAAAGTCTAATCACAGATTTTTTTTGTGAATCTAAATATGTTTTGAAAATTAAACCACGTTTATACATTAAAATGAGTTTATATCGTTTAAATGTGTCCTGTACTATCTTCCTCTGAAGCAGGGGTCCGCTCTTACAGGAAAGAAATTGCTCCAAAGGCGCAAAGTATTTCGTTTTAGAAGAGACTTCTAGAAAAGTTGATATATTAAACTGTAAAAATTGCTTCCGGAAACCAAGAACACACACATCATTTCGAAAACACGCTTATTGAAGCAAATTGAAATTTTTACCACCAAAAAATGAAAATTTTCAGATAAACAAGAGGCCCATGGGCCACAATGCTCACCAGAGCTCAGGGGGGCACTGCCCACTGGCAGCAATGTATTCGGCTCTGGTGAGCTAATACTTCTATTACTTCTGCTCAAAACATAGACTGTGGGAACTTGTTGGAGTACGAGTAGTACCCACAACCTGTGTTTTGGCAGAAATAAGTAAACCTCAGTCCTCTGCATAAAAAGGGTATTATTATAGAGGCGTGTTTTCGTGATGTGTACTTAAGAATAAAATTCAAGAATCAAGTTTTCTGGGCCTGACTTGCTGGGTTTTGCCATTATTTTTGAAAGATTTGCCTCCCCTGGAAGATGTACTTATTCACATTAAAACAAAATTAAAAAAAAACAACAACAACAAAAAAAAAACAGTTCCATTGTGTGTTAAACATGATATTGAAAAAAACAAACCCCGCAAAACCTCTTACCTTTTACATGCACTTTGGATTCCGTTGTGACTTGACCAGCATCATTACTAGCCTTGCAGACATATTCTCCGCTGTCGCTTGGTGTTACTGAAGGAATTCTCAGGCTGCATACCCCGGCTCCATGCTTTAGTTCTATATTCTCTTTCAGTTTCGCACTCTGAAAATGTCGGGGTATTACTGACGCTTTGGAACGCCAGTTTATCATGTAAATGTCATCATACTCCAGGGGCCAGTTGTTCAAAACTAACGACGTCGTTAGTTAACGTATCGTTAAAACTTTGATCATTTAATATGGCAATTATGCTAATATTTTTGCTGAAAAAATGTGAGCAGCTTTTGCAAATGCAAAAGCTGCTCCCATTTTTTCAGCAAAAATAACAAAATTTTAGATATTGTACTTGCTAGAACATTTAACAATCTGACTACTAACGAGCTCGTTAAGCTAACGATGCTTTGAACAGCTGGCCCCAAGACGCGTAAATAATGTCGGTTAACAGGAACGTTCAACCTTGTGCATAACTGAACGATGTATGATTTGTTTGAATTGAGGTTTAACGTCTCCGTCAACACAATTTAGGTCATTTTGGATACGTTCCAATATCCGACATTGAGATGAAATGACATCTCAAGCCCTGCCCCCAAGGAAACCAATAGGGCTTTAGTTGCATTGGACTCACATCACTTTGCCTGGGCAGGCCTAGACCTTCTCAGCGGTTTACCAATACTCATGTGCGGTCAGTTTCAGCTCTGCGTGGAAGCATCGTGCAGTCCATCTATTTCTTCAAGCCCCGATGTGGGGGGGGGGGGGGGGGGGGGGGTGCGGAAGGGCAGTAACTAATGTTGTGAGAACATGTCATTACGATAACACACCCGTGCAGCATATTGATGATGAAAATCCGTGATATTTTTCTTCTTATTTATACTGCAACCATAGGTTGTGGGTACTCGATAAAACCGCCTCATTGAGGCGGTTTTAACGAGTACCCACAACCTATGTCTTGAAGCAGAAATAAGGAAAAAATAATGTACACCCAGTATACCCCAGTTTTCTCTATATAAAGTGGGATTTAGTGGGGTGTTCTTTTCAGGGATTGTGCACGTGATGTGGTTTAACCCCAATACGATGCATATGTCATTTTGGCAACAAAATATGTTTAACACTTACCCTGCTGAATAAATTAATTTAGCTGCATCCATTTCGTCCTATCAACCAATCAAATAACTTGATATAATATATTTTCAATTCACAAACTGCATGACAAACAGTGTAGATCCTGATCAGAAGCCATCTGATCTGGATCTACACTATTTGCAAAGTTAGGTGTAGTCGTGTTCAGCAGAATAAGGGTTAATATTTTATCTGTACTTGTTCGTAGCGCATCACGTTAACACGTCCATTAAATTATTACCTTCATACATCACAAAAACACGCCTATAAAATTTTGACGATATCGTACCCCACTTTTATATGCTAAAACTGAGGGGCTTACAGGGGTATACATTGTTTTTCTTATTTCTGCTCAAAAACATAGATTGTACTCGTTAGAACTGCCTCGTAGAGGCGGTTCTAACGAGTACCCACAAACTATTTTCAGAGCAGACATTTGAAAAATATCGGAATTTTTATTGGAAACTTTGCATTGTTTTTGGTGACAAAATTCTCAACATACATGAATTTGTATAGGCGTGTTTTCATAATGAGACTCAATTTTAAACAGACACATTATGGATGTATTAGGGTAAACGTGTTTTTGTTGTTGTTGTTGTTTTTCAGTCTTATTCTAGTCAGTAACCTATACTGAGGACAATCTTTAGAACCGTGGTGCTTACGAGCACCAACACTACATATTTAGAGCACAGTAAGGAATTATTGAAAAAATTGCCAGTTTCAAAGCCAGCCAGGAAGAACAGCATTTTATTGCATACCAAATAATAAATATCCGACATTTGCACAGGATATAGACAATGTCTTACACTGTTTATCTCACTCTCGTAATCCCATCGTGTTGTGCATTAATTAAAACGGCAAAACAAATCTTCACAAAAATGCCAATTTAAAAGAACCACCTCGATGAGGCGGTTCTGACGTATACCCACAATCTATATTATGAGCAGAAATAAGAAAAATATCATTTTTCATCTCAAACTTTTCAGTTTTGCGGCGGAAAATTTACAATGTATTTGTATAGGCGTGTACTTGTATAGGCTTGTTTTCGTAATGATTTGTATGGACTAGATATAGTCGTTTCCAATCATCGGGATGCAAACACCGACATGTATATCGTATCCATTACTCGTGAAAGATTCACATCGGTGCGTTTTCTTAATGCTTGTATGCCAGCTGACTATCTTACATCTCGAAAAAGCATATTAATGAGTACTTGTTAGAATCGCCTCCTCGAGGCGATTCTAACAAGTACCCACAATATATGTTTATTAAAAGAAACAAAGAAAATTGTCTTTGAATTATTCTTCTCACTCAATGTCTGGTGCTACGTGAATGTTAAATGACAACCTACCTCTCCATGTATTAACCATTCCACTGTTGGTTCCGGAGTCCCTTTGACTGTACATCTCAAGATCAACTCGTCCCCTTCAGTTGTGGACTGGTCAGACAAAGATTCCGTAAACTCTGGTGCTATTGGACTAGGTTCACGCCGTTTTGGAGGACTTGGCTCTCGCTCCTCGCTCTCCTTCTCTGTAAACAATCTTCTACTTATAGCAACATACAGGTAGAAATATACAATTTATGAAGGCGGGGCCTTAAAAATGTATTTGAATATAGAAGTGACTAAAACGAAGAACCTCACTTCTACCTTTCTTGTATCTGTTTTTTTTTCTCACACAGCGGATCAAAAGTACCATGAAAAACTATTGGCTAGATAATCCAAAAGCTAGTGTCATGGGAGGCACAAGGTCTATAATCTGAAAGCCCGCATAACTCAACTCTACGGAACGCCGGAAGTGACATATCCTTTCCGCTATGTGCACGAAACAAATCAAAACAATAAAAAGAGCATAGAGATGAAAACAAACCAAAAGAAAAAAAAATAAAGAAATAGCGAAAGATATCAAAACAACAAATTTCACGTTGTTTAAACGAGATCTTTAAGTTGAACAAACAACACAGTGGTTGTCAATCGAGATATTATGTTGCTTAAATATGTTTAAGTTGAGTATTTCCATTCCAATATTTATCAGAAATTAAAGCAATGAAAAAGAACGGAAATGTAACACTAAGGACTCCGCCAAAGCCAGATTGTATGTCGCGCCTGTATAGACTTAGGGCCAGTTGTTCAAAACTAACGACGCCATTAGTTAAGGTTGTTAAAACTTTGATCATTTAATATGGCGAATATGCTAATATTTTTGCTGCAAAAATGTACTCACATTTCTGGCGCAAAAATACCAGAGAATTAGGTATTGTACTTGCTAGAGCAGTTAACAATTTGACCACTAACGAGCTTGCTTGTTAAGCTAACAATGCTTTGATCAACTGGGCTTTGAACATTTGGGTGACCGCTAGGGTTGTCGCAAATGTTGACGCCTTGGCAAACCAACGAACGGACGGAAAATCGGACTCCGATATTGCGTCTTGCTCAAAGCAGGCTCGACAAAAAATTGAACAGAAATCAAAATAAGTAAGTCGTTTGAACGAAATATAACTAAAAAGAGATCTTTAAGTTGTCCAAACGGCATCATCATAAAGATGTTAAAAGGAGATATTAAGTTATTTAAACGAGATCTTTAAGTTGAACAAACGGCATCATCATAAAGATGTTAAAAGGAGATATTATGTTGTTCAAACTTCTTCACCCGCTTCTATGAGGCGGTTCTAGCGTGTACCCAAATCTATATTTCGAGCAGAAGAAAACAAACTATCACAATTTTTCATCTTAGAATTTTCGATTTTCGGTGGTCAAGTTTACAATGCATTTGTATAGGCGTTTCGTAATGCCCACTAACGTGCCTGGACTCTCAGGTTTGCCACGGTAAGGTCGTGTCCACACGAGCAGACTTTGGTGAATGAATGCCGTTTAGATAGTACAAAAACACAAGTGACAGAGTTGAAACCAGTGGTACAGGACAGGCTGTTGGTTGAAACGAATGTGAGGGACCTGCAAACATAATTCTTCTTTGGGTCGTATAGCTGAAGACCACAGTTTTGGCAAATACATGTGTATTTTTATTGCAGATCGTTGAGGTATTTGACCAAAGCATTTATCCCCGAGCACCACCCCACACACTCCCAGACGTTTTCAGCCGGTCATAAAATGCAGTAGGATCGAAGATCCCATATGTCTGTGTTATATTGTTTTATCTCTGTATTCGCTTGATTTTATGTTCTCGGAGATACTGCATGCATCCTTAATGCGAACTGAACAAATTGTTTCTCTAAACCACGAGAGAACTAAGGGCGAGGGTTGTGGCCACGTAAATTCGATTTTAAATCGAAGCCCTACCCCACCCCACTTCCCTCAGTAATTTTACTGACAGATCCAAGGCGGTTCTTCTGTTGTAGTTTATTATTGTCATTGTCTTGCATGTGTTATCTGCAGCGCCATCTTGCACCAAATAATGGCGGTATTAGCCTCGGTATTTACCGTTAACAGCTTACCAACTTTCAGTTAAAAATGACTCCATAATCCAAATTCTGAAAAACAAAATCCATTTAACCACTCTAGCGCTGATTATGAATTTGATTGTTTAGTAATTTCTCCGCCTGCTTTTGAGATTTTTTCACTCACTGAAATATGATTGAATCACAACGATAAAAACCGAAGTATGTGCCTCCGACAAAAATAAAACTGGCGGCTACTGACACCAGCTCGATCGTCCCTATTGCTAATAAATTTTATTTTGGATAGCCGATTGGCCACTTTGGGGAAAATAACTGTCCTTTTGGCTTTCCGCTTGTGACGTTTTCATTATGGTGAAGTTGTTTTATGCTTGTGTTTCTTACCCTATGGAATCTTGGATTGGAAGAGGTGTGAGGTAATTGATTCGATTCCTGATAATTGCCTCCACTTCTATTTTATTCCCGGTGCAATCATAGCGCGCCAGTTTTTCTTGCACACCAGATAAGGAAATCCTGGACATAACCATGGAATAGAAATTCTAACCTACCCAGGGATAGGATAAAAACCGAGTTTTCACGTGTTTGATCTGCACTGGTTGAATAAGACGTCATGTACGCCGTCGTTATGTTTGACGTCACTGCACGTCTACAACGCCGCATTATTGTTATCCAAATACAGCGGATATCGACAATCGAAGTGACGTCATTATAAACAAGAGCTCCGCAAGCGGGCTAATATACGCCCGTGGCAATTAGTAAGATCGAGCATATACTGACCATTGCACAAGTTTGGGTGGAATGTAACCGAGGAACAATATATGCTCCATATATTCTTACCTGGCACTCTCAATGGCTCAAACTACCTGTCTCCAACAAATTTTCATGGTCGGTAATTTTTGGTAGACCATAACCTCAAAATTATATGGGCATAACTCTGGCAATAATTGGTGAACTGTAACTATACATAAAGTTTCAGCTTCATCAGATGTACAATGCAGGAGGCGTTATCCGATAAAAAAATGTTTTGAAAATCTGTGAAAGGGGAATAACTCTGGTACTATTTGGCGGACTGTAACCTCAAAATAATATGCGCTGTTCCATATCATGGTCTTACTATATGTAAAGTTTCAGCTTAGATGCAAGATGAAGGAGTTATCCGGAAACGGAATGTTTAGAACAATCTGTGAAAGGTGTATTATAATTCTGGTAATATCTGGCAGATCGTAACCTCAAAATAATATGCACTGGTCCATAGCATGGTCTTACTGTTTGTAATGTTTCAGCATCATCGGATGTAAAATGTAGGAGGAGTTATCTGGAAACAAAATGTTTACAGAATTTTTCAAAGGGACATATTATTATTTGGTGGACGGCAACTCGAAACAATATGTGCTGTCCCACATCATGGTCTAACTATATATGAAGTTTCAACTTAATCGGATGTAAAATGTAGGAGTCATCCGGAAACGAAAAGTTTACAAAAAAAAAACAAAGGGGCTTAACTCTATTATTATTTAGTGGACCGTAACCGCGAAACAATATGCGCTGCCCCACATCATGGTCTTACTGTGTTTGAGGTTTCAGCTTGATCGGATGTAAACTGTTGGAGGAGTCATCCGGAAACCAAAAGTTAACAAAATGTTTCAAAGGGGCACATCTCTATTATTTGATGGACCATAGCCTCGAAACCCAGGACGGAGGCCAGGGGGTATAGCATAATACGTCCCGTTTTTCAAACGGGCATATAAAAAGTCCACTCTCAGAAATGAAAGGTATGGAAAAAGGATCTTAAATGGCTATCAAAACTTCCTGGCATATACCCACACCCCAGAAACCATGTCACTAAGTCTTGAAATTAAAGGAAACTTGCGTGTTCTCAGACTCTGTAAGGTGGTTGGTTTTATAACTTGCCCATTATAAGATGCCAATTAAGCCTTAAAATCCTCGAAACAAGAGAGACGCGTTGCAGTTCTTGCATGAAGAGAGTATGGGATAAGGGAGTATGGGACCCCTAAACATTACTTCGAGACGTCAAACTGAACCGCTGCTTGTTTAGTATACTTTGCTGCTTTGTTGCAATATTGTAATGCTTGTCTACACTGTCAGAAGTTGGTATTAATTTTACACTTTTACACTCTACAGTTCAAGTTGTTCTGTAGTCCTTGCTTCCAAAGGATTACTCTTTTATAGAACATAGTTTTTACTTCACCGCAGCTGGTGTAAAGGGAATGTGTGGCAGCACTAGAAAGTCTCCCTGTCCTTCCTCATAGTGTGGGTTATATTTTCTAGTCCTTTGCGATCATTGATTTTACTGCGGAATTTTGAAATTGTCTGATGAGGCCTAATTGGCCGAAACTAGCCAGTCTGACCCAGACTCAACTTGTACACTCTTCGGTTTCAGTTCTGTTCTGCAGTCCTTGCTTCCAAAGGATTACCCTTTTATACATGTTGTCTGTACGGTTTCCAGTTTGTGATGTTTGTTTCAACTGTTTACAGTTTGAATGTTTGTCTGAACTGTTGTCAGTTTGTAATGCTTGTCTGAACTGTTTCCAATTTGTAATGATTGCTGGAACTGATTCCAGAATGTAATATTATCTGAACCGCCGCAAGCTAGTAATGTTTTCTGAACTATTGTTAATTTGTCAAGCTTGTATGGACTGTTTCCGGTTCGTAATGGCTTATTTGAAGAGTATCCAGTTTGTAATTCTTCAAATGGAAATTTTTGAAATGTCACCAATTTGTAATAAGCTTGTATGAACTGTTTCCAGTTCGCGATGGCTTGTTTGAACTGTTGTCAGATTGAATTGCTTGTTTGAATTGCTTCCTAATTGTAATGTTGTCTGAAGTGTTGTCAGAACTGTTTCTAGTTTATTAAGCTTGCTTGAACATCACGGTAACAAGTCCGTGTAATGAATACCCTCCTAAACCCAACTTTATATAAAGAAAACTGGGGTCTAAGGGGGTATACATTATTTATCTTATTTCTGCTCCAAGACATAGGTTATGAGTACTCGTTAGAACCGCCTCAATGAGGCAGTTCTCACGAGCACCCACAACCTATGTTTTAAGTATAAATAGGAAATTTATCACGGATTTCATCAGAAACGAAGCCATTTTGAGATGTTAAAAAATGCACTATGCCGCACGGGATTGTTATCGTAATGACTAGTTTGTTTTTATGCTTGCTTGAACTGAATCAAGTTTGTAATGCTTGCTTGAACTGTTTCCAGTTTGTAATGCTTGTTTAAACTGCTCCAAAATTGCAATGTCTGACCTTTTGTCAGTTTTTAGTGCTTGTCTGAATTGTTACCACTTTGTGATGCTTGTCTGCACTGTTAAGCTAGAAAGCCTCTATGCGGATCACTTTGTTATTGTTATTTTGTTTGATACTGTGCTGGAACTGAGGGCGAGGGTTGAAATTTAAAAAAAACTCCGGGGTTGCAAGCCCTCGCCCCCCCCCCCCCCATGTAGCAAGTAGTTTTACTACTGACCGTCCCTAGGCGGTCGTTCTTTTGCAGTGTTTTATTTGTTATTTGGCTTTGTGTCGTTGGTTTATTTTTCGTCTGTTTTTGTGTGTGCCTCCGTGTCACATTCTATAGGTGACTTGAGACGGCTGCGTTTTTGGATTGTGGCCTTTCTTGTGGGACCTTTTCTTACTAGTTTGCTTTGGAGATTGTAATTTTTCTGCACTGTTGCAAATGTAATACTTGTTTGAACTGTTGTCAGTTGTAATGCTTTATTGAACTGCTTGTCTATACTGTTTCAAGACAGTAATGCTTTTCTGAAATAAATTGTTGCCAGGTTTTAACCCTTGTCAGTTTGTTGGTTTGTCTCAGATGTTGCCAATTTGTAATACTCGTCTGATGTTTTCCAGGCTGTAATATTTGTTTGAACTGTTTCCAAATTGTAATGCATTCTAGTAATGTTTGTCTGAGCTGCTGTAAGTGTTTGTAATGCTTTTCTGAACTGTTGCCAATTTGTAATGCTTGTCTGTACGGTTTCCGGTTTGTATTTTTTTGTAATTACTTCGTACTCTATGACAGCTCCGGCCTAGAGACTTACTTAAACTTTTAAAGGACCATCGGTTGGTGCCTGATGCTGTCTCAGGTCGGCCAACCAGAGGCCAACTGTTGGTTTTCATTTGCTCCAGCATTTGTTATTTCATGTTGTTGAGTCCTTGTTGTTTCATCTCTGTTTTCGATTGCTTTCACGTTCTCGGAGATCTTACACTGATCATTTAGAAATCCTTCATGCGGACTGAACAAAGTATTTGCCATAACAGAACCAAGGGTGAAGTTTGTGGCCCCATAAAATCGATTTAAGCCTGCACCTCCAGGTAAAAAAAGTTACTGACCAAGATGTTTCTTTTGTCGTGGTTTATTGGTGTATAGTTCGTATTTGCATGCATTATTGCTAACATCTTTTTATTTTGGATTGCCATTTGATCGTTTTGTGGGAGAATAAGTGTTATTTTGGCTTTCCACTTGTGGCATTTTCATTATGGTGACGTTATTTTATGTTGGTGTTTGTTTCCCCTTTATTGTCGTGGATGGGAGGTGTGCGGTAATTGTGTCGACCCCTGATCATTGCCATCACTTCTATTTTACTTAAACTGCTTCTAGATTGTTATCTTTCTGAAACGTTTGACTGAACTATTCCTGTTTGGAATGCGTGTCTGAACTGTCACCAGTTTGTAATGCTTGTCTGAATGGCTGTCAGAACGAAATGACTTTTTGGTGCTTTTTAACTTTTAAGTTGTTATATTGTCTGAACAATTGCAAGCCAGTCATACTTCCCTGAGCGGTTTCCAGTTTGTAATATTTCTCTTAATCGTTGCCAATCTGAAATGCTTGTCTGAATTGTTTCAAGTTTTTAGCTCACCAGAGCTGATAGCTCAATGGGGATTTGTTTGTTTGATTTGAGGTTTAACGTCCCCGTCAACACTGTAAAGGTCATTTTGGAGACGTTGCTTCCAATTTTGTGGGACTTTTACCCGACATTGAGATGAAATGTCATCTCAAGCCCTGTCGCCCAATTAAACCAATAGGGTTTATTAGCATGGACGGTCCGCCTCGCACCGCGGTTCCTGGACAGGCTTAGATCCTCTAAGCGGTTTACCAGTACTAGTGTGCGGGCCGGATTCAGCTCTGCGTGGAAGCATCATGCAGCCCATAGCTTATAGTGTAGGTTATCGTCGTCTGCGTCGTCAACATTTTCAAACGGAATCTCCTATGAAACTATCTGGCCAATTGAAACCAAATTACATGTGAAGCCTCTATGGGAAGGGGGAAACGTTTGTTCGTAACGATTGGGTCACATGACCAATATGGCCTCCATGCCCATATATGTTAAAAACCTTTAAAAATCTTTTTCTCAGGAACCGAATTACGAATGACATTGAGACGCGGTATGTAGCATAGGGGACTCTGGTCCTACCAAGTTTGTGCGAATGATTGCCTTTGGCTGATCGTAACCTGCTTTACGTCCAGGTCAATTTTGGTCACTAGATATTTGTATGGAAAAAAGGCAAAACAGTGGATTTTCTTATTGCTGGTAGCAGGTGGCATCAGAAATGAATTTTGCAATCAGCTGATTGAAAGTTTATCAATTCTAAAGGTCAAGATCATTCACTGACCTTTGACCTGGATGGCTCAGATTTTATCTTCTCCACTTAAACCTATGGGTTGATTGAAACCAAATTACATATGGAGCCTCTATGTGAAGGTGGAGCGAAAGTTTGTTCGAAAGAACTGGGTCACATGACCAATAAGGTCGCCATTCCCATATATGGTAAAACCTTTAAAAGTCTCATTCCCAGGAACAGAATGCAACATTGGGCACTCTGGCCCTACCAAATTTGAACAAATGATGACCTTTGGTTTACTTTGACCTGGTTTACATCAAGGTCAAATTTGGTCGTTTAGACATTTGTATGAAAAAAAAGGCAAAGCAGTGGAACATCTGGTAGCCTGTGGCATCAGAAATGATATTTGCAATCAGCTGAACGGAAGTTTATCAATTCCAAAGGTCAAGATCATTTACTGACCTTTCTCCTGGATGACTTAGATGCATCTCTTCTTCTCAACTAAATCTGCTGTGCTGATTGCAACCAAATTACATGAAAGGCCTCTCTAAGATGAGGCAATGAAAAGCTATTTATGGGATTGTAGTCACATGAATAAGATGGGTGCCACATCTTGTTTGGTATAAACCACATGACCTCTGGTGAGCGTATTGGCCCATGGGCCTCTTGTTATACTTTTCTGATCGGTTGCAACATTGTATTAATGCTTGGCTAAACTGCTGTAAGTTTGTAATGCATTTATGTTCTATTGTTAGTATTAAATGTTCATCTGAACCGAAGTTTCTTTGTAATGGTTAGCTGAACTGATGCAAAATAGGAGTGAAGGGAATGATCAGGAATCAATACAATTACCTCACACTTCCAATCGAAGACACCAATGTCTAAACTGCTTGTTGGCCAGCCTCGGTAGCACAGTTGGATGCGCGTCTGACTGGTGATCAGGAGTATGTATGTTCGATACCTGCCGCAGGACACCAACATTTTTTTGTGGAGATTGATAATGAAATCTTTTCTATGGTCATTATCTCCCTTTTGCTGATTGAAGAAGGGCAGTTGTCAGTTTCTGGTGAAAGAATGTGCAGTGTACTGGTTAACCACTTATGTATAAGCCTACCCAGGAAAAGTGTGGACAGGTAAACTGACCGGCTCAAAAAATGACCTAAATTGTGTTGACTGGGCCATTAAACTGCAATACAAACAAACAAAATAAATTGCTTGTCTGAACGTCTGAACCGATTGTCTGAACTGTTGCTAGTTTGTAATGAATGACTGAGCTGTTGCTAGTTGCCAGTTTGAAATCACTGTCTGAAGTGTTGCTGGTTTGTAATGCTTCCCTGAACTACCGGTATTGCTGGTATAGCTTTTCTAAACTGTTGGCCATTATGTTTACCTGAACTGTTGTAAATTTGATATGCTTGGCTGGACTGATGCTAGTTTATAATGCTAGTCTGAAATGATACAAGATTTGAAATGCTCGTCTAATATGCTCCTAGTCTGTTGCAAGTTTGTAATGCTTGTCTGAACTGTTGCTAGTGTGTAATGGTTGTGTAAAACGTTTTACAGACAGTTCCAAGGCGGTTCTTCTGTTGTGGTTCATTATTGTTATAGTTCGTCTTTGCATGTTCTTTTTATTTTGGATAGGGGTTTGGCCATTTTGTGGAAAATTAACTGTCCTTTTGGCTTTCCGCTTGTGACATTTTTATTATGATGGAGTTAATTTGTATTGGTGTTCCATTCTGTCTGGTGTCTTGGATGGGAGGTGTGAGGGAATTGTATCAATCCTGATCATTTCCTTCACTTCTATTTGTATAAACTGTTGCTTGTCTGTAGTGCATGTCTGAACATTTACTAGTTTGTAATAAACAAACGAACTGTTGCCAGGTTGTAAACTTGACTGAACTGTTGTAATGTCTCACAGTTGCAAGTTTGAAGTGCTTGTCTGAACTACTGCAAAAGCAATGCTTGTCTGAACTGGTGTAAAATAGAAGTGAAGGCAATGATCAGGATTGATACAATTCCCTCACACCTCCGAGTGGTAAGTTAGCTGTGTTTTCCTGAACTGTTGCTTATGTGTAATGCTTGTCCATATTGTCCCTAGATTTAAAAACCTTGTCTGTACTATTGCAAGTTTGTAATATTTATCTGAGTTTGAGTGAACGCAATGATCAGGAAACGATACGATTACCTCACATCTCCAATCCAAAGGCAAAGAAACACAAACACAAAACAACTCAATCTTAATGAAAATGCCACAAGCGAAAAGCCAAAAGGACAGTAACTTTCCCTCAAAATGGCCAAAACGGCTATCCTAAATAGAAAGGTAATAACAATACATACATGCAAAGACCAACTGTAACAATAATTAAGCCACAACAGATGGACCACCTTGGAACAGTCAGTAAAAAGTTAATTCCTGGGTGGAGGGTGGGGTTCTTGGGCTTAAATTGATTCTACACAGCCACAGTCCTCACCCTTAGCTCTGTTGTGGTTTAGACAAATAATTTTAGTCCGCATGAAGGATTTCTAACTCATCAGATTGCTAATCAGTGAGTGTCTGAACTATTGTTAATTTTTAATGCTTGTCTGAACTGATGTAAATTAGCCATTTTTCCTGAACGGTTGCTTATGCTTATGTGCAATGCTTGCCCATATTGTAGCTAGATTTGAAATGTTTGTCTGTACTATTGCAAGTTTGTAATGTTTGTCCATAGCATTGCATGTTTGTAATGCCTGTCTGAACAGTTACAAGTTTGTAATGCTTGTCTCAGCTGTGGCAACTTTGAAATGCTTGTCTAAACCAATACAGGTTTTTAACCCTTATCATGGTGTTCACGACAACCCCTATCTTTGGAAACAGTGTAGATCCAGATCAGATGGCTTCTGAAGAAGCCATCTGATCAGGATCTACACTGTTTGACATTCAATTTATGAATTTGTAGGAATAAATTACATCAAGTAATTTGATTGGTTGATAGACAGAAATGGGTGTGGCTTAAATGAATATTCAGCATGAGAGGGGTTAAATGCTTGTCTGAAATGCTTCTAGTCTGTAATGCTTAACTGGACTGTTGCAAGTTTGTAATGCCTGTCTGAACTGTTGCTAAGTGTGTAATACTTGTGTGAACTTGCTTGTGTGCAATGCATGTCTGAACTGTTCTTAGTTTATAATATTCACAAGAACTGTTGCTAGTTTGAAATGCTGGTCTAAACTGTTGCCAGTTTAAAATTCTTGTCTGAACAGTTTCCAGCTGGAAATGCTTGTAAATTGTAATATTTGTCTGAGTAGTTGTCTGTTTTGATGCTTGTCTGAACTGTTGCTAGCGTGTAATACTTGTGTGAACTTGCATGTGTGCAATGCATGTTTGAACTGTTCCAAGGTTGTAATATTCACAAGAACTTTTGCTATTTTGAAATGCTGGTCTGAACTGTTGCCAGTTTAAAATTCTTGTCTGAACTGTTTCTAGCTTGAAATACTTGTCTGAACTGTTGCAAATTGCAATGTTTGTCTGAATTGATGCTTATCTGAACTGTTGCTAGTTTGAAATGCTGGTCTAAACTGTTGCCAGTTTAAAATTCTTGTCTGAACTGTTTCCAGCTTGAAATGCTTGCAAATTGTAATGTTTCTCTGAACAGGTGCAAGTTTTTGATGCTTGTTTGAACTGTTGCAAGTTTGAAATGCATTTCTTAATTGATGCTAGTTTGTCAACTGCTGCTAATTTTTGTCTGAGCTGCCTCAAATCTGAAAAACTTGTCTGAAATGTTGCAAGTTATTATGTTAGTTTGAATTGTTCCCAATTTAAAACTTTTGTTGGAATGGTTACAAGTTTGTCTGAAGTGTTGTGAGTTTGAAATGCTTGTATAAGCTGTTTCTGAACTGGAACATCCCTGAATTTGTTGGGGAATCCCCTAAACCTCACATTAACAAATCCTTGCAATGAACACCCCTTTAAACTTCACTTTATACATTAGAGGAAAATGGGGTTTACAAGGGCATACATTTTTTTTCTTATTTCTGCCCCAAGACATATGAGCTGAGGAACAATTTACATGTGCGCCCAGCAAAGAATCAGATCAGCCTGTGCCTCCATATAGTCTAACCAGAGACCTCTTGCTGCATGAAGGAGCACTGGGCCCTTAGCTTTCCTTAGAGTGCACAAAGAAGACTCTGATCAGACTCCACGGATGGGCAGACTGATCTTAGTCTTCGTTGGGTGCACGTCTTATTGTAGGTTTTGTCATGTGCTGGCTCATAGTTTGTGAGTACTTGTTAGAACTGTCTGATGGGGCATTTCTAATGAGCACCACAAACTACGTTTGGATTAAAAATTAGAAAAAATTTCACAAAATTTCATCTGAGAAATAACCATTTTGTAGATATGAAAGAATGCTCTATGCTATACAGCTGTTATCGTAATGAACTGGGTCAAACTCCAGATGCAGTTTTAGATGAATATTATTTATTATTGCTGAAAACAAAGTGAAAGCAAAATAGTTAGTGGAACATAAAACAAAAGAAAATGACACAATTTTCTGCAAGTTTTATTCCAATCATTTGGCACACAGCAAACAAGTTTGGCTGTAAAAGTATTGCACATATTCATAGGATTACTGTAAAAATACAGGTTTGTAATGCTTTGATAATTACAGCAGTGGTATATAAATGTACAGATCACAGCTCAAGGCAAGGAGGGAGTATAACCAAGGTATCATAAGGTTGACAAGTCCATGAAATACATTACGAAAACACGCCTATACAAATACATTGTAACCTTTATCACCGAAAAATGACAATTTTTTAGATGAAAAATTGTGATATTTTTCTTATTTCTGTGCAAAATATAGATTGTGGGTACTCGTTAGAACCGCCTTGCTGAGGCGGTTCTAACGAGTACCCACAATCTATATGTTAGAGCAGAAATAAGAAAAATAAGGTATACCCCCATTAACCCCAGTTTTACTATATAAAAGTGGGGTTCAAGGTGGTAAAAATTATATAGGCTGAATACCTCTCTAAACCCCACTTTATAAGGAGGAAACTTTGGTTTACAGGGGTATACATCATTTTTCTTATTTCTGCTCCAAGACATAGGTTGTGGGTACTCGTTAGAACCACCTAAATGAGGGGGGTCTAACGAGCACCGACAACCTATGTTCAGAATATAAATAAGAAAAATATCACAAATTTTCATCGGAAAAGTAGCCATTTCGGAGAAATGGAAGAATGTACTATGTAACACAGGTGTGTTATCGTAATGTAATTTTCTTTATTTCTTGTTTGAAACATACAGTAAAATTCCGTTATTAAGACCACCTTTGGGACTGTTCAAAAGTGGTCTTTAAGACCACTTTTGAACAGTCCCTTAGGGGGTCATTGACCAGAGGACACTGTATGCAGAAACCACAAAGAAAGAATAACTGCAACCTGCTAAATAAGCTTTTTATAGCAGAATTACGGTAGTCTTAATTTTAGGTGGTCTTAATAGCGGAATTTCACTGTATCTTGTGAGTATTTGTTAGAGACACCTCGACGAGGCGATTCTAACTAGTACCCACAAAATATGGTTTAATGGAGAGAAAAGAAACTTTATCAAAATTTATCCTCGTCATTCCTCCTTATCTGGGGCTTTGATAGATGAAATAAAATGAGCCCCGCCAAGCGAATTTGTGTCTTCGAGCATTCCGTCATGACAAATTTTAACTGTGCATGCCCAGCCATTCATAGGGGCCAGGGATATGGCTTTCTGTCTGAAGGTTCCTCTTGATTCACTGCTTGTATGAGCGAGCAGCGAAGGTTCTGGCGAGTCTGCGCGGATGCGCAGGCTCGCCTGAACCTTCGCTGCTCGCATAGGCGATAAGAACCAAAATCGCTTGGCGGGGCCCAAATAACAAAAATATATTCCTGAAACATATTAGCTGCTATATATGTTATACTGATAGCAGAAAAAAATTGTTAATAAATATTTAACTGAAGCTGTTAATCTTAACAGAAAAATAAAGTTTGAATATTGCACTTGAATCATTTATTATAAAATGGTATAAAACAACAATGACTAGATATTTCTTTTACAACCATGTCAGTAAAGACATTTTCAAGCTAAAATGGCAACTTCATAGAATTTCTTCTAATTTGGACATTACATAAACTTATGACAGGCACTAAGCGAGGCTGTTAACTTTCTGTAAAGCTTAACTGGTAATCAGCTCTGTTCTCCCTATAGGCCAAATTGTCTTGAAATCCACAGTGAGTACAATTTGACAACAAAATTGTCTGTAAAATTTGACAAACTACATGTGCTATCAACAACAGATGTTAACACATACTAAATAGTGAATGATATATTTGTTTTGGCATTTTTGGTAGAATTTTGGATATGCACATAAAATAAATGCAACTAACAGCCATTTTAACTTGAAATCAGCTTAAATCATTCTTACATTTGAATGAAAATTAAAAATAAAGAAAATTCAAATTTTAGTTTTTAAAATCTGTTAAAAAGAAAGCACACTCTTTCTTCAAGTTCAAACAGCCAATTCTGTTACTGTCAAAAGAAAACTTTTTTCATAAATGTAATACTGTTATACAGTATTGCCCAGAAATTTGCATTAAAGGGGATCTACTCTTACATAACAAGACCATGTTATGTCGTATATAACATTTCATCATTAGAGTCATACAACAAGCCAAATAGTATCTTATTTGAACAGCACAAACTCTACATTTAAGAGGCCACATGTTTCATATTGTAATGAACAGATACACTTTGAGGAAAAGTCCATGTAATGAAGACCCCTGTAAACCCCACTTTATACAGAGAAAACTGTGGTTTACAAGGATAAACATTATTTTCCTTATTTTTGTTGAAAAAACATAGATTGTGGGTGCCTGTTTGGCTTTACTGAGTTTGTTTGTTTGATTGATTTGAAGTTTAACGTCCCCGTCAACACTGTAAAGACAATTCTAGGGAGCACTCTCTCGACATTACGATAACACACACGAGTGACACAGTGCATTTTTCAGATCTCCAAAATGGCAACTTTTCTGATGAAAATCCATGATATTTTTCTTATCAATGCTCAAAACATAGGTTGTGGATGCTCGTTAGAACCGCCTCATCGAGGCGGTTCTAAACAAGTACCCACAACCTATGTCTTGGAACAGAAATAACAAAAATAATGTATACTCCCATAAACCCCCATTTTCTCTATATGAAGTGAGGTTTAGGCGGGTCTACATTTCATGGACTTGTTCACATGTAGTCAAAAGCACTCTCTCCAAAAGAAACCAGCAGCAATTCTGTGTTCCGGTTTTATGAGAAAATAAGATTGAGAGGTTTTGTCGCTGTTCAAAGTATACAACATATTTCAGCGTTGTTTGACTCTGCCTACACCATACAACAATGCAATATATACAGATGAGGGTTTTTTCATTCCGATTTGAAGCAAAAGGCAGCTTGTATCACAGTATATAAAATATAATCATTCTTTATTCACATTCATCCAACATTTACAACCAAAAACAATCAATATATAAGACTAACAAATCTAACAAACAATGTAATTTGAGCGGCCAAAGAAAAGATTACCGGAAAAAAACGTGAAAAATGTTTTCCAGTTTAGTGTACTACAGTAACTCTACTTTGACCTTATTTTGCACACTAACTTTTCAGAAATTAACCCTTGTCCTGCTGAATAAATTAATTTTGCCACATTCATTTCTGACAATCAGCCAATAAAATTACTTGATACAATGTATTCATTCAAATTCGCAAACTGAATAACAAACAGTGTAGATCCTGATTAGATGGCTTCTTCAGAAGCCATCTGATCAGGATCTATACACTGTTTGAGAAGGTAGGGATTTATATCATGTTCAGTAGGACAAAGGTTAACAAAATTTCAACATAACAAAAAAAATAATTATTGGAGGAATATGGAATAAAACAAAAGGTTGATTCAGGTACCAAGGTTTTTCCCTAGAACCAATCTCTCAGTTCATTTCTCGACACCAGCCTAACTTAGGTTTTAAGAAGCAGGACTATCAAAGGACGTCAACTCATTCACAGCCAAAAGCAGCCAGTTATAATATACTGGCACACACAGTAGTTCTATGGAGCAGAAAACGGCAGTATCTGACAAAAATTCTGAGGTCATTTTCCATTGTTTTTTTTTTTTTTTTTAGTTTTTTTTTTGAAGGATTAATTGTATTGTGCATACTCACCAGAAGTGTCAGCAATTCAAATAAGTATCCACATCATATCATTACGCAGAGAGAAATAAGGTCTAATCCTTACACAGAGAAATAAGGTCTATCTGATATTAACCCATCTCACACAGGAAACTCCAAAATGGATCACTGGCAAACAGCACAGGCCCTGATCAGACGCCGCATAATGCAGCGTCTGATCAGGGCCTGTGCTGTTTGCAGAAAATTCAACCATTTTATAAATAAATTAGTAAAAATAACCTAACCTTACACCCCTTAATTTTGAAATGGACTCCTGCTGTATATATGGGTGAAGATTCTATTTAGTACATAGGGAGGAAAATTTACTTCTAAATTATCATCAAATACAAACCTGATCTGCCTCTGTGTGATTTTTTTCTTTCCCACTCTTCGGAGATTGAGCAAGGTGTGGTATATTTGTTTAATGAATGTTAAATTTCATGCTTAATTAATAAATTTAGTGCATGAATGTATATCTTAAGCAGGGTAATTCAACCTGTCATATGAATGATGTTTATTTTGTCAATTTCTATGAGAAACACAAAATCTTGTTAACAGGTTACAAGGTGATTTTCACAACACAACTGTTACAATATTATGTCCAGCAATCACTAGTGTAAGCTGTATATTGTTCTCTATCCCACAATGCAATTTTCTCACTATGGTTATATCCTAAGAAGTTGCAAAAACCTGAATTTTATTCCCAACACACCCCTTCTTGAGCTGAGGCATTTTGTCATACTGCAAAGAAATTTGTAGGCCTTTGATTGGGCAGTGTAATTATTTTCCATATACCCCATTTTCAAAAATTATTGTCCTTTCCCCCTCGCCTTCGCTGAAATGTGATGACTGCTATCTCGGACTTACTGAATAGTTGATGAGAAATAAAATAAAAAAAATTTCATGCATCACAATAATTTTTCAGCTATTAAATAAATAAGTAAAAACTTTTGATTGTATTTTATTCACGTTGTACTTTATTTCATTGTTTTCTTTTAAAAAATGATGTAATTACTTTCCCACTGAACATGTGCAGATGGGCGCATTTGATGACAGCATATGTAAACATGTACTTCTCATAAAATCCGCTACAAAACAGTTGTTTGGAAAACATTGCAACAATGTGATAAATGCTTTGAAAAAGCTATGCAGTATAACAAATTTGTTATTTTGATTCTTGACTGGGGAACATAGGACCACAATCCTTGCCTGAAAACAGTATTTGCCCTTGTCTAAAGCATTACGCAAACACGCCTATACAAATACATTACCATCTTTATCGCCGAAAAAATGAAAATTTCATGATGAAAAATTGTGATATTTTTCTTATTTCTGCTCAAAATATAGATTGTGGGCACTCCCGGTATACCCCCCGGAAACCCCAGTTTTACTATATAAAAGTGGGGTTCAAGGGGGTCAAAATTATATAGGTGTGTTTTCGTGATGGCTTGGGCAAAATTCTTTCTCAGGAGGGGAATGTGATCCCATGTTCCCTGTAAAGAATCAAAATAACTAATATTAATACTTCATTATTTTGATAATAACACTGCTTTATTCATGACACCGACAGCGTAATTATCTATTAACAAATTCAAAATTCCCTCCCTTTCTTCCAGATTCTGCCAATAATCACCAGTTTCAATCTGATTTTTTGTCTTATGACCTTTTCATAATTTTTTCACTTACATTGAACCAATCATTCAGTTGGAGTAACCAGTGACAAACAACCAGACATTTCCTTGCCGAACTTGCCACCCCAAGAAGGCTTTTCATGGATTATACGTGAGGGACCTAAAGATCATCACGTGAACAAGTCCGTGAAATAAAGACCCCCCTAAACCCCACTTTATATAGAGAAAACTGGGGTTTACGGGGGTAAACATTATTTTCCTTATTTCTGCTCCAAGACATAGGTTGTGGGTACTCGTTAGAACCGCCTCAATGAGGCGGTTCTAACGAGCACCCAAAACCTATGTTTGGAGCAGAAATAAGGAAAATATCACAAATTTTCATCAGAAAAAATGCCTTTTCTGAGATTTGAAAAATGCACTATATCACACGGATGAGTTATCGTTATGTAAAGAGACCATACTCTCAACCCCTAAGCCACATAGGCCCATATTTCTATTTGCATTTTGGACATTCAGGCCTTCATCTTCTTTAGAATAGTCTGCCATAGCTGGAAAATTACAATTACATGTTGCTCTGTCACTCATGTCTTAGTTCCCGTGATTATTGCTGTTACAATGGTTTTTGCCACTTTTCATGATTCATTCACAATTTATGAGCCAATATAGACCTACCAGAAGATCTATGTGACTAGTGAATACTCTGATCAGTCTAGGTCCGGTTGTTCAAAACTTATAATTTCATTAGCTAGTTCAAACATATTTTTATTCAATACATCAGTGAACAGTGTGCATCCAAATGTGTCACAATAAATAATAGGATTAGAATGAAAGCACAAGTGCTTATATTGTTCTTCTCCTAAAAGTTAACATATCATTAAAACTTTGATCATTTAATTTTTGCTGAAAAAAATATGAGTAGCTTTTTGCAAATGCAAAAGCTACTCACATTTTTTCCAGCAAATATACCAAAGTATAAGATGTGTGCTTGCTAGAGCAGTTAAGATTTTGGCCACTAACGAGCTCGTTATTGCTAAAAATGCTTTGAACAACTGGTCCCTAGGCATCAGGATCCTACAGTCCCTGGGTTACCCCAAGGGCAGTAAACAAAGAGTCAGTCCAGACTGAGTAGATGCACAGGTTGTTACTAGATTTTGCAGAGATCTTCTGGAAGGAGATACTGTGCCAGGGCTCATATAGATATACAGGTAGTGTTGTTAGTTGACAGTCCCTGTCTATATTAACATTCACAACTAGAGTTGCTTTAACATTACGTTAATGACTCACTTCTGTGGGCTCGACGGGATGAGTAGGAGCTGGATTCGGAAGATTCCTCGATAAATTTACGAGATGAACGTGAGGATTTGGATGTACTACTATATGACGATGATTCGTAACTGCTGCTGTAATCAGAAGTACGGTCTGTCCTGCGTGAAGTTCTGGAAATCCCGGAGCTGGTCGAGAATGAGTGTCTCTTGCTGCCGCTGGTGTAAGAATGAGCACGATCTGAAATAGAAAAGAACTGATAATTCAGACACACTGGCCATAGCTCCAAAGATGTGTAACAAGGCTAATTTTAGGGTGCCGTATCTAGCCAAAATATTCCCACACTTCACCTCCTTACCATACTTGTTATAAATTTGATCAACATCACGTGAACAAGTCCTTGAAATGAACACCCCCTTAAACCCCACTTACTCGTATATAGAGATATACAGTATATAGAGAAAACTGGGGTTTACAGGGGACACAATATTTTCTTATTTCTGCTCCAAGACATAGGTTGTGAGTACCCATTAGAACTGGGGTTCTAACGAGCACCCACAACCTATGTCAAACATTGTAGACCCTGATGAGATGCCGCATTCTTAACAAACAGTAAGTGCTATGGCAAAAAAAAAAAAAAAAAAAAACAATACCCAACACTGCATGAATATGTTATTTTCAGGTACAGAGTGATTTTGATGACATTATACAAAACAAAACATTTCTTTTTTTTTTTAACAAGTATTTTTGGATGAAAGAAGCAACGTAGCAACAGATAGTTAGTTAGTCACATTCATTTAACCCTTCTCTTGCTGAATATTCATTTAAGCCACACCCATTTCTGTCTATCAACCAATCAAATTACTTGATGTAATTTATTGCTACAAAGTCATAAACTGAATGCCAAACAGTGTAGATCCTGATCAGATGGCTTCTTCAGAAGCCATCTGATCTGGATCTACACTGTTTGCAAAGATAGGGGTTGTCGTGAACAGCAAGATAAGGGTTAAGTCTAAAAAGCAAAAATGGCAGAACCCTTTCAACCTTGCAGGTGAGTACAGATATCTATGCAAACAGTGTAGACCTTAATGAGATGGCTCGATGTCTCATCTGGATGCACACAGTTTGCCATCGGGTTGATGAATTTGAGTTACCCGTGATGATTCTAACTTCCTAAGAATTGGGACAGACAGGCCTAAGCAAACTGTGCAGACCCTGATCAGACTGAGCAGTCTGATCAGGGTTTACACTATTTGCAATTCTGTCAGCACCTTTGGACACCTTGCTGGGTCAGGAAACAAATTTGTTAAAATTTTAGGAGATTTACAGCAAGTCCTCAAGGTGTCTGAATTTTTACGGCAATTTTTTTTTGCAAGAATGGATGTTTCCAAAGTTAAAGCTGGAAGAATCCACTTCATAAACTGAGGGGTGAGAGGGTTTAAAGTGACTCTGAGCAGCATGTTATGCCATATATGAAATCTGTATGTGTTAATTTCTACATGTGATAATACTGAATTTTTATTTTAATCAAGGATTTAAAAACTTCTTTTTATTATTTAACTTTTTTCTTTCCTCAACGATAAAACTTAAACAGAAAAAGCACACTATATTTTAGCATTGTGAAGTGCATAAACATAAATTTAAAGTGCATGAAAACAAAAAAATATATAAAAATACATGTATAACCATAATTTGAATTACAATATCTAAAGCTCTGACAGAAGCATACAGCGAGAAGGAGTCTTTCATCATTTGATTTCGGCAAAAACTTGTATCAGTCTTTACGAAAATGTTGACATTTAACAGTATTCCATCACTACATGAACAAGCTTTCTGCCAATAGCCACCCATTTTGGGTACAGCAAAGACTCTGATCAGACTGTGCAGATGCACAGTCTGATCAGAGTCTTTGCTGTGCACACACGCTTAAAGACAACTTTTCGCTTTATGCAGGCCAAATATGTTTCAAATGATGAACAAAGAAATCAAAATGACGCAAATAAAATCCATGTGGATATCTGAAATCTTCAAATAAACTTAAACATACACTTTCAGCAAATACCACTGTATAAAATTATGTACCATAACATTTAACTTTTTTGACAATTAAGGAGCTTGTTAACATAATGAGGCTTTGAGGATTGCGCCCGCCTAAAATCCATTTAAGCTCCCCAGTGGAATTTGTTTCACAGACCATTCCAAGGCAGTTCTTCTGTTGCGGTTTATTTTTGTTATGGTTTGTCTTTGAGTGTGTGTGTCGCTTATATTTTTGTTATGGATAGCCAATTGGACATTTTGTGGGAAAGTAACTGTCCATTTGGCTTTCCACTATTGGTGTTTCCATTAGGGTCTAGTTATTCCATGGTTGTGTTTCTTTCCCTTTGGTGTCTCTGATGGGAGCTGTGGGTTAACTGTATTGATTACTGATCATTGTCTTCCCTTCTATTTTAAACAACTGGACGTGACTTTCACTGTATATTAGACAACTAGTAAAATTCTAACATTAAGACTTTCAAACAGTCTCAAAGGTGGTACCTTACTAGGTGACAATGGCTGTAGGAAACACAAAGAAAAATATCTGAAACCTCTTTAATATGCCTTTAAAAGCAGAATTGTCTTAATTTTAGCTGGTTTTGTTGTTTGTTTGAACTGAGGTTTTACGTCCCCGTCAAACACTATTTAGGTCATTTTGGAGACGTTGCTTCGAATTTTATGGGACTTTCACCTAACACCGAGATGAAATGACATCTCAAGCCCTACCACCCAAACAAATTAACAGTGTTTATATGCAGGGACGGTCCGACTTGCACAACTTTGCCTGGGCTGGCTTAGACTTTCTAAGCAGTTTACCAGTATTCATGTACGGGAAGCACTATGCAGCCCATTCAATTTCTTCAAGCCCTGATGGGTGGGGGCCCACAGGGAAGGGTGTATTCTGTCTGACAATGCAAGCTCATTTCTGTCTGCCAAGTGTGAGCATCCTCAAAAACACATTTGTGCTTGTACTAGCTAATGTTTTCTCATGGCAAAGCTCAGATAATGTATGTGTTCTAAAAACAATACACCACAACCTCATTATAACATAGTTTTAGATAAAACATGGTTTCAAGACGGATCCATAAATGTATAAATTATGTAGATTTGGAGCACTGTGGTGCAGTGGTAAAGCATCGGATCTGAGATTGAGAGGTAGCTGGTTAAAGCCCCGCAAGCACCAAGTGTTGTTTCCTTGAGCAAGAGACTTTATCCACATTGCTTAGTACTGGTTCCTACCCAGGACAAGAGGGCCACATGGAAGATTAGTACTAGTACTAAATGTGTTACCTTCTATAAATAAGGTTGATTATTATTATTATTACGAAGAAGAATGACTATAAATAGTCATTTATCTTCATTATAACACGCTTTTGGATATACCACTGTTTCAAGATGATCCCAAAAATGTATAGATTATACAGAAAAATGATCATTTATGATCATTTTTCTGTATAATCTATATATTTTTGTTTGGATATAATACCCTTGTTCAACTATTAACAAGGTTTCTGCTTTGGACCCAATTAATAGTGTCATACAGAGGTTGTGGTGAACATACATGATGACAACACACCGACCCCTCTGATAGTAAAAATAATTTTTTTTTTTTTATAGATATATATAAAAATAATAAAGCAAAGAAACTGGAACAAAATGGAAGCTGAATGAACAACATCTACAGAAGACAGACAACTACATGACAGTGTGACAGAACATAGTTAAATGTATCCCCAGTTTACATACAATAACTGAATTTGGTTTTCTTTTTTTTGTGTGTTTTTGGTTTCACTGCCCTTTCAAGATTATTTCACTCACATCAAGCCGATCGTTAATCAGAAGTGGGCGAAAACCGAGTACTCAGAGAAAAACTACCTGACCTTCCGTTGCAGAACTTGGTGTCTCACATGTGACCCGAGCGAGGCTCGAACCCACAGCAGTGAGAGCCCTAATGATTAAGAGTCAGCGCTCTTATCCACTAGGCCACGGAGGCCGGTACTGAATTTAGTATCACTGATGTCTGGAAGTTGGTCATTTCAAACAGTTTTATTTGGTACTACCTATTCACATTACTGAATAAATCCATCTTGGAGATGGTTTTGCAAAGATGTTTTATTTTGGTTTGGTTTTACAGCCCTTTCAAGAGTGTTTCACTTATTTCAAGCTGATTGTTAATCAGTGGTGGGTGAAGAGAAAAACCACCTGACCTCTCTTGGCATCTCACATATGGCCAATGCCAGGCTGTGCAATAAATCAGATTTACTTTGAACACACAACAGAGGATTTAAATGATTTACTTGTCATGTGATTGTTTTTGTTCTACAGCCCTTTCAAGATTATTTTACTTATTTCAAGCCAACCGTTCATTAGAGATGGGCAAAAACTTGATTAAGAGTCAGCACTCAAACCCACTAGGCCACGGCAGCCCACTTTTTATACATGATATGTTCAATAAGAGAGTTAAAGTTGGCCTCAGAAACTGCAGTATCTGAATATGCTCTTTTGAGATTTATTTACCCTTAAACAGACACAGAAACTTTAACAGCAGACAACATTTTTTAACCCTTATTTTGCTGTTCACGACAACCCCTATCTTCACAAACAGTGTAGATCCAGATCAGATGGCTTCTGAAGAAGCCATCTGATCAGGATCTACACTGTTTGGCATTCAGTTTATGAATTTGTAGCAATAAATTGCATCAAGCAATTTGATTGGTTGATAAACAGAAATGGGAGTGGCTTAAATGAATATTCAGCAAGATAACGGTTAAATTATTTTTCAGAGAAATAAGAAATAATAATAATGATGTCTGCAAATTTTGTGGCTGGCAGTTTTAGGGTAAAAATTAGGGCCCAGTTACAACAGATATCACTAATCACCATTAAGCTCAATGTGGCATATTTCCTATCAGAAAATAAATTTAGCTATCAGAGAAGAAATGTTTGCTATCAGAGTAGAAATTTTTGTGCAAACTATTAAACTGAAAATAAAAACACATCAAAAACTTTATTCCAATAAATATACTATCATACATGCTGTGCATGAAAATATATACTGAAAACCACCGTGTCAAGATATGTAAAATACTTGCTTCCTCTCATGAATAGTCTGCAACATTGTATCAACAAAACATCAATAATGCAAAAAGGCTAACCAACTCTCAGATAAAACAATAATTTGGAAGATTATTCCATTCAAAAGTCAGTGTCAATAAAGCCACTAGCAATGATAATTTTAGTTTAAATAAAATTAAAATAAGTTAGTTGTTAATGATCAGTTATCCCCATTTCTTGTTCTCATGCTTGAAGAAATTACATGATACAAAATGTAACTCTTGTCCTGCTGAGCCAGAATATGTAATACCTTTTCATTATGATAACACACCCATGCAATATAGTGCATATTTCTCATCTCCAAATTGGCTACTTTTCTGATGAAAATCCCTGATATTTTTCTTATAAATACTGCGAACATAGGTTGTGGTGTTCGTTAGAACCGCCTCATTGAGGCGGTTCTAACGAGTACCCACAACCTATGTTTTGGAGTAAAAATAAGAAAAATAATGTATACCCCTGAAAACCCCCATTTTCTCTACATAAAGTGGGGTATAGGGGGTCTTCATTTCATGGACAAGTTCACGTGATGTATAAACAGTGTACATACAGACAAGAAGCCATCTGATCAGTATCTACACTGTTTCATATACAGTCCGTGAATTTGTAGCAATCTGATATGCTGAAAGTCAGAAATGGGTGTGGCTAAATAAATTTATTCAGCAGGACAATAGATAAGAATACAAGAAACTGGAATTCTACAAGACGATACAAACTGTTAGCTTTTTTAAGAACATAAATTATTTTGATGAGAAAACATACAATTTTGTAATATTTCATGTTTAAGCATCAACTTCTGACATTCAAATTTCTTTTTGCTTGATGACATTGCAATGTGAAAAACACTGTTTTACTATGCTGAAGCAGTTTTTGAACCTTAAAACAAATTCCACAATCTCCCTAGGATTATCCCAGCCCGTCTACCATCCCTACCCATCAAGTCCACAAAAACAAATAGCCTCAGGACAAGAATTCTGCAAAGGCTATGTTGCCCCGGTGTTGACCAAATCTGGATTGAACATCAGGGTTGATGCAAGAGTTGATGCAAACTTCGACCACTGGAGGAACAAACAAAAGGATGAAAAATCTGATCCCTATATCAAGTTAAGCCAAAAGCAGCACAACAATAAATGGATCAGATGAATTCCTTAAATGGAAAAGCTGACAACAAAATTCCCTTGTACAGTTCCCACCACGGTTTTTGTTTGTTTGTGTGGAGGTTTTATGTTACTATCAACACTATTTAGGTCATTTGGAGAAACTGCTTTCAATTTTGAGGTCCTTTTACCAGACATCGAGATGAAATGACACCTCAAGCCCAACCGCCCAAAGAAAAAGGAGATGTCCGACTAATAAAACTTTTTTTTGGCAGGCTTAGACCTTCTAAACGGTTAACCAGTACTTAAGTTCAGCCAGTTTCAGCTCTGTGCAGAAGCACTATGCAGCCCACTGTATTTCTCAAAACCCTGATGGTTGGGGGTGCAAATGCTATTACAATACATGTATGTTGTACAAAGTCAACAAGTGAAAAACTTGTGTGGCACAATGCTATTTTTTTTCATGGCTCTAAGGTTATTTTTTATGATTAAAATTTATAATACATTTATTCTTTTAAAGATTCATACAGTTCTCACAATAGACTACAAGTCCAATGTAGTCCCACAGTCTTTGTTAAACAGGAGAAATGAGAAAAGAAATGTAAACTACCGTAAAAATTCGGCTATAAGGCGATTCGGCTATAAGACGGGACCCCCTTTTCAGCTTTTCTTAGGTGGGATTTTGCTTATACTCTTTTATAAGACGGGTCAAATTTTTGCCATATCTGTCGGGGCCTATCTGCTACCACCAGATGCCATTTAGTTGTGAGAAATCGGCCTTTTTTCGTTAGAAAACCCAACACCTAGCTATTCAGTTTCAGAACCAACGCCCCAGCTAGCACATAATAGCGGCAAACGTCGGGCCGATACGTCGTATCGCTGTCGGCCCGGTACATGCTTTGCTGGCTTAGGCTACACAGACTCCTATTTAAAAGATGACAGGGGCTGACAAATCCATTTCCCGGCCGCCCGGGACAAGACTGAAATCACGCCGGGCGGGTGCACTTTGACCTTATGACGCTCGGTCGGGACAAGTGCAAAAAAAAAAATCGTCTACAACCGCCAGTCTTTTTGAATCCTTGAATACGGTAAAGCTAGACCAGTAAGTAAATCGCTGTCAATTCAGAGACAAACCATCTGTGTATATATTACGCTTCAAGTATGACACTTTTGTTAATCCCTGTCGTATAATTGCCACCCTGCGCTGCGTGTCGATAAGGTGTGAAAATATGGTCAAGTTATGTCTCTAATTTGCGTTTATCCTCCAGTCATAAAATTTAATCCACAATCAATGTGAAAATGATTTAATTGCTCCTCAGACTATTAGCTACATCTAACGGTAAATGTTTGCATTATAAAATCGGACTATTCTACGATCTCATGAATGGTTATGTTTTGGCGCCAAATAGCAGACGTTGGCGGGAAAAGTCGAACGCTGTTGTTGGTTATTGACACGGAGCTTCTGGGGATAATTCGGGAGCCGTGCAAAGCACGGATTTTCTATCCACCGCTTAGCTATCGGGAAAATATTTTTTACCGGTTCCAAACATTTTTTTTTATGAAAGAGATACGTACATGCAATGCCATTAAACACGTGTGGGGGTATTGGCGTGGGATTACGTCATTTACCAATCGCGTGTAGAAAAATCGTAGCAGTGGTTTGTGGGCGGCGATTTACCGGTATATCAATTCAAAAATCACCGATCGGCTTTTTCCGTATGTCTGGTCTTCGCCAGACATTGCCGGAAAAATGCCTGCAGACCATGACCTCGGCTATAAGACGGGTTCATTTTTTGGGACTCATTTTGGAGGGAAAAATCCTCGTCTTATAGCCGAATTTTTACGGTAGAGGTTGGACTTAGCTAAACGTTTGTAAAATATGGGACAGATAAGGTGTTCCATACATGATTTTTGAAAAACAGTTTTTCTGAGTGTGTGCACATAAAAAGTGCAAGCGGATGTGTGACTAATGAAGATCAGGATCAGCCTGCACATCTGGACAGTCTGCTCAGTCTTCTCTGTAATTTGTCTGTGAATCTAGACACATCCAAAAAGCAAAAAATCAAAGCTGCTAATGTGGCTGAAAAGGCATTATAGGCTACCTCCAATGTTCCCTGGTTGTAAACATCACAATAACAAGTCCTTAAAATAAACATCCATGTGAACCCCACTTCATATAGAGAAAACTGGGGTTTACAGGGGTATACTATATAGTTCTTACTTAAACTGCAAGATATAGTTTGTGGGCTCAAATTAGAAACCAATCAATAGGGTGGTTCTAACGAGCACTCACAAACTACGTTTGAAGTATAAATGAGGAAAGTATCTTAAATTTTCTTCTCCTAAAAAATGTCTGTTCTGGAGATCTAGAAGAAGGCACTATATCACAAAAATGTGTTACCCAAATCCTCATTCCAGGATATTCCTTTTCACATCATGTTAACAAGTCTTTGTAAAGAATACCCCTCTAAACCCCACTTTATATAGAGAAAGTGGGGCTTATGACAGTATAAATTATTTTTTCTTTATTTCTGCTCCAATACATAGGTTGTGGTTACTCGTTAGAACCGCCTCAATGAGGAGGTTCTAACGAGTACCATCAACTTATGATTTGAGTTAAAATAAGAAAAATATCACAGCTTTATATCAGAAAAATGTCCATTTTTTGAGATAGGAAAAAATGTGCTATGCCTCACGGGTGTGTTATCATAATAATATACACAGACCCATGTCAGCTGAAAAACAAATTTTCATAGTAAAAACATGTAAATCTGTAGCAAAGATAAATCAAGACTGACCTTCCACTACAACTTTGCTAGATGTTTCATGTTCTCCTAGATCGTTGACAGCGTAACATCTGTAAACACCAGTGTCCTCTGCTCGGGCTGAGAGAACTTCAAGGGAGCAAACTCCATGAGAATATTGCAGTGTTACGTGATCGTTAGAACGCAACTCCTTCCCATCTTTGTACCAGGTTACCTGCAAGATAACAAGACAGAGGTCAGAAAATGCAATGCAGATTTAAGAAAAAGAATTCCACGGAAGACTATGTCGCAGCTGAATGGACAGGAACATTTGGACTGATTCCAGCCTTGCTGCAAATGTTGAAGGATTGACAAACAGACAAATGGATGGAAAACTCCTATATCCTGCCATGCATGAAGTAGCACCACAAAAATCACAATCCATCACATTGACAAGTCTGTGTAATCCTGGATTTATACATTTCACATTGGTATAAATTGCTCATTAGAACCAACCCAAAGAGGCAGTTCTAATAATACAGGGATCAACCATGGTTTTTCATGCATTAACATTTGCCGGATCCCGAGGAAGCTGTTTGAACATGAGGCCGCTAGGCCGAATGTTCAAATATCTTCCGAGGGACCCGGCAAATGTTAATGCAATGAAATGACCATGGATGACATTGTTCTTGCATAACTTACGAGTCCTACAGTAAATTTTGACGAAAATGCCCAAAAGCTGCATATAAATTCCATATAAACTCTTCAAATGTGATAGGCGGCCAAAATGGCGGCCAGTTCAGAATCTTGTTTACAATTACCTTGTCATGCAGTGAAGTCATCATAGAACTATAAAACACTACGTTCAGGGCAATAGCGTTACGTCGCTCAACGTAACGTAAACAAAACAATGCCCGTCTTGTGATATCAAAAACTCAAAATCTATGTTCAAACAGCACGTGAATTTCATGATTTGAACATGGTTTTTGCTGTTTGAGCACGGCTTTCGGTTCATTTGACAATTGCTTCAAACAGCCTTGCGCATAGATATTTATGCAAGAATGAGCACTCACGATCTATGTTTGGAGCCAACATAGGAAAATGAAAAGAAAAAATATTTGAACATGGGTTTATGATTGTAATGCTGAGCACTGTTTTATCAGAACTTATGTAATAATTGCTTACAATGTTGTGTTACAACAATATGTGGTATGATTAATGTAGCCATGGTTTCTAATATGAGCTTTTTCTGGTTTCATGGCCCTTTCAAGATTATTTCACATTTTGAGCTAACTGTTAATCAGAGGTGGGGAAAACCTGACCTTCCATTGCAGAACTTGGTGTCTCACATGTGATCAGAGTGAAGTTGCCACCCCCAGTGGTGACAAACCTAATGGTAGAGACAATGCTGTTATCCACTAGGCAATGGCGGCTAAGGCTGGCACGATTTATCGGATAATTGATGAATCAATTGATAAATTCCATAGAAATGATAACCAGTACTGATTTGCTTGTAATCGATTATTTGATAAGTACAATTTACTACCCAAAGCTGTTCCTAAAATAGCTAGATGAGTGGCAAACAGTGAAGACCCTGATGAGATGCCGCGTTTTGCGGCGTCTCATCTGGGTCTACACTGTTTGCTCAGGACTGCCTGGTCAAATACATATGGTAAACTACAAAAAATAGAAGGTGTCATGCTCAGACAGAAAGCCAGACAGGTTAAACTATGACCAAATCTTCAGCGCTTACTAATCGATTATCGATCACAATGGCAGGACTGATAATCGATTATCTTTTCAGCTCTAACGGCGGCCCATCCTTATATGAGATAGAAGCCTATGTTGAAAAGAGAAATGGGATAAAATATTATGGTCCTATTGACTTACCTTTGGTTGAGGAGTAGCCTGTACAACTGTGATAAGCTTGAACTCGCATCCTGCCTGGATTAGCCGAGGTCGGAGGTCAAACTCGAAATCGGGCTTCTGATCTTCCTTGGGTTTCTCAAATTCCCGAAGCTCTGATGACTGGCGGGATCTAAAATAAAGAATTTTGAAATGAGCTAGATCACGACAAAACCAGCAGTGTTTAAGACTTTATTATTAGTTAAGATATTGTTAAAATTTTGATCATTTAATATGGCTAATTTACCTATATTTTTGCTGAAAACTTTGAATAGCTTTTACTATGTTCAGAGTATAAATAAGAAAAATACCACAACATTTTCATTGGAAAAGTAGCCATTTTGGAGAAAAGAAAGAATGTACTTGGCCACAAGGGTGTGTTATTGTAATGAGCAAAGACTCAGATCAGACTGTGCTGGTGAGAAGTCTGATCTGAGTCCTTGCTGGTCTCTCAGATATCATCACGAAAACACGCCTATATAATTTTGACCCCCTCGAACCTTTTTTATATAGTAAAACTGGGGTTTGCGGAGGTAAACCTTATTTGTCTTATTTCTGCTCTAAAATATAGATTGTGGGTACTCGTTAGAACCGCCTTGATGAGGCGGTTCTAACGAGTACAAACAATCTATATTTTGAGCAGAGATAAGAAAAATATCGTAATTTTTCGTCTTAAAATCTTCATTTTTTCAGCGATAAGGGTGGCAATGTATTTGTATAGGCGTGTTTTTGTAATATATTGTAGGTTATGAAATGTCTACTTATTACACTTATTAATCCATTTTGTACCAGATGGAATCTTCCTCCTTATATTAGCAGGAGTCCAATTCAAAATTTAGGGGTATCAGGTTGTGTTATCTTTAAAATTTATTTGAAACATGGCTGAACTTTTGGCAGTGTAGGCCCTGATCAGACACCACTTTCTGCAGCTGATCTGGGCATGCACTGTTTGCTAAATACCCGTTTTGGGGTATATAGTACAAAATGGGATAACTTATTTTATACAGGAACCCCCAAAATAGGTCATTGGCAAATTTAACCCAATGATCCTAATGAGTGGCAAACAGTGTAGACCCTGTTGAGGCACCACTTTCTGCAGGGTCGTAACAGTGCTTCTTGCACACCAGACAAGAAAATCTGCGATTTTACCCTGGGCTAGAAATATATGTTCTGACCCTGGTGTTCCGACCCAAAATCGAATATAATCGCGTGTTTGATAAATGCACTGGTTGATTACGACCTCGCATGCGCTGTCATTAAGGTTGACGTCACAGCAACATCACTAAACATTCCTGCAGTGTCAACACAATATGGGGGACATTGGTAACCGAAGTGACTGCAGCATTAAAAATCCACTTTAAGAAACGGAAGGTACATGTATGCAAGAAAAAGAATCCAATATGGGTGTAAGGGGTGGATAGAAAAATCCCTCCCTCGGGATCACTGTCCAGCATCACTCGGCAAGCCTCGTGATGCCGGACAGTGTCCCTCGGGACGGATTTTTCCATCCACCCCTCACACCCATATAAGGTTCTTATATTACACTGATTGCTCAGACTATAAACAAAATACATAGGTAAATACAGTATCACAACAGCAAGACTTTTGGGACTGACATATCACGTTAACTAGTCCCTGAAACCCCCTTAAACCCCACTTTATATAGAGAAAACTGGGATTTACAGGGGTATACATTATTTGTCTTAATTCTGCTCCAAGACATAGGTTGTGGGTACTCGTTAGAACCGCCTCATTGAGGCGGTTCTAATGAACACCCACAACCTATGTGTGTGGTAAAGATAAGAAAATTATCACAGATTTTCATGAGAAAAGTAATCATTTTGGAGATGTGAAAAATGCACTATGTCCCACGGGTGTGTTATCGTTATGAGACTACCAGTAAACTTAGAGTCTATTCTGACTGGTGAAAACCTATTATAGGGTCTGACAAAGGGAGATAACCTACCTCCTCATTGGTGTTGTCTCCCTGCTGGCAGGTGTTGGCTTGGGAGGTGCAGCTGAAATAAAATGAGCTTCTTTATATCACTGCTTATTAAAGCACAAAATCTTGGATATAACACTGCTTAAAGATGTAAGTGTGTGTGTGAATTCGGGTTTAAAGTCGCTTTCAACAATTTTTCAGTCATATCACGACGGTGTCTGGTTGCGACAGGGAGCTCAATGCTCACTTTTATAGTGCTGCCTCACTTAAGTATCATGTCCCAGACACATTACATTGGGTCGACCAGTCCTAGCTCTTCCCCATAAATCTGAGTGCCAAGCGAGGAGCAGCTAGTACCATTCTTAACGACTTCGGTATGTCCCGGCCCGGGATCGAACCCGTGACCTCCAGTTCCCCGGAGCGGACACTGTACCAACTGAGCTATCGGGGCCAGTAAAAGATGTAAGTAAAATTAAGTTTAAACTTTCTATGAGCCAACTCCAGAGAAAAGGAATTGTATGAATAAGAATCTTTCTGAATTATCCCAAAATATTTGTTATCAGATGTTGGAAGAATTTCTATGCAACTGAAGAATGAGTGACACTCAACCAATGGAGACAATATATTCATGATAAAAATGAGAATAATCTCTCTGAATTATTCCTAAATACAAGTTATCTGAGATGTCAGAAGAATTTCTTTGCAACTCAAGAATGAGTTCAACTCATTCACAGTAAACAAGCTATCAATGTTCAAGCCACTGAAAGTCAACAGTAGTTAGTACAGCAAAATTCTGCCATTAAGATCTACAAAAATTGAGACTTATTCTGCTTCATAAAACCTTATTTTGCAAGTTTCAGTTTTTCTTTCTTTGTGTTTCCTGCACAGTGTTGTTTGGTCAGAGACCACCTTTGGGACTGTTCAAAAGTGGTCTTAAAGACCACTTTTGAACAGTCCCAAAGGTGGTCTTATTTTAGGAATTTTACTGTATCTATAACACCTATGAGCTCTACAAAAACAAATTTCATGCTCAGCTGTGACGAGGTTGAAGAAAATAATACATGTGTATGTGTGTGTTAAATCGGGTTTAACGTCGCTTTCAACAATTTTTCAGTCATATCACGACGGTGTTTGGTTGCGACAGGGAGCTCAATGCTCACGTTTATAGTGCTGCCTCACTGAAGTATCATGTCCCAGACACAGAGTGCCAAGCGAGGAGCAGCTAGTACCATTTTTAACGACTTTGGTATGTCGCGGCCCGGGATCGAACCCGAGACCTCCCGTTCCCCGGAGCGGACACTCTACCAACTGAGCTATCAGGGCCGGTAATACATGTGTATATCTATGGAAGTGTATGTATGGTAAGTTATACACAAAGATGATACTTACGTTCCACCTTGAGTATTCCTAGTTCCTCCCGTTTTCCGAAGGAGTTCTCTGCCTTAACTACATATTCTCCCTTGTCCTCCATTTTAACACGACTAATCTTCAGCTCGTAATCCTTTCCGCGGTATTTCTGCATATACTTCACACTCTGAGTTAGCTGCACATTGTCAAAATGCCTAAAACACAAAGCAAATAGAGATATACATCACAACTTATTTATAAACTATGGCTGGGTCCAAAGCAGAAACCATCAGTTACAGATAACTTATTCTCACATGCTTTTTAATGGAATATAGAGATTTCTCAGTGAAATCGAAATTGTCATTGCAAACCGTGAAGAAACAATATTTGGCTTTTCACTATGAATTTGATGTATCAAGGAAAAATAACACATATATGCTTGTACTGTGTTTATTCGATGTCAGATAGCTTTACTTAAATAGTGTCTGTCAGAAATTATGTCACACACGTTCGCACGTCATTAAGACGTTGATGATGTCACTTTTAGCACCTATGTAACGTAATTAATGTCCTGAGTATGACATAAAAATACATCCAGCTGTGACACTCTAAATGAGTGTGGAAATGTGAGGTTGCCCATTATGACAGTTGCCTCCCCACCTTCAGGGTTACGAGGCGGCCACAACCTGGGTGGCAGAGCTAGGCAGCAACCATCTACAGACTGATGGCTTGGTGTACTAGCTACTGTGGTTTGGCGGATAATCCTTGCTGTACAAGGACAACGGTAAAGAACACTTGTCCTAGTGAGTCGGGAACGGTGGCTTGCTCAGGTGCCGTAAAAGAACTAAGTTGGGATGTCAGCTAGGACAGGTAGTCCTGTACATTACAACCGTCAACAATTATCATGGCAGCTAATGCACGCGATGCCAGATAAGCTCAGCAACTGCGGACAGTATTTGAATGCAAATTACAAATGAATCATTTGATAAAGTAACATTCCAGGCTATTTTCCTGGTGCAAACCTTCAGTTTAGACCAAATGTCATAGCCTGTAAACCCGCTGAACACCTCTAAATCAATGCGAAATGGTCATGGAAACAGTTTGTTCTCTGTGGTGTTGACTGATGCTTTGAAATTGCATTAAAAGTACTGTTTAATCATGAAAGAAACAGAAAATTTGCTTTTTCAGTGTAAGACCAATTTTTATTTATAGTACACCACAATCTCTAAATATAGTTTGTCTGTCATTACTGACAATGACCCATCTAATCATATTTGAGAAGTGTTACCGTTTGTGTGTTCTAAGGTAGCTGATGAGACCAATTCTAGCTCCCTAAATATTTCTATTGTCAAAGTCCAAAGCAGAAACTGTGTAAGTTAAACAATAAATAATATATTGAAACAAAAATGTATAGATTATACAGAAAAATTACCATTTTTATGGCCATTTTTCTATATGATCTATACATTTTTGGGATCCTTCATTAGACATGTACCTTTATATCTTTATTTTTGGATAAAATGACTTACCATGTAACAACAGGAGGCGAAGCTGCAATAACTTTACAGTCAAACTTGGCAATCTGTCCCTCAGTGACTGTGCACGTCCTTGGTTTACGCACAAATCGTGGAATAGCTTCACGACGATCTGCAGGATAACAAATATTGTTAATCATTTCACAAGTTCATTTAAGGGGAATGGGAACACCTTCAGGGGCAGCAACTCCTGCAAAAGTGTTTTTTTCTCCCATGTCAATAGGGTCAACTCTTAAAGGAAAGAATTTGCTCCTGAGGAGCAAACTCTTTCCTTAAAGAGTAGACCCCTTTTCCAGTGGGACTGAGCCTTTAGAAAAGTGAACAGAAGTCCTGAAAGTTGTCTCCCTTTGAAAAATGGCAGACAAATCTCCTAGGTGTTCCCATTCCCATTAATACCACAAATGAACATTCCTAAATCACATTGTAAAGTGCTTGAGAATTAACATAACATACTACAGTAGAACTTCGATGGCTCGAACACCGATGGCTCGTTTACCATGGCTGAGTCGAACTCATTCTTGAGTCCCTAGGGAAATCCTCTACATAAGAAAAAGTGGAGATTTTAGTTTTTTATCTTGCAAATGTATGCTGTGTGTACTCATTAGAATCACCTCGATGAGGCGATTCTAATGAGTACACACAGCATACATTTTCATTATAGAACACCGAAAAGATGTCAAAAAGTATCTTGTTATGCCTCCTGGCAGTTACCCTCAGAGGCTCGAACTACCCCAGTCTCGAACAGATTTTCGAGGTCCCAAAGGTGTTCGAGCCATTGAATTTCCACTGTATTGGCAAACGTCAAAAATTTGCACAAATCTATCGTAAGAAACCCTATATCAGGTGAAATTGCTTTTCACAGACCAACATATTTGTACAAACTACAGATTTTTTAAATGAAACAAGTAACTGGGATAGCTTCAATGAAAACTGACATTTGAGAAAAGATAAATGGTTGGTTTTATAATCATTAATTGCAACTGTATAACAAACCATGACAATTTCGAAGACGATTATCCCATAATTATTCAAGAAATTCATCAGTATGACAACACATTCTTAATCAACACATGGCACCCATGGATAGAACCATGGACCACATGATCATCAGTTTAGCATAATTATATTCATCTAAGTCACAAAGTCCAGTTGTCGATGTCCTTGTTCAAAAAGTAACAATACTTCAGAAAACTTACCGAAATAGCTCTCGTAGATTTGGTATTCCTTGGGTCTGTGTTTTCTAAGAGAGCTGAAGTTGGCAATACGACCAATAGCAGGCATTGGTGCTGGCCAGTCAGCCTGTTAAAAAAGACAAAACAATGGGTTTTTATCATTTTAACCCTTGTCCTGCTGAATGAATTAATTTAGCTACACCCATTTCTTACTTTCAACCTATCAGATTACTTGATGTAATTTATTGCTACAAATTTGCAAACTGAATGTCAAACAGTGTAGATACTGATCAGATGGCTTCTACAGAAGCCATCTGATCTGAATCTACACTGTTTGAAAAGATTGCATATCCTGGTTTAGAAGGACAGGGTTAATAAACAGACATCAATGCAGATAGAGTAATGTAAACCAGAGTCAACAGATTTTGGGGCAAACAAGTGTCTACTATGTTTCCAAAAATTATCTATTGACAATGGGTTGAGGCCACTGTCACACTGTCACGTATTAAGGGTCTAGGTTTTACTACGTTTTTTAATGTAACAGAACAGCAATAAATGTGTGACAGATAGGCCTAGCAAACAGTGCAGACCCTGATCAGAGTGCTCCTACACTCTGATCAGGGTCTACACAGTTTGCCGTTCTCTCTGCATCTTTTGGACTCCTTGTTGGAGTCATTACACAAACAGGCCTATAAAAATACATTGCCACATTTATCGCCGAAAAAATGAAAATTTCATGATGAAAAATTGTGATATTTTTCTTATTTCTGCTCCAAATATAGATTGTGGGCACTCGTTAGAACCCCCTCATTGAGGCGGTTCTAACGAGTACCCACAATCTATATTTTAGAGCAGAATTAAGAAAAACAAGAGGCTCAATGAGCCTAAACCGCTCACCTGAGGAACTTAAGTTTTAACAATTCACAGACTTGACTACTAAATCTGCTAATAGAATCCAGCCCATTGACCCTTACAGGATATAAGTCATCATTATTGCATTGCATTCCAAGTTTGAGACTTCTAGCTTCTATAGTTCCTGAGAAATCTTTGACGAAAATTTAACATTGGTCAAAATGGAGAGAAAGAAGAATGAAAGAACAGATGAACAAATAAGCTGAGAAAGCCCAATGTCTCTTACACAAAATAAGTCATCATTATTCTATTGAATACCAAATTTGAAGCTTCTAGCTTTTATAGTTCCTGAGAAATCTTTGATTAAAAATTTAACATTGGTCTATTATCTCTATATGGAGAGAAAGAAGAATGAAGGAACAAATGAACCAGACTAGCTCCAAAACCTAATGCAGCCTTTCCCCTTGCCCAATGGTGCTACACATAAAATTTAAACAAGATTGGTTGACTGCCTTCTGAGATATGCTGCATTGAAAGTGTGGACGACGGATGGACGGACGACAGACGACGGACTCCGGAGCCTTGGTATACTATCAGCTCACTCGAGCCTTTGGCTCAGGTGAGCTAAAAATTCAAGTCGCTATTTCTGTCACAACATTTTCCCTACGTTAAGTCTATGGGCAAATTTTTTTGTCTCTCAAGGTCACGTAACTCCGAGGTCAATATTCCGATTCGGACCAAAATCGAACTTAACCGAGATTTTATGCCTGTCCTCGTTACCTGCAAGTTTGAAGCTGATATGAATAAAAATAAAGTTGCTATCGTGGTCACAACGTATTTTTTTATGCTCAAGGGCAGGTAACTCCAAGGCAAATAATCCGATTCGGCCCAAAATCGAACTTAACCGAGATTTTATGTCTGTCCTCGTTACCTGCAAGTTTGAAGCTGATCTGAAAAAAATTCAAGTCGCTATCGTAGTCACAACATTTTCCCTATGTTAAGTCTATGGGCAAATTTTTTGTCGCTCAAGGTCATGTAACTCCGAGGTCAATATTCCGATTTGAACTTAACTGAGATTTTATGCCTGTCCACGTTACCTGCAAGTTTGAAGCTGATCTGAATAAAAATAAAGTTGCTATCGTGGTCACAACGTATTTTTTTATGCTCAAGGGCAGGTAACTCCAAGGCAAATAATCCGATTCGGCCCAAAATCTAACTTAACCGAGATTTTATGTCTGTCCTCGTTACCTGCAAGTTTGAAGCTGATCGGAAAAAAATCAAGTGGCTATTGTAGTCACAACATTTTCCCTATGTTAAGTCTATGGGCAAATTTTTTGTCGCTCAAGGTCACGTAACTCCGAGGTCAATATTCCGATTCGGCCCAAAATCGAACTTAACCGGGATTTTATGCCTGTCCTCGTTACCTGCAAGTTTGAAGCTGATCTGAATAAAAATAAAGTTGCTATCGTGGTCACAACGTATTTTTTCATGCTCAAGGGCAGGTAACTCCAAGGCAAATAATCTGATTCGGCCCAAAATCGAACTTAACCGTGATTTTATGACTGTCCTCGTTACCTGCAAGTTTGAAGCTGATCTGAAAAAAATTCAAGTCGCTATCGTAGTCACAACATTTTCCCTATGTTAAGTCTATGGGCAAATTTTTTGACTCTCAAGGTCATGTAACTCCGAGGTCAATATTCCGATTCTGCCCAAAATCGAACTTAACCGAGATTTTATGCCTGTCCTTATTATCTGCAAGAATGAAGCCGACAAGTTTGAAGCTGATCTGAATAAAAATAAAGTTGCTATCGTGGTCACAACGTATTTTTTTATGCTCAAGGGCAGGTAACTCCAAGGCATATAATCCGATTCGGCCCAAAATCGAACTTGACCGAGATTTTATGCCTGTACTGGTTATCTGCAAGAATGAAGTCGATCAGAAAAAAATTGACGGAGCTAGAGTGATGACAAGCTTTTTCCTATGTGAAGTCTATGGGAGCTAGATGTTGCCATGGCAACCAGAGTTCCACTCAGATCTGCCTGAAAACCTAATGAAGCCTTTCCACTTGCCCAATAATGCGACACATGAAATTTGATCAAAGCTGGCCAAGTAGTCTTTAAGATATACATTTTTTAAATTCCCATTAACCCTAATGCAAAAACACACAAGGGCAGGTAACTCCTAGGTGAATGATCCGATTCTGCCAGTTATCGAACTTGACCGAGATATCATGGCTGTGCTGGTTATCTGCAAGAATAAAGCCAATCTGAAAATAATTGAAGCAGCTACGGTGATGACAACATTCTCCCCATGTTAAGTCAATAGGCAATTTTTTCAACGCTCAAGGGCACGTAACTCCTGAGTGAATAATCCGATTCAGCCCAAAATCGAACTTGATCGAGATTTCATGCCTGTCCTCGTTATCTGCAAGAATGAAGTCGATCAGAAAAAAATTAACGGAGCTAGAGTGATGACAAGCTTTTTCCTATGTTAAGAACGCTCAAGGGCACGTAACTCCTGAGTGAATAATCCGATTCAGCCCAAAATCGAACTTGATCGAGATTTCATGCCTGTCCTCGTTATCTGCAAGAATGAAGTCGATCAGAAAAAAATTGACGGAGCTAGAGTGATGACAAACTTTTTCCTATGTTAAGTCTATGGGAGCTATTTGTTGCCGTGGCAACCAGAGTTCCAATCCGATCTGCCCGAAAACAGTATGCAGCCTTTCCCCCTACCTGATAATGCTTCACATGAAATTTGATCAAGATTGGCCCACTGGTTCCGGAGATATACTTCTTTGAAAGTGTGGACGACGGACGACGACGACGACGACGGACGCCGGCTCGTGGTATACTAATACCTCACATGAGCCTTCGGCTCAGGTGAGCTAATAAGGTATACCCCCGGAAACCCCATTTTGCTATATAAAAGTGGGGTTCAAGGGGGTCAAAATTATATAGGCGTGTTTTCATGATGGAAACAAATTTGTTAAAATTTTAGGAGAATAACAGTAAGCCCTCAAGGTGTTTGAGTTTTGGGGATTTTTACAGTAATTATTTTTACGGTAATTACCGGTATTTTCATGTTACATGTACATTTCTGGCAAGAAAATACCAAAATTATGGATCTCGGCAAATTAAAATTGTTGTTTTCGAAGTTGCTTTTTGGTCATATATTTCCCTTGGATGACAACTTGACTGAAGTCTGTTTATTCAATTAAATTGATATTTCAAATTGTTGAGCACAGAATATTCCATATAGAATGCAATGACAGATCTAGCTAAGCACCATAATCATGAAGATTATTAAACCATAAAATGCCAATCACAACAATTGTCGTCTGCTTTGTCATCTGCTGGTAACTTTTAAAATCATTTTTGCAAACAGTGTGGACCCAGATCAGACTGCTCAGGAGCAGTCTTATCTTGGACTACACTGTTTGCTTGTATGCATAAATATGCTTGAAATGTTGGACCGAAGATGCAGTAGATGACATAAACAGACAACATTTTCAAATGCAGTGTTTCATGGCATCTTAAAGGTTAAAACACATGCATTCACTAACATAAGTCATGGAAACAGAAATATCTCTGATGACGAGCTTTCACTTGAAAAAAACAAAACAAAAAAAAACAACATTAAAATGCTGAGTTACTTATGGCCATTGTCAAATGATATCTATATATGGACCAAAATTTGGCAAGACTCCATGAAAATGGGAAAAAGGAAAATCTGTGATTTCACAAATGACATCAGTGCTCACAAAAACTTACATATTTTTCCCTGATCTTGGCTCTGATCTTGTTGTATCTACTAGAAGGTATTCTGTGTGTTCTGTCTGAGAGATCACCCTTCAACCAGGCATGATCTAAAGACTGATGTACAGTCATTCTGTGCCTGGTAATAAGCAAATATTTTTAATCACAAAGCAGGAATATGTAATTGAACCTCACAACAAACACAACATTTTTGTATATGACTTGAGTTTTACCATACTGATCCTACGTTTTGGGACAGACAGACCTACGCAAACAGTGCAGACCCAGATCAGACTGCTCCTGGAGGAGCAGTCTGATCAGGGCCTACACTGTTTGCCTTCAGTCTGCAATATTTGGACTCTTTGCTGGATCAAGAAACAAATTTGTTAAAATTTTAGGAAAACTACAGCAAGTCCTCAAGGTGTCCGATTTTTTAGGATTTTTAAGGAACATTAAGATTATTTCACCTATATCCAGCTGACTGTTATTCAGAGGTGGGTGAAAACTGTAGTACCTGGAGAAAAGACGCGTGACCTTTCAGTACAGTACTTGGTGTCTCACATGTGACTTGAGCAATTTTCAAACATACAGTGGGGAGAAACTAAACTTTGTACATGTATATAATAAAGTAATGTATGCAGGAGTAGCCACTATTTTCATTTTTGTCCCAAAGACAAGGACCTATCATCATAACTGCAAGTATTTAATGAGCACCATAAAGTATTTGCATCATGTGATACCAGTTTTGTCAGGTTCATTCTGTAGAGTAAGCAAAACTGCATGGATGACATTTTTACTTTTTTTTTTTTATCTTATTTTTTTTTTTTTTTTTTAGACAAAACAGACTTGACATTTCATGTTAATCTCCAGATTCTTCACATGAAATTTCAAACCTGGTCATGCAACTGCTATAGCTATCATTGGTGTTTTGAAAGCTAATAAGTTTGGATGAATATCTCTCTTTATTAGTAAGTCTTCTGCAAAAAAGAATAAAATATTCAGGCCTGTATACAAATGATATCTTATCTACAAAAATTGAGACTACCATATTGATCCTAAGTATTGGGACAGATAGGTCTAAGCAAACAGTGTAGACCCAAATCAGAAGCAGTCTGATCAGGGTCTTCACTGTTTGCCATTCTTTCAGCACCTTTTGGGCTCCTTGCTGGATCATGAAACAAATTTGTTAAATTTTTTGGGATAATTACAGCAAGTTTTCAAGGTGTCCCAATTTCTAGGATTTTTACATTAAACAGTTTAGAGGATAACTTACTGTGGAATTTTTATCAGGAGTTTCTTGATGAAGTCTTTGCCCTCTGATGAGACATTTGAGAAAGCATCAGGGTCGAAATCCCAGTCTCCTGATTTAACATTCTGTAATGTTTCTAGATCGTCTTCTCCGGCAAATGGTGACAAACCACTCAACCTATGAACAGGATGCACCACAAACTTGTTATAACACGGTTCATTATAACATGGTTTCGCATACAACACGGTTTCAAGATCGATCCCAAAAATGTATAGATTATATAGAAAAATGACCATAAATGGTCATTTTTCTATAGAATCTATACATTTTTGTTTGGATATAACACGGTTGTTTAACTAACACAGTTTCTGTTTAGGACCCTATTAATAGTGTTATAAAGAGGTTGTGGTGTATTTATTTTTTATCACAGATTAATCTAACAACTAAGACTAGCAGGTTTGGGCAGTTCATGTGTGGTCAATGTATGTCAAATTCGCTGAGCCCATAAGAAGATTTGGAGAGTGTCTCTCACATGGTTATTACAAGCAAACTAAATGGCAACCACCCTAGAAACAGCATAGACCCAGATAAAGAAAATGGTGTCCCAATCCACTTTCAATATAATGTTCATAAGGAAAATGATTGCACCTTTGGTTTTGGTTTGTTTTGGAGTTTAACCCTTATCCTGCTGAATAACTTAATTCTGCCATACCCACTGCTGCCTATCAACCTATCAATTAACTTGAAATTATGTCAAATTCACATCCTGAAAGACAAACAGTGTAGCTCCTGATCAGATGGCTCAGAAGCCATCTGATCTGGATCTACACTGTTTCTAGTTCCTGATGAGACAGCTTCTCCATTTGATTGTGATCTACACTGTTTGAAATTTTAGGGGTTTTTGTGTTCAGCAGGACAGGGTTAATGGCCCAGTCAACACTATTAAGGTTGTGTCAAGACAGTCAGTTTACCTAACCACACTTTTCCAGGGAAGGCATGTACATAAGTAAACCAATGCATCTTTTTCCAGAAACTGACAACTGCCCTTCTTGAATCAGCAGAAGGGAGAGAAAGACCCTAGAAAATATTTCATAACTATTCTCCAAGACAGAATGTTGCTGCCAGTGGTGGAAACTGAAAATGCTTCCTCATAATGTTAGGTCCTCCTCATAATGTTAGGTCCTCCTCATAATGTTAGGTCCTCCTGTCCTCCTCATAATATTAGTAAGTCTGTACAATGAACACCCCTCTAAATCCCATTCCATACAGAGGAAACTGGGGTTTACAGGGATAAACATAATTTTTCTTATTTCTTCTCAAAGAAAGAGGTTATGGGTACTCACAACAAGCACCCACAACTTATGTTTGGCATATAAAGAACAACAAACAAACAGACAGGGCAAAAACAACATGTCCCTGCCATTGCTACTGGGGACATAAAAATATCACATTTTTGCCAGAAAAATAAAGGTTTCGGAGAAATGAAAGAGTGCACTTTGTCACTAGAATGTGAAATCATAATGTGATCACCAGTTGCATTTGCATTACACATTCAACATACTGGGAGATGATTGCTAAGCAATCTTTTTCTTTTTTTTTCTTTTCAATAGGGCTATACACTTAGAAGGGAAACAAGAGCACCGCATGCGGGTACCAATGCTCTTCTGCAGTTTCTTTTAGAAAACCAAAGTTCTAAGTCAAACAAGAGCAATCAAATTGCAAGATGGAGTTATAAAACTTGTAGGGAATGTAGCTCATGTGATGGTGAGTATGTGTATGAAGTTTCATGAAGGTAGGCCAAATACTTTTGGAAATATGGTCAAGGTTAAGGTTTTCGGTTAAATTTTCGAAAAATAGGTCAAAGTTCAAAGGTCAAGGTCACAGATCAAAAAGTGTGGTATCACTGAAAAGGTCTTATCCCAAGGAACATTCATGTGAAGTTTGAAGGCTCTGTTGTGAATAGTATTAAAATGAGAGCAAAAAATGTGTTTCAGAAAAAAATTGGAAAAGGGGAGATAATTCAGCCAAAATCAACAATGTTGTTATGGTCCTTGGTCAAAATGTAGCTCTTGTGATGATGAGTGTGTGTATGAAGTTTCATGAGGCTAGGTCTAATACTTTTTAAGTTATAGCCAAGGTTAAGTTTTTTTGGAACGACGACGCCAGACGACAACGAAGACGCCGGAGTGATGACAATAGCTCGAAAGTTTTTTTTTCAAAAAACAGACGAGCTAAAATTGGCCCCAAGTGGATGCAAGGTGTATCAATTTGTCCTAAGGTCCTCGACAGGATTTCAGTTAAACAGTGGCAAAATAAAACAATCACCAATATTTACATTTCCAGTGTAAAACCTTATGTAAACCTATAGAAAACAGTGTAGTTCATACTTCCATGAACACGAGTCACATGATTTTCAGTGATGTAAATAGACATCAGTCTAAATCATTGTTCTCTACTGGCGTTGGTGACGTCACTGCTCTTCCGCTCTTTGTAGAAAAACAGCGTGTAAATGTTTTTCAGCTTTAAAAGTTTGCCCTATAAGAATTTTTTCACCCGGTGATGAGGGGCATAGAATATAAAGATAAAAAATAAACTTAATTTTTCTGCTTTTCATGAAAGTACGAACGACAGAGGGGCGCTAGCAAAGTTTACATGAACCTCTTTGGGGTTCATTTACTTTGCACCAGCTCACTGCATTCATACTTTCATGAACAGCAGAAAAATAAAATTTGGGGGTGTCAGGTTGTGTTTTCTTCAAAATTTATTTGGAAAATGGCTAGACTTTTTGCAAACAGTGGAGGCCCTGATCAGATGCCGCATTCCGCGGTGTCTGATCTGGGCCTGCACTGTTTGCCAAGGTACCCCTTAAGCGGTTTCCCACATACAATGAGTTAAAACTATTACTTACAATACATATGCTAGCACACCAACAGCCCACATATCAGTGTAGAATCCTACTGGTTCATGATCAACTATCTCAGGGGCAGCAAACTCTGCAGTTGCCGTGGTAACCTTCACCATCTCGTCTGGGTTGAGTTTCGTTGCTAGGCCAAAATCAATCAGCTTCACATTTGTGGATTTTGAAGTCTCACACATAACATTCTCGGGCTGTAAATACATGTATGATACAATGCTTTATTAATTCTTTTAACACTTTCACCCTGTGTCTGTGAATTTGGAAGATATTTAACCCTTATCCTGCTGAACATGACAATGTCCGCTTGCAAACAGTGTAGATCCAGATCAGATGACCATCTGATCAGGATCTGCACTGTTTGTCAAGAAGTTTGTAAATTTGTAGAATACATATCAAATAATTTGATTGGTTGATAATCAGAAACAAGTGTTGTTTAATTAATCTATTCAGCAGGATAAGCACTAATCTTGAAATATACTCAGTCAAAAAAGTTCCTATACCTAAAATTGCTTCTGTTACTATAGCTACTACAGATAAAAACTACACAAAGTCTGTTATGTTTTGATAAGAAGACTCATTTTTCCGTGCAAAAAGCACCATTCGTTTTTGTTTTCGTAAACACATCATCGTAGACTATTGCTTAAAACTCCCAAGGGGTCACTGTGTCATTTTCGCAGATAAAATCATTAAAACATGCTATGATTTAACATCACAAAATTTCTCTGTACCCTACATTTCTAAAATTTGATAAATGTGACATTTCTTTAGATACCATTTGCGTCTATTCACAAAAGATTTGGAAATTTAGTTGCATCAGCTACGAGAAACAGGCTATCACATATTGACTTCCAATTCTTAGAAGTTGTGTGTAAATGATGCTTTCAAAGGGAACTCCATAGAAAATCGCAATCGATAGTGCTACATGCTACATGAATTTTCTGTATTTTTACCATCATGAAGAACAGCAATGGTAGACACAAAGCATTTTTTTAAAAAAAAATGGCAAAAATTGATTGACAGGAATAAAAATTACAACAGCTCGAAAATTGCTATATTTTTAATTGCAAGGGAGATAATTTGAGAATTTTACAAATTGAAACCTCGCATATAATGCGAGATCATGTTATATTGAAAAAGTAAAGTGTTATCCGATGTTCAGAGAATATTGTCTTCCATCTTAGACAAAAAGAGCTTTCTGCGCATGCGCAATGTCCATTTTCTACCAAAAATCGTTCTAGGCACATATTGCAAGACAACTCGGGAGCAGAAAGGTATGGGCAAATGCAAGTTTAAGCATTCTCTAGCTAAACATCCGATATAAATGGCTACAGCTAAATTTAGCTCCATAGCTGCCAGATATCTAGTGAGTGTCACCCGAAAGTTGGTATAGTTACTTTTTTGACTAAGTATAGTTTAGTTAATATCATTAATAGGATTCCGAAAAGTGTTGGTCCTGATGAGACAGCACATTCCCAGCCATATTTGTAGCAATTAATACACCATCATTCACCTTTTTTCTGCAAAACATCAGGTTTTTTTTTTGCTATATTAAATGATAAGTTTTAACAATATATTAACTAACCAGGTTGTTAGTTTTGAACAACTGGCCCCAGCTTGTTTAAAGCTTTGAATGATTTCTGTAATTCAAGAGTAATTACTGTATTTATGGAAACTGACCTTAACATCTAGATGTACAATGCTGTTTTCATGCATGTGTCTGAGCCCATCACAAACTTGTCTCATGTAGTTGATGACCTCAGCCTCTGACATCTTGTAATCTTCAGCTGCTATTCTGTCAAATAACTCCCCACCAGACAGGCTGTAAAATGATGATATTAATAATAATTACAGATCTTATTTGTAGAGGGTAAAAAATTTAGTAAACTGGTACTAATCTTCCATGTGGCCCTTCCCTCCTGGGTAGAAACCAGTACTAAACAATCTGCACTTGGCAATTGCGGGGATCAAACCGGCTACCTCTCTATCTCAAATCTGATGCTTTTCCGCTGCACCACAGTGCTCCACAATGTACATTTTTAACAAAACTTTTGTTATGTTATTAACTCTTGTCCTTCTTAATATGACAACCCCCAGCTTTGCAAACAGTGTAGTTCCAGATCAGATGGCATCTGATCTGGAACTATACTGTTTGCCATTCAGTTAATAAGCTGAATGAAACATTATACAGTAGAACGTCGATGGCTCGAACACCGATGTCTCTTTTACCATGGATGTGTCGAGCCCATTCTTGAGCCCCTAGCGAAATCCTCTACATAAGAAATAGTTGGGGATGATTAAGGAGATTTTAGTCTTTTATCTTTCAAATGTATGCTGTGTGTACTCATTAGAATCGCCTCGATGAGGCAATTCTAATGAGTACACACAGCATACATTTTCATTATAGAACACCGAAAAGATGTCTAAAAGTATCTGTTTATGCCTCCTGGCAGTCATCTCAGTGGCTCGAACTACCCCTGTCTCGAACAGATTTTCGAGGTCCCAAAGGTGTTCGAGCCATTGAAGTTCGACTGTATTAAGTAATTTGGTTAGTTCACAGACGGAAATGGTAAACTTAATTTATTCAGCAGGACAAGTATTAAAATCAGCAGTTTACCATCCTATTGACCCATTTTAGATTGGAAATGTCCAAAAAGGACATTGCCAAGCAGCACAGGACCATGACTGTTTGCAATAACTTAGACAAGTTACATGCTATATATTTTAGCCCATAAGATGCTAATCACAAAAACTGTTGTCTGCTTTGTTGCCTGCTGGTTTCTTCATTTTGGAGATGTTGCTTCCAATTTTGTGGGACTCTTACCCAACACTGAGATAAAATGACATCTTAACCCTACCACCAAAACAAACCACTAGAGTTTAAGGAGAGTCCAACTTGCACACTTTTCCTGGGCATGCTAAGACCTTTAAAGCAGTTTGCCAGTACTCAAATTTGGTCGGTTTCAGCTCTGCCTGGAAGCAACATGCAGCCCAATCTATTTTGCCAAGTCCCAATGGGAGGGGCTCTTTGTAGGACCAGTACTTTTTATAGGATGTATCAGAAAAATTTAGTATGACAACTTACAATTCTAAGATGAGAATCATTTCATGTTTATCATCGAAGGCATCTTTTAACGTCAACAGCTTGGGATGGTGAAGCTGGTTCATGACGTTGATTTCATTCCTAACGGTAAACTTATCTAGTGGATATGGAGTGTTGATAAACTTTGCTACGAACACACGTCCTGTACTCTTCTCTACACAGCGGTGGACCACACCAAAAGCACCACTATAAGAAAGAAAAGAAACATCATTTAGAAAAAAAATCAATCTTTAATGATTTCTTGAAAACCAATACAATACAGAAACAACTTTGTGTCAATATCCTTTCATTAGCAATATGAGACACCACAACCTAGCTATAACACTGTTCATTATAACATGATTTTTGATATAACACAGTTTCAAGATGGATCCCCAAAAATGTATAGATTATATCGAAAAATGACCATAAATAGTCATTTTTCTTCATTATAACACGATTTTGGATATAGCATGATTTCAAGGTGGATCCCAAAAATGTATAGATTATATAGAAAAATGAAATCTAAAAATGTATAGATTATATAGAAAAATGACCATAAATGGTCATTTTTCTATATAATCTATATATTTTTGTTTGGATATAACATGATTGTTTAACTAACAGGGTTTCTGCTTTGGACCCCATTTATAGTGTTATAAAGAGGTTGTGGTGTATTTTGGATTTTCTATCATTTATTCTAACACAATGCACCACTTTATTGAATGGAATTGAACTGTGATTTATACTGCAACGTATCCCAGGAAAGAAAAACATGACGTGAAAAGTCATTTTACGATATCACTTGTAGATTGTTTGATGTCAGATGGTGTAACATCATTTTCTCGAGTCAAAAGCTTTACAATAGGATGTGAATACATGTGTTACAGTGAACAAACTAGAAATGCGTCCATAGGACACGGATGCCCCCGCCTGAAAATATGTCTATATTCGTATTCATCCATAGAAAGTTATTGACTGTGTTTCAGTTTTGGACCCTTTTATCACATTTGACCTCTAAGTATGACCTTGACCTTGGAGGTAAGGACCTTGGTTTGTGTGAGGCAGATTGTCTATTGATGGCCAACATTTCTGCAAAGTAATTTCAAAATCCATCCAGAGATAAGAAAGTTATTGACTGTGTTTAAGTTTCGGACCATTTTTTTTTTTACCTTTGACCTCTAAGTATGACCTTGACCTTGAAGGTACGGATCTGGGTTTGCACTTGACACATCGTGTCATGATGGTTAACATTTCTTCAAAGTAATTTCTAAATCCATACAGAAATAAGTAAGTTATTGACTGCGTTTAAGTTTCGGACCCTTTTTTTTACCTTTGACCTCTAAGTATGACCTCGACCTTGGAGGTACAGACCTTGGTTTTGCATGTGACACATCGTCTCATGATGGTTAACATTTCTACAAAGTAATTACAAAATACATCCAGAAATAAGGAAGTTATTGACTGCGTTTAAGTTTCGGACCCTTTTTTTGACATTTGACCTCTAAGTATGACCTTGACCTTGGAGGTACAGACCTAGGTTTTGCACGTGACACGTCGTCTCATGGTGGTTAACATTTCTGCCAAGTAATTTTAAAATCCATCAATAAATAAGGAAGTTATTGACTGTGTTTAAGTTTTGGACGCACGGACAGACGCACGTGCGTTCTTACAGATGGACATTTGTTGGGTACTACAGTGTTAATTTTTCACCTATAAGTACCCAACAATCAGCTAAAATTTGCACAAGTACCCAACATGTCCCATCAAATTTGTTGGCTACTTTTTCGGACACTAACGGAATAAACGGCAAGTACCCAACTTATGTCTACCCAATATGTGCCCGTGGATGCGCTCGGACGGACGGACAGGGGCAACGCTATATGCCCTTTCCACCATTCTTCGAATGGCGGGGGCATAAAAGGTGGGATTTCTTATATGACACAGTGTTTCCATCAATATCAACTTGGCAGCCCATATTTGATCCCCAACCAGACCTTGTCTATGATCTTGCTTTGGCTTTCCTAACCCACTCAGTTGCAACCTTCTTACCTGTCCAGAATAATAATCACAGATTCTGTCAGACAATGATTTCAACTGGATGCGTAACATATTTCTTCCAGTAATCATAAGGTGTAATTATACCCCCGGCATACGAAGTATGCAATGGGGGTATATAGTTTTTGTCTTTTCTGTCTGTCTGTCCGTAAACAATTATTTTGTGTCAAAGATATCTCAGGAACTGCTTCACATAGAAACTTGAAATTTTGCACACATGATCAGTATGACTAGTTGTATTGTGGGAAAGAAAATAAGGGCCAAGGGGTCAGGCCTTTTAGAGTTATTTCCCTTTGTAGTTCTTGTTTCAGCTGAGGTGATGGCACTGGCCGGGGGTATACGTGCCCCACTGGGCACTTTTGTCTAGTTTATGACTATTCTTACCTGCCCAGTTCCTCTAAGATATCATAATAATCATAGACACTATCAGACTTAATTTCAACTGGCTGTGGTACATATTTCTTCCATAAATCATACCCTGTAAAATAGAAAACAGGTTTAACTCTTCAGATGCCAATCACAAAAATTGTTGTCTGCTATGTTGTCTGCTTTATTTTTGCTTAAAAACAGATAGTGGGTACTCGTTAGAACCACTTCAATGAGGCAGTACTAATGAGCACATACATTCTTATGTCTGTTGGTTACTGTAAAAGTCATCGTTGTAAACAGTGTGGAGTTTGGAGATAACTGTAATTGAAATTGCAATTTGTGGAGATCAACTGTGATTAAATGGCCGCAAATTTTGTTTTACGGCAACATGCTACTGGAGCCATAAAACGGAAAATGTGGTCATAAAACTGCTAATTTGTCTCCCAAAATGACAATTTTCAATACAGTAATCCCCATTGTAATTTATTTATTCCTGTTTTTATTTTTAATTTTGAAATTGTTCTATTTACACTAAACAGCAAGCATGGTCAGATTTTTAAAACCTAATGCCAGACAATGAGAAGCAAATTGATGTGATGATGTCTGGTTTCCATCGGTACATTTCAGAATATACCTTCACAAATATTTGCTGTTATCAAATTAGATGTCTTGGTACCACCATGCTAACAAATCCATGAAATGAACATCCTGTAAACCCCACTTTAAATAAAGAAAAGTGATGCTAACATGGGTATATATTTAAAAACAGATAGTGGGTACTCGTTAGAACCACTTCAATGAGGCGGTACTAATGAGCACATACATTCTTATGTTTGAAAAAGAAATAGGGAAAATACCAAATCTTTTCACCTGAAAAAGATGCGAAAGATGCTAATTTAGCACACAGGTGTGTTATGGTAAAGCAATGGCAGATGCATTACATCACGAAAACACACCTATATAGTTTTGACCCCCACTTTTATATAGTAAAACTGGGGTTTGCAGGGGTACACTTTATTTTTCTTTTCTCTGCTCTAAAATATAGAGTGTGGGTACTCGTTAGAACCGCCTCGATGAGGCAGTTCTAACGAGTACACACACCCTATATTTTGAGCAGAAATAAGAAAAATATCACAATTTTTCATCATAAATTTTTCATTTTTTCGGCGATAAAGGTGGCAATGTATTTGTATAGGCGTGTTTTCGTAATGGATTGCTCTGGATACTTACAAAGTTTATCATAGTCATTAATCTTTGGTCCATCATATTTGCCTCGAACTCTTCGGCCAAACTCATCTGAAAGAAAGACATCACAGTGAAATTCCACTATTAACCCTTCTCTTGCTGAATATTCAGATTAGCCACACCTATTTCTGACTGAACCAATCAGATTACGTGATGTAATTTTTCCTACAAATTCCGAAATTGAATGTCAAACAGAGTAGATCCTGATCAGATGGCTTCTTCAGAAGCCATCTGATCTGGATCTACACTGTTTGCAAAGATAGGGGTTATCGTGAACAGTAAGATAAGGGTTTAGACCACATAAAGACAAAATCTGCTTTTAAATCAAATTTAGAGAAAATCTCAAATATTCTTTCTTTGTCCTACACTTGGTGTCCTCTAGTAAGAGACCACCTATGGGACTATTAGAGACTGTTCAAACGTGATCTTATAGAGCATTTTTTAACAGCCCCAAAGGTGGTTTTAATATAGTTAGTTTTACTGAATATGCATTATTGCATAAACATGCGTAGCAAGGCATCAATTGCTATGTTTTAATAGACTAAAAGTCATGTTTTATATCAGTTTTCATATTAACTTGGTCTACTTACAATTACAGAACATGAAGAAGATGAAAACCAAGCTCATTTAAGTAACACTAATTTTTCCGAAGAAAATCTCATTAAAAATTTTCCGAAGACCACCAATGTGCTATGAAATTAAACTAACTACTGGTAAAATCAACACAACCAAAAAACGAAAATGTGTGTTGTTTTACTGCATGTAGTTTCAACCCTAAAAATGCCAATTACAACATCTGTCATCTGCTTTGTTGTCTGCTGGTTATTTTTAAGTCATTGTTACAAACAATGTGGACCCAGATAAGACTGCTCCTTTAGGAGCAGTCTAATCTGGGTCCACCCTGTTTACTTGTATGCAAAAGTGTGTTTCAAAAATTTGCAAGAACATGCAGTAGGCAACATAAAATGACACCATTTTTAGAAATAGTTTTTCTTCGCATCTTAAATGTCAAAAATGTTTGGTACCTGGTCAGGCCCATCGGAGTCTAACTGTTGGTATTCTTTTGCTCCAGCATTTCAGTGGTTTCTTGCTGTTGAGTCCTCACCGTTGTTTCATCTCTGTGCTTGTTTGATTTTTGTGTTCTCGGAGATGTTGCACTGATGAGTTAGGAGGCCTTCATGCGAACTGAACAAATTATTTGTCTAAATCACGATGGAAGGGCAGGGATTGCACCGTATAAAATAGATTTAAGCCCCCCAGTGGAATTCTTTTCACTGACCATTCCAAGGCGGTTCTTCTGTCGCAGTTTATTTTTGTTATGGTTTGCCTTTGGGTGTGTGTATCGCCTATATTTTTTTGTTTTGGATAGCCAATTGGCCATTTTGTGGGAAAGTGACTGTCCTTTTGGCTTTCTGCTATTGATTTTTCCATAAGGGTCTAGTTATTTCATGTTTGTGTTTCATTCCCTTTGATGTCTCTGATGGGAGCGGTGGGCTAATTATATCGATTCCTGATCCTTGCCTTCACTTCTATTTTGAAGGTATAGTTAAAACTATCAAAATGAAGAATCTGCTGTTACTTAAATCAGTATTTTTTAAGATTATAACTATAAATTTTCAAACCTTCTTTTCTTAATTTTCCTTCTGCAGCCTCCTCTGTTTTGATTGGTGCCGTTGGCTCGCATGGATCGCTACGACCATAAAAGTTCTCAGCAAGAATTCGGAACTGATACTCTTTACCAGGTGATAAATCGGTCACATTATGTACACATAATCTGTGAAAAAATAGACACAAATTCCCATTACTGAACATTGCAATGTAAAGATGACTTAACACTTACATGGATTATGTATAAGTATATTCCTGTATAAGTATATTCCAGATGTATTAGAATGCAAAATTGAATGTTGTTGAATAAGTTGACCCTTATCCTGCTGAATATGACAACCTCTACCTTTGCAAGCAGTGTAGATCCAGATCAGATGGCTTGCCATCTTATCAGGTTCTACACTGTTTGTCATTACAGTTTGTGAACTAAGCCAATACATTATATCAAGTAATTTGATTGGTGGATATTGAGGTATGTGCGGCTAAATAAATATATACAGCAGGTTAAGGTGAAGAATACTTCTGACCATTCACACCTACTGTCCATTAGAGAATCACTGACCAATGAAGTTAAACAATGCACAAATTAAACATTTTTGTGTACTGTTTAATAAACTGAACCAAATGAAAATAAAGCACAGGCAAGTACCAGACAGTGTGATTTTAATATTCAAATGGTATTTTTAAACCAATACACTAAACCTTTGTTACATTCAAATGTACTAACTGACATTCAGAAGCCTCTCTGGTGTAGTAGTTACGCTACTCGCCTTGTAAACCAGGGGTGGCAGGATCGATTCCAGGCTTCTGCAGACTTTCGGATGAGTCTTTAAACCGAGGTCCCATCTCTGTATGACCTTAGCTGTTCGTGGGATGTAAAACTCAAACACACTCAGTAACTGACGTTCAAAGGCTAACAAAAGTATTATACAAATAAAATATTTCCTCACCTATTTGAAGCTACTCTATTCCATACACTGGAGGGTAATTCTAATTTCTCTATAACATATTGTGTAATGAAACTGCCGCCATCATTGAGTGGTGGTTTCCATGACAACACAACAGAGTCCTCTCTGATGTTCTCGACAACTGGGAATCTAGGTGGATCAGGGTGGTCTAAAAATAAAGGAAGAAGAAAAATACCAGAAATTCTTAAACTCATAAAATGCCAATCATGACAACTGTTGTCTACTTTGTCGTCTGCCGGTTACTTTAGAAGTCATTTTTGCAAACAGTGTGGACCCAGATCAGACTACTCCTATAGTAGCAATCTGATCTGGGTACACACTGTTTGCCTGTATAAAAAAATATTCAGCAAACAACATAAGCAGACGACATTTTCAGATGTAGTTTTTCTCCGCATCTTAGTATTAAACTTTGAAATGAGGCAAATATAACTTGTACTCACTCCATATGTTACTAAAAAGAAGGGAAGAAAGTCATCCTTTACACTTTACCACTTTTCTAGGCTAAACCAGCAGACGACAAATTTATGATATTTTTCTTATTTTTCCCTGAAAACAGGTTTTGGCCTTTCATGCAAATTGTCTCCGATGGAGACAATTTGCATGAAATGTCAAAATCTGGAGACAATTTGCATGAAATGTCAAAATCTGTTTCCTGGGAAAAGCAAGAGAAATATTTTAAAATGTTGTCTGCTAAAATTTTTACCCAAAGTGCTATCCCTTAATAATGGGAATAGAAGCCCCGGTGGTGTAGTGGTTATGCTACTCGCCTTGTAAACCTGGGGTCGCAGGATTGATCCCGGGATTCTCCAGACTTTCGGATGAGTCTTTAAACCAAGGTCCCGTCTCCCTATGACCTTAGCTGTAGGTGAGACCTAAACTCAAACACTCACCCTTAATAATGGGAGTAATCCTTGCTACTTTCACTGGGTACTCCAGTTTGTGCCCACCTCTGATTAACAATCGTCTCAAAAGAAGTGAAATGATCTCAAAAGGGCCGTAAAACTAAAGACAAAACAAAATAAAACAACAACAGAAAATCCTCGTTACTCCATATCTCAAGCTATGCCTATTCCTAGTAGTTTGGCAGTGCAGGCATATTTGAAGAATGCAAACTGGAGAATGTTAAAGGCCTTTTCTCATGTGGGCCTTGTCAAAAGGAGTCGCAGAGCATAAGTGCCCAGTATCTGGGCAGTCTTTGCTATGTTGTATATGAATGGTCAATGATATGAAGTTTTTACATCCAAGCTGTATTCCAAGTTTTTCAGCAAACTGATTTGAGACTTCACCGAATGCTCATGGTTAACCCATAAAATGCCAATTATGTCAACAATTGTTGTCTGCAGGTTATTTTAAAGACATTTTTGCAAAAGTGTGGACCCAGATCAGACTGCTCCTCTAGGAGCAGTCTGATCTGGGTCCACACTGTTTGCCTGTATGCAAAAAATATTTTTAAAGTTTGCAAGAAGATTCATCAGACGACATAAGCAGATGACATTTTCAGATGTTTGTTTGTTTGATTTGAAGTTTAACGTCCCCGTTAACACTGTAAATGTCATTTTGGTGACGTTGCTTCCAATTTTGTGGGACTTTTACCCAACATTGAGAAACCAACAGGGTTTATAAGCATGGGCGGGCCGACTCGCACCGCATTGCCTGGGCGGGCTTAGATTGTCTAAGCTGTTTACCAGTACTCGTGTGCGGGTCAGTTTCAGCTCTGCGTGGAAGCATCATGCAGCCCATCTATTTCTTCAAGCCTCCTCTTCAATGGGCGGGTGCTATCATTTTCAGATGTAGTTTCCACTTGTTATGGCCATGTGTGAGCTCAAGTAACTCCTGTATGTGCTGCTAATTAAAATTAATCTCTGCATATAACCAAATGCTTTTATCATATATTCTACAAGATGCAAGCCAGCTCACGTTACCTTAACAAGTCTGTGAAATGAACTCCCCTTTAAAGTAGAAGTGAAGGCAATGATAAGGAATCAATACAATTACCTCACACCTCCCATCCAAGATAAACAGACACATGTTTACAGGCGTATACATTGTTTTCCTTTTCTGCTCAAAAACAGATATTTGGCACTCATTAGAACTCCCTCATTGAGGCAGTCCTAACAAGCACCAATAATCTTTATTTGCAGTAGAAATAAGAAAGATATCACAGTTTTTTTTTTAATCTCAAAATGTCCTTCTTGCAGCCATGAATGAATCGACTACCGCAATGATCCTAAGTAATGGGACAGACATGCCTATGTAAAGAATGCAGACCCAGATCAGAATGCTCTTCAGGAGCAGTCTGATCAGTGTCTTCACTGTTTGCCTTTCTGTCTGCATCTTTTGCACTCCTTTCTGGGTCCTAAAACAATTTTTTAAAATATTTGGCGAATTACAGCAAGTTCTCAAGGTGTCCAAACCTTTAGGATTTTTACGGTATGTGACACAGGTGCACTATCCCAACAAAACCTACCATTAACTTGAACTTTAAGAAGTGCCGAGTCTGTGCCAAGGTCATTATCCAGCTGTAATCTCCATGGCCCGTCATCTTCCTTTGTGATTCTCTTGATAGTCAAGATAGCGTGGCGGTCTGTTGTCTCGTGGTGGAACCTGGAACCAGAAATCTCCTGACCATCTCTGATCCATTTAACAGTTGGTTTGGGGTTGCCAGTGAATGGTATCTTGAAGGTGATATCTTCTCCTTTCTCAAATGTACAAACATCTCGGAATCTTGGTGGAACATTAATCTTAGGAGGAGCTGAAAGTACATGTACATTGCAAATTAATTTGGTACATGTTAACCCTTGATCTGCAGAATATTTATATATGCCACACCCACTACTGTTTATCAACTAATCAGATTGCTTGATGCAAATCATTGCAAAATATTCATAAACTGAATGGCAAACAATGAAGATCCTGATCAGATGGCTTCTTCAGAAGCCATCTGATCTGGATCTGCATTGTTTGAAAGATCAGACATATCCGGGCTCAGCAGGACAAGGGTTACCCTCTTCATAACAATGTTCATTATACCGGTTACACATTTTTGGATAAGCAGTCCAAAAAGGGATCCAGATCTAAAACTTGAACAGACTAGAAATGTGTCCAAGGGACACAAATGCCCCTGTCTGGTAGTTGTGACACTAATGGAAAACTTTTACGAACTGCTAATTTCATCTCAGATGTACAAATAGGGACATATGGACAGGGGTAACACTGTATATGCCCTTTCCAACATTCTTTAAATGGAGGTAGCATAAAAATGATCATTCATTACGAAAACACGCCTATTCAAATGCATTGTAAATTTTACCGCCGAAAAATTGAAAATTTTCAGATAAAAATTGTGATATATTTCTTATTTCTATTCAAAATATAGATTGAGGGTACATGTTAGAACCGCCTAATGAGTACCCACAATTTATATTTTAGTGTAGAAATAAGAAAAATAAAGCTTACCCCTGTAAACCCCAGTTTTACTATATAAAAGTTGGGTTCAAGGGGGTTAAAACTATATCGGCATGTTTTCGTGATGTATGATCATTTTTCATAAAATCTTTTCATTTTTGTTTGGAAATATTGTAGCTTTTAGTGAACACAGTTCTTGCTTTAAAACCTCAATAAAACAAAGCTGTTGTGGTGTATAATGTTTACACTATAATAATATATACGAGACAAGGCTGTCTAACTGACATGGTGTCTGCTTTGGACGCAAAATGTAGTTATAAATAGGCCATGGTGTGCAAGTTTGAGTTCTACATCTCACCAACAACTACGGTCATATGAAGACTGGACCTCATTGGAAAGTCTGGAGAAGCCCAGAATCAGGTCATGGTGTATTTTATTATAGCCTACCTCTAATTTCTAGGTCTGCCCGACTGGTCTTGGAGCCACCAGCATTAGATGCTCTCACTACATATTCATCTTGGTCTTCACCAAACGCATTCTTCACAGTAAGTATATGTCTATTTCCATCTTTTGAAATCTCATACTTGTCGCTGTCAAAAATCTCTCGACTGCCCTTGAACCTGAAAACAAAACAAATTGAATCTATAATTAGTCTTTCTGGTTAAACCCTTTAAGCCTGCATTTCCAAAGGGGACTCTTTCATAATTGTTTTTTTTTGTCATCTCCATTCTTGTAAATAGGGGTTTAGTCTAAATAATTAACAGGGGCCAGTTTTCAAAACCAATGATTTGTTACTTAACATATTGATTAAACTTTGATCATATAATGTGGCAAATATATTGATATTTTTGCTGGAACAAAATGTAAAGAGCTTTTTATATTTTTTTTCACCACTGTATTAGATATTGTACTTCCTAGAACAGTTAACAATTCGACCACTAATGAGCTTGTTAAGCTAACAATGCTCTGAACATCTAGCCGCAGGATTGCAAGTTGTCTTGATTCTAATGGGGGGTGGGGGGGGGTGGGGGGCATTAAGAGCTGCTCATCATGTGCCATATGATCTGGATCTACACTGATTGGATAGGATCTGTTTGTTTGATTTGAGGTTTAATGTCCCTGTCAACACTGTATAGGTCATTTTGGAGACGTTGCTTCCAATTTTGTGGGACTTTTACCTGACAATGAGATGAAATGACATCTCAAGCCCTGCCGCCCAATGAAACCAAAAGGGTTTATAAGCATGGACGTGCCAACTAGCACCACTTTTCTTGGGCAGGCTTAGATCCCCTAAGCAGTTTACCAGTACTCCTGTGCCGGTCGGTTTCAGCTGTGTGTGGAAGCATCATGCAGCCCATATATTTCTTCAAGCCCCGATGGGATAGGATCTCTATGTGTGTACAAGGTTGAAAGCATTAACGGCACACAAACCATTGAGTTTCGTCATATATTTCATGTTGCCCTTTACAGGTAGAGGACAAACATAGAAAGTCAAAGGAGAAAATACAAAAAGAATACTTCCTGAAAAGGGCTACTCTAAGGAGCAATTTCTTTGCTTTAAGACAGCAATCATGGGTGTAGCCTACGCTGTATCCTATTTTAACATTAAACCCTGTTACTGTAACCTCCAAATGCTAGAATGTATATGAATAAATGTTAAAGAAAATTTTGTTTGTTTGCACTGGAGTTTAACAGCCCAGCTACCACTATTTAGGTCATTTTTGAGCCGGTCAGTTTATCTATCCACACTTTTCCTGGGCTGGCTTATACGTGAGTGATTAACCAGTACAGTGCACACACAAATATATGTTGCTCACGTCATATGATTAGGTCTGTTTATATGATTAGTGCTGTTTAAAATCTTGTTAATAGTGTAAAAATATATTCTATAGCATACAACTCCTGATAACACTGTGATGAAGCCCAAAGCAGAACCATGTCAGTTAAACATCCTTGATATAGCCAAACAAAAAGTATAGATTACAAAGAAAAATAACCATTTAATATCATTTTTCTGTATCATCTACACAGTTTTGGGTCCAGCTTTAAACCACCATGTTATAATGAACCAAGAGGTTTATCTGTACTAAATTCAACATACCAAGATACATCTGGTTTTGGCGTGCCATTAACTTCACACTCAAACTTGGCATTCTTGCCCTCAATGACCTGGCATTTTCTGAGACCTTCTTCAAACTCTGGAATAATGGCAGCTAAAATGACAAAGAAAAGAACTTGCTTATCATTTCATGTCTTGTTTGCCTTCTTCAGCTGAGCACAACAAACCCTACTTTTGCAAACAGTGTAGATCCAGATCAGATGGCTTCTGAAGAAGCCATCTGATCAGGATCTACACTGTTTGACATTCAGTTTGCAAATTTGAATATTTACATTTCCAGTGTTAAAAGCCTGATGTGAGCCTAAAGAATACAATACAGTTCATACTACCATGAATGCATCGAGTCACTTGATTTTCAGAAATGTCAAGTGATGTCAGTTTAAACCATGGTTCTCTGCGTTCTGATTGGGCTTTTTGAACTTTTTGATTGTTTGTTTGTTTAACAGCCCAGTCAACACTATCTCAGTCACATCGAACTGGTCAGTTTACTTAACTACACTTTACCTGGGCAGGCTTATACCTAAGCATTTAACCAGTACACACAAGTTCATGAAATGAACACCCCTCTAAACCCCACTTTATATAGAGAAAACTGGGGTTCATGGGGGTGTACATTATTTTTCTTATTTCTGCTTAAGACATAGGTTGTGGGTACTCGTTAGAACTGCCTCAATGAGGCAGTTCTAACAAGCATCCACAACCTATGTCAAGACTACAAATAAGGAAATAATTACACATTTTCGTCAGAAAACTGACCATTTCGGAGGTATGAAAGAATACAATAGCTCACATGGATGTGTTATTGTAATGAGTACAGTGCATATTCTTTCCCCAGAATCTGACAGCTGCCCTTCTTGAATCAGTGGAAAGGAGAGAAAAGATTTCATGATCAGCTCCATAAAAAATGTTGCCAACCAGGCAGTTATCTAACTCATGACCTCCTAATCACCAGTGAGACACATATCAGACTGAACCATCATGTAAACAGGTCCATGAAAAGAATACCCCCCACCCCTAAACCCCACTTTATATACAGAAAACAGGGGTTTATGGGGGTAAACATTATTTTTCTTATTTCTGCTCCAAGACAATGAGGCAGTTCTAATGAGCACCCACAACCTATGTCAAGACTATAAATAAGAAAATTATTACACATTTTCAGAAAAATTACCATCCTGGAAGTATGAAAGAATGCAATATCTCACACGGATGTATTACCATAATGAGTACAGTGCATATTTTTAAGCCAGAATCTGACAACTGTCATTCTTGAATCAGTGGAAAGGAGACAATGACCACAGAAAAGATTTCATGATCATCTCCATAAAAAAAAGTTGCCGACCAGGCAGTTATAGAACTCGACCTCCTAATCACCAGTGAGACACATATCCGCTGAACCATCACATAAACAGGTCTGTGAAAAGAACACCACCCCGCCTAAACCCCACTTTATATACAGAAAACAGAGGTTTATAGGGGTAAACATTATTTCTCTTATTTCTACTCCAAGACATAGGTTGTGGGTACTCTTTAGAACTGCCTCAATGAGGCAGTTCTAACGAGCACCCACAACCTATGACAGACTATAAAGAAGGAAATTATTACACATTTTCATCAGAAAACTGACCATTTTGGAGGTATGAAAGAATGTAATATCTCACATGGATGTGTTATCGTAATGAGTACAGTGCATATTCTTTCCCCAGAATCTGACAACTGTCATTCTTGAATCAGTGGAAACTAGACAATGACCACAGAAAAGATTTTATGATCAGCTTCATAAAAAAATGTTGCCGACCAGGCAGGTATCGAACTCATGACTTCCTGATCACCAGTGAGACACATATCTGACTGAACCATCACGTAAACAGGTCCATGAAAAGAACATCACCCCCACTAAACCCCACTTTATATACAGAAAACAGGGGTTTATGGGGGTAAACATTATTTTTCTTGTTTCTGCTCCAAGACATAGGTTGTGGGTACTCGTTAGAACTGCCTCAATGAGGCGGTTCTAACGAACACTCACAACCCATGTTTGAAGTATGAATAAGAAAAATATTACAGATTTTCTTCAGAAAAAGTAGCCATTTTGGAGATGTGAAAAAATGCACTATGTCGCACGGGTGTGCTATCACAATGTTTAGGGGCAGGCAATGAAGGAAGTAACTTACCATTGGGATCCTTAATTTTGACAGCATTAGAGGCTGAGGAAGGTTTGCTAAGACCAGCTCCATTCTCCGCAAACACCTGGAACTCGTAACGCCGATCCTCAATGAGATTTGGAATATTGATCATATTTGTAATGCAGATCTGATTATTGACCCGAGTCCAGTCTTCCTTGCCATGTTCACGCTTGTCGACCCAATAACCAAGTATTTTGCCACCACCATCAGATGATGGTCTGGCCCACTGTAGACTGACAAAGTCACCACCGATTTCCTCAACCTCGGGCATGCCCGGGGAACTTGGGGAGTCTGAAATGTAAGCATATATAGTCTAAATTCAATGTGGGAAATACATTTGGGGCCATGAAAAGTTGTTCAAGGCTGGGGTAGTTCAAGCCACTGAGGGTTAACACAACAACCCCTACCTTTGCGAACAGTGTAGATCCAGATCAGATGGCTTCTGAAGATCAGGATCTACACTCTGTCATGCAGTTTGTGAAATGACAAATACATCGCATCAAGTAATTTTGATTTGCGGATGGTCAGAAATGGGTGTGGTCAAATTAATTTATTCAGCCGGATAAGGATTAAGTATAGTGCAATATCAGAGGCCATATTGCATCATAAAATTGGTGTCTACTATATAAAAAGACTTCCATGATGCTCTAAAGTAAGCAAAATGTTTTGTGCTGTCTGGTTTAAAGTTTAATGACCAAGTCAACACTATTTAGGTCATTTTGAGTAAGCTGAACAGTTTACTTAACCACAATTTTCCTAGACATGCTTATACATAAGCTGTTAACTTGAACTGTGCACTTTCACCAGAAACTGACAACTGCGATTCTTGGATCAGATGAAGGGGGGAAAGCTTTTTTTTTTTCTTTTACCAAACGTATTAGTTTTTCTCTTTTTTTGGCCATACTGAATGGTAGTATGTTTAATGCAGTGCTAACTGATGATTTCATTAATTTTGGTTTTTAAACAATATTTATTCATTTAATTTGACAAGTCAATGCAAAGAGTTCATGTACAATTTACAAACACAGGATATGAAAACTAGCAAGACACTTATAAGAATCATTTCTCTTTGTTAGCTTTAAACACCTTGGTCCACTTCTTCAAAGCATCATTAGCTTAACAAGGTCATTAGTGGTCAAAACGTTAACTGTTCTAGCATGTACAATATTTAATACATTGTTTTGTTTTGTTTGTTTGTATTGAAGTTTAATGGCCCAGCCAACACTATTTTAAGTCATTTTTGAGCCGTCAGTTTACCTATTCACACTTTTCCTGATCAGGGTTATACGTAAGCATTTAACCAGTACAGTGCTCATTCTTTCACCAGAAACTGACAACTGCCCTTCTTTAATCAGCAGAAGGGAGAGAAAGACTGTAGAAAAGATTTAACGATCAATCTCCACGAAAGAATGTTGCCGACCCCGGCAGGTATCAATCCCCCATCCTCCTGATCACCAGTCAGACGCGGATCCGACTGAGCTAATACATGGTTATTTTTGTCTTCTAAAATGATTAAAGCTTAAACAATATGTTGACTAACGACTTTGTTTATCTTGAACAACTGGGCCCTGGGCATTGAATAAGTCTGGTATATCCAAAAGAAATCGGACAACTTGAGAACTTGCCATACTTCTCCTAAAGTTTTAACAAATTAGTTTCATCATCTAGCAAGGAGTCCAAAAAGTGCAGATGGAATGGCAAACAGTACAGACCCAGATCAGACTGGAGCAGTCTGATCTAAATCTGCACTGTTTGCTTAGAACTGTCTGTCCCAATACTCTGGATCATTACGGTAGTCTGTAATCACTGCTGAATGTTACTGCAGCAAGAATAATAAATTCTCCAATCAAAAGAACTAACTTACCAAATGGCATCTTGGCAATAATGGGTCCTTCAGCTTCCAGTGGTTTTGACTGGCCAATGCTATTCACTGCTGACACTCGGAATAAGTACTGGTTGTTCTCATACAGACCCTGAACATCTATTGATGTGTCCTATTCGGAAAATACACATAAACAGCTTTTTAATGCTCTTCATCATGAAGACATGGTATTAGATATAACATGGTTCAGATACGAATCCCAATGTAAATATAAATTATATAGTAAGAAGAACTCAGGCGAAGCCTATTTTGCGATATTGTGATCATACTTCTTGGGAAACATATCCCATCAGGTTTACAAGTCCGTATAATGAACCCCACTATATATAGAGAGAAGGCGGGGGAGGGGGTGGGGGTATGGAGGAAGTCATTATTTTCCTTATTTTTGCTCAAAAATATAGATTGTGGGTACATTGATGCGGTTAAAATGAGCACTCTCAATTTACATTTGAACTAGAAAAATTAAAATATCAAACATTTTCATGTAAAAAATATTAGTTTTAGGCATATGTGAGATGCCATTTCAGCACATGGGTGTGTTATCCTAATGCATCTTTATATCATCATCATATTAGAAGGTGATCTAAAGGAGGTCTTTCAAGGTATAGGAAGTTTGCATTGGTTTCTGCCCACGCTTGGATTTTGATGAAATTATGCACAGTAATTGCCTTGGGTATAACCATTATAATTACGATGCATTCACTTTTAAATTTTATTTCCGTAGTAAATTTATTACATATTTTATGAAATCTCTATCACAACAGAGAGTACTCTCATATAAACTTGTCTACAGTATTCAGAGTTTCATATATCTAATGCTGCTATGTTTTATGAATTAAAGCCATAATTGGTGAGTTAGTTGATACTATGAATGACCTTATATGTCTAGTAATAGTGGCTGGGCTTTCAGTTTTCTTTGATGGTGTCCCCATATTTCAGCTCCTATTTTTGTATTCATTAAAATTTTATATGCATTTTTACCATGTTCCTATTTTTGTCAAGACACCATTTTAGCATAAAAACTACCCACATATCTTAGGAACATGTTGATGAATTTTGATGGAAATTGGTGACCGGTAACATTGTGTTTTAACAGACTGAATACTGATAGTCCTGATTCAGCAAATTGTGAAATTATATGATTATCATGTTTTGGTCATGCTGTTTAATAATACTTTACTTTTGCTTTCAATTTGGATTGCTATAGTATAGTATGGTTTGTGTAAGTAGTTCATAGCATAATTATAAGTATTATTTCAAAACATCCATTTCGGTAAATTTGCCCCATATGGAACAAACTATTTTGCCTACAGAACTATACCGCAAAGATTTTGATGACAAACGTCATCAAACGCATCCATGTAATCATGTGCACAGTTTTCTTTCTGTCTTTCTTGTTTAATTTGGTAATGGTGCTAAGGTGATGTTTAGATTTAACATTCAAATCAACAACATACCAGTCACTTTAGATGTTGCTTCAGATTTTATGAGATTTGTTATCCGACTCGAGATAAATGACTCGCAAGTCAAACTGTTGTTTGTTTATTTTACCCTAACTGTCCATTTAAAAGGAAAGGTTTACTTTAGGGAAAATCAATAACACTTGAGATTACTTTTCCTGAACAGTAAGTTTTCAGACTTTGTATCTGCATAGGCACTAGCCAATCTATCTTTTTTGTATAGCCCCTATGAACGAAATCAAACGGTTTCCTGAAGCTGTATTCCAAAGCCATTTGAATTTGCTTTTAGAATTCACATGACCGCACATTTGTCAGTGTTACACAACTTATGTGATCATGATTGTGTTGTCTATATATTTGTATAGGTCGCTCACTTCATTTACCTATCTCAGCAGTTGTTGCAGTAATTACAAAGCACATTATGTAAGATATCAAGAAGCATTTAAACTGTTGATAATAATTATTCAATCTGTGAGTAGTTATCGCATTACTCATAGGATTTTAAATTATTTTCAGTAAATACATTGTGATGCTTTTTTTTCTGTCCAAACACTGCAATGCTCTTTCTAAGCTGAGAGATACATTGCACAGAAATGTACTGGTAATTATTAATGAACAAAAAGCAAGCAAGAATAGTGCTTAAAAAACAGTGAACTTGCATTCAGCAGAAACATTCAAGAAGTGGTTGAAAGTTTTACCATCAGAAAAAATTAGAGCTATCACTAAAGGTGATGAATACCCCCACAAAAACTGCCTTGATAGTACAACAGCGGCATTTTGCAATTTTTTCACTTGAAAGGGGCCATAACTATGTCGAAAATTGACGAATTGTAGTGGAAATCGAACTTGACCTGTATTTTATGATGTTACATCAGTGTACCAAAAATTATAAAAATCGGTGAAGCGCTTTTTGAGTTATCGTCTGGAAACCAAGTCAACAGACCGACCGACAGACCGACCGACCGACAAGCTCACTCCTATATACACCCCCCCCCCCCCCCCAATTTCATTTGTGGGGGTATAAATACTAAAAGCTCGCTTCCGATAAATTAACCACTATATTGACAAAGTAAATAGAACAAATAAGACACTAAAGAAAGGTCAACAATTACAATACCAACGCAGAAAAGAGACATATTTATGTATGTGTACTATAAGGAAGGAAACTGTTTCTCTCCCTGTCTAATAGCAAAATTTCACTAGGTCATGGAACAGCTTTGTTTACATCAAATATTCTGCGCCTCATCGATCAATGATATCTTTTGCAACAGAAACTCAATATCAGTGACATTTCGATTTTTGGAAATACTAACCAATAATTACTGTAACTTTTTTGTTAGGATAATAATCCAGCATTCATAAAGACAGAGTTTATCTAAGGCTTAATCTGGCCATGGATTTATCAACAAAACTATTTTTACTAGTAATAACAAACCACTGACCATTGCATCCTTGCAAACCAGCTTCGTATGGAAATGAAAATAACGGATCTCCTTGCCTTACACTTATTTGAGTAGCATGACTTATGCAAAGTCATTAAATAAAGTTGCACATGTTCACAATAATTTTGCTGCTAATAAAAAAGCAATATATGTTGTTAAGCCTAATTTGTTGATTAGAATACCTTTTGATTTAGTGTTTTACTATCTACTATTTTGAATAGATCATAGTGTTTAATGAAAGGAAAATATCAGGAATTCGTGATATTTTAATAGTTTCTAAGCTAGATCAGCTCAATATGTATTCATTTTGATTTGTATAATCTCATTTTATTACGTAAGTATTACGAATTGTCTTTTTGTAAGGTTCTTGGATGATTTCAATAAAAAAGTAAATTTTGCAGAAACGACTTACATCCATTAAAGGTGTAAAATTACAGTGTTACCGGTTTCGGATTTTCATGAAATTTGGCATAGCTATAGAAGATACATATGGCAAGTTTTCCTAACAAAATGAAATCTTGACAAAGACTAGAACATATTTATCTTAGGGAATGAATTTTGATAATTTTTTAAAATTTTAATTAAAAAATGAGATTTTTGATAATTATTTTATCAGAAAATGTAAACTTCAATTGATTCAAAAGGTTTTTTAGTATCAAAGGAATGCCTATGGAGTTTTGCATTCAATCCAGTTCACAGATCTTGAAACTAAATAAAACATAAGATTTAAGACGCACTTATTTAGAGACAGACACCAGCTCATAGAGGGAGTCAGTTAGAGTGGCCTCCTGAGTCCTACTTTGATTTATAAAATTTATTAAATACATTTTTATAGGTTGTATATGCTGAGCTATTAATATACAAAGTTTAAAGAAAAAACATGCATGGGCACATATGAAAGACCCCCTTTCAGAATTATTCTGGTAAAGGCACTGAAACTTCAATAATTTTAACAAAGATGTTTCATTTACCATGGCTAATTTGAACAGGAGGTCTTGATGCCTCATGAGAATCCCTTCCACAGCTCTAGCTATCCATATTCAATTTCCAGGGTGGCGGTCTGATTTTTTTCTTGAAAAGGTATGTTGTGTGTACTCATTAGAATTGCCTCAATGAGGCAATTCTTATGAGTACACACAACATTCCTCTATTTTATAGAAGACTGAAAAGATACCCTGAAGTCAGCCCCCTTCTTTTCTCAAGAAACTGAGATGGCCAAACTATGGCATCAATTGGTGTCAATTATCTACCAGTTATCTACAAGTTAAATATGGTTTTTGACCTAGCCCAAAGATTAACCCTCAGTAATTGCAACTACTCGTATCGTTAACAAATCTTCATGGTCCCAAAGGTATTCAAGCTATTTAGGTTGGACTTTAGATACAGTCACATTTTTAGAGTTACACTGCAACCTCATTATAACACTGTTCATTATAACACAGTTACGGATATAACATGGTTTCTAGATGTATCCCAAAAATGTATAGATTATATAGAAAGATGACCATAATGGTCATTTTTCTATATAATCTATACATTTTTGTTTGGATATAACACGGTTGTTTAACTAACGTTGTTTCTATTTTGGACCCCATTAATAGTGTTATAAAGAGGTTGCGGTGTACTATGACAACTATTATTTTCCTACCTTGCACTGAGATGATACGGTGGTCCAGTATGGTTTGCCAACCTCCTGTCTCTCTACCAAGTAGCCTGTGACTTTAGCGCCACCGTCTTCTTTCGGTGGTTTCCAGGACAGGTGGCAGGTATTCTTGGTGATGTCTGACACACTGAGAGGACCCGCTGGGGAACTTGGGGGGCCTGGCAAGGGGATAAGAAATATGAACAAGGCATCGCATGCGATACAAATCCCCTCGCACGAGACAACTTCTTGTGTGGAAACATTGAAATGGCAAAAGTCCAACTTGCTTGAGATATTATCATATGCAACATTTGTGTAAAATTTGTTTAAAAATCCATTAATAAATGTAGGTTCTAGAGTGATGACAATGTTTCTCTAAAAATAGCCATAGTGACCTTGACTTGAGGCCATGACCGCGAAAGAAGATCTTGCTCAAGATATAATGATAAGCATTTTTTGTGTGAAGTTATATTAAAATCTGTTAATAAATGTAGGCGGTAGAGTGATGACAAAGTTTTTCTAAAAATAGCAACAGTCACCTTGACCTTGAGGTCATGACCTTGAAAGTCAAAGCAATTCGAGATATTATCATTAGAAACATTTGTGTGAAGTTCTATAAAAATCCATCAATAAATGTAGGCGCTAGAGCAATGACAAAGTTTTTCTAAAAATAGCCACAGTGACCTTGACCTTGACCTTGAAAGTCGAGATAGCTCGAGATATTGTCATAAGGAACATTTGTGTGAAGTTATATTGAAATTGGTGAAAATATGTAGGCGCGAGAGCAATGACAAAGTTTTTCTAAAAATAGCCACAGTGACCTTGACCTTGAAAGTCAAACTCGCTCGAGGTATTGTCATAAGGAACATTTGTGTGAAGCTATATTGAAATCAAGGAAGAAATGAAGTCGCTAGAGTGATGACAAAGTTTTTCTAAAAATAGCCACAGTGACCTTGAGGTCATGACCTTGAAAGTCGAACTCGCTTGAGATATTGTCATAAGGAACATTTGTGTGAAGTTATATTGAAATCGGTGAAGAAATGTAAGCGATAGAGCCATAACAAAGTGTTTCTAAAAATAGCCACTGTGACCTTGACCTTGAAAGTGGAACTTACTAGAGATATTGTCATAAGGAACATTTGTGTGAAGTAATATTGAAATTGGTGAAAAAATGTAAGCGCTAGAGCAATGACAATGAATAATGACAATGTTTTTCTAAAAATAGCCAAAGTGGCCTTGACCTTGAAAGTTGAACAGGTTCGAGGTATTGTCATAAGAAACATTTGTGTGAAGTTATATTGAAATAAGTGAAGAAATGTAGGCGCTGGAGCGATGACAAAGTTTTTCTAAAAAAAGCCATAGTGACCTTGACCTTGAAATTGGAACTCGCTAGAGATATTGTCATAAGGAACATTTGTGTGAAGTTATATTGAAATCGGTGAAGAAATGTAAGTGCTAGAGCAATGACAATGTTTTTCTAAAACTAGCCACAGTGACCTTGACCTTGAGGCCATGACCTTGAAAGTTGAACATGCCCAAGATACTTTTATAAGGAACATTTGTGTGAAGTTATATTGAAATTGGTGAAAAAATATAGGCGCTAGAGCCATGATAAAGTTTTTCTGAAAATAGCTACAGTGACCTTGACCTGGAGGTCATGACCTTGAAGGTCAAACTCGCTCGAGATAGTGTCGTAAGGAACATTCGTGTGAAGTTATATTGAAATTGGTGAAGAAATGTAGGCGCTAGAGCGATGACAATGTTTTTCTAAAAATAGCTACAGTGACCTTGACCTGGAGGTCATGACCTTGAAGGTCAAACTCGCTTGAGATAGTGTCGCAAGGAACATTCGTGTGAAGTTATATTGAAATTGGTGAAGAAATGTAGGCGCTAGAGCGATGACAAAGTGTTTCTAAAAATAGCCACAGTGACCTTGACCTTGAAAGTCGAGATAGAGCGATGACAATGTTTTTCAAAAAATAGCCACAGTGACCTTGACCTTGAGGCCATGACCTTAAAAGTCGAACTCACTCGAGATATTTTAATAAGGAACATTTGTGTGAAGTTATATTGAAATTGGTGAAGAAATGTAGGCGCTAGAGCGATGACAATGTTTTTCTAAAAATAGCCACAGTGACCTTGACCTTGAGGTCATCACCTTGAAAGTCGTACTCGCTCGAGATATTGTCATAAGGAACATTTGTGTGAAGTAATATTGAAATTGGTGAAGAAATGTAGGCGCTAGAGCGATGACAAAGTTTTTCTAAAAATAGCCACAGTGACCTTGACCTTGAGGTCATGACCCTGAAAGTCGAACTTGCTCGAGATATTGTCATAGGAAACATTTGTGTGAAGTTATATTGAAATTGGTGTAGAAATGTAGGCGCTAGAGTGATGACAAAGTTTTTCTAAAAATAGCCACAGTGACCTTGACCTTGAGGTCATGACCTTGAAAGTGGAACTCGCTCGAGATATTTTCATAAGGAACATTTGTGTGAAGCTATATTGAAATTGGGGAAGAAATGTAGGCGCTAGAGCGATGACAAAGTTTTTCTAAAAATAGCCACAGTGACCTTGACCTTGAGGTCATGACCTTGAAAGTCGAACTCGCTTGAGATATTTTTATAAGGAACATTTGTGTGAAGTTATATTGAAATTGGTGAAGAAATGTAAGCGCTAGAGCGATGACAAAGTTTTTCTATAAATAGCCACAGTGACCTTGACCTTGAGGTCATGACCTTGAAAGTCGAACTCGCTCGAGATATTTTTATAAGGAACATTTGTGTGAAGTTATATTGAAATTGGTGAAGAAATGTAAGCGCTAGAGCGATGACAAAGTTTTTCTAAAAATAGCCACAGTGACCTTGACCTTGAGGTCATGACCTTGAAAGTCGAACTCGCTCGAGATATTGTCATAAGGAACATTTGTGTGAAGTTATATTAAAATCGGTCAAGAAATGTAGGCGCTAGAGCGCTGACAAAGTATGTACGTACGTACGTACGTACGTACGTACGTACGTACGTACGTACGTACGGGACAAATGCTATATCCCCCCTCACAACTATGTTGTGCGAGGGGATAATAAAATACTTAGCTCATAGCTCAAGACAAGGGGCAGCAGTAACAAGGATAATTTAGGAATATTTTTTTTTTTATTTCTGGATTGCAACTTCTTGTGGGTTCTCAATAGAATCACTTCAATGAGGTGATTCTAACTCTTATCTTGCTGTTCACGACAACCCCTATCTTTGCAAACAGTGTAGATCCAGATCAGATGGCTTCTGAAGAAGCCATCTGATCAGGATCTACACTGTTTGGCATTCAGTTTATGAATTTGTAGCAATAATTTACGTCAAGTAGTTTGATTGGTTGATAGACAGAAATGGGTGTGCCTTAAATGAATATTCAGCAAGATAAGGGTTAAGAAGTACCCACAACATGTTTCGAGCAAGAAATAAGAGATTTTATTCTTAAACCCATATATGCTTAATGGACCTTTTTTGAGACATTGGCAAACAGTGCAGAACGAGGTGTCTGTTCTTGTTCATCACTGTTTGCATTGAGAACATTCATTTATGTAAAATTTGCCACAAACAAAAAGAAACCTGACACCCCTATAATTGGAAATAGACCCCTCCTAACTTATTAGGCAGGAGATTCCATTGTCATATATGGGTTAGTCATCCTTGTTATCTCCTTATCTAGAGCTTGGTAATCAAATCAAGTGTTTGTTTGTCTGAGTTTAATGGCCCAGTCAATACTATTTGGTCATATCCAGCCAGTTTACCTAACCTCACTTTTCCTTGGCAGGCTAAAACATAAGCAGTTAACCGGTACAATGCACATTCTTAAGCCACGAATGGACAACTGCCCTTCTTTGCACACATGAATTTTTTCATTGTAAAGGAAAATTCTGGCAAACTTTTATGTATCTGCATAAAGAAGTTATGATTTTTTTTGGTTCTTTTAGCTTTTTCATTTGATGTCAATAACTCGCAGCTATTATTCTGACTTGTGTATACTAAACTTGAGTATACCATAATGACTCTAAGTATTGCAACAGATAGGCCTAAGCAAACAGTGCAGACCCACACTGTTTGCCATGCATTCTGCACCTATGCTGGATCATGAAACAAACCTGTTTAAATTTTAGGAGAACTACAGCAAGTCCTGAAGGTGTCCAATTTTTTAGGATTTTTACATTAAATTTCTTAAGTACAATGGATAAAACTGACTTATTTCCCACCATTTTTACAAAGACAACTTTTGGAACTTCCAGTCTGCTTTTCTATAAACTAAGCCTCTTTAAGGATGGGGTGCAATCTTTCCCTTTAAATGGAGATCCACTATTGGTCATCATGATTACACGTCCATGTAATGAACACCCCTGTAAAGTCCACTTTAGTTTGCAGGGGGATACATTGTTGCTCTTATTTCTGCTCTAAGACATAGGTTATAGGTACTCATTAGAACCGCCTCAAGGGAGGCGGTTCGAACGGGCACCCAAGACCTATGTTTAGAGTATAAATAAGAAAAAAATATCACAAATTTTCATCAGAACAAGAAAAATGCCAAATGGCATTATGGACGGGTTTTTGAAAAAAAGTTAACCAAAAGGTAAACCGGGACGCGGACACCCGGCCAGCCACCCGCCCGCCCGCCCGCACGGACATTGCTATTCTATAGGATGGAATTTTTCCTTGAAAAACCCGTCCAAAAATGACTGTTTTGGAAGTATGAAAGAATGCATGATATGGCACAGAAAAGTTGTTGTAATTTAAAGGAGACAAAAAATGTGTTCTGGGACAAATGCAGACAGTAAAGACTAAGATCAGTCTGCACATCTGCACAATGTGATCAGAGTCTGTTCCATGTGCCATATTGATACTGCTTCATGTAGAAATGGGAGGAGAGGAAGACCTCTATTATGGTTAATTGTGAAAGTCTAACTTACTGACAACTTTCATCTTGAAGGCACCAGATGCAGCACCGGATTCATTAGAAACTTCTATCTTATAAGCTCCTGTGTCATCCATCTTGGCTTCTGTAAAGAAGAAAACAATACACATGTAAATTATGCATAATTTCAACTCCTTTTACTCCAGTGTATGATGTGGAAATAAGCAAAAAATCACAAATTTTTACCTGAAATTTTTTGTTTGTTTTTCTTAGGTAAAACTTACAATGTATTTTCATAGGCATGTTTTCATAATGATAGTCTGAAAAATGAATAACTCGTAAATACACGACTCAAATTTCCACTTTTTCAAAACTTGGTAAATATTAGCTCCATATTGTTCCAGTGTGCAAACTGGATGTTTTTTTACTGAATTCTGGGCTTTCGTCTAGGTGTAATTTTTCTGCACCAACCATGAAAAATTGATGCATTTATGTTTCTGTGATTATATTAACTAGAATCACTTACCTTTGATAGCAATGGTGGCAAAATCATCAAATACGGAGATCTTGATTCTGTCATTATCTGGAACATCTTTGTTGTCTTTCTTCACCTTCACCTCAAATGGCCCATCACCACTGAATGGTATCTTTAGTTTAAATGCATCACCAGCCTCAATCTGCTGATCTCTCAGATCTTTCTCTATTCTTGGTGGGGCTGCAAGGTCAAAATCCAACATAAATGTAAACCTCTTTATACCACTGTTCACAATTATAGGTATGAATTTCATTTTTCTGGATTTAATTGATGTGTAATCTATAGCGAAACACTCACAAACTGCATAAAGCTTCGACATAGTTTACATATTGATAAAATCCACAAAAATGATCATTCAGTCCTTATAATTCCAACAATGTCATCAAAATATTAAAAATGTTCTCTAGAAATTATTTCAAAAGCATAAGAGAGCTTACCAATGGCCATGGCAGAATGCTTATTCATTTAGAAGCTGCAATCTATGAAAGAAACCCAAGCAAAAAAAAACTTCAAGTCTTTTTAAAAATTCAATTTATTTCTCTTCTAACAGTTAGGTTTTCAATAGTTTCCCATCTTTTAATCAAACGCTGTTGACATTACTTCATAATAAAATGACGTAACAAGCAGATTCTGAACATGCTCTTTGACATTTAATAGAGGATCTTACATAAGTGTTCATGTATTATTGAATTTGTTAAACGCGTTGAGGAAAAGGGATAAAATGTGAGGCTTTGCCGAGCATTTTATTCCTTTTCCTCAATGAGTTTAATAAATTCAATAATACATGAACACGAATGCAAGATTCTATTTATCATATGACATTTAAAAAGCATTTTATTCACGATTGTTTACAAGAATGTCAATATTCCGCCGTTAGTAAACGTGACGTCATTAAGGACGTCGTGCATGTAACGTTACGGGACGTAACTAGCTAATTTGCATATGTAATCCACTAGTGGATTATCGAAAATATTACATGGCGTTATTACACTCTCAGACGCACGTCATATGATAACTTATATTACTACCTGTTACTGTGTGAAATAGTTCTGAGATTCTTTCTCATCGAATTTATCGAAGCATAAAACTTTTATTTCAACCAATCAAATCACTCTAAATGTATATAATGGTGGAGAGTTGGAATTATAACATGATTTGGGGTTTAACATGGTTTAAAGATGGATACCATAAAAATTAATGGTGATTTTTCCATATCGAACTATACTTTTTCAGGGCTGGAAGTCATCATGTGGACAAGTCCGTGAAATGAAGACCCCCTTAAACCCCACTTTATATAGAGAAAACTGGGGTTTACGGGGTTAAACATTTTTTTTTTATTTCTGTTCCAAGACATGGGTTGTGGGTACTCGTTAGAACCGCCTCATTGAGGCGGTTCTAACGTGCACCCACAACCTATGTATAGAGCATTTATATGGAAATATCACAGATTTTCATCAGATTAGCCATTTTGAAGTTCTGAAAAATGCACTATGGCGCACGGGTGTGTTATCATAATATAATCCACTCGTCCACTTGACATGATGAATGCCTCAATCCTTGGATAGGTGTGAAATTTTTTATCTAGTCCCTATTATGAAATTTACCAAAATCTGTATGTCCTTGAAAATTGTTTTGAAATCTCACTGGTTCCTGGGTCAATTGAGCAGGACCCAATGAAATTCTGAAGAATTTTCGAGTCCTACATTTTTTTTGATATAACATGGTTGCTTAACGGGCATTGTTTTTTGATCATATGTATATGTAAAGAAAAAGTTCAAGTTTTCCATTTGATTTTTCTTAAGGGTACTGGGAAAACCTGACAGATTTTGCTGCCATTTTTCAAAAGGAGACAACTTTCTGACCTTCCTGTTCACTTTTCTAAGCCCTGTCCCACTGAAAAAGGGGTCTACTCTTAAAGGAAAGAATTTGCTCCTCAGGAGCAAATTCTTTCCTTTAAGAGTTGACCCCTATTGACATGGGAGACAAAAATACTTTGGTAGGAGTTGCCTCCCTTGATGGTGTACCCAATCTCCTTGAATTTCACTACAATAAGAAAGAAAATACTGAACTTACATAAGATTTCTAAGTGACAATCACAGGATTCTGTTCCCAATGGGTTCCTGAGTTCACACGATATCTGACCTTTGTCACTGTCGTAAAGGTCACTGAGGGTCAAAGTGCAGACATCCTCGTTCTGAGTTATCCTTGACCTTGAGGTGTTGCCTAGTGGTGTACCATTCTTGAACCTGAAAACATTAAAAATATCACTGACTTCCTTATAAGGGAATTTTCTTTCATGTTTATGAATGAAATACTCAAGATTTCTCAGTGACTTAAAAATAGTATTTTCACTATTTCGGTGAAAATACCATTTTATTTACACTGTTTATTCTATTTATTATAAAAAATTATCATGCACCCTCTCTTTTTTGGATGTTACTTTGAATGTGGGTTAGAAATTACGCCCCACATGTTTGCAATTCATTAATCTTTAACATGCCAATCACAACTATTGTAGTCAGTTTTGTTGTCTGGTGGTTACTTTAAAAGTCATTGTTACAGTGTGCGCCAGATCAGACTGGAGAAGTCTGATCAGGGCCCACACTGTTTGCCTGCATGCAAAAATAGGCTTGAAAAGTTTACAAGAATATTCAGCAGACGACACAAACAGGTGACATTTTCAGATGCTGTTATTCTTGGCATTTGAAGAGTTAAGACATTGAAGACATCTCTTTTAGCAATCTTTATCTATACTTTTTAAAAAAAAGAAATATATCCTTGTTCAGCGTAGTAAAAATTAATGTTGAATGAGCTCATTCTAATGAGTAACTTACCAGAGGACCTCTGGTACTGGTTTACCATCTGTCTGTACAGTGAATACAGCTTCGCCACCGATAGGAGCCTTGGTGTGGTGAAGTTTCTTGATAAAGTCAGGAGCATGACCAACTATATAAAATAAAACATGTTTGTGATCAATGTCCAGTTGTCCTAAACACTCTTAGATTGATAAGCTTGTTACTTGTCAGTTAACTCTTATCCTGCTGTTCACGAAAACCCCTATCTTTGGAAACAGTGTAGATCCAGATCAGATGGCTTCTGAAGAAGCCATCTGATCAGGATCTACACTGTTTGGCATTCAGTTTATGAATTTGTAGGAATAAATTACATCAAGTAATCTGATTGGTTCAAAGTCAGAAATGGGTGTGGCTAAAGTGAATATTCAGCAAGAGAAGGGTTAACAGTTGTTGCAAGTATAATCTCACAGATATTTTTTCTGAAAAATGTGAGAAGCTGTTGCACATCACGGGAACAAGTTCGTGGAATGAACACCCCTTGAACCCCACTTTATATAGAGAAAACCGGGGTTTAGGGGGGTATACATTATTTTTCTTGTTTCTGCTCCAAGACATAGGTTGTGGGTACTCGTTAGAACCGCCTGAATGAGGCGGTTCTAACCAGCACCCACAACCTATTTTTGCAGTATAAATAAGAAAAATATCGTCAGAAAACTAGCCATTTTGGAGATGTGAAAAATGCACTGTGTCGCATGAGTGTGTTTTCTTAATGAGCATGCAACAGCTTCTCACATTTTTCAGCTTAAATATCTGTCCATTAGAAACATGCAGCAGCTTCTCACATTTTTCAGCAAAAATATCTGTGTATTAGATGTTATTTTTCTGCAAAAAATATTAGCATAATTGTGATATAAAATGACTGAACTAACAAAACTTTAGTTTTGAACAACTGGGCCTCATTTATACAAAATAAAGCAAGTATATGACCAATCATACAATTAGATGAGCAAACAGCAGGGCTTCCATCGCTAAAAAAGTAGATTTTGTTTCTTTGTTTTGGAGTTTAATGGCCCAGTAAACAGTATTTAGTACTTAGGCATTATCTAGATTTTTGTTATGTGTTTGAGTTTTACGTCCCATCAACAACTAAGGTAATACGGTTATACAGAGACAGGATCTCAGTTCAAAGACTCATCCAAAAGTCTGGAGAAGCCCAATCAAACTCAAGGCCCCTTGTTTATGAAGTGAGTAACACAACCACTACACCATGGAGGCTTCCACTTTCTAGGCCTGTCCAGGACAAGCGTTATTTGGTAAAGTTACTGGCTTGACATGGCTTAAATAGTGTTGACTGAGTCATTAAAGGCCAAACCAACCCATACAAAAACCTTGAAGCAGCTCATTTTACAATTATCGACAATTTTAGTTTGGAGTTTGAGGCCATGTCAACACAATTGAAGTCATGTTGAACCATTCAGTTTACATATTGACGACATTTTCCCTGGACTAGTTAACCAGTACAGTGTACACTCTTTCCCCAGCAATGTTCAACTGCCTTTCTTTAATCAGAAGAAGGGAGAAAACAATCATTGATCCTAGAACATATTCCATAATCAACCTCAAAGAATAATGTCAACTCGGTGATAATCAAAACTGTGACTTAATGATAACAGAAAATATGATGGTTAATTTGGAGAAGAAAAAATGTGAGATTTAAACATACCTATCTTTTCCTTGACTTTAACTCCGCTAGTGGGTGGGCTTGGCTCACCAGGTCCTGCAGCATTGACAGCAGCTACCCTGAACTCATAGGTGGCATTCTCTATGAGATCGGGTACCAGGAACTTTGTACCAATAACCGGAGCATCGTTGGCTTTCACCCACCTATCACTCTTCTCGTCCTTCTTCTCCACTATATAACCTGAATAAAGAATAATAGAACTGACCAATGTGTTTTGTTTGTTTGAACATAGCAACAGATAAGGTGTGCATTTTTGTGATAATTGAAGGATAGGTTTCCTTATCTCCATATAAACTTATGTTGTGGGTATTCATTAGAACTGCCTCGGTGAGGCAGTTCTAATGAATATCAACAATATAGCTTTTTATGAAGAATTGACAAAAACTATCCTTCAATTATTCCAAAATACTTACAGTATCTGTTGCTATGTTAGAACTGATGTTTTACATCCCCTTCAACACTATTTAGGTAATTTTGGAGATACTGCTTCCTATTTTGTGGGACTTTTACCCAACATCGAGATGAAATGACATTTCAAGCCCTGCCACCCAATAAAGCCAAGCGGGTTTATATGCATTGATGGTCCAACTGGCACCACTTTGACTAAGCAGACTAAGACCTTCTAAGTGCTTTTCATGTGCAGTTTCAGCTTTGCGTGGAAGCATCAATCTACTTCTCCAAGCCCATATTGGGCAGGGGCCTTATTGAACAATGAAAAAAAAAGCCCCTAGCATTCTATTATCGATGCTCTTCAAATGCCTGTCGGCAGCCACTTATTAGCGCTGGATGCAAGACTTCTTGCATGAAGTACCTCAAGATCACCAATACACGTTTGTGAGCAGCAAAAGCTCTGGGGCCAGCTGATCAAAGCCTTGTTAGCTTAACAAGCTTGTAAGTGGTCAAATTGTTAACTGTTCTAGAAAGTACAAGATCTAATATAGTGCTATTTTAGCTGGAAAAATGGGAGCAGCTTTTGCATTTGCAAAAGCCACTCACATTTTTCAGCCAAAATATTAGCATATTTGCAATATGAAACAATCAAAGTTTTATTGGTATGTTAACTAACAATGACCTAAGTTTTGGCAAACTGGACTTTGATGAGACTGCACTTATGTACAGGCTCACCTGAACTTCACTATTTTTGTCGCTGTGACAACAGAGTGCAGTGTGAAAATGGTCATCCTTAAAATACTTTGAACTGACATCATATACTAGGACACTGGCAAACAGTGTAGACACTGATCAGATGCCACAGGATGTGGCATCTGATCAGGGTCTACACTGTTTGCTTAAAATGTTTTAACTTTAGGGTTAATCAACCCAGTATCAGTGCCGGACTATTTTTCCAGCCTACACTCAAAGGCAATTAGCCCTCATAAATTTTATACAATATGACCACTTGAACAAAATCCTCTATTTATGGTATGTCTCTAATAAACTTACCAGTAATCTTGCTGCCGCCATCTTGTCTTGGTTTATCCCATTCTAGTTCAACATAGTTTCTGCCGACGTGAGCAATATTAGGTATAGAAGGAGTGCCTGGCTTAGCTGTAAATCGGAATGATAATAGTTTACAATTGAGCCGGCACATAACAAAACCTACAATAAGACCAGCATAGACTCAAATCAACTTATGCACCCATCCACCATGACAAGACCTTATGCTCATGTCTCTTGGCATAGATATTAACCAATAGTAGGTACATGCGATCAACTAAGACTCTGATCAGACTGCGCAAATGCGCAGGCTGATCTGAGTCTTCGCCGGTCGCTCAAGACTTATTGTAGATTTTGTCATGCGCTGGCTCAATTATCTTCTGTTTTCTCTGTAAACTTATCTGATATAATATTTTGGGTAAGTTTGATTCAATATGACTATTTGATTCTATATCAATGACTGCTTGATGCAATATTTCTGAAATGCTTAATTCAGTATTTTCAAAATGCTTTATTCAATATTCATGAAATGCTTTAATCTTTATTTCCAATGATTTAACATTTCATAAATGCTTGACTCAGTAGTCCTCTTAGTATGAAGATCATTAGATAATTTCGAAACATAAAAAGCTTTATGAACTCATCAGTAGTCTAAATGTTTAATGTTCTTGCGGTTTCAAGATCTTATACACTAATATTTTTGCTGAAAAAAAAAAAAAAAAAAATAGCTTTTGCATTACTTGAAGTTGTTTCAACAAAAATAAGATTTTTTTATCATACTGAATAATTGAAGTTTTATTAACACAACAAACAACTCCAATTTGGCCTTGGCGTTTATGAATATGTGCTTATTATTACATATATATGATATTATAGCTGTATTGTTCAAAACAATTATTAATTAGATTAATGAAAACTGATGTCAGATTTCAAACCTACCAAACGACGGATTTAAATAGAATGCTCCTTAAAAGAATAAATGTACATTTTAGGAAGAATGAAACTTGTGGTGTGTCCCATAAATATACCAGTTTATACTTACTGTATTTAGGTTTGGTTGTAACAGGCATTGTGGCCTTGCTTGGCTCACTCAACCCTGCTGCATTCTTGGCTCGAACCCTGAACTCGTAATCTTTGCCTTTGTCAAGTCCGCTAACAGTATAGTTAGTACCAGAGCATGGGAAATCGTTGGCTGTCTTCCACCGATTGCTGGTTGGCTCCTTGTATTCAACAACGTAGCCTTGAATTTTTTTGCCACCATCAGATTTGGGTTTCTCCCATTTCAGTTTAACAGCGTTTTCATCGACATCCTCTGGTGTAAGACCACTCGGGGAATCTGGGATTGCTGAAATCACACAAAAAAGTCAATAAGCCAGAATATGTGAAAAAGGGCCATACAATTCTCGGATTTATCTGCTTAAGGGGGATGGATACACTTCAGGGCATGCAAATCCTTCTAAAGTATTTTTGTCTCCCATGTCAATAGGGTCAACTCTTAAAGGAAAGAATTTGCTCCTCGGGAGCAAATTCTTTCCTTTAAGTGTAGACCCTTTTTCAGTGGTACAGAGTTTATAGAAAAGTGAACAGTAAATCTAAAAAGATTTCTCACCCTTGAAAAATGACAGAAAACTATCTCAGCTGTATCTATTCCCATTAAAGAGCATACCTGTGCTGTGGGTACTTGTTATAATTGCCTCATCGAGATGATTCTAACACGTACCCACTATATAGGTTTCTAAACAGAAACTAGCTTTCTTAGTACCTGAGAAAACTGTATCGAAAATATTTTTCATGGTTTGATGGTTAGAAAAGTGAAATGATTTTTTTACTTGCAGAAAATATCCTATCAGGGGAGATAACTCCAAGAGTTATGGGCCTTTGGCCATTATTTTGGTAAGGGCCATACATCCACCCACTTTTCATGTTCATACAAAGTTTCAGTATTCTAGCTTTCTTAGTTCCTGAGAAAACTGTCACCAAACCTTTTCATTTATTAAAAAAAAACTATACTATCAGGGGAGATAACTCCAAAAGTAATGGGCCCTCGGCCATTATTTTGGTTAGCTCCCTATATCCACCCATTGTCCACATTTATGCAAAGTTTGAGGTTTCTAGCTTCTTTAGTTCCTGAGAAAACTGTGACCAAACATTTTCATTTAAAAAAAACCTATATTTTCATTTATTTAAAAAACCTATCAGGAGAGATAACTCCAACAGTTATGGGCCCTTGGCCATTATTTTGGTAAGCTCCCTATATCCACCCATTGTCCACATTTATGCAAAGTTTGAGCTTTCTAGCTTCTTTCGTTCCTGAGAAAACTGTGACCAAACATTTTCATTTAAAAAAACCTATCAGGGGAGATAACTCCAAGAGTTATGGGCCCTTGGTCATAATTTCGGTAAGGTCCGTGGAGGCACCCATTGTCCACGTGTATACAAAGTTTTAGTTTTCTAGCTCTCTTAGTTTCGGGGAAAACTGTGACGAAAAAATAACGGAATAACGGAATTACGGAATTACAGAATTACAGAATTACGGAATTACAGAATTACGGAATGACAGGGCAAATCCAATATAGCCCCACTTTTCAAGCGGGGCTATAATAAGGAAAATTGTACCTTAATCATTTTCAGTACCCCATCTTTATCTGGAGCTATGAAGGATCATAATTTCAAAAAGCTCTTGAGGTATACTTGTAGGGGTTGCAGCAGAAATTATCTTGAAACTGATTTTCTGTATCAAATCAGGTTAACAAGTCCGTGTAATGAACACCTCTTTAAACCCAGGTTTATATAGAGAAAAGTGGAATTTACAGGGGTGCATGATTTTTCATGTTTTTGTTCAAAAACACAGATTGTTTGTTTGTTTGTGTTGGAGTTTAACAGCCCAGTCAACACTTTTAGGTCATTTTTGAGCCAGTCAGTTTACCTATCCACACTTTTCCTGGGCAGGCTTATACGTAAGTGGTTAACCAGAACAGTGCAATTTCTTTCGCCAGAAACTGACTACTGCCCTTCTTGAATCACCGGAAGGGAGAGAATGACGGTAGAAAAGATTTCATAATCTCCACAAAAGAATGTTGCCTACCCCGGCAGGTATCGAACCCGCGTCACCAGTCAGACATGCATCCAACTGAGCTACCGAGGCCGGTGCGCAGATTGTGTTAGAACTGCTTCATTTCCCAATGGCTTCTAATGAGCATCCACTATCTATATTTGGACAAGAAAAAAAAAAAAAATCCATCTACAAAATGCTAGTTCTAGAAATATGAAGGAGGCCATTTTATGGAACAGATGTGTCATCGTAAAGATTTATCGTTCCTCATAATAGGGACATTGGTATATAGCATAGACCCAGATCAGACATTTGATCTGATTCTATTGATGAGGGTCCAGGCGTTTCAAAAACTTTTTTTTTTGCATCCAGTTGTCAAGGCAAAGCAGGCAGGTGATTTTTATATTTTCTGTGTCAACTGCATACAAATTTTCATTTTGTATACAAATATACAAATTAATTTAAGCACATTGTGGTTATAAGCAGCAATATAATGCTTTACAGATAAACAATAAGAACCAAATTTATCAAAAGTAGCAGGGGACAATTCCTCATTAGAAAGGGAAAAATCCACCCCCACCCTACCTCTTAACGAAACCCCTGCGGGTCTTTACTGCTTACATTACAAGAATTTTGATCAAACCCACAACAAATAAAATCAACATTACTCTCATATTGCAGCTGAACCTGTCCAAAGTATTTAGATGGATTCTATTTTTCACAAACTGAATCACAAACAGTGAAGATCCAGATCAGATGGCTTAAGCCATCTGAGCTGGATCTTCACTGTAAGCCAAGGTACAGCATATCCTGGTTGAGCAGGACAAGGGTTAAAAAAAGACGAAAGGTCACTTACTCCATGGATGAGCAGCGATTATAGATGTGTCCATCTCAAGTGGTTCACTAACACCGTGTTCATTTTCTGCTGACACTCGGAACTTGTATTCATGGTTCTCATTCAGGTTGAGTACCTCGTAGTTGTTACCACGGACAAACTTGCTGCAGGGCTCCCAGACGCCGGTCTTTTGGTCCTGTTTCTCGACAATGTAGTTGCTGATTGGGCTACCACCATCATCCTGTGTTACAATGAATATACACAAAAAACCTATTTATAACCATGTCCAATATAACACAATTTTAGATATAACATGACGGTAAAAAATGGATCCCCAAAATGAAAAGATCATATGGAAATTGATTACAAATGGACACTTTTAATTGACCACAAATGGTTTTGTTTTGTTTGATCAGAGGTTTAATGTCCTCGTCAACACTGCATAGGTCATTCTGGAGATGTTATTTCCAAGTTTTTGGACTTTAACCTGATATTGAGGTGAAATGACATCTCAAGTCCAGTCACCCAATGAATTCAATAGGGTTTATAAGCATGGACTTGCACTCCTTTGCCTGGGCAGGCCTAGATTCTCTAAGCGGTCTACCAGTACTTGTGTGTGGTCATAAATGGTCATTCTTCTGTATGACCTTTACATTTTTGTTTGGATATTATAACACAATGGTTTACCATTACATTTGCTAAAGAATTTGTGATGCATTTAGAAAATGTCAACATTCTCACAGTTTTATGCGCACAAACTTCCATTTTACAAATGGATCAGTAGAACTCCATAACACAATTCAGAACTTAAATAATTTTTTTTTTCCATGGCCCTTTCAAGATTATTAGAGGTGTGCAAAAGCTGGGGAAACAAGTGGGCCCTGGATAAGACAAGTACGTGTATGTCCATCTCTAGTCACCTCTGCAGCCTATATTTCAATTCTCAGAGTCACATTCGTGCTTGTCATTCCAAGGTCTCGGACTTTTCCTGATTCTTCACCATAAGGCCACAACACTCAACATCCATGCATCTGAGGATACATGTACTTACAATGCCAGCTTTCAATGCCATCAATGTAAAATATATGTAATTTTGAAACTTTCTGGAGGCCCTTCACAGCCAACCTCTTAACAACACTGTTTATTATACATGTAACATGGTTTTGGATAGATCATTACGAAAACATGCCTTTACAAATACATGTAAATTTTACCACAGAAAAAGAAGTTTTAAGATGAAAAATTGTGATATTTTTCTTATTTTTTAAGATGAAAACTTGTAATATTTTTCTTATTTCTCATCGAGGCAGTTCTAATGGGTACCCACAAAAAACACACAAAAAACAGATTGTGGGTACTGGTTAGAACCGCCACATCAAGGCAGTTCTAACAAGTACCCATAATCAATGTTTTAGAGCAGAAATAAGAAAAATAAGGTTTACCCCTGTGCACCCCAGTTTAACTCTTATTGGGTTTCAAGGGGGTCAGAATTATATAGGCCAGTTTTCGTGATGTGGATTCCAAAAATATACAATAATCCTGTGACTTACCTTAGGTGGTTGCCAGGCCAACATACAGCTGTCTGGGGTACACTCTGAGGCTACCAATGGTCCCTCAGGTTTGGCAGGAGCATCTAGAAATATAGATACACACTGTACAGTCTGGGTGACAATCATGCTGACACAATATTCTTAACTTTCTTGTAAACCAGAGCTGGATTTGTTTGTTTGTTTTGAGGTTTAATGTCCCCATCAACACTGTGCAGGTCATTTTGGAGACGCTGTTTCCAATTTTGTGGGACTTTTACCCAACATTGAGATGAAATGACATCTAAAGCCCTGTCGCCCAATGAAACCAATAGGGTTTATAAGCATGGACGGTCCGACTTGGCCTGGGCAGGCTTAGATCCTCTAAGCGATTTACCAGTACTGGTGTGCAGTCGGTTTCAGCTCTGCGAGGAAGCATCATGCAGCCCATCTATTTCTTCAAGCCCCGATGGGCAGGGGCCGAAACCAGTGCTGGTGTTTGTTAAAAAACTTTTGCCCCTAATATTGAGGTCCAAATTAGCAAAGTACCAAAAGAGCTCCTTTACTTTATATAGAAAGGGTCAATTTTTAATTTTCATACAAGTCAGATTGAGTTCTCATTAAAACTTTATTAACTGACTTGCTGAGCTTTTTTGTGAACAGTTAGGGCTCTGAGGCACCATAGAATGTGGTGTCAGTTTGCCCATGTAACCTTTTGGAGTTTCAAATCTAAATAGGTTCAAAAAGACTAGCTTCCCTCCTCATCCGGGATACTTTTCCCTGTATATTCCCGTGTAACAAATAGTCCCTGACCTTGATACCAGTGTGTAGAGGATAAGCTACTTGCCTCACAAACCAGGGGTTGTGGGTTCGATCCCAGGCTTCTCCAGACTTTCGGATGAGTCTTTAAATCAAGGTCCATCTCAATATGACCTTAGCTGTTAGTGGGACGTAAAATTCAAACATACTCACTCATCTTGATAGCAATGATAAATCTCACTGAACCTTTACTGTATAAAAATGTACTACTGGTAAACAATAGCTTTTCCACAAAACAGTAAGAAGATTTGTACTGTTCATAGAAATAAACAATGCTAATTCAAAGTCGTGCCTAGGTTGAGTTAAGGAGTATGGTGGCTAATTTGGTGTTAATTTTTCTTATTTCCCCACACAAACTTATGTTGTGGGTACTTGTTAGAATCGCCTCAATGAGGCGATTCTAACAAGTACCCAAAACATATGTTTCTAAACAAGGAAAATTGTACCTTAATTACCCTCTATAATCCCTCTATAATAGGAGGTTTTTTAAAGTTTTGAAATTCTACCTACCAACCACAATGACATTAATAGCAGCAGTGTCCTGACCCTTTTCGTTCTTCATTGTGACATTATAGCGTCCCTGGTCACTCTTCTCGGCCGATTTGTTCAGTAAAATGACCTGGTCTGGAGAATTCTCGAAGGAAACTCTCCCTGGTTGTTCACTCACTGGTGACTTATCCTACAAAGAACAGAACATTTCTCGTCAAAACTTTAAATCATCATGTGACATCTGAAACTGCCTTATCAATTTTCTCAACTAATTTTTCTTAATACAATTGTGTGGGTTCTGATAAATTTATCTTAAAGGGAATGGGAACACATGGCAGATTTTTCCACCATTTTTCAAAGGGAGACAACTTTCAGGACTTCTTCCTGTTCACCTTTCTATAAGCCCTGTTCCACTGAAAAAGGCGTCTACCCTTAAAGGAAAGAAGAGCAAATTCTTTCCTATAACAGTTAACCCCTATTGACATGAGAGACAAAAATACTTTTGCAGGAGTTGCCTCCCCTGAAGGTGTGTCCATTCCCCTTAATTACATGGAATACATAGCTCCAGACAAGGAGTACTGGGATTACTTTCACTTATGATTTTGTTTTTATTGGAGTTTTACAGCCCAGTCAACATTATCTTTAATAGGTTATTTTTGAGCCGGTCAGTTTACCTATCCACACTTGTCCTGGGCAGGCTTTTATGCAAGCTGTTAAGTACAGTGCATATTCTTTCGCCAGAAACTGACAACTGCCCTTCTTGAATCAGTGGACGGGAGCGAATGACCATAGAAAAGATTTTATGATCAATCTCCATGAAAGAATGTTGCTGACTCTGGTAGGTATCGAACCCGCATCCACCTGATCACCAGTCTGACGTGCATCCAACTGAGCTACCGAGGCCGGTCACTTTCACTTATGAAGCTAGGTGGATAGTTAAAATATTTTAATCCTTATCCTGTTTTGGCCATACACAATTCTGACAATCTACTAATCAAATTACTTGATTTAAAGTATTCTATCAATTCATGAACTGCATGGCAAACAGTGTTGATCCTGTCTGATCTGTTTACAATGGTTGAGATTATCTTGTTGGGGCTAATATAAAATTGCTGTGCATGGCAAAGGTGACAATTCATGATCCTTAATTAGAAGGATAGTTAAATATTTTTTACAGAAAATTGCTGTGAATGGCAAGGGTGTTTAACTATATCTAACAGAAAACTGCACACCTGTACATATCTAAAAGTTCACCAAACTTGAAACTTGGCACCATTTTTTTGTATATTTAGAAATTATCAAGACAAAAGCAAGATATTCTGAAAGGCAACCTAAGGATTGAAGATGCTATTTGTTAGAAGATACCCAACATTAACACATTTTGTACTAGAAACCCTAAAAAGGGTACCCTGGCCAACAGTGCAGGCCAAGATCAGACACTGCAGAATGCGTCATATGATCAGAGCTTAAACTATTTGCAAAAAGTTGAGCCATTTTCTTAATAAATTTTGAAGAAAACACAACCTGATACCCCTAAATTTTAAAATGGACTCCTTGTATATTTATCATATGATGTCGCGTCTGAGAGTGTAATAACGCCATGCAATATTTTCGATAATCCACTAGTGGATTAAATATGCAAATTAGCTAGATACGTCCCATAACGTTACATGTACGACGTCCCGTTTACTAAAGGCGGAATATTGGTATTTTTTGTAAACAATCATGATTAAAATGCGTTTTAAATGTCATATGATAAATAGAATCTTGCATTCGTGCTCATGCATTATTGAATTTATTAAACTCGTTGAGGAAAAGGGACAAAATGCTCGGCAAAGCCTCGCATTTTATCCCTTTACCTCAACTCGTTTAATAAATCCAATAATACATTAACACTCATGTAAGATCCTCTATATAAGGAGGAAGATTCCATTTGGTACAAAAAGGGTTAATTGTACCGAAACAAAACCATGAGTAAGGTAACTTACAAGTGTCCATGTAGCATTTGGAATAGGGAATCCTTTGTATGGAATGGCGATCTTGAAGGGCTGGCCTTTCTTGGCAATGATGTCACGTGGTATAAAGTCTGAGCTCACTCTTGGTGCAACTAAAATAGAAAACAATATCTTTAATTGTTAATTCAAAGCCATAATGTAAGATGTTCACAAATCACTGCATTTATGATGGGTCACCTGTCGGTTTTCATTAAGTATGACTTCATGACAGATAATGTTTTGGGGTCAGTAAAACTACAAGTACTCTATGTTTTCTTTTATTATCTCTCTCTTTATTCCTTTTATATTTTGGCTAAATGGGACCAGCTCAGTCATTGGCCCAGAAGTCCTAGTTCAGACTGTGTACCAGTGTCATCTGTACTGGGCCTGACACTGGCCACGCGGTATGCGGACCATGCTGAAACAGGGGGACATACTTTTCAGTAGCTGCTGATAGAATGTATCATATGCTCTCAAAATGGCACTTGCTCTGATCAGTGCGGCTGGCACAGTGCATTTGCCATGTTGGCGATACTTGCATTTGGCTGGAAAAAATGATAATGTTGATTCTCAGTCGAACTACTCAGCCAGTGTGAGTAGCTATCCAGTCAGCCAGTGTGACTGGTCTGCAGTTATCGTCAGTCTAGCTACTCAGCCAGTGTGAGTAACTATCCAGTCAGCCAGTGTGACTGGTTTGCCTTGAAATCCTGCTACTCAGCCAGTGTGAGTGACTACCTAGTCAGCCGGTGTGACTGAGTGTGAAGCAGCATTAACATGAAATTGCAAAGTATCCACAGTCTCTTGCAGCTACATGAAAAGCGATAAATTCTAGCAGGCTGTTGTAGCCTGGTAGAACTTGGGGATAATTTGATGAATGTTTGGTAAAATGAAATGGAATTCCCCAAACTCTGAAACACTTTCTGATGACAAGGGACTTAAATTTATGGTCTCATCTGGGACTTGAGCTGATCCCTTACTCCACATCACTGATGCAAGGTGTTGTGGTGGGGTGGTCTTGATGGAAAGCTTTGCACATGGAAGAAATGTGGTCTTCCAAGCACAGAAACAGAACTGACGTTGATGAAATGTTTGATCAGCCTTTATAACAAGAGGGCCCAGAGGGCCCTGGTTCGCTCACCTGATCCAAAGCATAACAAGTGTGCCCCGGGCAGGGTCAATTTTGGCCCCAGGGCTAAAATTTGAACAATCTTGGTAGAGGTCCACAAGATGAAGCTTCATATCGAATATGAAAGACCTGGGCTTTCTGGTTTCAGAGAAAAAGATTTTAAAGGTTTACCCTGCATATAGAAGTCTATGTAAAACAAGATTTTCCCTATATAAGTCTATGTTAAACCAAAGGGCCCCGGAGCGGGGGCATTTTTGGCCCCAGTGCTATAATTTGAACAATCTTGGTAGAGGTCCACTAGCTGAAGCTTCATAACAAATATCAAAGACCTAAGCCTTGTGTTTCAGAGAAGATGATTTTTAAAGATTTTCCCTATATAACTCTATGTAAAACCAAAGGGCCACATGGCGGGGGCATTTTTGGTCTCAGGGCTATAATTTGAACAATCTTTATAGAGGTCCACTAGCTGAAGCGTCATAACAAATATCGAAGACCTAAGCCTTGTGGTTTCAGAGAAGAAGATTTTTCAAGATTGTCCCTATATAAGTCTATGTAAAACCAAAGGGCCCCGGAGCGGGGGCATTTTTGGCCCAAGGGCTATAATTTGAACAATCTTGGTAGAGGTCCACAAGATGAAGCTTCATACCAAATATCAAAGACCTGGGCCTTGCAGTTTCAGAGAAGAAGATTTTTAAAGATTTTCCCTATATAAGCCTATGTAAAACAAAAGAGCCCTGGTGCGGGGGCATTTTTGGCCCCAGCACTATAATTTGAACAATCTTGGTAGGGGTCTACTAGATAAGGCTTAATACCAAATATCAAAGACCTGGGCCTTGAGGTTTCAGAGAAGAAGATTTTTCAAGATTTTCCCTATATAAGCCCATGTAAAACCAAAGGGCCCCCGTGCGGGGGGTATTTTTAGCTCCAGCACTATAATTTGAACAATCTTGGTAGGGGTCCACTAGATGAAGCTTCATACCAAATATCAAAGACCTGGGCCTTGCAGTTTCAGAGAAGAAGATTTTTAAAGATTTTCCCTATATAAGCCTATGTCAAACCAAAGGGCCCCCGTGCGGGGGATATTTTTAGCTCCAGCACTATAATTTGAACAATCTTGGTAGGGGTCCACTAGATGAAGCTTCATACAAAATATCAAAGACCTGGGCCTTGCAGTTTCAGAGAAGAAGATTTTTAAAGATTTTCCCTATATAAGCCTATGTAAAACAAAAGGGCCCTGGTGCGGGGGCATTTTTGGCCACAGCACTATAATTTGAACAATTTGGTAGGGGTCCACTTGATGAAGCTTCATACCAAATATCAAAGACCTGGGCCTAGCGGTTTCAGAGAAGAAGATTTTTCAAGATTTTCCCTATATAAGCCCATGTAAAACCAAAGGGCCCCCGTGCGGGGGCATTTTTAGCTTCAGCACTATAATTTGAACAATCTTGGTAGGGGTCCACTAGATAAAGCTTCATACCTAATATCAAAGACCTGGGCCTTGCGGTTTCAGAGAAGAAGATTTTTAAAGATTTTCCCTATATAAGCCCATGTAAAACCAAAGGGCCCCCGTGCGGGGGCATTTTTTGCCCCAGCACTATAATTTGAACAACCTTGGTATGGGTCCACTAGATGAAGCTTCATACCAAATATCAAAGACCTGGGCCTTGCGGTTTCAGAGAAGAAGATTTTTCAAGATTTTACCTATATAAGCCCATGTAAAACCAAAGGGCCCCTGTGCTGGGGCATTTTTAGCTCCAGCACTATAATTTGAACAATTTTGGTAGGGGTCCACTAGATGAAGCTTCATACCAAATATCAAAGATCTGGGCCTTGCAGTTTCAGAGAAGAAGATTTTTAAAGATTTTCCCTATATAAGCCCATGTAAAACCAAAGGGCCCCCGTGCGGGGGCATTTTTGGCCCCAGCACTATAATTTGAACAATCTTGGTAGGGGTCCACTAGATGAAGCTTCATACCAAATATCAAAGACCTGGGCCTTGCGGTTTCAGAGAAGAAGTTTTTTTAAGTTTTCGGTGAAAAAAATCTATTTTTGGCTACTGTGACCTATATGTGCAACGGACCGGAACCATTTGAACAACTTTGAAAGGGGACCACCTAAGGATCATTCCTGTGAAGTTTGGTAAAAATCCGATCAGTGGTTTAGGAGGAGATGTCGTTTGAAGAAAAGTTTACGGACGCACGCATGGACCCACGGACGCACGCACGACGGACGACGGACAAAAAGTGATCCCAAAAGCTCACCTTGTCACTACGTGACAGGTGAGCTAATAAAAAAGTTACCAGCGTTTGATCTATGGAGGTCAGACAGCTTGACCTTTAATATAACCATTGATAATACCTTAGCAGAGTGTGGGTTTAAAACAAAAATTATAAGTTGCAGCTTCACATCTAGATTTAAAGGGTACCCCCATCATAAACAAAATTTTATCTCCTAAAATTACTAATAAATTGACATTACAGGGACTTGGAAGGAAGGAAAGAGTAACTTGACAACATGATCCACTTAAAGGTGAACACCCCTCTAAACCATAATTTATATAGAGTAAACTGGGTTTTACAGGGATATGCATTATTTTTCTTATTTCTGCTCCAAGACATAGATGTGGGTACTTGTTTGAACCAACACAATGTAGTTTTAACAAGCACCAACAACCTATGTTTTGGGTAAAAATAAGTAAGTTTCAATGCCCTGCATCAAATACTGTAGGAGGAGTAGCGGAGACAAGAATAGTATTACAAAGTGTGACATACAAACAGATGTATATATGTACTTACACACGTATGGGCGTACAAAAGTATATGCCCCTCCCCACTTCATGGCTGGGCATAAAAACAACAACAAAACACAGGCTTTAAATTTCAGCAGATGGTTCAACTGTAATTTCAAGCCTTATTTTCTATGAAAAAAAAAAAGAAAATACTTTGTAAAATGTGTCTGCTAGTAATTATTAGTGCTTGAAGGGTTAAAATGTTCTGCATAATGTTAAGCAAATCATGTCTTCAATGGCTGGAACTTCTGGTGTAGTATAGTTCAGCTCACAATTTATGTATACTAACCAGGTGGAGGCTGAGCCTTGATTGGTTCTGTTGTCTCACTGAAATCACCAGGACCAGCCTTGTTGACAGCAGCCACCCTGAACTCATACTCTTTGCCCTCCTGGAGACCTTTCACTGTGAACTCATTGTCAGGAATATCTGTATAGCTGCACCTGGGAAGAAAAAAAAAATGATACGCATGTATTCTTCTACAATTGAGACCAGCCAGACAATTTTTGTAACATCATAATTGCTATTTGTATGAATTAAGCCCAGGGTGGTTGTCAGTTTCTGGCAAAAGAATGTGCACTGAATGTGCATGAGTATATGAGTACTGTACTTGCTAGAATAGTTAACAATTTGACCACTAACAGGCTCATTGCCCTAACAATGTTTTGAACAACTGGGCCCTGATCCCTATTTTGTGGCAGGCTTGACAATAAAAAGTTCTACTATGAAAGGAAAGAATTTGCTCAGCAGAAACAATTCTTTTCTTTTGCTAAAAGTTTGTTATAAAAGCTCCTGTGATATAAAAATCTTACACCGTGAGGAGTGGATAAAAAAACCTGTATCCTGGGTCACTATAATCCCTACCTTTGCAAACAGTGAAGAAGCCATCTGATCAGGATCTAAACTGTTTGTCATGCAGTTTGTGAATTAAGCAAATATGTTATATCAAGTAATTAAATTGGTGGATAGTCAGTGATGGGTGGGACTAAATAAATTTATTCAACAGGGTAAGGATTAACTGGGAAATGGCTGAAATTACAGCCCTAATAAAATATCACCATAAAACACAATTTAAAATCTAAAGAACGATGACTTATTTTTCAAATGACAGTTGTTGTCTGATTGTTTTTTTTGTTTTTTTTTGGACAAAAATCTACTTAATCTTGTGGCTACCTCTGCCCACAATCGCTGATTCAGACCACTCATACTTACTTGGCCCATTTCTTATCTCCCTTCTCTCTCTTCTCTAGTCTGTAGCCACTGATAGGGCTGCCACCATTGTTTTTAGGTGGTGACCAGCTCAGGGTTATACTGTCCTCTGTGGTTCCCTTACACTGTGGTACAGATGGGGCACCAGGCTTATCTGAAGAACAAACAAGATGACATTCCAAAAAAAAATAAATAAATAAATAAAAAAGACAAAGTTACCTTTCAGGATTCTATTAAAAAACATTTTTTGATGAAAACTTCAGAGATTTTTCTGAATTACACCTGAACCTTTATATAGAAGTGTTGTGGGGGTCCAAAGCAGAAACTCTTTTAGTCAAGAACACTTGTTATATCCAACCATAAATGGGTAAATTGTGTAGAAAAATTACCATTTCATAATAAACGACCCCAAGGTTATTCTCAGTTGCACAATTTTCTATTTTAGAAAAATTTATTAAAGAAAATCGTCGCATTATATCAATAAATCATGACCTACCATAAGGAAGCTTGGCCAGTACAGGCTCTGAAGTCAGCAGAGGTTCACTAAGACCGTGCGCATTCTGTGCCCTCACTTGGAACTCATACTCCTCCCCGATCTCGAGGTTACGTACAGCACAGTTTGGAGTGGCCACAGCCCCACTGACCTTGGTCCATTTGTCTGACCCCTTCTTCCTCTTCTCCACAACATAATTGGTGACCCGTTCTCCACCATTGTCCGCTGGAGGTTTCCAGGATAACGTTAACTCCTCTCCACGAATATCCTCAGCTTTCAAGGGACCTTCAGGGGCAGCAGGCTTATCTGTAATATGGAAAGAATTTTGAAATACACTTAAACCATTTTAACATTTTTCATTATAACATAGTTTTGGATATAATAGGGTTTAACCCTTATCCCACTGAATAATTAATTTAGCCACACCCATTTCTGACTTTGAACGAATTACTTGATGCAATTTATTCCTGCAAATTCACAAACCAAATGTCAAACAGTGTAAGTCCTGATCAGATGGCTTCTTGAGGAAGCCATCTGATCTGGATCTACACTGTTTGCAAAGGTATGGGCTCAGTGTGATAAGGGTTAAAGAGTGTTCCCAAATTATTTCTTTATGAATAGCCGCAATGATATGGAATGAAAGCGCTATAAAATTAAGTGATTTTTTTATTATATAAATTTTTGATTGAGCATAAACATAATATGCGCAATGAACCCAACACCCATGTGATTTCCATCTTTGCTTTGTACTCATGACATAAGATAAACTTGTGCTTGTCATTGCTCAGATGTTTTTGTCTGAATTAAGGTTTAACATCCCCATCAACACTATATTTGTCATTTTGGAGACATTGCTTTCAATTTTGTGGGACTTTAACTTGACTTTGAGATGAAATGACATCTCAAGCCCCACTGCTCAATGAAACCAATAGGGTGCGTATGCATGGAGGGTCCTACTTGGGCAGGCTTAGACCTTCTAAGCAGTTTACCAGTACTCATGTGTGGTCAGTTTTGGCTCTGCATGGAAGCACCATGCAGCCCAATCTATTTGTCCAAGCCCAGACTGGCTGGAGCCAGTTTTGGATAAAACAGGGTTTGAAGATGGTTCCCGGATTCTTTTTTAAGACTAGCCCCTATGATATGGAAGGAAAACACTGTATAGTTTGGTGTTTTTTTTTAAATTGCATAAAGTTTTGATTATGCTCATTAATAGAATGAGCCCTAGACTCGTGTGACTGCCGTCTTTGCTAAGTGCTCATGCAATAAGATATTTTGTACTTGTCAATGCTCAGATATAAAATGTGGTAACAAACCTAAGACTGTAACATTTAGGGTGCCCTCTCCAACTCCTGAGGGATTTCTCAGTGTCAGTTTGTACTGTCCAGAGTCTTTGCGCTCAGCTTTAGTTGTTACCAAGACAACCTCATCTTTCGTCAGCTGGAAATGGAAAAATGTACTGGTAGAAAATGATATACATACTACATGTTTACTGTATGTATTCAGACAGATAGACCTGAACAAAAAGTGTAAACAAAGAGGAGATGTCTCATCAGGGTCTGTACTGCTTGCCATTCATACAGCTATTTTAAGACACAGTATCAGATATTATTGGTTGACTATCCTGTATCACACCTGGTCAACCAATATTAACCGAGATCATAAATCACGTTTTTTTTTAATTGCATCAATTAATAAAATTGTCAGTAAACAAGTAATTTCATGGCCAAGTTACAGGTTCTCGGTCAGCTGTATAGACCGCGGCCTTCGGCCTCGGGTCAATACAGCAGACCTCGGACCTGTAGCTGGGCCAATACGAAATTACTTGATTAATAACATTATAGTATACTGTAATCGTTCAAATTTTAGAACAAGTATGGTAAAAGCTGAGGTGTCTGAATATTTAGTGTAAATATAGTATAGTGTAAAATAGCCTGAAAGAAGAATGATATATAATAGGTACATCTGAAGAACACACCCTAACTTAATTAACCTATTGCATGCGGGTGGACTCTTCCATTGCTATATGTTGAACAAGTACATTTGTCATATAAGGGGTGTCAGGCCTATTTTTTGCTTTATTCTATTTTTGAAGGAAAATTCTGTTAGCAAATAGTGCAGACCCTGTTTGCCAAGGTACCCCTTTCATGGTTTCCCGTATACAATGGGTTAAGAAATCCTACATGTACATTGATAGCTTGGCTTGCCTTGCCCAATATTAGTTGGTTACCCTAATTTTGAAAGATACACAACACCTGGCTTCAAAGAACAGTGTCTGAACTACCGTCACTAATGGCCGACTTATGAAAGATCGAACTGACTGTCTGTGGTCAGAGAAAATGACATTAGTGTCTTGAAAGGGAGTCAACTCTCGAGATTTTCTGTTTGCTTTCCTTGAAACTCTATCCCTCTGAAAAAAGGGTCTATTCTCAAAGGAAAGAATTTGCTCTTGCCTTTAAAAGTAGAGCCTTAATGACTGTGTAGACATAATTAGTTTTGCTGGAGTTCCCTCCCCTGTAGGTGAATCAATTCTCCTTAAGTGCAGACATTTCTCAGAGGATCTTAGCTTAGAAGGAATAAATGAACAACCTGTACCAACAGTGACCTCTCATATAAGAAAAGGTGAAAAAAATATAAGCCCTCTTTAGCCCTTAAACTGCCTATCTCAAATTTTGCAGATATCATTTTCAAATATGTATAGCTGTCCAATACGCAAACACGCCTATACAAATACATTGCCACCTTTATCGCCGAAAAAATGAAAATTTTAGGATGAAAAATTGTGATATTTTTCTTATTTCTGCTCAAAATATAGATTGTGGGCACTCGTTAGAACCGCCTCATCGAGAGATGTGACGGTTCTAAGGAGTACCCACAATTTATATTTTAGAGCTCAAAATATAGATTGTGGGCAATCGTTAGAACCGCCTCACAGAGAGATGAGGCGGTTCTAACGAGTACCCGCAATTTATATTTTAGAGCAGAAATAAGAAAAATAAGGTTTACCCCTGTAAACCCCAGTTTTATTATATAAAAGTGGGGATCAGGGGGGTCAAATTTATATAGGCGTGTTTTCGTGATGTGAAAAAATATAAGCCCTCTTTAGCCCTTAAACTGCCAATCTCGAATTTAGCAGATATCATTTCAAATATGTATAGCTATCTTATTTTTCAGAAAAATAAGGCTTGACATTACATGTGAAGTGTCTGCTAAGCAGATGATTCACATGAAATGTCAAGCCTTCTTTTCTCTGATTTTTTTTTTTTAATTGAAAATGGCTCTAAATATTTCTATGGCACATTTCAGGTTAAAGGTGACTGAAGCACCACAAACAGCTGCATCCATTTCTCAGAGGAACGATCAAACTGAAAGAAAATACATTTTTCTTCCTGTTTGAATCATACAACTTTAAGAATTCATCTTATAATCAAGCATCCAATTGGGGATATTTGGTACCGATTCTACCGTGTGCATTTGGACAGACAAACTTGATCAAACAGTGTAGACCAAGATGAGACCCCACATAAAGTGTTGTCTCATCAGGGTCGATCTTGTTTACCACTCATCCAGATATTTTTAGACTAAAGATAACTCAGAACATTGTACTTTTTCAAATTTAGAGCAAGCATGGAAAGGAGTTGATGTGTCAAATTACTTAACCCATCATTACGAAAACAGGCCTATTCAAATATATTGGTAAACATTTACCACCCAAAAATGAAATGTTCCAGGTAAAAGTCGTAATATTTTTCATATTTCTGCTCAAAACATAGATTTTGGGTACTCGTTAGAACCGCCTTGATGAGGCGGTTCTAACGAGTGCCCACAATCTATATTTTTAGCAGAAATAAGAAAAATAATGTATACCAGTGTAAACCCCAGTTTTACTATCTAAAAGTGGGGTTTGAAGGGGTCAAAATTATATAGGCGTGTTTTCATGCTGTGAAATGCCAATCACAACAATTGTCATCTGCTTTGTCGCCTGCCTTGTCATTTTTGCAAACAGTCTGAACCCAAATCAGACTGATCTAGGGCCATACTGTTTGCCTGTATGTAAACATTTTTAAAAAGTTTGCAAGAAGATTGAGCAGAAGACATAAGCAGACAACATTTTCAGATGTTTTTTTTCTCTCTGCATCTTAAGGGTTAATCCTTATATCCAGCTGTTCACAATAACCCCTACCTTTGTAAACAGTGTAAATGCAGATCAGATGGCTTCTGAACCATCTGATCAAGAGCTACACTGTCTGTCATGCAGATTGAGAACTCAACAAATATATCATATCAATAAATAAAGTCGATTGTTATGTGATGGCCCTGGTACCTAGTATTAATTTTTATTGTAACCACAAAAACAAAACGTAGAAGACAGCAAATAAAATGTATACCTGACAAAAGAAATAATACAAACAGAAAAATAACTAAAATCTAAGAAGAATGAAAAATGGACTTGTTTCTAAAACAAAAATTATTAGATTTCACTAAGAAGCAAGCATTCACCTGGATGTAAGAATCCGGCTTTTGTTTAGTTGTTATGTAAGTAATATAATGAAGAGATCTTTTTTTGGGGTTTTGGTTTTACGGCCCTTTCAAGACTATTTCGCTTATTTCAAGCTGATCGTCAATCAGGTGTGCGAAAACCGGAGTAAATAGAGAAAATCTCTGGCCCTATTACACTACCACAACACATCAGTGTGACAAAGTGCACTCTCAAACATCTCCAGAAGGGTGAAAATTTGTGATATTTTTCTTATTTATCTCCAAATATAGGTTTTGGGTGCTCATTAGAACCACCTCCTTGAGGCGGTTCTAATGAGTACTCACAACCTATGTCTTGGAGCAGGAATAAGAAAAACAATATACGACCCTGAAAACAACAATTTTTTTCTAAATAAAGTGCTAATTTCAAAGACTTGTAAAGATGGAGATTTGGCTAAACAAGTGCATTTGGAGAACATAAATCATACAGTGCTAAAGACATTTTTCTGATGGGCTGGCTCATAAATGGGCCCTGCCAAGCGAATTTGTGTCTTCGAGCATTCCGTCATGACATATTTTAACTGCGCATGCCCAGCCATTCAGAGTGGCCAGGGATATGGCTTTCTGTCTGAAGGTTCCTCTTGATTCACTGCTTGTATGGGCGAGCAAGCAGCGAAGGTTCTTGCGGGACTGCGCGGATGCGCAGGCTCGCCTGAACCTTCGCTGCTCGGATAGGCGATAAGTACCAAAATCGCTTGACGGGGCCCAAATGAAATTGATAGTCTCGATAGCTCAGTGGTTAGCATGTTCGACTTATGATCAAGTGGTTGTGGGTTTAAATCCGGCTACCGGAGGCGACATGCGTCCTTGGGCAAGACACGTAATACCACTGCCCCACTCCATCCAGGTGTAAATGGTTAGCAGTGGTGTAAAAGTCACTGCCTCTCTCTCGCACATGTGATAACATCCGGAATGAGTATTCGAGAGTGATTCAAATAAGCTTGAAGCTTTCATAGCAATCGAACTAAAATAAGTTAGTATAAACTACCGGTAAACTGAAACTGAATGATAATTGAAAGTTATGTAACCGTAAGTTTGAGGTGTTTAACACAGACATGTCAAAGTGTGTGACCCACAAAAGTGGACATTGTTAATTTTTGATTTGCAAATGTCAAACACCGACCCTTGGTTGAGCACTAATATTTCACACTCCAAAATAAAATTCAATCCAATGAACTGTTTACTTTCTTTGAAAATGAAACAAATTTATGCAAAACAATGCCAATAAGTGTGCAATAATTTGTTATGTTGCATGTCTAGAACTCTAGTATAAATGAAAGTTAAATTCTTCAATGAGATGACTATTAAGACCAGTGTAAACCCTTGTCCTGCTGAGCCCAGATATACCTTATTTTCCAAACAATGAAGATCCAGATCAGGACGAAGCCATCTGATCAGGATCTACATTGTTTGCCATTCAGATTGTGAATTTATTGCAATAATTTGCATCAAGTAATCTGACTGGGTGATAATCATTTGTGGGTGTGGCATATTTAAATATTCAGCAGGTTAAGGGTTAATGGTTAATATTTATCAAAGCATCAAGTAAGGTGGATATTTGGTGATAACTGAAGGATAGTTTTCCTTATTTCTCTATATAAACCTATGTTGTGGGTATTCATTGGAACCGTCTCTCTGAGCCCGTTCGAATGAATCCCCACAACATAGGTTTTTATAGAGAAATGACAAACCATAACGTGAACAAGTCCGTGAAATGAACACCCCACTTTATATAGAGAAAACTGGGGTTTAGGGGGGTAAACATTATTTTCTTATTTCTGCTCCAAAACATAGGTTGTGGGTACTCGTTAGAACCGCCTCAATGAGACGGTTCTAACGAGCACCCACAACCTATGTTTGCAGTATAAATAAGAAAAATATCACAGATTTTCCCCGGAAAAGTAGCCATTTTGGAGATAAGAAAAATGCACTTTGTCGCACGGGTATGTTATTGTAATGCATTATCCTATAATTATCACTAAATAACCAACTTATCTATTGCTAGGATTTATATAACCCAAAAGGATAAGATAATCAAATGTAGCCTTCATGGCTATATTAAGGACATTTTTTTCCGATTACAACATTTTTATTACATATGCTCGAAGCATCATTTTAGGTGTCTGTGCACCCACAAATTTTCTTGGGATACAAGTATGATTTTTATGGCTTGGTCATGAAGTATGATTTCTAAGGGGAGATAATACCTCTGCTCTATTCTCTTTGAAAATCTGATGAAGGAACAAATTACAAAAATCATTAACATCTGTATTTCAGGCTGCAAACAGTCATGAACAAGATCAGGACAATGAAAATTCTAATATTTTGTGTTAATGTAATGTGATTTCTGATTGGATTAAACATAAAAATTCTATAATATCTATATACAGTCAGAAAAATAGAAAAAAAAACAAGAGGGCCATGATGGCCCTGGATCGCTCACCTGATCCATAGAGTAACAAGTGGGCCCAGGGGAGGGCCATTATTGACCCCAAGGTTATAAAGTGGATAATGTTGAGGGAGTTCTAAAAAGGTGAAGCTTCATACCAAATATCAACAAAGGCTATAATTGTCCACTAGATGAAGCTCCATACCAAATATCAAAGACATGGGCCTTGCAGTTTCAGAGAAGATTTTTAAAGATTTCCCTATATATAAGTCTATGTAAAACCAAAAGGCCCTGAGGTGGGGCATTTTTGGCCCCAGGGCTATAACTTGAATAATCTTGATAGAGGTTCACTAGATGAAATTTCACACCAAATATCAAAGACCTATCCCTTGTGGTTTCACAGAAGAAAATTTTTAAAGATTTTCCCTATAAATAAGTCTATGTAAAACCAAAAGGCACCAAGGCGGGGGCATTTTTGGCCTCAGGGCTATCATTTGAACAATCTTGGTAGAGGTCCACTAGATGAAATTTCACACCAAATATCAAAGACCTAGGCCTTGTGGTTTCACAGAAGAAAATTTTTGAAGATTTTCCCTATATATAAGTCTATGTAAAGCCAAAAGGCCCTGAGGCAGGGGCATTCTTGGCCTCAGGGCTATAATTTGAACAATCTTGGTAGAGGTCCACTAGCTGAAGCTTCATACCAAATATCAAAGACCTAGGCCTTGTGGTTTCAGAGAAGAAGATTTTTAAGATTTTCTCTATATAAGTCTATGTAAAACCAAAAGGCCCCGGAGAGGGGGCATTTTTGGCCCCAAGGCAAAAATTTGAACAATCTTGGTAGAGGTCCACTAGATGAAACTTCATACCAAATATCAAAGACCTGGGCCTTGCAGTTTCAGAGAAGAAGATTTTTAAAGATTTTACCTATATAAGCCCATGTAAAACCAAAGGGCCCCGGGGCGGGGGCATTTTTGGCCCCAGCACTATAATTTGAACAATCTTGGTAGGGGTCAACTAGATGAAGCTTCATATCAAATAGCAAAGACCTGGGCCTTGCAGTTTCAGAGAGGAAGATTTTTAAAGATTTTCACTATATAAGCCCAAGAAAAACCAAAGGCTCCTGGGCGGGGGCATTTTTGGCCCCAGCACTATAATTTGAACAATCTTGGTAGGGGTCCACTTGATGAAGCTTCATATCAAATATCAAAGACCTGGGCCTTGCCGTTTCAGAGAAGAAGATTTTTACAGATTTTCCCTATATAAGCCCATGTTAAACCAAAGGGCCCCAGGATGGGGGCATTTTTGACCCCAGCACTATAATTTGAACAATCTTGGTAGGGGTCCACTAGATGAAGCTTCATATCAAATATCAAAGACCTGACCCTTGCGGTTGCAGAGAAGAACATTTTTACAGATTTTGCCTATATAAGCCCATGTAAAACCAAAGGGCCCCGGGGCGGGGGCATTTTTGGCCCCAGCACTATAATTTGAACAATCTTGGTAGGGGTCCACTAGATGAAGCTTCATACCAAATATCAAAGATCTGGGCCTTGCGGTTTCAGAGAAGAAGATTTTTTAAGTTTTCGGTGAAAAAATTCATTTTTGGCTCCTGTGACCTATATGTGCAACGGACCAGAACCATTTGAACAACTCTGAAAGTGGACCACCTAAGGATCATTCCTGTGAAGTTTGGTCATAATCCGATCGGTAGTTTAGGAGGTGATGTCGTTTGAAGAAATTGTTTACGCACGCACTGATGACAGACAAAAAGTGATCCTAATATAAAACACAAGAGGGCCATGATGGCCCTGGATCGCTCACCTGGTCCATAGTGTAACAAGTGGGCCCCAGAGAGGGCCATTATTGGCCCCAGGGCTTTAATGTGCATAATGTTGAGGGAGGTCTTAAAGGTGAAGCTTCATACCAAACATCAACAAAGGCTATAATTTGAACAATCTTGGCAAAGGTCCACAGGATGAAGCTACACATCAAATATCAAAGACCTGGGCCTAGCGGTTTCAGAGAAGAAGATTTTTGAAAGATTTTCCCTATATAAGCCTATGTAAAACCAAAGGGCCCCGGGACGGGGGCATTTTTGCCCCAGCACTTTAATTTGGACAATCTTGGTAGGGGTCCACTAGATGAAGCTTCATACCAAATATCAAAGTCCTGGGCCTTGTGGTTTCAGAGAAGAAGATTTTTAATGATTTTCCCTAAATAAGCCTATGTAAAACCAAAGGGCCCCGGGGCGGGGGCATTTTTGGCCCCAGCACTATAATTTGAACAATCTTGGTAGGGGTCCACTAGATGAATCTTCATACCAAATATCAAAGACCTGGGCCTTGTGGTTTCAGAGAAGAAGATTTTTAAAGATTTTCCCTATATAAGCCAATGTAAAACCAAAGGGCCCCGGGGCGGGGGCATTTTTTGTCCCAGCACTATAATTTGAACAATCTTGGTAGGGGTCCACTAGATGAAGCTTCATACCAAATATCAAAGGCCTGGGCCTTGTGGTTTCAGAGAAGAAGATTTTTAAAGATTTTCCCTATATAAGCCTATGTAAAACCAAAGGGCCCCGAGGCGGGGGCATTTTTGGCCCAAGCACTATCATTTGAACAATCTTGGTAAGGGTCCACTAGATGAAGCTTCATACCAAATATCAAAGACCTGAGCCTTGTGGTTTCAGAGAAGAAGATTTTTAAAGATTTTCCCTATATAAGCCAATGTAAAACCAAAGGGCTCCGTGGCGGGGGCATTTTTTGTCCCAGCACTTAAATTTGAACAATCTTGGTAGGGGTCCACTAGATGAAGCTTCATACCAAATATCAAAGTCCTTGGCCTTGTGGTTTCAGAGAAGAAGATTTTTAAAGATTTTCCCTATATAAGCCTATGTCAAACCAAAGGGCCCCGGGGAAGGGGCATTTTTGGCCCCAGCACTATAATTTAAACAATCTTGGTAGGGGTCCACTAGATGAAGCTTCATACCAAATATCAAAGACATGGGCCTTGTGGTTTCAGAGAAGAAGATTTTTAAAGATTTTCCCTATATAAGCCAATGTTAAACCAAAGGGCCCCGTGGCGGGGGCATTTTTTGTCCCAGCACTAAAATTTGAACAATCTTGGTAGGGGGCCACTAGATGAAGCTTCATACCAAATATCAAAGTCCTGGGCCTTGTGGTTTCAGAGAAGAAGATTTTTAAAGATTTTCCCTATATAAGTCTATGTAAAACCAAAGGGCCCCGGGGCGGGGGCATTTTTGGCCCCAGCACTATAATTTGAACAATCTTGGTAGGGGTCCACTAGATAAAGCTTCATACCAAATATCAAAGACCTGGGCCTTGTGGTTTCAGAGAAGAAGATTTTTAAAGATTTTCCCTATATAAGCCAATGTAAAACCAAAGGGCCCCGTGGCGGGGGCATTTTTTGTCCCAGCACTTAAATTTGAACAATCTTGGTAGGGGTCCACTAGATGAAGCTTCATACCAAATATCAAAGTCCTGGGCCTTGTGGTTTCAGAGAAGAAGATTTTTAAAGATTTTCCCTATATAAGCCAATGTAAAACCAAAGGGCCCCGGGGTGGGGGCATTTTTGGCCCCAGCACTATAATTTGAACAATCTTGGTAGGGGTCAACTAGATGAAGCTTCATACCAAATATCAAAGACCTGGGCATTGTGGTTTCAGAGAAGAAGATTTTTAAAGATTTTCCCTATATAAGCCTATGTAAAACCAAAGGGCCCCAGGGCAACGGCATTTTTGGCCCCAGCACTATAATTTGAACAATCTTGGTAGGGGTCCACTAGATGAAGCTTCATACCAAATATCAAAGACCTGGGCCTTGTGGTTTCAGAGAAGAAGATTTTTTAAGTTTTTGGTGAAAAAAATCTGTTTTTTGGCTCCTGTGACCTAGATGTGCAACGGACCGGAACCATTTGAACAACTTTGAAAGGGGACCACCTAAGGATCATTCCTGTGAAGTTTGGTCAAAATCCGATCAGTGGTTTAGGAGGAGATGTCGTTTAAAGAAATTGTTTACGCACGCACGGACGCCGGACAAAAAGTGATCCCAAAAGCTAACCTCGTCACTACGTGACGGTGAGCTAAAAATCACACAACTCATATGTATGGGTTCCATGAGTGAGTGTTAGAGTTTTACGTCCCACCAACAGCTAAGGTCATATGGAGATGGGACCTCGGTTTAAAGACTCATCCGAAAGTCTGGAGAAGCCAGGGATTGGTCATGTATGGTTTCCATTTATCCCTTGCCTGTCAAAGAGTGACATCTTTTTCATTTAAAATGTATATTTCATTAACATTTTTAAAGTAACATACATCATCACGAAAACAAGCCTATATAATTCTGACCTCCTTGAACCCCCTTTTTATACAGTAAAACTTGGGTATACAGGGATAAAGCATATTTTTTTCATCTCTGCTCTAAGATATAGATTGTGGGTACTTGTTAAAACTGCCTCAATACTCTAAAATATAGATTGTGGATACTCATTAGAACCGCCTCAATGAGGCGGTTCTAACTTGTACCCGCACTCTTTATTCTGAACAGAAATAGGAAAATGTCACAATTTTTCATCTTAAATTTTCTGTTGTTTTTTTTTTTCAGCGGTAAAATTTACAAGTTATTTGTATATGCATGTTTTCATAATATGTAAACAGCTTAACTGTCTTCAGTATAAAGACAAAACATCATTTTTAGCACTACATATCTAGAAGTTGCTTCAATCAGATATTGCAGCAGCTCTTTAACATCGACATTCTACAAGTAAGCCTGTCAGATACTGAATTTCTAGACTGGTTGATAAAAATGCACCTATCAATGTCTCCAAAAGCATGATTGCTTAAGACAGGGTGGTTGCTTGATAGAGGTGGCCACAATGACAGGTTTTACTGTATATTTCATTAACATTTTTAAAGTAACATACATCATCACGAAAACAAGCCTATATAATTCTGACCTCCTTGAACCCCCTTTTTATACAGTAAAACTTGGGTTTACGGGATAAACCATATTTTTTCCATCTCTGCTCTAAAATATAGATTGTGGGTACTCGTTAGAACCGCCTCAATACTCTAAAATATAGATTGTGGGTACTCATTAGAACTGCCTCAATGAGGCGGTTCTAACTTGTACCCGCACTCTTTATTCTGAACAGAAATAGGAAAATATCACAATTTTTCATCTTAAATTTTCTGTTTTTTTTTTTTGCGGTAAGATTTACAATGTATTTGTATATGCATGTTTTAATAATATGTAAACAGCTTAACAGTCTTCAGTATAAAGACAAAACATCATTTTTAGCACTACATAATTAGAAGTTGCTTCAATCAGATATTGCAGCAGCTCTTTAACATCGACATTCTACAAGTAAGTCTGTCAGATACTGAATTTCTAGACTGGTTGATAAAAATGCACCTATCAATGTCTTTCCGAATAAGGGGAGAAGAGGTCATACCCTGGGAGCCACTGACCTATGGGAATTGAGACAGGACCCTAGGGATCTGCGCTAGAAATGTTTTTCAGAAACTGCCTAAAAGCAGAAGGCCATCTTGAGGATAGAGTAAAAATCCTAAAAATTCGGACATCAAGGACCTGCTGTAATTCTCCTAAAATTTTAACACATTTGTTTCAAGATCATGCAAGGAGCCCAAAAGGTGCAGACCCAATGGCAAACACTGTAGACCCTGATCAGACTGCTCCTTAAGGAGCAGTCTGATCTGGGTCTGCACTGTTTGCTTAGCCTTATCTGTCCCAAACCTTAGGATCATTACATTATTCAATTCAAAATTTGATTCTGGGATGCGTATTCAGATTTAATGTTTTGAAATTCCTTCTACAGGGCTGTCCAACTGCTCCACTTCTCAGGGACAACACTGACAGTTGCACATGAAGCAAGTTATCATACCTGGACAGTGGTACGAGGTGAATCGGGAAGATCACTATCCTCAATGTACCACTTGGCTGTCGGCTGTGGAACACCTTTATATGGGACATTGATCCTAATCTCCTGGCCAGCACGGACAGTAATGTCTTTCACCCCTGACATGTCAAGAGTTGGTTTGCCTGAAAGGAAAATGACAAGAGTTTTTTTTTTGAGAATTTGACTGATCAATTCCTTGAAATACACCTCAGCCTCGTTATAACACGGAACTCCAGGTCCAACCAACAGACCGTGTTAGTTAACCGAATCGTGTTATAAACGCCGACCGTATTTGTCACAGATCAACATTGACACAATGGTGATCAATAGTTTCCTAAACATGATGATGTGCGGTCCGGTTAATGACCGTATTTCCCGATTAAAATGTATTTAGAACTAATTAATGGCAGTAAATACCATGGCCCATCAAGTCAAACAAGTCACTTTAATCGAAACCAGCTGATAAACCATGTTTTATATCCAGAAATTGTCCGATCTGACAGCGAGTATGACGCCATTTTGATAGCTGGTTCCCGGCTATCTTTGTTGTAACTGAGCGTCCGGAACCATACCGAACTACAGTACCGTTAATACATTTCAATCGTTAAATTACCGGGTAGGGTTCGGAACCGGACAATGATCAACGCTTACAAGAAATTTGAATTACTTCCCTTGAAATGTCTAACCCTTAATATTTTAGCCATGATGACGAATTTTAATGGCCCACATCGTCTTCGAATGAATTTTTTACCGCGAAAATCGATCTTGAATATGTTTTATCATTTGCTTTTAAGCGGGAAAAAATTGACTTTCTTTTACATGCAGCTCTAGAAAATGAGTTTTATTGCAGTTGACCGATCATATTGTCTGCATTGATGTATAAAATTTCTGCTGAGCAGTGATCCTTAACAGAGCGTGATAAATATTTTTTCCCGTTGCGTAACTGAATTCTTTAATCTCTTTATCTCACTAAGCCAACACTTCTGATTGTGCCGATGGCAGTTCATGTTTATCATGCGTGTCAAACTAAACAAGTTTATATACTGTATATCCAACTCTGCGGGAGGCCTGCAATAAATATCAAAAAGTACCGTTATAAACCGTGTTAGCTACCGTATTACCGCAGTCAAAAGTGAGAGGAAAATAAAGTTGTTGTGCTTAAAACCTGATACAATCCATGGATAAAATTTATAAATGTTGGTTGGGGAAAATTTGGGGTCCAAACCAAAACCGTGTTATATCCGAATTCGTGCTGTAACGAATCGTGCTATAACGAGGTCCGGGTGTAATATTACACCAAATTTCAATAGTTTCCATGACTACTGGAACATGTGTCAATGATTAACCTTTGTTTTGTTGAATAAATTAATCTAGCCACACCCATTTCTGATTATAAACCAATCAAAGCTCTTCATAATTATAATGTATTCATTCAAATTTACAAACTAAATAACAAATAGAGCAAATCTGATCCATGGCTTCTGATCTGGATCTGCACTGTTTGCAAAAGCAGGAGTTGTTGTAATCAGAAGTCACCAAAAAAGCCTACTTACAAGGTTGATCCTCAGCCTTGACCTTGTCTGTTGGTTTGCTTGGTTCCCCCGGTCCCAGGGAGTTAACCGCCCGGATACGAAATTGGTAATCTTCTCCCTCCTAGAGACAAACAGGAATACCATGTTAGTAACTTCAGATATATCGTAATGATCCTAAGTATTGGGACAGATAGACCTAAGCAAACAGTTCAGTCTTAGATCAGACTGCTCCTGAAGGAACAGTCTGATCAGGGACTGCACTGCCAATCCAGGGCTGGAAAATTCTTAAAAATTCCACATATCCAGCATGACTAAGGACAAGTAGATTTTCGTCAATTTCATAGAGACAAGAGAATATAAGAATCTTATATGGGTGTGAGGGGTGGATAGAAATATCCGTCCCTCGAGACCACTGTCAGGCATCACTCGGCAAGCCTCGTGATGCCGGACAGTGACCCTCAGGACGGATTTTTGCACCCATATTGGATTCTTTTTCTTGCATACCTTCCATTTCTTAGCGCGGAATTTTAATGCTGCAGTCACTCCGCCATATTTTGTTGACACTGCAGGAATGTAAAGTGACGTCACGGATCGTGCATGATGTCAACCTTAATGACTGCACATACAAGGTCGTAATCAACCAGTGCCTTTATCAAACACGCGATTATATTCGATTTTGGGTCGGAACACCAGGGTCAGAACATAAATTTCTATCCCAGGGTAAAATCACAGATTTCCTTGTCTGGTGTGCAAGAAAAATTTTACTTGTCCTCCAAAATATTTGTCATGGCGAGCAGACGAGTGGACTTTTCCAACCCTGCATTCTATCTGCACCTTTTGGACTCCTTGCTGCATTGTGAACCAAATCAAGTTTTGGAGAATTACATGAAGTTCTCAAGGTGTCTGAACTTTTAGGGTTTTCACAGTAAGCACCTTCACATGAAGATCTCTCTTCAGGGTTTGTGACGAGGTATAAGATTAGATTCAGATTTAACAGCTCAAGAGCCTGAGAACAAGATAAATTAGAAATAAAATGAGTTTCTTAAAAGTCTGGTACTTTAGCTGTTGTTTGGCTTTTATTTTTTTGTGAGAAGCTCAATGGCCCAGTCAACCCCACTTAGGTTAAATCAAGCCAGCCAGCTTACATTACCACACACTTCCTGGGCAGCTTATACATAAGCAGCCAACCAGTACAATGAAGATTCTTTCTTCAGAAACTGTCATATGCCCTTCTCAAATCAGCAGAAGGGAGAAGTTATTTGGTTATAGAATTTGTTACATTTTTCTTATTTCTGCTCTAAACACAGGTTGTGGGACCTTGTTAGCACTGGCTTTCTCAGGTGGTTCTAACAAGTACCCACAACATATGTCTTGGAGCAGAATTAAAACAACGCATACCCCACGTAAACTCCAGTTCATTTCAAACCCATATGGTTTTAAATGAACTCTGAGCAAGTTAGTGTATATTGTTTTCATAGTTTAAAAGCTTGCAGTCAGAGAACAACACATAATGATGATACCTTAAGGCACTAAATAAAAGGACTACCTTAAGGTTTGGTACTTTAGCAGTTGTTTGGGTAGCGGGAACTTCTGCACATTCTGTCCAGTCTTCCCCTGCCTTCTTCTTCTCAACAACATATCCCGTCAACTTACTTCCACCGTCGTTGGACGGCTTCTTCCAGGATAGTGTTGCCGAATCTTTGGTGATGTCATCAATAACAGGCTGGGATGGTGGGCCAGCCTCGACTAGAAAAGGAAGAAAATGAAGTTTGAAATACATGTTCAGACTAAATACACATCAAACCTCTTCATAACACTATTTGTTATAACAGAGGTTTGGATACAAAACTGTTTCAGTTATGGATCCCAAACATTGTGTAGATTATATAAATGGTCATTTTTTCTGTAAAATCTACACCTTTTTGTTTGGATTTAACGTGACTGCTTAACTAATATGGTTTCAGCTTTGAACAACAACAGTAGTGTTGTAAAGGGCAGGGTGTATTTTCATTACTTTAAACAGCCGTAAGGTTCTGACTACTAAGCAATAGCTACAAACTGGGTCCAATTATTAGAAACTTAACATATATTCTCAAAACCTTGTTAATGTAATATTGCAAATATACCACAGTATTTGCTATTGTTCTTGTTAGAACAGTTAACATTTTGATCACTTACGAGTTTGCAAAGCTAACAAGACTTTGAACAACTGGCCCTTGTTATGTATTGATTTTTGGGTCAATTGTTTATCAATCGACCCAAGTTATTTAGCATAGAGCTTCTGATGTTATTAGAGCATGTAGCGAGCTATGAGCTATGCTCGCTGACAGGCGGTCTGGGTGTATTGGTTGACCTTTTTAACTACTTTATGGACTCTGATTGAAGCTCATGGTCCACAACTATCACTGATTTGTAGGAAATCCAGGTAACAATTATTTATAGAGAAATGTCACACTATTCTTATCCCTGTGAGGTCTGTGTGGTACGTAATAGGGATATCTATAGAATCTGGGCTGGAATCATGTGTTTGGTTTGGCAAACTGTGTTTACCCAGAGCAGATGCCACAGAATACGGTGTCTGATCTGGATCTACAATGTTTGCATACAGTCTCACAGAATGCAGTGTCTGATCAGGATCTACAATGTTTGCTTACAGTCTAAGTCGCTGTTTGTTTTTCCAGCTTACACTCCGAGACAATCCACTAATGCTGTCAGTGCTTTGATTTTCATTGAAACTGAAAAGTTTATGCACAGACTACTGTCTCAGTATCAAAAACAAAGCTAGTACCAGTTTATTTGTTCTTTCTCTGAAAATTGGGAGAGAGAAAAAGAAAAGAAAATTCCACTCACAGACAGGGTCCCGGACAGTATGAGGGGCAGTAGGTTTGCTGGGTTTGCCCTGCCCCCCATCATTGACAGCTGAAACACGAAACTCGAGGACCTGACCCTCTCTTAGGTTCATCACCGTAAAGTTGGTGTCCTTCACGGGGAAGTTGTTAACAGGAGTCCAGTCACCTCGCTTATCCTTCTTTTCAATAACGTAACCTGAGGAACAAAATAACATATATTCATGTACATATGTTTATCTTTACAGTAAAATTCCTATATTAAGACCACAATTGGGACTGTTCAAAAGTGGTCTTTAAGACCACTTTTGGACAGCCCCAAAGGAGGTCTCTCATTAGGAGACACTGGGTGTAGAAAACACAAAGAAAGAATAACAAAAACCTTCTTAACAAGCTTTTAGAAGCAGATTTCACCTTAATTTTAGGCGGTCTTAACATTGGAATTTCAATGAAATGTCATTGTTATTCAAGACAATAACACATCCTTGTGATATAGTGCATTCTTTACTACCTCCAATATGGTCATTTTCTGATGAAAATTTGTGGTATTTTTCTTATTTATACTCGAACAATATGTTTTGGGTGCTTGTTAGAGCCGCCTCATTGAGGTGGTTCTAATGAGTACCCAAAACCTAGCTGGTCAGTTTACCTATCCACACTTTCCTGGGCAGGCTTATACGTAAAAAGTCTATTCCCTTGTAAACCCCAGTTTTCTCTTTATAAAGTTGGGTTTAGTGGAAAATGCCATGTTATAAAAATGATACGATCACACATGCAATAGCACATGGTTACTAGCAGCAAACGTCATGATGCCATCCGTTACAACATTATGTTTTCTACTGTGATTCTTTTTAACTTCTTTGGTAATAAAATCCAATTGAAAAAAAAAAAAAATGATCAACAGAATCTTAGACTCCTGGGTCCATTTGTTCAAAACTAACGTTGTAATTAGTTAACATATTGTTAAAACTTTGATCATGCATTAGGGCAAATTTGCTAATATTTTAGCTGAAAAAATATTTACATTTGCAAAAGCTGCTCATGTTTTTTCAGCAAAAATACCGCTATATTAGATATTGTACTTGCTAAAGTTGTTGCCATTTTGACCACTAATGAGCTTGTTAAGCTAACGATCCTTTGAACAACTGGGTCCTGGTCGTCTCATATGACCACTTGTGTAAGATACCCTATTTAATATGATACCTTAAATTATTCTGTTTAACCATGTAGATTGGAACAGATACTTATTCAAACAATGAACCTACTTTATTTTTTTATATTGGAGTTTAATGGCCCAGTCAACACTATTTTATATCATTATAACACTATTTTATATCATTTTTGAGCTGGTCAGTTTACCTATCCACACTTTCCTGGGCAGGCTTATACGTAAGCGGTTAACCAGTCAGTGCACATTCTTTTGCCAGAAACTGACAACTGCCCTTCTTGAATCTGCGGAAGGGAGAGAATGACCTTAGAAAAGATTTCATGATGAATCTCCACAAAAGAATGTTGCCGACCCCGACAGATATCAAACCCGCGTCCTGATCACCAGTCAGAACAATGTACGTACCTTTGATAGGATTACCACCATCACTAGTTGGGGGTTTCCACTTCAGGTCACATGATCTCTTGTCATATTTCTCTATCTCAAGGTGACCAGGGGCATCAGGTGTGTCTGAAAAAGAGAAAACAAGGTCATAGCCACAAGACTGTCTTTGACAAATTCAAAACTAGATACATGTAGTAAGATAATTTACTGAATGGATATCACTTAGAAAGGGCAGGGGTATAATATTATTCATTTGTCAATACTGCAGCCTGGGTTTTATTCCCCGAGTTGTGGGAAGGTAGTGGTTACTTAGGCTGGTGGTTTTTCTTGAGAAATCCAGTTTCTTCTACCATGTAAGGCCATAATAAGCCAACAGTCACTTATTGTATGATTCACCTGGCCTTCTTGAATCAGCAGAGGAGAGATAATGACCTCAGAAAATTGTTCATGATAAGTGTCTAAGAAAGAATGTTACCAACCCAGTGAGAATTGAGCCTATGATATCAAATACCATGAGGTGCAATCAATTAATTAAAGATTAATTACTTTTTTTCTTTTCCTTTATTTTTTTCTTCCACTGTATATTTTACTGCTCTGCATGCCGGGTATTTTTTACCAGCAGACAACATTTTAAAATATTCCTCTTATTTTTCTGAGAAAACAGGATTCGACATCTTATGCAAATTGTGTCCATAGGAGACAATTTGCCTGAGATATCAAATCCTGTTTTCTGTGACAAAAACAAACAAAATACCAGCAGTTTATCATCTACTGAATTAGATTAGAGAGTGGTAAAGGTTAAGTTTTATTTATTTTAGCAAAACAATAAATGAAAAACAAACAATGAACCACATACCTCAAGATAAAGAAGAGCACTGAGGCTAATCAAGAGATAATTTTCTTTTCTACCTTCTTAGATAAATATGTTGTGGGTACTTGTTGGAATCGCCTCTTTGAGGCGATTCCAGCAATTACCCACAACACATAGTTCAAGTTCATAGGTGATCCCAAATTTATCTATCCTCATTATGCTTCTATATATGCAGCTTTGACCTACCAAATGGATTCTTGGCAAGGATGGGCCTATCTGTCTCAAGGGGCTCTCCAACCCCATAGATATTCTCTGCCTTCACTCTGAACTTGTATTTCACGCCCTCCTTCAAGTTCGGGACCTTGTGGGATTCCCCGTTGACAATACCAGGGACCTTGTCCCAGTAGGTGGAGCCTTCCTCACACTTCTCAACAATGTAACCTGAAATGTTCAAGAACAAAATTTAACTAGAGCTGCCGCCTAACGGGCGCCAATTATACCCCCGCATGCGTTGTCAGATAGTAACTCCAAGTAAGAGTCACGTGTGTGAATATTAAAGAAATCGGTCAAAGAATGAGGAAGTTATGTGCAATGTTAAAGTTTTTTTGTACCGACAAATTTTTACAAGTATTTGACCTTGAGGAAGGTCAACGTAAAGGTCAAGGTCAGGTTTGTGTATATCAATCTTAAGTACTAGTGGCAAGGTGTGTGGTGTGTGAATATTAAAGAATTCGGTCAAAGAATAAGGAAGTTATGAGCAATATTAAAGTTTTTTGTAATGGACCGACGACAACAGACGACGACGACAAGCTGACTCCTATATACCCCCTTCAAACTTCGTTTGTGGGGGTATATTGAGCCCTATCACGAGCAAAAAATCTTCGGGTTTGCAACCAGATAAGGCAAAAACCATCCCGCCCACCTTCACAGACTAGCAAGTGTCTTGAACTTTGAGATGCATAAACAATTAGAAATGTGTCAAAGAGACACAGATTTCTTGCACACCAGACAAGACAATCCGTGATTTTACCCTGGGAAAGAAATTTATGTTCTGACCCTGGTGTTCCGACCCAGGTAACTAACAAAAATGTGCTTCAATTCTATTCAACTGCCGGAACTACTTCCGCACTACTTTTATTCTGTAAACAATATACATGTGCGAGCTGTCAAAACTAACCGGAGTTGTTGTGCAAGAAAAAGAATCCAATATGGGGTTCTGTTATAGATGGGCGTTTCCAACCCTCAGGATGACCTTGCTGAGCGGAACCTCGGCATAGCCTCGGTTCCGCTCAGCACGGTCATCCCTCGGATTGGAAACGCTCATCTACAACAGAACCCCATATCAGATTCTTATAGTCCCTGCCTGGTAGCTGTGACACTGGTGAAAAACTTCTCCTTATCCTGCTGTCCACAACAACCACTACCTTTGCAAACAGTGTAGATCCAGATCAGATGGCTTCTAAATCAAAATCTACACTGTTTAATATTAAGTTTGTGAATTTGTAGGAATAAATTACATCAAGCAATCTGACTGGTTCAAAGTTAGAAATGGGTGTGGTTAAATTAAATATGCAGCCGCATAAGGGTTAAACACAAATTGCTTATGCCATGGGCGGACAGACAGGGGAGACACTATATTCCCTATCCACCATTCTTCTAATGGTGGGGGCATTCTTTGAATGGTGGGGTTGTTAAACGTGGGACACTGTCAAACAACGAATACGCAGATCAGATGCCACAGAACAATATTTCTAATCAGGATCTTCACTGTCTGTTTTAAGTATAGAAACTGGTGTACAACTAACAATGAATAAAATAAATCTGACACACCTTCCTACACTGCAACCTGTCAAAAGCCTTTAGGAGGTAGATTTTCTTGCACATTTGCAGGCTAACCCTTTCAACACTATATATAGAGAATACCAGGTTTGTGTCTTTGATATCAAGTTTATCAGGCAAGGCTTTGAGAACGCTTGTAGAATCGCGAGGCTTGCCGAGCGATTCTACATGCGTTCTCGAAGCTGAGCCTGATAAATTTGATATCAAATGACACAAATCTGGTATTCTATTTATCAGTTTATCCCCTTGTAAACTTTTTAAATAGGCAATTTACGATCACTTACCGGTTGTCCTGTGTGTGTCCCAACATTCCCGCGCGGAATACAATCGATCAGTATATTGACTATCATCTGACCGTTATTTTCTTTTGGTAATTTTTTACATATTTTTTTCGATTTTGTAGTAATAATAACATTTTGGCCACTTTTCCGGTTGTCCGTTGCAATGTCACGTTGACGTGATAAAGCTCACTTGTCCTGAGATAGCATATCTTTATCAGGTCAATGCGTTACAATGCAATATATACAAGGGGTAACTGATAAAATGGTATATGTACCTAAGCAAGCAGTGTAGATCCAGATCAGATGGTTCAAAAGGGCTGTCTCATCAGGATCAACACTTTTTGTCACCCTATTATTGATTCTAAATCCCCATTTACAAAAATGGATGTATCAAAATTCAAAGCTTGAAGGAGGGTCCAGTTGGGAAACTCAGGGGTGAAAGGATTACAGCTTTATGTTCTTGGAATCTCCCATGTCACTGTCTATGCATCATCTGTAGTATTCTATATTTATGTCTTGTGCAGCAAAATTGTCAACTAACCTGATACTGGAGCATTGCCATCATCAACTGGTGGTTTCCATGACAACTTGCAGGAGTCAGCAAATATCTCATCAACTACCAAGGGACCTTCTGGAGCACCTGGCTTGTCTGTAACGAGGTAGAAAATAGAGATAGGAGAATCTATACCTAGTTCCAGAAAAGGAGGAGTATGCAGGATAATTTTGGGATAATTGATGATATTTTTCTAATATAACGTATGTTGTAGGTACTTGTTAGAATCGCTTCAATGAAGCGATTCTAACAAGTACATACAACATATGTTTCTACAAAGAATTAAAAACAAGAGGGCCATGATGGCCCTGGATCGCTCACCTGATCCATAGAGTAACAAGTGGGCCCCGGGGAGGGCCATTATTGACCCCAGGGCTATAATGTGCATAATGTTGAGGGAGGTCTAAAAAGGTGAAGCTTCATACCAAATATCAACAAAGGCTATAATTTGAGTAATCATGACAAAGGTCCACTAGATGGAGCTACACCCCAAATATCAAAGACCTGGGTCTTGCGGTTTCAGAGAAGAGGATTTTTTTAAAGATATTCCCTACATAAGCCTATGTAAATCCAAATGGCCCCAGAGCGGGGGCATTTTTGGCCTCTGGGCTATAATTTAAATAATCTTGATAGAGGTCAACTAGATGAAGCTTCACACCAAATATCAAAGACCTGGGCCATGCTGTTTCAGAGAAAAAGATTTTTAAAGATTATCTCTATATAATTCTATGTAAAAACCAAAGGGCCCCGGGGCGGGGGATTTGTAGCCCGGGGGCTATAATGTGAACAATCTTGGTAGAGGTCCACTAGATGAAGCTCCATACCAAATATCAAAAACATGGGCCTTGCAGTTTCGGAGAAGAAGATTTTTAAAGATTTCCCTATATAAGTCTATGTAAAACCAAAGGGTCTCGGGGCGGAGGCATTTTTGACCCCAGGTCTATAATTTGAACAATCTTGATAGAGGTCAACTAGATGAAATTTCACACCAAATATCAAAGACCTAGGCCTTGTGGTTTCACAGAAGAAGATTTTTAAAGATTATCCCTGTATAAGTCTAAGTAAAACCAAAGGGCCCCGAGACAGGGGCATTTTTGGCCCCAGGGCTATAATTTGAACAATCTTGGTAGAGGTTTACAAGATGAAGCTTCATACCAAATATCAAAGAACTGAGCCTTGAGGTTTCAGAGAAGAAGATTTTTAAAGATTTTCCCTATATAAGCCGATGTAAAACCAAAGGGCCCTGGGGCGGGGGCATTTTTGGCCTGAGAACTATAATTTGAACAATCTTGGTAGCGGTCCATCAGATGAAGCTTCATACCAAATAGCAAAGACCTGGGCTTTGCGGTTTCAGGGAAGAAATTTTTTTAAAGATTTTCCCTATATAAGCCCATGTAAAGCCAAAGGGCCCCGGGGCGGGGTCATTTTTGGCCCAGCACTACAATTTGAACAATCTTGGTAGGGGTCCACAAGACGAAGCTTCATACCAAATATCAAAGACCTGGGCCTTGCGGTTTCAGAGAAGAAGATATTTAAAGATTTTCCCTATATAAGCCCATGTAAAACCAAAGGGCCTGGGGCGGGGGCATTTTTGGCCCCAGCACTACAATTTGAACATTCTTGGTAGGGGTCTACTAGATGAAGCTTCATTCTAAATATCAAAGTCCTGGGCCTTGCGGTTTCCGAGAAGAAGATTTTACAGATTTTCCCTATATAAGCCCATGTAAAACCAAAAGGCCCCGGGGCTGGGGCATTTTTGGCCCCAGCACTTTAATTTGAACAATCTTGGTAGTGGTCCACTAGATGAAGCTTCATACCAAATATCAAAGACCTGGGCCTTGAGGTTTCAGAGAAGAAGATTTTTTAAGTTTTCGGTGAAAAAATCTATTTTTGTCTCCTGTGACCTATATGTGCACTGGACCGGAACCATTTGAACAACTTTGAAAGGGGACCACATAAGGATCATTCCTGTGAAGTTTGGTCAAAATCCGATCAGTGGTTTAGGAGGAGATGTTGTTTGAAGAAATTGTTTACGCACAGATGACAGACAAAAAGTGATCCGAATATTAATCACAAGAGGGCCAAGATGGCCCTGGATCGCTCACCTGATCCATAGAGTAACAAGTGGGCCCCAGGGAGAGCTATTATTGACCCAAGGGCTATAATGTGCATAATGTTGCGGGACGTCTAAAAAGGTGAAGCTTCATACCAAATATCAACAAAGGCTATAATTTGAATAATCTTGGCAAAGGTCCACAAGATGAAGCTACACACCAAATATCAAAGACCTGGGCCTTGCGGTTTCAGAGAGGAAGATTTGTTTAAAGATATTCCCTACATAAGCCTATGTAAACCAAATGTCCCCGGGGTCATGATAGAGGTCCACTAGATGCAGCTTCACAACAAATATCAAAGACCTGGGCCATGCAGTTTCAGAGAAGAAGATTTTCAAAGACTATCTCTATAAGTCTATGTAAAACCAAAGGGCCCCCGGGGCGGGGGCATTTGTGGCCTGAGGGCTATAATTTGAACATTCTTGGTAGAGGTCCACTTGATGAAGCTTCATACCAAATATCACAGACTTAGACCTTGTGGTTTCAGAGGATAAGATTTTTCAAGATTTTCCCTCTATAAGTCTATGTAAAACCAAAGGGCCCTGGACAAGGGCATTTTTGGCCCAAGGGCTATAATTTGAACAATCTAGGTAGAGGTCCACAAGATGAAGCTTCAAACCAAATATCAAAGACCTGGGCCTTGCAGTTTCAGAGAAGAAGATTTTTATAGATATTCCCTATATAAGTCTATGTAAAACCTGAGGGCCCCCGAGCAGGGGCTTTTTTGGCTCCAGGGCTATAATTTGAACAATCTTGGTAGAGGTCCACAAGATGAAGCTTCATACCAAATATCAGAGACCTTGGCCTTGTGGTTTTAGAGAAGAAGATTTTTAAAGATTTTCCCTATATAAGCCTATGTAAAACCAAAGGGACCCAGGGCGGGGGCATTTTTGGCTCCCGCACTATAATTTGAACAATCTTGGTAGGGGTCCACTAGATGAAGCTTCATACCAAATATCAGAGACCTTGGCCTTGTGGTTATAGAGAAGAAGATTTTTAAAGACTTTCCCTATATAAGGCCCTTTAAAACCAAAGGGCCCAGGGGCGGGGGCATTCTTGGCCCTAGCACTATAATTTGAACAATCTTGGTAGGGGTCCACTAGATAAAGCTTCATACCAAATAGCAAAGACCTGGGCCCTGCAGTTTCAGAGAAGAAGATTTTTAAAGATTTTCCCTATATAAGCCCATGTAAAACCAAAGGGCCCCGGGGCAGGGGCATTTTTGGTCCCAGGTCTATAATTTGAACAATCTTGCTAGGGGTCCACTAGTTGAAGATTTATACCAAATATCAAAGACCTGGGCCTTGCGGTTTCAGGGAAGAAGATTTTGAAAGATTTTCTCTAAATAAGCCCAAGTAAAACAAAAGGGCCCCGGGGCGGGGGCATTTTTGGCCCCAGTACTATAATTTGAACAATCTTGGTAGGGGTCCACCGGATGAAGCTTCATACCAAATATCAAAGACCTGGGCCTTGTGTTTTCAGAGAAGAAGAATTTTTAAGTTTTCAGTGAAAAAATCTATTTTTGGCTCCTGTGACCCAGATATGCAACAGACCGGAACCATTTGAACAACTTTGGAAGGGGACCACCTAAGGATCATTGCTGTGAAGTTTGGTCAAAATCTGATCAGTGGTTTAAGAGGAGATGTCGTTTGAAGAAATTGTTTACGCACAGATGACAGACAAAAAGTGATCCTAATATAACACACAAGAGGGCCATGATGGCCCTGGATCGCTCACCTGATCCATAGTGTAACAAGTCGGCCCCAGAGAGGGTCATTATTGGCCCCAGGGCTTTAATGTGCATAATGTTGAGGGAGGGCTTAAAGGTGAAGCTTCATACCAAACATCAACAAAGACTATAATTTGAACAATCTTGGCAAAGGTCCACTAGATGAAGCTACACATCAAATATCAAAGACCTGGGCCTAGCGGTTTCAGAGAAGAAGATTTTTAAAGATTTTGCCTATATAAGCCTATGTAAAACCAAAGGGCCCCGGGACGGGGGCATTTTTTGCCCCAGCACTATAATTTGAACAATCTTTGTAGGGGTCCACTAGATGAAGCTTCATACCAAATATCAAAGTCCTGGGCCTTGTGGTTTCAGAGAAGATTTTCCCTATATAAGCCTATGTAAAACCAAAGGGCCCCGGGGCGGGGGCATTTTTGGCCCCAGCACTATAATCTGAACAATCTTGGTAGGGGTCCACTAGATGAAGCTTCATACCAAATATCAAAGACCTTGTCCTTGTGGTTTCAGAGAAGAAGATTTTTAAAGATTTTCCCTATATAAGCCAATGTAAAACCAAAGGGCCCCGTGGCGGGGGCATTTTTTGTCCCAGCACTATAATTTGAACAATCTTGGTAGGGGTCCACTAGATGAAGCTTCATACCAAATATCAAAGTCCTGGGCCTTGTGGTTTCAGAGAAGAAGATTTTTAAAGATTTTCCCTATATAAGCCTATGTAAAACCAAAGGGCCCCGGGGCGGGGGCATTTTTGACCCCAGCACTTTAATTTGAACAATCTTGGTAGGGGTCCACTAGATGAAGCTTCATACCAAATATCAAAGAGCTGGGCCTTGTGGTTTCAGAGAAGAAGATTTTTAAAGATTTTCCCTATATAAGCCAATGTAAAACCAAAGGGCCCCGTGGCGGGGGCATTTTTTGTCCCAGCACTAAAATTTGAACAATCTTGGTAGGGGTCCACTAGATGAAGCTTCATACCAAATATCAAAGCCCTGGGCCTTGTGGTTTCAGAGAAGAAGATTTTTAAAGATTTTTCCCTATATAAGCCTATGTAAAACCAAAGGGCCCCGGGCAGGGGGCATTTTTGGCCCCAGCACTATAATTTGAACAATCTTGGTAGGGGTCCACTAGATGAAGCTTCATACCAAATATCAAAGACCTGGGCCTTGTGGTTTCAGAGAAGAAGATTTTTAAAGATTTTCCCTATATAAGCCTATGTAAAACCAAAGGGCCCTAGGGCGGGGGCATTTTTGGCCCCAGCACTATAATCTGAACAATCTTGGTAGGGGTCCACTAGATGAAGCTTCATACCAAATATCAAAGACCTTGGCCTTGTGGTTTCAGAGAAGAAGATTTTTGAAGATTTTCCCTATATAAGCCAATGTAAACCGTGGCGGGGGCATTTTTTGTCCCAGCACTATTATTTGAACAATCTTGGTAGGGGTCCACTAGATGAAGCTTCATACCAAATATCAAAGTCCTGGGCCTTGTGGTTTCAGAGAAGAAGATTTTTAAAGATTTTCCCTATATAAGCCTATGTAAAACCAAAGGGCCCCGGGGCGGGGGCATTTTTGACCCCAGCACTTTAATTTGAACAATCTTGGTAGGGGTCCACTAGATGAAGCTTCATACCAAATATCAAAGACCTGGGCCTTGTGGTTTCAGAGAAGAAGATTTTTAAAGATTTTCCCTATATAAGCCAATGTAAAACCAAAGGGCCCCGTGGCGGGGGCATTTTTTGTCCCAGCACTAAAATTTGAACAATCTTGGTAGGGGTCCACTAGATGAAGCTTCATACCAAATATCAAAGCCCTGGGCCTTGTGGTTTCAGAGAAGAAGATTTTTAAAGATTTTTCCCTATATAAGCCTATGTAAAACCAAAGGGCCCCGGGCAGGGGGCATTTTTGGCCCCAGCACTATAATTTGAACAATCTTGGTAGGGGTCCACTAGATGAAGCTTCATACCAAATATCAAAGACCTGGGCCTTGTGGTTTCAGAGAAGAAGATTTTTAAAGATTTTCCCTATATAAGCCTATGTAAAACCAAAGGGCCCTAGGGCGGGGGCATTTTTGGCCCCAGCACTATAATTTGAACAATCTTGGTAGGGGTCCACTAGATGAAGCTTCATACCAAATATCAAAGAGCTGGGCCTTGTGGTTTCAGAGAAGAAGATTTTTTAAGTTTTTGGTGAAAAAAATCTATTTTTGGCTCCTGTGACCTAGATGTGCAACGGACCGGAACCATTTGAACAACTTTGAAAGGGGACCACCTAAGGATCATTCCTGTGAAGTTTGGTCAAAATCCAATCAGTGGTTTAGGAGGAGATGTCGTTTAAAGAAATTGTTTACGCACGCACGCACGCACGCACGCACGGACGCACGCACGCACGGACGCACGACGGACGACGGACAAAAAGTGATCCCAAAAGCTCACCTCGTCACTACGTGACGGTGAGCTAACAAGAGGACCATGATGGCCCTGGATCGCTCACCTGATCCATAGAGTAACCAGTGGGCCCGGGGAGGGCCATTATTGACCTCAGGGTTATAATGTGCATAATGTTGAGGGAGGTCTAAAAAGGTGAAGCTTCATACCAAATACCAACAAAGGCTATATATTATTTGAACAATCTTGGCAAAGGTCCACAAGATGAAGCTACACAACAAATATCAAAGACCTGGGCCTTGCGGTTTCAGAGAAGAAGATTTTTTTATTGATATTCCTTACATAAGCCTATGTGAAACCAAATGGCCCCGGGGCAGGGGCATTTTTGGCCTGAGGGCTATAATTTAAACAATCTTGATAGAGGTCCACTAGATAAAGCTTCACACCAAATATCAAAGACCTGGGCCTTGTTGTTTCAGAGAAGAAGATTTTCAAAGATTATCTCTATTATAAGTCTATGTAAAACCAAAGGGCCCTGGGGCGGGGGCATTTGTGGCCACAGGGCTATAATTTGACCAATCTTGGTAGAGGTCCACTAGCTGAAGCTTCATACCAAATGTCAAAGACCTAGGCCTTGTGGTTTCACAGGAGAAAATTTTTCAAGATATTCCCTATATAAGTCTATGAAAAACCAAAGGGCCCAGGGGCGGGGGCATTTTTGGCCCCAGGGCTATAATTTGAACAATCTTGATAGAGGTCCACAAGATGAAGCTTCATACCAAATATCAAAGACCTGGGCCTTGCAGTTTCAGAGAAGAAGATTTTTAAAGATTTTCCCCATATAAGCCTACATAAAACCAAAGGGCCCCGGGGTGGGGGCATTTTTGGCCCCAGCACTATAATTTGAACAGTCTTGGTAGGGTCCACTAGATGAAGCTTCATACCAAATAGCAAAGACCTGGGCCCTGCAGTTTCAGAGAGGAAGATTTTTTAAAGATTTTCCCAATATAAGCCCATGTAAAACCAAAGGGCCCTGGGGCGGGGGTATTTTTGGCCCCAGCACTATAATTTGAACAATCTTGGTAGGGGTCCACTAGATGAAGCTTCATACCAAATATCAAAGACCTGGGCCTTGCGGTTTCAGAGAAGAAGATTTTTAAAGGTATCCCCTATATAAGCCTATGTAAAACCAAAGGGCACCGGGGCGGGGGCATTTTTGGCCCCAGCACTATAATTTGAACAATCTTGGTAGGGGTCCATAAGATGAAGATTCATACCAAATATCAAAGTCCTGGGCCTTGCAGTTTCAGAGAAGAAGATTTTTAAAGATTTTCCCTATATAAGCCCATGTAAAACCAAAGGGCCCCGGGGCGGGGGCATTTTTGGCCCCAGCACTATAATTTGAACAATCTTGGTAGGGGTCCACTAGATGAAGCTTCATACCAAATATCAAAGACATGGGCCTTGCAGTTTCAGAGAAGAAGATTTTTAAAGATTTTGCCTATATAAGCCCATGTAAAACCAAAGGGCCCCGGGGCGGGGGCATCTTTGGTCCCAGCACAATAATTTGAACAATCTTGGTAGGGGTCCACCAGATGAAGTTTCATACCAAATATCAAAGACCTGGGCCTTGCAGTTTCAGAGAAGAAGATTTTTAAAGATTTTCCCTATATAAGCCCAAGTAAAACCAAAGGGCCCCGGCGCGGGGGCATTTTTGGCCCCAGCACTATAATTTGAACAATCTTGGTAGGGGTCCACTAGATGAAGCTTCATACCAAATATCAAAGACCTAGGCCTTGCAGTTTCAGAGAAGAAGATTTTTTAAGTTTTCGGTGAAAAAAAATCGATTTTTGGCTCCTGTGACCTATATGTGCAACGGACCGGAACCATTTGAACAACTTTGAAAGGGGACCACCTAAGGATCATTCCTGTGAAGTTTGGTCAAAATCCGATCAATGGTTTAGGAGGAGATGTCGTTTGAAGAAATTGTTTACGCACGCACGCACGGACGGACGCACGGACGCACGACGGACGATGGACAAAAAGTGATCCCAAAAGCTCACCTCGTCACTACGTGACGGTGAGCTAAAAAAAGCATCCCTTAATTGTCCTCGTTTCTCATCAATATCTAGAGCTGCTTTCATAACAAACAAGAATTCTGCCAAAAGCTATGTTGCACCTGCGATTGTTGTTAATGACAAAAGGACTTCAGTCTTGAACATCGACTTTCGGCCTTGGTCAATTGTTCATCAGGTCATCCACAGCACTTTGGGGCAATGAAGATGAGATAAAGAAGCTTTATTTAACGTCCCAATAAGAAACAATTAACATAAGCTCTGTTGAGCTTTTTTGCGACAAACAAAGTATCCTTTAACAAATACTTACCTGTCTTCATTTAACTTCCTAAAACCCCTGATCATGCGAGCGTCAGCCAAGGGAGCATCTAGTACCATTTTTTCATGCCTTTTCTATGGGTGGCCGGGGATCAAACCTGTGACTCCCCCCCACCCCTGAGCCCGAAGCGGAGGCTCTACCACTGGGCTATTGGGGCCGGTGTTTTGACTATACTCCTAATTGCCATAAAATAACTGTATACTATATAATTATTAATATTTCTAGTAGTTTAATTGATCAATGTATAATCGATCATCAATCAGTCGCATGAACCAATGATCAATCTTGAAATCTGAGTTAAGTCCAACAACATTTTAACTTCAATGGCTGCTCATTTACAAAGGTTGATCCAAACTTGTTCTTCAGGCTCTGGATTATTCTTTTCATAATGATAACACACCCATGCCACAGTCACATCTCCAAAATGGTTACTTTTCTGATGAAAATTGGTAACATTTTTCTTATTTATGTTGTGGGCACTCGTAAGAACCGCCTCATTGAGGCATTAGAACCAGCTCATCTAACGCCTCATTGAGGCAGTTCTAACAAGTAACCACAACCTGTCTTGAAGCAGAAATAAGAAAAATATTGTATACCCCTGTAAACCCCAGATTCCCCTATATATAAAGTGGAGTTTAGGGGGGGGGGGGGGTGTTCATTATATGGACTTGTTCATGTGATGCATAGCTCAGGGTAACAAATATCTAGGAATAATTTGGAGTGCTTTTTTCCTATTCTGTCTTAAAAAGGTACATTTTGTGGATTTATTAGAATTCTCTTTTCAGTACTCTAATTATTAGAGTCACCTTGATGAGGCGATTCTTATGAGTACACATAACATATCTTTATTTCATACGTCATAAAGCTATATCTATACCATTTTGACCTAGCTCTAATAATAACCCTCAGTGGCTTGAACCTGAAAAGGTATGTTTTGTGCTCTCATTAGAATTGCCTCAATGAGGCGATTCTAATGAGTGCGCACAACATATCTTTATTTCAAGGAGCATCAAAAAGGTATACCTATATCATTATGACCTGCCCTATCAATAACCCTCAGTGGCTCAAACTACCCCTGTCTCAAACAAATTTTCATGGTCCCAAAGGTGTGTGTGTGAATTCGGGTTTAACGTCGCTTTCAACAATTTTTCAGTCATATCACGACGGTGTCTGGTTGCGACAGGGAGCTCAATGCTCACGTTTATAGTGCTGCCTCACTGAAGTATCATGTCCCAGACACATTACATGATACCACATCCAGTCACAATATCCTGACACTGGATCGACCAGTCCTAGCTCTACCCCGTAAATCTGAGTGCCAAGCGAGGAGCAGCTAGTACCATTTTTAACGACTTTGGTATGTCGAGGCCCGGGATCGAACCCGAGACCTCCCGTTCCCCGGAGCGGACACTCTACCAACTGGTCCCAAAGGTGTTTGACCCATTGAAGTTTGACTGCAGTAACATTTCACTGATTTATATAACTATACCTAGAACAAAGACAGGGATGTCTGCAGTGTCGGAACCAAATTCATTGGCAACGGTTATCGTGTATTTCCCAGAATCCTCCCTCACGGTCTTTGGAATTTCAAATGAGGCATCTACATCAGTGCTCTTCTGAGTGGCCTGTGGAGACAAAAAATTAAACTGATAAAAAATGTTTCTTCCTGGGTATAACTTTCTGTACATGTAGCTGTGCATATAACCCAAGTACACCATAACCCTTTATAACTTCTATGCATTGTAACACCACTTTGGATATAACAGTTTTATGGTCAATTTTCTACATAATCTATACACTTTTACTTGGACATAACAGGGCAGGCCGTGCCCCTGTCCATTAGGACTTTTGAGAAACAGACTGAGCTGCATAATGCTTGCACACATAGCTGACCCAACTGAATTTGAGTACATGTACTTGTAAAGTGCTTAGAAGGTCTAAGCCTGCCCAGGAAAAGTGGTGCGAGTTGGACAGATCCTTAACCCTTATCTTGCTGTTCATGTCAACCCCTATCTTTGCAAACAGTGTAGATCCAGATCAGATGGCTTCTGAAGAAGCCATCTGATCAGGATCTACACTGTTTGGCATTCAGTTTATGAATTTGTAGCAATAAATTACATCAAGTAATTTGGTTGGCTGACAGACAAAAATGGATGTGGCTTAAATGAATATTCAGCAAGATAAGGGTCAAACCCTAGCAGTTTCTTTGGGCAGTAGGGCTTGAGATGTCTTTTCTTTTTTCTTCTTTTTTTTTCTTCTTAATGTCGGGTAAAATCCCTAAAAATCAGAAGCAATGTCTCCAAAATGACCAAATAACCTCAATAGTATTGAACCTCAACAAATAACATAATCAAGGACGGCAATGGCTGTAAGCTGAATGAACTGAGCCAAACCTTCTAAAATAGTTTGTCTCCTTTCTGAACAGGAGGGGTCTAAAAATCAAATTCATTCCTTCAAAGAGTTGCAAGCACCAATGTGTGTGTGTGTGTGTGTGCACATGTGTGTGTGTGCACATGTGTGTGCGGAGGGTAGTATCTATTCACATGAAACATATTGCCTTTATTTTTTCTCAGTCAGTAGTTCAGTTTACTTTGATGTTTGCAGACTCGTATTTTCAAGGATCTATTTATTCATTAAAAAGATAAGAAGACGAAAATGAAATTAAGTGTTCATTATAGCACAGTTTTGGCCCTTACTCTGTGTAAACACTGCCAGATCCTGTCTTATTTTGGATATGTACATGCATGTATGTACCTGCAATTTATCATAAAGATAATGTTTAAACCAAAATCAACGTCCACTAGACATCACTTTTCATTAGATGTGTTTTTTTTTTTTTTTTGCAGTTGACATCACTTTTTTTTTAAAAATACACCATAGTTTGCTAGATTGTTAGAAATTTAATGGCCCAGCCAATATTATTTAGGTCATTTTGAACCCGACAGTTTACCTAACCACACTTTTCATTGCGAAAACACGCCTACACAAATACATTGAAAACTTTACTGCCAAAAAATCCAAAATTTTAAGATGAAAAATTGTGATATTTTTCTTATTTCTGCTCAAAATATAGATTGTGGGTACTCGTTAGACCCACCTCATTGAGGTGGTTCTAACGAGTACCCACAATCTATATTTTAGAGCAGAAATAGGTAAAATAATATTTACCCCTGTAAACCCCTGTTTTACTGTATAAAAGTGGGGTTCAAGGGGGTCAAAATTATATAGTCATGTTTTCGTGATGTCCTTGGCGGGCTTACACATAAGCTGTTACAGTGCACATTCTTTGGCTAAAAAATGATAGCTGCAGTTACACTTAAGAATAATTTTAAATGGAATAAATGCATATATGCATAAGAATGAAGATAATTGCAGTGAGAACTGCCATTTTCGGAGGTAAGCTGACGGTTTTGGTTTTACAATTGCAACTTGAATTCAGCAGATCTCCTTTGCAACTTCATTCAACATTTTACCTTCCCAAATGCCAATTTTGCAGACAAAATATCCTCTGCTTAGCTGTTATAATAATTATAGATCACGTCATTGAAGTTCTATGCATTAGGAAAACATGTCCGTAAGAAATAATGGCGTCCAACATGGTGTCAGAAAATGATAAATAATGGGTAAAATGATAACATCTTTATTATTTCTGCTTTCAACATAGACTGTGGGTGCTCGTAAGAACCGCCTCAGTGAGGCGGTTCTAACGAGTACCCAAAACATCTGTCTTGGAGCAAAAATAAGAAAAAAAAGTGCATACCCCCGTAAACCCCAGTTTCTCTCTATAAAATGGGTATAGGGGGGTCTTCATTTTACGGACTTGTTCACCGAGTTTTGCTGATATGATGTATTCATGGAAAGTCAATAGTGGCTATAAACAGGGTTAAAACAATAAATGAATTACCCTATCAACTGGTTTTCCATTCTTTGTCCAAGTGACAGTTGGAGTTGGGGAACCAGAGATTCCGAGATTCAATTTCAGTGGCTCTCCGGCCCGCACCCTCACTTCCTTGGCACCAAACAGGGAAGCTAAGTCCACTTTAGGGGCTTCTGTAAACAGAATGACTCAAAATGATTTATGCTATCATATATTCGATAAAACTGTTGGATATCAAAGATTTAAATCTTGTCCTGCTAGATAAATAAATTTAGCCATACCCATAAGTGAAATTCAATTACATTACGCTAACACACCCGTGCGGCATAGTGCATTTTTTCACATCTCCAAAATGGCTACTTTTCTGATGAAAAAATACGATATTTTTGTTATTTCTACTTCAAACATAGGTTGTGGGTGCTCGTTAGAACCGCCTCATTGAGGCGGTTCTAACAAGTACCCACAACCTATGTCTTGGAGTAGAAATAAGAAAAAATAATATATACCCCCGTAAACCCCAGCTTTCCCTTTATAAACTGGGGTTTAGGGGGGTGTTCGTTTCATGGACATGCTCACGATGATCAGATTACTTGATGTTATTTATTCCTACAAATTCACACTTTGAGAAATAGACTGGGCTGCATCATGGTTCAGGCAGAGCTGAAACCGGCAAACCTTAGGTGGTAAACTGCTTAGAAGGTCTAAGCCTGTCCAAGCAAAGTTGTACGAGTCAGACCGTCCATGTATATAAACCCTATTGGTTTCAATGGATGGCAGAGCCTGAGATGTCATTTCATCTCAATGTTTGGTAAAAGCCCTGCAAAACTGGAAGCAATATCTCCAAAATGAACTGAATAGTGTAAATGGGGACTTAAACCTGAATTCAAACCAAAGCAAACCTACAAATTTACAAACTGAATGTCAAGCAGTATAGATACTGATCAGAAGCCATCAGATCTGTATCTACACTATTTGAAAAAGGTAGAGCAGGACAAGGGACAAGGTTTAATAGAGGATATTACATGAGTACTCATGTATTATTGAATTTATTAAACAAGTTGAGGAAAAGGGATAAAGTGCGAGGCTTTGCCGAGCATTTTATCCCTTTTCCTCAACAAGTTTAATAAATTCAATAATACACGAGCACGAATGCAAGATTCTATTTATCATATGACATTTAAAACGCATTTGATTCACGATTGATTACAAAAATGTCAATATTCCGCCATTAGCAAACGCGACGTCGTTAAGTACGTTGTACATGTAACACTACGGGACGTATCTAGCTAATTTGCATATTTAATCCACTAGTGGATTATCGAAAATATTACATGGCGTTATTACACTTACACTCTCAGACGCGATGTCATATGATAAAATAAAATATCACACTACCTCTAAGGCAAGTTTGATGAAAGAGTTTGTTTCTTTGTGCGACATGAAATACAATATACAATATGATCAATGTGAATGTGTGGTTACAATTATATTCAATGGGCATCACGAAAACACGCCTATATAATTTGACCCCCTTGAACCCCACTTTTATTTAATAAACTTGGGTTTACAGGGGTAAACCTTATTTTTCTTAAGAAATAAGAAAAATATCACAATTTTTTCATCATAAAATTTTCATTTTTTCGGCGATAAAGGTGGCAATTTATTTGTATAGGCGTGTTTGCGTAATGGGTTCAGAAAAAAGTTGACAAGTTTATTATGATAACTACAAATATATGGCAATGAATTTCAGTAAAAAGGCTATTTTTATCTAAAGTATGGTTGTCGCAGATAAGATTGGCAGGGCGGGGCAGTTCGGGTAGTGTCATTATAATTATGTCAAATTTGCCACACAAAGATTCAGTAGAATGCCTTTCCCATGTTTTTTGCAAGCAGATTGATCATATACACCACAGATTTGTTTGTGTTGAAGTTGAATTGACATAATCTGGTGCCTTGGTTTACAATTTTGTAAATATAAAATTCCAAAAGCTGGTGCAAATGATAGGCCTGCGCTGTTAATATAACTATACACTGTTTACTAATGACTAAAATGGGACTCTGCCAATAAAACATGCTAATAAAACTGAAATGTTGAGTAACATGATAAGAAGAATCTTATATTCATCTTCCTTACAAATGATTTTCATCAAACTTTTTTTTTTTAAATTTTGATTAACTACTCACACAAAGGCTCACAACTGATGTGTCCCTAAATTATCCAAAATACGGTGAAATTCCGCTATTAAGACCACCTAAAATTAGGACTAAATCTGCTTTTAGAAGCTTATTTAGTAGGTTGCAGTTATTCGTTCTTTGTCTGTTCTGCATACACTGTCCTCTGGTCAGAGACCACATTTGGGACTGTTCAAAAGTGGTCTTAAAGACCACTTTTGAACAGTCCCAAAGGTGGTCTTAATATAGGAATTTTACTGTATATGGATATCAGGAGCAATGAGAATAAATCTATAGAAACTGTACAGCGAGTTCAAATAAGCCATGGTTAAACAAGCTATCTGAGTTCTAGTCATTGACTTTTCACTGTAAATTTCTGTTCCAACATACCCTTGGCAGGTTTAGCAGTAATCGTTTTGGACGGCATGCTGGGTTCTGATGGCCCTGCCTCATTAATGGCTGTTACTCTGTATTCATACTCCTTGTTGGCGGTCACCTTGGTGTCCTCAAACTCTGGTTCTCTCACAGGAGTCCTGAAACAAATATACCATATTATTATCATTATTACCATATTATATGGGCCCCATCAAGAGTGAATCCGTCTTCGAACAGCCTAAACAGGTCTTCGAACAGTGTAAACAGGTCTTCAGTGTAAAGAGATTTTCTAAAAGTGTAAACAGGTCTTCAAACAGTGTAAACAGATCTGCGGTGTATACTGGTTTTCTAAAAGCGTAAACAGGTCTTCAAACATATGTACTCATATCAACAAGGTCTCAAATCAGTTTGTACACAAACTCACATTATGTATGTATTCAGACAGACAGGCCTGAGCAAACAGTGGTGACCCAGATGAGATGCCGCACAATGAGGCATCTCATCTGGGTCTACACTGTTTGCCACTTAATTAGCTCTTTTTTGAGACAACATCGGATATTCAATTGTAATTGTTCTAATTTTAGAACAAGTGTGGTGAGGAGTTGAGGTGTCTGAATAGCTAGGCTAAGTATGGCAGTCAGAATACAAAGGAACCTCGCTAGGCCAGGCTAAGTACGACAGTCAGAATACAGAGGGACCTCGCTAGGTTAGGCTAGGCTAAGTACTGCAGTCAGAATACAGAGGAACCTCACTTGGCTAGGCTAAGTACCGCAGTCAGAATACAGAGGAACCTCCCTAGGCTCGGCTAAGTACGGCAGTCAGAATACAGAGGAACCTCACTAGGCTAGGCTAAGTACGGCAGTCAGAATACAGAGGAACCTCGCTATAAAGACAATGTTTGTTCTCTAACAAATTGCTGCTATAGTGAATTTGCTGCTGCATCACGTAAACACACCTATAAAATTTCGACCCCCTTGAAACCCACTTTTATATAGTAAAACTGGGGTTTGCAGGGGTAAACCTACCGTAATTCCCTGTGTATACCACGCACTCATCTATAACACGCACCTCAATTCTGAGTCCAAGATATGTGAAAAAAAATATATTCCAGTCTAAAACACGCACATGCTTTTCCCCAGTATCACAGAATGCTTTTCTCAGACGCCATTTTGATTGAAAATGAAAGTACACGAATTTTGTAGGCTACTATCAAAATAGCCTGACTGGTTATAGGTATATTTCTTAGTAGTTATAGAATAGAATAGTGGTTAGTTTCTCTCTTGCAGCATAGGCAGTTCTCCGTTTACCCATAACGGTGGTGTGTGACAAGGTGACATTTTAAGGGTGCGGTTATTCATTTGTTATGAAAGATGACAATGCGTTTTCCCAGTTTTCTTTCACAAGGAAAGATAGAAACAGGTTTCTTTCCAAAGGTAAAATTGTGACAACATGCCTCCAAGGCAGGTGCTCCATAGCGTTATTGACAGAAATTTCTACAGGTAGATTGAGTATTTTGACACCTCTGGTTATTCACACGTTCTCTATGTTAATCCCATAATTAACACCTTCTCAGCGTGAGTCAAACATCTCACTCAATTAAAGAAGCCCATTTTGCATTTAAAGTTAATAAAACGGTGATTCATGCCTGACTTCAAGGAACCCGATTTCCTGTGCAATTTGAAACTTTGTTGACATGCATTAACTATCATAATTAAATTTCAGAGTTCCCACTCACGCAAAATCTTACGTGAATCACGCAAAGAAAATAAAAATCACGTACGATTTTTTTCCGTCGGGCGAGATTCCGCGCGTCCGAAATTGACTGGGGTGAACCGGCCGATTTTTTTTTGAGCGTCCGAAATTGACGGGGGCGAATCGGGCGATTCGCTGAAATAGATTTGGGACAAGCCGCAGACTTCAATCCGTCGCATAGCAGAGCTTCCGCGCATCCGAAATTTACTGGGGCGAACAGGCCGATTTTTTTCGAGCGTCCGAAATTGACGGGGGCGAATCGGCCGATTCGCTGAAATAGATCTTTGACAACCCGCAGACTTGAATCCGGCGCATAGAACTTCCGCGCATCCGAAATTGACTGGGGCGAATCGACACGCAATCGGTAAATGACGTCATCGGACCCCAGCAACCCCACACGTGTCTATTGTTTTATCTTAATGGGGCGTATCTCTTTCATAAAAAATTGTTTGGAAACGGTAAAAAAATTCTCGATAGCAAAACAGTAGTGGAAAACAGCGCTTTCTGTAAGCTCCGTGTCAATAACCAACACCAGCATACAGATGTGTTAACACAATTTAAAGCGTTCAACTTTTCTCGCCAAGCGTCTGCTATTTGGCGCCAAAACATAATCATTCACGAGATAGTAGAATAGTCATAGCAACTCGTCTTAGGAGCAATTAAATAATTTTCACATTGATTGCGGATTAAATTTTATGATCGGGGAATAAACGCAAATTAGAGACATAACTTGACCATATTTTCACACCTTATCGACATGCACCGCAGGGTGGCAATTATATGACAGGGATTAACAATAGTGTCATAATTGAACTGTTATAAATCATCAAACAGAGTAAATCCAAATCAGATGTCTGCGGCGTCTTTCTGAGGTGTCTGATCTGGGACTGCACTGTTTGCCGATGTCCCAAAAAGGGATGAAAGGTTGATGTCTGAGGTAGGAATATTGATTGCATTTTTAATGGTATGAATGATTCAATGAATTAATATGTCAAACGAACTTTATGAGGGTCTCAAAGTGTCACATTGTATTTGTAATGGGTTTTCGTGACCTGCCGACTTTTCGAGAAAAACAATGTCATTTTTCTATGCCATTGTATTACACGCAGGGGATTTTTTTTAACGTTTTCTGGGTGAAAAAAGTGCGTGGTATACACAGGGAATTACGGTAATTTTTCTTATTTCTGCTCTAAAATATAGAGTGTGGGTACTCGTTAGAACCGCCTCGATGAGGGGGGTCTAACGAGTGCCCACAATCTATATTTTGAGCAGAAATAAGAAAAATATCACAATTGTTCATCTTTAAATTTTCATTTTTTCGGCAACAAAGGTTACAATGTATCTGTATAAGGGTGTTTTCTATTGGTAAAGAATCAAAATAAGGAGTAGTATAATAGTTAACAAAGGACTTTCAAGAAACAAATGTTGTGGGCATTTGTTAGAATCACAGCACTGAGGTGATTCTAGCAAAAACCTACATTATTGTTAGACAGAACATATCAGCATATACACAAGTACGAACTGCAGTTCCATCAGCATAAGAAAATAAAGATATCGTAGTTCCCTTACTTGGTGACCTTGGACCAGCGATTGCTCTTTGGTTCCTTCCTCTCAACCTCGTAACCTGTGATAGGTGCACCACCGTCATTCTCTGGTGGCTCCCACTTGATTGTGATGTGGTCCCTGTCCTGGTCCTTAACCTGGGGCTGTCCTGGAGGGTAGGGCTCATCTACAAGTGAAAGTAAGACAACTTTACTCAAGTGAACATAATTCTACAAGTGTGGTGTGGTGCAGTGGTAAAGCATCAGATTTGAGATCGAGGGATAGCCGGTTTGATCCCCGCAAGCGCCATGTGTTGTTTCCTTGAGCAAGAGACTTTATCCACATTGCTTAGTACTGGTTTCTACCTATGAAAAGAGGGCCACATGGAGATTAGTACTAGTACTAAATGTGTTACCCTCTATAAATAAGGTTGATTATAATTATTATTATTATCATAATTATTATTTTTAAAGTAAAAAAGGTTGAATCAAGAGTGCATAACTCTACAAGTGAACATAGGACAGGTTGTCTCAAGTGAACATTACTACAACTGAAAGTAAAACAGGTTCATGCAAGTGAACATAACTTTACATGTAAAGTAAAAATGGTTGATTCAAGTGAACATTCACATAAAATGTGTCTAAAAATCAGAAAATAAAGTTATAAAACAATTAATTGGGACTCACCAAATGGATTCTTGGCTGTGATAGGTTCATCTGTCTCCAAGGGCTCACTGTCCCCATTAGGGCCCTCTGCAACCACTCTGAACTTGTATTTGTGGCCCTCTTGTAGTTTTGGAACTTTGCATTCTGTCCCCTTGACAGTCTTGACTGGGTCCCAGCGTCCTTTGTCCATGTCAAACTTCTCCACTCGGTAACCACTGCAATGTTACATTATGAAATCATACCCACAAGAGAAACCATTTTAATGAAAGTAAGGAAGACATTTAAGAATTTGCTCAATTCTTTCCTTTAAGAGTTGACCCTTATCATTACGAAAGCACACCCGTGTGATATAATGCATTTTTCCATATATCCAAAATGGCTACTTTTCTGATGAAAACCTGTGTATTTTTCTTAATAATAGTGCAAACATAGCTTGTGGGTGCTCGTTAGAACCGCCTCAATGAGGCGGTTCTAATGAGTACCCACAAGCTATGTTTAGGAGCAGAAATAAGAAAAATAATGTACACCCCCGTACACCCCAGTTTTCGCTATATAGTGGGGTGTAGGGGGGTGTTCATTTCACGGACTTGTTCACGTGATGTTGACACGAGAGACAAAAATACTTTTGAAGGAGTTGTCTCCCCTGAAAGTGTACCCATTCCCCTTAATGATTTCAGAGTAATAAAGATTATCTATATACAGTCGAACTTCAACGGCTCGAACACCTTTGGGACCTCAAAAATCTGTTCGAGACAGGGGTAGTTCGAGCCACTGAGGTTACTGTCAGGAGGTATAACGAGATACGTTAAGGCATCTTTTCGGTGTTCTATAATGAAAATGTATGCTGTGTGTACTCATTAGAATCGCCTCATCGAGGCGATTCTAATGAGTACACACAGCATACATTTGCAAGATAAAAGACTAAAATCTCCTTAATTATCCCCCACTATTTCTTATGTAGAGGATTTCGCTAGGGGCTCAAGAATGTGTTCGACTCATCCATGGTAAACGAGCCATCGGTGTTAGAGCCATCACAAAGTTCTACTGTAATGTGAAATGGACAGGAAAGAAATTTTTAATCTTTGATAGCAATAACTTTTTAAACTTACCCAAGGTCATCACCACCTGTATCTTTGGGTGGCTTCCATGTGAGCACAGCACCATCCTTGGTGATATCTTTTACCATCAGTGGTCCCTCGGGCCGACTGGGTGGACCTAAAATACATTAAAGAGAACGCTGATGAAACTGCCAAAGATCTTGAATTTTCAAAGACATTTAACTTAAATTAAATCAGTCAAATCCATTTCTGACTTCCAACAAGTTAGACTACAGTGATATAAAAATACGTGTAATTTAAAAATTTACAAACTGTTGTCAAACAGTGTGGATACTGATCAGATGGCTTCTCAGTATGAAGAAAACATGCTTATTCAAATACTGAAATTTTACCAAAAAAAAAATGAAAATTTGCAGATAAATAAAAAAATTGATATTTTTCATATATCTGCTCAAACCATAGATTGTGGGTACTCCTTAGAACCACCTTGGCCCACAATATATGTTTTTGAGCAGAAATAAGAAAAATAATGAAAACTCCTATAAACCCCAATTTTACTATACAAAAGTGGGGTTTAAGGGGGTCAAAATTATATAGGACAGTTTTCATGATTATTTTTCTTATCTCTGCTCCAAGACTTAGGTTGTGACATAGGTTGTGATACTCTTTAGAACAGCCTCAATGAGGTGGTTCTAATAAGCACCCACAACCTATGTTTGCAGTATAAAAAGAAAAATATCCTCAGAAAACTTGCCATTTTTGAGATGGGAATAAATGCACTATGTCACATGGATGTGTTATTGTAATGTAGTTTTTGAGGCTAATTTGTCCTTACAGTAGCACAGGTGTGAAATACATCACTGAAATGGTCTATTACATTGGCTAAAATACAGCACTTTCTAGGTAAATACAGCACTTACCAAGTACAACAATTTCGATGTTGGCACTGTCTGAACCATGTTTATTCTGGACTAAGATTGTGTATATTCCAGTATCCTTCCTCACACAGTTCTTTGCCTCTATTGTTGTTTTCTTAGGTACTGTGGTGATCTTGTGGTTTTCATCTACAGCTATGGGGGTATCTTTGCCATCCTTGTGAAAACAGCAAAAGGTACAGAAATATTAAACACTGATCTGTTCAGAAAGGAGCCCTTTCAATTAACCCTTTTTGTACCAAATGGAATCTTCCTCCTTATATATAGCATGAGCCCATTTCAAAATTTAGGGGTGTAAGGTTGTGTTTTCTTCAAAATTTGTTTGAAAATGGCTGAACTTTTTGCAAACAGTGTAGGCCCTGATCAGACGCCGCATTCTGCGGCGTCTGATCTGGGCCTGCACTGTTTGCCAAGGTACCACTTTAGGGGTTTCTGGTACTGAATGGGTTAAGGCACTAGCTCCTATGACAATGACTTTACAAAATAAACAAACAGGATTCAAATACTGTGACTTTTCAGACCATTAAATTCTTTGCATATATTGGGTAATTTTGCATGCTTTTTTGACATCTTGGGATTTTTTTTTTAATTGATTTAAAAAAAAAAAAAAAAAAAAAAAGAAATCTTTTCATCCTTATCTCGCTGAGCACAACAACCCAGTCTAGATGTCTGAAAAGTCAACATTCTGGAAATAATATGAAAAGAATTAAAATAGTAAAAGAGAAAGAAAAGGGCATGGAACCTTCTTCAAACTACATTTAGCAACTTAAGACTTAATAAAAACAAAATGAAATCTTTCGGAACAAAATTAACAAGAGAATAAATACAGTGAAATAAACATGGCAGCATTCAGAGAATAATCAAAATAAAATGTAACAAAAATACATATTATGACATCAAATTTTTCAGCAGAAAAGAAAATAAATAAAATCCATCAGATACAAAAATTATTGTGTTAAAATGTCAATTTAAAAAGCTACACAGATACTTTTATCAGAAAAGCCTAAATATATTATATTACAATGCACAATATATATATTATTATTTTTTTGCAGCCATATATATATTATATCAAGCCTTTTCATCAAGTCAACCAGTCTGTGTAATGAACACCCCTCTAAACCCAACTTTATATAGAGAAAACTACGGTTTACAAGAGTCGACATTATTTTACTGATCCAAGACATAGATGTGGGTGCTTGTTAGAACCACCTCATTGTGGTTCTAAGGAGTACCCAAAAACTATTTTTGAAGTCAAAATAAGAAAAGAATTCCCAAATTTTCATTAGAAATATTACTGGTTTGGAGAAATGTAATTGTGCACTATGTCACATGACTGCATTATCGTAATGTACTGATCGCTGCTGCAGCAATAATTAGTGTTACAACAGAGTTATTTCCCATGAATTACAACATTAAGCATTGACAACATCAACATACATGTCTATATAGGAGTACCTGTTTCAGTGTATGCACTTTGTCACATGAATGTCTAATCCAAATGAGTAACTTGTAAGGTAATGTTATGAATTCTTAACCCTTATCCTGCTGAATATTCAGTTTAGCCACACCCATTTCTGACTTTGAACCAATCAGATTACTTGATGTTATTTATTCCGACAAATTCATAAATTGAACGTCAAACAGTGTAGATCCTGATCAGATGGCTTCTTCTGAAGCCATCTGATCTGGATCTACACTGTTTGCAAAGATAGGGGTTTTCGTGAACAGCAGGATAAGAGTTAACCCTCAAGATGCCGAGAAAAACTGCATCTGAAAATGTTGGGTGTTTATGTCATCAGCTGAATCTTCTTGCAAACATTTTAAAAATATTTTTGCTTGGAGGCAAACAGTGTGGCCTCAGATCAGACTACTCCTAAAGGAGCAATCTGATCTGGGTCTACACTGTTTTCAACAATGATTTTTAAAGTTACTGGCAGACGACGATGCAGATGCCAATTGTTATGAATGGCATTTTATGGTTTAAGGTAAATGGTTACACCTGGCAGTCACCATTTTTCTTCGAGGGAGATGATTTTTTATGACTTGTTGATTGCTGTCCAGTAAACTAGTCAGTCCCTCCACAGAAGGGGTTCATATTTAGATGAAAGAACATCACGTGAACAACTCCGTGAAATGAAGACCCCTCTAAACCCCACTTTATATAGAGAAAACTGGGGTTTACGGGGGTATTCATTATTTTTCTTATTTCTGCTCCAATACATAGGTTGTGGGTACTCGTTAGAACAGCCTCAATGAGGCGGTTCTAACGAGCACACACAACCTATGCTATGAGCATTTATAAGAAAATTATCAAGGATTTTCATCAGAAAAGTAGCCATTTTGGACATGTGAAAAATGCACTGTGTCGCACGGGTGAGTTATCGTAATGACAAGAAAAACTCTATTATAGCTGGTTCAATTTGACATGAGACTGACCTTTATGCAAAGTATAAATTAGTCAGTGTTATCGCCTAATAAGTCGGTTTTCGTAAACTTCTCGTGATTTTTCAGCATCTCGTGAATAGCGACCTATTTAACGACCACTATCTATTGAATAACAGCATTGACCTTTATGGAAGACAACAAAGATAAATATATGCATTCAATTGGGTGAGAAATTATATTAACCTTTAGCATGCTGAATTAATTTTTTTATCGATACTCCATCCCACTGAATTGTTTTTATCAAATACTACCATTTTCAGCAACTTTTAACACGCAAAAACCTGTATTTTTCTTGATTTCTCCACCATTCAAAGCATATGGAAAACGAAAGTAGCCTACTGTCACTCAGCTGACTGAGTCGAAAAATCGTTTAAAACACCCTTTCAGAGCGTATTTTGGGCTCGATTAGATCAAGTTCGTCAAAAAGTAGCGATTTCCTCCAAAAAATTGCATCCTTACCCAGAAAACCCGAAGAAAATCCATCCAAAAACATCGAAACGGCAAGTTTTTTTTTCATCGATGCCCGGATGTTATTTGATACCGAAATGCCAAACCGCACCGAAAAACGAGAGTTCCTCCTTTAACTATGAGTCGCACCAAGCACATCAGTCAATTTCGGCGCACGATTGCGCCTACAGCGTGGCGCCATTACATTTTCACGGGCGCACGAATGCGCCCACAGCATGCTAAAGGTTAATAGAGGTCACCAGTCTCATGTCAAATTGTTCGAACTATAAGTATAACAGGAGAAAAGTCTGAAAAAGACAGCCCTTGTGAATGTGTATTCATTATCTTTAATATGAGCTTTTGATTGCAGTTACAGTTATAAAACAGCATTCCGGGAACTGGACTTGAAATTTCCTGATCTTTGGCTGGAAATTTATAATGCTCCAATGAACCTGGATAGTGAAGTGGAGGGGTGGGGAGAGGGTGGGGATGGTAGTACAACAGATTCGGAGCCACACAGGATTCATCAGATATACAGCAAACCCTATCAGGGCACCTCCTTTAATGTGTGAAAAAAACTTTTTTAGTACATGTCCTTGGATGTGGAAGGGACCCAGCTATGTAACAGATCTGTCACTTTTTATCACAGAAGTTGGTGTTGCATTTTACCTCATAAAATTGCTAGAAATTTAAGTGCTGTAAACTACATGTAGCCTTGGGTATTTTTTAAAAATATTTTTCTAAGTAAGTGAGGCTTGGCATGAGATGTAAATCATAATGTAATGCCTTATTTTCACTGACAGCCCCCATCCATCGGGGCTTGAAGAAATAGATGGGCTACATGATGCTTCCACGCAGAGCGGATACCGACTCGCACACGAGTACTGGTAAACCGCTTAGAGGACCTAAGCCTGCCCAGGCAAAGCGGTGCGAGTCGGTCCGTCCATGCTCATAAATCCTATTTGTTTCATTGGGCAGTAGGGCTTGAGATGTCATTTCATCTCAATGTCGGGTGAAAGTCCCACAAAATTGGAAGCAACGTCTCCAAAATGACCTTTACAGTGTTGATGGGGACGTTAAACCACAAATCAAACAAACAAAACTTATTTTCACTGAAAAATAAGAAGAAAAAAAGAAAACACTTTGAAAATGCTGGCTGCTGGTTGTGATTTGCAGTTGAAGGGTTAAAATATTGCAATTCTTGTAGGTATCCCCTATATACTTCAACCCCATTTTCTGGAAACAGCTCGCTATTTCTCCGAACTATTTCTTCTGGGTAGTATGGAGTAATGAAAGTGCTATATGGAAAGAAGACTGATTTAACCCTTCTCTTGCTGAATATTCATTTAAGCCACACCCATTTCTGTCTATCAACCAATCAAATTACTTGATGCAATTTATTGCTACAAATTCATAAACTGAATGCCAAACAGTGTAGATCCTGATCAGATGGCTTCTTCAGAAGCCATCTGATCTGGATCTACACTGTTTCCAATGATAGGGGTTGTCGTGAACAGCATGATAAGAGTTAAATCCTTGTCACCTGATCATGGACAGAGGAAAGCTTAGCTATGTAGAAAGTCAGCCCTTGAAGTGCATAACATAACTGAAGCAGACAATAATTTCAAAGAAATTTCACAGAAAACCAGCTTAGCATTTCTGTAAATTCTCTAGGCACATAATTCACAATGTCAAGGTGTATTTTCTCAATAAAAGAAGAATGAATTTTTAAAAATTTCATCTGCTTCTCTTGTGCCAGGTGCATTAAAGGTTAATTTAGCCATTTCATCAGAAAAGGGTATTTATCTCATACCCAAGCAGCAACGAGCTCAGGCGAGCCTGTGCATACCCGCTGTCTCGCCAGTCTTTGTTTCTCGCAGACATATTTAACCCTCATCCTGCTGAACAAAACAACCCCTATTTTGTGAACAGTAGAGATCTAGATTAGATGGCTTCTGAATAAACCATCTGATCAGGATCTACACTGTCAGGCAGTTTGTGAATTGAATGAATACAGTAAAATGTCATTATTAAGACCACCTAAAATTAAGACTAAATTTGCTTTTACAAGCTTATTGAGAATATTTCAGTTATTTCTTTCTTTGCGTTTTCTACACCCTGCGTCTCCTAACAAAGAGACCACATTTGGGACTGTTCAAAAGTGGTCTTCAAGACCACTTTTGAACAGTCACAAAGGTGGTCTTAATATTGGAACTTCAATGTACATTATATCAAGTAATTTGATTGGCGGACTGTCAGAAATGGGTGTGGCTAGATCAGTTTATTCAGCAGAATAAAGGTTACGAGTACTTGAGGTAGCTTCCTGGAGGATATCATGCATTTAGCCCTATTAGTTGGCTGGAGACATACATTTTGAAAACGTAAGTTAGACAACATATTAACAAGTCTGTGTAATGAACACCCCCATAAACCCCACTTTATAATGAGAAAACTGGGGTTTACAAGGTATACATTTGTTTTTTACTTGTTCCTGCCCAAAGACATAGGTTGTGGATACCCGTTAGAACCGCCTCAAAGAGGCAGTTCTAACGAGTACCTACAACCTATGTTTGGAGTAAAAATAGAAAAAATATCACAAAATAACTGTTTTAGAGATTATGTCACATGGACGTATTATCATGATGAGAATGCCAAGAGCACTTTTCTCAAGAATAATAATGCTGCAAAAATATAATGGAGCCATAACCAAGTGGTATTATATGATATATTTTCAGCTTTAGGCTATAGGCTTCAGGCTTTAGGAAAAAGAGCACATCTCATTCTTACCTTGACCAACTATGTTTTAAAACAAAGCAAATAAAATTTTAAAAGCAGCCAAAACTAAAGATAAACTAATAGTAAGCAGATAGAAAATAATGAAAAAATTTGTAATTAGTCACTTTCAATAAAGACAGATGTCCTGTCAAAATCTGAAGCTTGTGTTAAAACTGAAGTAAAAACTAAAATAAAATATTGGATCCATTGCTACTCGCATTTTTCCAATTGTACAATTCAAATTAAAATGAAGCATTTTATATATATTAGCCAACTTAAAACATAAACAACAGAACATACTACAAGCAAACATGTATACAGATTATACTATAGTTTATCAACGACCTTGGAGAGTTCAACGTTCAAGCGTGACAAGACTATTCCATGTTTTAGGGGAAGCAGGTTTCGGATTCCTTTTTTTCCACAGGATTATAAAATTATAAAACATGTTTTTGATAATGCCATTATGTCGAAGTCGTGGCCAAGTCGTTAATATGATGCAGTACGAATCTCAGTAAAACAATATCGCCCAATTTAAAATCCCAACTGAAGGCGACTTACCTAAAACACGGAATAGTCCAAAATTAGAAGTCCAATCACGTCTCACTGCGTTTTGAAAGACTATATTGTACCTGTATTTTTAATTTTAGACACTGTCGTAAGTTGCTACCTTTTCAGGTATTTTTGGTTTTGGCTTTTGTTTGTTTGAATAGGGGTTTAAAGTCCCTGTCAACACTATTTAGGCCATTTTGGAGACGTTGCTTCCAATTTTGTGGGACTTTTACCCGACATTGAGATGAAATGACATCTCAAGCCCCGCTGCCCAATGAAACCAGAAGGCTTATATGCATTGCACGATCTAACTCACACTGCTTTACCTGGGCAGGTTTAGTCCTTCTAAGCGGTTTACCAGTACTCATGTGTGGTCAGATTCAGCTCTGCGTGGATGCACCATGCAGCCCAATCTATTTCTCCAAGCCCCGATGGGCGGTTTTGGTTTTTATGTCCTTTTCAAGATTATTTCACTTATTTTGAGCTGATTGTTAATCAGAGGTGGACCAAAACCAGAGTACCTGGAGAAAAACCACATTATCTTGTGTTGCAGAACTTGGTGTCTCATATGTGACCTGAGCGAAGAGGAGAGGCCTAATGAGTAAGATACAGGGCTCTTAGGCACTAGGCCACTGAGGCCAGATGAATTTTCCATATTCACTGTCAAAATTTGTCCAAGCCCATGTGTTTTACTGTATTTGCTTGTACTGCTAAAAATAGAACCTAACCAGATCAAGCACAAAGGGAAATTCTGGAGCAGAAGACAATCTATTTATTTTATTATTTTCATAGAAACTAAGTCTTGGCATTTCATGTGAATTGTCTGCCAAGCAGAGAATTCACATGAAATGTCAAGCCTTATTTGTTCTGAAAAAAGAAGACAATACTTTGCAAATGCTGTCTGCTAGTGTAATAAGTGCTCATACGGTTAAATCCAGATTGCAAAACGAAAAGAAAAAGAACATTTTGTTGTATGCTAAAGATGCCTACACTATGCTAAAGGTTAGCAAGATCCTACACTAACTAGAGCTGTCAGAGGATCTGACTATAGCCCCGCTTCAGCGCTGTCAGAGAAGAAAGTTATTTAAGCTGCAGAGAAAACAGTTATGAACAAGAAATAACTGTTGAAAATTTTACATTATCTGGAAAAACTCTAAGAGTTGTGAGCCCTTGTCCCTCATTTCAATGAGCATGATACATTACCAGAATGTCCATGTTTATACTAAATTTCATCTTCCATTTTTCAATGTTCAAAGGGTAATAACTCCTAAAGTAGGCAAATCAGAGTCAGGGTTCCTGCGCTCTGCACATTGTCTCATGGTGCTTTACACTTGTGTGAAGTGTCATGAAAATATCTCAAATGGTTTGTGAGTTATGGAGCCGACACAGTCAAAATTGCCTTTTTAAATGTTCAAAGGGCAATAACTCCTAAAGTAGGCAAACCAGAGTTATGGTTCCTGCACTCTGCACATCATCTCAAGGTGCTTTTCATTTATTTGAAGTTTCATGAAAATATCAGAAACGGTTATGGAGCGGACATAGTTAAAATTGCCATTTTTTAATATTCAAAAGCCTATAACTGAAAAAGTAGACAATCCAGAGTTTGGGTTCCTGCGCTCTGCACACGTAATATGGTGCTTTACATTTGTGTGAAGTTTCATAAAATTATCTCAAACGGTTTTTGAGTTATCGAGCAAAGACGGCTAAAATTGATATTTTTCAATATTCAAAGGGAAATAACTCAAAAATTAGGCAATCCAGAGTTATGGTTCCTGCACTCTGCACACCATCTCATGGTGTTTAATGTTTGTGTGAAGTTTCATGAAAATATGTGAATGGGTTTTAAAGTTATGGAGCGGACACGAAAATTGTTAACAGACACAGACAGACACACAGAAAATACGAAAACCAGAGTTATGGTTCTTGCGCTCTGCACATTGTCTCATAGTGCTTAACATTTGTGTGAAGTTTCATGAAATTATCTCAAACGGTTTTCGAGTTATGAAGCGGACACTGTTAAAATTGCCATTTTTCAATGTTCAAAGGGCAATAACTCCAAAAATAAGCAATGCAGAGTTATGGTTCCTGCGCTCTGCACATCGTCTCATAGTGCTTAACATTTGTGTGAAGTTTCCTAAAAATATCTCAAACGGTTTTCGAGTTATGAAGCGGACACAATTAAAATTGCCAGTTTTCAATGTTCAAAGGGCAATAACTCCAAAAGTAGGCAATCCACAGTTATAATTCCTTCGCTCTGCACATTGTCTTATGGTGTTTAACATTTGTGTGAAGTTTCATGAAAATATGTTAAGCAGATACAAAGTTATGGAGCCAACACAAATTAACGGAATCACGGAATTACGGAATTACGGAAAATGTTCAAAGGGCAATAACTCCAAAAGTAGGCAATCCACAGTTATAATTCCTTCGCTCTGCACATTGTCTTATGGTGTTTAACATTTGTGTGAAGTTTCATGAAAATATGTTAAGCAGATACAAAGTTATGGAGCCAACACAAATTAACGGAATCACGGAATTACGGAATGACAGAAGGACATTGCAAATCCAATATAGCCCCACTTTTTCAAAGCGGGGCTATAAATAGCATCATGGGACAAATTAGACTGTTTCACTATACTTCAAACGCAAGCAACGCATCACTGTTACATGTTACTACTGCAGGACTTGCACAAGCGCAAGAACATAGGGAACATAAATTGTATGACACTCTGATACATCTTTATTTGCTCAGCTCATATTCATGTATGTTTGCCAATGCGCTCTTCAAGCATATTATGTCCCTTGTTCTTTTTCAGCAAAAATTCAGGTTCACATATTTTGTGTTTTACCCTGATAGATGAATAATGATCCTTAGTATTGGGACAGATAGGTCTAAGCAAACAGTGCAGACTCATGAAGGAGCAGTCTGATCTACACTGTTTGCCATGACATTTGCACCTTTTGGACTCCTTGAAACAAATTTGTTAAAAGTTTTAGGAGAATTACAGCAATTCCACAAGGTGTGCAAATTTCTAGGATTTTTATCGTAGGTGAAAAATCAGTTTTAGAACATTTGTATACTTCAATTCAACAAAATGGGATCAATAATTAACATCTTTGAACAATACATCGAAACTCAAATGGATCAAACACTAAAAGGTCTTATACCAGGTCTGATTTGAACTACTAAAAATGCGGAGACCTTTAGGACTTGCTGTAACTCTCCAAATAACAATTTTGTTTCATGATCCAGCAAGAAGTCAATAAAGTGCAGAAGGAACAGCAAACAGTGTAGACCCTGATCAGACTGCTCCTTCAGGAGCAGTCAGATCTGGGTCTGCACTGTTTGCTTAGGCCTGTATGTCCCAATACTTGCTCAATGGATAATTATGGTACTTCTAAAACTGACTCCTTTTGCAACATTGATTCTACTGTTTCAAGATACTGAGCAAAGGTAATAACTGAGGTATTTATCTTAAACCACACCATACTGAATATGTCAATATGTCACACTCCTCCCCAATTTTTAACCAATTCAATATTTACCATGGATTCTGAAGCAGAATGGAAACAGTATAGATCCTGATCAGCTGGCTTCTGAGAAGCCAGCTGATCAGGATCTATACTGTTTTCAAACAGAATATATCTCAGCATGGTCAGGGTTAAAAATCAAGTAAATATTCTGGAGTAAACCTGAATTTTTTTTACGCAGCAATGTCGCAATACTATCTGCTGAACTTGACTAGGTGTTCGCTAGCATGGCTCTATACTAGGAAGCCAGATTTTACCTTGGGTATTTTACCGGTTTCGTCCTGTTAACGTGATTAGATATGATAAAATGAGATTTTATAACAGGGAGAGAGGCACAGTATTGAGCTAGAACACAGGTAACTCCCAAGCCAACTTGCATGATCACATGACATTACCAAGTCCGTGTAATGTACACCTCCATAAATTTCACTTTTTGTAAAGAAATGTTGAGTTTACGAGGGTATACATGTTTTTACTTCTCCTTCAAAACAGGAATATTTGCAGTTTCTAGAAAAAAGGGTCATAAATTTATCAATGAAAAATATCCTTTTTACTACCATAAAGATAACTTTATCTTGCACATGTGTATTGTCCTAATATTCAAGCTGGCTTGGGTCCATTTGATCGCTACTGCAACTGTACCTCTCTGTTACAGTTCAACTGAGAAATGGTGACACAAAAAGCCTATAAGAAACTTAAGAGAACTAAAGTACATGCCTGATACACAATAACAAAAAGACACTTTAGCCACATCTTGTACCAGTTGTTCAAAACTAACAATGTCCTAAGTTAACATATCGCTAAAACTTTGGTTATTTAATATGACAAATATATGTGCATTACTATTTTTGCAGAAAAAAAGGTGAACAGCTTTTGCATATGCAAAAAATCCAGTTATAGTATTTGATAATGTACTTGACAGAATAGTTAATGTTTTGGTTACTAACAAGCTTGTTAAGCTAACAATGCTTTGAACAACTGGGCTCTGAAAAAAATAATCTTTATCAAATGAAACCAAATATGACAGAAAACAACAACAAAGTTTGTAGGCACTCAATATCTTTTTTTTATCATCTTTTTTCCATAATAATATATATACCATATTTATCCAAAGAATTCTGACACTTTTAATGGGCCTTAAGTTTTAATGGGCCTTACAGTATGATGAATATTAATCATATATTTTGGTAGCAAAAACTTTTGCTCGGTGGCAAACTGTGTAGACTCTGATCAGACTGCTCCTTAAGCACAGTCTGATCTGGGTCTACACTTTTTGCTAAGGCTTGCTTTAATGACCTTTTGGTATCCAAATATTTAAGATAAATATGGCAGTACCTTTCATTAGAGATATGCAGAAGGTGCTTACTTTGAAGAAGCACCTTGTCAATCTCAGTAAGAATTAAATTCACCTCAATACAGGTGACCCTCATTACCTCAAACCTACCAAATAATTCAAACCAAATTTTATGGCAGTGGCCTTGAATAAATTAATTTTGCCACACTAAATTCTGACTATTAACCAATCAAATTACTTGATATAAAGTATTCATTCATTTCACAAACTGAATGTCAAACAGTGTAGATCCTGATCTGATGGCTTCTTCAGGAGCAATCTGATCTGGATCTATACTGTCTGATGGCTTCTTCAAAAGTCACCTGAACACGAATTATAGTTTTCAAAGGGAAGGGTTTAGTATGCAGTATGTTTTTTGCATTTCAGCTCTTTTTACCTCAAACTACTGGAATTTTCTAATTTGAGATAATAAGGATCACTACCCATATACTTTCCATTTTGATTTTGGGCGCCTTGTTCCTGGCAGCGTGTTTGATAAATTAAAATCAACATGAAATACATGTATACAGATACACATATGAGCACCATGACAAAGCCTGTCTTTGGAGCCCCAAGGTCATAAACCATTTTTTTCATTCTCAACTTAGCTGAGCATGAAATTTATAATGCTCATAAATATTATAATAGAAATGAAAGAGGCAATTTTCCTGCTCAGATCAGCACAGAATATTACCTGTCAAGCTCACAAAATTTTAAACTGCCAACAATTGTTGTCATTTTAAAATTTATGAGTAGGATAAATTTCATACTCAAGTGAGTTGAGCATGAAAAAAGTTTCATAACCTCGGGGCCATATTAAGATACAAACTAGCTTGCTCAGCTACACAAACTAGCAAGAATCGTGGAATTTTTTTGAAATGCAGAAACTAGAGGTACTGTAATATTCAAGCAGTAAAACTATAAGATTCTGATCAGACTACATGATTGCACAGGCTCATCTGCCCCTTTGTCATTTGCAAATGACAAAACCAGGTTTACTCATTGTGTGTCTCGGAGCTTTAAAGAGGCTGTGACCAAATTTTTCATTAAATATCCTTGATTGCACTATATAGACTACTGTAATGATCCTAAGTATTGGGACAGATGGTCCTAAGCAAATAGTGAAGACCCAGATCTGACTGCTCCTTCACCTGAAGGAGCAGTGAGACCTGGGTCTTCACCGTTTCCCATTCTGTGTGCACCTTTCGGACTCCTGTTATTGTTTTTTTGAGAATTACAACAAGTTCTCAAGGTGTCCGAACTTTTAGGATTTTTACGGTCTTGCTCCCATTTATAACCAGAAATCTATTAGCTAAATTCAAAACTGATCCAAAAACAGTACCTATATACGTCAAACCCTGCCAAATAATCTGGTAGAATAGATCTGTCAGTTTCAGGAAAATAATTCGGTTCCTTAAGGCATTTTTAGTTACCATTGGTTCAAGGACATTCAGTTATGTAAGCTTCTAGAAAATACCTGCAAAATCATTTTTTTTTTTTTTTTTTTCCAAATGAGATAAAGCTTCAAAATAAAGCCCTTGACACTTACCATTCCCTTGATTGTCCAGATACACTCTGGTGCAGGTTCACCAATATAGGAGACAGGGACAGTAAAGTTCTGTCCGACCTTGATCCTCACTGGTTTCAGCGAGTCCTTGTCCATAATTCTTGGCTTCACTGAAAAAATTACATCTCAGATTGTGTAATAAATTCAGTTACATATGCAATGACAAATGGCAATGGTGAATGTTTGGGCATAACAGCCCCAGGCAAGGAAGAGTGATATGTTTTTTTTTTTTTTTTTTTTTTCACATCTTGTACTGATTACTATTACTGTGATATTTACCGATTGTTTTAACTCTTAACCCTTGTCCTGCTGAATATTTAAATATGTCACACCCACTACTGATTATCAGCCAATCAGATTACTTGATGCAAATTATTGCAACAAATTCATAAACTGGATGGCAAACAATGAAGATCCAGATCAGATGGCTTCTTCAGAAGCAATCTGATCTGGATCTACATTGTTTCAAAGATTAGGCATATCAGGGCTCAGCAGGACAAGGGTTAAGATGATGAGAAAATCTACATCTGAAAATGTCTTCTGCTTATGTCGTCTGCAGAATATTCTTGCAAATTTTTTAGAAATATTTTGCATACAGGCAAACAGTGTGGATCCAGATCAGAGAAGCAGTCTGATCTGGGTCCACACTGCTTGCATAAATGACTTTTAAAGTAACCGGCAGACAATAAAGCAGACGACAATTGTCGTGATTGGCATTTTATGGGTTAATTGTCTAATGATTTTTTTTTCGTATGCTCGTGATATGATATAGAGGATCTTGATGATGATGATTTCTTGTTTAACGACGCGTCAACCCTCCCGGTGGGTCATAAGCGTCCTAGAGGATCTTACATGAGTGCTTATGTATTAATGAATTTATAAAACTAGTTGAAGAAAAGGGATAAAATGCGAGGCTTTGCCGAGCATTTTATCCCTTTTCCTCAACGAGTTTAATAAAGTCAATAATACACGGGCAAGAATGCAAGATTCTATTTATCATATGACATTCAAAATGCATTTTATTCAAGATTGATTACAAAAATGTCAATATTTCGCCATTAGTAAACACAACTTCATTAAGTACGTCGTACATGTAATGTTACAGGGCGTATCTAGCTAATTTGCATATTTAATCCACTAGTGGATTATCGAAAATATTACATGGCGTTATTACACTCTCAGACGGGACGTCATATGATAAATATTATTTATTTGCTTTTATATATATGTTTGTTGAAATACAAGCCCCACATGGCTTATGTTGTCAATTTGAACTATTCAACATTAAATAAAGTTTGTCTGTCTGTCTGTCATGGATATTTTTGAGATATCTGTGTTGAGGTTTTACATCCCTGTTAATGCTATTTAGGTCATTCTGGAGACACTGCTTCCAATTCTGTGGGATTTTTACCTGACATTGAGATGAAAGGACATCTCAAGCCCTACCAAACAAACTATCAGGTTTATATGCAGGGACAGTCTGGCTCCCATCACTTTTCCAAGGCAGGCTTAGACCTTCTAAGTGGTTTACCAGTATTCATGTTCAGTCACTTTAAGCTCTGCATGGAAGCATAATGCACCCAAGTCCCGATTGGCAGGGGCAATTTTTTTTTTATTTCTCCATTAAACCGTATGTTGTGGGTTCTTGTTAGAATCACCTCAATTACAACGGAAATCCCAATATGCCGGCCGCTCATTTACTTCACAAAAATTGCGAGTCCGGCCTCAGTGGCTCAGTCGGATGCGCGTCTGACTGGTGATCAGGAGGACGTGGGTTCGACTCCCGCCGGGGTCGGCAACATTCTTTCGTGGAGATTGATCATGAAATCTTTTCTACGGTCATTCTCTCCCTTCCACTGATTCAAGAAGGGCAGTTGTCAGTTTCTGGCGAAAGAATGTGCACTGTACTGGTTAACCGCTTACGTATAAGCCTGCCCAGGAAAGTGTTGATAGGTAAACTGACCGGCTCAAAAATGACCTAAATAGTGTTGACTGGGCCGTAAAACTCCAAAACAAACAAACAAACAAAACAAAAATTGCGCAATTTTTTATTTTGAGTGCAGATGCCCAAGATACGGACAAGCATGAGAACTTATAATGATCTCATCAATTAATATACACCAGGGCTCGAGAAACTGAAGAATCCAAATCGGTCCCGCCAGATTTCGCCAAAAATTACGGAAATTGTCGATCGGTTTCGGTAATTTCCGTAAACGTCCTTGGTGATTTGCTATTTCAAAATGTGTTATTAGCGTCACAAATGACATACCAGTGTTGCTCTTACACTTGTCAACGGATATGAGCACCAGTATCTCGATTATAAACAGCAATTATTGCTCACATCGTTCAGATTTCATCTACTTTCATTTTCCCAATATCCGGTTCACTCAGAACCTGAAGACCACTAAAGGGAAACAACCGATGTGGGGCAGTCAAAGACCAGTTCGATGGTCACTATATAAACCTTTAAAATATTTCTCTTATTTCATGCATTTTATTTTGCCCAAATTGCTTTGTTTACAAATGGCGACCGATTTTGCAGCCACGTGGTCGGAAAATGACGTCATACGGTTTCCGTTTACACAATACACATTAATGCAGTCAAGGACGTAACACACACACCTGTTTTATGTCATTGATTTTAATAGAGCGTATTTCTAAAAAATCGCTTTGAACGGGTTTAAAAACTAATAACATTTCTTTAATCTCGAACCAAAACATGACCGAACGAGAGTCATTGAAAATCTTACATGGCCGAACTGAGTTTTAAAGAATATAAATACATATTTAACGATTACACAAGCCTGAAACAAATCGCTTTGTCTACAAATGATGACCGATATTGAAGCCACATGATCGGCAAATCACGTCATGCGTTTTCATTTTTAATTCATTCAAGGGCAAAATACACACATGGTTTATGTTATTGGTTTCAAAGGAGCGCATTTCTTAAATACAAATATCGTTCTGAATGGGTGAAATAAGGCATTTTCCCTCGAAGGCATAATACTCAATGTTCAGACATGACAGGTGTGTATTGAAAATTGCGGCCTGTGAAAAAAAAAAAAAAAAACAATTTTATATTCAAATACCGGTTCTACAGTAAACCATAAATTAATGACTTGTGTAAACAAACTAGCGTATGTCCTGCGTTGATTGACCTAATTTTCTCACCTTGCCAGCTTGCCGATAACGCCTGAGGCCAGTGTTCACGGTTTAATAATTTTGACACACAGGTCAAATTTTGCAGTAATAAGATCAAAGAACCCGACGTGGACGTCCATTTTTCACCTGGTTAGATAATGAACCGGTCTAACACCTTGTGCTGTAGGGTATTTTGTGTACATGCTTGGATTATCAGTGGCAAACGGTCAGCTTGATATTACAACATAATGATTTAGCGAAAATTTTCGAACCGATTTTTTTAAAATGTTATAGAATTGTGGACCGATTTTTTGCTCTTCTTCTGAAGTCAAAATCGGTTTATGGAAGGCAAATTCGGTCCAGAACCGGAAAACTGACATTTTCTCGAGCCCTGATATACACCACAACCTCATTACAACACTATTAATGGAATCCAAAGCAGAGACCTTGTTAGTTAAACAACCATGTTATATCCAAACAAAAATGTATAGATTATATAGAAAAATGACCATTTATGGTCATTTTTCTATATAATCTATACAGTTTTGGGATCCACCTTGAAACCGTGTTATATCCAAAACCGTGTTATAACAAACATGGTTTCTGCTTTGGCCCCCAATAACAGTGAAATACAATGATATACAATGCTTATTTGACCGCCCCCACCCTTAGGGGCTTGTAGAAATATATGGGCTGCATGATGCTTCCACGCAGAGCTGAATCCGGCCCGCACACTAGTACTGGTAAACCGCTTAGAGGATCTAAGCCTGTCCAGGAACCGCGGTGCGAGGCGGATCGTTCATGCTAATAAACCCTATTGGTTTCATTGGGCGACAGGGCTTGAGATGTCATTTCATCTCAATGTCGGGTAAAAGTCCCACAAAATTGGAAGCAACGTCTCCAAAATGACCTTTACAGTGATGACGGGGACGTTAAACCTTAAATCAAACAAAATGCTTATGTGTACTACTGAACCAGGCAGTAAAGATACAGTATTACTGGTAATCAGTCCTACCTTTCCTAGCCTTGGTGACGACTGGTGGAGAAACTGGACTAGGTTCGGAGGGGCCGGCCTTGTTGACAGCCTTCACCTGGAACTCATACTCCTTGCCTTCTTGGAGTCCATCAACGGTTCCCTTGGTCAAGTCTCCTGGTACCTCAGTGCCCTAGAATTAATGAGTGAGTTATGAAAGTGCATACAAACTTCTTTATAATAATGTTTACTATAACAAGGCATTGGATATCACCATTTTTCTATACAGGATATGACCATTTTTCTGTATAAAATATGACCATTTCTGAGGGTCATTATTTGTCAATTGACCAAAAGCTACCAAGCACAGTAGCTTTTCATTGTTGATATCCACATGACTGATTTGCAGGAAATCCATGTACGGTTTTTTGGAGAAAATAGCCATGCTATTTTTCTTATCTCTGTGAAGTCAGAATGTTGCATAACAGGGTTATCTAGAATCATGTGTTGCGTTCGGCAAACAGTCCAGACCTAGATCAGACTTAACAGTGCAGAATCTGATCAGGGTCTACACTTTTTGCTTACAGTACAGGAATTAAGGGTTAACCGAAACAGACTAAGCCCCCTTCAGGACCACTTTTCCAGCCAACACTCAGAGACTATTGACCCAGTCAGTGCTTTGATGTTATATACTGAAAGGATATGACCATTTTTCTAAAAAGGATATGCAAAAGCATTTGCAAAAAGCTCTTCATATTTTTTCAGCAGACATTCCATTATATTAAGAGGAATGGATACACCTTCAGGGGAAGCAACTTCTGCAAAAGTATTTTTGTCTCCCATGTCAATAGGGGTCAACTCTTAAAGGAAAGAATTTGCTCCGGAGGAGCAAATTCTTTCCTTTAAGAGTAGACCAAGTTCTTTCCTTTAAGAGTAGTTTTTCAGTGGGACAGGGCTTATAGAAAAGCGAACAGGAAGTCCTTAAAGTTGTCTCCCTTTGAAAAATGGCAGAAAAATCCCATTCCCCTCATATATTGTTCTTGCTAGAGCAGTAAATGTTTAGGCAACAAATTATTAACCCATTTTGTACCAAAAACCTCAAAATGGGTATCCTGGCAAACAGTGCAGACCCAGATCAGAAGATTCCATTTGGTACAAAAAGGGTTAAGCTTATGATGCTTGGAACAAGTGAATCCAGTTAAGCCGGTAGCAAGCACCCACTAAGTTTTTTTGAAAACATAAAGGCCATTCAATGAGTACACAATATCCAGTTTGGAGTCAAAATAAAAAAAAAAATATTTGACATCCCCATTTTACCCTGTTTAGTAGGATTTACAAGGTTTTTTTTTACATGGCACCGTTGAGGTGTTGTTATTCTTAAAATGTCAATCACAGCAACTGTCATCTGCTTTGTTGTCTGCAAGTTATTTTAAAAGTCATTGTTACTAACAGTGTGGCTCCAGATCAGACTGCTGATCTGGGTCCACACTGTTTGTCTGTATGCAAATATATGTTCTGAAAGTTTGCAAGAAGATTCAGCAGACGACAGACAACATAAACAGACAACATTTTTAGATGCAGCTTTTCTTGGTATCCTAACCCATTGTATTTGGGAAACCCCTAAAGGGGTACCTTGGCAAACAGTGCAGGCCAAGATCAGATGCCACGTTCTATCAGGGCCTGCACTATTTGCTGACAGAATTTTCCGTAAAAAATGGAATAAGAACTCAAGAATAGGCCTGCCACCCCTTATATGAGCCGGCCTCAGTGGCTCAGTCGGATGCGCGTCTGACTGGTGATCAGGAGGACGCGGGTTCGACTTCCACGGGGTCGGCAACATTCTTTCGTGGAGATTGATCATGAAATCTTTTCTACAGTCATTCTCTCCCTTCCGCTGATTCAAGAAGGGCAGTTGTCAGTTTCTGGCGAAAGAATGTGCACTGTACTGGTTAACCGCTTACGTATAAGCCTGCCCAGGAAAGTGTTGATTGGTAAACTGACTGGCTCAAAAATGACCTAAATAGTGTTGACTGGGCCGTTTAACTCCAAAACAAACAAACAAAACCCCTTATATGACAAATGGACTTGTCCAACATATAGCAATGGAACAGTCCACTAGCATACAATGGATTATGGGTGGGTTAACAGACCTCATGAGTCTGTCAATACAAAATAAGAGTTTCTCACCTTCTTCCAGTCATCCTTGCCCTTTTCTCTAACATCAATGATATATTTGTCTACTGGTGCCCCATTCTCTCTCTCAGGGGGTAACCAGCCAACCTCAACATAGTCTTTGTCGTAGTCCTCAATCTTGGGGTCTCCTGGAGGATCAGTTGGGTCTAGAAAAAGAAAAGAAGATAAAGGTACAATGTATTTTCATTATGATAACACACCCATGTGACATGGTGCATTACTTTATATCTCCAATATGGTTACTTTTCTGATGAAAATTTGTGATTTTTTCTTATTTATACTCTTTCTTTTCTTTCTTTCTTTATATACTGCAACACCCTTTCACGAGGATTACGTGCAGGTGTACATTACATACGGATGAAAGACTACACAGTAATCATGTAATTATGGTAGGGATCTTCTACCTGCGCAGGGGATGGTTCTCCCTGCACAGGGGGCCTCCAGTTAATGTGCCAATCCGAAAGAGAGTGCACTTTGTGGCATTCATCCCTGCAAATGACGCCAGTGGAGCATATTCAGATACCGCGATTTTCTTACCGCTGCCGGGAATCGAACCTGGGGCCTCTAGCATGATACAATGTAGACAAGTACACAAATCACTGAGCTACAACGCTCCACCAAACATAGGTTGTGAGTGTTCATTAGAAACACATCATTAAGTTGGTTCTAACGAGCACCCACAAACTATATCTTGGGGCAGAAATAAGCAAAAGAACTAGAGCTGTCAGTGAAACTGACTAGGGCCCCAGCAGCGCTATCAGAAATTTGTGGACGGACAGACGGACAGACAGACAGATAGACAGACAGACGGACGGACAGAGTGATTACTATAGGGCACCCACACTTTCAGTGCGGGGCCCTAATTACACCTGGTAAACCCCCGTTTTTGATTTTTGAAGTGGGGTTTAGATGGTTGTTCATTACACAGACTTGTTAACATGATGATTTCCATTCTTATATTTGAGCCCCGGCCAAGCGAATTTGTGTCTTCGAGCATTCAGTCATGACAAATTTTAACTGCGCATGCCTAGCCATTCAGAGGAGCCAGGGATATGGCTTTCTGTCTGAAGGTTCCTCTTGATTCACTGTTTGTATGAGCGAGCAGCTAAGGTTCAGGCGAGACTGCGCGGATGCGCAGGCTCGCCTGAACCTTCGCTGCTCGCATAGGAGATAAGTACCAAAATCGTTTGACGAGGCCCATTTGAAATTCACTGTAATTTTCTTGCAGCATTATCTACTATGAAAATATTCACTTATGTACTCTCAACAAAGACATATGTTCTCCGCCATATTTTTGTCAGAGAGCAGGGTGCATTCTTTTATGAGTAGTTCCAATTTAGACTGAACTGTATGCAATAAAAGCTTTCATTTCCTGACAAAACATATCTATGTTGTAATACCCGATAAATATTTCAAAATGTCAAATGAAATATTTCCATTACAATATAATTACCGTATTTTGGCGTGTATAACACGCACTCGTGCATAACACGCACCAGATTTTTAGCGCCAAAATCGCTGGAAAAAATCGAGTTCGAGTGTATAACACGCACCGGTTATGGGCCAATTGTCACGGCAGGTAGAAGTTGGTTTAGCGCAATCTACATGTGCAGACATTAAATGGTCATCTTTCTTGAAAAATTGTCGGTCCTTTTCAGGACCATTGAAATCACTCCTGTAGTGATAATTAGCCATGCAATTAGCCATGCCTCTCGCTAACCATGTCCATTGGAGTGAATCCGTCAAACTCGTCGTCACTATCATCAATGGACAGCCACATTCTTCCATACTCTTCATCTGTGTATGGCTGGGGTATCTCTCTGTATCTGGAATTCTCCTCACTGAAATCAACCTCGTCATCATCATCATCATCATCGTCACTGGGGTCAGCATCTCTGGAGCTTGTCTTGGGTGCCACAAAATGCTCCCACACTATGTCGTCTTCTGTGCCGTCCAACTTGTTGGAAATGCAGCATTTCTTGAAGGCTTTAACGATGATCTGGGGATCCAGCTCTGACCAGGCGCCAACAATCCACTGGCAGATATCCTGCAGTTCAGGCTTCCGCATTCTTCCAGTTGCTGTGTAAGAATGGCTGTCAGACCCGTACCAATCATTCCACTTTGCTTGGAGCAACACCTTCATTGGCTTGTTCACAGACACATCTAAGGGTTGTAGCATTGAGGTCATGCCGCCAGGAATTATCGCCAGCCTTGTGTTGAAGTCATCTCGAAGACTCTTCTTTACTGCTTCTGACTTGTGGCACCGGAAACTGATGAGCAAGAGCAGACTTCTTTTACTCATGCCACCTGGTCGCTTGCCCCATACAGTCTTCAACCAATCTTTAGTAAGGGTGTCGTCCATCCACCCTTTGTCCTGACAACGAATGTGAATTCCCTTAGGCCATGTGACTTTAGGTAGCGTCTTCCGCTTAAAAATGACGTACGGAGGTAGTTTCCCGCCATCTGCAGTGCACACTAACATCACGGTGAACCGGTTTTTCTCATTGCCTGTAGTGTTTAGTTGAACAGACTTAGCTCCCTTGTCATTCACTGTGGTGGCATACGGCATGTCGAAGGTCAGCGGTGTCTGGTCAGCGTTGCCGATCTGTTACAAATCGTAAGAGAAAGCCTTTCTCTGACGGATGATAAAACGCTGAAAGTCTAGGAGCTTGTCTTCGTAGTCCTCAGGCAGTTTCTGGGCGATATGCGTTCTGCGACGAATAGATAGATTATTGCGACGTAGGAAGGCATAAACCCAGCTGACGGAACCAGCGAAAGTAGATATCTTCTGCTGTCTGGCTATCTTCTTTGCCTCGGCACGGAGCTCCCGTGTTGAAACACCGACACCACGACGACTTCTCTCAGCTACAAAAGCCAGTAACTCCCTCTCTAGTGCTGGATGGTGTGCTTTTGAGCCTCTGTCGGCCATCTTGGACTTTGGTAGTTTCTCAAGGTGAACTTTCTTCTTACGCCAGTCTCTGATGTTAGCTTCATTGATGCCGAACTCCCGCTGTGCTGCTCTGTTACCATGTGCCTCCGCGAACTTGATGACAGCTAGTTTCTCTTTCGTTGTGTATGCGGTTCTTTGCTTCCCCATTCTTGATGTAAAGTGTGACAAGGTGACAATAAAGGTATATGGCTATTTCTTTCTGGTTAAAAGGTTATATCGTAAAGGTTTCTTTCGCTATATGACAGACTGTTGTCGATCAAAGAGTGCATAAAGCGTAATGATCACAATTTTTCTAGGCCATTTATATATACAACTATTGAGTAGTGTGACACGTCTCACAATTCACACCTTCTCACCTGTCATGCTCCAGATTGAGACATTCACAACTCTGTGCAAACACCCCATGGCGTTGATTAACAAGACATCTTGACAGCTAATACACATCTCAATAAGCATATGATTTATTGTTTTGGCAATTAACACTTTAAAATTGTACGGTAAATTACTGTAAATTTTTGGATTTTCATTCGGATGTAAAGAAAAAAGAAGAAAAAAAAAATAGAAAAAAAGCAGAGAGAGAAAGAAATTTAATAAATGAGCCTGGACATAGCATTTCCTTCAATTCACAATGAGGCCCGTCTACTCAAAGCTGCCGGTGCATTCGCACAGTCTGATCAGTTCCTTTTGTGCTGTAAGGATAGCTATTGGACCCAATACTCCTTCGTGCAGCAAGAGAAATCTCTACAATTTACATGCGCACCCTGCAGATCGTCTGCTCAGAGCAGCCTGCGCATTTGTGCAGTCTTATCAAACTTCGCTGTGTGCTATAAGGGCAGGAAGAGAAATCTTTATAATTTTCATGTGCGCCCAGCAATGACCATTCGCTTACAGCAGCCTGCGCATTCGTGCAGTCTTATCCGTGTTCAATGTGCGCTCTAAGGAAAGCTAAAAAATCTCGAGTCAGACAATATGGGTGCGTAGGCTGGTCTAATTCTTCTCGGAGACGCACATGTTAAATTGTTGGAAATGCCTCGGCTCCAATTAAAGTTACGCATAGTTGCTTCCCTTACTAACTGTCAATCAAATATATATATAGATTCATGTTTTTCTTTTATTCGTTAATACCCGGTTCGTAAATAAAGTAGAGAGAGAGAGAGAAAATTTGTAAATGAGCTGGGACACAGCATTTCCTACAATTCACATTGAGGACCGTCTGCTCAGAGCTGCCTGTGCATTCGTGCAGTCTGGTCAGTTCCTTGTGTACTGTAAGGATAGCTAAGGGCCCTATGTTCCGTCGTGCAGCAAGAAAAATCTCTACAATTGACATGTGCACCCTGCAAAGACCGTCTGCTCTGAGCAGCCTGCGCATTCGCGCAGTCTAATCAAAGTTTGTGCTCCTTCATGCAGCAAGTGAAATCTTTTCAATTTACATGTGCCCCCTGCACAGACCGTCTGCTCAGTGCAGCGCAGCACAATTGCGCAGTCTTTTCAAACTTCGCTGTGCTCTTGGCAAACAGTGCAGGCCCAGATGACAGACGCCGCAGAAGAGAAATCTTCATAATTTAATTGTGTGCCCACCAATTACCATTGGCTTTGAGCAGCCTGCGCATTTGCGCAGTCTTTTCAAACTTCGCCTTGCTCTTGGCAAACAGTGCAAGCCCGTATGACAGACGCCGCAGAAGAGAAATCTTCATAATTAAATTGTGCGCCCAGCAATTACCATTCGCGTAGAGCAGCCTGCGCATTTGCGCAGTCTTATCAGTGTTCAATGTGTGCTCTAAGGAAAGCTAAAAAATCTCTGGTCAGACTATATGGGTGCGTAGGCTGGTCTAATTCTTCTCGGAGACGCACGTGTTAAATTGTAGGAAATGCCCCGGCTCAAATTAAAGTTACGCATAGTTGCTTCCCTTACTTAACTGTCAATCAAATATATATATAGAATCAGGTTTTTCATTCATTCGTTATTACGTTAATAAAGTCAAATTTCTGAAACAAAAATAAGTAATTAAAGTTTCTAGGTAAGAAAATATATTCAGGGGCTTGCTTGGAATCCAAAACTATCTGTTTATAGTTGAAGTAGGTCTAACATGAATTTTTTGTAGTAAAGTCACAACTGTCATTAGATTTCGCGACCGCCAAACTTCGACAGCGCTTGGAAAAATGTTGGAAGTTTTGTGTTCTGTTACATAACACACACCCAGTTTTTATTTCATATTTCTGAGAGAAAAAAGTGCGTATTATACACGCCGAAATACGGTACTTGGATCTTATATTGTTTAGCCTTAACCCTTAAAATGACATGAAAAATTGCATCGGAAAATGTCGTCTGCTTATGTCATCTGCTGAATTTTCTTTCAAACTTAAAAATATTTTTGCATATAGGCAAACAGTGTGGACCCAGATCAGACTGCTCCTCTAGGAGCAGTCTGATCTGGGTTCATACTGTTTGAAAAATGATTTATAAAGTAACTGGAAGAAGACAAAGCAGACGATAATTGTCTTGATTGGAATTTTATCAGTTAATGTACATTTATGATGACTGTATACTGTAACACATTAGACCTTACCCCAAGGATCTTTAGCGACAATGTCACCATCAGCTTCCAGCCAATCACCTTGACCCATCTCATTGACAGCGGCAACTCGGAATGTGTAACGATTGTGCAGTTTCAAGTCGGCAACATCAATCTCAACATCGTCAGTGTCACAGACCTACAAGTTCAAAGCAAAATATTATTTATAGTACTTTCAGACTCAAGCTAAGAGCATCCGAGATATACTTTTCATAACCTAAAATATTACGGCAGAACTGTGACAATTCAAACTCTATTCAATGTATTCAACAAATCAACGTGACCTCGAAATCTCAGTGGTGCAGTGGTAAAGTATCTGCCTTGGGATCGAGAGGTACTGGGTTCAAACCCCACGAGTGGCAAGTGTTGTTTCCTTGAGCAAGAGACTTTATCCACATTGCTTAGTACTGGTTCTACCCAGGAAAAGAGGGCCACATGGAAGATTAGTACTAGTACTAAATGTGTTACCCTCTATAAATAAGGTCGATTATTATTATTAAAATAGATATTTTAATCCTCTTTACATTCCAAACAGAAATCAGACAGTACCAACATGCTTGCATTGAGGTTTTCATGCATACTGCTATGAGCCACGTCTGATCAGCACCTTTATGTTCATTATTTCTATATCTAAAATTTCGCCCGTGCGACATTGAGCATTTTTCACATCTCCAAAATGGCTATTTTTCCGATGAAAATCCTTGATATTTTTCCTATAAACGCTCAAAACATAGGTTGTGTGTGCTCGTTAGAACCGCCTCAGGGAGGCGGTTCTAACGAGTACCCACAACCTATGCCTTGGAGCAGAAATAAGAAAAATAATGAATACCCCCGTGAACCCCAGTTTTCTCTATATAAAGTGGGGTTTAGGGGGGTCTTCATTTCACGGACTTGTTCACGTGATGTCAAGAATGTTGCCAGTCTGTGTAGCTTAGGAAGCTAATTTATGTCTTACCTGGGGCCAGATGTTCAAACTAACAGCATCTTTTGTTAGCGTATCGTTAAAAATTTGATTATTTAATACAGTAAATATGATAATATTTTTGCTTAAAGAATGTGAGCAGCTTTTGCATCTCTACTCATATTTTTGCAGTAAAAATACCAGTGTACTTACTTGTAGATATTGTACTTACTTGAACAGTTAACAATTTGACAACTAACAAGCTTGTTAACATAATGATACTTTGACCAACTGGGCCCTGATTGCCAACCACAAAAATAGCCATCGGAAGAGATGGCAAATCCCCCGACCAAATGCCAATATGGCCTTCAGAAGATTGTTCACCAATAGAAAGTGCACCAGAAATAAACCAGCAATATATCACAAAAGTATTGCAGTTATGGCCATCACAAGATTATACTGTCAGGGGAGATAGCTAAAAAACCAGGGCACTCAGAAATGTGGTTCTTGCGCATGACATGCCTGCTTAAACTCATGTATTTCTGTACAAAGTACCATCAATATGTCTCAAAAGGTATTGGAGATATGGTGATCACAAGCTGGTCATACTGTTATATTGGAAGGGTAGATAACTCAAATACCACAGCACCAACAGTTGTGGTTCTTGCACATGACATCCCTTCTGTACCTTGTATACAATTGTGCCAAGTTCCTTCAATATATCTCAAGGGTGTTAGAGTTATGGCCATCACAAGGTTATATTGCCAGGGGAGATAACTAAAAAACCAGAGCACCCAGAGTTGTAATTCTTGAGCATGACACACCTGCTTAACCTCATGTACATCTGCATCAAGTACCACAAATATGTCTTGAAGGGTATTGGAGGTACAATGATCACAAGGTTGTCATACTGTTATATTGGAAGGGGAGATAACTCAAATATCATAGCACCCAGAGTTGTGGTTCTTAGGCATGAAGCGCCGTCTCAACGTTGTATACAATTGTGCAGTACCATCAATATATCTCAAAGGGTATTGGAGTTATGGCCATCACAAGGTTATATTGTCAGGGGAGATAATTAAAAAAAAACAGGGCACTCACAGTAGTGGTTCTTGCACTTGACACACCTGCTTAACCTCATGTTCAACTGTACCAAGTATCATCAACATATCTCAAAGAGTGTTGGAGATGTGGCCATCACAAGGCAGTGATTCTATATTATTAGAAGGGGAGATAACTAAAAAACCATGGCACCCAGAGTTGTGGTTCTTGTGCATGACACACTGTCTCGGCCTTGTGAACAACTGTGCCAGGTATCATAAATATATCTTAAAGGATATTGGAATTATGGCCATCACAAGGTTGTCACTCTATTTTATTGGAAGGGGAGATAACTCCAAAACGATGGCAACCAGAGCTGTGGTTCTTGTGCATGACACGCTGTCTCCGCCTTGTGAACAACTCTGCCAGGTACCATCAATATATCTCAAAGGGTATTGGAGTTATGGCCATCACAAAGTAGTCATTCTATTTTATTAAAAGGGGAGATAACTAAAAAAAGTATGGCATCCAGAGTTCTGGTTCTTGCGCATGACACGCTGTCTCAGCCTTGTGAACAATTGTGCCAAGAACCATCAATGAATCTCAAAGGGTATCAGAGTTATGGCCATCACAAGGTTGTCACTCTATTTTATTGGAAGGGGAGATATCTCCAAAACCATGGCAACCAGAGTTGTGGTTATTTTGCATGACACGCCGTCTCAGCCTTGTGAACAACTGTGCCAGGTACCATCAATATATCTCAAAGGGTATTGGAGTTATGGCCATCACAAAGTAGTCATTCTATTTTATTAAAAGGGGAGATAACTAAAGAAGTATGGCATCCAGAGTTCTGGTTCTTGCGCATGACACGCCGTCTCAGCCTTGTGAACAATTGTGCCAAGAACCATCAATGAATCTCAAGGGTATCAGAGTTATGGCCATCACAAGGTTGTCACTCTATTTTATTGGAAGGGGAGATAACTCCAAAACCATGGCAACCAGAGTTGTGGTTATTGTGCATGACACGCCGTCTCAGCCTTGTCAACAACTGTGCCAGGTACCATCAATATATCTCAAAGGGTATTGGAGTTATGGCCATCACAAAGTAGTCATTCTATTTTATTAAAAGGGGAGATAACTAAAAAAGAATGGCATCCAGAGTTCTGGTTCTTACGCATGACACGCCGTCTCGGCCTTGTGAACAATTGTGCCAAGAACCATCAATGAATCTCAAAGTGTATAGGAGTTATGGCCATCACAAGGTTGCGTCTACGGACGGACGGACGGACGGACGGACGCTAGGCTGATTGCTATATCCCCCGAACCTATTCGGTCGGGGGATAATGACAGGTTTTCTGTGACCTGGCTCATATATGAATAAATTAAGATGTTGCTGTTTAAAGGTTCTGTTTACCTGGGGCCAGTTGTTCAAAACTAATGACGATGTTAGTTAACGTATCATTAAAACTTTGATCATTAAATATGGAAAATACGCTAAAATTTTTGCTGAAAAAATGTGAGCAGCTTTTGCGAATGCAAAAGCTGCTCACATTTTTTCAGCAAAAATACCAAAATTTTAAATATTAAACTTGCTAGAACAGTTAACAATATGACCACTAATGAGCTTGTTAAGCTAACAATGCTTTGAACAACTGGCCCCTGATGGGTAACACTCAATAACATTGAATGCACCAAAGCTGCATGAAAACTGGTTGTCATAGCAGTGATCAAATATAAGCCGGCACATCACACAGGAGCGATAAATGTTGACCTATCGATAGACACACTGTTCATAGAAATGAAGGCTCTGATCGGACTGTGTAGATGCATAAGACTATCAAAATGACAGCTGACTGTACATCAGGGCCCAGTTGGTAAAAGCATCGTTAACTTAATGAACTTGTTACTGGTCAAAATGTTATATGTTCTAGTATGTGGTATTTTTGCTGGAAAAAAAGAAATCAGCAAAAATATAAGTATAGATCTATTTGCTATAATAAATAACCAAGGTTTTAACGATATGTCAACTAACGACATCTTTACTTTGGAACAACTGGTACCAGGAATAATGTTTCATGATGTACCTAAAATCATCCAAAAAACACTACATTGTATATGTATGTACTGAACAAGGTCCCTACCTTTTTCCAGTCTTGACCATTTTCTGACATTTCCACGACATATCCAGTGATAGGACAGCCTCCATCATTCTCAGGTTTGTCCCAGAGCAGAGCACAGCGGTCACAGAACACATCAACAATGTCTAGAGGACCCTTAGGCTTGCCAGGTTTATCTGAAGAATATTTAAAGATGATTGTGGGCTCATTGTTTGTCAAATGACACAAAGTTACAACACCACAACCTCGTTATAACTTTGTTCATTGAAACAACACGGGTTCAAGATGGATCCAAAAATGTATAGATTATATAGAAAAATGGAACAACAATGTTCAGAGGACCCTTAGGCTTGCCAGGTTTATCTGAAGAATATTTACAGATGATTTTTGGGATGACTGTTTGTCAAACAACACCAAGTTACTACATGACAACCTAGTAATACCATTGTTCATTGTGACACGGTTTTGGATATAACATGGTTTCAAGTTGGATCCCAAAAATGTATAGATTATACAGAAAAATGGCCATAAATGAACATTTTTCTCAATAATCTTTACATTTCCCCAAAAAGTATAGACTATATAGATAAATGGTCATTTTTCTATATAATCTATACATTTTTGTTTGGATATAACACGGTTGTTTAACTAACTTAGTTTTGGCCCCTGCCTATCGGGGCTTGAAGAAATAGATGGGCTGCATGATGCTTCCATGCAGAGCTGAAACCAACCACACACCAGTACTGATAAATCGCTTAGAGGATCTAAGCCTGCCCAGGTAAAGCGGTGCAAGTCGGACCGTCCATCTTATAAACCCTATTGGTTTCATTGGGCCAGAGGGCTTGAGATGTCATTTCATCTCAATGTCGGGTGTAAGTCCCACAAAATTGGAAGCAATGTCTCCAAAATGACCTGTACAGTGTTGACTGGGACGTTAAACCTCAAATCAAACAAACAAACAAATGAAAGCTTTGCCACTAGATTTGATTCGACTCTGTGAACAATGGTAGATTGGACATCATTGTCGAATCAGCTTGTGTCGAATTATTTACAGTAAGAGCCACAGTTCTGAGACAGATTTCAGTATGTTTGACTCTTTTATGACCTAATGGTTATGACATCACTGCTCTGACCTGCAGGGATACAGTTCTGAGACAGATCTCAGTATGTTTGACTCTTTTATGACCCAATGCACCGACTACATCTACTTGTTGTGTTGGATACCTTGTTAAAACAGACAAAACAAACTAATGGTTATGACATCAGTGCTCTGACGTAGTTGTTCCCCCTGTTTAAATAAAAAATGATAAACATACCTTTAACAATGACATTAATTGGTACTTTCTCTGTTCCTACTTCATTTGTCAAGGTCAGTTCATACAGACCAGCATCTGATCTTTCTGAATGAGGGATACAGAGTTTAGAGTTCTTGTCCTTTGTCTCAATATCTGTGTCCTGGTCTGAGAGAGGCTTTCCATCTCTGGACCATTGGGCTTCGGGTCTGGGTGTGCCAACAAAAGGAACGTCGATCTCGATCTTTTCTCCTTTCTTGACAACAATTTCTTTTGGAACTCTGCTGAAATCAACCTTTGGTGGTTTGGGCACTGGAATAGAATAAATGACAATGTAAGTCAAATTTCAATACAATCTCAGTTGGTGAAGGACAAAAACCTAGAAGGTCACCTATTTTTCAAGCGTTAATAAAGCCATGATTGTTCATGTAACTTAGGAATGAATATATAGTGTAGACCCTGATCAGAAAGCAAACAACAACAATGAAATGACAAAGGGGCTCTTAGAATTTTCCCATCACGTGAACAAGTCTGTGTAATGAACACCCCCACTAAACCTCACTTTATATAGAGAAAACTGGGGTTTACGGGGTATACATTAGTTTTCTTATTTCTGCTCCAAGACATAGGTTGTGGGTACTCATTAAAACCGCCTTTGAGGTGGTTCTAACGAGCATCCACGACCTATATTTGCAGTATAAATAAGAAAAATATCACAGGTTTTCATTAGAAAAGTAGCAATTTTGGAGATGTGAAAAATGCACTATGTCGCATGGGTGTGTTATCGTAATGCAATTTATGCTCTTCAAATGGAAATCCAATGAGGCTACATATATGCCTTCTTGCCTGTAGCTATCTTAAGGTCTCCCCTACATTACTGTGACCAGCAGCAAAAACTCCAGGAGACTCCTCTTATGTACAGGCTCAGCTGAGTCTGAACTGGGTGCCTATTTTCTCATGTGCTAACTCATTTGTCAAAAGCTGCTTCCCCATCCTTAATTAACCTTTTTTTGTACCGAATGGAATCTTCCTCCTTATATATAGCAGGAGTCCATTTCAAAATTTAGGGATGTCAGGTTGTTTTTTTTGTGTTTTCATCAAAATTTATTTGGAAAATGACTGAACTTTTAGCAAACAGTGGAGGCCCTGATCAGATGCCGTGTTCTGCGGCGTCTGATCTGGGCCTGCACTGTTTGCCAGGCTACCCTTTTTGGGGTTTCTGGTACTAAATGGGTTAATTATTTCCCTCAAGGTACATTTACTTACACTCTTCCACAGTGACTTGACAATGTGTTGGTCGGTCTCCAACTTTGCACATGTATTCTCCAGCATCAGTCTCCGCCAGGTTCTTTATGATCATCTTGTACAACTCTCCCTTCTTGGTAATCTCAACTCGCCTAGAAATAATTGGTAAAATTCAGTAAGTAGAAGATATGTTAATCATTATCTTTGCATATTTATGTAATAGTTTGTCTGCCATTACTGACAATAAACAATCTTAATCATATTTGAGAAATGTTACTATTTGTGTGTTCTAAGATGGCTGATGAGACCGATTCAAGCTCTGAACTGTCTGTTGCAGATAGAGAAAAGAGGTTAGAGGAAGACAGCTCTGTTGGTGATGCCTTAGCTCTGGCTTTGCACTGTGCACCTTTCTTCTCAGCTTCATTGATTCTTTTTTGCATCATATTCACTGGCACCCTTTCTGATGAGTTCGTCTGACCAGCACTTTTTTGTTTGCCTCTTAGATCAACCAATAATCAACCAATATCCCATATTCAAAATATCCTAAAAGCATTACTTACGGATCATCAGAGTTGATAGGATTTCCATCTTTGAACCATTTCACTGGAGCACTGTTAGGGTTGGAGGCTTTACAGTCTAACATGAGCGTTCCCTTCTCACGCTCTTTCTTGTTTTCAAGCTTCTTGAAGAACTTGATGTCCGCTGAAACGACAATAAAATCGTAGTGTGCATAAGCTCCATCCTTAAAAATACAGTAGAACTTGAATGGCTTGGTCACGGAAGACTTTAAGCTTTTTATTTTAACTCATGGCAGCTGGTGTTAAGTGCCCTATGGTGGCCATAAAAAGTTTCTCTGTGCTTCATTATAGTGCAGATTATATTTTCTTTTCCTTTTTGATCATTGAGCTCATTCTGGTTACTTTGAAAATCGAATGTTGCTTAAGCCGATGCTAGGAGGCACATGCAGTCTTGCAAACTATATTGCTGTGTATGAAGAGACTCAATAAAACCGGGTCTCTGATTTTCATTCTTTTATGTGTTCTTTGTTTCCAAAGACAACCCTTTAGCTTTTTGGTTTACCATGGCTAATTCTAATTCGACCTTGAGCTCCAGAGAAGTCTTGCCATAGCTCCAGATATGCATATATTTAGGGTTAGTATGGAGGTTATCTTATTTTATCATGAAAATGTATGTTGTGTGTACTCATTAGAATTGCCTCAATGAGGCGATTCTATAAGTACATACAATAAACCTTCAACTTTATCGTATAGAAAATCAAAAAGTTAACCCTTTTGGACCAAATGGAATCTTCCTACTTATATATAGCAAGAGTCCATTCCAAAATTAAGGGGTGCCAGGTTGTGTTTTCATCAAAATTTATTTGGAAAATGGCTGAACTTTTAGCAAACAGTGTAGGCCCTGATCAGATGCTCTGCGGCGTCTGATCTGGGCCTGCACTGTTTGCCAAGGTACCCCTTTAGGGGTTTCCGGTACTGTCAGAATGGGTTAATGATATTCATATTTATCCCTATTATGCGTTCTGGCCTGTTGCTATAATTATTAACCATCAGTGGCTCAAACTATCCCGATCTCAAACAAATTAGCATTGTCCCAAAGGTGTTACAGCCATTAGACCCATTGTCTACTAGTGGACTCTTCCATTTGCTATAAGTTGGACACATCCATTTGTCATATGAGGGGTGTCAGACCTATTTTTTCTTTTTTATTCTACTTTTGACAGATATTTCTGTTAGCAAATAGTGCAGGCCCTGATCAGACGCTGCATTCTGCAGCGTCTGATCTGGGCCTACACTGTTTGCCAAGGTACCCCTTTAGGAGTTTCCTGCATTAAATGGGTTAAATGGAAAACAATAACTCATGCTTCATTATGCAGTAACATTTGTAGGGTCCCTTGGACAATGTTTGAAGGAGACTTGTTTAAAAGAAGATGTTTAAATGTGAGGCCTCCTGCCCATGAGAATGTTTGAATAGGAGGTCTAAAAACTGCCATTTCAAGAAATGTGTATGTCATTTATTTTAATTTTTGCACATCTGACACAAACTTTTGCTCAATTTTCATGATGCGATGGGGGTGGTGAGTGAGCTGGGTGTAGATGTTGTGGGCAGCGAGATCACATTTCATGAAAGTTTAGTTCTGCCTATTGTCTTGTCACTAGTCTTAACATAGATTGTGGGTGCTCTTTACAACCGCCTCATTGAGGTGGTTCTAATGTGTACTCACTATCTATGGTTTTAAGCAATAAGGAAAATAATGTATATCCATATAAACCCACTTTTCTCTATATATAGTTCATCTTGTCCAATCATTATCATATTTGAGAAATGTTACTATTTGTGTAAGATGGCTGATGAGACAGATTCTAGCTCTGAACTGTCTGTTGCAGATAGAGCAACAGAGACTAGAGGAAGACAGCTCTGTTGTTGATGCCTTAGCTCTGGCTTTGTGCATTTCTGCTCAGCTTCACCGATTCTTTTTGCCTCATATTCACTGGCACCCCTTCTGATGAGGCCTCGCCACTTTGCTCTGTCCTTTACATTTTGTTCCCACGACCATGTTGGAATGTTGAAGTCCCTGAGGGAGGCTTTTAGCACTTCTTCTGACCGCCTTGGGAGCATTTGCCCATTTCTAGTTCTCCATAGAAAATTTTCTTGGGCAAACGTTCCTAAGGTATTCTGGCAACATGGCCTGTCCATCTTAACTTTGCTAAGGTCAGGCTTCTCCATATAAAGTAGGTTTGTTCATTTCAAAGAGGGGTGTTCATTTCATGGCCTTGTTAACATGATGTTAATTGTTAACCCTTGTCCTGCTGAATATTAATATATGCCACACCCACTACCGATTATCAACCAATCAGATTTCTTGATGCAAATTGTTGCAACAAATTCACAATCTGAATGGCAAACAATGTAGATCCTGATCAGATGGCTTCGTCAGAAGCCATCTGATCTGGATCTACATTGTTTCAAAGATAAGGCATATCTGGGATTAGCAGGACAAGGGTTAACAAGAATTCTCCCACAAAGGCTATGTCATGCCACTGATTGTAGTTCTTGAGAAATACACTTGAACTTTGGGTTGAGGCTAGGGGTGACACAAATGTTTATGGACTGACAAACCGACAAATGGACGGATGAATAAAAGGAAAACCAGACTCCTGTATTTTGCCATGCTTAAAGCAGGCGCTACAAATATCATGCGAGTGGGACAATAGGTAATTATAACTTACGTTCAACAAAGAGATTAGCTACAGTTTCCTTGTCGAGCAGTTTACAGCTGTATTTTCCCTCGTCTTTGTTGTTACAGTTCTTGATCTGCAGACGGCGCTTGAAGCCATCTTTAAGGAACTCAAATTTTCCACCACCACGTAAAGGCTGGAAATAAAGTGAATGTACTGAATTTTTGTCTTTATCTCTACATGTGAAAAAGTCGTCTGCTTATGTCGACTGCTGAATCTTTTGCGAACTTTTTAAAAATATTTTTGCATACAGACAAACAGTGTGGACCCAGATCAGACTGTTCCTGCTCCTAAAGGAGCAGTCTGATCTGGGTCCACAATGTCTGCAAAAAAAAAGACTTTTAAAGTAACCGGCAGACAACAAAGCAGACGACAATTGTCGTGATTGGCATTTTATGGGTTAATACTTTGAGGTTTAACGTCCCCATCAACACTGTATGCAAAGGTCATTTTGGAGACGTTGCTTCCAATTTTGTGGGACTTTTACCGGACAATGAGATGAAATGACATCTCAAGCCCTGTCGCCCAATGAAACCAATAGGGTTTATAAGCATGGACGGTTCGACACTCGCACTGCTTTGCCTGGGCAGGCTTAGATCCTCTAAGTGGTTTACCAGTACTCGTGTGCAGGTTGGATTCAGCTCTGTGTGGAAACATCATGCAGACAATCTATCTCTTCAAGCCCCGATGGGCGGGAGCCGGGAAATTTTGCTGAAACAATGTGAGTAGCTTTTGCAAATGCAACTCACATTTTTTCAGCAAAATTTTCAGCATATTTGCCAGATTTAACGACCAAAGGTTAAATGATTTGTTAACTAACAAAGTCGTTAGTTTGAACACCTAGACCCATGTTCAAAACTTGCGACATTGTTAGCTAACGTATCGTTAAAACTTTGATCAGTTATTATGGCAAATAGGCTAATATTTTTGCTGAAATAATGTGAGCAGCTTTTGTGGAAGCAAAAGCTGCTCACATATTTTCAGCAAAAATACATAAAATTTATATATTAAACTTGCCAGAACAGATAACAATATGACCACTAATGAGCTCGTTAAGCTAACGATGCCTTGAACAATAGGGCCCTGGGCCCTGAATTGTCTGAAAAGGTTTATAAGTATAGTGCACATTCTTTTCACTTGTGTGTGTGTGTGTGTGTGCTTCAGTTTCATGTACCACCAACAGCTGTCATACGGAGATGGGACCTCGGTTTAAAGACTCATCTGAAAGCCTGGAGAAGCCCAGGATGGAACCCCTGGTTTATGAGGCAAGCAGTGTAACCACTACAACACGGAGGCTTCTCTCTTTTCACTAGTACCCTGAAAACTACCCTTTTTGAACCTAATAACTTGGAAGGGAGAAAATGACTGAAGAAAAACCCCTAGAAAAAGAATGTTGGTGGACCCAGGATGCAAGCCCACATTCTTATGATCACCAGTAAAAATTTGCCATGCCATAAAAACCCTGTTTTCCCCATTTACAAACAACAAAGATGCAGATTGGCATACCGTAAATATGTCTGATCTGGGTCTGCACTGTTTGCTTTGGCCTATCTGTCCCAAAGCTTAGGATCATTACGGTAAGCATCTGCACAGTCTGTTCAGGACCTCCGTGTTCATTGCTTGGAAAGTACAGTACCTGGCCTTGAGGTTGTAAAACTTTTTTCATGCTCAACTCACTTGAGCATGAAATTTATCCTGCTCATAAATTTTAAAATGTCAACAAATGTTGGCATTTTAAAATTTATGAGCAGGATAAATGACATTCTGTGCTGATCTGAGCAGTAAAATTGCCTTATTTGTTTGTATTTTAGTATTTATGAGCAAAATAAATTTCATACTCAGCTGGGTTGAGCATGAAAAAAGTTTTATAACCTCGGGGCCTGTTTCTATACCTAAGATTTCAAGACTATTGCTATACTGTGTGGATGAGTATGCTGGCTTGTGTCTTAGCTGGTCACAAACCCTGAAGACAAGTTTTCTGCAGACCGAGCCCACCATGTAGCTTACCTTTCCATCTCTAAACCAGCTGACTTCAGCCTCAGGGTCACTGACATCACATTCAAAGAAGGCCTTCTCCCTCTCTGCAGCCTCAACATCCTCCAGCTTCTTCATAAACTCCCATTCTGGTTCTGTGGACAGATAGAAATATTCTACTTGCAGTCTTATCTGTTTTGAAGTAGGTCTTAATTCCATGATACATTTAGAGATTTTAACAGAATTTATGGATATTAGGAAAGTACACCACAACTCGTTATAACATGGTTTGTTGTGACATGATTTTGGATATAACACGGTTTGAAGATGGATCCGAAAAATGCATAGATTATATAGAAAAATGACCATAAATGGTCATTCTTCTATATAATCTATACATTTTTGACTGGATATAACACAGTTGTTTAACTTACAAGGTTCTTACTTTGGACCCCAACAATAGTGTTATAAACAAGTTGTGGTCACATGGCACTGATGCTAGAGACCATTGCTGCTCCAAGCATGTGAAAGAAATATGTTTCAGACATTCCAAACATGTCTGCAGTTGGAAATGTCAAACATGATCTAAACATCATGATGAGCTTTGTTTGTTTGTTTGTGTTGAGGTTTTTACATCTCTGTCAACACTATTTAAGTCATTTTGGAGATGTTACTTCTGATTTTGTGGGTCTTTTACCTGACACTGAGATGAAAAGACATTACAAGCATTACATTACATTACATTACGCCAAAATAAATCGCTAGGGTTTCAAAAGCGGTCTGATTTGCTACACTATTCCTGGGCAGGCTTACATCAAAGCTGTTCACCAGTACTCGAGTTCGGTTGGTTTCAGCACTGTGCGGAAGCACCATGAAGCCCAATCTATTCTCCAAGCCCCAATGGGCAGGGATGCATCCACAGCCGGTATAAGGAGGATTTGGTCATACCTAACTCTGGGCTTGAAGACTTTCTAAGGCTTATTTTAACCCTTTTTGTACCAAATGGAATCTTCCTCCATATATATGGTAGAAGTCCATTTCGAAATTTAGGGGTGGCAGGTTGGATTATCTTTAAAATTTATTGCTAATATAGCTGAACTTTTTGCAAATAGTGTAGGCCCTGATCTGACGCCGCATTATGCGGCGTATATAATGCGGCGTATAATGCGGCGTCTGATCTGGGCCTGCACTGTTTGCCAGGGTAGCCTTTGGGGTTTCCAGTACAAAATGGGTTAAGTTTTCAGGTTTGTTTGTATTGGAGTTAAACAGCCCAGTCAACACTATTTTAGGTCATTTTTGAGTTGGTCAGTTTACCTATCCACACTTTTCCTGGGCAGGCCTATATATATGTAAGCTGTTAACCAGTACAGTGCACATTTTTTCACCAGAAACTGACAACTGCCCTTCTTAAATGATCAGAAGGGAGAGAATGACCATAGAAAAGATTTCATGATCAATCTCCACGAAAGAATGTTGACGACCCGGCAGGTATCGAACCCGCGTCCTCCTGATCACCAGTCAGACGCGCATCCAACTGAGCAACCTAGACCGGACCTAAGTCTTCAAGTGCTGCAGAAATTTCAAGAGCAGACAGCTATCGATTTTTTTATTTTTTTGTCATAATTTTTCAGCAAAAATTAGGCTTGACACTTCATGTAAATGGTCTGCCCAGCAGGCAATTCACATGTAATGTCAAGTCTTATTTTCACAGAAAAATAAGGAAAAAAACATGCTTAGCACTGTGTTAGTGATTAAAATGAAATTTCAAAGTACAGTAGAACTTCGATGGCTCGAACACCGATGGCTCGTTTCCCATGGCTGGGTCGAACTCGTACTTGAGCCCCTAGGGAAATCCTCAAGATAAGAAATGGTGGGGGATGATTAAGGAGATTTTAGTCTTTATCTTGCAAATGTGTGCTGTGTGTACTCATTAGAATCGCCTCGGTGAGGCGATTCTAATGAGTACCCACGGCAAACATTTTAATTATCTAACATCGAAAGATGTTCAAAAGTATCTCGTTATGCCTCTTGGCAGTGACCTTCAGTGGCTCGAACTACCGCTGTCTCGAATAAATATTCATGGTCCCAAAGGGGTTCGAGCCACCGAAGTTCGACTGTACACTGTGCTGAAACTATAAATAATTTTGTATATTGTTATCTTGAAGATGGCTATTGCTAACATAATACACATAAACCTCTTTATAACACGGTTCAATATATATATATATATATATAACACAGTTTTAGTACAATAACGACATATTACGTTTTTCACATCTCCAAAATGGCTACTTTTCTGATAAAAATCTGTGATATTTTTTTCTTATTTATACCGCAAACATAGGTTGTGGGTGCTCATTTGAACTGCCTCATCGAGGCGGTTCTAATGAGTACCCACAATCTGCCTGCGAGCAGAAATAAGAATAATAATGTATACCCCAGGAAACCCCATTTTTCTCTACATAAAGTGGGGTTTAGGGGGGTGTTCATTTTAAATACTTGTTCACGTGATGGAAGTTCCACTACTATAACACACCCTACTATAAAATGGCGTCTTAGCTATTTAACTAACATTTTTTCAGACGAAAATGTTTGATATTTGTTTTATTTCTAGTCTAAATATAGATTGCGAGTGCTCGTTAGAGCAAAAATAAAGAAAATAATGAATACCCTGTAAACTCTACTTTTCTCTATATAAACTGGGGTTTAGGGGGTCTTCATTTCAAGGACTTGTTAACCCCATAGATCACAAATATGAAAAGATTATACAATAAAGTTATTTTTCTTTATTATATATACTTTTCAGTTTCTCTGCTTCGGACCCCAACAATATTGTTATAAAGAGAGGTTATGGTGTATTACACCCAGTAACTTAAGTTTTTTCCATTGTAAGTACACCACAACCTCATTATATCACTGTTCATTATAACATGGTTATGGATATAACCAGGTTTCCAGATTGATCCCAAAAATGGTAACTTTTCTATATAATCTACGGTATACATTTTTGTTTGGATATTACACGCTTGTTTAAACACATGTGTTTAACCCTTGTCCTGCTGAGCCGGGATATGTCTTATCTTTCAAACAATGAAGATCCAGATCAGATGGCTTCTGAAGAAGCCATCAGATCAGGATGTACATTGTTTGTCATTCAGATTGTGAATTTGTTGCAATAATTTGCATCATTAAATCTGATTGGTTGATAATCGGTAGTGGGTGTGGCATATTTGAATATTCAGCAGGACAAGGGTTAACTAACCAGGATTTTGCTTTGGACCCCATAAATAGTGTTATAATGAGGTTGTGGTGTAAATGTAAAGTAATAAAACTACCTTCACATTTGAGGACACATTTTGTGACGGCCTCTCCTTGTGTGATCTTACATTCGTATGTTCCCTCATCTTTGTTTTCACAATTGCAGATGGTTAAGATGCAGCGATTCTCACGTCTCTTGATCTCATGCTTGCCAGCGGCATACTGAAACAAAATAATAAATATTGCACACCTGCATACCACAAAGTCAAAATAAAAAACAAATAAAATAATTCACAAGAAATGTCTCTTTAAAGCAAGAAATAAAAATATCTGAAATTGAGTGAGTGAGTGAATGTTTGAGTTTTAGGTCTCACCAACAACTAAGGTCATATGGAGATGGGACCTTGGTTTAAAGACTCATCCTAAAGTCTTGAGAAGCCCTTGATCGATCCTGCGACCCCTGGTTTATAAGACGAGTAGCATAACCACTACACCACAGAGGCTTCTAGATTTGAAATCGACATTCTGCAATATTGATCATTGGTGATTTATGGCTAAACCCTACAGAGCCAATCACAAATGGTAGACCAGCAGACGATATTTTCTAAGCACTTTTAAGATTTAGATTTACGAAGAAAACAAGGCTTAACATTACATGAGAATTGACTGCTCAGCAGAGGATTCACTTTTTTTTTTTGGGGGGGGGGGGGGGGGGGGAGGGGGCCTATGATGCTTCCATGCAGAGCTGAAACCGACCGCACACGAGTACTGGTAAACCACTTTGAGGATCTAAGCCTGCCAAGGCAAAGCGGTACGAGTCGGACTGTCCATGCTTATAAACACCATTGGTTTCATTGAGATGTCATTTTATCTCAATGTCGGGTAAAAGTCCCACAAAATTGGAAGCAATGTCTCAAAATAACCTATACAGTGTTGATGGGGATGTTAAATCTCAAATCAAACAAACAAACAATAAGAAAACTCTTGATTTAAGCTCTTCAAATGCCCATATGTAGCAAACTAATAGGGCTGGATGCATCAGACTCCTTTGCTAGTCCCCTGTGCAATATGTACTAATTTCTCATAAGATGTTTCTCTGGACATAATTATGTGCCCAGCAAAGACTCAGATCAGCTTGTGCATCTGCACAGTCTGATCAGAATCTTCAATATTTGCTGTCTGAATGCTAGTTGGTGCAAACCTTTTTAACCCATTGTATACTAATGGACTCTTGCATTGGTATATGTTGGACAAGTCCAGTTGTCATATAAGGGGTGGTAGGCTTATATTTTCCTTTTTACTCAATTTTTAAAGGAAAATTCTGTTAGTCTGCCCCCGCCCAATTGGGGCTTGAAAAAATAGGTGGGCTGCATGATGCTTCCACGCAGAGCTGAAACCGACCCGCACACGAGTACTGGTCAACCCCTTAGAGGATCTAAACCTGCCATGGCAAAGCGGTGCAAGAGTCAGACTGCCCATGCTTATAAACCCTATTGGTTTCATTGGGCGGCAGGGCTTGAGATGACCTTTCATCTTAATGTCGGGTAAAAGTCCCACAAAATTGGAACTAACATCTCCAAAATGACCTTTACGGTGTTGACGGGGACATTAAACCTCAAATCAAACAAACAAACATAATTCTGTTAGTAAACCGTGCAGGCCCTGATCAGATGCCACGTTCTGTGGCATCTGATCTGGGCCTGTATTGATTGCCAAGGTACCCTTTTAGGGGTTTCCGGCCTGCAATGCATTCTATGCAAACACAATGCAAACAAAGAAGGCTACATTCTGAACTAGAGCTGTCAGAGGATCTGACTATAGCCCCGCTATAGCGCTATCAGAGGAGTAAGACACATTGACTCTAAAAGCTTTTAACCTATCAGGGGAGCTTTCTTAGTTCCAGAGAAAACTTTAATATTTTTTTTTTTTTTTTTTTTTTTTTTTTTTTTGCCACGTGTGAGACGCCAAGTTCTGCAACGGAAGGTCAGGTGGTTTTTCTCCGGGTACTCCGGTTTTCGCCCACCTCTGATTAACGATCGGCTCGATATGAGTGAAATAATCTTGAAAGGGCCGTAAAACCCAAAACCAAAAAAAAAAAAAAAAAAAAAAAAAATATTTTTTTTTTTCTTTGCTGGGGAGATAACCCCAAGAGTAATGTTGTTGGCCATTATTTACTTACATCCACCTAATGTTCATGTTTATACAAAGTTTCAGCTTTCTAGCTTTCTTAGTACCTGAGAAAACTGTATCGAAAATATTTTTCATGGTTTGATGGTTAGAAAAGTGAAATGATTTTTTTACTTGCAGAAAATATCCTATCAGGGGAGATAACTCCAAGAGTTATGGGCCTTTGGCCATTATTTTGGTAAGGGCCATACATCCACCCACTTTTCATGTTCATACAAAGTTTCAGTATTCTAGCTTTCTTAGTTCCTGAGAAAACTGTCACCAAACCTTTTCATTTATTAAAAAAAACTATACTATCAGGGGAGATAACTCCAAAAGTAATGGGCCCTCGGCCATTATTTTGGTTAGCTCCCTATATCCACCCGTTGTCCACATTTATGCAAAGTTTGAGGTTTCTAGCTTCTTTAGTTCCTGAGAAAACTGTGACCAAACATTTTCATTTAAAAAAAACCTATATTTTCATTTATTTAAAAAACCTATCAGGAGAGATAACTCCAACAGTTATGGGCCCTTGGCCATTATTTTGGTAAGCTCCCTATATCCACCCATTGTCCACATTTATGCAAAGTTTGAGCTTTCTAGCTTCTTTCGTAAGCTCCCTATATCCACCCATTGTCCACATTTATGCAAAGTTTGAGCTTTCTAGCTTCTTTCGTTCCTGAGAAAACTGTGACCAAACATTTTCATTTAAAAAAACCTATCAGGAGAGATAACTCCAAGAGTTATGGGCCCTTGGTCATAATTTCGGTAAGGTCCGTGGAGGCACCCATTGTCCACGTGTATACAAAGTTTTAGTTTTCTAGCTCTCTTAGTTTCGGGGAAAACTGTGACGAAAAAATAACGGAATAACGGAATTACGGAATTACAGAATTACGGAATTACAGAATTACGGAATGACAGGGCAAATCCAATATAGCCCCACTTTTCAAGCGGGGCTATAAATAATAAACCAGGCTGATTTGAGCATATTTAAACAGGCTAACATAATTGTAATTTACATTTTTAACACTATTATACCAAATTAAAAGGATTATCCAAATACTGTACCTACCAAATATAATTATAAATTAACCCTTTTTGTACCAAATGGAATCTTCCTCCTTATATATAGCACAGTTCATCTCAAAATTTAGGGGTGTCAGGTTGGGTTTTCATCAAATTTATTTGGAAACTTGATGAACGTTTTGCTAACAGTGCAGGCCCTGATCAGACGCCGCTTTCTGCGGCGTCTGATCTGGGCCTGCACTGTTTGCCAAGGTACCCTTTTGGGGTTTCTGGTACTGAATGGGTTAAGTAATGTTCAAAAGTCAAAAGAAAATGCACAAGACCCTTGAAGCCTTATAAATTTTATTATGCTTCTTACAATTACCTGGGAATTTTAAATATACCTTTTTAATGTTTTCAATTCACTAAATTATTGGTAGAAAACATAATGAAAGTGTTAGTACATTCAGGAAGGACAAATATACATAAGAAATTGTCTTAGACAAAATACTATGAAGTAACTGTATTTGTTTGATTTGAGGTTGGACATCCCTTTCAACATTGTATAGGTCATTTTGGAGATGTTGCTTACAATTTTGTGGGACTTTTATGTGAAACTGAGATGAAAGGGGTAAACCTTATTTTTTCTTATTTCTGCTCTAAAATATAGATTGTGGGTAGATGAGGCGGTCCTAACCAGTACCCACACTCTATAGTTTGGGCAGAAATGTGAAAAATATCACATTTTTAAAATTTTAAATTTTAAAATTTTTATTTTTTTGGCGATAAAGGTTACAATGTATTTGTATAGGCGTATTTTCATAATGTGTATTATAAAATTGGCTTGAATATGTATAGAACCATGAAAATTTGTTCAAGACAGGGTAGTTTGAACCAGCCAGGGTGAACCATAGCACTAGGGGAGGAAGCGTCAAAGGAATGATTTAGGGTTTTTTATTAAATAAAGGTATGTTGTGTGTACCAATTAGAATGGCCTCAATGAGGCGATTCTAATGAGTACACAAAACATACCTTCTTAATATAAAATCAGAAAAATCCCACTAATTTACCCATCTGGAGCTATAACAAGGATTTTTCAGGGACTCACGAACTTGTTCGATTCAGCCATGGTACACAGGCCATCAGTGTTCGAGCCATTAACCCATTGCATGCGGGGAAACCCCTAAAGGGGTACCTTGGCAAATGGTGCAGGCCCAGATCACATGCCCCAGAACACGGCATCTGATCAAGGCCTGCACTATTTGCTAACAGAATATTCCATCTAAAACAGAATAAAAACAAAATTAGGTCTGACACCCCTTATATGACAAATGGACTTGTCCAACATATTGTTCATCATCAATCATCAACAGATTTTTTATTAACATGCAGGTACAGGGGCAACGTCCACATAAGTGGGCCTCCTTCCAGGTTGCTGGCTTGCTGCATGCATGGCAGATCTTACACCAGATCTCCAGGCCTGTCTATCATGAGGATCGATAGCAGAGAGCTTCCATTCTCTGTAATCTCTTTCTGTCAGCTGCTTCCAGGTCATCTTGGGCCTCCCAGGCACCCGCTTTCCATCTACCTGTATTTCTCAGGCAGTCTTGACTGCACCGTTGGAGCGTTCCACATGACCATACCAGCGGAGCCTTCTCTCTTTCAGGATGAGGCCCAGGTCCTCAATGCCAAGACGCTCAAGTAACTCTCTGGACCTGATGGTGACAGTGTCCTGTGGCTTGACATTGCAGATCTGTCTGATCATTGCCCTGTCATTTCGCTGTAGACGTTGGAGGTTTGGCTTTGTCAATGCCCATGTCTCACTGGCATGGAGCATTGCGCTCTGCACCCAAGAGCTGTACACACAGCCACGTGTCTTGAACAAGAGGTGGCGGGAAGAGAGAACTGGTAGCAACTCCTTGAATTTCTTCCAGGCTGTTTTCACACGTGTTGTGGTTGAAAGGTTGCAACCACCAGTAGTTCACTAGTATACAATGGGTTAAAGTTTGACTGTATGCAACTTGTGGTCAGGGTTTTAACAGCATGTCAACATTTCAAAGTCAATTTATGCGGATTCAAAAGAAATGGTGACAAAGGGGAGAAGACATAGTAAAGAAGGAGAAAAAATGAGAAAAAAAAAAGAAAGGAAATAGAACAAGAAGGCCAAGATGGCCCTGTATCACTCAACTGTCACCACATGATCATGAGCAATGTTTAGAAAACAAGAGTTGGCATTAGATGCTAGACATATGAGTCAGTGGTTCCCTGTGGCAATACAGAGTTGACTTGTATGTCACTATCTGGACACCTTGTGGACACTGATAATCAGGTCCTAGTGCACCAGTAGGAGATGAAGCGGCTCAGTCTTACTAGCAATACAATACATGTACTTCTGGTTTCAGACGAGAAGATTTTTTATACATGTATATAAGTCTATGTAAAACCGGTGGGCCAAGGACAATCTTGGTAGAGGTCAGCTAGATGAAGCTTCATACTGAACACCAAAGACGGGACCTTCTGGTTTCAAATGAAAAGATTTTAAAGGGTTCCCCTATATAAGTCCATATAAAACCAGTGGGCCCCAGACCGGGGCCATTCTTAGCCCCGTGGCTATTATATGAAAATCTTGATAGAGGTTCACCAGATACAACTTCCTACCAGTAGGAGAAGAAGCGGCTCAGTCTTACTAGCAATACAATACCTGGGCCTTCTGGTTTCACACAAGATTTGCCCTATATAAGCCTAAGTAAAACCGGTGGGGTAGGGAGCCATTTTTGGACCCAACACTATAATTTGAACAAACTTGGTAGAGATCCACTAGACGAAGCTTCATACCAAATGTCAAAGACCCGGGCCTTCTGATTTCAGATGAGAAGATTTTTAAAGGTTTCCCTATATAAGTCTATGTAAATTTTGTGGGACCTGAAGGGGGCATTTTTGGCCCCAGGGCTATAATTTGAACAATCTTGGTAGAGGCCCACTAGATACAACTTCATATCAAATATCTAAGACCTGAGCTATCTGGTTTCAGACAAGAAGAATTTTTAAATGTTTTCCCTATATAAGCCTATGTAAAACCAATAGGCCCCGGCGCGGGGGAATTTTTCGCCCCAGGGCTATAATTTGAACAATCTTAGTAGAGGTCCACTAGATGAAGCTTCATACTAAATATCAAAGACCTGGGCCTTGGAGTTACAGAGAAGAAGACTTTTAAAGGTTTTCCCTATATAAGTCTATGTAAAACCGGTGGGCCCTGGCGTGGGGGCATTTTTTGGCCCCAGGGCTATGATTTGAACAATTTTGGTAGAGGTCCACTAGATGAAGCTTCTTACCAAATATCAAAGACCTGGGCCTTGTGGTTTCAGAGAAGATTTTTCTAAGTTTTCATGAAGAAAATCTATTTTTAGCTCCTGTGACCTACATGTGATATGGACCGGAACCATTTGAACACCTTTGAAAGGGGACCACCTAAGGGACATTTCTGTGAAGTTTGGTTAATTTAGGAGGAGGTGTCATTTGAAGAAAGTGTTTACTACGGATGCAAGGACAAATGCACTGACGACGGACAAAATGTGATCACAAAAGCTCACCTCGTCACTACGTAACAGGTGAGCTAAAAACAGCAGAAATGAAAACAAGTTCCCCAACACCTACCTGCTGCAAGCAAAAACCTCAGCCATTGGCTATTAATGGGTTTACACCGAATAAACTGATAAGTTTACACCCAGTAAACAGATATGTTATACAAAATAAACTGCAAACTGTGACAAGTAAAATCAAAACAGTGTTAAAATCTTTACCAGTCGGCAACAGTGGGGCTTATAAAGTTCTTCATAGGCTTAAACTTTTCAAACGTTATCAAACATAACACTATCTTAGACAAGATTTTCACATTTTGCAATGCAACAAACCCATTAAAATCTGGGCCACAACTTGCAAAAAAAAGGTCCTTCAGCCAAGTTTCAAGTAGAGATCATTTTAACCCTTAAGATGCCAAGAAAAGCTACATCTGAAAATGTTGTCTGCTTATATCGTCTGCTGAATTTTTTTGCAAACTTTTCAAAAATATTTTTGCTTACAGGCAAACAGTGTGGGCCCAGATCAGACTGCTCCTACAGGAGCAGTCTGATCTGGGTCCACACTGTTTGCAAAAACAATTCTTTTAAGGTAACTGGCAGACGGCAAAGCAGACAACCATTGTTGTGATTGGCATTTTATGGGTTAAATGTCGTGTGTAAATCCTTAATGTAGGGGCAGGCCTATTTTACCACATGTGTGGAAACAGAAAAGGTTCTGTTTTGTTTGTTTATTTGTTTGATTTGAGGTTTAACGTCCCCATCAACACTGTAAAGGTCATTCTGGAGACGTTGCCTCCAATTTTGTGGGACTTTTACCCGACATTGAGATGAAATGACATCTCGAGCCCTGTCGCCCAATGAAACCAATAGGGTTTATTACCATGGACGGTCCGCCTCGCACCGCGGTTCCTGGACAGGCTTAGATCCTTTAAGCGGTTTACCAGTACTAGTGTGTGGGCCGGATTCAGCTCTGCGTGGAAGCATCATGCAGCCCATATATTTCTTCAAGCCCCTATGGGCGGGGGCCGCAGAAAAGGTTCTGGCCAGACTGCATAGGCATGTACTCATGAGTACACAAGAAACCTTTTACATATCTGCCAGACTGTATAGGCATGCACTCATGAGTACACAAGAAACCTTTTACATATCTGCCAGACTGCATAGGCATGCACTCATGAGTACACAAGAAACCTTTTACATATTTGCTACTCAAACTGTTGATGCTAAGTCATTAAACTGCTCTGTTTTATATCAAATTTTTCACCATGTATCAATTTATCTAAATAATTTATTTCAAATTTAGACAGAACCTGATAAAAATACAATTTTCAGTGAACTGCTGGCAAAAAAAAAAATATTTAAATGAAATAAAAAAAAAAAAAAATTCAAAACTAACAAAAATTTTAACAATACTAGAATGCTTGGGAAGATATTCAACCTGTTCCTTATCTCATCACGTGAAAAGTCTGTGAAATAAACACCCCACTCCCAAACCCCACTTTATATCATATAGAGAAAAACTGGGGTTTACAGGGTATACATTATTCTTTGTATTTCTGCTCCAAGACATAGGTTGTGGGTACTCGTTAGAAACGCCTCAAGGAGGCAGTTGTAACGAGCAACACAACCTATGTTTGCAGTCCCAAACAGTCCCAACAACCTTTGGGACTGTTCAAAAGTGGTCTTAAAGACCACTTTTGAACAGTTCCAAAGGTTGTCAATGTCTCTCAATAGATGACACAGGTCATAGAAAACACTAGACCTTTTTAAATATGCTTTTAAAAGCAGAATTAGTCTTAATTAGCTGGTCTTAATTGCAGAATTTCACTGTATTTCAATGACCCATATAAATTATTTTAGCAGTGTTTTGAAAATATTTGTATAAAAATCACGTCATTTTTATCCCCTTATTACATCTAAACTTAACAAGTACAAATGATTGACTTAATTTATTAACACAATACAGGTGAATTATTCATAACTTATTCATAAAAACTGAATAATATCAAGGTATTTTGGAGATATGATCTCAATATTTGGCAAAATTAAATGACTACACACTCAAATTGGCTCAAACATTTTAATCACAAGTAGATAATGCCAGCGAAGATCAGTGGCTTTTTGTCTTTTCCTTCAAATATTGTCGAAATGTCTTCATTATCATAGTTGCAAACTTATAAGATGATCAAAAAAAAAACAAAAAAAAACAAAGACCACTGCACCATAACTTCACATTAACACTTATACTGCTGAATAAATTCATTTGCCACACCCATTTCTAACTATCAATTAATCAAATTGCTTTAAGTAATGTATTCATTCAAATTTCAACTGAATGACAAACAGTGTAGATCCTGATCAGATGGCTTATGTAGATCTATATTTGTTTGATTGTTTGATTGGAGTTTTAACGACCCTGTCAACACTGTAAAGGTCATTTAGGAGACTTTGCTTGGACAGTCCGACACTCCCACCGCTTTGTCTGGGCAGGCTTAGATCCTCTAAGTGGTTTACCAGTACTCATGTACGGGTCGGATTCAGCTCTGCATGGAAGCATCATGCAGCCCATCTTTTTCTTCAAGCCCCGACGGGCGGAAGCCATCTGTAGATCTGGATCTACACTGTTTGCAAAATTGAGGATTACCATAACAGTTAACATGAATCATTCTAACACGATTTTCGTTATTAAGTCATCCATAAAACAACTTCTTTTTTATCTGAGCAGGATCTACAGTTTGCAAAGGTAGGGTTTGTCATTATCAGCAGTACCAGGGTTAAGAATACACCTTTACCGTTATGAAAATCATCATCAAATTATATGATAAGCACATTTAAGGCAGTAAATACACAATATTAAAAGTATTGCTTCATATATTATCATTTTAAAATGCCTAACAGTTGACTGTTGGTAAAGGAAAACAGTGTATTAGTATTGATGGAAAAATGAAAATTAATACAATAAATCTAACTACAAACTATTGTTTAGCAAGTGCTTTTGAGCCATATTTATCAAAATGGTATGTAACATTATCATTTATATGTACTAAAGTAAATGAAATTATGTACATTTCTTTTTTTTTTAATTTTTTTATTATTTGACTGCTTTGTCTGTTATGCCCCTTTCAAGAAATAGTCATGTATACCAAAGTAGAAGTAAAACAAAGATCAGGAATCGATACAATTAGCTTACTCCACCCATCAAAGACACCAAAGGGAAAGAAACACAAACATTAAGCGACCAGACCATAATGGAAACCTAAACAAAGGAAGGCCATAAGGACAGTTACTTTCCCACAAAATGGCCATATGGCCATCCAAAATAAAAAGACACAAGTGATACACACAGTAAGTAACAAACAACTCCATAAATAAACCGCCACAGAAGAACCGCCTTGGAACGGTCAGTGGAATGATTTCCACTGGGTGGCTTAAATCGATTTTACAAGGACACAATCCTCGCCCTTACTTCCGTCGCGATTTAGACAAATAATTTGTTCAGTCTGCATGAAGGCCTCCTAACTCAACAGTGCAACATCTCTGTGAACACAAAAAAATCAAAGAACCACAGAGGTGAGACAACGGTGAGGTTCGACAGCAAGAAACCACTGAAATGCTGGAGCAAAAGAAAACCAACAGTTAGACTCTGATGAGCCCGACCGGAGACAGAGCATCTGGCACCAACCAACATTACCAAGCCAGTCTTTAACCTTTTTTGTACCAAATGGAATCTTCATTTCAAAATTTAGGGGTGACAGGTTGTGGTATCTTCAAAATTGATTTGGAAAATGATTGAACTTTTAGTAAACAGTGGAGGCCCAGATAAGATGCCGCATTCTGCTGCGTCTGATCTGGGCCTGCACTGTTTGCCAGGGTACCCGTTTTGGGGTTTCCGGTACCAAATGGGTTAATCAGATGTTACTTCAAACTACAAACTAGAGTACTTGGTAAAAAAACATGGAACTGACATTATTTTGCTTTCTTAAATGTTTTCTTTTGATAGGGTTTGCTAATTAATTCCTATTGCAGCATTAATTTCAATCAATATTTTGACAATGACATTAACCCATCTTGAACAGGAAACCCCAAAAACAGGTACCCTGGCGAACAGTGGAGGCCCAGATCAGACGCCACAGAATGTGGAGTCTGATCTGGGTCTACACTGTTTGCGAAAAATTAAACCATTTTCCAAATAAATTTTGAAGAAAACACAACCTAACACCCCTTAATTTTAAAATGGACTCCTGGTATATATAAGGAGGAAGATTCCATTTGGTACAAAAAGGGTAAAAGACATGAAAAGTATCATGTTAACAAGACATGTGATAAAAGATCTGGGCCAAGGAGTTGTTCAAGGCAGCATTAGTTTAACAAGCTCATAAGTGACCAAAATTTCAACTTTTTCTAGCAAGTACATTGATTGACTGATTTGATGTTTAATGTCCCCCGTCAACACTGTATAGGTCATTTTGGAGACGTTGCTTCCAATTTAGTGGGACTTTTACCCGACACTGAGATGAAATGACATCTCAAGCCCTGTCGACCAATGAAACCAATAGAGTTTATAAGTATGGACGGTCTGACTTGCACCACTTTGCCTGGGCTACTCACATGTTTTCAGCAAAAATTTTAGCATATTTGCTATAATAAATGATCAAAGCTTGAACCGTACATTAACTAACGAAATGGTTAGTTTTGAACAATTGGGCCCTGATTAATGAGAATTGCATGCTCATTGGAACTTATGCAATGAGGACTTTCTAACATTATGACTGCACTGTGTGATTCAGTGCATTCTTTCATAAGTCAAAAAAAGTATTTTTTCTGATGAAAATGTGCAATATTTTTCCTCTTTGTACTCCAAACATAGGTTTTGAGTGCTCGTTAGAACTGCTTCAATGAGGCAATGAGTACCCACAACCTATGTCTTGGAGCAGAAATAAAAAAAATAATGTCTACCCCGTAAACCACAGATTTCTCAATATAAAGTGGGGTTTGGAGGGGTTTTTATTACACGGACTTCTTGTTAACATAATGGAAGCACACAACAAAATGAGGAAAGTAAAAATATCTATCCTCTCAAAAATGCCGTTTGCAGTGTCTTTATAGATACCATCATTTTGCACATACCGTAATTCCCTGTGTATACCACGCACTTTTTTCACCCAGAAAACGGTAAAAAAAATCCCCTGCGTGTAATACAATGGCATAGAAAAATGACATTATTTTTCTCGAAAAGTCGGCAGGTCGCGAAAACCCATTACAAATACAATGTGACACTTTGAGACCCTCATAAAGTTCGTTTGACATATTAATTCATTGAATCATTCATACCATTAAAATGCAATCAATATTCCTATCTCAGACATCAACCATTCATCCCTTTATAGACATCGGCAAACAGTGCAGTCTCAGATCAGACACCTCAGAAAGACGCCGCAGACATCTGATTTGGATTTACTCTGTTTGATGATTTATAACAGTTCAATTATGACACTATTGTTAATCCCTGTCATGATATAATTGCCACCCTGCGGTCGATAAGGTGTGAAAATATGGTCAAGTTATGTCTCTAATTTGCGTTTATTCCCCGATCATAAAATTTAATCCGCAATCAATGTGAAAATCATTTAATTGCTCCCAAGACGAGTTGCTACGACTATTCTACTATCTCGTGAATGATTATGTTTTGGCGCCAAATAGCAGACGCTTGGCGAGAAAAGTTGAACTCTTTAAATTGTGTTAACACATCTGTATGCTGGTGTTGGTTATTGACACGGAGCTTACAGAAAGCGCTGTTTTCCACTACCGTTTTGCTATCGAGAATTTTTTTACCGTTTCCAAACATTTTTTTATGAAAGAGATACGCCCCATTAAGATAAAACAATAGACACGTGTGGGGTTGCTGGGGTCCGATGACGTCATTTACCGATTGCGTGCCGATTCGCCCCAGTCAATCGTTTCCAAACATTTTTTATGAAAGAGATACGCCCCATTAAGATAAAACAATAGACACGTGTGGGGTTGCTGGGGTCCGATGACGTCATTTACCGATTGCGTGCCGATTCGCCCCAGTCAATTTCGGATGCGCGGAAGTTCTATGCGCCGGATTCAAGTCTGCGGGTTGTCAAAGATCTATTTCAGCGAATCGGCCGATTCGCCCCCGTCAATTTCGGACGCTCGAAAAAAATCGGCCGGTTCGCCCCAGTAAATTTCGGATGCGCGGAAGCTCTACTATGCGACGGATTCAAGTCTGCGGCTTGTCCCAAATCTATTTCAGCGAATCGGCCGATTCGCCCCCGTCAATTTCGGACGCCCGAAAAAAAATCGGCCGGTTCGCCCAAGTCAATTTCGGACGCGCGGAATCTCGCCATACGGAAATAAAACAAATCGTACGTGATTTTTAATTTCTTTGCGTGATTCACGTAAGATTTTGCGTGAGTGGGAACTCTGATTAATTATGATAGTTAATGCATGTCATCAAAGTTTCAAATTGCACAGGAAATCGGGTTCCTTGAAGTCAGGCATGAATCACCGTTTTATTAACAGTAAATGCAAAATGGGCTTCTTTAATTGAGTGAGATGTTTGACTCACGCTGAGAAGGTGTTAATTATGGGATTAGCAAAGAGAACGTGTGAATAACCAGAGGTGTCAAAATACTCAATCTACCTGTAGAAATTTCTGTCAATAACGCTATGGAGCACCTGCCTTGGAGGCATGTCACAATTTTACCTTTGGAAAGAAACCTGTTTCTATCTTTCCTTGTGAAAGAAAACTGGGAAAACGCATTGTCATCTTTCATAACAAATGAATAACCGCACCCTTAAAATGTCACCTTGTCACACACCACCGTTATGGGTAAACGGAGAACTGCCTATGCTGCAAGAGAGAAACTAACCACTATTCTATTCTATAACTACTAGGAAATATACCTATAACCAGTCAGGCTATTTTGATAGTAGCCAATCAAAATTCGTGTACTTTCATTTTCAATCAAAATGGCGTCTGAGAAAAGCATTCTGTGAAACTGGGGAAAAGCATGTGCGTGTTTTAGACTGGAATATATTTTTTTTTCACATATCTTGGACTCAGAATTGAGGTGCGTGTTATAGATGAGTGCGTGGTATACACAGGGAATTACGGTACCTAGCATCCCAATAAGACATCATTTAAAGCATCCATAGAAAAATATGCTACCATAAAACTAAAAGCAGTTCTAAATGTTTGCATATTTTATTGTTATAAAAAAAGCTACCTGCATTGTATTTAAATGTAGAAACATAATTCTTTATTTATTTATTTTTTCTATTTTTCTTTCTTTCTTTTTTTTGTTTTTTTTGTTTTTTTTGAATGACTTTTTTCCGGTTTTGAAGGTATACATTATTCTCTACATGTTTTAATTTTGTTCTGTTATAGCTGGAACAACTTCTGTTTGAAAGTGAGTCAGAATATGATTCAGCTGAAGGTTCCGATGATGACAGCCTCTCTGATTATACCGACATAGACATAAACCATGTCTTAGGAAGATCTATAGCAGTATGGGCATATACAAAACCAGACTGTATTACTCTCTTTACACCTTCTCCAGATGATACCCTATACAGGGTAGTACGATATGCTGAGGATAAACTTGGATTCGACAGAAGAGATGAGAAAGTCAAAGTTTTAAAACCAGGTGAAAGGACTCCCCAAGATATCAACAATATTTATACTGTTGGACCTGGAAGTGTTGTAATGTTTATTCCAAAGACTAACATACATTTGAAAGTGGAAGTAAACCAGTTAAAAGCCAAGTTTTCAATGAGTGCTGATCCCCTGGCAACAGTATATGATGTTAAAGCATACATAAAAAGAGCTAAGGGTATACCTATTGATCAACAAGATATTTTATTCAGGGATAAATCCCTGGAAAATTCTAGAAGACTGTTAGAGTACAAAGTTCATGATGGAGTAATTATGCAGGTGCTTATTCAAGTCCATTTTGATTTCCTTGTAAATGTTGAAGCGTTTTGGGGAAAGACATACAGGCTGTATGTTGACAGATGCAGCACAGGAAGTGATCTCATCTACACTATATTTGGAAGAACATTCAGTAAATATGGACCAGACCAGGTTCTGATGCAAGAGCTTTATGTGCCGGTTCAAGTTCTCATATTTCAACACGAAAAACAATCACTTGACTGGGACTACTGCCTTGGGCACTTTGGAATCAAGAATGGTGATACATTAGAAATAAGTACAGTTGGAAGGAAGAGTCAAATGAACATGCAAAACTTAAAGATCAAATCTGAAACAGGGGAAACTTTTGATGTAGAAGTTTCTCAGTTTGATAGATGGTCAGTAGCTGCCTTCATATTACATGGATACACAGAAGTACCAGTTGATTTGATCCGAATTTATGTAGACAATGTACAGGTCAATTTTACAAGCATAATTGGTGAAATAAATAAAAGGAGTATCATAGTGATGAATGTAATGGTGACCAACATTAGTGAAGATTTAATGTTTGGAATTCCTCTACAGATATGCCTAGGAAATGGAATAGTAGAAAACATAAAAGTTTCACCTGTTAGAAAAGTTAAAGACTTAAAGCATCGTCTTGAAGCTATGGGAGTTCCAAATGCAACTATGTATGAGCTAGTCATTGTCAATTCTAAGCTTCAAAACCATGCAAAAATGAAGGATGTAATACATGACCCAAATGTTCCCTTGTTTCTAAAAGTTGAGAAATTTCCCATTTTCATTCATGCTCCAGATAATGTAATATATAAAACAACGGTTGATACCACCGATACTTTCAAAGAGCTTAAACAAAAAATAGAAATGAAGTCTGGCCATGCCATATCAAACTGTCGCGTTTTGATTTCAGGACAAGAATACAAACCTTCTGATATGACAAACCTCTATGAACATGGTTTCTCAACAAGAACATCAGTGTTTATAGAAACATCAAATTATATGGAAACATTTTTTATTACCAGAGGTCATCTTCTTATAAAGTTGAAAATACCAATAAAACCAAAGGCTGAAGACATCAAGAAATGTATCTGGAATTCAGATGATATTCCTGAGGGATCAATAACTTGTCTACAAACATTCTTATTCTGGTTCTTTACTCCTAGAGTCACAAAGAAGTATATGACATCTAGAAAAAAGAAAAGCAGAAGGTGTCTCCCTGCAGTACACCAGCCATTGCATCCTATCCCCATTCAAAAGCCAGCAAAGCAGAAATTCAACAGGGCTGTGCCAAAAGCTCTCTTTGAGAATGAAGATGAATGGTTGGTTGAGGGAGCAAAAGCAGCAAAAGCTTTGGTCAGAAACTATTCTGTGAAAGCACCCAAACCTATTACAAAGAAGAACATGGACACTGATTTAAGAACTTGGACAGACAGACAGAAAAGCCCTGAATGGCCTCAGACACAGAGGAGTGTGCAAAGCTGGATTGATATCGGTCCAGCAGAACCAAGAACCTTTGAAAGAGCACAGCCTCAAAGACCAATCAAAATTCCAGATTTAAAAACTCATAAAAAGAGCAAGAAAGCTGCAGCATCACACCATCTGACACCAAGATGGTGGAAAAATCTGTATCAGAGGAATGATGAGAACAGACTATTCATGGGAAATGAGTCAACAGTAGTGGGACAGAACCCTCAAAACCTCTTGCTTCATCCTCCACAGAGAACTGGAGAATACCCTGTTTCAATACAGTCTGAGATTCAGTCAAAACCACACAGTCAGGATGATGTTCTGGTAACAAAGTATTTCCCACGGAACGTCTCCAACAAACCTCAGCAACTGCTAGCAAGCAATGCTGGGAGAGAGGATGTTGGTAGAGAGGGCAGAATATCACCAACTTATGATGCATACAGAACAAATAAATATTTAAGAAAGCAGAGACAAGTGTTTCATAAGCAAGCCATACCTTAATACCTAACCGGCTTATATCATATGACTTTGATTTTTTGTACATGGAAACGGGCAACTGCCCTTCTTGAATCAGCGGAAGGGAGAGAATGACCATAGAAAAGATTTCATGATCAATCTCCACGAAAGAATGTTGCCGATCCCAGCAGGTATCTAACCCGCGTCCTTCTGATCACCAGTCAGACTCTCATCTGACTGAGCTACCGAGGCCGACTGTACAGTGTTATCCTATACCAATATAGTGAGACAAATCTGAATTCGCAAGAAAGTGTTTCATGTTTTGTCAACTGCAGACAATTTACAAAATTAGATTGAATAGATGAATTATGCAATGAGAATAATGCAATAAATTAAGGGATTTGAGGATAAAAGCAAAATTTATTATAATGACTTCTGCTTCTAGTCGAAAATATGTAAGCAATAGCAGCTTCTCTTTAACAAGAATTAATGGACGAACCCTTGGAGTAATAATTATAACTGAACCAAAATAAGAACTGAAATGGTTCAAACTGAATAGCTTATGTCAGTGCTCATTTCATAAGCTATTTATAAAACAAATTTCATAACTCTATCTTTTTTGAGTTTATTGATATATACCATAGGACAGGAATACCAATGTAATGGGTGAGGATTGTGGCCACGTAAAATTGATTTAAGCCCCCCAGTGGAATTCGTGCCTGATGTCATGTCTAGAGTGGGCCAAAACACAGCAAAAAGTCAGCAACTGTTACATTCATTCGGGGGATTAATCAGGATATGTTTATTGCCATTCTCTCCTTTCCCCTGATTCAAGAAAGCCAGTTGTCAGCTTCTGGCTAAAGAATATGCATTGTACAGGCTATGAGTTTATGTATAAGCCTGCAGTTAGGTAAACAGACTGACTCAATATAACCCAAGTAATGTTGACTGGGACATTAAATTCCAAACACACAAACATCCAAAAGGAAATTAAGCATGCCCTTCTGTGCATTCTCATCTCAGCTTGTGTCATCATGATCCTCAGGTTTCAATTTGGTTTGGAGGTTAAACCTTTTTGTATCAAATGGAATCTTCCTCCTTATATATAGCATGAGTCCATTTCCAAATTCAGGGTGTCAGGTTGTGTTTTCTTCAATGGCTGAACAAATTTGAAAACAGTGTAGGCCCTGATCAGACACCACATTCCATGGCATCTGATCTGGGTCTGAACTGTTTGTCAATTACCTGCTTTGTGGTTTCTGGTACAAAATCGGTTAATGACTCAATCAACCCAAGTTGATGCTGTGCTGGTCAGTTTACCTGAACAGACTCCTGAGGCAGCAAAGTAAAGGCTTTATTACGACTGCAGGACCTGACAAATCAAAGCTTCAGCCTCTTAAAAAATCACTTGCCCAGCCAAACTTTGGACTTGTCCCAGGCAACTGTCCGGCCCTGAACTATATTGATTGAACCAAATGTTTACTTGTAATATTTGTGAGCTTGTATTTCTTGCTGTGTACTAGTTACAAGGGAGACAACATTCAATTTGCTTCTCTTCTTTGTTTTCCTGTAATCTTTGAAGTCCACTCTTAAGGGGAATGGGAACATCTGCAAGATTTTTTTTTTTAATTTTTCAAAGGGAGATGACTTTTGAGACTTCCTGTTTGCTTTTCTGTAAGCCCTGTCCCACTTAAAAAAGGTGTCAACTCTTAAAGGAAAGAATTTGCTCCTCAGGAGCAAATTCTTTCCTTTAAGAGTTGACTCTTTTCCTTTAAGTGTGTGTGTGTGTGTGTGTGTGTATTCGGGTTTAACCTCGCTTTCAACAATTTTTCAGTCATATCACGACGGTGTCTGGTTGCGACAGGGAGCTCAATGCTCACTTTTATAGTGCTGCCTCACTGAAGTATCATGTCCCAGACACATTACATGATACCACACCCAGTCACATTATCTTGACACTGGGTCGACCAGTCCTAGCTCTACCCCTTAAATCTGAGTGCCAAGCGAGGAGCAGCTAGTACCATTCTTAACGACTTTGGTATGTAGCGGCCCAGGATCGAACCCGTGACCTCCCGTTCCCCGGAGCGGACACTACCAACTGAGCTATCGGGGCCGGTCTTTCCTTTAAGAGTTGACCCCTATTGACATGGGAGACAAAAATACTTTTGCATGAGTTGCCTCCCCTGAAGGTGTATCCATTCCCCTTAAAAGAAAATATTTACTCTTTTAAGAGTAGACCCGACTGATAAGGAAGCATAAAAAATTATTTCTTAAAGAGTGGCCACCCTCTAAAAGGTGAATCCATTTGCCTCATATTTACCTCTAGCAGTTCACCATCTTTGTACCACTTCACTTTAGCTTTAGTGTCATTCACGAAACATTCTAGATTGCCCTCTTTCTTTCTCTGGATACCATACTTCTCTGGTAGAGGTTGAGAGAAGAAATACTCTGGAGGTTTCTCTGCAATTAGAACCAAAGCACTGACATCACTGCAGCACTAGTGGGTTGATTTTTTCTAAGTTAGGGCTGGGAAAATGGTACCGAATGTAAACTTAAACTGTTTTGTTTAACCCTTAATTTCCTGTACCAGAAGCAAACAGTGTAGACCCTGATCAGACACTGCATTCGGTGGTGTCTGATCAGGGTCCACACTGTTTGTCCACACTTTTTGTCCCAGCATATGAGCCATGTCAATGTTTTACAACATGCTGTCTTTTACACAGCACTCTGATGTCACAATGACATGAATAGCTTGGCTGTAGAGTGATAGTCACATGGACATAAAAACCGTAAAGCTACTATGCATAGTAACTTTGGGTCAACTTACCAACAACTTACTCCTCTGAAAGAGTAGTTCATTTTTTTGCAGGGAACAATTTGCTCCTCATAAGCATATTCTTTCCTCAAAGAGCAGACCTCAATGGAAAAGGGAGACAAAAATATTTAGCTTAACCCTTGTCCTGCTGAATATTCATATATGCCACACCCACTACCGATTATCAACCAATCAGATTACCTGATGGAAATTATTGCAACAAATTCATAAACTGAATGACAAACAATGTAGATCCAGATCAGATGGCTTCTTCAGAAGCCATCTGATCTGGATCTTCATTGTTTGAAAGATAAGACATGTCCGGGATCAGCAGGACAAGGGTTAACCCATATTTAACTGAATGGAATCTTCCCCTTATAAACAGCAAGTCTATTTTGAAATTTAGGGATTTCAGGATCAGCTATTTTTAGAAATTTATTTAGACAATGGTTGAACTTTCTGCAAACAGTGAAGGTCATGATCTGGGTCTACACTGTTTGCCAATGACCCGCTTTGGGGTTTACCATTTAAAATGGGTTCAGACAGAAATGATGTAACTGGCAACTTACCTTCCACATACAGCCAAGCTGAAGTCTTACTAGGCCCCTTGCCACACTCAAGGCTGTACTTTCCATTATCTTCAAGCTTGACATTGTTCACTATTATACTGTAATCTTCTCCCTCACTCTTCATATGATACTTCTCTCCGTGGAAAATCTCCAGTTTATTTTTATACCAGCGAAATGGTGCTTCAGGTTTGCAGAATTTTGCAGCAAATACAACTTTTTCTGTTCCTTCCATGCATTTTACATCATCCAATTCTTTAAGGAATTTTTCTGGCATCTAAAACCATAAAAATAATAAATGACAATATTAATATTGAATCAAATCTAACTTATATTCACATGTCTGAGCAAAAAAAATGACTTTAAAAACTTTATTTTCTTTTGACTTTTGTTTCATTTTAATAAAAAGAAAGAAGTTAATTACACAGAAGTAAAAGGCATAACTCAAGCAAGTATAAGGAAATTACAACCGCATGTGCCTATACATTTAAAATCTATCTCCAAAATTTTATCAGAGCCTATTTCCTGTTATTGTTATTGCAAGAAATGAAAATATGAAATGACATCTATTTGTTTTATATTACATGAATTTATCACTAAGATCATCCAATGCTCTTTTCTTAAGTTTTCATTATTAAAAAGCATAGCTCAGACATAATATAATAACACAGTCTTCTGTCTTTTTATGGTCTCAACAATTAGCACAACCACGGATGATTAGGAAGATTTGACCATCATTAACCCTCTCTACCTGATGTATCCTTTTTGAAAACAGTACAGATCCAGATCATACTGTTTTCCATTATTGCTTTTAAATCCATGATAAAAGTAAAATGATGGATGAGGGTTAATTTCAGCAAAGGCTTAGTGAAACTGAACATACAATATAAAAGTATAACCCTTGGAAGTGTAAGTGACTATGCTTATCACATTTACAGAGCATTATTAGCATTGGACCGTAATTTTTCCAAATGGGAAGAACAAAAAAATGTAAAGGTGAAAGCCACTTAATTCATTTGTTTGTTGTCTATTTTCCTGTTATTTTTATTTTGTCTGACTATAGACACTTCAACTCAGAAATATGCAAATCAGCTTGAAGACTATGATGAAAAAGATGCCGACATTTCTCTCAAACAGGAATACCTTAAATGTGAGATGTGCACCTCTGTATAATCAATCATGAATTACAGAACAGTTCAGGTATGCTAATTGTTGAGATTAAAAAGCATTTTTTTTGTATATATGGACACCCGGTGCACCTATTGTGGCAAAGTATCTGAAAAACAAGTGGACATTATTAAATTATTAAACTGAAAGTCTGTGGCAACCAGACTTAAGATAACAATGACATAAGGTGTGTGCCAGCAAGATACATCCTTCACACAGCTTTTCAAAACTAACAAGGACATTGTGTCAATGTATAAGTAAAATTATGCTGATATTTTTGTGGAAAAACTGCAAGAAGCTCCAGCAAAAATAACAAAGTATTAGATAGCTTACTTGCTAGAAAACTTAATATTTTGATCACAAATGAGATTATTAAGATAGCAATTATTTTATCAACCTGGCCCTGGTTCCCACCCCTCCAGCAGATAAATGATGAGAAGAATTATTATGTGAGCTCTCATCCTTAATGTCTGGGCCCAGTTGTCCAAAGTCTAGTCAGCTTGACAAGCTCATTACTGGTCATATTGTTGACTATTCCAGCAAGTTCAGTATCTAACACGGGTAGTTTTGCTGGAAAATGTACTCACACTTTATCAGCAAAAATATTAATATATATATGTTTGCCATATTTAATGGTTAAAGTTTTAACCCTTATCTTGCTGTTCACAACAACCCTTATATTTGCTAACAGTGTAGATCCAGATCCATTCTGAAGAAGCCACCTGATCAGGATCTACACTAGTTGGTATACAGTTTATGAATTTGTAGCAATAAATTACATCAAGTAATTTGATTGGTTGATAGACAGAAATGGGTGTGGCTTAAATGAATATTCAGCAAGATAAGGGTTAAAGGTATGTTCACAATAAATGTTGTTAGTTTTGAATAACTGGCAAGACAGATATAAACCTTACTGACACTTTTCAATAATGATATTTATTTGAAGATTTGTTTTCCTTAGATTAAGTGGAAGCTGGGTTGAAGCTGTGTAAGGTGGAAAAATAAACAGAATTGAAACTGAAAACATAGCAGATATTAGCAGATTAAGGGTGCACAACTGATAAGCTGATAACTAGAAAAACAATTTGGAAGAAAATCACCTTCAAAAAGCAGTATGTTTTTATACCACCTGCTTGCAAATTATTGGGGAGTCTGAAAATATAATTTTTGACAATTGTATAAGTTTGTATATTATTATTTTTTTTCAAATTTATCTGATGAGTACCTAGTTATCAGCTGTGTGTTGTATCTTGTATATTTCATTGAACTTAAAATTTGTGAGTAAATACTACTTTTTAGATTTACCCTTTTCATTCATATTTTCATAACATTTAGTAGCGGTGTTGCCAATGTGAACCATTAACTTTTTGTAAGTTAAAACATGAAGAGAAATAATTAAATGTTTAGACAAATAGTAGATGGTAAAAACTTAAGAAAGGAAGAGGTGATTTTCAATAGTTTTTGAAAGATACTTGCACTCTGGGTACTTGTTACAATTGTCTCAAGTGTCCAAAATGCATGTTTCCAAGGAGGGAAAATGAAAGCATCTATGAATTATCTTGTTAAACAATGTTTCATTGGAGCTATTATCATTTTAATGAAACCAGTAACAAAATATACAAAGATACTAAAAGTTTGATGGTCATGCAATACTATATGCACTCAATGCATACTGAAGCAAAAACAAAACAATACTCTAAAATTATTTCACTTTTGATTCCAAATCTACCATCAGTTCATTAATTACATATCTATGGTCCAGGTCCAGAGAACCTCTTTATGGTTACATTAACTATTTTTATTAACATAACTTTATACCCAAAATTGCAACAATGCTTCAAATGAATACAGAGGGAATCAGTTCTTGTCCAAGTCAAGTGCAGCATCTGAATCACAGTTTTTCTGCCGAGTATTAAAAGTGTATATATTTATTGAATATTATGAAACCGTCAATGTAAATAATACTTAAAAAAAACCTGAAAGTACAGCATATTGAAAATGAGTTGACAGACAACACATAGAAGCAACTGATATTATTTAATTGTTATACACCTCACTTAATACTGGTTTTCTGGGATTATTGTGATGGACTGCTTACATTTAGTTTCTGTATACATACATTTTTTTTCGCTTGACTGTTTATTTATGGACCCAAAGCTATTAACAGTGCTTGGTTTGTATTGCTGTTGTCAATTATAATGTCCAATAACATTATATTGCACATTTTTTGAATGATTGTGTACTGTGGCATCTGATCAGAGTTTACACTGCTAAAAGTACAGATATTTAGAGGTTTATAGCACAGTCGGTCCAAGCTCAGCCTATACTCAGGGACAATAGACCCACCAATGTCATCAGTGTTATGAACAAAATGATGTTTTTGATAAAAGTACTGAACTAGTCTTAATTAACAAATGCTTTTCAAAATGGTATTTGTATGCAAAACTCAGACACATCTATATCTCATTTCCATTGTTCTCACATAAAAAACACAAACTGCCACCAGTAAGCAGACAAACACATCTAATTTCAAAATGTCATACTTAAATGTGGATGCTTTGCCAATGACCACTACTGTCTTACAACTGTGCATCATGCATGTGAAATTTTCCAAAGACTGGAGCCAGGAATTTACCTAAATCAGTAGTATGCTATGCAACTGAGTCACTGTCTACACACTGTGATGCACAACAAATGTCTGTGTGCACATGGATAAATATCATAAGCAGAACTATTAACATTGTAATACAAACTCACACAACATTGTTTTTACTAATGAATCTTTCCTACTTAAAATCTGAAAATTCTTACCTCGCTGACCTTTTGGTATTTTTAGGAAATTGTATTTCTTTAAGGAATTGTGTTCCTTTAGGGAATTGTGCTCCCTGATTGTGGACTTTATAGGATTTTACAATTTCTATTCTGTCATTCTTCATTTGTTTGAAAAGTACATCTCAATAATCTAGAGATGGTAATCAAATGCTTCTGTTGTTAGGACTAAATCAACCTTTCAGCTTTCTTCATAAACTAGTCTAAAATGATCTAAGTGTTCTTCATAAACCAGTTTAAAACAATCTTTTTGTCTTTATAAACTAGTCTAAAACAATCTGACCTATTTATAAACTTTATGGATTTTTAAATTGGAAACAAATAAAACTGGCTCTTCTTCTCAATAATTTCTAATAACTACTTAGCCCAATTTATAGTCAAGATTAAAAAATAATTATAGATGCACACATAAAGGCTCCACAGAAGTGACTGAAATAAGCCCTAGTGTGAATATGAAAATATATTCCTGTGGATGTAATGACATGTACAAAGTAAACAGCAACCCTATTTTACTGGATCATCTATGATCTTCACAGCCATGATCTTCACATCAATAACCTTCATGTTGTACATAAACTTTCAGCTAGTGCCTCTTAAAAGTCATAAGGTTAGGTTTTACTCAAGATCCTTCAGGTGTTCCTTACTGAAAGCTAATGCAGATCAACAAAATTAATTGTTTAACAATCAAAGGCACAGTCCTATTCCTGAAAACACTACATTGCATTTTTATCCAAACCTAGTTTCAAAGTTTCCAATTAATGATTCTAGGCATCTGAATGGATAACAGCCAAAATTTTGGACAGTATTCACTGTTTCATTGAAGACATTTGGATTCACCCTGCTTGCCTTTTTGTGCAGATATCAGAATAATAAAACACACACGAAAAACTGCATTGATATGGGATTAACTGTTAAAAACTGTCATTTTGTAAAGGCAAATGTTTGTTTACAGTCACAAACTGCATTTTATAGCTCTGCTGATACATCACCTTAAAACAAAATTTCAGACTCTAAAACAACTGATTCACCTCCCCTGAAGACAAATTAAAAGACAGCTATTCCCTTCTTTTCAGTATCATGACAAAGCAAGAATCTGGTTGTGCAAATACGTTTGCATCTGCACCGGAAGGAAACTCACACATCCTGATTTTAATTACCAAATTCCTTAAATTAAATTTTCACCAAGAGATTAAATATAGGTAAAGCTAAAGAAAACATGGTCAGCCATTGAATTTTTTGCAACATCCTCCTTTTTTCCATTTCCAAATCTTGTCTAAGTATTTTAACCAATAAGATCCCAAGAAAACATGTCTGAAAATGTTGTCTGTTTATGTCATCTGCTGCTTCTTCTTGGAAACTTTATAAATTTTTGCATACAGGCAAGCAGTGTGAGGACTGCTAGAGGAGCAGTCTGATCTGTGTCCACAATATTTGCAAAAATAACTTTCAAAGTTACCAACAGATGACAAAGCAAACAACAACTGTTGTCATTGGCATCTTATGGGTTAATATATCTGAATCATGATACTGTAGGACTAAAGTATGACATTTTGTAATTACACACAAGATATAACAGTTCACCAGACAACATCAAATGGGTATGATCACTACAAGTATAGGAAGAATTTCTATGCTGGTAATTTCTTTGAAGATTAAAAACTTAAAAGCCTAAGTGTACCTATATTAAAATAATTACTTGAACACTTTTAACTTATCAGAATGGAATACTTTCTCAGACCCATTCAAATTGCCAATATATAGGGTGTATGATGTATGTTTTATGATATCATATAATTTTATGAAACCCAACATCATGTATTTTGTTATTATTTGCAAAGATAAAATTCTAAAAGGTGACTGAATTTCATTTTTATACACACAATTTCGGCAGGTGGACAAGCATGTACCTGCAAATTACACATGCCAAGTATTTTAAATTTTGCTATTTCCTTTTTGCAGTTAAGGGTTTTAGTTATTAATATACTAATGTTATTTTGATTATAATACTAAAATGTTAGAAAACTTGTCAAATCTAAGCCGTGAAAAGCTGTTAGACACCAAAAGCAATATTTTGTAAGTATGCATTAGAAATATTAATAGCAGCTAAACAACCTGTTTACTTTTCCTTTAAAATGACATCTATATATGTAATCCTCACAAGTTTCCACATAGTTTTTACTATGTGCAAAGAAGTTATCACAACTGATTTTCATTTACATAAGACTCTTTCTTGGCTGAAACTATTTAGTACCTCAACTTGTTTTTCCGGTGTCTTAAGAGAAGGCCAATCTGGTATTACTTCAACCAGGGAGAGTCGTCTACCTTGCATAGAAGCTCTCCGCTGCTGCTGGTCCATTGCTTCTAATTTTTCAACAGAAACTTTCTTAACTGGGATATCCAACTTACTACCCTCATCAATTGACTGGCGCCTGCTGTTAGCCTGGGATTACAATCATAATATTATAGCTATCATTAAAAATCAGTGATATAAAATGTATAAGAATTTATGTTAGACAAGCTTCAATTAATCAGCTTGTTACTTTTAATTTCAAGTTAGAATTCAGTAACAAACAGAAGCATTCAATCAAAAATGTAAACTACAAATGAATATTTAATGAATACTGAATTGCATTTTAGTTGCTCATCTAATATTGAAGCAAAAGAAATTTAGCTGTTCCAGTTGAGATTAATATTCTCCTACCTTCTACAAGCAGATATTAATAACTACAGACATTAATATCATCATGTCTAAAGAAGCCTCTATATGCCATCATGATAACAATCCCTGCAACAAAAAACTTTATAGCTGCACTTTAAATAATGAAAAGTTGGAGGTGACAGGGTATGCCATATTTCCTTTATTCTTGCTCAAAAATAGATTGTGGGTGCTTGATAGAATCACCAGAATCAGAATTGTTACTGGTGATATGTCACCTCATGGTTCTTTCGAGCACCCACAATCTATGTTTGCAATAGGACAATTTCATTTTCTTCAGAATAATGTTACATGGACGTGTTATCTTAATGCTATAAAATGGCAGATGAGCTCAGGCACACCAAAAGACACAAGATAGTATCAGGAGCAACAAGGACAATGACCTGTCTGCCCATACATGTCAAAGCATAACTATGCTATGTATGATACACAAACCATAAAAATCCTAAATATTTGGACACCTTGAGGACTTGCTGTAATTCTCATAAAATTATAACAAATTTTGTTCAAGATTGTGCAAGCAGCCCAAAAGGCACAACCGGAATGGCAAACAGTGATGACTCAGTCTGTTCTGGGTCTGCACTGTTTGCTTAAGTCTATCTCTACCAATACTTAGGATTATTAAGGTACAACCAGCAAGAAATCTGTTTTATCAGTCTGCATAGACAGCCTTTTGCTGTACCATGGCTCAAATATACATGAGTTATTGGGCTATCAATGAAATAACAATGTAAAACAGCAAAACACATATACTCTAATGCACTTGTGAATTCAATATGACAGCCTAATAGAGTACATTCTGTGATGTTCATATTGAAAATCTGGGCTCAGTTGTTCAAAGCATGGGTAGCTTAACCCTTGTCCTGCTGAGCCCGGATATGCATTATTTTCCAAACAATGAAGACCCAGATCAGATGGCTTCTGACGAAGCCATCTGATCAGGATCTACATTGTTTGTCATTCAGATTGTGAATTTGTTGCAATAATTTGCATCAAATAATCTGATTGGTTGATAATCGGCAGTGGGTGTGGCATATATGAATATTCTGCAGGACAAGGGTTAACGTGCTTGTAAGTGGTGAATCTGCTATTTATGTTTATTTGGTGTATTCTTTGCTTTCATAGGATCTACCTATTCAGAACTTATTTAACTGTTCTAGTTAGCACAATGTCTAATATAGTGTTATTTTTGCAGAAAAAATGCCATATTACAATACCATAACACACCTATTTGGCATAGTGCATTCTTTCATATCCCCAAAATGGCTAAATGTGATATTTTACTAATTTTTACTGCAAATATAGGCTGTGGGTGCTCGTTAGAACTGCTGAGGTGGTTCTAACAAGTACCAACAACCTATGACTTAGACCAGAAATAAGAAAAATAATGTGTACCCCCATAAACCCCAGTTTTCTTTATATAAAGTGGGGTTTAGGGGGCGGTCATTTCACGGACTTGTTCACGTAATGAATGATCGAAGTTTTAATAATATGTTAACTAATGACGACAATTCTTTTAAACAAGCGGACCCTGGATCCAGTTGTTGAAAACAAATGATGTGGTTAATGTGGATAGTTAACATTATCATTAAAAATTTGTGATCATTAGGTATGCAAATAATTCAATAATTTTGTTGAAAAATAATGTCAATAGCAAAAGTTACTAACATTTTTTCAACAAAAATACCACTTATTTAGATATTGTACTCACTACATGTGAACACAACGTTTACTACTAATAAGCTTGTTAAGCTGAAGAAAATATGTGCCCTGATGGTATCTTCATCTAGTTGTCTTTCACTGATGAACATTTAGTTAATGCCACTGACAACAATTGCCTTCATGTACAAACTAAAACAGAGTATTACGTAAGTGCATTAGAATGGGGATAACTGTATTGAAAATATCCATTTGGGATGGTAAGTCATCTGTTTTATGGTCAAAGTTTTATTGTAAGACATGTATATGCTGTCATGTCACTTTAAAATGGAATTTACAACAATAAAACCAACAATTTACCTCCCCGAATGGCAATTTTAAAGAAAGTTATCTCCTTACTGAGCAAATAAAATGCAGTTCAATATTCATACTGATAAAAAGCCTTAAGTGACGGTGACAGTCATATAAATAGAATAAAAAATATTATTGCCAAGTGTAATAATGCCTGAAAATTTGAATGAAGTATTAGATAAAAAACTACAGCTATTCTGTGGATTCCCACTGCAGAACTAATCCTTTCTAATCATGAAACTTTCAATACAGCTCACCACAAATAGCCTCCTTAATCTGATTTATGACAATCAAAAACTGTCTCAAGACATAATGCAAAATGAAAACCACAAAGTAAAGATGCCCCATAATAAACTTCTTTGCTAAGTTTCTACAAAATCTCTATCTATAAAAACCAGCAGTTTTATATCAGACACGAATGCAGACTGGCACCTGTACATGTACATATCAAAGATACTACAAATAACACCACTGCAATTCTCAAGTGACTTCATTTCTGTCTAATAAACCCGCCTTTGATCCAGGATCCCTATGCTTTAGTTGTACTTTGAATGGGTCAGCTTCAGGTACACTGGTACGTCTCTTCTCAGATCCACTTTTACATCTAATCTCAAGGGTTTTGGGGTCAACTATTTCATTTGAGTTAAGTAAAGAGCCTTTTCTTAATCTCAATGAGACAGACTCACTTTGAGAGTCATAGTCTCTCTTCAATCCTGGAGATAATGATTCCTTGAATGACTCTGCACCTTGATTAGAATGTACTGATTCCCTACGAATGTTTGTGTCTTTCATTATTCCCGAGTCTGTTGATGCTGCCTCTCTAGAAGTTGCCAAAGCTGGATCATTTTCCTCTGGAGCCTTTTGGTGCAAAAAGAGTGCTTAGCTTGGAAAACTGACAAATGATCAATGGTCTCATGTAACACAGTGAACAACAGAGGATCTTGGCCAGTATGTACAAATTAATGCAGTAACTTTTAAAATCAATAAGTCCCAGCTTCAATTAATTGACAATTTTCTGCAGGAATTATATTAAAATTGAAAACAGATCAGAAAAGCTTTCAAATGATCACAGAACATCAGCATTTTAAAGTTTTCAAAGTTTCAAAATTCCTTCGGAGTATATGTTTTTAGAGTTCTTAAAATTGAATCAATTAATTACCATGTCTGATAGTAGTACAATAAATAGGTAGCTAACACGCAGGTGAAAATCTGGAATATTATGTTAATGTCAATTGGACAAATTTAACAATCAAATGGGAAAGAGGGTTTAGAAACATACAAAAATGTTGTAGACAGTTAATTTTACAACAAGAAGTGGAAAGGAAATTTGACTGTTCTGCAGGGGAAGATTGTATTTTGATCATTAGAAGAACTTCCATTCATCTGCATAAAACAATACAATTCAGGCAGAAAAAAATGCAAATAGATATTTCTCTTTTATATCAGTAAAACAGTAGAATAGCTTGGTAAAGTTTAAAAAATGTAATTTAAAGAAATAATTATGAAGTATTCTGAATATATTCCTGAATTCTAAAATGATGACTAGTTGATGATTAAGGCATCCTACTGTCATGTTTTCACCCAAATATATTATTAAAACTGCAAATACATTCTAACCAAATGAAATGTCTGTTTGAAGATTAAATAAAACAGTCAAATTGAAAACTGAAGGTGTCACACAATAAACAGTAAAGGAATGCTTTTCTCTATCAATAGATACTTGTCTCTATTCATTGTATAGAATACAAAGCTAGAAAGACACTTCAACCAGTCTTTCTGGATAACAAATGTTAGAGGGCATAAGGTGTTTAGTAAATAGTAGTACAGCTTATGACAAAAGCACAACATTTGAAACTGAGACTCCTGTTTTCTATTTATAATGTGTTCTTTGTTTCCATACATAAAATTAATTGCATCAGTGCACAGATTTGTTCTAATCCAAAAGCTACCAAGTAGAAACCAACAATCTGGTGCCTATTTGTAATAAAAAGATGTGTAAAATTCATTTGATGGAAAATTTCATAATGTCTCTACTGAAAAAGATAAAGAACCCCACCCCCGCCACCTCAAATAGTGATAAGGATCACAACCCCACCAACACCAAGAGGAAGGACAAAAAGTATATATAAATAGGTACAAAACGCCATAGAAAGTGTAAAGCCATCTCCCTTCCATCCAAAGATGTAGTGATAATGAACAAATTCTCTGATAGTTCAACAAGAAATAGTCATTAAATAACGCTGGCATACATTGCCCAACCTGATGTAATAATTGCCATTTTCAATAGGACAACAGACCCATCTGGTTTAATGCATTCTTTCATATCTCCAAAACAGACATTTTCTGATGAAAATATGTTATATTTTTTCTTATTTCTGCTCCAAACAAATAGCTTGTGTGTGATTGTTGGAATGAATAACCACAAATATGTCTTGGAGCAAAGAAGAGGAATACCATGACGAAAACACGCCTATATAATTCTGACCCCTTGAACCCCACCTTTATATAGTAAAACTTGGGTTTACAGGGGTATAACTTATTTTTCTTATTTCTGCTCTAAAATATATAGTGTGGGTACTTGTTAGAACCGTCTCATCGAGGCGGTTCTAACGAGTGCCCACAATCTATATTTTGAGCAGAAATAAGAAAAATATCACAATTTTTCAACTGACAATTTTCTTTTTTCGGCGATTAAGATTACAATGTATTTGTATAGGCTTGTTTTCGTAATACTCTGGTAAAATAAAAGTGAGGCAATGTAAATTCCATGTTTCTCAGTATGAAGTGGGGTATACAAAGGTATTCATTTCATGGACAATTATACAAAGATATTCATTTCATAGACAATTATACAAAGGTATTCATTTCATGGACAATTATACAAAGGTATTCATTTCATGGACAATTATACAAAGGTATTCATTTCATGGACAATTATACAAAGGTATTCATTTCATGGACAAGTTAATGTGATGATTATCAAAATGGAACATTTCTTAAAATGAGTGAGAAGACAAATATGTCCTGTTTTCCAATGATCCCATTTTTTTCTATCAAAATAACTGCAATAAAAGCCAGTTCTAAGAATTAATTTATAAGTATTCATGCAAATGCTAACAATGAACTGTCAAATATTAAGAGAAACAGTTCATGCAAATATGGCCTGGAACAACTTGTGGAAACCTTTAGAATTATGACAATTATTGAGCAGAACAAGAATTAAGTTTTGCAAAGTTTCCAAACACAAAACAAAGCAGGAAAAAGGTGTGACACATTGGTGTGCTTTAGAGGACTGCATGTGCAATGTGAAATAAAAACAAACATGATGAATTTGTAAGGAAAAACTGAATGACAATTTTGATGTGAAGATGATGCTTTTTATGTTTTAAGCAGACATCATCTGCTGTAGGTTTACTTTTAACTATACTACTAATTATAATGCAAAAATGAAATGGAACAACAAATGGAACATTAATAGGTTACTGTTACACAAAGATGAAACTAAGGTAAATGAAAACAAAAAACATGACCAATCGGAACCACATAATTGTCAATTTTATTAACCATTCAAATTTTAGTAATCTTAAAATATTTCTAAACAGTTTCATTGTAAAATAAGGTGAATATGAGTACAGGCATATTTTAAATATTAACGAAAAATCTGAAAACCTCATTTCCAACTCATTGTGTGACTTTATGCTTGAATGATTGTATGCTTTGTTGCCTACCCTCTTGCAGTGGACAATTATGTATTGTCCGTTGGCTGCATTGCAGTGGGTCAGAATTCAGACAATGACAGCTCCATCCTAAACCTTTGTAAGATGGTTGCAGCTTGATGATATATGTTCTGCGTTAGAACCACCATGATCTAACTGTTGGTTTTCTTCTGCTGTGATGTCAGACTGTTGCTGAGTCCTCAACCCTGATTCATGATTGCCTTAAGGGGAATGAATACACCTTCAGGGGAGGCAATTTGCTCCCCATGTCAATATGGACCAGCTCTTAAAGAAAAGAATTTGCTCCTCTTTCTAGAGTTGACCCCTTTTTTCATGGGACAAAGTTTATAGAACAGCAACAGGAAGTCCCAAAAGTTGTCTCTCTTTAAAAAGGGGCAGTAAACTATGCTGTGTGTATCCAATTTCCCCTACTTTAATCACAGATGGTTGCTTTACTCTATCTGTGGCTGTCAAGACTCAATATAGAAGTTTTCCCTTGTCCTGCTGAATATTCATATATGCCACACCCACTACCGATTATCAACCAATCAGATTGCCTGTAGCAAATTATTACAACAAATTCACAATCTGAATGACAAACAATGTAGATCCTGATCAGATGGCTTCGTCAGAAGCCATCTGATCTGGATCTACATTGTTTCAAAGATAAGGCATATCCGGGATTAGCAGGACAAGGGTTAAGGCAATGATCAGGAATCAATAGTTTGTTTGTTTGTTTGTATTGGAATTTAATGGTCAACACTATTTTAGGTAATTTTTTAGCCGGTCAGTTTACCTATCAACACTTTTCCTGGGAAGGCTGATATACGACAGACTGCATGCGTGGTAGTTAACCCAATCACGGTTGACAACTTCGCTTCCCTCTTCAATTGCACGCCGGTGGGTCAGGCCTCAGATTCAATGATGGTTCCAGTGTAAAGTCTTACTGAGAATTAGAAAGAATCTAACTCTATGTAATGTTGGTTGGTGCCTGATGCTCTGTCTCTGTTCGGGCCCATCAGAGTCAACTGTTGGTTTTTTTTGCTCCAGCATTTCAGTGGTTTCTTGCTGTCAAGTCCTCACCGTTGTTTCATCTCTGTGGTTGTTTGATTTTTTGTGTTCACGGAGATGTTGCCCTGATGAGTTAGGAGGCCTTCATGCGGACTGAACAAATTATTTATCTAAATTGTGACAGAAGTAAGGGCGAGGATTGTGGCCACGTAAAATTGATTTAAGCCTCCCAGTGGAATTCGTTTCACTGACAGTTCCAAGGCGGTTCTTCTGTCGCGGTTTATTTTTGTTATGGTTTGTCTTTGAGTGTTTGTATCACTTATATTATATGCCCGTTTTGTAGCTACATCTTGTAATCAAAGTAAATAAATGGCAAATCAGTAATCATAAATCAATTGACATGTACTTCCTACTATACCATAAATATCATTTTTGTTGAAGACATTCATTATCTTACCCTTTCTTCTTCAGAATCACTTTCCACTTTTTTCAGGGCCATTTTTGTAAGCTCAATCTGGGAAAGTCTTCGTTTCTTTTCCACTGAAATTTGACAAAATAAGTTTTAATTTAATATTGAATTATTATATACTGCAAAGCTGAAAGAAATGACAGTGTATGAAAACATTTTAAAATCCCTTTAGTTGGCTTTTCAAGTTCTATAAATTGATTCTACAAAAGGAAAAGAAACAAGTTTAACCAAAACAGCTTGTTAATACGCTCTCTGCGCAATTTAGCATTTGCATTTGCATTTTGAAATCACATATTTATGTGCTGCTGCGCTGCTTTATTCGCTTTTATAAATTTAAAGTGCTTTACTAAATGATCCACTATTAAAAAGTAGCATTAATTACTGAGTTCTTAAAGCTTACACCTGTTGCTCACTGCATAAGAATAATTAGCGCTTCTAAAAAGCTACACAGTTCTTGCATATCAAGGTCTTCTAATCTAGCTCTACAATTACTGTGCTTCAAAGCTGAAATGCTTAGCTGTATAACTTCAAGCATCGTTTTAAATTTCTGCTATCAATCATTTCACACAGACTTTGCAGCTCAACTATTTCAGTTGATAATTATGACATACTTGGGCCAGTTGTTCAAAATTAACGACGTCGTTAGTTAACGTATCGTTAAAACTTTGATCATTAAATATGGCAAATATGCTGAAATTTTTGCTGAAAAAATGTGAGCAGCTTTTGCAGATGCAAAAGCTGCTCACATTTTTTCAGCAAAAATACCAAAATTTACGATATTGTACTTGCTAGAAGAGTTAACAATATGACCACTAACGAGCTCGTTAAGCTAACGATGCTTTGAACAACTGGCCCCAGAAGAAACATTACAGAAAATTCACCTGAAAATTATCTGCCGAGCTTGAAATTATACCACTATGATACATGTACAATACTAGGCAAAACTTTATTTACAGCGGACATAGCTGGCAGCATTGCATTGCAATTGTGCTTACTTGTATCTAAACATTTGCTAGCACCTTTTTATAAAGGATCTTACAAATTCTCTCATCATATGAAATTTATTAAATGGACAGTTTTGCTTTTCCCATCAAAAAGACATGTGTATACAATTTTGACCCCCTTCGTTAAACCCCACTTTAATGTAGTAAAACTGGAGTTTACAGGGGTAAACATTATTTTTCTTATTTCTGCTTAAAATCAAATTGTGGGTACTCGTTAGATCTGCCTTGGCAAGGCAGTTCTTATCAGTTCCCCACAATCTGTGTTTTGAGAAGAAATATGAAAAATATTAATTTTTTATCCGATTTTGATTTCCTTTTTTTTTTTTTTTTTTTTTTTTTGGTGGTCCTAAAATTTTCAATATATTTGAACGTGATGATTAATAAATTTCTCATGATATGAAAACAAACATAGGACTTTTTATATCAATCATATGACACAACTGAATTAGTTCCATAATATCAACTTTCAGCACTGATTAACAATGCCCAGACATGGACATCATATGATGTAACTATGAACTATAAAATATGTTACATCTGGAAAGCAGAAAGTGATATTACAGCACTGTTCAATGGTATAAGTCATATAATAAAGATTCATATTGCAGGGCGGTATGCTTTAAAGATAAAATGGATGCTTGCGCACAAAACCAAGGCCAATATCCATAATGCGCTTAGTGCCTACATTGCAGTTTAGTGTCAGTTTTAGTAATTTTATTTACCTGCTAATCCAAACATGCACTTTCAAACCTGGTTTGGTCAAGATCTGAGTTGTAAATCTTTAAAATGTTTAACTCTAACTTAAAATTTTTTATACCAGGATCTAGTAAACTGTTGTTCAAAGCATCACTGTCTTATAGTGGTCTTAAGTTGTCGAAATGTTCATTGTTCTCAAAAGGACAATACAGTGGTATGTTTGCTGAAAAAGTGTGAGTATATTGCAATGATCCTAAAGTATTGGGGCAGATAGGACTAAGCAAACAGTACGGACCCAGATCAGATCAGACTTCTCCTTAAGCAGCAGAGTTTACATTCAGAATGAGAACTGAATGTTGTGCCTCAGTTTGGATTAGCATGTCTTCACAGTATGGTGTAAAGCAAACATCTACTTTCAGTAAGTTATCAAGTTTAACCATTAGACATACACATAAGAGCCACAACATAGGAAAACCTGTTTTTGCCATTTGCTGTAAGTAGACAAGCCTGTCTGATGAACACGGAACACCTTTTTGTTTGCTGCCTGGGTACCACAATTGAGAAGGTAGGCCTAAGCAAACAGTTCAGACCCAGATCAGACTGCTCCTTCAGGAGCAGTCTGATCTGGGTCTTCACTGTTTGCCATTCCATCTACACCTTTTGGACTCCTTGCTGGGTTGTGAATCAAATTTGTGAAAATTTTAGGAAAATTACAGCAAGTCCAAAGTTATAGCATTTTTATGGTAATACAATATATGTACTTTCTATATGTAAATTTTCAGGACTCTTGCTAGTCTGTGTAGCTTAACAGGTTGGTTTGTGTCTAAACCGGCTGCAAACCCAAAAGACAGGTTTTTCGCATGAGGGGGCTCATAAGAATCTTACATGGGCGTGAGAGGTGAATAAAAAAATCCATCCCGCGAGTCACTGTCCAGCATCACGAGGCTTGCCAAGTGATGCAGGACAGTGATCCAGAGGGACAGATTTTCTATCTAACCCTTATGCCCATGTAAGGTTCTTTCTCTTGCACACCTTTTGTTTCTAGAGTGGACATTTTTGAAATGCAGTCACTTTGAATGTCAATGTCTGCCATATTTTGATGACAATAATGTCGCGTTTTTGACGTCAACATATGGGCAGTGACTTCAAACCTAACAAAGGCGTATGTGAAATCCTATTCATCCAGTGCACATCAAAAACATGAAAATTCTTGATTTTTATCCAATCCCTGTAGGATAACCTAGCCAGGATAAAAATTTCTATCCCAGGATAAAGACCAGGATTCCCTTATCTGGTGTGCAAGACAAAATACTTCAACTACAATACTAAAGTCTGCTTTCTCTTTCATAAACCTGAAAACCTAAAGCAGACGTTGGAATACTATCAGCTATCTTGACTGCTTGATTTATTTTTTATTTTTTTCATTTTTTTTATATCTGGGTGAGCATTTCAATTATCAATATGTGTTAACCCTCTGTCGGTTTTTCAGTTTGTTTTTCAGCCATGGTTTTCTTTTCAGGCTTTTTTTCAATTACTCCTTTCACACTTGCAGGATTGTACTTGAATTTGCTGTATATGTTGAATGTTCCAATATTACATATGCAATGTGACTACCATCATATATGTCTGTAATATTCTTATTTGGCTTATTGGCATTGGCTTTTATAGCCTTTAGAATTTACAAATAATCTGATATCAGCAATTTGTTACTGTGCATCAGCATACAAACTTTCATTTTATACTTTTCTTTCTACTTTATTCCTTGCCCAAGTATCTCACAGGTATGAATCAACTCACAAGAAGTGATTTTTTTCTCTATATTTTTTCTCTACATTGGTGCAGGAACAGATTTCATCATCTGTTATGAACCCTGAACAGACACTGTTATGCAGCATCTCTATTATGTGGTATCTGATCTGGATTACACTGTTTGCCAAGCCCAACAAATGATTACAGTCCAGATTACTGTTACCTGGATTTTCTACAAATCAGTTACTATCACATGGATATAAACACTGAAGAGGTTCTGTGCTTAGTACCTTTGGGTCCATTGACAATCAACCACAAGAGTGCTGTCAATGGAAGAATGAATCACATTCCAAATGCCATGGAAGATACCAATATAAAAAGAGATATTGTAGCTTGAAGTAAGTGGGGATGGATATCAAAAAATTGACTGGCTGTGTTGGATTTTAAGGACAGGTCAACCCTTGTGGGTCATTTTGTGTCATTTCCAAGAGTAAGGGAGAAAAAAGATAGAAGATAAAGGAGAGGAGATAAAAGAGAGAGACAGGGTAGAAACAGAAGAAATAAAAGTATTCACACTCCTACCCTCACCTGCTACAAGGATAGCAGGCCTTGCCCAACTGTAAAACAAGTTGGACTAGCTACACGACACCTTTGCCTCACCCAACAACCCTGTGGATGATCAAGGAATAATTTTCTTCAATCCTCTACAGAAACTATGCTGTGGGTGGTTTGTATCAAGCAATAATTATCCTCATTTTGTACCGGAAACCCCAAAACAGGTAATTGGCAAACAGTGCAGAAAGCATCATCTGATCAGGGCCTAAATGGTTTGCAAAAGGTTCAGCCATTTTCCAAATAAATTTTGAAGAAAACACAGCATGGTACCCCTTGATTTTGATATGGACTTGTGCTGTATAAGGTGGAAGAATCCATTCAAAACAAAATGGTTTAAATTATCCACATAACTTCTGTTAATCTAGAGCTAATGAGAGGTACTTTTCTAGATCCCGTATATTTATCTTTACCCTCACCATGCTGAATCCTGATATATCCTTTTTGAAAACAGTATAGATCCAGATCAGCTAACTTCTGAGAAGCCAGCTGATCAGGATCTATACTGTTTTCCATTCTGCCCCTAAATCTGTGATAGAAACTGAAATCAAGCACCAAAAAATTGGGGAGGAGTGTAGTATACTGAAATATTCAGCATGGTGAGGGTTAACCCCTTTTTGTACTGAATGGAATCTTTCACCTTACATACAGCAGGAGCTCATTGCAAAATATAGGGGTGTCATATTCAAAACATTTTATCTGAAAATGATTAAACTTTCTGCAAACAATGAAAACCCTGATCAGATACTGCATTCTGGGCCTGCAATGTCTGTCAAAGACCCGTTTTGCAGTTTCCCCACATAAATTGGATTAGCATTCTGTACAAACTACAGAACTTACATTCAAATGTTATAACAATTCTCTAAATATCCAAATTGAAATTGTTTTTATCCAAATTGAAATTGTTTTTACCAGAAATTATTCCATGAAAATGTCTGTGACATATTAAAGAACAGAATGTTCCACAATAAGTAGCAGTACCTCCAGATTACAGTATTGATGTTACTGAGGTTAAGAAAGGCTATACAGGTGTGTTCCAAAGATTCTCACTTTCTTTTGCTATTGTAAAAAATATGCTTCTCTGTGCAAACAATTCTTTAGCCAAACCAAAACATGTATTCATGTTATTTCTCTATATCTCAGACTAAGAACAGTATTGAGAGAATAGAGTAGAAGTTTGGCGGTAAACCAAAGTACTGACAGCTCTGGTGGGTTGATTGTCTAGAAGGGGGACTTCCTGTGGTGGGTCGATTGTCTCGAAGGGGGACTTGCTGTGGTGGGCGGATTGTCTTGAAGGGGGGTTTGCTCTACTGGGTTGATTGTCTTGAAGGGGGACTTGCTGTGGTGGGCTGATTGTCCTGAAGGGGGACTTGCTGTGGCGGGCTGATTGTCTTGAAGGGGGACTTGCTCTACTGGGTTGATTGTCTTGAAGGGGGACTTGCTGTGGTGGGCTGATTGTCTTGAAGGGGGACTTGCTCTACTGGGTTGATTGTCTTGAAGGGGGACTTGCTCTACTGGGTTGAGTGTCTTGAAGGGGGACTTGCTGTGGTGGGCTGATTGTCTTGAAGGGGGACTTGCTGTGGTGGGCTGATTGTCTTGAAGGGGGACTTGCTCTACTGGATTGATTGTTTTGAAGGGGGACTTGCTGTGGTGGGCTGATTGTCTTGAAGTGGGACTTGCTGTGCTGGGTTGTCTCAAAGGGGACTTGCTCTACTGGGTTGATCGTCTTGAAGAGGGACTTGCTGTTGTGGGCTGATTGTCTTGAAGTGGGACTTGCTCTAGTGGGTTGATTGTCTCGAAGGGGGGGATGCTGTGGTGGATTGCTTGTCTTGAAGTGGGACTTGCTGTGGTGAGTTGACTGTCTCGAAGGGGGAATTGATCTAGTGGGTTGATTGTCTCGAAGGGGGAGATGCCGTGGTGGATTGCCTGTCTTGAAGTGGGACTTGCTGTGGTGAGTTGATTGTCTCGTAGGGGGAATTGCTCTAGTTGGTTGATTGTCTCGAAGGGGGACTTGCTGTGGTGGATTGATTGTCCTTTATTTGATTTGTTGGATTTCAGGTTTAACATCCCCATCAACACTGTTCAGGTCATTTTGGAGATGTTTCCAATATTGTGGGCATTTTACGAGACACTGAGATGAAATGACATCTCAAGCCCTGATGCCCAATGAAACCAATAGGGTTTATAAGCACGGACGGGCCAACTCGCACCACTTTGCCTGGGCAGGCCTAGATCCTCTCTAAGCAGTTTACCAGTACTCGTGTGCGGGTCCCTTTCAGCTCTGCCTGGAAGCATCATGCAGCCCATCTATTTCCGATGGGCAGTGGGTTGATTGTCTCGAAGGAGGACTTGCTCAACTGGGTTGATTGTCTTGAAGGGGGACTTGCTGTGGTGGATTGATTGTCTCGAAGGGAGACTTGCTCTAGTGGGTTGACTGTCTTGAAGGGGGGACTTCCTGTGGTGGGTTGATTGTCTCGAAGGGGGACTTGCTCTAGTGGGTTGATTGTCTTGAAGGGGGACTTGCTCTACCGGGTTGATTGTCTTGAAGGGGGATTTGCTGTGGTGGGTTGATTGTCTTGAAGGGGGACTTGCTGTGTCGGGTTGATTGTCTCGAAGGGGGACTTGCTCTAGTGGGTTGATTGTCTTGAAGGGGGATTTGCTGTGGTGGGTTGATTGTCTCAAAGGGGGACTTGCTCAAGTGGGTTGATTGTCTTGAAGGGGGACTTGCTCAAGTGGGTTGATTGTATTGAAGGGGGACTTGCTCAAGTGGGTTGATTGTCTTGAAGGGGGATTTGCTGTGGTGGGTTGATTGTCTTGAAGGGGGACTTGCTGTGTCGGGTTGATTGTCTTGAAGGGGGACTTGCTCTAGTGGGTTGATTGTCTCGAAGGGGGGGATGCTGTGGTGGATTGCTTGTCTTGAAGTGGGACTTGCTGTGGTGAGTTGACTGTCTCGAAGGGGGAATTGATCTAGTGGGTTGATTGTCTCGAAGGGGGAGATGCCGTGGTGGATTGCCTGTCTTGAAGTGGGACTTGCTGTGGTGAGTTGATTGTCTCGTAGGGGGAATTGCTCTAGTTGGTTGATTGTCTCGAAGGGGGACTTGCTGTGGTGGATTGATTGTCCTTTATTTGATTTGTTGGATTTCAGGTTTAACATCCCCATCAACACTGTTCAGGTCATTTTGGAGATGTTTCCAATATTGTGGGCATTTTACGAGACACTGAGATGAAATGACATCTCAAGCCCTGATGCCCAATGAAACCAATAGGGTTTATAAGCACGGACGGGCCAACTCGCACCACTTTGCCTGGGCAGGCCTAGATCCTCTCTAAGCAGTTTACCAGTACTCGTGTGCGGGTCCCTTTCAGCTCTGCCTGGAAGCATCATGCAGCCCATCTATTTCCGATGGGCAGTGGGTTGATTGTCTCGAAGGAGGACTTGCTCAACTGGGTTGATTGTCTTGAAGGGGGACTTGCTGTGGTGGATTGATTGTCTCGAAGGGAGACTTGCTCTAGTGGGTTGACTGTCTTGAAGGGGGGACTTCCTGTGGTGGGTTGATTGTCTCGAAGGGGGACTTGCTCTAGTGGGTTGATTGTCTTGAAGGGGGACTTGCTCTACCGGGTTGATTGTCTTGAAGGGGGATTTGCTGTGGTGGGTTGATTGTCTTGAAGGGGGACTTGCTGTGTCGGGTTGATTGTCTCGAAGGGGGACTTGCTCTAGTGGGTTGATTGTCTTGAAGGGGGATTTGCTGTGGTGGGTTGATTGTCTCAAAGGGGGACTTGCTCAAGTGGGTTGATTGTCTTGAAGGGGGACTTGCTCAAGTGGGTTGATTGTATTGAAGGGGGACTTGCTCAAGTGGGTTGATTGTCTTGAAGGGGGATTTGCTGTGGTGGGTTGATTGTCTTGAAGGGGGACTTGCTGTGTCGGGTTGATTGTCTCGAAGGGGGACTTGCTCTAGTGGGTTGATTGTCTTGAAGGGGGATTTGCTGTGGTGGGTTGATTGTCTTGAAGGGGGACTTGCTGTGGTGGGTTGATTGTCTTGAAGGGGGACTTGCTCTAGTGGGTTGATTGTCTTGAAGGGGGATTTGCTGTGGTGGGTTGATTGTCTCAAAGGGGGACTTGCTCAAGTGGGTTGATTGTCTTGAAGGGGGACTTGCTCAAGTGGGTTGATTGTATTGATGGGGGATTTGCTGTGGTGGGTTGATTGTCTCAAAGGGGGACTTGCTCAAGTGGGTTGATTGTCTTGAAGGGGGACTTGCTCAAGTGGGTTGATTGTATTGATGGGGGATTTGCTGTGGTGGGTTGATTGTCTCGAAGGGGGACTTGCTCAAGTGGGTTGATTGTCTTGAAGGGGGATTTGCTGTGTCGGGTTGATTGTCTCGACGGGGGACTTGCTCTAGTGGGTTGTTTGTCTCTGTTAGGGACCTGATGAGGGACTTAGACTGTTTTGTGTACCCTATAAATTCCTCTGGTGAAAGCAAACAGAGTATACCCTGATCATATGTTGCAGTCTGTGTCTGATTTGGCTGTACACTGTTTGCCAAACCCAACACATGATTCCAGGCCAGATTCTATAGATAATCCTTACACAACACTTAATAACCTCAAAGCAATAAGAATAGTGTGCCTATTTTCTATAAACAACCATTACTGGGATTTACGACAAGCCAGTGATAGTCATGAAGACTTCAGCATTGAAAAGCTACTGTGCTTTATAATATTGGGTCGACTGTTAAACAATCAACCCCAAAATAATATTAACCTGATTTCCAAAAATATGTCCGACACTGACACATTTTTATGCTCTAATCTTTTTCTTTAGATATGATAGATCACATTATGAAGAAGGTTTATTGTGAGATTATGTTAATCTTTTTACCTTCATTTTCAGTAAGTTATCTTTTATTTTTGGGGATTTTGGTTTTGTAGCACTTTCACGATTATTTCACTTATATCAAACTGACTGTTAATGATAGATGGGCAAAACTGGAGTTTCTGACCTTCCATTGAATAACCTAGGGTCTAACGTGTGATCTAAGCAAGACCCAAAGCCACGACTAACTTCTATCAGGCAGCGGCCTTAACCATTAGGCCATGGAGGCTCAGTAAGTCATCTTTTTACAGACACTCCACAAATATTTTTCTTATCATGAATGTGCCAGAAAAAGAAATCTGAAATTTCCAGGTAGATATAAGAGATACAAACTCAATACAGACCTGTTTATCAATGGAAGGAAAACAGTCATAACAATGCTCCTCTGTTTCTTACTATCCATTATTTCTTGTGCAACCAATGATGGAGAAACTATTCAGTCTTGCCAATTTGTTAATCTATGTAATCTTTTTTTTTGGTTTTTGTTTTATGGCCCTTTCAAGATTATTTCACTCATATCAATCCGATGGTTAATCAGAGGTGGGCGAAAACCGGAGTACCCAGAGAAAAAACACCTGACCTTCCATTGCAGAACTTGGTGTCTCACATGTGACCCGAGCAAGACTCAAACCACAGCAGTGAGAGACCTAATGATTAAGAGTCAGCGCTCTTATCCGCCACAGAGGCCCGCGTTAATCTATGTAATGAACCCCCTTGGAAACCCTACTTTATAAGGAAGGGGGGTTTGATTGGTCAATAGGCGGAAATGGGTGTGGCAAAATTAATATTTTCAGCAGGAAAAGGGTTAAACTTCCTGGTAATAATGGAACACAGCATCTTGATACAGTATGATTTTTTCAACATAAAAATAAAGTGAATCAGACTGGAATGTTGAAACAAAGCGAAAAAAGAAGAGGGTTGCATTCAGATCATCTTCGTTAATATTTTTTAAACTTGCAAATCTACTGACGTTAATATTTTTTTTAAACTTGCAAATCTATTGACGTCTCATTATTCTACCTCAGCAGGGTGATAAATTGACATTTATTTACTGTTAAAATGATTTATCAAATTGTACCGTAAAAATCCTAAAAATTCCAGCACCTTGAAGACATACTGTAATTTTCCTAAAATTTTAATTTGTTTCACAATCCAGCAAGATGTCCAAATAAGCAGATGGAATGGCAAACCATGTAGACCCTGATCAGACTGCTCCTTCAGGAGCAGTCTGATCTGGGTCTACACTGTTTGCTTAGGCATGTCTGTCCCAGTACTGAGGAACATTACGGTATCAAATCCTAAGCAGCTGATTTTCTGAAAATGTTCTTGTCTCCATTGTTGCGAAACAATTCTTGCATAATGAACTCATCCCCACGCATAACCCTGACCAATGATTATCTTGTTTATATGTACATAGCGTCACTTGTATAAATCAACGCTAAGAGTAATTTTTAACCCATTTTGTTCTAAATGAAATTTTCCACTTTAATCAACAAAATTCCCATAATAACACCACCTCTGAGACTGTTCAAAAGTGGTCTTGAAGACCACTTTTGAACAATCCCAATGGTGGTCCCTGACCAGAGGACATTGTGTGCAGCATTCACAAAGAACGAATAACTGCACTTTTTTAAAGAAGGATTTGTTTTAATTTTAGGTGGTCTTAATAGCAGAATTTCGCATTATATTGCAGGCGTCCCATTCAAAATTTAGAATTTTCAGGTTGTTATTTTCTAAATCTATTTGGTAAAGAGCTGGGCATTTTGCAAACAAGGTGGGCCATGCTTAGACACCACATTTTTGCGAAGTCTGATCTGGGCCTACAGTGTTTGCCATTATCCAGTTTTGAGCTGTTCCGTACAAAATGGGTTAAAAGTCCAAATAATAAATGTTATATGACAAATATGGACATATTTCCCCAATCTCGATAATTCTTCAGAGCACATACATGTCATACACAAGACAGTGATTACTATGTTATATCTACTGTATATCTAACAGAAAGAAATCTAAGACAAGACAGTTTTCATGACAGACAGACAGATAGACAGACAGACAGACAAGCAAACTGTCAAGACACCTGAAGTTTGTGGCGCATCTGAAATAAATAGGAGAAATAATAAGTGAGAGTTAAAAGAATTACTGAATCTTTCAAGTGCTGCAATAATACACAAGCAGACGGCAATCTAATTTTTCCAATAAATTTTCAGCAAGAATAAGGTTTGACAATTCATGTGAATCATCTGCTAGGCAGATGATTCACATGTAATGTCAAGCCTTATTTTCACTGAAAACTAAAAAATAATATTTTGAAAATGTCGTCTGCTAAATGCATTAAATGCTTGAAGGTTCAATGAAATTTTCCTGCGAAAAGAACTGAAACTTCTATGCATTTTCTATGTAAACCAGCCCATTAGGAAATGATATTTATAGCTAAAACTTTTGCCCTGATGAATAAATCAAGCCACACCCATTTCTGTCTTCCAACCAATCAGATTACTTGATTTAATTTATTCAAACACATTAATGAACTGAATCTCAAACAGTGTAGACACTGATCAGAAGCCATTTGATCTGAATCTATACTGTTTGCAAAGGAAATTTTACCGGGTTCCAGCAGGACCTGAAAAGTTGGAGCAAGTCTGCTCAACAGAACCTCTACTGTTCACATAGAGAAAATGTGTATCCAGAACAACAGATATATAGAGACCGGGCTCTACGAACTCTTGTCCTGTTGAACAAGGATACCAAATACCATTGCAAACAGAGTAGAACCAGGTCAGATGGCTACTTTCTACCTGATTGTGAATTTGAAGGAAATAACAAATCAAGTAATTTGATTGGTTGTTAGTCAGAAATGGGCATGACAAAATCAATGTATTCAGCAGAACGAAAGTTAAGTGATTTCCCATGAATGTTTGAAAGCTCACTAAATGCACGATGCTGAAATAGCTATTCTGGTGGATTCATCCATTACAAGAAAACCTGTCTTTGGGGTTTGTAATGAGGCCTGAGGTTATGAAACCTTTTTCATGCTCATTTGATTTGAGCATAAAATTTGTCCTGCTCATAAGTATTAAAATGCCCACAATTGTTCGAAATGGACATGGTAAACAAACCATCGGCGTCTGAACCATAGAGGTTTCATTGTGTGTAAGCTATGGATGAAATAAAACACATATAATTAAACACACAAATAAAAACCATTTATATGTAATTTTCAAGCCATGGGCAAATACACAAATTAAAAAGAAAAAAAAAAAAGGAACAAAAACAAGAAATACTGTCTTATTCCATACGCAGCTTGTTAAAGCCATGTTCTGCACAAAATATCCTGAATGTATATGCAAACTACCGTATTTCCCGTAAATAGTCGGAAACCTCAACTGCTTAACCCTTGTTCTAAAATTTGAAAAAGTATGATTTAACAATCTGATCATCACGAAAACACGCCTATATAATTTTGACCCCCACTTTTATATAGTAAAACTGGGGTTTCCGGGGATATACCTTATTTTTCTTATTTCTGCTCTAAAATATAGATTGTGGGTACTTGTTAGAACCGCCTCATCTCTAACGAGTGCCAACAATCTATATTTTGAGCAGAAATAAGAAAAATATCACAATTTTTCATAACAAAATTTTCATTTTTTCGGCGATAAAGGTGGCAATGTATTTGTATAGGCGTGTTTGCGTAATGTGTTGTGTCTTAAAATAGCTTGACGCATGGCAAACAGTGTAGATTCTGATGGGATGACACGTTCTGTGGGATCTCATCTGGGTTTACGCTGTTTGCTCAGGCCTGTCTGTTAATACATACAGTAAATACAGTAGGATATGTTTATGAACAGGCACTTTACAGAAATCTGACTTTCTCTTTAACGGAATTGATTGTGATTGTAAGAGAAGTGTCCGGGAACATACCGTGTCCAAATAGGTATGGTAAATACGGTAGGTCTGCAAAAAAAAAAAGGTCTTGGATCAGGCTGAAAAGTTGCAGTCTGCTGTGAGTTTTTGTTGTTCCTATATATATTATAGATTCCTACTGTGTGTGTGTGTTTTTTTTTTCTAACTATTTCGCCAATGAAGCAATTTAGCTATTAACACATTTATCAATTAACAAGAAAAAAAAGCAAAAAAGATTTTCAACTTTACACAGTAGCAGTTTTGTCAAGACAACAAGACATTAAAATTCTGTCATTACAATAGGGCCCAGCTGTTCATAGCATCGATAGCTTAACGAAATCATAATTATTCAATATTTTAACTGTTCTGGTAAAAACAATATCTAACAGAGTGGTAATATTTTCAGTAAATATTAGTACATTTGCAATATCAAATGATCAAAGTTTATACAATATTTCAACTAACTGCTGGCTTTGAACAACTGGGCCCAGAACAGAACTGCAAAAAATCAATAAAAAAAAGTTCTTAAGTTCTACTGGCTACACAAATAACTGAAATGGCATAGAATATATACAATCAGACATGGTGTTGATTTGAATGGTAATATCATCCAATCAGACATGATGTTGATTTGCCAATCAGACATAATGTTCATTTGTATGGTAATGTCATCCAATCAGACATGTTGATTTGTATGGTGATATCATTCAATCAGACATCATATTGATTTGTACAGTGACATCATCCAATCAGACATGTTGATTTGTATGGTCATATCATCCAAGCACACATGATGTTGATTTGTATGGTGTTATCATCCAAGCACACATGATGTTGATTTGTATGGTGATATCATCCAATCAGACATCATATTGATTTGTATGGAGACATCATTCAATCAGACATGTTGATTTGTATGGTTATATCATCCAAGCACACATGATGTTGATTTGTATGGTGATATCATCCAATCAGACATCATATTGATATGTATGGTGACATCATCCAATCAGACATGTTGATTTGTATGGTTATATCATCCAAGCACACATGATGTTGATTTGTATGGTGATATCATCCAATCAGACATAATATTGATTTGTATGGTGACATCATCCAATCAGACATGTTGATTTGTATGGTAATATCATCCAAGCACACATGATGTTGATTTGTATGGTGATATCATCCAATCAGACTTCATATTGATTTGTATGGTGACATCATCCAATCAGACATGTTGATTTGTATGGTTATATCACCCAATCAGACATGATGTTGATTTGTATGGTGATATCATCCAATCAGACATCATATTGATTTGTATGGTGACATCATCCAATCAGACATCATTCCAACTTTTATAGTTATATCAGCCAATACGTCATCATGTTCATTTGATAGTTATATCACCCAATCAGACATGATGTTGATTTGTATGATGATATCAGCCAATCAGACATGATGTTGATTTGTATGATGATATCAGCCAATCAGATATGATGTTGATTTGTATGGTGACATCATCCAATCAGACATGTTGATTTGTATGGTTATATCATCCAAGCACACATGATGTTGATTTGTATGGTGATATCATCCAATCAGACATGTTGATGTGTATGGTGATATCATCCAATCAGACATCATGTTCATTTGTATGGTTATATCACCCAATCAGACATGATGTTGATTTGTATGATGATATCAGCCAATCAGATATGATGTTGATTTGTATGGTGATATCATCCAATCAGACATCATTCCAATTTTTATAGTTATATCAGCCAATACGTCATCATGTTCATTTGATAGTTATATCACCCAATCAGACATGATGTTGATTTGTATGATGATATCAGCCAATCAGACATGATGTTGATTTGTATGATGATATCACCCAATCAGATATGATGTTGATTTGTATGATGATATCAGCCAATCAGACATCATGTTGATTTGTATGATGATATCACCTAATCAGATATGATGTTGATTTGTATGGTTATATCATCCAATCAGACATAATACCAATTTTTATAGTTATATCAGCCAATCAGACATCATGTTCATTTGATAGTTATATCACCCAATCAGACATGATGTTGATTTGTATGGTGATATCATACAATCAGACATCATGCTGATTTGTATAGTTATATCAGCCAATCAGATATCATGTTGATTTGTAAAGTTATTTCAGCCAATCAGACATCATGTTGATTTGTACGGTTATATAAGCCAATCAGACATCATGTTGACTTGTACGGTAATATCACCACATTACATGTCCATGCAATGAATACCCTTGTAAACCCCAGTTTATATGAAGAAAAGTAGGGGTTTACAAAGATAAAGATTACATAGTTTATTCCTAGACTTACTCATAAAATATAGATTGTGGTGCTTGCTAGAACTGTCTCATTGAGGCAGTTCGAATGAGTACCAACAATTTATTTTTATGCTATGAAGAAGACATGTAACACATGGACATATTATCCATATGTGTATATGGAAAACACTCTAAACCTTGACCACTCTCTGGGGCTAATTCTGCAGATGACAAATTCTTGACATTTTTCTTATTTTTCACAGAAAATAGGACTTAATATCTCATACAAATTGTCACTTGATTACTCATGCAAATTGTCTCCATAGAAGACAATTTGCATGAAATGACAAATCTTGTTTTCTGGGAAAGATAAGAAAACTATTTCAAAATATCTTCTGCTGAAAAAAATACCCAGCATGCAGAGCGTAAAGCCACTGAAACTTACGTGAAGGCTTCTGTTTCACTTCTGTGAAATATTATCATTGATGAGATTTCCATGGTGGCATACAGTTTTATAAAATTATTACTCTCATATATAAAAGAAATACACAAATAAGCCACTCTTTTATGACTTGTCATAAAAAAAAAAAACATTTTCAGTATCATCGAAAAAATGGACCACCATCCCTTAGTCAGGGAGAGGCGCTTAGCATACAAGGAAGGTGGGATTTATCATAAGGAAAACCACTGGCAAACCATGAGTGGTCAACAGAATATACTTTTTAAAATCTGTGACAGATGTAAATTAACGCTTATCCTGCTGTTCACGAAAACCGTTACCTTTGCAAACAGTGAAGATCCAGATAAGATGGCTTCTGAAGAAAACTTATCCCCTGTTCATAACAACCCCTACCTTTGCAAACTGTGTAGATCCAGATCAGATGGCTTCTTCAGAAGCCATCTGATCAGGATCTACACTGTTTGTCATGCAGCTTGTGAACTGAATGAATGCAGTATATCAAGTAATTTGATTGGTTGACACTCAGCAATGGGTGTGGCTATATGATTTTTTTTTCAGCAGGATAAGGGTTAATAAAAACATGGGCAAATATAAACATAAACAAATCAGTGAGAGGAAATTCATAAAAAAGGAGTGGAAAGTACATGTATTTTGATCAATGGAATTTCAAATAAATTACTTTGTGCAAAATGGATATATGATTGTTTGTTGGAATATATAAACCTGATTATAGCATGTTTAATGAGAATGAAAAGAAAACAAACAAATCATTTCTAACAATTAACCCATTTAGTACCAGAAGCCCAAAACGGGTAGTTGGCAAACAGTGCAGGCCCAGATCAGACGCCGCAGAACGCGGTGTCTGATCAGGGCCTACACTGTTTGCAAAAACGTTCTGCCAATTTCCAAGTAGATTTTGGAGAAAACACAACCTGACACCCCTAAATTTTGAAATGGTCTCATGCTATTTATAAGGAGGAAGATTCCATTTGGTACAAAAAGGGTTAATTTTGCAGACATTCTGTAAAAAAATGCACTGGTAGAAAAAGGTCTAAAACATGGTCACATCTATACTGAAACAAGACATGCTATAACAAGTTTTGGTTCATATAAATTATGACAAGGAATAATTGTGCTTGAGGTGAAGTCAAAGTGTGAATGGGACAAGAATAGATCTTGTAACAGGATGGGATGTTTGGCAATATATGTATAGATCTTGTAACAGGATGGGATGTTTGGCAATATATGTACAGATCTTGTAACAGGATGGGATGTTTGGCAATATATGTATAGATCTTGTAACAGGATGGGATGTTTGGCAATATATGTATAGATTTTGTAACAGGATGGGATGTTTGGCAATATATGTACATACCTTGGGGTTCCTTTGTGACAGGTTTTAATTCAACCTTGAGTACTGGAACTTATAAATGGATCATTTTTGTAATATATTTCTGGAAACTTTCCAGCAAAACTGTCTCAACTAGGGTTAATAATTTATTTATTTGTTTGGTTTGCTACTTTAGCTACTTTTCATTGTTTTTTTTTTATTATTATTTTATTTTGTCATTGAATATGTGGAGATGAATGGAACAATTAAAATCTTAACCCTTGTCCTGCTAATCCCGGATATGCCTTATCTTTGAAACAATGTAGATCCAGATCAGATGGCTTCTGACGAAGCCATCTGATCAGGATCTACATTGTTTGCCATTCAGATTGTGAATTTGTTGCAATAATTTGCATCAAGTAATCTGATTGGTTGATAATCGGTAGTGGGTGTGGCATATATGAATATTCAGCAGGTCAAGGGTTAAACATCATGACAACAAGTCTGTGTAACGAACACCGATAGCTCAGTGGTAGAGCGTCTGCTTTGGGAATGGGCGGTTGCAGGTTCAATCCCCAGCCCTGCCATATCAAAGGCGTGAAAAATGATACTAAGCGATCCCTTGGCTGACGCTCACATCATCAGGGGAAGTCCTAGGCTAATAAATGAAGGCAGTAAGGATACTTTGTTGCAATAAAAACTCTAGAGCTTATGACATTTGTTTCGGATATGCGATGCTAAATACAGCTTCTTTATCTCTTTTAATCTTTATCTTTACCCCTGTAAACCCAACTTTATATAGAGAAAACTGGTGTTTACAGGGGTTTACATTATTTTCAGTTTTTTGGTCCAAGACATAAGTTTTGGGTACTTATTTTGGCTCCAAGAGATAAGTTTTGGGTACTCGTTAGAACCTCCTCAATAAGGTGGTAGTAATGATCACCAACAAATTATGTTTGGAGTAGAAATAAGAAAAATATTACTATTTTTCATAAAAAATAAACGTTTTAGAGATATGAATCAATGCACTATGTGACAAGGATGTGTTATCGTAATGTCCCTCCCTCATAAACTTCAAAAGGCTCTTCTTTGACTGGAGTCTGTACTCCATTTGTTTCATTCAGCTCTGGCTAATCCTGTCTTTTTTTGTTTGTTGATATACCTAAACCTAATTATAGCATAACGTAAAATGACCATTCCTTTCTTAAAAAAGAATCTTTCTGTGACTATACACTATGTGTCAATAGCAGAATCTATTAGCCATTTAAAAATTCTGCCACCAATTTCCAAAAGGAGATACCAATTAATTATAAGTACTAAGTTATAACCTGCACTCCTTACTTTCTGGAGATTCTTTCTGGACATCAGACACGGAAGGTAGAAAATGTATTTCATTCTCCAATTAACTGACCCCTTCTTTTTCAAAAATTGTGTTGGCTTTTTACACGTATTTTAGCAGGTCAAGCACTCTCCACTGATCCAGTAATTGGTATTTTAATATTTTGTGAGTAATGTAAATTTCTCGACAATATGAAATGAATATGAAAAGCAATTTGCAACTTCAGAGCTATGATGTCATCACGTTAACAATTCTATGTAACAAATACCCCCGTAGACCACATTTTACTTTACAAGGGTAATTTTTTTTTCTTATTTATTCTTAAACATAGACAATAGGTATTTCAGTCGGGCAGTTGAACCCTTATCCTGATGAATAAATTAGTTTAGCCACACCCACTCCTGATTATTAGCCAATCAAATTACTTGATGTAATGAAATTATTCAAATTTGCAAACTCAATGACAAACAGTGTAGATCAAGATCAGATGGCTTCTTCAGAAGCCATCTGATCTGGATCTACACTGTTTGCAAAAGTAGGGGTTTTGGTGTTCAGCAGGATAAGGGTTTTGTTTGTTTGAATTGAGGTTGAGCATCCCCGCCAAATGATATAGGTCATTTTGGAGATGTTGCTTCCAATTCTGTGGGACTTTTACCCAAGGCTGAGATGAAATGACTTCTCAAGCCCTGCTGCCCACTGAAACCAATTGGGTTTATATGCATGGACAGTGTGAACTGCACTACCTTGCCTGGGCAGGCTTAGACCGCCTAAGGGTTTTACAAGTATGCATGTAATTAGTTTCAGTTCTGTGTGGAAGCACATTCCAGCCCAATCTATTTCTCCAAGCCCTAACAGTCCGGGGCCAGCAGGATAAGAGTTAAGTAAGCACCCACTATCTATGTCTGAAGCAAAAATACCATATTACACATCATGTGAACAAGTCAGTGAAATGAAGAACCCCCTAAACCCCACTTTATATAGAGAAAACTTGGGGTTTTGGGGGTATTCATTTTTTTTCTTATTTCTGCTCCAAGACATAGGTTGTGGGTACTCGTTAGAACCGCCTCAATGAGGCAGTTCTAATGAGCACCCACATCCTATGTTTTGAGTATTTATAAGAAAAATATGAAGGATATTCATCAGAAAAGTAGCAGTTTTGGAGATGTGAAAAATGCACTATGTCGTACGGGCGAGTTATCGTAATGAGAAAATGCCACTTTCACAGCCATGAAAGCAGCATCATATCACAATGGTGTGCTGTCATAATGGGTACAAATGGATACAGATCAGTCAGTGTTTACATACCTGGTTTCAACATTCCCCAGTCAATATCTTCATCATCATCTTTCTTCTTGTCACCCTCTCTGAAAGAAGAGAAAAGATGAAATAAAGACACATCATACAGACACATCATTAACCCTTATCTTGCTGTTCACGACAACCCCTATCTTTGCAAACAGTGTAGATCCAGATCAGATGGCTTCTTCAGAAGCCATCTGATCAGGATCTACACTGTTTGGCATGAAATTTATGGATTTGTAAGAATAAATTACATGAAGTAATCTGGTTGGTTCAAAGTCAGAAATGGGTGTGGCTAAACTGAATATTCAGCAAGAGAAGGGTTAATACAGTTAACTTGATGTCACTTTGAACCATGTTGAATGGATGTTTCCAGCTCAATGTATCACATGACATTACAAAAACACGCCTATTCAACTATATTGGAAAATGTTATGGCCAAAAAATGAAAAATTTCGATAAAAAGTTTATTTTTCATATTTCTGCGCCAAACATAGATTGTTGGAACTTATTAGAACCGCCTCTTGGAGACGGTTCTAACGAGTAACCACAATCTATGTTTTTGAGCAGAAATACAAAAAATAATAAATACCCCTGTAAACCCCAGTTTTACTATATAAAAGTGGGGTTAAAGGGGGTCAGAATGATATAGGTGTGTTTTCATGATGAGAAGTGGAGTGTATAGTGTGATGGGTAAGATCTCAGAACAACCTGTTTATCATATGCCCTTTTTTCTTCCAATAAAGTCACTTTTTTAAAGTAAATAAGTGGGAATTACATTCTGTAAACCAAACCATCATGTTTACATGCCTGGTTGTGAGTTATGCATGGCTACTTTCGAATGTCACAGCAGTAAGTTTCAGCTCTGCATGGAGGCACTATGCAGTTCAATTTATTTCTCCAAGCCCCAATGGGTGGGGTAAAATGGGCTATTCTTGCCAACAGGGCTAAAGGTAATATTTTCTCAGGTAATATGGATGGTTATAAACTGGCTGTTAATCATCAGATCAAACAGAAATAGAATGCCTGTAGCATCTTGGTAAAAGAGATTTTATCCCAATCCTTGCTTGTATAGCATTCACCATATTTGCATTATTTGCTGGCTCCCAGCTTGCACATTGTCTATATTTGAAAAACAGGTAACCAGACCCCCCTGACCTTAAAAGGTCAGGGGGGTCTGGTTACCTGTTTTTCCAACACTGATAACCTTCAGACTAGGGACCAGCAGATAATGCAAATAAGGTGAATGAATGTCCACATATCAGCTTTGGAATCGGCTCCGTCAGAGCATAACTGCCACTGCCTTTAATTCAGTTGATATCAAGTTAGGGCTGATCTGAGTCTTTTTTCAGACGTATATGTTTTAAGGGATATTTTTATGTGACACAGATCTGCAACCAGATTATTCATACCTGTATAACTGATAAACCTGAAACAAATTTGCTATTTAAACCTTAAAATGCCAATCACAACAATTGCCATCTGCTTTGTTACCTGATGGTTTCTTTAAGTGAGAGAGTGAGTGTTCGAGTTTTACGTCCCACCAACAGTTATGGTCATACGGAGACGGGACCTCGGTTTAAAGACTTATCCGAAAGTCTGGTGAAGCCCTCGGATCGATCCCGCCATCCCTGGTTTACAAGGCAAGTAGCGTAACCACTAAACCACAAAGGATTCTAACTGGTCTCTTTAAAAATCATTTGTGCAAACATTGTGGCCACAGATCCAACCTAGAGGACCTTATTTTCACAGAAAAACAACACTAAGAATGCCATCTGCTAGTCGGGATTTTCAGCCAAAGGTTAACCTATTTTAATGTCTTGGAAATTTCTTAGAAAAAAAAAACACAAGTCAATTTTTCGACAGACAAGCTTTTATTTCTGTGTCTCACAGAATAAATCCCATTGAAATGAATTGAAAGTATCCAAACTCCCTGAACACACAAGTATTCCACCGTCAGCCGGGACATAGGGATGGATGGACAGACACTGGAGGCTATATCATAATACCTCACCACTATTGTGTGGTGGGGTATAACAATGTTCAGCAGTTTTCTAAATAAATCCCTGAACAACAAGAAGTGTTAGTGAAACATGAACATGTCCCTGGACCGAGGACAATTTTTTTTTAAAGTATGACACAGGACAAGGTCAAGGTCACAGATAAAAATTTTTTTGTATGAGTGAGAAGCCCCTGTCAGATGGAACCTACATGCCATATATGAAGGCTTTACCCTATATGGTACAAAAGTTATGATACAGTGGGTCACTGGCCAAAGTCACAGATCAAAATTTTATATATAAGTAGGAAGCCCTTGTTACATGGAACCAAGATGCCAAATATGAAGGTGCTATCTCCAATGGTAGGTAAATTATGATGAAGTATGTCACAGGTCAAGGTCATAGTTAAAAAATTTTATGAGTGGCAACCATTGTCACAAGAAACCTACATGCCAAATATGAAGGCTCTATCTCAAGTGTTTCAAAAGTTATGATAAAGTGACTCAAGGTCAAGGTCACAGGTTAATTTTTTTTGTATGGGTGGGGAAGCCCTTATCACAAGGACCTACATGCCAAATATGAAGGCTCCATCTCAAATGGTTCAAAAGTTATGATAAAGTAGGTCAATGGACAAGGTCAAAATATTTTTATGAGTGAGAAGCCCTTGTCACAGGGAACCTACATGACAAATATGAAGCCCCTATCTCAAATGGTTAAAAAGTTATGATAATGCAGGTAAGGTCAAGCACACAGGTCAAAAGTTTATATGTATTGGAAGCCCTTGTCACAAGGAACCTGCCAAATATGAAGGCTCTATCTCAAACGGTTCAAGGTCAAGGTCACAGGTCAAAATTTTGTATGGTTGGGAAGTCCTTGTCACAAGGAACCTACATGCCAAATATGAAGGCTCTATTTTAAATGGTTCAAAAATTATGATAAAATAGGTCACAGGTCAAGGTCATGAAGATCATGGTCATAGATCAAAATTTTTGTGACAGTGTAGGTGGAAAGCCCATGTCACAAGGAACCAACTTGCCAAATATGAAGGCTCTATCTCAAAAGATCAAAAGTTATGACCAATATTATTTTTTTCTTTACAGTAGGTCACAAGACAAAGTCAAGTTCAACTTTTTATTAGTGGGAAGCCCTTGTCACAAGGAACCTATGTGCTTACTATGAAGGCTCTATCTCAAAAAATTCAAAAATAATGACCAATGTTATTGTTTGCTTTAAAACAAGCCACAAGTCAAGGACAAGGTCACAGGTAAAAAAAATATTGTATAAGTGGGAAGCCCTTGTCACAAATAACCTATACGGCAAACATGAAGACTACCTCAAATGGTTCAAAAGTTATGACCAATGTTACTTTTTTTCTTTAAAGCAGCTCACAGGTCAACGTCAAGGTCAGAGGTCAAAAATTTTTGTATGAGTGGGATGCCCTTGTCACAAGGAACCTACATGCCAAATATGAAGGCTGTCCCCTCTCAAATGATTCAAAAGTTATGAACCAACAAACAGGTTGGACAACATTTGGTCATTGTTGGTTTGTTTGTTGTTTTGTTTTAATTGGACAACTTTAACATTGGTCATTGTTGGTTTGTTTGTTGGACAACTTTAACTTTGGTCATAGTTGGACAACTTTAACATTGGTCAGTTGTTGGTTTGTTTGTTGGACAACTTTAACATAGGTCATTGTTGGACAATTTTAACATTGGTCATTGTTGGTTTGTTTGTTGGTTTGTTTGTTCATTGCTGGTCATTTGTTGATTTGTTTGTTGTTTTTTTTTGTTGGACAACATGGTAAATATGCTATCGCCATGGGGGACATAAAAGACTCAACCAAACACCCCTAAATTTTAATTTGGACTGTGCTAAATATAAGGTGGAAAATTCTGCTAAATATAAGGTGGAAAATTCTATTGTGTACAAAATGGGGTAAACTGCATGGGATCCAAAATATGGTTTTATTAGTCTGATTCTGACAATTTGTTCATCTGGAAGTCTGCTAGCATACAAAATGTCTAGAGGGTAAAATTTATCCTGTGTTTGCCGTATGTATTCAGATAGAATGGCCAGAGCAAACAGTGTCTCAGATGAGACATCATAGAATGCAGCATCTCATTAGAATATACACTGTTTGCCACACCTCCAGCCACAAAATTGGGTATTAAATTGTACTTCTTCAAATTTTAGAACAATAATTGTAAGCAGTTGGGATGTCTAATGTACATAGAGTGAACATGGTACCTAACATTTTTTTCATCAGAACATGGTATTATACAGGTAGATGTAAATCTGGAGCTGCATAATGATAGCCTGCCACTTCAGAGTGTTTTTAGATGGAACAAGGGCAGATAAGTAAAGGGAAAAAAAAAACAGTTACTCAGGGGTAAGACAACAGCAGTTTAGGTTCTTGATAAACTCTGTCTTGTGTTGACGACTGAAATTTTGTTGATATCATTTAACCCTTATCCCTCTGTACAAGGAAACCCCTACTTTTGTAAACAGTGTTGCTCCAGATCAGATGGCTTCTGAAGAAGCCATCTGATCAGGATCTACAATTTTTGTCCTTCAATTTGAGAATTTAAATGAAAACATGTACATTATATCAAGTAATCTGATTAGTTGATATACAGGCATGGGTGTGGCTAAACTAATTCATTCAGCAGGATAAGGGTTAATTTTGTCCCTAATGCTGGCAGTTTGATGAAAAGCACCAAAACATAATTTTAGAAAAGATTTTGCTTCTGGTGAGAAGCACAGCCTTGCCCATGAATTGGTTTACAGATCCTTTTCAAGAAAATGCATCTGTACACAAAAGCAATATTGCAAAGCCGTATGTATGGTACGAACAACTAGTAGTAGTGAGTGAGTGTTTGAGTTTTACGTCCCACCAACAGCTAAGGTCATACGGAGACGGGACCTCGGTTTAAAGACTCATCCGAAAGTCTGGAGAAGCCCGGGATCGATCCTGCGACCCCTGGTTTACAAGGCGAGTAGCGTAACCACTGCACCACGGAGGCTTCTAACTAGTAGTAGTGAGTCAGTGTCTGCACAGTATACGAAGGGCAGATGACTGTGTAGCTTTCAGGTCATGGACAGCCCAATCAGAAGAAAAAGTGTGTTTCTGTCAAAAAGGCATGGTGTTAGTAACATAGTTGCTGTTTTTCTGTATTTTATTTGGATGATATCAAAATTGACTTCAATAAACTTCAGAAAAATGAATCCCATTCCTCAAGAAATAACACTATTTTCGAAGCAATGAAATGAGCAACACCTCTGCTGTAAATAATGGACATTTAATCTTACCTGTGTTTTAGTAAGGACCTGAAATCCATGGCAGAATCTTTAGGATCTGAAACAGTAGAAAGAAAGGTTAACGACACTGCATGCTGGGAATTTTTTCAGCCTTATATTTAGCAATTTTTCTTATTTCTGCTCAAAAATATAGATAGTGGGTACTGGTTAGCACCGACTCGATAAGTACCCACAACCTATATTTTGAGCAGAAATAAGAAAAATATCAGAATTTTTCATCTCAAAATTTTCATTTTTCGGTGGTAAAGTTTACAATGTATTTGTATAGGCGTGTTTTCGTAATGATATATTTAATATTGTCAAAGTTTTAAGTTTCTGTCAGATAAATTTAGTAAATGTCATATTCAGCTTATATCAGAGATAATGCAACTTAAGGGGAATGGGTACACTTTCAGGGGAGGCAACTCTTGCAAAAGTAATTTTGTCTCGAATGTCAATAGGGGTCAACTCAGGAGCAAATTCATTCCTTTAAGAGTTGACCCCTTTATCCGTGGGGCAGAGTTTGTAGAAAAGCGAGCAGGACGTCCCAAAAGTTGTCTCCCTTTGAAAAATGGCAGAAAACTGTGCTAGGTGTTCCCTGGCCTAGCCACTAGGCGTTAAAATGAATAATCTGGAATTAAAATCATCTTTTGCACTAAAATGAACAGTGAATAAAAGTTTAGCTAGTCTAGTCTCTCTGTCTCAATTTTGATAATCCTAAGATTTGAGACCAAATAGACTTGCCATTACTAAGAAGGTGATAAATTTTTAAACTGATACAAAATACCAAAAAATGATCAGACTTTTATTATCAGACTAGCAGCTAGTCTAGGTGTTCCCATTCCCATTAATTTGGCTAAGATTTGAGATTCTGAATCCTGCACTAATCTTGACAGAAGATCAAGGTCACCAAAACTTATTCTGCTCCTTGTTATGTCCCGGTGTCTGTGATATATATCCAAATCAGTTTTAAAAGTATCTATCCCAATGTTTTCCCAATGTGCACACAAGCTTCTTTTTGTTGCAATTCAATTCATTTTGTCATGCGCTAACCTAGAAACTCAGGTCAAGGTCATAGAAATCTAATCAAATTGAAAACATGTTATAAAAATAAACCATGCATGTTTCAGTAAGCAACTGTCCCAACTTTCCAAATAATTTGCGCACAAGCCAAAATTAGCAGACATGTGACCTGTTTTGTCAACAACAAGGTCAAGGGCTTAACAAGAGCACCGCATGCGGGTGCCAACAATCGGCTGTAAAAATTGTAAGTCGAAAAAGGGGCATAACTGTGCCAAAATATTTTGAGGGTTACCTCATCTATTGGTATGAGTTCCCCTTTTCATACTGAACAACTAGTCCGAGGTTTCAAACAAATACGTTCAGTAATGACAGAGATATTACAAAATATCCAAGTTTTTGCAGGACGACGCAGACAATGCCAGAGCTATGACAATACCTTGTCGTTTTCTTCGAAAACAGCCGAGCTAGAAATCTAATCCACCTGAAGGTATATCCTCAGCTGCATTATCCATGGTGCAGAGAGTGGGGGCAGAATACAGAGGACCCGCATTATAATGACATTCATTATAATGGCAGAACTCGTTATAGCGACAATTTCAATGGAATGAACTCTTAGCTCAAGGTTTAGCCTCAATTCCAAGCGGCTTTTGCTTCCCTCGGGTTGGAAATGCCCTAATCGAATCCATAGTCATGAAAGATTATTGTAATTTAATACTCCAAGAAACAAATGTTATAGACATTTGTTAGAATTGCCTCATCGAGGCGATTCTAACGAATGTCTATAACATTTGTTTCTTATAGTAATCTTGTGAAAAAGACCTTTTATAACCTTTCATAATCCTAACTCGGATTCTTTATGACGGCAAATTCATTATAACGCCACAATAAAAGGGAACAAATACTGTCGCTATAACGCCGGTCCTCTGTAATAGATGAATGGTTGTAAAGAAGGACCTGCTTCATTTCCCATACTTTATAACTATTTTAAAAGAAAAAGTAACAAGACGGCCATGATGGTCCTATATTGCTCACCTGAGCTAAGGGATTTGCATGTGGGTCCCGAGATAGGGCAATTTTTGGCCCAAGGTCTACAATTAATTTTTTGGCCCAAGGTCTACAATTTAACAATCTTGGTGGAGGTGTACTAAATGAATATCAAAGGCCTTGGCCTTCTGGTTTCAGATAAGAAGATTTTTAAATGTTTTCCCTATAAAAGTCTATGTAAAAACATTGGGACCGGGACGGGACCGGGCGGGGCCATTTCTGGCCCCCAAGCTATAATTTATACAATCATGGTAGAGGTACACTTGATCCACTAGAGAAGAAGATTTTCAAAGGTTTACCATATGTAAGTCTATGTAAAACCAGTGGGCCCCAGAGTGGGGCCAGTTTTGGCCCACGGGCAATAGTTTGAACAATCTTGGAAGGGGTCCACTAGACAAAGATTCATACCAAATACCCAAGACCTTGGTCTTCTGGTTTCAGACAAGAAGAGTTTTAAAGGTTTTCCCTATATACCGTATTCGCCCTAATTACCGCACATGCTCCTGTAAGCGCACACCAAAGCTATTTTTGAAAAGGAAATGCATAAGCACACACTTTACAGTAATCTCCCCTTGAAGCTCTCATAGTAAATCAATAAAAACTTACCATTATTTCTTCCAACAGTGAAGGCAATGCTTAAGTATCTTTTTCCGTCCCATTAAATGTCAGTATGCATCATCTTGGAAGCTGTTGTTTTCGTATCAAGTGTGCGCTAATTAGGTAGATTTTTCACCATGATTTTATGACACAATTTTGAAAAAACTAAGCGCACGGTGCGGTAATTAGGGCGAATACGGTATGTCTATGTAAAACCACTGGGCCCAAAGCGGGGCCATTCTTAGTCCCAGGGCTATAATTTGAACAATCTTAGTAGGGGTCCACAAGAAGCAGCTTCTTACACAATATCAAACATCTGAGTCTTATGGTTTCTAATAAGAAGATTTTTATAGGTTTTCTCTAGACAAGTCCATGTAAATCCAGTGGGCCCAACCCCCAGGCCATATTTGAACAATCTTGTTATAGGTTCACTAAATGAAGCTTCATACCAAATAACAAAAACCTGCTGGGCCTTCTGGTTTCAGACAAGAGGATTTTTCCTATATAAGCCAATGTAAAACCAGTTGGCCCCGTGGCTATGATTTGAACTATCTTGGTCAATCAGATGAAGATTCCTACCAAATATCAAAAACCCGGGGGGTGAGTGAGTTTTAGTTTTACGTCCCACCAACAGCTAAGGTCATACGGAGATGGGACCTCGGTTTAAAGACTCATCCGAAAGTCTGGAGAAGCCCGGGATCGATCCTGCGATCCCTGGTTTACAAGGCCAGTAGCGTAACCACTGCACCACGGAGGCTTCTAAAACCTGGGCCTTCTGGTTTCAGACAAGAAGATTTATGAAGGTTTTCCCTATCTCAGCCTATGTAAAACATGTGGGCCCTGTGGCGGGGACAGTTTTAGCCCCAGGGCAATACATGTAATTTGAACAATCTTGGTAGAAGTCCACTAGATAAAACTTCATAACAAATATCAAAGACCTGGACCTTGCGGTTTCAGACAAAAAGATTGTCAAATGTTTTCCCTATATAAGCTATAAAAAACCAGTAGGCCCCGGGGCAGGGCCATTTTTGAACCCAGAACTACAATTCGAACAAACTTGGTAGAGGTCCATTAGACAAAGCTTCATACCAAATATCAAAGACCTGGGCCTTCTGGTTTCAGACAAGAAGATTTATGAAGGTTTTCCCTATATAAGCTTATGCAAGACCTTGGGTCCCACCACGGGGGCATTTTTGGCTCAGGGCTATAATTTGAACAATCTTGGTAGAGGTCCAATAGATGGAGCTTCATACCAAATATCAAAGACATGGGCCTTCTGGTTTCAGACAAGAAGATTTTTTAAGATTTTTCTTATTTTCCGCCTCATCAAGTCTTTGAACAACTTTGAGAGAGGACCATCCAAAGATCATTTCTGCCAGGTTTGGTTGTTGTTTAGGAGGAGGTGTTGTTTAAAGGAATTGTGAACAGATGGACAAACGGACGGATGGTGAGCGATCACAATAGCTCCCCGGAGCCTTTGGCTCAGGTGAGCTAACAATCTTGTAAGAGGTCCACTAGATGAAGCTTCATGTCAAATATCAAAGACCTGGGTCTTTTGGTTTTAGACAAGAAGATTTTTAAATGTTTTCCCTATATTAGCCTATGTAAAACATGCACCCCAGGGCAGGGCCATTGCTATAATTTGAACGATCTTGGTAGAAGTCCACTACATGAAGATTCATACCAAATATCAAAGACCTGGGCCTTCTGGTTTCAGACAAGAAGATTTTTAAAGGATTTTCCCTATATAAGCCTAGGCTATGTATAACCAGTGGGCCCCGGCATTGGAGCATTTTTGGTCCCAGGGCTATAATTTGAACAATCTTGGTAGAGATCCACTAGATGAAGCTTCATACTAAATATCAAACACTTGGGCTTTCTGGTTTCAGAAAAGATGATTTTTAAAGGTTTTCCCTACATAAGGCTATGTAAAACAGGTGGGCCACGTCGCGTGGTCATTTTTGGCCCAAGGGCAATAATTTGAACAATACTGGTAGAGGTACTCTAGATGAAGCTTCAGACCATATATCAAACACCTGGGCTTTCTGGTTTCAGAGAAGAGGATTTTTAAAGGTTTTTTCTTATTTTTCCTTTTTCATTGCCATGGTAACCAGAGTTCTCCAGGGAATGGAATTCTTTGAACAGCTTTGAGAGGACCACCCAAAGATCATTTATGCCAAGTTTGGTCAGAATCTTTTCAGTGGTTTAGGAGGAGATGTTGTTTAAAGAAATTGTGAACGGACGGACATACGGACGGAAGACAATGATGGATGGTGACCGATCACAATAGTTCCCCCGGAGCCTTCGGCTCAGGTGAGCTAAAAAGAAAGACAAATGATGAATTTTGGGTCTAGATGCTCAAAACTAACGATGCCATTAGTTAACATATTGTTAAAACTCTGATATTTTAAACAGCAAATATACTAATATTTTTGCTGAAACAATGTGAGCAGCTTTTGCATTTGCAAAAGCTGCCCACATTTTTTTCAGCAAAAATACTACTGTACTAGATACTGAACTAACCAGAACAGTTAATACAGCCCCCAATCCATCGGGGCTTGGAGAAATAGATTGGGCTGCATGGTGCTTCCACGCAGAGCTGAAACTGACCACACATTAGTACTGGTAAACCACTAAGGACTAAGCCTGCCGAGGTAAAGTGGTGTAAGTCAGACAGCCCCATGCATAAAAGCCTTTTGGTTTCATTTGGTGGCAGGGCTTGAGATGTCTCAAAAAAAGTCACACAAAATTAGAAGCAGCAGCTCCAAAATGGCCTAAACAGTGTTGATGGGGACATTAAGGGGAATGGGTACACCTTCAGGGGAGGCAACCCCTAATTTTGTCTCCCATGTCAATAGGGGTCAACTCTTAAAGGAAAGAATTTGCTCCTGAAAAGCAAATTCTTTCCTTTAAGAGTAGACCCCTTTATGCATGGGACAGGACTTATAAAAAAGCGAACATGAAGTCCCAAAAGTTGTCTCCCTTTAAGAATTCGTGGCAAAGCCTGCCAGGTGTTTCCATACCCCTCAAACATCAATTCAAACAAAGAACAGTCAACAATTTTTCAACTAACAAGCTCATCAAGATAATGATGCTTTGAACAACTGGGCCCAGCTGGCTGTATATATTTAGGGCAGATTTTAACCCTTATCCTGCTGTTCACGACAACCCCTATCTTTGGAAACAGAGTAGATCCAGATCAGATGGCTTCTGAAGAAGCCATCTGATCAGGATCTACACTGTTTGACATTCAAGTTATAAATTTGTAGGAATAAATTACATCAAGTAATCTGATTGGTTCAAAGTCAGAAATGGGTGTGGCTAATCTGAATATTCAGCAATAGAAGGGTTAAATACATGTACTTTACCTTTAATAAAGACACTCCATGTTACTTTGTCTACAACAATACCCTCTTGTTCTAGGGTCAGAGTGTATTTAGCTTCATCAGTAAACCTGGTCTTCTTAATCTGCATCATCGCCTGGTTGTCCATCATACCGAAGTTGGTGCGCGAGTCCTCACGGATTTCTCTGTTAGCCCTGTAGAACTTGATGACCGGTGGAGGGAGATCAGGTAGCACATCACAGGCAATCTTTACTCTTAGGGGATCACCTATAATCACAGTAATATCCATGAAATATAAGACATTAAAATTTGTTTACTTATCCTCACGGACCCAATATACACGGACTAGTCACTACACTGTAAGTAAAGCAATTTATCGGAAAATGGCGTCATGGCTAAGCATGGCTGAGCCTGGATTTTTTCGCAACATACAGTTTCATCGCCTCAGATATCCCTTATTTCAACAAAATTGTATTATTTTTCTTTCAATGTATTGCTTGTAGAAATGTTTTAGAGCAATTTTTATCAGTTTTTGTGGATTTTAACTAGAAACCTACGCACCTAATGTAGTTATTTTCTGCACATTTGGCATAAATTCGTCAAATTTAGAGGCTTTAAGCTGCTTTCAATTCAATTTTAATCAAAACACTGTTAAAATTTTCCAACCACATTGTGTCAAAATTGACAGCTAACATTTAATTAATGATTTAAGTAATTTTCATTGACTATAATTAATTAAAATGAATCAGCTCGATATGAGTGAAATAATCTTGAAAGGGCCGTAAAACCCCCCCAAAAATAAAAAAAAAATAATAATAATTAAAATGGCTGTATGATCAAGACACGACAACATATTTTGGCAACATAGTCAGATACTAGTCCGTGCATATTGTGTCCGAGTTATCGTCTTACCAAATCTGGAGTTTTTGAAGTTTTTCTATGCCATTATTGTTCAAATAGTTGCTGTGATCTGTATGCTGCTGTCATGTTTCACTGATGAGTTAGGAATCCTCCAGGCATTTCAGTCTTTTGTTGTTGTTGTTGTTTTTTTAAGTAAGAATATGCATTAGGATTGAAAGAGAGTACTGTACTCTTGAGTTTAAGGAGAATGGGAACACCTTCAGGGGAGGCAATTCCTTCAAGTATTTTTGTCTCCCATGTCAATAGGGGTCAACTCTTATAGGAAAGAATTTGCTCCTGAGGTTTCCTTTAAGAGTTGACCCCTTTTTCCGTGGGACAGGGCTTATAGAAGAGTGAACTGGAAGTCCCGAAAGTTATCTCCCTTTGCAAAATGGCGGGAAAATGTGCTAGGTGTTCCCATTCCCCTTAAGTCTGTCCGGTAGTTTTTCTGCTTCACTTCCCAAGTTGGCTGGACACAAACCCATCACGAAAACATGCCTCTATACTTTTGACCCCCTTGAACCCCACTTTTATATAGTAAAACTGGGGTTTCAGGGGGTATATCTTATTTTTCTTATTTCTGCTCTAAATATAGATTGTGGATACTCGTTAGGACCGCCTCATCATTTTTCTTATTTCTGCTCTAAAATATAGATTGTGGGTACTCGTTATAACTGCCTCAATGAGGCGGTTCTAACGAGTGCCCACAATCTATATATTTCTGCTCAAGATATAGATTGTGGGCACTCGTTAGAACCGCCTCATCATTTTTCTTATTTCTGCTCTAAAATATAGATTGTGGATACTCGTTAGAACCGCCTCGATGAGGCGGTTCTAAGGAGTGCCCACAATCTATATTTTGAGCAGAAATAAGAAAAATATCACAATTTTTCATCTTAAAATCTTCATTTTTTTCGGCGATAAAAGTGGCAATGTATTTGTATAGGTGTGTTTGCGTAATGCTGCAAACTCAGCTGCACAGACTAACATTAGTCAAAGAAACTAGAGGTAGTGTACTACCCAAGCATTAAACACTGATCAACTGTGGTGGCCAGAGAAGGGATAGGAGTACCAATTTTTATGTTGAAAAAAGGTAAAATGTGCGTTGACTACAGGGAAAATTTTGAAAACATCTCAAATGTTAATACCAGGGCTCGAGAAAATGTTGGTTTTGCCGGTTCCTGACCGGTTTTGGGCTCCATGAACCAATTTTGACTTCAGAAGGAGATTCAACAAGAGATGTCACTATAAGTGATAAATGCCCACGTAGGAGCCAATTTGAGGAAAATAAGTGCGGACTAACCCACAAACAAACGGACAGTGCAAAAAATATATGCCCTCCTACGGGGGCATAAAATTTAACAAAATTGTTGAAGAAATGTGGAAGTAGTTTGTGTCACAACGTTTAAGAACGTGTTTTGCAGAAAATAAAGGGTTATAACTCCTTTGCAGATGACAGGATCAACGTGAAAATTGTAATAGGCACCCCTTTACCTCACAAGGAATGCATGTGCAAAGTTTCAGCTCAAACGGTGAAGAAATGTGGAAGTAGTTCGCATCACAAGGTTTTCGAACGCGTTTTTAAGAAAATCAAGGGCCGTAACTTCGTCGCAGGTGATAGGATCAACTTGAAAATTGTGTTAGGCACCCCTTCACCTCACAAGGAAAACATGTGCAAAGTTTCAACTCAATTGGTGAAGAAATGTGGAGGTAGTTTGCGTCACAAGATTTTTTAGCACATTTTTTGAGAAAATCAAGGGCCATAACTCCAAAGCCCTTCATACGAGCAGAAGGAATTTTGTGTAAGGCACATCTACATATCATTGCAAATGCATATGTAAGAATTTAAGAAAATTGTTGAAGAAATGTGGAAATAGTTCGTGTCACAACGTTTAAGAACGCCTTTTTCTGAAAATAAAGGGCCATAACTCCTTTGCAGATGATAGGATCAACATGACAAATTGTGTTAGGCACCCCTTTACCTCACAAGGAATGCATGTGCAAAGTTTCAGCTCAAACGGTGAAGAAATGTGGAATAGTTCGCGTCTCAAGGTTTTCAAACGCGTTTTTCAGAAAATCAAGGGCCGTAACTTTGTCGCAGGTGATAGGATCAACTTGAAAATTGTGTTAGGTACCCCTTCTCCTCATAAGAAATGCATGTGCAAAGTTTCAGCTCAATCGGTGAAGAAATGCCAAGGTAGTTTGTGTCACAAGATTTTTTAGTGCATGTTTTGAGAAAATCAAGGGCTATAACTCCAAAAGGCTTCATCGGAGGTGGAAGAATTTTGTGTTAGGCACATCTACATATCATTGCAAATGCATATGTAAAAAATTAACAAAATTGTCAAAGAAATGTGTAAAAAGTTCACGTCACAAGGTTTGAGACTGCGTTTTTCAGAAACTAAAGGGCTGTAACTCCTTCGTAGATGATAGGATCGAGAAAATTGTGTTAGGCACCCTTTTACCTCACAAGGAATTCATGTGCTAAGTTTCAGCTCAAACAGTGAAGAAATGTGGCAGTAGTTCTCGCCACAAGGTTTTCGAACGCGTTTTTCAGAAAATCAAGGGCCGTAACTTCGTCGCAGGTGATAGGATCAATGGGAAAATTGTGTTAGGCACCCCTTTACCTCACAAGGAATGCATGTGCAAAGTTTCAGCTGAACCAGTGAAGAAATGTTGAAGTAGTTTGCATCACAAGGTTTTTAGCACATTTTTAAGAAAATAAAGGGCTGTAACTCCTTGAAAAAAGATAGATCCAACGTGAAAATTGTGTTAGGCATCCCTTCACCTCACAAGTAATGCGTGTGCGAAGTTTCAGCTCAATCGGTGAAGAAATGTGGAAGTAGTTTGCATCACAAAAATGTGTGGACTTACAAACCCACAAACGCACAAACAAACGGACAGTGCAAAAACAATATGCCCTCCTACGGGGGCATAAAAATCAGTCCATAATTCAACAACATTTTAAAGAAATTGGTTCGAAAATTTTCGCCAAGACATTATAGAGTAAAAACAAGCTGACCTTTTGCCACTGATAATCCAAGCATTTATACATAAAACACCTAGAGCACAAGGTGTCAGACCCGTTCATTATCTAACTAGGTGAATATAAGGTAAGTCCACTTTGGGTTCTGTGATCTTATCGCAGCGAAATTTGATCAAGTGTGTCAAAATTATTTGCCATATTTACCATATGCGTTCTGACACCTTATGTTTTTGGACACCATGTAAAATCAGCAAAACTAGCTTATTTAATGTACTGTATATTTCTGGCCACCCCCAAAAATTCGCCCTGTTTATTTTTGAAACTTTTCAGACACAATTCTGCCTTCTGTCAAAACAATTTTCAATTTCAAAAGGTATCCATATTTTTATGATTTACCATTTTCAGTGCAAGTATGACAGCTAGTACATTGAAGAAGTCATACCATTTTTTAGTGGTTTTTATTCCAATTAAGGTGTATCTATACCAAATTTAGTGACACAGATGTCCAATCTGAGACACATGAAGGCTAATATTTTGTAGGTTTTTAAATACATGTTCTAAAGTATTATAGTATTATTAGTGAGCTGGCAAACAATTTGACAGGGTGAGAAAATTAGGTCAATCAATGCAGGACATATGCTAATTTGTATACACAAGTCATTAATTTATGGCTAACTATAGAACCGGTATTTGAATATAAAATTGGTGTTTCACAAGGCGCAGTTCTCAACCCACATCCTTCATGTCTGAACATTGCCTTCAGAAAAAAAATGCCATTTTTTTACCTGTTCAAAACGATATTTTTATTTAAGAAATACGCCCCATTAAAACAAATAACATAAAACAAGTGTGTATTATGCCCTTGAATGAATTAAAATGAAACCATATGATGTCATTTTCCGATCACATGGCTTCAATATTGGTCTCCTTTTGCAGACAAAGCGATTTGTTTCAGGATACTGGTAGTCATGAAATATTATGTATTTATATTCTTGGTTCCGTAATATAAGATTTTCAATGACTCTAGTTGGCCATGTTTTGGTTCGAGACTAAACAAATGTTTTTCAATTTTTTTTAAATGATTCAAAACAATTTATTTAAGAAATACGCTCTATTAAAATCAATGACATAAAACAGGTGTGTATTATGTCCTTGACTGAATTAATGTGTATTGTGCAAACGGAAACCGCATGACGTCATTTTCCAACCAGGTGGCTGCAATATCGGGTGCCAATTGTAAACAGCAATTTGGGCAATTTGTATAAGGATACAGATAGCAGATGTAATCGTGAAAAAAGAGAAGGAAAAAAATGTAGTGACCAACAACTGGTCTTTGAAAGCATCATGCCGGTTGTTTCCCTTTCGCAGTCTTCAGTTACTGAGTGACCCGGATATTTGGAAAATGAAAGTGAATGAAATCTGGCATATCTGAACCATGTGAGCAATAATTGCTGTTTGTAATCAAGATACTGATGGTCATATTTGTTGAACAATAGTAAGAGCAATTCTGGTATGGCATTCGTTACGCTATTTTGAAATTGCAAACCAATACTGACATTTACAGAAATTACTGAAACCAGTTGGGCAATTTCTGTAATTTCTGGGCATAATCTGGCTGGACTGATTTGGATTTTTCTGTTTCTCAAGCCCTGGTTGATACCTATATGGACTGCATGCATATTTACCTTCCACAAGACTCTGATTGCCTGGTTTGTCTTTAATTTTATGTGTTGGACCATCTACCTTTTGTTGTTCTGGTACCTTAGCCTTATGAACAGATACACGTCTACCCTCACGTGGTGCCTCCTATAAAGAAAAAATAAAATAAAATTATTTCATATACTTTGTTTCTGTACACAGATTCCTCCAACACCATGAACTAACATTTACATCATAAAATAATGAGTAGTGTCATTAATTTGAAGACTAACCATTCTGTACCCACTCCATTCTATAATCCACTATCATAGTGTTATGTATGTCCTAGTTTAAACTTTATGCACAAAAATTCCTGTATATTTAAGAACAGTCTTAATTTGAACCAGCTCATAAGAAAGGTGACCAGAAAAAAGCCCCAAAAAGCAGGGGCCTTAACAAGGGCCTTTTCTCTTGTAAACATGTAGAAGCCACCTTCAGATTGCTTTAATGCTTTGCATGCTGGGTATTATTTTCAGCAGGCGGCATTTTGAAATTTTGAAATATTCTCATTTTATATGAGACAATTTGCATGAAATGTCAAATCCTGTTTTGTGGGAAAAATCAGAAAAATATCAACAATCTGTCATCCGCTAAATTAGTCCAGAGAGCAGTTGTGCATGTAGTCCTATTTGTTGGCTGCGTGTGGACATTTGCAGAATATGATAAAGCATGCAAAGGGTCCTTTCCTCAGTTCTTGTGGTCAGTATTTATTGCCTCAGAGGATGCACTGCCATAATTTATTAAGGGTCTTAAAGGTTTAGATGGCTGCAAAGACAGAAGAAACAGATTTTATATTAAGAAATTCATTTAAATTTATATGTTTAAATACAGCAACTGACTTTGACAAAAGTTTATTTTTTTATATATTTTATTTATCACTAATTTGTACCCAAAATCCATTCTCTCTTGACTTTGGGCTTATCATACAATGTAGACGGTAGAAGGTAGTGCCTATTTGTCACCATTTAATGGCATTTGTAAAAATATCAGTATATGATGGATATATATATAATGATTAATATTTTTGTTATATTGTAGTGGTTGTACTAGGTTCATTGTTAGTCTACTGTCACCAGTGATTTTGGTTAAAAGGGGCTACTTCAGCTATAAAGCCATCCATAAAAATGTTGGTATGCTTTGCTTCAACTGTATTTACAGTATATACAATAAAATTCATATGATAAGACCACCTTTGGGACTGTTCAAAAGTGGTCTTTAAGACCACTTTTGAACAGTACCAAAGATGGTATCTGAACAGAGGACATTGTGTATAAAACGCGAAGACAGAATAACTGCATCATTCTAAATAAGCTTTTTAAAGCAGAATTAGTCTTAATAGCCGAATTTAGCTGTATGTGGAAAGACTGGCCTCTGCAAACAATGTAAACCCAGATGAGAGGCAGAATTCATCATCTTCATGTTCATGGCAAACACTATCTGATCTGGCTCTATATTGTCAATCTATTTAGAAATATTTTCTAAGACTGGCTAAAAGTTTAATCATTTAACCCAGCTACAAGTCAAGAAAAGAAATAAAATGCTGGAGCATAGCAAAAGTATCATTTTATGGATGGTCTTAATTTAGCAACAATATATAACATGTAGAGAGTAAAAAGGTATTAGTTAATATTGGCATATCGTTTAGTCAGAAGGAGTTTTATTACTAGATCAACTACATTATAAAGTATAAGGCAAGAGCTGCAGACATTTTTAACCATCTCATAATTAACGCTTTCATTATTAAAGTAAGCATGATTCATTATATTAATTTCATCAGCCCTCGACAGTGAAGCAAGTTTTATTAACACTTGACCTGCTGAATCTTTATATATGCCACACCCACTACCGATTATCAACCAATCAGATTACTTGATGCAAATTATTGCAACAAATTCACAATTTGAATGGCAAACAATGTAGATCCTGATCAGATGGCTTCATCAGAAGCCATCTGATCTGGATCTTCATTGTTTGGAAAATAAGGCATATCGGGGCTCAGCAGGACAAGGTTTAAAAGATTATGCTTGCTAACAGTGGCAAAAGTAGCATTACCTAAAGTGGCATGACTTTAGCAAGCAAAGATGGCTTAGAAGTAACTTTCCTTATGGCCTTCCTTTGTTTAGATTTCCATTATGGTCTGGTCGCTTCATGTCTGTGTTTCTTTCCCTTTGGTGTCTTTGATGGGTGGAGTAAGTTAATTGTATCGATTCCTGATCTTTGTTTTACTTCTATTTTTCATCAAACCAATAATGCTTTGATGACATAAAACAAAATTGTGTGCGATATTCTGCTACAATTAGGGCAATGTTTGAACTATGTGTATTTTTACTGTATTTATAAGTAAATATTTATGATTGTTTTTTTAATCATGTCTTGGAAGACTTTTCAGACAGACCCTTTAGAAACCAAAACCTTGTATTCCTAAATGAACCTCTCTAACAGAGTCTGGTAACATGTTTAGATGGAGCACACATGAATAAAGATAAAAAATTTACCTCCTTGGTCAAACAAAGATTAGCAATGTACTTTCTGTACTTTCATGTTTAAATGAGCTTTGAATATCATATGCTTGAAGGCATCATCTGTATCAGTCAACATATTCTCTTTATGAACTAAACTTAAATGTTATCTCGCTGATGCAAACGTATGTACATTTCAAAACCGATGATGCAAAATATGAACATTTCAATGCAGACAGAATAGATCACTCACTGAAATTCACCCAGTGCAGACTGCACAGAAACACTGCCTGTGGCTTAAAGCCAGAACAATCTTTGGTAAAGCTTAATAAACATCAGGGGCCAGGTATTCAAATGCAACAATTTAACATATTATTAAAATTTTGATCATTTGACATGGCAAATATGCTAATCTTTTTACAGAAAAAAGTGAGCACCTTTGCAAATGCAAAAACTACTTACATTTTTCCAAGAAGAGTTAACAATTTGGCCAATAACAAGCTCCTTAAACCAACAGTGCTTTGAACAACTGGACCCAGACTGTGACTTCACAATGGACAAAGGGATGTGACATCAAGATAACAAATCTGTACAATGAACACCTCTTTTATTTTGATTTCTTCGAATTGAGGTTTAATGTCCCCATCAACACTATTTAGGCCATTTTGGAGATGTTGCTTCCAATCTTGTGTTTGTTTGTTTGAATTGAGATTTTTCATCCCCGTCAACACTGTAAAGGTCATTTTGGAGATGTTGCTTCCAATTTTGTGGGACTTATACCCAACATTGAGATGAAATGACATCTCAGGCCCTGCTGCCCAATTAAACCAATAGTGTTTGTAAGCATGGATGATCCGACTCACAACGCTTTGCCTGGGCAGGCTTATATCCTCTAAGCAGTTTACCAGTACTTGTGTCTGATCGGTTTCAACTCTGCAGGGAAGCATCATGCAGCCTATCTATTTCTTCAATTCCAATCTTGTGGGTTTTTACCCGACAATGAGATGAAATGACATCATGATCCTGCCGCCCAATGCCCAAAAGGGCTTACATGCACCAGGGGGTGGGACTCACACCACTTTGACTGGGCAAGCTTAGTCCTTCTAGGCGGTTTACCAGTACTCATGTGTGATAGCTATGCTTGGAAGCACCAAACTATTTCTCCAAGCTCTGAAGGGCAGAGCCCTTGAATGCTCCTTTAACCTAGCTTTATATAGAGAAAACTAGGATCTGCAGGTGTATAGAATATTTTTCTTATTTCTGCTAAATGACATAGATTGGGGATACTCATTAGAACCAATTAGAACTGCCTCAATGGGGTGGTTCTAACAAGCACCCAAAACCTATGTTTGAAGAAAAAATAAGAAATAAATCACAAATTTTCATCAGAAAAGTAACCATTTTGGAAATAAGAGAGAATGCACAAAGTCACACAGATTTGTTATCGTAATAAGAGGGTAAGATGAATGTAGATTCAAGTGAGATAGAAAGTTGAAGAAGTTAACCCTTAAACCACCGAGCACACTGTGCAGCATACAATATGCAAATTTTTCAGAAAATAAAAATCAGACTTTCAAGCTCAAGTTTCGGTTTTTAGAAAATGTTGTATGCTTTAAAGGTTAACATATGTGTGAACCTTAAATGAAGTAAAATGGATCAGCTGTGCTCAAGTAAACAACTTGTAAGTGAATCAAGCATCGAGTTCTTCAAAGATCAAGTATTTTTGAATGTACCTCATTTAAATTGTCATAGTTTTAACTAAAATTATTTGAAATTACAAACATTACAATATTCTAAAATGCATCTGAGCTAAACTAGGAAGGAGACTCTCTCCATCAGTTGTTCATGTGAGGAACAATGACTTAAGTATACTGACAAAAAGCAATATCCATAGGATAGGCAAAAATAATAAAATATTTTTATATACTAGGTCAGTATTAACAATGTTAATACTAAATCTGCTGTTCACGACAACCCCTATATTTGATATTCAGTTTATGAATTTATGGGAATACATGTAAATTACAAAATTACATCAAGTAATTTGACTGGTTCAAAGTCAGAAATGGGTGCTGCTAAATTGAATATTCAGCAGGACAAGGATTAATACTTGATCTCTGAACAACGTCCAAGGATTACTGAAGAGTTCTATCATGATAACTATATCCTTCAAATTTTCAACATTTAGGTTTTCTGCTTATTATAACGATTTCTACACGATTTAGTATCAAAATTCTCTGTGATACTAGAATATAAAATGATATAGCTATCGTGACAGATATTTAAGACAGAGGTACTCAGCAGTTTTCCTGCAACAAAGCCAATAGCATTAAACACAATCTCATAATTATGTGGAAAGTGGAACCGTCATTTTTTTTTTTCATCTGGATCTGCTAAAACCAAGAGTGACAGCCTATGTCATAGCCTGGGTATCAGGTATCAGATCCATATATTTTGCAGTCATTTTCAAATGGAAAGGTAAGTTTTTTCGATCATTTGTTGGCATTTTCAAATTTATTAGCAGGAACAATATCAAAAAATTTTGGTATTTGCTGAAAAAATGTGAGCAGCTTTTTGCATTTGCAAAAGTTGCTCACATTTTTTCAGCAAAAAAAATAAAATGCAAAAGCTGCTCACATTTTTTTCAGCAAAAATAATAGCATATTTGCCATAATAAATGATCAAAGTTTTAATGATACGTTAACTAACGGCGTCTTTAATTTTGAACAACTGGCCTCAGATGTCCTACTTTATCACCAACCAAACAATTATGAGGCTGTTTGAAGAAACTTTCAACTAACCCTTCAAGAGCTGATCTCGCAGTTTAGTGGATGACAGTCTCAAGTATTTTTTTCTTATCAATTCAGCAAAACTAGGCTTGACTTCTGCTGAGCAAATGATTCACATGAAATATCAAGCCTTATTATGCTGCAATCTAAGGGGAAAAAACAAACAAGTGGGCCAAGACGGCCCTGTATCGCTCACCTGTGGACCAGAAAATCATAACCGATGTTTAGAAAAAAGAAACTGTGAATGAAGAAAAGACATGTTCATTAAAGTGACTGATATAAATACCTTCATAGATCCGGGAATGGCAAGATAGTTACACATCAGTTGAAACCATGGGTAGGGTCAAATATGTCCTCAAGGCAACAATTTGAAAATCTTGCAAGAGGTCCACTAGATGAAGCTTCATACCAAATATCAAAGACCTAGGCCTTGAGGTTTCAGAAAGACAATTTTTAAAGGTTTTCTCTACATAAGTCTATGTAAAACATGTGGGCCCCAGGGCTAGGCCATTTTTGGCCACAAAGCTATAATTTGAACAATCTTGGTAAAGGTCCACTAGTTGAAGGTTCTTATCAAATATCAACAATCTGGGCCTTCTGGTTTCAGAGAAGAAGATTTTTTAAAGCTTTTGTAAAACATGTGGACCCCAGATGGGGCCATTTGTGGCCCGAAGACTATAATTTGAACAATCTTGGTAGGGGTCCACTAGATGAAGCTTTATACCAAATATCAAAGGCCCGGGCCTTATGGTATCAGACAAGAAGATTTTATAAGGTTTTTCCTACAAGTCTATGTAATTAATGTGGGCCCCAGGGCTGGGTCATTTTTGGCCCCAAGGATGATAGTCTGAACAACCTTGGTAGAGGTCTACTAGATGAAGCTTCATACTAAGTATCAAAGACCTGGGCCTTCCGGTTTCAGACAAGAAGATTTTTAAACGTTTTTCCTTATAAATTTCTATGTAAAACATATCGGCCCCGGGGCCGGCCCAAGACTATTATTTGAACAATCTTGGTAGTGGTCCACTAGATAAAGTTTTATACCAAATATAAAGAGGACCAGGCCTTGTGGTTTCAGACAAGAAGATTTTTAAAGGTTTTTCATGTATATGTCTATGTAAAACATGTGGGCCTTTTTTAGCCCAAAATTTATAATTGGAACAATCTTGGCAGATATCCATTAGTTGAAGCTTCATACCAAATATCAAAGACCTGGGCCTTCTGGTTTCAGACAAGAAGATTTTTTAAGGTTTATCCTATATAAGCCTATGTAAAACATGTTTGCCCAGGGGCAGGGCCATTTTTGACCCCAAGATTTTAATTTGAACAATCTTGATAGAGGTCCACTAGATGAAGCTTCCTACCAAATATCAAAGACCTGAGCCTTGCAGTTTCAGAGAAGAAGATTTTTAAATGTTTTTCCTATACAAGTCCATGTAAAAGATGTGGGCCCCAGGACGGGGCCATTTTTGGCCCAAAGGTTATAACTTGAACAAACTTGCTAGAGGTTGACTAGATGATGCTTTATATAAAATATCAAAGACCTCGGCCTTCCCGTTTCAGACAAAATGATTTTTTAAGAATTTCCCCAGAAGAAGGCTATGTTAAACATGTGGGCCCTGGGGCGGAGCCATTTTTGGCCCCAGGGCTATAATTTGAACAATCTTGATAGAGGTCCACTAGATGAAGCTTCAAAGTGAATATCAAAGAGAAGAAGATTTTTTAAGTTTTGAGTTTAAAACTCTATTTTTTAGCTCCTGTGACCTAGATGTGCAATAGACCGGAACCATTTGAACAACATTGAAAGAGGATCAACTAAGAATCATTCTTGCGAAGTTTGGTCAAAATCCAATCAGTGTTTTTTTTTTTTTTTTTTTTTTTTTTTTTGGTTTGGGTTTTACGGCCCTTTCAAGATTATTTCACTCATATCGAGCCGATCGTTAATCAGAGGTGGGCGAAAACCGGAGTACCCGGAGAAAAACCACCTGACCTTCCGTTGCAGAACATGGCGTCTCACACGTGGCCCGAGCGAGGCTCGAACCTACGGCGGTGAGAGACCTAATGACTAAGAGCCAGCGCTCTTATCCACTAGGCCACGGAGGCCCGTAAAATCAGTGGTTTAGGAAGATATATTGTCTGAAGAAACTGTTTACTTATGCCCGCAAGCACTGACGATGGACAAAATGTGATCACAAAAGCTCACCTTCTCACTACATGACAGGTGAGCTAAAATATAGACTGCCATTTGCTCTGGAATTTTCTATTTTCTGCAGAGCTTGAAGGGTTATCAGACAACAGTGATTGAAGTGAGCTGTTAGAACATGAACAAGTTAGAGAACCATTCTGACCAATACCTGATGTTCTACAATTACAGTTTCCTTTCGTTTGACAAGTTCACCTAGCTAGAAATAAAACAGTGAAAACTACTATGATTATATCACACACCACAACAACCAAAATGTGCAAAGAGCTGATGCACTGAGTTGAGACCACAATCTATATTTTGAGCAGAAATAAGAAAAATATCACAATTTTTCATGTTAAATTTCCATGTTTTTTAATGGTAAAATTTGTAATGCAACTGTATAAGCATGTTTTTGTAATGTCCCTTCAATAGCACTAGGGTATGTAACTTAAATAATCAAATTCCAATATTTTAATTCAAAATTCATCACGAAAACATGCCTCTATGATTTTGACCCCCTTGAACCCCACTTTTATATAGTAAAACTGGGGTTGCCGGGGGAATACCTTATTTTTCTTATTTCTGCTCTAAAATATAGATTGTGGGTACTCGATGAGGCGGTTCTAACGAGTACCCCTAATCTATATTTTGAGCAGAAATAAGAAAAATATCACAATTTTTCATCATAAAATTTTCATTTTTACGGCGATAAAAGTGGCAATGTATTTGTATAGGCGTGTTTGCGTAATATTAATCTCTTCGGTCCACTAAACATTTTTTTTTTCAACTCAGCACAACAGTGTTCTAAAAATAAATATTTGTTTCTGGGGAACATGTTTTCATTCACAAAGTCTTTTCTTTGGTAGTTATGTAGGATGGTTATTTCGGCGTAAGAATACATTCTTGAACATGATATATGATATACAATATTAACGCAGTGCACCTATAGGCAATGGGAAAAAAAAATGATTTATTCTGCAAATTATAGGGCGGAAGTGCATGATGCAAAAAGTTGTCATTTTTTGACGTCACTCAAACCTAATTTGATGTTAGATGGTACAATGTCATTTTCTCAAATTGAAAACTTTAGAAAAGTATATTAATGCATGTGTTGCAGTCAATAACTTTGGCAGCAATTCTTCAAAAAATGGCAAAAGGTTTGGAGAATATGGAGGAACCAACATCATTACTGCCAATTTTTCGTGTGTTACAATCAAAATAGATCAGCTCTAAGGTGGGCCCCGTCAAGCGATTTTGGTAATTATCGCCTATGCGAGCAGCGAAGGTTCAGGCAAGCCTGCACATCCCTGCAGTCTCGCCAGAACCTTTGCTGCTCGCTCATACAAGCAGTGAATCAAGAGGAACCTTCAGACAGAAAGCATGCGCAGTTAAAATTTGTCATGACGGAATGCTCGAAGACACAAATTCGATTGGCGGGGCTCAGTGTGTGAATTGTGGAGTAATATATGAGCCGTGCATGACAAAACCTACAATAAGATCGTGCTATGGTTGAAAACTCAGTTCAGCCAGGTCGGAGATTCCCTTGTTGCCCTATGAATAGACCAGAGGCTATAAAAGGGTCATAGAAACAGCAAAGACTCTGATCAGACTGCACAGATGTGCAGGCTGATCTGAGTTTTAGCTGGTTGCCCAGGTCTTATTGTGAATTTTGTTGTGCGCTGGCTCAAATAACATTTTGTTGCTGGTTAGTTGTGAATACACAAATCAGTTGCACTTTCTGCTCGTGATTTGATATACTTCACACCTAAGTTCCAGACTGTGAATCTCTTTCATGTCAGCAGGGGTCTACTCTTACAGGAATGAATTTGCTCATACCTTTTCCTCCTAACAAGCCAATTATTTCCTATAACTCTTATCCTGCTGAATAAACTAATTTAGCCACGCACATTTCTTACTATCCACCAATCTAATAATTTGATATTATGTATTTGTTCAATTCACAAATGGCATGACAAAGTGTAGATCCTGATCAGATGGCCTCTACACTGCTTACAAAGGTAGGGGTTGTTTTGTTCAGCAGAATAAGGGTTAAAGAAGTTGAGTTTATTGCAAGGCAAACAGGAAGTACCAAAAGTTGTCTCCCATGTAAAAATGTTGAAATGTTGATTCCTTAAAAAGAAATCTACCATTTCCAGACTGAGACACAGTCAAGACTCTGACAAGTTCCCCAGAAACTAACAGTGACAGAATTCACAACTGCAATGCTGAACATAGAATTCCATGATCAACTCAGTGAAACCACCATTCATACTACTTATAGTTTCAGTACAAAACAAACTGTCCACATCCAAACTCTAATTTCACATATACCTCTTTATAACACTGTTAATGACAGCCCCCCAAAAAACTTTCATGAACTAACTCCAGATCAATTTTGCTCATCAAGTCCTTTCAAGTTGTTCAAAAATGAAAATGTCATGAATTGTTAAATCTATGTTCATTAAATATGGCTAACATGCTAATATGTTTGCTGAAAAGGTGTGAATAGCTTTTGCATTTGCAAAAGCTATTCATATTTTTTCAGCAAAAATACATCTATTCATACTTGCTAGAACAATTGGACATTCTGACCACTAAATGTTATTTTTTATTTTGGATAGCTCTTTGTCCATTTTGTGGGAAAGAAACTGTCCTTTTGGCTTTCTGTTTGTGATGTTTAAATTGTGGTGAAGTTGTTTTATGTTTGTGTCTCTATCCCTCTGGTGTTTTGGGAGTTTCATTCCCTCTGAAGGCTTGGATAGGAGGTGTAAAGTAATTCAATTGATTCCTGATCATTGTCTTCACTTCTACTTTGTTAAGCTTTCAAGAGCTGGGCCCAGGCTTAGATTTTACTGCATTATATTCTTATTTTCTCTGTGATCACTAGGTCCATTTCAAAGCTTTGACAATGGAATAGTGAACATTCCCCAGCTAAGAGGGGGCCAGTGACAGATTGTGGCTTTCATATAAATGTACTCATTTTGTGCAGGCTCTGCCTCAACACACTTTTTCTAGGAAGCATTAACAGCCTGTGATAGTAAACACTTTTATATTTCCCTTTATATATATATATTTTTTTGTATAACATTACAAATTGAAGCCAAATATCAATGTATATATTATAGTGACAGTCACTTTAATAAATATACATAATACAGTGTTTTATCTAACATTTATTGTTCTCTGAACAAGCAGATGGTGTTCTAAAGAGGTTGTAAGTTCTGATACTATAACAGTAGATGCTCTTGCAGACAACATAAACATACATTCTTTCACTAGCAATGCACTAGCATGAGAAAGAAGAAAAATATCTTGAACTAAATATAAATTAACAACCATGATTGATGAATTGAATAAGAAATAAAAAATATAAAGCTGCAAATGTATATGTTAGCCTAGAACATTGTGCTAATTTAGCTTGCTTTGTTTTAGCTGACTTTGATAAAACACTAGGCTAGCACATATATTCAGCCTAATGCTCAAAAATACTGCAGCTGATACAGCATATGCCCATAATGCGCAACCAAAGCAGCAATGCAATGGCATATATACTTGCATTTTGCTTGTACAACCAAATTCCATTTCAGCATTCAGCTATAATTTGAGCGCTGCGCAAAACACATATATAACACATGAAATTAACTCTCACTTGCATTAATTGTCCCTCTTGTTATTTTTGTAATTATCTGCCTAAACAGATAGGTGTAAGATCTTTGCATTAAAAATCCTTTATAAAAAAAAAATACAACTACCACGGCCATCTATGAACACAATGTTAAGATGCACATATACATAATGTGAAGTACCATAACATACACACAACATCTGTAAAAATAGACATAATCACACAGACAATAAAAACACATAATGCCAATGAGCCTAAGTCTACAAAAGGAAATCAACTGAATATCTATATATTGATATATTGACTATCTATAGACAGGGACTTTTAAAATATCATGTACCTCATCATCAAAATCATCTAAATTTTCATCCTGAAAAAGTATGATGTTTGTGACTGACAATGAAACATCAATTATGTGTAATCAATTAAAATCTCTGCATGTGCATAGTCCCAGAAATCACTTTACTTACAATGTTTTTTATGGAATAGCAAATAAGCATGACTGTATCTGTAACATTTGTTTATTAGTAAACATCTTGCCTGATTAGTTTATAAAGTATTTAACAGCTTGCTTGCGCTGCAAGCGCTTTGCTCAAATAGCTCACAACACAGCCTGCGCTTATTAGTTGATAAAACATATTCCCTGTAAAGTAAGAAAGGAAGTTTCTAATTAATCCGAGCTATCAAAACTGGACTTGTTCACAAATAAACCATAAACTTTAGGACCATGAATATGTGATGTTTGAGGTGATTCTAATGAGTATATGTGACATACAACTTCAAGACAAAATATGAAAAGTCCCCCATAATTATCCTTTGACTAGGACTTAAGGACCGACTGGAATGGTAAATAAGACTTGAGTTTTTCAAGTTAATGAAGTCTCACATCATAAAGAAATCAGACATATTATTCTATGAAAACAGAACAAACTGTGTTTTTGATCAGCTGAAGCTGGGCTGCTGATCATAAATTAACTGATCAGTGACATCCCTTCATTTCTTACAGTACAGGGTCACATATACGTGTTAAAACACAGAGAAAATAAAATCATGGAAGTAATTAAAAACTTCCTGAAAATCTTATATTTCTACCTAACTATATATAAATATTGTCAGACAAAAAAAGAGATATAAATGATATCCTCACCTCTTCAACTCTAAGTTCCTCTGAAAATATAAAATAATTAAAAATAATTAGCAATGAATTGTAACAAACTAACTATTTCAGTGTGGCATGCTTTCTTATTACATAAATAAAGCTATAATCATGACCAACAAACTGCTGTATTTGCAAACGGCTTTTCAGTCAATCTTGACAATGACTGACTCCTTTCTCAATTTATGTATCTGTTCAAACAAAAGATCCAAACCTTTTATCCTTTTATCAGTCGCAAACCTTTTTTGTTTCTCATAAAATGTCCCATATTCATTTTGCGTATAACAGCTAAGAATTTTGCAAAAGGTGGCAGTATATTATAATATATAATTGTGCTTGACTCCACAGCTAACACAAAATGATTTTTTTGTATCAATTTTACTGCACTTTGTAGTCTTCTTAGACTGTCTCTGTGCATCAGTTGAAAATATACTTGAGGGTAAGTGATGACAACTTAACCCTTAAGATGCTAAGAAATACTGCATCTGATAATGTTGTCTGTTTATGTCATCTAATGTATTTTCTTGAAAACCTTTCAAATATATTTTGCATACAGGCAACAATGAAAGTTAAAGTAACCAACAGACAACAAAGCAGGTGACACCTCTTGTGACTGGTGGGTGCACGACATTTCGTCTAAACCCTTTTCATCGAATAGACACTTCGTCTAATACGACAATTGGTCTAAAAAACCGGTCTGATATGATATTTCGTCGAAAAAAAAAAAACCAAAGGATTTTAGACGAAATGTCGCACCTTTGTTATTTTTAGTCTTTTTCGATTTTCTCACTTTTTTCCTCAAATATTTAGACGATCCGCCTGTTGTCTGAGGAAGACGAGAGAATCACAATCATAATTATTGGTACTGATACTGGATTTAGGCTGATAGCAAGAGAACAGTGTTGTATGGGAATGGGACTTTCTCTATAGCACCAGATCATTTCTATCAGTTGTACACAATACAAAATTGAGTGCTGCTTTTTCCATCTATGCCAAGCCCATTGGAGAAAGATTCTTGAAACATACATTTAAGACTCTGTATTCTCCATGAGCTGCATGATGATGTCAGCTCTCGCTGACTGTGCAGAGCTATGGTGACCCTGACAACATGGAATACCTTTGTGGGATCGCATACAATCTAAACTATTAACTTTGAAACCATTGAATTTTCATGTCACTGGCAAATAAAGATCAGCCTTTGCAGACCACTTGTCTTTCCTTACCATTATATATGTGTAAACAAAATTTAGACTAAAAAAATTAGACGAAAAAAAATTAGACGAGAAAAATTTAGACAAAAAAATTTAGACATTTTTAGACGAATTTAGACACTTTTCGATGCAATTTAGACAGAATGTTTTATTCGACAAAATGTCTTTTACACAAAATGTCCTTTAGATCAAATGGGTTTAGACGAAATGTCATGGATCCATGACTGGCATCTGATGGGTTAATGGCATATCTGGCCCAGAAAATGCTGGGTGTGTCATTTGACTCCAAGGGCTTCCTTTTTAGATCAAATATTTTCAAATATGAATCTATGGAAAGAAAGTATCATCCTTTAAACCAGACATAAAGACTAAACCTATTTTAGTTTGTCAAATTTTGTAATACAGTAAAACTCCTATATTAACCCTTGTCCTGCTGAATATTCAAATATGCCACACCCACTACTGATTATCAACCAATCAGATTACTTGATGCAAATTATTGCAACAAATTCGTAATCTGAATGACAATGTCGATCCTGATCAGATGGCATCTCCATCTGATCTGGATCTACATTGTTTGAAAGGTAACACATATCCGGGCTCAGCAGGACAAGGGTTAAGACCCCCTTTGGGATTGTTCAAAAGTTGTCTTTAAGACCACTTTTGAACAGTCCACAAAGTGGTCTCTGACCAGAGGATACTGTATGCAGAAAATAGAGAGAATAACTGCAACTTACTGAATAAGCTTTTTAAAGCAGAATTAGACTGAATTTTAGGTGGTCTTAATAGCGGAATTTTACTGTATATAATAATGTATCATAACCATGAAAGAGAAATCAACTCAATTACTGTAATTGATTTGAAAACACCCCGGCCATAGAAAAGCCCTCAAACATAACACATAGAACTTATTAACATACCCAACATAACAGATAATATGCAACTAAGAGGTTCATGATAAGAAACCAGTAACAAATATCACTTTTGCTATCTCACTCTATCTCACTCTCTGACATTACTCTTGATTTCATAGTTAGTTGTGACATTATGTTGAAACTTAAAAAAACAACACATCTTTTGAAAAAAAAAACAAAAAAAACAATATGTTCTGCTGTAGCTACTCTCATCCGATGAAAAATAACATATTGTATATGAAAGGTGGACATGGGTCAAAACAAATATTTAAACTCCTGGAATATTAGACTAGAAAAGGATAACATCAGATCTGGTGTATTAAACAAACAGCACAAATTTTGTTATTTTTCAAACAACAGAAGATTAACGCAAACTCACTTCCAACTACATCTAATTTTAAGCCAAATGTACCTGATCCTGAAATGGTATTCTTTGATCTTTAGCAAACCAATAGTTCAAACTTTACAATCAATAATAGTTCATTTTCACAATTCTTTTGCAAACAAATTAGACAGACAACAAGGCTTCTGATGGAATAACACAGCTTCTATCCTTACATATATATCAATCCTCCAGTTAAATGCAAACCAATATGCCTATCCTAATGTTATGATAGAGCTAATGACTGGACCTGTAATGCAATTATTTATTTTAGTTTTATAGTTTTTTTTTAAATTATGTCACTTTTATTGAGCCGATCTTTTATCAGTGGTGGATAAGAACTAGAGTACATCTATCTGAAGACTAGAAAATGTGCTGTAAAATATTATGCCCTGATCTATATGCATTTCTCTTGATCATAATACTTAAGCACCAAAATGATTTACAGTGGAAACTCGGTAATTTGAAGGTCAATTTTTCTAAACTACCACATTTTTCGAAGACAACTGATGGTCCCGACATTTTTCTCTATTATTTATTGCAAAAAAATTACAGATTTTTCAAATTTCAATTTTTCGAACAAATTTGTCGGTCCCGATCAAAGACATTCCTATTATTATCCCCTGCTAAATTTGAAATACCGCTTGGCTAATCAAGGTCACACTTGATGATCATGTTTTCTTTGTGTGGCAAGTTCGATTGTTACACATCCGAATGAATTCATGGGTTATCCACTACAGGTAATTGACACCTGATTAACGGTGATTATCCTTAATTGAGTAATAGGTGTTCTTAACTGTGTCCATCTGCACTGATGATTTAATGATTTTAAGTGTCTAATTACAGGGTTTAAGTGGACATTTCTCTCCCTTTGATTGGGGTGTTAAGGGGTGGATTGGGGTGTATCAACGGCCAAGAGGTTACAGCTAAAATAGCAATTCTGATAAAACTAAATGTAGACAAATTTCCTGAACTTTGAAAGTGAATTTCCTGAACTTTGAAAGGAATTTAGGACCAATAAGCAAAACTAAATGGGCTAGAAACGTGTAGCTAGCACTTTCCGATCTGCATCAGACAGTTTATTGCAGACCGATACAAATCTTCGCTAATGTCAATGATTGCCAATTCTGCTATCCTTCTTGCATGGTTGAATATTTCGTCAGTCAAATGGGTCTGTACTTTACATTTAACCTTCATTTTCATTACTGTTGATGGATATTAATAAAATGTCAGTCAATGTCTTCTGTTTCCTGATGCATGTCAAGCATTAAAGACGATGCGATAAACCTTGGGGCAGCTCACTTTCTTTCATGCTTTGGCAGATGTTCCGATTAAAGAGATGAAGTTGCGATAATGGTGTAACAATGACACTGACTAAAAATATCCGAAAATTGACGATTTAAAAAATTCGAACTACCGACAAATCGACTGATTTCCTGTGGTCCATGGCACTTCGAATTATCAAGGTTTGATTGTTGTTCAAAAGTCCAAGAAAGTGGTAAAAATTCAATAGACCACAATGCAAAAACCACATGACAAAAAGACCTACAAAGGCACAAATTGATTGGTATAAAACTGTAGGAGTTGCAGACGCAAGGAACCCATGGTAATGCATTTTAATGGTATTTAAGTCCCAAAATAGGTAACTTCAAAGTTTTGTTTGTTTGAATTTGGGTTTAACGTCCCAATCAACACTATTAAGGTCATTTTGGTGACGTTGCTTCCAATTTTGTGGGACTTTTACCTGACACTGAGATGAAATGACATCTCAAGCCCTGCCATCCAATGAAACCAGAAGGCTTATATGCATTGGACGAACTGACACACACCGCTTTGCCTGGGCAGGCTTAGTCCATCTAAGAGGTTTAGCAGTACTCGTGTGTGGTCAGATTCAGCTCTGTGTGGAAGCACTTTGCTGCCCAATCTATTTCTCCAAGCCCCGATGGGCGGGGCAAAACTTCAAAGATTATGCCAAAGTCACATGCACATGTAGAGACGATGACGAAAGTGCCTGAAAAGTTTAAAACTGATTGGTTAAACTTTATGGGGAGTTGCACATGCAAGGTAACCTCTCTAATGCATTTTAACAGCATTTAAGCCAACAAATGACGAAATCCAAAAGTCAAAAAGCCAACAAAAATTCAGTTGATGATATTTTGGAAACCACATCCAGAGACCAGTACAACAGTTTCAATTTGGTTAACAGTATAAACTAGAAGTGAAGGCCATGACCAGGAGTCGATACAATTGACCGACAGCTCCCAATAAAGACACCAAAGGGAAAGAAACACAAACATAACTAGACCCTGATGGTGGACAAGAACTAGAATACAATCATGTATCTGAAGACTAGAAAATGTGCTGTAAAAACGATTTAGCTCAAAAGTCCAAGAAAGTGGTGAAAATTCAATAGACCATAATGCAAAAACCACATAGAACATGACAAAAAACCCTACGAAGGGAAAAATTGATTTGTATAAAATGTAGGAGTTGCAGACACAAGGAACCCATGGTAATACATTTTAATGGTATTGAAGTCCCAAAAATAGGTAACTTCAAAGATAATGCCAAAGTCACATGCACATGTAGAGACCATTACGAAAGTGCCTGAAAAGTTTCAAATTGATTGGTAAAACTTTAGGGGGAGATGCATGCGCAAGGTAGCCTCAGTAATGCATTTCAACAGCATTTAAGCCCCAAAATGACAGAATCCAAAAGTCAAAAAGCTGACAAAAATTCAGTTGATAATAAAGTTGCACATCCAGAGGCCAGTACAAAAGTTTCAATTTGGTTTAATGTAGAATAGAAGTGAAGGCAATGATCAGGAATCGATACAATTAACCCAAAGCTCCCATCAGAGACACCAAAGGGAAAGAAACACAAACATGAAATAACTAGACCCTAATGGAAACATCCATAGGGGGAAGCCAAAAGACAGTTACTTTCCCACAAAATGGCCATTTAGATATCCAAAACAAAAAAAAAACATACACTCAAAGACAAATCATAACAAAATAAACCGTGACAGAAGAACTGCCTTGTTGAGGAGCTATTTGAGGAGCTGTTCTGGGAGCTGTAAGAGGAGCCGCCCACAAAAGCATTATGAAAACATGCCTATACAAATGCAGTGTAAACTTTTCCGCTGAAAAAAACGGAACTTTAAAGATGAAAAATTATGATATTTTCCTTATTTCTGCTCAAAATATAGATTGTGGATACTCGTTAGAACCGCCTTATCGAGGCGGTTTTGACGAGTAACCACAATCTACATTTTAGAGCAGAAATAAGAAAAATAATGTTTACCCCTTACGCCCCAGTTTTACAATATAAAAGTGGGGTTCAAGAGGGTAAAAAATATATAGGTGTGTTTTTGTGATGGTACCCACCGTTGTCTGTTGTTATAGTCTAAGTTGAAAATGGGGAATAAAACTGCAAGGCAAACATTGACAGAAAAGATCTCCATCAGAAGAGATGGCAAATCCCCTGACCGACAGCCAATATATTGTACAAATTCAGAAAGTGTGCTGGAAGAAAACAAACACCAACAAATCCTCAAACACATTGTTATAAAGTTTCAGCAGCATGGCATCTACAAATTGTTTTATAAATTATGTGTTTATCAGGGTTTTCATGACCAAATGATATTGAGGACTCTTTCTGAACACTATGGAGATTTCTGTACAGGTATACTGAGGGCACCAGAGTCAGAGAAGGTACTCAGACAATTATTGGCCTTTTACTACTTGAATTACCTGCTTTTGCATTCAAGAGAATTCATTCTTATTTCTACCTTAGGTCGAACTCTAGTAGGTGCTATCAACAAAGGGTTTTCTAGCCAGTGAGATCCCAATGTTATATTGCGAGGAGAGATAACTCAAGTACCATGGCACCCGAAGTTGTGGTTCTTTAACATGATAAACCTTCTCAACCTGGTGTACAATTTTCAAAGCAGCATCAATATTTTCTCAAACAGTGTTGGAGTGTTGGTTATCATGGCATTATTCTGTGAGAGGACTTAAGCAAACCACCATGGCATCTAGAGTTGTGGCTCTTGCTCATGACATGCCTTCTTAACTTCACATACAATTTAACAAAGAATGATCAATAGATCTCAAAGGGTGCTGGAGTTATGGTGATCACAAGTTTATATTGTCAGGGGAGACAACTGAAATATCACTGCACCCAGAGTTGTGGTCGTTGCTCATGACAGTCCTTCTTAACCTGGTGAATAACTAAACCAAGTACCATTAATATATCTCAAAGGGTATTGGAATTATGGTGATCAAAAAGTAATATTATAAGGGGAGATAACTCAAATACATGTCAACAAGAGTTGCAGTTCCTGCTCATGACAAACCTTCTAAACCTCTTGCACAATTGAACCATGTACTATCAATATATCTCAAAGAATGTTGGAGTTCACAAAGCTATATTATCAGGGGAGATAACTCTAATATCATGTCACCCAGAGTTGTGTTTCTTTTGCAGGCCTTCTCAACCACATGTCCAACTGTACTATCAATATATCTCAAAAAGAACTGGAGTTATGGCGATCACAACGTTTTTCGTCAGGGGATCAAATACCATGGCACCTACAGTTGTACTTCTACGTGCCTACGCAACCTCATGTACAACCATACCAAGGAACATCAATATATCTCAAAGGGTATTGGAGTTATGGCTATCACAAGGTTCTGTCTGGATGGATAGATGGATGCCAGGCTGATCGCTATATCCCCAAAACCTATTTGATTGGGGGATAAAAACTTCAGGATGGACAGGCCTAAACCATCATGCCTCTGAAGTTGGGGGCATTTTTAAAAACAACTGACCTTCCATTGCAGTGCTTGGCACCTCACATGTAACCCAAGCGAGGCTCAAACTAACAGCGGTGACAGAACTAATGTTTAAGTCAGCTCTCATAACCACTAGGTCACAGAGACCCCTTACAACTGAAGCATATGTAAGGATAGAACAAACTGTATTACTTCAGAAAAAATGGAATCTTGTTGAATGTATATATCTTGTGAAAATTAACAGTTTTAAAATAAAGCCTGATCAACAGCATTCATGTCAAATAAACTCCTCCCAGCAGAAACACACTACAGCAATTATTTACAAAACCTTATTTTCTTGCTTGACTGGAATAATGGGGAAAAACTGAAAAGTACTCACCTAGCAATCTTTATAGAGACGTCTTGGAAGGTATCTATCAAGCACAGTCATTCATTCATTCCAGTTATTTAACTCTTACCTTGCTGAACATTCATTTAAGCCACACCCATTTCTGTCTATCAACCAATCAAATTACTTGATGTAATTTATTGCTACAAATTTATAAACTGAATGCCAAACAGTGTAGATCCTGTCCATCTGATCTGGATCTACACTGTTTCAATCGATAGGGTTGTCGTGAACAGCAAGATAAGGGTTAACTCTTATGCTGTTCACGACAACCCCTATCTTTGGAAACTGTGTAGATCAAGATCAGATGGCTTCTGAAGAAGCCATCTGATCAGGAACTACACTGTTTGGTATTCAGTTTATGAATTTGTAGCAATAAATTACATCAAGTAATTTGATTGGTTGATAGACAGAAATGGGTGTGGCTTAAATGAATATTCAGCAAGATAAGGGTTGAGAAAGTAATAGTTTGTATAAAACAATGGCGCAATATCCATTGCATTACAATCAAACTAAGCAAATGGAAATCTCTGTTGGAAGAATGTGACTATGCTTTATTTGCTGTCTAAAATACGTAACTTTTTAAGTACTTACCATCACTGTCTGGTAGCATGACAATGGGTATAGGAGAGGTTTTGTCTGTGACGTTTGAAGGGGGTATTGTATCCCCTCCCCCTTCATCATCAGCATCCATATCGTCATCATAGTCTTTGGGTAAGAGAAGTGATTATTATGACATAAATATCTCTGGATTTCAAAACCAATTTTCTTCCAAAATGTTTGCTTTTCTTATAGGCCATGTAAACTTTTGATACAGACATTGTTTTGCAATTCAAACTCATATTTTGTTATATGGTTTATCCAGAGATAAATTATTTGAACACTTTACTTAAGATTGCTTGACATTCTAGAGTTTAAGGATAAAAACAAACAGTTGTCTTTGGCAACTTTTAAAGTGATCCTAAGTACTGGGACAGACAGACCTAAGCAAACAGTGCCTACCCAGAATGGATTGCTCCTGATGAAGCAGTCTGATCAAAGTCTACACTGTTTGCCATTCAATCTGAAGTTTCTGGACTCCTTCTTAATATTGAAACAATTTTTTGTTTAATTTTAAGTTAAGTTTTATAACATGAAACATGTTGTTTTTTTTTTACCCTGAAGAAACTGAAACAGCAAACAGCATCTAGGAACAGTGACTTTGTGGCACTGAGAGTGTCAGTGACACCCTTAAACCCAATTTCTATATAGTAAAACTGGGATTTGCAAGGGGTAAAATGCTTTTATAGAGCATATTTACAGGAATTTATTATTTTTTTTTTTATTTCTTATTTCTATTTTGAGCAGAAATAAGAAAACATATCACAATTTTTCATCTTAAAACTTTCTTCTTTTTCAGCAGTAAAATTTACAATGCATATGTATAAGCCTGTTTACATAATGAAGAGACAATGGCATTGAGAGTGTCAGTAAAATGTTCAAACAATACAACAGAAGACAATCATGTTCCTGAGTTGATGACCTTTTTCTTTTCATGTTATTTCCTCAATTCCTGACAGTGAATCACTAAGTAATAATATATACATAAACAAAGTGAGACCTACGGTTACATGGTGACTGACATAAAAAGAAAAAAATGCCGACAGCATGTCATTTGGAAACTCGATTTTAATAACCTCACTTTTGAAACACACATAAACACAGAAAATAATAAATTTTGTCAAAAAAAGCTGGCATATATATTTCATAGAAAAAGCATATTGTTCTCAGCAAACAAAATAAGAATTAATTCCACACAACTAAAAGCCACCCCTGCATCTTACATACATTTACAAATTTGCTTTGATAAAACAAAAGGATCAAATCAGTCAAATGTGTTTTTACATCATATTTAGAATAGATTTATCAAGAAGAAAATATATACACTGTAATGTTTGCTTCAGTGTGTATTAAAACAACACTTGTACTGCAAATGCAGCGTAACATTCTTAACCAAAATGCATCACAATTGCCAACAGTAACAGAAGAAAAGGATTTGTAGACATTTTGTTTGCAATTTTGAAAGTCAAGAACAGTATTTGCAACAAATGCAGCCTATTGATAAACAAAAGAAAAAACTCAAGTGCAGCCCATTACTTATTTTAATGGACATCATGCATTTTATTGAACTGATTATGTTTCCCATTCAGCTGTTTTACAAATGGTTAAAGGAACAAATTATTTGTCTGAACCAAGAAAGGTGAGGACTGTGGCCACATAAAATAAGTTAAAGCCCCCAAGTTAAAAAAAAAACTTTTTACTGACTGTTCCAAGGCTGTTCTGCCATGGATTATTATTGTTTTAGTTTGTCTTTGCATATAAAATTATGTATTGCTAATATCTTTTTATTTTGGATTGCCGTTTGGCCCCTTCGTGGGATATTTATAGTTCTTTTGGCTTTACGCCTGAGACATTTTAATTATAGTGTTATGTTATTTTATGTTCATATTTCTTTCCCTTGAAGTCATAGATGGGAGGTGGTAGGTAACTGCATAGACTCCTGATCATTGCCTTCACTTCTATTAAGTATATTTAAACCTTATCTTGCTGAATATTCAGTTTATCCACACCCATTTCTGACTTTGAACCAATCAGATTACTTGATGTAATTTATTCTTACAAAGCCCATAAACTTAATGTCAAACAGTGAAGATCCTGATCAGATGGCAGCTTCTTCAGAAGCCATCTGATCTGGATCTACACTGCTTCCAAAGCTTGGGGTTGTCGTGAACAGAAAGATAAGAGTTAAGAAATTCTGCAATGATGAAATAAAAGCAAAGATCTCACAACAGTCATCCTGGTAAGCACATTGGCTTTAGAGTCTTTCTAAAAAGCAACAGGTCAAAAATCTGTCAATATGCCTTACAATTAGAAAAGAAATTGAATAATGTGCACCGCTATCTTTAAGAAAACAGGAAAATACCTCACTACATTAACCCTTTTTGTACCAAATGGAATCTTCCCCCTTATATATAGCATGTATCCATTTCAACATTTATGGGTGTTAGGTTGTGTTTTCTTCAAAATTTGTTTGGAAAATGACTGAACTTTTAGCAAACAGTAGAGGCCCTGATCAGACGCTACGTTCTGCAGCATCTGATCTGGGCCTGCACTGTTTGCCAGGGTACCCGTTTTGGGGTTTCTGGTACTAAATGGGTTAAGAAGCTATATTCAATCCATAGGTTTTAAAATAATAAGCCAGGCAGTTACCCATCACATGAAAAAAAGTCCATGAAATTGACACCCCTCTGAACTCCACATTATATAGAGAAAACAGGGGTTCAGGGTGGTAAACATTATTTTTCTTATTTCTGCTCGAAGACATAGGTTGTGGGTACTCATTAAAACTGCCTCAATAAATCAGTTCTAATGAGCACCCACAATGAATATTTGCAACCATCTCTCCAAAGGCAACCTTTATTGGTTTATTAGTGTTTGTTGTGTGACCTCTGAACTTCATATTTCTTTCATTACATATATTTGATTGTAGGTTTTTGTAGGGTTCCACTGATAGATGTTGTTAGGGTATGGCATTCTGACTCATGTTAAAACCAAGGGAGATAATCTGGCAAGTAAAATTGATTCAAACCCCCTTGTACTTCTGGTTGGCTAAGGCTTACAGGGGTCAAAATTAAATAGACGTGTTTTTGTGATGTGATAAAAAAAAGTTGCAGCAACAAACCACGAAGCTGACTGAAAAGTGAATACCTTAAACCCTTCTTTTATACAGTAAAACTGAGGCTTACAGGGGAATACATTTTTTACTTCTTCTTAAAAACTCATGTTACATAGATTGTGGGTACTCATTAGAACTGCCTTCCCGAAGAGGTTCTAACAAGTTCCCACAATCTATGTTTCCAGCAGAAATATGAAAATTATCAGGACTGTTCCACTGAAAATTTTCATTTTTCGATGTTAAAATTTCATTATATTTGAAAAGGCATGAGGTGGTTCTAACGAGTGCCGACATTCTATATTTTGAGCAGAAATAAAAAAAAAAAATCACAATTTTTTATCTAAAAAAATCGATTTTTCAGAGGTAAAGTTTACAATGTATTTGTATAGGCATGATTTCGTAATGGTTTGGGAAGAACAAAGTGATTGCAGAGAATGGAAGCTCTCTGCTATCGATCCTCATGATAGACAAGCCTGGAGATCTGGTGTAAGATCTGCCATGCGTGCAGCAAGCCAGCTACCTGGAAAGGGGCCCACTTATGTGGACGTTGCCCCTGTACCTGCACGTTAATCAAAAATCCGTTGATGATGATGAAAGAATTAAAAATTTAGCTTTCTGTGATTCTTGTAACCTGCTACATCTAAATATTTGCAGAACTTGTCTTCTTGGTCACAATGATGAACTGTGACCTTTGACTATGTTTTTCTTTGACCACATTGGTCCATTGTGACCTTTGACTGTGTTTTTCCTTGACCACATTGGTGAACTGTGACCTTTGACTGTGTTTTTCCTTGACCATATTGGTGAACTGTGACCTTTGACTATGTTTTTCTTTGACCACATTGGTGAACTGTGACCTTTGACTGTGGTTTTCCTTGACCACATTGGTGAACTGTGACCCTTGACTATGTTTTTCTTTGACCACATTGGTGAACTGTGACCTTTGACTGTGGTTTTCCTTGACCACATTGGTGAACTGTGACCTTTGACTATGTTTTTCTTTGACCACATTGGTGAACTGTGACCTTTGACTGTGGTTTTCCTTGATCACATTAATTTTGGGAACTGTGACCTTTGACTGTGTTTTCCTTGATCACATTGGTGAACTGTGACCTTTGTGCTTTTCCTTGATCACCTTGGTGAACTGTGACCTTTGACTGTGTTTTTTTTCTGGGCATTTTTTAAATAACAAGATGTGTTTGCGAAACACTGATGCCCCCAGACAGTGCATGTGAAATGTCTAGGTCAAGGTCACGAGGTCAAATATTGTGGTTGGTGCCTGATGCTTTGTCTCTGGTTGGGCCCATCTGAGTCTAACTGTTGGTTTTCTTTTGCTCCAGCATTTCAGTGGTTTCTTGCTGTCGAGTCCTCACCATTGTTTCATCTCTGTGGTTGATTGATTTTTGTGTTCACGGAAATGTTGCACTGATGAGTTAGGAGGCCTTCATGCGGACTGAACAAATTAGGGCGGAGGTATTGGCTGCGTAGAATCGATTTAGGCCCCACAGTGTTCGTTTCGCTGGCCGTTCCAGGGAGGTTCTTCTGTCGTTTATTTTTGTTATGGTTTGTCTTTGAGTGTGTGTGTGTTGCTTGTGTTGTTTTGTTTTGGGTAGCCATTTGGCCATTTTGTGGGAAAGTAACTGGCCTTTTGGCTTTCCACTAGTGATGTTTCCATTAGGGTCTAGTTGTTTTGTGTTTGTGCTTCTTTTCCTTGGGGTCTCTGATGGGAGCCGTGGGTTAATTGTATTGATTCCTGATCATTGCCATCACTTCTATTTTTTTATATGCAACGACAGAAGCAGTGCACAGTTGTTCAAATGGACCAAAATAGGGATGCCCGAGAAGTAAGAATCTAGCTGCAATTTCTGAAATTTGTTTAAATACAGACCAATCAACGGTAAAAACCCATATTTCATTTCGCGAAGAAACCCACTAACATGAAATCAGCTATTTTCTCCGCGAAACTACACGAAAAATTAAAATAAGTGAGAAATTTTCTCCCGATTCGTGGAGAAAATTCACGGAGATTTTGGGCAAAAATTTGACTGATTGCTCTCATTGACAATAAAATTTACCCACATTTCGTGGAGAAAAAATTAGCATTGTTTTTGTAAACGAAGGCAAATGGTAGTCATTGTCAATTTTTCAAATATTCTTTCATGTTACATAATTATAGTTTAATAATTTATTTCTCCATTGTATAATCCCTTTCAAAAGTGTCATGATAACTTTTGTTCACCTCAAGAAAACAAGCCTATATATTCTTTGCCCCATTAAACCCCACTTTAATATAGTAAAACATTGGTTTACAGGGGTATAAATTATTTATCTTATTTATGCTAAAAAACATAGATGGTGTGTACTCACAGAGGCATTCTAAAGAGTACTCACACTCTTGAGCAGAAATATGAAAAAAATGTCAGAATTTGTATCTGAAAATTTTCTGCTTTTAGTGGTAAATTTTTCAATATATTAGAATAGACGAGTTTTCATACTGAGTGGTACTGTACGTAATAAACACCACAATGATGTGTGACATTTACCAAAAGCTCAGATTCGCTTCTGTGGCTTGAAGAAATACATGTAGATTCAGCAGCAACACTATTTAGGTCATAATTGAGCCAGTCAGTTTACCCTGGACTGGCTTATACGTAAGCTGTTTACCAGCAGAGTGCACATTCTTTTGCCAGAAACTGACAACTGCCCTTCTTGAATCAGGGGAGGGGAGAGAATGACCAGAGAAAAGAATTCATGATCAATCTGCATGAAAGAATGTTGCCGACCCCGGCAGATATCAATGTAGAAGTAAAACAAAGATCAGGAATTGATACAATTAACTTACTCCACCCATAAAAGACACCAAAGGGAAAGAATTACAAACATTAAGCGACCAGACCATAATGGAAACCTAAACAAAGTAAGGCCATAAGGACAGTTACTTTCCCACAAAATGGCCATATGGCCATCCAAAATTAAAAGACACAAGTGATACACACAGTAAGTAACAAACAACAACATAAATAAATCGCCACAGAAGAGCCGCCTTGGAACGGTCAGTGGAAGATTTCCACTGGGGGGCTTAAATCGATTTTACGTGGCCACAATCCTCGCCCTTACTTCCGTCGCGATTTAGACAAATAATTTGTTCAGTCTGCATGAAGGCCTCCTAACTCATCAGTGCAACATCTCCGTGAACACAAAAATCAAAGAACCACAGAGGTGAGACAACGGTGAGGACTCGACAGCAAGAAACCACCGAAATGCTGGAGCAAAAGAAAACCAACAGTTAGACTCCGATGAGCCCGACCAGAGACAGAGCATCAGGCACCAACCAACATTATCTCTCTAATTCTCGATAAGCCTTTACGTTGGAGCCGTCATAGAATCTGAGGCCTGACCCACCGGCGTGCAATTAAAGAGGGAAGCAAAGTTGCCAACCGTGATTGGGTTAACTACCATGCATGCAGTCTGTCGTATAATATCCATGTTGTACCCAATCTTTTAATATCGAAGAATGATTTTACGACATTGGGTGCTGAAGTCATTGCGGTTTTATATTTTTCTGAATTTATATACCAAGTCACCATAAAATTCGGGTTCCGATAGACCCCGTTGCAGAAGAGATTTAAGTCCAATATTGAATTTTGAAATTAAATCAGAATGGCGCCTATAAAATTTTGAAAAGGCTTTGCGTAGTTTATGGTACCGATAACCCTGATTAAGGAGTTTAGCCGTTAATAATTTATTACGAGTGTTGATGTCAGTTACATGACTACACACTCTAGCAAATAGAATTAATTGCGAAATATAAACGCCATAGGATGGCGCACGAGGAACATCACCATCCAAAAAAGGAAAATTTACAATCTCAAAATCAAAGTCATCACGTTTATCATAAATTTTGCACGAAACAAATCCATCTACAATAGATAGATGTAAATCCAAAAACGGGGCCTCGGTATCAGAAGAATTTGCTTTATTTAACTGAAGTTCTAGGGGGTAAATCTGACTGATCAAACCATCAAAATAGGTATTATCAATATTTAATAAATCATCTAAATATCTAGAAGTAGAGCTAAAAGCTTCAATAATTTCAGATTGGTTATCAATGGAAAGCGACAAAATGAAGTCTCTTTCATAACAATACAAGAACAGATCAGCCACAAGAGGTGCGCAATTAGTACCCATCGGAATACCCACAATTTGTCTAAATAACTTAGTACCGAATCTAAAATAAATATTGTCAAGTAGAAAGGTGAGGGCATCACACACTTTCTGACATGACCAAAGTGTATAATTCTTATGCTCTTTAGAAGTGAAAAATGCATTTCTGACATTACATGCAATATAGAGAGAATCTTCTCTGTGAAAAGCCCATTCAATTAAATCATTAAGCTTTTCTTTTATAAGATAATGAGGAAGTGTAGTGTAAAGTGTGGAAAAATCGTAGGTAGACAGACTAGAAGCACGAAAATGTCTAGATTTCAATTTAGTTAAAACCTCATTCGAATTTTTTATAGACCAAAACAGATTTCTTCCTGATCTTTCAAAGACTTTATCACAATATTTAATTACATGCGTTTTAATAGCAGTAAGACAGGAAGTTAATAATTTAGAAAGTGCAGTGGTAGTGCAAGAGCTAGAATTTGCAATAAACCGTGCTTTGTAAGGTTTTTTATGAAGTTTAGGTAACCAGTATAGCGTAGGAAGCTTGTCTTGGCCTTCGTTAACACACACAGCAAACTTGGTGGCTGAAAGCTAAACATGTTTATCTACTATAGCTCTCTCTTCAGCTAAAGGCTGAAGTTCATAGGCCTTAGTACCACCAAGCTCCTGCTTAAGCGTGTTAACATAGTGGAGCCGTCACACAACGACGACGTTGTTAGCGGCCTTATCTGCAGGGGCCAAAACAAACTTCTTATGAAATTCTTGAATACCTAGTTTAAGATGACGTAAAGACGTCTTGGGCTTAGGAGGTAATAAGTTAGTATTTTGAGAATAGAAAGAAATGCGTTTATTCACTAGTTTTAAAATGCTAAGTTTCCAGTCCTTAAGGGCTTTATGCTCAACATACTCTCGCTTACACCATCGATTACCGAATTCATTCAAGGAAGCAGCGATTTCATCTCTACATTTACTGAAATCAATTTTAGAAGGAAGGAAACATTTCGGTCCTTTAGAAATTATATTCCTTATCCTAGAATCAGGAATAATTTTCAAATTGCCAGTAATTACATGACCAGCACCAGGATAGCAATACGAGTTTTTACAATCACATGAATCAGGAGTATTAGTATCAATATCAAGATCTGAAACAAGTTTATTGAAATTAAAAATGATAGATCTAACAGGTTTGTTATATTTATAGCAAATTATAGGTGTTTCAGTATTTTGAAAATAAGCAGGAATGGAAGAAAGCACCGATCTCTCACGGAAGATACTGGGCAAATCTATAAAATCCATACCCTTATTAATGAAGGATATTTTGAAGAAATGGCGTTTATGATTAATTTCAGAATCAATGTAAGGACGGAGAGTATGCTGAGTATAGCCTCTAGTTAAGAGAGCCGCATGATATAACTGATGAGAACTATCGTAGATTTTATTCGCCTCGGTGTCCAGAAGACGTAAAACAGAAACGGGTAATGAACTTAAAAATGAAAGCATAGAGTGGCATCCATGATTTAATAATATAATTGACCGTCACTTCAGTCTAGTATTGTTTTGTTTAAACGCACGTGATTTACGTTTAAAGTTACCATTTTTCCTGGTGCCGTGAGATCTAGTTCTGCGTTTTCGACATTCCAGGAGAGAGAAAATATCAAAGTCCGGCATTCTGGAAATATTACCCTCATGATAAACCCATCTCCTCCTGATCACCAGAAAGATGCATATCCGACAGAACCGCACATGAATACTGTTAAACAGCTTAGAAGGTAATCCTGCCCAGGCACAGTGGTGTCCCTGCATATAAACCGTATTGGTTTCGTTGGGCAGCAGGGCTTGAGATGTCATTTCATCTCAATGTCGGGCAAAACTCTTACAATATTCAAAGCAACATCGTCAATTTGACATAAATAGTGTTGATGTTAAACCTCAGATCAAACAACTTGGTGAGGCACGAATCTCAGTGAAAGAACTAATTAGCTGTACTCCTAGGCTAGCAAGATTGATTGGGGAGTGCTCAATGTTATCTGATCTCAGTTCCTTAATCTTGGAGGCTATTGGGGCATGATAGATTCCTTTGTAATAACATGTCTCCATCTGTCTTCCCTCGCTGCCCCAAGGGAGTCCTCAAACACTGTCCATTCCTTGATGATGCCCTCTATGCACTCCATCATCCTGGTCTTGTTCCTCTTGTTTGATTGGTGATATGGTTTTACGGTCCTTTGAAGATTATTTCTCTTATTACAGGCTGGTCATTAATACGAGGTGGGCTAAAACCGGAGAAAGTATTTCAGGTGCATACTGTGGTGAGAGGCTTATGAATAAGTGTCAGCGTTCTAAGCAATTAGACACAGGGGTTCATTATCTTTTGGGATGTATATGGAATTTACAGCCCTTTCAAGATTAATTCACTTGTTTCAGAGTTGAGCTATAACCGGCGTGACAATCTTCCGTTGCAGATCTTGGCGTCTCACATGTGGCCCGAGCTAGGAGCAAACTACAGCGCAAATTAATGACTAAGGCGCAAACCACCTCTATTTTACTGACTACCACCTTTCTTGGAAACAGCTGAACTTTGTGATGTTTTCATTAGGGTTAGTATTTCATGTTTGTGTTTCAGATTATTTCTCTTATTACAGGCTGGTCATTGATAAGAGGTGAGCTAAAACTGGAGAAGGTATTTCAGGTGCATACAGCGGTGAGAGGCTAATGAATAAGTGTCAGCATTCTAAAAAATTAGAGGTGTATAGGGGAGTTACAGCCCTTTCAAGATCAGAGTTGAGGTAAAACCGTAGTGACAATCTTCCATTGCAGATCTTTGCATCTCACATGTGGCCTCAGCGAGGAGCAAACCACAGTGCAAATTAATGACCAAGGCACAAACCACCTCTATTTTACTGACTACAGCCTTCCTTGGAACCAGCTGAACTTAGTGATGTTTTCTTTAGGGTTTTGTAGTTCATGTTTGTGTTTCTTTCCCTTTGGTGTCTTTGATGGGTGATGTGAGATAATTGTATCGATTCCCGAGCATTGCCTTAACTTCTATTCTGGAGAATTAGACCACTGAACCGATTTACGATCAACTGCCGCAGAAGATAAGCAGCTGAATTACAAACTTGTGACACCTGAAACTCCAGGCAATATGCAGCTAACGATAAACAAAATGTTCCAATGAAAATAGGGTATCTAGTGAAATCATCTGAAACAGTCAATTTTAAAATTAAATTTAACCATGGAAAAATTACGCTTATAATTTTAGCAAGCTTCTACAGTCAAAACAAAATATTGTAAGCGAAATACAAAGAGTAATACACCCTATCCTCTTTATAATACTTTTCAATTTAACATGATTTTATATATTTGGATCCTAAAAATGTATAGATTATCATCATGGTCATTTTTATATAATCTATACATTTTTGTTTTACCATAAAAATCCTAAAAATTCGGACACCTTGAAGACTTGCTTTAATTCTCCTAAAATTTTAACAATTTTTTTTTTTGACGATCCAACAAGGAGTCCAAAAAGTGCAAAAGAATGCTTCAGAATCAATCTGATTGGGGTCTGCACTGTTTGCTTCGGCCTGTAATATAACATAGTTGTTAATTAATTTCTGCTTTGGACCCCAACAAGTGTTCCAAAGAGGTTATAGTGTATTACAAATAAAACTGAAAAATCCCTGTATAAGCTGTACAGGGTAAAGCTTCCTAACAATTAAAGCAATTGTTGCAAATAACTGTTCTATGTTGTATAAATGAAATGAAAATGGAAAAGAAACAAAGATGTTTTCTCCATATATAAGCATATTTTTTGTTAGAGATGAGTTAATGACTAGAGTTAATGCGTAACTTAAATGTCTACAATATTTAACAATTAGTTGGAATATAGTGGACATTCTGTGAAAGAATATAACAGGAAGCCAAGTTAGTGTTTTTACTGAAGATATATAAAAGGTATGAATATATATGTTGTTTGCCATATCTTAAAGCATTAGTTTAAGAACCTAAAACAAAATAAGATCATCTATAACAACAGCAAAAAGAGCCTTTAAAAAGCATTAGTTGAACATTTTTTTCTAACAACAGAGTTAATTTTCAGGGTTACTTATAAAACTAAAAAATTCAAGATGTGAATCTATTTGGCAATACTGACAATATGGTGTATTAAGCGTGGGCTCACAATTTGTTTTTGTTTGACACTAAAGCAGGTATTGAGAACGATTGCTTCTGAACATCACGACTAAAGGTCAAGGTCATTACTAGAGGTCAAGACCACAGGAACATTTACATATCACATACTTGCTACCAGCCATCTTTTTTTCCTACTGCCAACTATAAAGGCTTTGTGGTTTCAGAGAGATTAAAGTTTGATTTCTTTCTTTGTATCTCAAGAAATATTTCTTTCTTTGGTTAAAGTAAAAAGGGATACGTGAAATCCCAAAATCACATAAAGTTTGGTATTTTCAATGTACTAACAATGTAAATATGTTCTATAAAAGTGTTATCTTTTAGAAGCAAGGAATACACCATAGACCTGTAAAGTATGGAGTGTAAAACCAGTAAGGAAAGGCCACAATCAAAGAATACAGCCATCTCAAGTGACCTAGAGAAAGTAAGTGACATGGAGACACACACAAAAACAGACGAAACACAAATCAACAGTACAAAGCCAATGAACAAACAAGACACTGCAATTGAACGAGCTCCTTGGGATGGGACGCTCAGTAGTAAAACTACTGGAGGGCTTCAACTCTTGAGTTGATGAAGTTTCACCCCTCCCCCTCAGTTCCAGTGCAAACAATAACAATAACAAATTGATTCACATGGAGGCTTTCTAGCTCAAATGACAGTAAACATAAAATACATAGTAAAATGGTAATGTATAGATTAATACTATCATGAATCAGGGTTGAGGACTCAACAACAATCTGACATCAGAGACAAGTTTTTTTCTGGGCCAGACTAGCTAATACTGAAGTGCACAATTATAAGTTAACAGATATTTTTTTATCTTCCTTTACTTTCCTTTCTCACAATGTTTTTATTTGCATGTATATATGGGCCACGTCAAGCGATTTTGGTACTTATCGCCTATGCGAGAAGCGAAGGTTCAGGCGAGCCTGCGCATCCGCGCAGTCTCGCCAGAACCATCGCTGCTCGCTCATACAAGCAGTGAGTCAAGAGGAACCTTCAGACAGAAAGCCATATCCCTGGCCCCTCTGAATGGCTGGGTATGCGCAGTTAAAATTTGTCATGACGGAATGCTCGAAGACACAAATTCGCTTGGCGGGGCTCATATAGTTATTGGTTCTTATTTGTAATCATAAACTAAATTAGCTGACTGGTAGCAGGGTTCATAATTAACATCTAATGATGCAGCTAGCTGCAATCATGCAGAAATGATCAAGAGAATATGAAAAATATCTGCCAAAAAAGGTAGGCAAACAATACATTTTATTTACCGTGAATAGTGGGAGTTCATCATCTCTTGTTCATTTCAAAAATAGATTTTTACCTTACCTTCTTCAACAATCACAGATGGCTTTTTCTCATACTTTTTAAACCTTCTATTTGGTGGCTTTCTTCCTAAGAAACAGCATCTAAGATTGTATGAATCGATAAAAACACTCTTTCTCCCTCAACATCTCTAACACTTCATTCATTTCACTGCAAACTCATGTCATCTTTAATTGCACAAATTATATAGGCAGGGTCTTAGAAACATTATTTCTCACACAAATCAAAAGGTATTACTTGTTAGTTTGGAATTCACTGCAAATACAGTCATTAAAATACAATTTAAATATTCTGTTAACATTTGATACAAACCATTTCAGATCCAGCCTTGTCTTATGTTAGTGAAAATGTCAAAGCAAACCATAATGCTTTTTTCTTGCCTTTAAAAAGAAAATAAAACAGTTTTGTACCTATTACTTGTTCATCTCCTACAACTATTGAAGGTGTTCTTGGTTTTGGCTTTTCTTTTGCTTCAGGACTAGACTCCTTTACTTGTTCTTTTGGCTTTGTTTCAGCTGGTTTCTTTTCTTCTACTTCTTTAGGTTTTTCTTTTGGTTCTTTAGGCTTTGGGGATGGTTCCTTCTTCTTTGGCTCTGGTGTCTTTTCTTTTGGTTTTGGAGCCTCCTTAGGCTTTGCCTCTTCCTTTGGTTTTTGCTCTTCTTTTGGTTTACCTTCAGGCTTTTCTTTTGGTTTTGGTTCTTCTTTTGGTTCTTCTTTAGGTTTAAGTTTAGATTTTGGTTCTTCTTTAGGTTTTGATTCTTCTTTAGGTTTCCCCTTATCTTTAGGCTTTTCCTCAGGTTCTTTTGATTTGGGTGGTTCTTTAGGTTCTTGTGGTTTCTTTCCTTTAGGCTCTATTAAATTTGGGATAGGAAAGGAAAGAGACTAAAACTAAAACAAGCAAATAACTAAAACTAAATACACTGCCACAGAAGAAATTTGTTTATGTTTGCAAACAATAAGATATATTCTTGCACACCAGACAAGGAAATCCGTGATTTAGCCTGGGATAGAAATTTATGTTCTGACCCTGGTGTTCCGACCCAGGCAACTAACATAAATGCGCTTCAATTCTATTCAACTGCCGGAACTACTTCCGCACTACTTTTATTTTGTAAACGTATTACATGTGCGAGCTGTCAAAATTAACCGGAGGTGTTGTGCAAGAAAAAGAATCCAATATGGGGTTCTGTTGTAGATGGGCGTTTCCAACCCTCGGGATGACCGTGCTGAGCGGAACCTCGGCGTAGCCTCGGTTCCACTCAGCACGGTCATCCCTCTACAACAGAACCCCATATCAGATTCTTATATCCTTTCACCAAGCCTGTTCAGAGCTGAATGTTCTATAACAATGTAATCCTTTAGAAGCATGGACTACAACGCTGAACTGAAAACCTTGGAATTTATATATATTTTTTAGTTTGAATCTCATGCTTTTTTTTGACAAGTCCAGACAAAATTTGTATCACATTTTTCCAGTTCAAGGACTTTTGTCCTCAACTCTTCTTTTTCTTCATTTACATGTGCCTACTGCCTCTGCATTCCCAACAGCTGGGAGCAGTATTAGACAGCAGTAACATATAATTTTCAATACACATTAAATACAATGTACAGCATCAGTGAAAGATATACTTGGCAAAATAGCTCCAGCTAAGTTAGAGTAACGAGGACAATTGTGAGATAAAGATTTTCTCATATCTGAAAATTATCCACTCATATCCCACATTACTCCTTTTTAACCTGGGGCTATGCCTGGCAATATTGCGGAAACTAAATTTGTAAGGAAACTAAATGATAAAATTGTTTTACACATGCTATACAACACTGAGAGCACATTTCTGAATGTACAGGATGTTAAGAGGAAAATAAAAGATATAAAATTATTATTGTAAATGAGCTGACACACAAGAAAAGGGAACTTAGCATTCTCTGGTTTATGTTCTTTGAATGCACATATGCACAGCCAATTAAAGTGAATGGGAACACCTGGCAGATTTTTCTGCCATTTTTCAAAGGGAGACAATTTTCTGAACCTCATGTTCGCTTTTCTGTAAGCTCTGTTCCATGGAAAAAGGGTCAACTCCTCAGGAACAAATTGTTTCCTTTAAGAGTTGACCCCTATTGACATGGGAGACAAAAGTACTTTTGCAGAGTCGCTTCCCCTGAAGGTGTACTGGGTCCCCTTAATAGGGCCAGAAGCATGACTTGTTGCACATCTCTACCACAAGATTTCCTCTATGTGTCTGGATAAGCAAAAGATCTAGTGAGGCCCCACTAATGTGCAAGCTAACCTTAGCAATTGTTGGTTGCCTATGCAAAAAAACTACCCTTTTCTCATGCACTGGCTAAAAGTAAATTAAAAGGAAAATAAGAAATACAAAAACAAAAGTAAAATAATCAAACTTTACAGAGAACTAAATTCTGAGGTTTGATACCTTCAAGTAAGGAAAAATGGATACATAAATTAAGACAAAGTTAAGCTAAAATAAGGAATACTATGTTTGTTCATAGTGTCAGAATGAATACATGGGATCTAAGTGCAATATATTATGGTGCACACTATGAGAGATTACATCACATCTGTTTCTTAATGTATTATGTATTATGGTGCACGCTAAGGAAGATTATACTGCATCTGCTACACGATGCATGCAGTAATGCACGCCCTACCTTTCTTTTCTTCAGGAGTTGGCTCTTCTTTCTTTTTCTCTTCTGGCTTCTTTTTCTCTTCTGGCTTTTTCTTTTCTTCTGGCTTCTTTTCTTCTGGCTTCTTTTTTTCTTCTGGCTTCTTTTTCTCTTCTGGTTTTTTCTTCTCTTCTGGTGCACTTTCAGCCTTCTTAGCATCCTTTTTCTCCTGTATCAAGAAATTTGAGTTGTGGTGTACCATAAAGATAACATATCTATGTGACATAGTGCATTCTCTCGTATAGTCAGACCTCTTTATACAGACATTCGATATAATGACAGAACTTGATAAAAAGACAATTTTGATGGTCAAGATGAGACGAATTATTGGAGATATTCCAGAATATTGTCATTATTTAATACTCAGAGAAACAAATGTTGTTGATATTTGTCAGAATCGCCTCACAAGGTGCTTCTAACAAATGTCCACAACATTTGTTTCTTGGAGTAATCTGGGGAAACAAGTCATTTATTGACTATTAAACTATTCCTTACTGGGATCTTTATAGTGGCTAATTCGCTACAGCTGCAAATTGTTAGGGAACAACTACAGTCGTTATAGCGAGGATCCTATGTATTACCAAGATTGTATGTTTTTCTGCTGAAAACTTGTAATAGTTTCTGCTTAATAACTTTTTTGACCAGTTTCAATACTACCTGCCTTTTAAAACGTTTATGAAAAACATACTCAAGAATCTCTTATTGACTCTTTAGATAGATATAAAGTATAACATAACACTCGGTCAGGGTTACGACATTACAAGTGATCATCCAGTCCATCACAATGTAATAACTGATCTATATGCTGATGATACTATGTTGTATGAGATAATAAAATTGAAAGAAGAAAGCAGAATGGAATGGTGATTAATAGTGATAAGATTAAAGCAAAGTTAATGGATACAAGACGAAGATGTCATAAAGATGACAACTTACAAATATATCTGAACTGTATTCAGTTTTCAACATTTTCAAATGAAAAAGTTTTATGTTTAGTGATACAAAAATCTGTATTTACCATATGTATTCGGACAGAAAAGTCTTAGCAAACAGTGTAGACCCAGATGAGATGCAAAAGAACATGGTGTCTCATCAAGCCATTTTAAGACACAAAATTAAAGTGGTAAATTCAGCTAGTTCCAGTTTTAGAATAAATATCAAAAGGAGTTGAGGTGTCTAAATACTTTGGGTAATAAATACGGTGGCTATCACAAAACATGCCATTATGGCATTGCTAAGTATGTTGATTACAGCTACTCATTTGATACACTTTTGTTTCAAAATGTTGCATGTATAGAAATTATTTACCACTTTCTCTTCTACTGGCTCTGCAAGTTTTGGATTATCTGAAAATATAGAGGAAAAAATAAATAAGCCCCCTTTAAGGAGAACATGTATAGGAAAAATATGAGTTTTTGGACATTTCTTTTAATATTTCATCATACTGAAACACTTCCCATAACAGAAGACATTTCAACAAATTATCAGCTTTTTGGAGTATAACATATAGTTATGAATAACATGCAGAAAACTTTAACTGAAAATTGTAGCTTTCCAATGCACCTGTGTATGTTACGTGTCATCTGATTGGATAACGTCAAAACTTTGCAACAGTATAGTCTGTGATATACTCAGACATGATGATGTAATGTTGCTTTCCACTGGGTAGCATTTGGTTTTATGCAGCTCACAGAGTGTGTCGCTTTGAGCAAAACAATACATTTTTTAACAAACAACTTAATGTGCATTAGAATGGGGATAAATTTATTGAAAACAATTTTCAATAAAGTTATCCCCATTCTAATGCACTTATTGTCATAAGGGGAGGTAAATCGTCATTATATGGTTGCAAATTCCATTTACTGCTCCACTAGCTGCCAAAACGAAATTTCTGACTGTAAAACCGCCGATTTACCTCCCCAAAAGACAATTTTGAATACAGTTATCCCTTAATTATATGAGTGCCTTCACTAGAAAACCTGTCTTTGGTGTTTGCCACCTGTCAAGATAAAAACCAGCCCTGTCAGCTTTACAGACTAGCAATAATCTTGAAATTTTAGATACAAATCATTGAGGTGATACAAAAAAAGATTTTATTGAGGAACAAGAAAAATTATTCAAAAATTATCCTCATTACTCAATTACAGCTCTGGCAAAATTATCATGTCACAGTACAGTGTTATATGCTGCTCTATCTTTACTATCCCAAAACAATTACAATATGAGCCCCGCCAAGCGAATTTGTGTCTTCGAGCATTCCGTCATGACAAATTTTAACTGCGCATGCCCAGCCATTCAGAGGTGCCAGGGATATGGCTTTCTGTCTGAAGGCTCCTCTTGATTCACTGCTTGTATGAGCGAGCAGCGAAGGTTCTGGCGAGACTGCGCGGATGCGCAGGCTCGCCTGAACCTTCGCTGCTCGCATAGGCGATAAGTACCAAAATCGCTTGACGGGGCCCATATGATAAATATTCTAAGCAGTGTTAAAACATATTTATAACATAAATGGTGTTATTACAAGTTGTATATCACTTCAAACTTACATGTATGCAATGGGTCAGTGTTTCTTTGTTTGATTGAATTGAGGTTTCATGTCCCCGTCAACACTATTTAGGTAATTCTGGAGGCATTGTTTCCATTTTTATGGGACTTTTACCCAACACTGAGATGAAATGACATCTCAATCCCTGCTGCCAAAACAAACCAAAATGGTTGATATGTTGGGACGGTCCCACTCGCACCACCTAGGGCAGACCCCTAAGCGGTTTACCAGAACTCGTGTGCGGCCAGTTTCAGCTCTGCGTGGAAGCATCATACAGCCCAGTCTATTTCTTCAAGCCCTGATAGGCAGTATAACTCTGTCCATGATACTTAAATATTTATAGTCAAGAATACAAAATTCAGATATATATGCAAAAAAGACAATGGCATACTGGTCATTACACTCATATGATAAACGGAATCTAATAATTTTGGCCATTGCTTGTGAAATTGATGCAACAAGCTAATGGCTTGTTTCATAAATATCATGATTATGAAATAATCACTTCTGTGAGATCTTCTGTATTATAATATTATTTATCAAGTAATTTGAATTGACCCAGTTATAGGTCAAAGGTCAGCTGTATTGGTTCGAGGCCTGTAACGGAGGGCTAATACAGCTGACCGAGGACCTGTAACTGGGCCAATAAGAAATTACTTGCTTAATGACAATTTTATTAATTAGCACCCTAAAACATTCTTTCTGATGATTTCACCTCAGGTTTAAACAATTTCACCTCCGGTTAATATGGATCTCACCTCCGGTTAATATAGATTTCACCTAAGGTTAATATGGCTTCTTAACCAATCAAGTTCAAGAATTTCAATACTGATCGCAGGTCATTGATATTAGTATGAGGTTAACTGATATAAGTCAGTGGTCAAACTCGTATAAGCAGAGGTCAACTCGCATATACAGTCGAACTTCAATGGCTCGAACACCTTTGGGACCACGAAAATCTGTTAGAGACAGGGGTAGTTTGAGCCACTGAGGATTACTGCCAGGAGGCAAAACGTGATACTTTTAAACATCCTTTCGGTGTTCTATAATGAAAATGTATGCTGTGTGTACTCATTAGAATCGCCTCATCGAGGGGATTCTAATGAGTACAGACAGCATACATTTGCAAGATTAAAGACTAAAATCTCCTTAATTATCCCCAACTAGTTCTTATGTAGAGGATTTGGCTAGGAACTCAAGAATGGGTTCGACTCATCCATGGTAAACAAGCCATCGGTGTTCGAGCCATCAAAGTTCTACTGTATACTGTACGAAGAAAGAAATCAGAGGCATATCATGTGGACCAATTTCTCTGTATGTATACTATATACACACCCGTTAATTAATCGATAGCTCAGTGGTTAGCATGTTCGACGTATGATCGAGAGGTTTTGGGTTTGAATCCGGGGACCAGATGCGAGGTGTGTCCTTGGGCAGGTAATACCACTGCCCCATTCCACCCAGATGTGAATGGGTAGCAGTGGTATAAAAGTCACTGCCTCTCACGCACGCGTGATTATATCCAGAATGATGTTTGACAGGATTCAAATAAGCTTGAAGCTTAAATTGCAATCGAACTAAAATAATTATTAATTGACTATGCTGTTGTTCGGAGGTCATCCATTTTAACACTGAGGTCAACAATGAATTATCATGTTTTTAATGATGTCAGTTAATAACATTGCCATTAATCAAGTCATTTCTTATTGGCCCAGTTACAGGTCCTCGGTCTGCTGTATTGGCCTCGGCCTTTAACCTCGGGCCAATACAGCAGATCTCGGACCTGTAACTAGGCCAATACAAAATAACTTGATTAATAACATTATAGTATAAACTAATCAATAAATAGAAGTATAAATCTCTTTCAAACCCTACCTTTCACTGTTAAACTGGCTGTACAGGAAGCCATGCCATGTTGGTTTTTAGCCTCTAAGGAGTAATTACCCCCATCTTCAGGGAAACATTCAGTAATGGTAAGTTTTGCTGTCCCTTTTTCATATGTCATTTTATAAATGTCAGAATTGTTGATCACATTCCTGTCCTTCATCCATTTGGTCTGGATTGGTTCGCTTCCTGTTATCTTGGCAACAAATTCAATTGGCTCCCCATCCAAGACAGTCTAAAGAAAGAGTTCAGAAATGAAAGTATTGTATCACAGTTCACAAAAGTTTTACTAGTTTTGGCTTCAAATAGCATTACAGTAAGTAGGTTCCTATACCGTTTATATTCATACAATATAATATGAATGCTGGATAAAGGCAAAATGGAAAAAAACACAGGATGAAATAAAATAAAGTAAAGATTGTTGTTGAAGTTGTTTTATATCAATTACTATCCAAGTTTATATTCTGTTTCTGAGCTTATTATTGCCCTGCTGAATAAATCAGTTTAGCAATACTCAATTTTGATTTCCAACCAATCAGATTACTTGATGTATTTTATTCCTACAAATTCACGAACTGAATGTCAAACAGTGAAGATACTCATCAGAAGACTTCTTAAGATGCCATTTGATCTGTATCTTCTCTGTTTTCAAAGGTAAGGTCACTGCCTCTCTCTCGGCAAGCCTCGCGATTCTACAAGCATTCTCAAAGCCATGCCTGATAAACTTGATATCAAATGACACAAATCTGGTATTCTCTATTTATTAACCCTAAGTATTCAGTTAACTCATCTCCTTGACATACATCTACAATCTGAACATGTATAATTCACTACCCGATGTGTCAAAAAGTAGCTGAATGCGTGGCCACCATCTCATCCGGGTCTACGTGGCAAACAGTGTAAACCCTGATGAGATGCCACATTCTGTGGTATCTCATCTGGGTCCACACTGTTTGCTCAGGCCTGTCTGTCCAAATATATATGGTAGTTAAACATATTTTATTGCCTTTCATGATAGCATATGGGGTTGGGCCACAAGTTCTACCAACATTAGTTACTGGTTGTGTATCCAGTTACATAAGTAAAAGACCAAAATAATGGAAGTGTTTTAAACTTTGAAGTGCATTCAGTAAAGATTTTTTTTATTTTGAGATTTTATGTCTTCATCAACACTATTCAGGTCATTTTGGAGACACTGCTTCTGATTTTGCGGGTCTTTTACCCTGGGCAAGCTTAGAACTTCTGAGCGGTTTACCAGTACTTAAATGTTAGGTTTGTTTCAGCTCTGCATAGAAGCATCATGTTTCTCCCAAGTCCCAATGGGTGAGATTATACAATAAAGTTTATCTACCTTTGGGGTTATCTTCTGTGAGAATTTCGGGGGTTCTCCTCTAGCTGCTGCTAGCAATTCTGAAAATACAGAGAAACATACATAAGTGGTCATTTAATAGCATATACACCATAACTGATTGAAAAACTATTGTTGGGGTCAAAAGCAGAAACCATGTTAGTTAAACAGCTGTGTATTATCCAAACAAAAATGTACAGATTATACTAAAACAATGACCATTTATGGTCATTTTTCTATTAAATCTATATAATTTGGGGAGCCCTCTTTAACCGATTATATCCAATTTATGTGTATACAAATGGGCCATGATGGCTTTATATTGATCACCTGTGACCAGAAGATCATAAGCAATGTTTAGAAAAAAAAGAGGGCCACGCTGGCCCTGGATCACTCACCTGAACCATAGTGTAACAAGTGGGCCCTGGGGAGGGCCACTATTGGCCCAAGGGCTATAATTTGCATTAACCTGGTAGTGGTCTAAAAGGTGAAGCTTCATACCAAATATCAAAGACCAGAGCCTTCTGGTTTCAAACAGTAAGATTTTTAAAGGTTTTCCTTATATAAGTCTAAATAAAACCTGTGGGTCGGGGCAGGGCCATTTTCGGCCCCAGGGCTATAATTTGAACAGTCTTAGTCTAGGTCCACTAGACAAAGCTTCATACCAAATATCAAGGAACTGAGCCTTCTGGTTTCAGACAAGAAGATTTTTTTAAAGGTTTTCCCTATATAAGTCAATGTAAAACCAAAGGGCCCCGGGGCCTAGGCATTTTTGGCCCCAGGGCTATAATTGGAATAATCTTGATAGAAGACCGCAAGACGAAGCTTCATACCAAATATCAAACACTTGAGCCATCTGGTTTCAGACAAGAAGATTTTTAAAGGGTTTCCCTATATTTTGTTTGTTTGTTTGAATTGAGGTTTAACGTCCCCGTCAACACTGTAAAGGTCATTTTGGAGACGTTGCTTCCAATTTTGTGGGACTTTTACCCGACATTGAGATGAAATGACATCTCAAGCCCTGTCGCCCAATGAAACCAATAGGGTTTATTAGCATGGACGGTCCGCCTGGCACCGCAGTTCCTGGACTGGGTTTCCCTATATAAGTCAATGTAAAACCAAAGAGCTTCAGGGCGGGAACATTTTTGGCTGCAGGGCTATAATTTGAACAATCTTGTTAGAGTTCCACTAGATGAAGCTACACACCAAATATCAAAGACCTGGAGTTTGCGGTTTCAGAGAAGAAGATTTTTTAAAGATTTTTCCTACATAAGTCAATGTAAAAACAAAGGTCCCCATGTCTTGGGCATTTTCGGTGCAAGGGCTATTATTTGAACAATCTAGGTAGAGGTCCACAAGACGAAGCTTCATACCAAATATCAAACACCTGAGCCTTCTGGTTTCAGACAAGAAGATTTTTAAAGGTTTCCCTATGTAAGTCAATGTAATACCAAAGGGCCACGCGGCAGGGGCATTTTTGGCCCCAGGGCTATAACTTGAACAATCTTGGCAGAGGACCAATAGATGAAGCTACACAACAAATATCAAAGACCTGGGCCTTGAGGTTTCAGAGCAGAAGATTTTTTAAGATTTTTCCTATAGAAGTCAATGTAAAACCAAGGGGGCCCCGGGGCGGGGGCGTTTTATGGCCCCAGGGCCAAATTTGAACAATCTTGATAGAGGTCCACAAGACGATGCTTCATACCAATTATCAAACACCTGAGCCTTCTAGTTTCAGACGAGAAGATTTTTATAACTTTTCCCTATGTAAGTCCATGTAAAACCAAAGCGCCCCGGGGCGGGGACATTTTTGGCCCCAGGACTATAATTTGAACAATCTTGGTAGATGTCCACTAGATGAAGCTACACACCGAATATCAAAGGCCTGGGCCTTGTGGTTTCAGAGGAGAAGATTTCTAAGCTTTCATTAAAAAAATATATTATTGGCTCCCGTGACCTTGATGTGCAATGGATCTGAACCATTTGAACAACTTTGAAAGGGAATCACCTAATGATCATTCCTGTGAAGTTTGGTCAAAATCTGACCAGTGGTTTAGGAGGAGATGTGGTTTGAAGAAATTGTTTACGCACGGACACAAGGATGGATGCACGACGAACGAAAAGTGATCCCAAAAGCACACCTCGTCATTACATGACAGGTGAGCTGAAAAGAAACTGTGAACGAAGGCAAGACATGTTCCTTAACCTTCATTGATATAAATATTTCCATAGATCCAGGATTGTCAACATAGCTGTACATTAGTTGAAACAGTTGAAGCCAGTTGAAGTCGTATTTGGCTATAATTTGAAAGTCTTGGTACAGGACCACTGGATGAAGCTTCATACCACATAAAATGTCGGACCCAAGGTGGGGCCATTTTTGGACCTAAGGCTATAATTTGAAAATCTTGGCAGAGGTCCACTAGATAAAGCTTCATATCAAATATCAAAGATCTGGGCCTTCTGGTTCCAGACAAGAAGATTTTTAAAGGTTTATCCTACATAAGTTAATGTAAAACATGTGGGCCCCAGGGTGGGGCCATTTTTGGTGACAAGATTATAATTTGAACAATCTTGATAGAGGTCAATTAGATGAAGCTTCATACTAAATATCAAAGACCTGGGTATTCTGGTTGCAGACAAGAAGATTTTTAAAGGTTTTCATAATATAACCCTTTGTAAAAAATGTGGGCCCCGGATGGGGCAATTTTTGGCCCCAATGCCATAATTTGATCAATCTTGATAGAGGTCTACTAGATAAAGCTTCATACCAAATATCAAAGACCTGGGCCTTGCAGTTTCAGAAAAGAAGATTTTTTAAGGTTTTCCCTATACAAGCCTATGTAAAACATGTGGGCCCCAGGGTGGGGCCATTTTTGGCCCTAAGGCTATAATTTGAACAATCTTGATAGAGGTTGGCTAGATGAAGTTTCATACCAAATATCAATGGCCTGGGCCTTGCAGTTTTAGAAGACTTTTTAGGTTTTAAGTTAAAAAATCTATTTTTAGCTTCTGTGACCTAGATGTGTAATGAACTGGTGTCATATAATATTTTGACCCGCCTAAAAAGTGACCCGCGGGTCATAATATTATGACCCGCGGGTCAATATATTATTATAATAATTTGACCCCCCCTATAATATTTTGACCCCCCTCCCTAACTTCACAAAAGTTACATTTAAATGACCAAATATGGTGAGGTAACTGTTAAGCAGTAAAACTATGACAATTGTGGTGGTTTTTCCTGCTGATTTTTACACTTGGGCAGTGTCTGAGGGGTGGGGTGGGATAGTTCTAGATCTGAAAATCTACAGCAAGAATAATGACTATAATATATAAGAAAGGGCAATCATGTTTAAAGGGGAATGGCTAAAAAGAAGCAAAAAAGATAAAAAATAACAGAAAAAAAACACATGACTAAAATGGTATTGAGAGAACCAGCCTATGCACGTGGGAGGGGGGTCAAATTATTATAGCTATAATAAAATGACCCACCCTTTTTATCTGTTATTGATATACCGGTATTTGAGTTCATTCAATTAATTAAACTTTTCATTGAATTAGATGGCTTGTAATACACTAGATTCAGTAAGGTTCAGTATGTGGGAGGGGTTGTAACTTAATGACTTGAAATAAGGGGGGGGGGTTCAAATTATTATAGCTATAATAAAATGACCCAACCTTCTTTCCCCATTAGTAGCAAGATTTCAACTTTCAAATATATAATGTATATATAACATTATTTTGAGTCCATTTCCTTGGTTGAAAAAAAATACTAGGTGGGGGGTCATTTTATCATTGGTATATTTTGACCCCCCCCCCCCACATTTCATCAACAGTTCAATGTTCAATAGTCATGATTATCCTGTTGTTTTAATTAAGTTAATTAGAAATAATCTACTGCTATATCCCCTTTTCTTTACATTATTTTGAGTCCAATTCCTTGATTGAAAAGGATACGTGGTGGTGGGGGGGGGGGGGGGGCATTTTATTATGGGTATAATATTTTGACCCCCCCCCTACATTTCATCAACAGTTCAATGTTCAATTGTCATGATTATACTGTTGTTTTAACCAAGTTAATTAGAAATAATCTACTGCTATATCCCCTTTTCTTTACATTATTTTGAGTCCATTTCCTTGGTTGAAAAAGATACTTGGTGTGGGGGGTCATTTTATTATGGGTATAATATTTTAACCCCCCCCCCTACATTTAATCAACAGTTCAACATTCAATAGACATGATTATTCTGTTGTTTTAATCCAGTTAATTAGAAATAATCTACTGCTATATCCCCTTTTCTTTACATTATTTTGACTCCATTTCCTTGGTTGAAAAAGATACTTGGTGTGGGGGGTCATTTTATTATGGGTATAATATTTTGACCCCCCCCCCCCCCCCCTACATTTCATCAACAGTTCAACGTTCAATTGCCATGATTATCCTGTTGTTTTAATCCAGTTAATTAGAAATAATCTACTGCTATATCCCCTTTTCTTTACATTATTTTGACTCCATTTCCTTTGTTGAAAAAGATACTTGGGGGGGGGGGGGGGGGGGGGGGCATTTTATTAAGGGTATAATATTTTGACCCCCCCCCCCCCCACACACACACACACACACACTTCTAAGCAGCAACACCCATTTCAAATGAGCATATTATTCTTCATTATCTTGTTAAATGTGATATAATGATGATAATGATATTATTGTCCAGTACTTTGTAAATTGTACTGGGGTGGGGGGTCATTTTATTATAGCTATAATATTTTGAAACCCCCCTCCTCCTTTCTTGGCAGCAACACCCATTTCAAAAGAGAATATTATTCTGCATTAATTTTGTCAAATGTGAAATAATTTGTTGATATTATTGTCCAGTACTATTATTTTGAGTCCATTTCCTTTGTTGAAAAAGATACTGGGGGAGGGGGGGGGTCATTTTATTATGGGTATAATATTTTGACCCCCCCCCCTTCTAAGCAGCAACACCCATTTCAAAAGAGAATATTATTCTTCATTATCTTGTTAAATGTGATATAATATGTTGTTTTATCCGTTTTCTTGACATGATATCATTGTCCAGTACTTTGTAAATTGTACTGGAGGGGTCATTTTATTATAGCTGTAATATTTTGACCCCCCCCCCCTTTCTTGGCAGCAACACCCATTTCAAAAGAGAATATTATTCTGCATTAATTTTGTCAAATGTGAAATAATCTATTGATATTATTGTCCAGTACTATTATTTTGAGTCTTTTTCCTTAGTTGAAAAAAGATATGTATTGGGGGGTGGGGTCATTTTATTATAGCTATAATATTTTGACCCCCCTACCCATGTTGTCAGATCTGCAATAGACTCCTTGCAATACCCATTTCTTATCTTGTCAATACCTATTTATCGATAAAAGTCCACTTCTGATTTATTTTGCTGAAGTTTTAGGGGCGGGTCAAAATATTATAGGGGGGGTCAAAATATTACTGTAATATATTGACCCGCGGGTCAAAATATTACACGGGTCAAAATATTATCTGACACCGGAACCATTTGAACAATTTTGAAATTTTTTTATCAACTCAGTGGCATTTACCGATGTCATGTAGACTTTTGTGGACTTTTGTTATTCGACTGGCAGAAAAGTTTGGACGTTTGAATTTGTTTCTCAAAAGTATGAAACACTTTCAAAATAGAACTTGGTCCACCAAATACACAGTATTTAAACAAGTAATTGTACAAAAACACACAATGATGACACTTTTCTCAACATCATGAACATCCTTCCTGAAATAGGTAAGCGTAACACAACGAATTTGGTCGAGGTGTTTGAAATAAAAAGAAAACTTGTGAAATTTTCTACATGAAAAATGTCACCCAGATGTAAACCTTTTCAGTGCACTGATCATATTTTTGAATACAACTTGTATTGCAATGCCCTGCTTATTATAAGGAACACTAGTTACAATTGAATGGTTGAAACCCATACAATACGTGACATAACAGTGACGTAGGTTATAGGAGTGCAATAGTGGTTCAGGAGGAGACATCTTTTGAAGCAATTGTTTATGGATACACACATGCACGCACACATGCACTGACAATGGACAAAATGTGATCATAAAGCTAACCTTGTCACTATGTAACAGGTGAGATATTAAAGGAAGTTGGTTACTTTGGGCATTTTGTATGCCTTGGTGACCAACACATTGGAATTTATATATATAAAAAAAAGTTTCATGAAATAAACATTAGAATGGATCTTAAGTCAGAGAGAAACATGAATCAGTACATAAAGAAGGCATCAGCTGATGCTTGGAAATTCTTGAAAGGCTTTTGATTTACTTGTATCATAAATGTAAATAAGAATGTCATGTTCATTAACTGAAACAGGTAAGCATTGATTATGGTATAAATATTAACCAATAACCTTGTGGACAATAGCAATTGGGAAGCTTTTGTAGTTAGTAACATTCATTTGGGTCGTTTGATAAACAATTAACCCAAAAATACATGGTAAGAAACTTAATCCAGAAGCAACTAATTCTACAATCACTTCCGAGTTACCTACCTTTGATATTAATCTTGGTTTCTGCTACTATGTCACCCTGTGGTGTCTTGATGTTAGCTTTGTATACTCCAGAGTCCCGGTCACTGGGCTGTGAAAGAAAACAATAAACAGATGAGGGAACTATGTAATACTTGGGTAATAGACCTGTGTGACAGGATGGTCTTTCACCCCCGGGGGGCAAAATATGGTAGAAGATTCATGCAAGCTATTTAGCTGGTGGTAATGTTATGTCAACCACAGACCATTGGACATCCGTAGCACCTTCCATTGTTGAGAAGTGTGCTGGTCTGGGTTTTCCAAAGTCTGGATGTGTGTGTTGGGGGTGGGGGGGGGGGGGGGGTGGACAAGCTATGCCAGCCGGGATATCTTCACCCCCACCCAGTAGCAATGGTAGAAGTTGTGAAAAACTGATTCATGCAAGCTTTATGGGATAAGTGTGTGCTTGTTTGGGTTTTCTAAATGCTGGAAGGGTGGGGGGCAAGCGCCGGGATATTTTGCCCCCCCACCCCTCCCCCTGGAGGTGAAGGTAACCCAGCTGGGTAACCCAGATGTGAAACCCTGATTCTTGCAAACTAGCTGGTGGTAATGTTATGTCAACCATAGACCATTGGACAACAGTAATACCTTCCATTGTTGAGAAGTGTGCTTGTCTGGGTTTTCCAAAGTCTGGAAGGGGGTGGGGGGGTGGGGCAAGCTATCCCAGCCGGGATATCTTCACCCCCACCCATGAGCAATGAAATACTGATTCATGCAAGCTATATGGTATAAGTGTGCTTGTTTGGGTTTTTGAATTTGCTTTAAGAGTGGGGGGTCAAGCTATCCCACCATGGATATTTTGCCCCCCAGGGGTGAAGGTAACCCAGCCACGATATCTTCACCCCCACCCACGAGCAATGGCAGAAGATGTGAAATACTGATTCATGCAAGCTATTTAGCTGGTGGTAATGTTATGTCAAACATAGACCATTGGACATCGGCAGTACCTTCCATTTTTGAGAAGTGTACTTGTCTGGGTTTTTCAAAGTCTTGATGTGGTGGGGGTGCAAGCTATCCCAGCCAGGATATCTTCACCCCCACCCAGGAGCAATGGCAGACGTTGTGAAAAACTGATTCATGCAAGCTATATGGTGTAAGTGTGCTTGTTTGGGTTTTCTAAATGCTGGAAGGGTTGGGGGGGGCGGGGCAAGCAATCCAATCCGGGATATTTTGTCCCCCGGGGGTGAAGGTAACCCAGCCAGGATATCTTTATCCCAACCCATGAGCAATGGTAGAGATGTGAAATCTTGATTCATGCACGCTATTTAGCTGGTGGTAATGACATGTCAACCATAGACCATTGGATATCAGTAGTACCTTCCATTGTTGAGAAATGTACTTGTCTGGGTTTTCCAAAGTCCGTAGGGGGGGGGGGGGCAAGCTATAGCCAGGATATCTTCACCCCCACCCATGAGCAATGGTAGATGTGGAATACTGATTCATGCAAGCTATATGGTTAGGTGTGCTTGTTTGGGTTTTTCTAAATGCTGGAAGGGTGGGGGGCAAGCTATCCCAGCTGGGATATTTTGCCCCCCATGGGTAAGGTAACCCAGCCGGGAAATCTTCGCCCCCCTTGACACCCCCCCCCCCCCCCCACCACCACTTACAAGTGACAGGGAGAATCTAAGATGGTCATGAGAAAGAGGTTGAATAAGAAAATATACAAAATGAAGTTATTAAATAGTCATTTGCCTCTATACAAGAAAAATGCCTAATGGCATTATGGACGGGTTTTTTTTTTCAGTTAGGTTAGGATGGTGGTGGCATGGGTGGGGTAGGGTGTGGTGTGCTGGTGTGGGGTAGGGTGGGGTGGGGTGGGATGGGTTAGGAGTCGGGTGGGATGGGGTGTGTTGAATTTGTGGTGGGTGGGGTGGGATGGGGTGTGGTGGGGTTGTGGGGTGGGGTGGGCTTGGGTGGGTGGGATGGGGTGAGGTCGGGTAAGGTGGGGAGTGGTGGGATGGGGTGGGGTTGGGGTGGATTGGGGTTGTTTTGGGATGGGGGTGGGATGGGGTTGTGGGGTAGGGTATGCTAGGGTAGGGTATGCTAGGGTAGGGTGGGGTGGGTAGGGTATGTATGTAAAACTAAGTATGCATGTATGTACAGAACAAATGCAATATCCTAACCCAGTAACAACTTTTTGTGGAGGGGGGGGGGGGGTATGATCTGTTTATGTGTTTTTTTTTTCTATTTTTAGCTCTGGTGGTCACTGATTTTAGTGATTTTGAAAAAGGGTCACCTAATGAACATTTCTGTATGTATGTAAAACTATGTATGCATGTATGTACAGAACAAATGCAATATCCTAACCCAGTAACAACTTTTTGTGGAGGGGGAGGGGGGGGGTTGATTTGTTTATGTGTTTTACGAAGAAAAAAAATAAAGTTTTTTTCTATTTTTAGCTCTATTTTTAGCTCTAGTGGCCACTGATTTTAGCAATTTTGAAAAAGGGTCACCTAATGAACATTTCTGTAAAATAATTTTGAAATCGGGCCATTATCCCAGGAGATGTCGTTTAATGAAATTGTTGACGGACGATGGACATCAATCAACTCACCTTGAGCACTTCGTGCTCAGGTGAGCTAAAAAAAGAACAAAAAAAAAAAAAAAAAAAAAAAAAAAAGAAAAAAGAAAATTCCATGCCTGTGCATGCATGTATGTATTATTACTAGCAACTATCAGGGGAGGAAGATAATAATTGTTCATATGTGTTTATGGAGAAGAAAAGATAAAGAAAAAAAAAAAATGAAAAAAGAAAGAAAAAAAAAGAGAAAAAAAAAAAAAAAAAAAAAATGTCTCCACCGGGGTTTGAACTCACGCCCCTCAGATTCATAGTCAACAATAGGATTCGTAGTCCAGCACTCTATCCACTACACTGGCATTTGAAAAAAGGTTAACCAAAAGGTAAACCTGAAAAACACAAGTTTGAAAAATGACAATTTCAGCCAAAATTTTAGTCTTTTGCGCCATTTATGGATAATACATGAAAGCGGTACCTCCACTTATGCATCAGTCCTGATATTAAAACAATCTGCTACAGAATAGATGAAAAATATCACTTTTAAAAAAGGTTAACCAAAAGGTAAACCTGGGACGACGCCCGCCCGCAGGACGCCCGCCCGCCCGCCCGGACATCGCTATTTTAAAGGACGGATTTTTTTTAAAAACCCGTCCAAAAATGGTCATATTTCTTACTTAGGGTAGTACTATTAGTCAGAGTCCTGATTCAAACCAAAAATGTTAAAGTGAAACATCAAGTCCACTATCTTACTTTAGTTAGACACGAATTAGGGATTAAGAAAAAAAAGTCTATCCCAAAAGTGTGGATGGGCATAAAGGTATCCCAACCGGGATATTTTGCCCCCCCGGGGTCAAGATATCCAGGGTGGGGGTAAAGATATCCCGGGAAAATATTTACCCAGGGGGTAAAGATCAACTGTTTCACGGGCACAGAAAAAAATGGTGTTTGCTGTTAAGACAATACCTTCCTTGTACCTACATCCTTTCCAGTCACTTCGTAACAACAAATACACTAAATTTTTGATAACTAAATATCTATAGGAACATGAAATTTGTTTGAAGTAGGGGCATTTTGAACTATTCAAGGTTATTCATATTGCCAAGTCAAAAGGCCAAGATGGGAGGACTTCTTTATCTTCTATAAAATAAAGGGAATGTTGTTTGTAGCTCTCTGAGGCAATTCTAATGAGACCACACAAAATACCTTTTTAAGTCAAAACCAGTAAAAAATCCATTGGTTAATCGGATACCTAAATATATGGATATCTGGAGCTACGAGAAAATTTCTCAAGAGACTCCATAATGAGTTGGATTAGCCATGGTAAATGAGCCATCCATGTTCAAGTTATCAAAGTTTAACAGCGTACAGCTTCCAATATGGTGTCAGCAATGACAAATATTAGTTAAAATAGATAACATCTTTCTTATTTCTGCTTTCAACATAGATTGTAGGTGCTCGTTAGAACCGCCTCAATGAGGTGTCCTAACGAGTACCCATAATCTATGTTTTTGAGCAAAAGTAAGGCAGATAATGTGTGCCCCCGTAAACACAACTTTTCTCTATATAAATATATAAAGTGGGGTTTAGGGGAGTCTTAATTTCACAGTGTTGTTATTGTGATGACCTTTTTATAGAGCAAAACCCCAATATGGGACATTTAGAAACAGTGCAGGCCCAGATCGGATGAAAAACATTCAGTAGAATCTGATCAAAGCCTTCATCATTTTCAAAAAGGTCAGCATTTTCTAACTTTATTTCCAGAAAAAAAACAAAACAAAAAAAAACCCTGACACCCCTTAATTATGTAAATGAACTTCTGCCATATTTTACATGGAAGATTCATTCAGTAAAGTGGGTTTAAAAGAACTTACAGATTTCAGCTCCATGGTGACAAAGTAGTCCCCGGGTGACTGTTTATTAGGCTGTACACCCAAATAATATTTTCCAGCACTCTTGATAGGGATACCACTAGCGGTCCAAGTCGCTGTAGGTTTAGCCTTGGCAGATACGACAAACTTGATTACAAGAATTGCTCCATTGTTCTCTAGTTTTATAATTGGTTCTTTCAGGACTGGACCCTCTTCTGTTTTGGGTTTTTCTTCCTCCTTCTTCTCCTCTTTTTTCTCCTCTTTTTTCTCCACCTTTTTCTCTTCTTTCTTTTCTTCAGGTTTTTCTTGAGGTTTTGCTCTGTAAGAGTAATTGTTCATTTCAGCCAGCACATGAAAAAAAGAGTACTTATTGCATAAGTCACTAGGAGAGGCTCAGCCGAGCTTTACCAGAAAACTAACTCATGACCTGCAGAACCATGATATTTTGATTTGTTTGATTTGAGGTTTAACTTCCCCGTCAACACTGTAAAGGTCATTTTGGAGAAGTTACTTCCAATTTTGTGGGACTTTTACCCGACATTGAGATGACATCTCAAGCCCTGCCACCCAATGAAACCAATAGGGTTTATAAGCATGGATAGTCCGACTCGCACCGCTTTGCCTGAGCAGGCGTATATCCTCTGAACGGTTTACCAGTACTCGTGTGCAGTCGGATTTCAGCTCTTCATGGAAGCATCATGCAGCCCATCAATTTCTTCAAGCCCTGATGCGCCGGGCCGGATTGGGTGGTAGTCAAAAATGGGTACAGCAAAATCAATATAGTTTGCAGAACATGGGCTAATAGGGTTAGATGCATCTCTTTCTTGATTTGAAACTCTCTCAATGTCTCCAATATATGACTGCCAGCAGTAGAGACTCTGGCGAGACTGTTAGTATCAGCAGAGTCACCTGAGCCTTTACTGCTCACTTATAAGTGAAAAATAGCATTTTCTCTTGAGCTGCCCCATTTATCAAAATTATTCGATCTATAAGATGATCTTTGTGACCAGCAATGTCTTAGATCAGCTTGCCCCTCCAGCCAGCCTGGGCTTTGGTAATCAATCGTAAACATCTAAGACTCTGATAAGACTGCAGATAAGCAGGCTGCACTGAGTATGTTCTGATGGCATGTGTCATCTTGTAAGGTTTGTCAAGAAAAGCAGTCTGAAGGAGCAGTCTGATCTGGGTCTGCACTGTTTGCTTAAACCTGTCTGTCCAAATACTTAGGATCAATAGAGTACAATATTATCTATATAAAGTGGGATTTACATGATATTATCTAAAACAATGGTAAGTTTTTAACTTACCCCTCGAGGTTGATAGTGATGTTGGCTGTACCCTCACCATTCTCATTCTTAGCAGTGACCTTGTAAATACCACCATCTTCTTTTGTAAAGTTCTGAAAAAAAAATAATAAAATAAAACAGTTAAGTTGGGCAAGTATTTACACTGCAATTATCATTCATTATCTTCTAATTCTTTACAATTAGGATATTTTTCCTCAATATGGGGCTTGACAAATCTACTGATTGCACAATTGTTCGAGAAGCCCAAATTTCTACTGGGCCAGTGATCCTTTACATTTCACTTCCCCCAAAATGCGTAGAATTTATAGGGAATTTTGCAATTTCAAATTGCTATGAGATGCTGTGAACTGCCCGCCATAGTATAAACTTGGATTTGTCAAGCCATGCAAATTTAACTTGCTTAACTGTGATTAATGTATGTGTGTCTGTTTGAGTTCTACATCCTGCCAACAAAAAGGATTATGTTGAGACCTCAGTTAAAGACTAATCCAAAATTTTGGGGAAGCCCAGAATGGAACCCATGATTTCTCTGGTTTATGAGGCATGTAGCTTGCCCACTACACTACAGAAGCATCTTGATTAATGTATTCTGTAAGAAGACAAATTATGAAATACTAATTCAAGATTGTAAAGCCGGAATGAATAAATAGGCAGATGATTCAGATGACATGTCAAGCTCGACCTTTTGAGATATGTACCAAAAAACAAACACAATGTTCCAAATATTTTACCCTCAGTATTTGGAGACCTCAATTCCTTACCATATTTGTTCTAAAATTTGACCAAGTACAAATTTCTACCCAATGTTGGGTCTAAAAATAGCTGGATAAGTGGCAAACATTGAAGACCCTGATGAGATGTCGCATTCTGCGGCATCTCATCTGGGTCTACAATGTTTGCTCATGCCTGTCTGTCTCAATACATACAGTAAATACGATAGGTGCTTCAAGAGTAAACTGTTTTAGGTAGAAACTGGTCTCTTACCAAGATGTCTAAATTCAGCACATAGTCGTCGCCTTTTCCTGTAATTCTTGTCTTCACCCTGTTGGTTTCTTTAAGAAGTTTGTTATCTTTATACCAGGTAATGTCTGGTTTTGGGTTTGCCATACATTTACATTCAACAACCAAGTTCTTTCCTCCGGCCTCCTGGCTCACTTTGGGTTTCTCCGTGAAGGTTGGAGCCTTACCTCCTGGCTTCATGGGTTGTTGTCCTGTATTCAAAATATAACAAAACCTCTATATAACACTACTGTTGAGTAAGAGTCCAATGTCTTTACAACACTATAGTTGAGGTCCAAATCAGAGTCATGATAGTTAAACGTTTTTTCTTTATCATGTACAGTAAAATTCTGCTATTAAGACCACCTAAAATTAAGACTAATTCTCCTTTAAAAAGCTTATTTAAAAGGTTTCAGTCATTCTTTCTGTGTGTTTTCTGCACTCAAAGTCTTCAAGAAAGAGACCATTTTTGGGTCTGTTTAAAGACCACTTTTGAACAGTGCCAAAGGTGGTCTTATTAATTATAAGAATTTTACTGTATACATTTTCAGAATCTATCAATAAACCAATTTATATCCAAAAAGGGCATTATAACCCACAGCGTTATTAACCCTATCTTGCTGAATATTTAACTTAGCCACACCAATTTTTGATTTTCAGCCAATCATATTACATGATATAATGAGTTTGTTCGAATTCATAAACTGAATGCCAAACAATGTAGATCCTGATTAGATGGCTTCTTCAGAAGCCATCTGATCTGGATCTACACTGTTTGCAAAGATAGGAGTTGTCGTGAAAAGCAAGATAAGGGTTAAGAGCTTGGAGTGTTTGTTGGCCTGTATGCAAAACAAATAAATGAAACCTGTGTTAACACTTTATAACACTGTTCGTTATAAAACGATTAGACTGGACCAGAAAATTTCAGTTTTATATTGGTTAAACAAGTCCGTACAATGAATACCATTGTAAACCCCACTCAATATAGTGAAAACTGAGGATTACAGGGTATGCATTATTTCTCTTATTACTACCCCAAGACAGAAATCAATGAGGTTGTTCTAACCAGTACCTGCAACCTACAGACCAGCTACCGGTAATAACCCATTTTTTTTTTTGTTTCGCGGAGAAACCGCCTAACGCGAAATGGGCTATTTTCTCCGCAAAACAGCGAGAAAAGATGAAATGAGCGAGAAATTTCTCGCTGAAATTTCTCCCGGTTTCGCAGAGAAAATTCTTGGAAAATTTGACCGATTGCTTTAATTGAAAATGAAATTACCCGCGTTTCGCGGAGAAAAAAATACAACTGGGCTTACGTGAAATTTTCGGCTCATTATTATTTGTTCGATTATTGTCGTTGTTTTTGTAAACGAAGGTAAATGGTAGTCATTGTTTAATCATAATCAGATATTCTTTCATGTTACACAATTTCATTTTAGTAATTTATTTCTCCTTTGAATAATCCCTTTTTAAAAGTCTCATGACAACTTTTATTCACATCACGAAAATAAGCCTATTTATTTGTTACCTGCTTAAACCCCACTTTTAACTGGGGATTACAGGGGTATACATTATTTATCTAATTTCTGCTCACATAGATTGTGAGTACTCGTTAGAACCGCCTCGCTGAGTCATTTTGAAAGTGTACCCAAAATCTTGAGCAGAAATATGAAAAAAAGCCAGAATTTTTATCCGAAAATTTTCCGTTTTTAGTGGTAAAATTTTACAATATATTTGAATAGGCGAGTTCTCATAATGAGTCGTACATGTAGGTTTTTACCATAATGATGTGTGACATTTACCAAAAGCTCAGCTTGATGATATAGATGGGCTGATGCTTCCATGCATAGCTAAAACCGACCCGCCTGCGAGTACTGGTAAACTGCTAACAGGATCTAAGCCTGCCCAGGCGTGTTTTCATGATGTCAGGACAAATTCATTTATTTCGAGCCGACCGCGTTCAACTCGCAACGTTGGAGAATTTGAACCAAACGAGATGCGAACCACAGCATTGAGAGTCCTAATGAGTGTCAGCGCTTTAAGGATGCCCGTTATCCTCGGGGTGTTTAGTGGATTTACGGCACTTTCAAGATTATTTCACTTATTTCGACCGGACCGCTAATCAGAGTTGAGCTAAAACCGGAGTAAGACCACCTTCTGTTGCAGATCTTGGCGTCGCATATGTGGGCCGAGCGAGGCCCAAACCACAGCGGAGAGACCTAATGACCCGATAATTAACCCTTTTTGTACCAAATGGAATCTTCCTCCTTATATATACAGGAGTCCATTTTGAAACTTAGGGGTGTCCTGTTGTTTTTTCGTAAAAATTTAGTTTGGGAAATGGCTTAACGTTTTGCAAACAGTGTAGGCCCTGATCAGACGCCGCATTCTGCGGTGTCTGATCTGGGTCTGCACTGTTTGCCAAGGTACCCATTTAGGGGTTTCTGGTACTGAATGGGTTAAGCGTCAGCTCTCTTACCCATTAGGACACGGGGCCAGTTACCTTCGGGGTGTACAGTAGACTCAACAAGCAAATTCGTTGAATTGATATCCCCCGCCGAATGGGTTTTTCGTGTAGAATGGCAAGAAAATATATCTGGCCAAAATTGAGAAAAAAAAATTGCCGGTGCATCACCACAGCATAATAATACATATTTATTTCAAGTTTCATTTTATTCCATGCAATAGTTGCTGAGAAGCGGTTCCAGACAAAGTGAGACGACGAAAAATCCAGAATTTTAATCATTTAAGGGGCCATAACTCTGGGTGTAAAAAGTCAATCCAAAAAAAATTTGTGCGTGCATCACCACAGCATAATAATACATATTTATTTCAAGTTTCATTTAATTCCATGCAATAGTTGCTGAGAAACAGTTCCCGACAAAAAAGTGAGACGACGAAAAATCCAGAATTTCAATCATTTAAGGGGCCATAACTCTGGATGTAAAAAGTAAATCCGGAAAAAAAATGCGCGTGCATCACCACAGCATAATAATACATATTTATTTCAAGTTTCATTTAATTCCATGCAATAGTTGCTGAGAAACGGTTCCGGACAAAGTGAGACGACGAAAAATCCAGAATTTCGATCATTTAAGGGGCCATAACTCTGGATGTAAAAAGTCAATCCAGAAAAAAATTGCGTGTGCATCACCGCAGCATAATAATACATATTTATTTCACGTTTCATTTAATTCCATGCAATAGTTGCTGAGAAACAGTTCCGGACAAAGTGAGATGACGAAAAAATCCAGAATTTCAATCATTTAAGGGGCCATAACTCTGGATGTAAAAAGTCAATCCGAAAAAAAATTGCGCGTGCATCACTGCAGCATAATAATACATATTTATTTCAATTTTCATTTAATTCCATGCAATAGTTGCTGAGAAACGGTTCCGGACAAAGTGAGACGACGAAAAATCCAGAATTTCAATCATTCAAGGGGCCATAACTCTGGATGTAAAAAGTCAATCCGAAAAAAAAATTGCGCGTGCATCACCACAGCATAATAATACATATTTATTTCAAGTTTCATTTAATTCCATGCAATAGTTGCTGAGAAACGGTTCCGGACAAAGTGTGACGGACGGACGGAAGGACGGACCCACATTTTGGGTTTGTGTGGCTGCACCTGTCCATATTTTATGGGGCTAAAATTTTTATGTGGCTAACGGTTTATGTGGCTATAAGACACACAAATCTGTACATCTAATGTGGCTAGCCACACAAACTTTGGACATCAGCCACATAAAGGCTGTCTGTACGAAACCGTCTTTGTCTAAACTTATGTGGCTACCAGAGGTTGTGATATCTAGCCCTCTAAAGGTAGAACAGAACTTTCTTTATAGTGCACTGATACATCTTATGGGTCTAGCTCCTCACATAGAGGGACTTTTTCCTACTGCAGCATTCAGCCCCAGGACAGCCAGTTAAATTTATGTGGCTCAGCCCCATAATCTCAAAGTTTAGCCTCATAATCCTGGACATCCATGTCCAAGGATGTCCAAGGTGATGGACATAAATTTATGTGTCTTTTTTTTATTTGATTTTTCTAGTCCCCATGAACCCCTCTGTACTAACAGAAAAATGGGTTTGTGAGGCTAGCCACACAAACCCATTTTGCCACACAAAACCCTTCTGTACCTAAAAGAAGCCGCATAAACCCATTTTGTAAGAACGGACGGACAGAAGGACGGACGTTCTCACGAACGGATACTTAAGTGGCTAGGCGTCGGCATATTGACTACCGTAAAAATTCGGCTATAAGACGAGGATTTTTCCCTCCAAAATGAGCCAAAAAAATTGACCCCGTCTTATAGCCGAGGTCATGGACTGCAGGCTTTTTTCCGGCAATGTCCGCCGAAGACCAGACATACGGAAAAAGCCGATCGGTGATTTTTGAATTGATAAAAATCGCCGCCCACAAACCACCGCCACGATTTTTCTGCACGCGATCGGTAAATGACGTCATCCGACGCATTATCCCTACACGTGTTCAATGTCATTGCATGTGTCTCTTTCATTAAAAAAAATGTTTGGAACCGGTAAAAAATATTTTCCCGATAGCTAAGCGGATGTGAATAGAGGTGGATAGAAAATCAGTGCTTTGCACAGCTCCCGAATTATCCCCAGAAGCTCCGTGTCAATAACCAACAACAGCGTTCGACTTTTCCCGCCAACGTCTGCTATTTGGCGCCAAAACATAACCATTCATGAGATCGTAGAATAGTCCGATTTTATAATGCAAACATTTACCGTTAGATGCAGCTAATAGTCTGAGGAGCAATTAAATCATTTTCACATTGATTGTGAATTAAATTTTATGACTGGAAGATAAACGCAAATTAGAGACATAACTTGACCATATTTTCACACCTTATCGACACGCACCGCAGGGTGGCAATTATACGACAGGGATTAACAATAGTGTCATACTTGAACTGTAATAAATATACAGATGGTTTGTATCTGAATTGACAGCGATTTACTCAAAAAGACTGGCAGTTGTAGACGATTTTTTTTATATTTTGCACTTGTCCCGACCGAGCGTCATAAGGTCAAAGTGCACCTGCCCGACGTGATTTCGGTCTTGTCCCGGACGGCCGGGAAATGGATTTGTCAGCCCCTGTCGTCTATTAAATAGAAGTCTGTGTAGCCTAAGCTAGCAAAGCATGTACCGGGCCGACTGCGATACGACGTTTGCCGCTATTTTGTGCTAGCTGGGGCGTTGGTTCTGAAACTGAATAGCTAGGTGTTGTGATCCCCGATAAAAAAAAACGTTCAGTTACTTCTGACGAAAAAAGGCCGATTTCTCACACCTAAATGGCATCTGGCGGTAGAAGATAGGCCCTGACAGATATGGCAAAAATTTGACCCGTCTTATAAAAGAGTATAAGCAAAATCCCACCTTAGAAAAACTGAAAAGGGGGTCCCGTCTTATAGCCGAATCGCCTTATAGCCGAATTTTTACGGTACTTAAGCGGCAAATTCTCTTAAGCGGCAAGTCACCTAAGAGCGAATTTTTGCCACTTAAGTACCCAAATAACGGAATAAACCCCATTTGGGCCTACGAATATATACTTAAGTGTCAAAATGTCCAAATTTTTTGCCCCCTAAATGTCGTTTCGTTGGTGCGGACGGACGGACGGAAGGATGGACGGACGGACGGACAACGCCAAAACTATAACAACATACCCAGGTTGCATGTCTGTACAAACTTCGCTGTTTATCTTGGAGAATTTTGTAGTTCTGCTCCAAGTTAGAGATCAGACTTATATGCAGCCTTGGAATGCTTGCCGCGCAATTTCCCGATACTAACCCTTTTTGTACCAAATGGAATCTTCCTCCATTTCAAAATTTAGGGGTTTCAGGTTGTGTTTTCTTCAAAATTTATTAGGAAAATGGCCGAACTGTTTGCAAACAGTGTAGGCCCTGATGAGACGCCGCGTTCTGCGGCGTCTGATCTGGGCCTGCACTGTTTGCCACAGTACCCGATTAGGGGTTTCAAGTCTGAAACGGGTTAATGTACATGTATGAGCAAAATTGAATTGTAAAGGCAGGAAACATAAGCGGGCCTCCATGTGAGCTTAAGTGTAAGCATCATTGATGTTTAATTACTCGCAGTGTAAGAAAAAGATCAACCAAAATGTAGAGTGACATCAGCGCCCACATAAACATGTACAAGCAGGATCCACGTTCTTATATACATTGACTTTGATTTTTCTAAAGTAGTTACTTGAGAAAAAATAAAGTACTCTCAATATGGTGAACAGATAGAAAATCAACAGTTTTCAATTTATGAAGCGTTTACACAAGAGTAAAAAAAGGAACACAGAAAACATTCATCATGTTCATACTGTGTTGTAAAGTGCATAAGATGCAAATCAATATGATTCCAACCGGATCAAAATCATACTTTTCGATCGCTAGAGTTGTCCATTTTTGTACAAAGAACATGCATTTCGTCATATGCTTCAAACTTTGTGTACCAAATTTTAATGCATGAAACAAATACATGCACATGAACAAATAAACATGTAGGTATAGGCAGATTTCGCGGAGAAACACCGTGAACGACTTCACCTGTACTAATTGGCTTTCTCGGAGAAAAAGCGATGTTCGCGGAGAAATTTTGCGGTGTTTCCTGGAGAAATTAACCGCTTTGAAACGCGAATTGTTTTTCTTCTCGTTCTCCGAGAAAAAATAGCCTAATACCGCAGAGAAAAAAAATAATATGGGTTATTACCGGTAGCTGGTCTGTAGATTTGGAGTACCAATTAGAAACGTATCAGAAATTTTCGCTGGAAAAATAACACTTTTGGAGATGTATGAAAGAATGCCCTGTGTCAAATGGATTTGTTATCGCAATGGCTGGCAAATCATTATGATAACACATCCAAGTGACATAGTGCATTCTATCATATCTCCAAAATGCCATTTTTCTTATGAAAATTTGTGATATTTTTACTTACTTTTACTCCAAACATAGGTTATGGGTGCTCATTAGAACCATCTCAATGAGGCGGTTCTAAAGGGTACCCACAACTTTTTTCTTGGAATAGATATATGGAAAATAATTTATTCCCCAATAAAACCCAGTTTTCATTATATAAAGTGGGGTTTAGAGGGGTGCTCATGACACAGACTTGTTAACGTGATGTAGAGCAGGCCCATATCAATGAATGCAGGCCCATTCTATGGTGTCTGATCAGGGCCTCTGTTTTTTGTCAAAGCTCAGCTCTTTTTTAAATAAATTTCAGAAAGTAACTGAACATATCGAAATCAGCACCTGCTGTATATATGGAAGAAGATTCCAGACAGTACAAAATGGGTTAACCCTTCTCTTGCTGAATATTCAGTTTAGCCACACCCATTTCTGACTTTGAACCAATCAGATTACTTGATGTAATTTATTCTTACAAAGCCATAAACTTAATGTCAAAGAGTGTAGATCCTGATCAGATGGCTTCTTCAGAAGCCATCTGATCTGGATCTACACTGTTTCCAAAGATAGGGGTTGTGTGAACAGCATGATAAGAGTTAAACAATGACTGACATGATTGATACATTCTGTCAAAGATTTATTGTAAAAAGCCACATTAAATTTATCGTAAATACAGTAAAATTCCGCTATTAAGACCACCTAAAATTTAAGACTAATTCTGCTTTGAAAAGCTTATTTAGTAGGTTGTAGTTATTCTTTCTTTGTGTATTCTGCATGCAGTGTCCTCTGGTTAGAGACCACCTTTGGGACTGTTCAAAAGTGGTCTTAAAGACCACTTTTGAACAGTCCCAAAGGTGGTCTTAATATAGGAATTTTTACTGTATACTCTACAATCTTTTCTTTGAGTGCATTTCTGCCGACATATACAACCTCATTAAAGTTATTGTAAATACTGGTTACTGTCAACTACTCATGCCAAAAGTCTGACATTTATTGTCATGAAAGTAAGGTTCTCATCAGAAACTCCAAATGTTCTTCAACCTGGTGCTTTACAGATAGCGGTTATGCAACTTTTTCATCCTCAATGTTTGTTTGTTTGTTTGATTTGAGGTTTAACGTCCCCATCAACAATGTATAGGTCATTTTGGAGACATTGTTTCCAACTTTGTAGGACTTTAACCAGACATTGAGATGAAATGACATCTCAAGCCTTGTTGCCCAATGAAACTAATAGGGTTTATAAGCATGGATGGGCCACTTTCCTGGGCAGGCTTAGATCCTCTAAGCGGTTTACCAGTACCCATGTATGGTCGGTTTCAGCTCTGCATGGAAGCATCATGCAGCCCATCTATTTCTGCAAGCACCGATGGTTGGGGTTGGTTCAAGCTGAATGTACCTGAGCATAAAATTTATGAGCAGGGTAAATTAATGGCACTCTGTTGATCTGAGCAGGAAAACTGTTTCCTTTGTTTTTGTTTTAATCCTTAAATTGTTAAAATGACACTGAGTTGAGCACAAAGAGAAAATTCTACAACCTTGGGCTTTTTATCCCCTGACTCAGTCCCAATGTGTCAAGAAGGTATGTAGCTACGAGTGCAAGCTTATTCAAAAGTCAATTTATTATTTGCTCCTTAAGATGCCAAGAAAAACTGTATCTGAATCTGTTGTCTGTTTATGTCCTCTTCTACATCTTCTTGCAAACATTTCAAACATATTTTTGCATACAGGAAAACAGTGTGGATCCTGATCAGACTGTTCCTAGAGACGGATCTGGGTCCAAACTGTGTGCAAAAATTGACTTAATTTTGGCAGCCAAACAAGAAACAGGGTTGGTTAAACAATTGTCTTATATCAAGAAAAATGACATTCGGGCATGATCACTGAGTGGATAAACACAAGCTGAATCTTCTCTTGGCTTGCATGTCCAAATCTTTTTTTAGCTGGACATGGTTTTATCATATGACCAACATTGTAAGTAGTGACACAACTCTGATACATATTTTTGTACAATATATTACATAACAGCATGTAGAAATGCTGTCAAGCCATCCGTGAGAATACAATGTTTACCCATTTAGTTTTTTTTTTTTTTGAGGTTTTACGTCCCTGTCAACACTATTAAGGTGTTGATGTTGCGTCCGATTTTGTGGGACTTTAACCCGATATTGTGATGAAATGACAGCTCAAGCCTTACCACCCAAAGAAACCGCTAGGGTTAAGGAGCTGTTTGACTTACCAGTAAGCGGTTTATCAGTACTCAATCTCAGTCGGTTTCAGCTCAGCGCAGAAGCAAAATGCATACCATACTATTTCTCCGAGCCCTGACGGAAGGGGGAACTTAACCCAATTTTGTACCAAATGTGTGCAGGTTGTGTTATCTTCAAAATTTATTTGGAAAACTGCTTAACTTCTTGCAAACAGTGTAGGCCCTGATCAGACAATGCATTCTGGGACATCTTATCTGGGCCTGCACTGTTTGCCAGTATCCTGTTTTGGGGTTTCCGGCACAAAACGGGTTGACATATTTATATGCAGAAAATACTAAATATGATTAAAAGTATCTCATACTTGTCATTTTATGTGAAATTTGTGGAACTTGCCAAAGGTTTGTTTGAAATGACCATGATGATTTGCATTTAACTTGAACACACGTTAGATCCTCTGTTCATCTTACGAGTGCAGGGTGATTTGCATTTAACCTGAACAGGGGGCCTCCACCCATTGGGGCTTGAAGAAATAAATGGGCTGCATGATGCTTCCACGCAGAGTTGAATTCGGCCTGCACATGAGTATTGGTAAACCGCTAAGAGGATCTAAGCCTGCCCAGGTAAAGCAGTGTGAGTCAGACCGTTCATGCTTATAAACCCTATTGGTTTCATTGGGCGACAGGGCTTGAGATGTCATGTCATCTCAATGTCAGGTAAAAGTCCCACAAAATTGGAAGCAACATCTCCAAAATGACCTCTATAGTGTTGACGGGGACGTTAAACATCAAATCAAACAAAAACATTTAACCTGAACAGGTGGAAGAATGAAACTGGCATTTATTTTACTTCTTCTTTCAAAAGTCATAAAATGCTTCCAATCTTTATGCTGACTGATATGTTTATATTGAAGTTTATGAAGGGTAGGAAGGTAACATGCTACTCCCTACTATGTTTATGAGTCTCATGATAAAATAATAGTAAAATAACTGCATAAAATGCATTTATTGTTCACATGTGCAGATATCTAGTTGCATTATTTTGATACCTTATTCAAGTGCTATATGATGTATTGAAACTATAACAACCTTATTCAAGTGCTATATGATGTAGTGATATTCAAGTGCTATATGATGTATTGATATTCAAGTGCTATATGATGTATTGAAACTATAACATACAAATTCTACAAAAATTAAATAGCAGAACATAGAGGATCTTACACTCATGGTCATTTCATATGAAATTTATGAAACGAGCCTTCGACAAGTTTCATACATTTCATATGAAAAGATCACAAGTGTAAGATTCTGTTTATCATATGACCACTTTAATTGGATTCATTGTCTTTATATTTTAAGTTTTCCACAAAAAATGCATGGTTGACATGGACGTCGTCATGACGTTACTTAATCCGGCCAAAGTGTTATTGCAGGTGTGGTTATACAATTTTTATTACACAACGTTATCCACTGCTTATCAAAGACGCCATATGATACATATACTTATCTGTTCAAAATGAAACTTCAGTTTTATTCAGTAAAAATACTTTATTTTTATTCAGTAAAAATAAGAAAAGATTTTCTACACTAAACTCTAAAGCATTCATGCCAGATGCATCTGTCTATTGCGCTTTATATATGTGTGATATGTGCTTTATATATGTGTGATAATGTGTATAAGTACAGCAATATATCAAAACTAAAATTATATGAGCCTATATGTGTATATATATTTTGCATTTATGGATACAGATCATTCTTATGTTTTGCTTTAATGTTGGCAACAATATACAATGGACTCAGCAGTATTTTCTTTGTCAACATTTGTCCTGCTGAATAAATTAATTTTGCCACATCCACTTTTGTCCCCCCCAGTTGTTCAAAGCATCATTAGCTTAACGAGCTCGTTAGTGGTCAAATCATTAACTGTTCTACCAAGTACAATAACTAAAATTTTGTTATTTTTGCTGAAAAAATGTGAGCAGCTTTTGCATTTGCAAAAGCTGCTCACATTCTTTCAGCAAAAATATTAGTATTTTAAGCATATTGAATGATCAAAGTTTTAACGACATGTCAGCTAACGATGTCATTAGTTTTGAACAACTGGCGCCAGACTATCAATCAATCAAATAATAAAATTGGTTCTACAGTTTGCTATGGTAGAGGAACCCTGTTCAGATTAAAATATGTCCCATTCTACCCCATGCTGCTGCAAGGACAAAAGACCTTGCCCAACTGCATGTCAAATTCAGCTGGATGCCACGATGTTGAAGGCGACACAACATCTTCTCCTAGCCCAACCATTCTTCCATACAGCCACTGCTGTAATTGAAGGGACCACATAAAACCCAGTTTCTGATTGTCATTCTTAAAAAATAAATTCTTTGATTCCAAAGACAACTCTTACAGACTTGTTTAACCCTTTTTGTACTGGATACCCCAAAAGGAGTAACCTGGCAAACAGTGCAGGCCCAGATCAGACGCCGCAGAACGCGGCATCTGATCAGGGCCTACACTGTTTGCAAAAAAATAAGCCATTTTCCAGATAAATTTTGAAGAAAACACAACCTGTCACCCCTAAATTTTGAAATTGACACCTGCCATATATAAGGTAGAAGATTCCATTTGGTACAAAAAGGGTTAAAGAAAGAAGCTTGTCATATGATCATATCCCAAACCAAGTTATAATTAAAAGAGTTATACAGAGGTTTATGTATACCAATATCAAGTGAAATATACATTGTTGCCAACATTAATATCTTACCAGGCTTAGGTTTGGCTGAAAACATGTTCAACAATAGTATATAAGTCCAACATATACAGACTTTGGTAAATGACCCAGTCAACACTAATTAGGTAATACTGAGAATGTCAGTTTACCTAACCACACTTTTTCTGGACAGGCTTAAAGACAGGCAATTAACCACTACAGATCTCATTCATCAGAAACTGACAACTGTCCTTCTTGAGCCAGGAGGCAAGAGAACATGGCCCAGAAAATAGTTCAATCTCCATAAAAGAATGTTGCCGATCAGATAGGTATTGTACCTATGAGCTCCAGATCACGAGTCAGACTTAGCGTCCAACTGAGCTACAGAGAACGAGTCCGGTACAGATACCTATACCTATATAAAGAGAGGGGATACAGACGATACGGCTCATATTTGCCAAAACCTTTTCTTCTTGTCTTTTTTTTTTTTAAAAAAGAAATGAAAGTGCTATAGTTTGCCTCAAAACAAAAATTAGAAATGTGTCACTACAACACAGATGCCCCTATCCAAGAACCCTCCACACTCCAAATAAAAGAATGTTGCAACAACGGATACCTGAGAACAGCAAAGCTCGCCTGGTAAAGTATCCTTGAGGTAATGGGCATAGGTGATGGAATTGCCAATTAAACCTGTGGACAAATGTGTATCATTTTACCAAATATGAACCAAATCCATCTTTCGGTTCCTTAGGATCATGGGAATGGGTGAGGGTACTGATGAAAAAACTTTGGACCTGTATCTATCACCATATCAAATATGAACTAAATCCATAATATTACTATCCATCATCAATCAAATATAAACTAAGTCCATGGATCCATCATATGGTTATGGGCATGGTGGGTGGATGGGGGGCGGGGGGGGGGGTTGCTGAATAACATAAAACTATCATCAAATCAAATATGACCAGACTGATCAAATGGTTTAGAAAACATTTGCTCGTAAAAACACAAACATTAAAAAAATGCCAAGCCTGTGACATTGACCTCATTGCTGAAAAAGCTTTTGATCTGTAACAATCATCATACCAAATATGAACCAAATCCATCATATGGTTGTGAAAATATAGTTTCTTAAAAAACTGTAAGACTAACAATTTTTCTATGAGCCTTATGTTGACGGTCCCTGCCCATCAGGGCTTAAAGAAATAGATGATGCTGCCACGCAGAGCTGAAATTGACCCGCACATGAGTACCGGTAAACCACTTAGAGGACCTAAGCCTGCCCAGGCAAAGAGGTGCGAGTCGGACCGTCCATGCTTATAAACCCTATTGGTTTCATTGGGTGACAGGGCTTGGGATGTCATTTCATCTCAATGCCGGGTAAAAGTCCCACAAAATTGCAAGCAGCGTCTCCAAAATGACCTATAAAGTGTGGACGGAGATGTTAAACCTCAAATCAAACAAACAAAGTAGAAGGTTGAGGGCCATCTTTCAATCCCATAATACACAGAAACAAGCTCTTCTCTACCATACCAAGTTTGGAGGGTGTGTATTTAACAGTGACCTTCAGAACTTACAACAAGCTCTCAATCAGCTGTTTTTCTTACCCTACTTAACATCATGTAAACCAGCCCATGAAAACACTGGGGTTTACAAAGGTATGTATTGTTTTCTTTACTTTTGCTTAAAATCCCCCTAAAAAAAACCTAGATTTGAGGCAGTTTTAAAAAGTACTCATAATCTATCTTTGCAGCAGAACTAAGACAAATATCACAAATTTTCATAATGGAAAATGTTAACTTGGAGACCATGAAGGAATGAACTATGTCACATGGATATATTTTTTCTAATGTTAGTTTAATGAAATTTCTGAAAAAAGTAAAACAACAAATGTTCAACAATGACAATCTTAAAAATCTTATACGATACCTGAGAAGCTAAGTGTAATGTTAGCATTAGATTCTCCCATCTCATTATTTGCTGTGCACTTGTATGCCCCACCATCATCTGGCTTGGGGTCCTGAAAATAGTATCAGAAAAACCTTACATGTTTTAATAATCACACACTAATACCTATACAAGAAGTGCTATAAAAACCCTTTTTGTACCAAATGGAATCTTCCTCCTTATATATAGCAGGAGACCATTTCCAAATTTAGGGGTGACAGGTTGTGTTTTTCTTCAAAACTTATTTGGAAAATGGCTGAACTTATTGCAAACAGTGAAGACCCTGATCAGACGCCGCATTCTGCGGCGTCTGATCTGGGCCTGCACTGTTTGCCCGGAGAATGCGGCGTCTGATCTGGGCCTGCACTGTTTGCCCGGGTACCCATTTTGGGGTTTCCGGTACAAAATGGGTTAAGACCAACTAAAATTGAGACTATGTCTGTTTTGAAAAGCTTATATTTAGCAGGCTGCTGATATATTTTCCTTGTGTTTTCTTCCTACAATGTCATCCTGTCAGAGACTACCTTATGGACTGTTCAAAAGTGGTCTTAAAGATCACTTTTGAACAGTCACAAAGGTGGTCTCAACAGGAATTTTACTGTTCTTTCGACCAATTTAAGAGCACAATATTTTGCAGTCCGTCTCAGCCCTAAGTGCTCTTTTTTGAAAAGAACATGTTGCAGTTTTGTTTGAGGAACTCTTTCTGTTTGACTATGTATCCGTCTTATGCTGATTTTGGACATGTTTAGTTTTGTTTGTTTGATTTGAGGTTTAACGTCCCAGTCAACACTGTAAAGGTCATTTTTGAGACGTTGCTTCCAATTTTGTGGGACTTTTACCCGACATTGAGATGAAATGACATCTCAAGCCCTATCGCCCAATGAAACCAATAGGGTTTATTAGCATGGACGGTCCACCTCGCCCCGCGGTTCCTGGACAGGCTTAGAGCCTCTAAGCTGTTTACCAGTACTAGTGTGCGGGCCGGATTCAGCTCTAGGACATGTTTAGTAGTAACCAAACCTGTACCAACCAAATATGTCTGAAGTTGGCATAAGGCAGACTTTGCGCTAAACTCTAATCCTGCTGAATAAATGTATGTAGCCACAATGATTTCTGACTGTCCATCAATCAAATTACAGTCAAAATCGCCGAATCGGCCACCTTTATAAGAGCGCCTCCTGTGTAAAAGCGCCGGTATGAAACATTCCCGATGATTTTCACTATATAATTTAACTGCATAAAAGCGCCACCTCTTTAAATGCGCCATCGGCCAGTAAATCAATTCCCAAAACGCTAATTGTTCTTCAAAAGACGGCCACCCCATACCTGTTGAATTCAATAATCCAATTATCTAGTCGGATAATTGCTTGGTGTTGACAATTGAATCCAATTATGTCAACAAAATGTGTGAAAGTTGGACACAGGTAGATATGCCTTCAGGGAAAACGGTCTGCAGTTAACTCACTCTCGCGAACTCGCGTTATTTCTCGCATAGTCACGTGTGATTTGAAAGGAAATTTTACCTGTGTTTACTCATTCTCGCGAACTCACGTTATTTCTCGCATGGTCTCAGGCGATTTTACAAGAAAAGTTTGACAGTTTTGTGAAAAGAGAGAAAAAAAAATCGGTATGTATTATAAATCTCTAATTCATAAAGAATTGACCTTCTAATGGTGTTTTTGGTATAAAAGTTCCTTGATCGTAATAAGGCCGAAAGCCGAAGTTGTCGGACGGTCGGCGGGCCGAAAAAACGTTTCGATGGAAAACACATCGAACTGCCTTACTTCGTGTTGTTGGCTAGATCTTACATAAAATACATGATTTTTAACATTAATACTTGTTTCTATTGAGGATTACACTAATTTTTCATAGCTCATATTTGTGATTTCGAGAATCAAGTCTAGACGTTTCGCCCCCATGTTTTTCGGCCTTGATGACGCCAAGACGGCCCAAAGTCAAAACAATTAAAAATAACCAATTGCTGTGTAGTCATAGTCGAAATTGAAATAATAGTGCGGCGACATATTTCATTAAGAATTTCATTTCTGGCTGAACCTCCATAAGACAACCACCTGTGTATAACAGCCAATTCCTCCATTCCCAAAAGTGGCTCTCTTATACAGGTTTGACTGTACTTCATAAATTCTATTGGTTCAATTCACAAACTGAATTTACAAAACAGTTGTGGATCTACACTGCCAGCAAAGGTATGGGTGGCCATGTTCAGCAGGATAAGAGCTTAACCAAAGCACTTTCTAGGGCATATTTCTGTTATTAAAAATACATTTCTAAGGGTACTGTTCTCAAAGCAGAGCCAGTACATACAGTATGTGTGTTTACCAACAAAATTGTAATTGACATAACATATTAATCCAAGCAAAAGGCTAGTGCAGCTGGCAATGGTTTTTTTCTTCTTTTACAGAGCAAATAAAGCTTGACATTGGAACGTCAAGCCCTATTGTCTCTGAAACATAGTTTAAATAAATAAAATGGCCATTTGCTCCAAATAATGCATCATGTTAACCCGTGTCCTGCTGAGCCCAGATATGCCTTATCTTTGAAACAATGTAGATCCAGATCAGATGGCTTCTAAAGAAGCCATCTGATCAGGATCTTCATTGTTTGCCATCCAGTTTATGAATGTGCTGCAATAATTTGCATCAAGTAATCTGATTGGCTGATAATCAGTAGTGGGTGTGACACATTTAAATATTCAGCAGGACAAGGGTTAACAAGTCAGTCTAATGAACAACCCTCTAAACACCACCTTTTATAAAGAAAACTGATAGTTACATGAGTATTCATTATTTTTCTTATTATTTACTGCTCAAAGATATAGGTTGTGGGTACTCGTCAGAATCCCCTCATTGAGGCCGTTCTACTGAGCACCAAGAACCTTTTTTTGGAGTATAAATAAGAAAAATCATCACAAAAACAGGACTATATCATTTTGACCCCCTTGAACCCCACTTTTATATAGTAAAACTGAGGTTTGCAGGGGTAAACCTTATTTTTCTTATTTCTGCTCTAACATATAGATTGTGGGTACTCGTTAGAACCGCCTCATCGAGGCGGTTCTAACGAGTACCCACAATCTTTATTTTGAGCAGAAATAAGAAAAATATCACAATTTGTCCTCTAAAAACTTTCATTTTTTTCAGTGATAAAGGTTACAGTGTATTTGTATAGGGGTGTTTTCGTAATGGTTACAAATTTCCATCAGAAAAATGTTCCTTTTTAAGATATCAAGGATGTGTTTCGGTTATGATATATATTCCATATCTATTCCAACATTCTTTTGGTCAACTATCCAGAATAATCATACCACTACAAGTTTTGTGTTACCATATTGACACTTACATAAAATGAGTCTAGGATATCAATTCGGATAAATTCTATATTATTTTATCAAATAAAAGCATAAGGATAAAAAAAAAAGAAAAAACAAGGTTATCGACTCCAATATATCCTTCATAATAACTTTGTGTATATCTTGTACACAATATAAACCTAGGATAGCCATTCCACATACCTTCCTGAGAGGTTAATTCAAAGTAAATTCTATCACTTTTATTTTTGTCCATCATATAGACAAATACACAAAAATAGACCTATAATATCCATTCCAAGAAAATTCTAACACATTCTATCTGTGGAATTGAGTATTATCAATTATGTTGAACCTACAATATCCATTCCATATAAATTCCATTTTTTTCCCCATCACATTGACACATACCTAGTCTATCCATTCCATGAAAATTCTATCATTTAAATTTTTGTCAATTGTATGGGCAATCTAAGATAATTAATTCTGGGTAAATTCTATCTCTTTTTATCATTTACTTGGGCAAATACACAAAATAACCTTAGAATATCATGAAAACTAGAATACCCCATCTATAATAAGAACCTTAGACATCCAAGAAAATCATATCACTTTATCCTCCATACAGATAAAAAACACAAAAAGTAAAATAAGTAATAAAATTAATAAAATTAAAGGAAATAAAAAACCTGAAACTTACATCTACCTCTAGAATAACAGGTAGCATGGTTTCTAAAGATTTACTTTAAATTCATGCCTCACTCCTCTTATCGCCTGTTATGTTCTGACTGCAGACCACTGATTGTTTGATTGACTAGACAATGGACTAAATACATCATTAGGAGATCTGTTACAGTAGGAAGAGAACCTTCAAGGTTTTTGTTAGAAAAGAGTACTTGTTTTGAGTTTAAGGGAAATAACACCTAGCAGATTTTTATGCCATTTTTCGTACGGAGACTTTTGGAATTTCCTGTTTGCTTTTCTATAAGCTCTGTCCCATGGAAAAAGGGGTCAACACTTAATCCATTTTGTACCAGAAACCCCAAAAGGGATACCTTGGCAAACAGTGCAGGCCCAGATCATAAGCCGCAGAATGTGGCATCTGATCAGGGCCTACACTGTTTGCGAAAAATTAAGATGTTTTCCAAACAAATTTTGAAGAAATTCCAACCTGACACCCCAAGTTTAGAAATGGACTCCTGCTATTTATAAGGTGGAAGATTCCATTTGGTACAAAAGGGGTTAAAGGAAAGAATTTGTCGACATGGGAGACAAAAATACTTTTGCAGAAGTTACCTCCCCTGAAGGTGTTCCCATTCCCCTTAACGGCCCAGCCAACTTTATGAACGCCATAATGAGCCAGTCAATTAACCTTGCCATACTTTCCTCAACACGCTTAATCCTTCAAAGCAAAGATCGATCTTGAAATCTTTTCTATGGTCACAGAGACAATTCTAGCAAATATCCACATGTGTTTCTTGGAGTATCATATAATTACAATATTCTTGAATCTCTCCATTTGTCTGCTATCTTGAGCTTAGGATTATTTCATCACGTGAACAAGTCCGTGAAATGCAGACCCCCCAATACCCCACTTTATATAGAGAAAACTGGGGTTTACGGGGGTATTCATTATTTTTTCTTATCTTAGCTCCAAGACATAGGTTGTGGGTACTCGTTAGAACTGCCTCAATGAGGTGGTTCTAACGAGCACCCATAACCTATGTTTGCAGCATTTATAAGAAAAAATTCACGGATTTTCATCAGGAAAATGACCATTTTGGAGATGTGAAAAATGCACTATGTCGCACGGGTGTGTTATCGTAATGTCCATTTGAAAAATCATTAAAACAAGTTTTGATGTTATATCGAATGTCGGTATAAGGAGGGTTGACTGTAAATCCAAAGCCATGCTTTAATGAACAATGTTATAAAGAGCTTTATGTGCATGAAAATAAGGAATGAGAAGAACAAGAAATAGTTCTCAAAAAGTTAAGCTGAAGGTCTCTCTATACTTGTCACTTTCACCTTCTTACATGTTGGTGAGACATGGACCATGCATGACTGCAGAAGCTGAGAAAAGAATGAAATCAACAGAGATGAGATGATGACACAACATTACCGTAATGATCCAAAGTATTGGAACAGATAGGCCTAAGCAAACAGTGCAGACCCAGATCTAAATGGGTCTACACAGTACTGTTTGTCACCTTTTGGACTCCTTGCTAGATCATGAAACAAATTTAAAAAAAAAAAAATATATGGTACTTTGTAATCTGATATCATAAGCAATGAGGTAAGTCATCAAAGAACAAGAATATCATTGACACTCATGACAAGAGAAAGAAACAAAATGGTTTGGTCACATTTCACATTCATCTGGCATAGAAAAGATAATTTAGCTGACGGGACAAGATGAGACAGGCCGTAGAAAATATGCAAAAACAACATCAAAGACTGAACCAGTTACAGACTTGCTTGATTTAAAGAGTGGTTTAAAGCAGGTCAAAATGGAGAAAATACATGGTTAACCCTTGTCCTGCTGAATGAATTAATTTAGCCACAAGTGTTTCTGACTTTCAACCAATCAGATTATTTGATGTAATTTATACTTACAGATTCACCAACTGAATGTCAAACATTAGAGATACTGATCAGATGGCTTCTGAAGAAGCCATCTGATCTGTATTTACAGTGTCTGCAAAGTGCTCAGCAGCACAAAAGTTAAGAAACTGACAGAAGAAAGATGGCTGAAAGAGTACCATCAAATAAAGCTATGAAGATTGTCAAGACATGACAACAAAGAATAAGATTCCATCCCCGCTGTTACATACATACTCAGTCATGGAATACCTACATCTGAAATGTACCTGGTGAAAAGATTAAGCCAAAAGGTAGTTCATTAAACTGGCCAGAAACTCTTTTGCTTAGGTTACAACAAGTTTATTTGGAATAAGTTCTGAATCAACCTGGCATCGAAACATAATCAATTAAGTAAGACCACACAATACAAATGATTTTTTTTAATATGTGATGGAGATCTTTTTTTCTGCAATCAGCTTGCATCTTCTGTCAAAGAACATGTTACATGTATTCATGGCTAAACATCCAAACAGAAACTAGCTTGCTACATGAATTTTGACTGTTACCTTGACCTTTGAGTCAAGAAGTACAATATACCTGTGCAAAATATTGATATCTTTCTCCATTAAAAGGATAGCATTTAGCACATGAAAAATTTTGATTTTTCTTATTAATGTTCCAAATGTAGATTTTGGGTGCTCATTACAATTTCTTCACTGACAAGCACACAGTATCCTAATTTTAAGTTAACATCAAAACAACACATTCTTTCAAACAGCCTTCCCCACTCTCTGGTTTCCTGGATGTTCATTTGATGAAATCAACTTTGGTCAATGCACATCAGAGTGGCCCAGATTTGGGGCAGCCTACATGTTTCTACATGGTGCACATACTAATGAAATTTTGAAGTTCAAGGTACCTTAGGTCAGATATGATTGTCAATAGAGTTGTTTGATTTGAGGTTTAACGTCCCCGTCAACACTGTAAAGGTCATTTTGGAGACGTTGCTTCCAATTTTGTGGGACTTTTACCCGACATTGAGATGAAATGACATCTCAAGCCCTGTCGCCCAATGAAACTAATAGGGTTTATTAGCATGGACGGTCCGCCTCGCACCGCGGTTCCTGGACAGGCTTAGATCCTCTAAGCGATTTACCAGTACTAGTGTGCGGGCCAGGTTCAGCTCTGCTTGGAAGCATCATGCAGCCCATATATTGTCAATAGATGGAATAATGAATGAATCAATATACTGATGCAACATCATCAAATGAGCAACTTTGTCTCACTAACTGCAAGTGGGCTAGACTTCTATGGATTAAAAGTTAATATCAATATCAGAGGAGGCATAACTTTTCAAATATTTTTCCTCTCACAAACACAGACAGCCTGTAAAGGAAAGAACCTGCTCCTTAGGAGCAAATTATTTCCTTTAAGAGGATGTTTTTATCTCTGGCATTCATCTGTGTTCAGGTAAATTCACAATCTTAAGTTGTTGTTCTCCTTACATGTAAACCTATTCTGCATTCTAAAGAGCAGCTCTAAAGACCAGGTGTTTAGAGGGTCAGTCACCTTTCACTACGAAAACCAAAAATAAACAATATTTACACCTTATTTCTTTGACAAAAGAAAACATACCATAATGATCCTATAAGTATTGGGACAGAAAGGCCAAAGCAAACAGTGCAAAACCAGATCACGACTGCTCCTGAAGCAGTCTGATCAGGGTCTACACTGTTTGCCATTCCGTCTGCACCTTTTTGACTCTTTGCTGGATCATGAAACAAGAATTGTTAAAATTTAGGAGACTTACAGCAAGTCCTCACCTCAATATGTCTGAATTTTAGGATTTTTACAGTAATCTAGGAGTATTTACTAGAATCAACCAATGACCAACATCAAACAAGAAACATTTCCAACTGGCAAAGACAAGCTTACAAACAGCATTATTAGATTAAAGGGTTAATGACTTAAGAACAACATTCTGTACTTAGTTAACCCCTGGATATGTCTTATCTATCAAACAATGAAGATCCAGATCAGTTGGCTTCTGAAGAAGCCATCTGATCAGGATCTACATTGTTTGTCATTCAGTTTATGAATTTGTTGCAATTATTTGCATCAAGTAATCTGATTGGTTGATAATCGGTAGTGGGTGTGGCATATATGAATATTCAGCAGGACAAGGGTTACTGAGAATAGATACAAGGGAAAAAACTCTTTTCAAAATAGATTTGCTGTCTCATGATGAAGAAGAGAATGGAAAAACTACTCAGGAAAAGCTACAAACAAACACAGCTATCTCAAACCAATTAAAGAACAGAAAGGCTTACTGACATGTGGGCAGACAAAACAAAATATGTGTGGGTATCTAGTTGTTCAAAACTAAAGGATGCCTTAATTTAATATGTCATAAACCCTTATCCTGCTGAAAACATCAACCCCTTCCTTTTCAAACAGTGTAGACCCAGATCAGACCAGGGCTCGAGAAACTGAAGAATCCAAATCGGTCCAGCCAGATTTCGCCAAAAATTACGGAAATTGCCAAACCGGTTTGGTAATTTCCGTAAACGTCCTTGGTGATTTGCAATTTCAAAATGTGTTATTAGCGTAACGAATGACATACCAATAGTGCTCTTATACTTGTTCAACAAATATGAGCACCAGTATCTCGATTACAAACAGCAAGTATTGCTCATATCGTTCAGATTTTATCTACTTTCATTTTCTATGCCAGATTTTATTTACTTTCATTTTCCCAATATCCGGTTCACTCAGTTACTAAAGACTACTAAAGGGAAACAACAGCATGGTGCAGTAATAGACCAGTCCGATGGTCACTATATTGTTTCCCTATTAAAACCGTTAAAATATTTCTCTTATTTCACGCATATTTATTTTGTCTAAATTACTTTGTTTACAAATGGCGACTGATATTGCAGCCAGGTGGTTGGAAAATGACGTCATTACGGTTTCCGATTACACAATACACAATAATGCAGTCAATGACGTAACACACACCTGTTTTATGTCATTGATTTTGATAGAGTGAGTGAGTGAGTGTTTCAGTTTTACGTCCCACCAACAGCTAAGGTCATACGGAGACGGGACCTCGGTTTAAAGACTTATCCGAAAGTCTGGAGAAGCCCGGGATCGAACCTGAGACCCCTGGTTTACAAGGCGAGAGGCGTAACCACTCGGCCACGGAGGCTTCTGATTTTGATAGAGTGTAATTCTTTAAAAAAAAAATGGTTTTGGACGAGTTAAAAAATCGAAAAACATTTCTTTACTCTCGAACCAAAACATGGCCTTGTCACATTGTTTGCCAACTACCGATAACGCCTGAGGCAAGTGTTCATTGTTTAAAAATGTTGACACACGGGTCAAATTTCGCTGGGATGAGATCAAAGAATCCGACGTGGACTTGTCTGATTTTCACCTAGTTAGATAATGAACCGGTCTAACACCTTGTGCTCCAGGCATTTATTGTATACATGCTTGGATTATCAGTGGCAAAAGGTCAGCTTGTTTTTACAACATAATGATTTAGCAAAAATTTTCCAACCGATTTTTAAAAAAATGTTATTGAATTTTGAATCGATTTTTTTAATCTTCTTCTGAAGTCAAAATCGGTTTAAGGAAACCAAAATCGGTTCAGAACCAACAAACCGACATTTTCTCAAGCCCTGGATCAGACGGCTTCAGCCATCTGATCATGATCTTTGCAGTTTGTCAATTAGATCAAGAATTTGAATGAAACAGTACCAGTTTATCAAGCATTTTGATTGGTTGATAGTCAGAAATGGGTGTGTCAAAAATAGTTTATTCAGCAGCATAAGGGTTAACTTTGATCATGTAATATGACAAAAAAAAAATCAGAACAACGGTTCTGGCTCGGGCCCGAAGACTTAAATGTCTTGTGAGCAAATGTCTGCCCACCGTGGTGCCTGATGCTCTGTCCCTGGTCGGGCCCATCTGAGTCCAGCTGTTTTTTTTATTTTTTTTTGTGTGTGTGTTTTTTTTTCACCAGCATTTCAGTTATTTCATGCTGTCAAAAGCACATCATTGTTTCATCTATTTATTTGTTTGATTTTATTATCTCAGAGATGTTGCTCTGATGAGTTAGAAATCCTTCATGCAGACTGAAAAAACATTTGGCCATTTTGTTGGAAAGTAACTGCCCTGTTGACTTTCTGGTTGTGACATTTTCATATTGGGGAAGTTGTTTTATGTTAGTGTTTCTTTCCCGTTGGTGTAAATGGATGGGAGATAGGAGCTAATTGTATCGATTCCTGAACTTTTGTGTTCACTTCTATTTAACACAAGTTTGTTACAATCATGATCACAGCACCACCGAAGCAAGTCAGAATGAGTAGATAATATTGCAAAACAAAAAGAGAAAATTTTCAGCAATGTTCCCTGTGGTATACCACAGGTCTGATAAAACCATCAAAGAGAGTTCCACAAATGAAGATCTTATCACTGGAAGATAAATTTAGAATAAATATCCAAATTTAGATTGTCATCACCAGCTTAAGATTCTTATAAAAAAAACGCAATTATCCAACTTTGAATAAGAAATCTCTGAAAGGGACACTTGGAATCAGTGCAGACCTTGATCAGATGCTTAAGGGCTTCACTGTTTTCAAAAAGGGAAACCTCCTAATTTCTAAATGGACTCCTATTATGTGTAAGGCAGAAGATTTCATTCAGGAGAAAATGGGTTATTCTTTTTATTCTAATACTCTCTCAAGAGAAGAAATATCAGTGTTAATGGGCAAAACATTGTTTTGAAGCTTTTGAAACTGGAATTTATCAGGTTTTCTTGTTCAAAAACAAGAACAAGACATTTCATGTATTTTTTGTTTTCATTAATTTGTCTTAATAAGTGGAACAAACATTTCTTCATGTAAGTTTTAATTACCGTAATTATCCTTAGTATTTGGACAGATAGGCCTAAGCATACAGTGCTGACCCAGATCAGGGTCTTCACTGTTTGCCATTGTCTGCACCTTTTGGACTACTTGCTGGATCGAAAAAAATCGGTTAATGTAGGAGACAACTATGCAAACTTCATGGTGCAAAAAAGTTGCCATATTTACCGTATGTATTCCGACAAAGAGCGTAGACCCTGATGCCTGATGAGAAGTCGCAGAAGGCAGTCTCTTCAGGGACTATGGCCGGTGTGAAAATTTTACGACATAGGGGTTAATCATAGCAACAGGTTAACCCTTGTCCTGCTGAGTATTCAAATATGCCACACCCACCACTGATTATCAACCAATCAGATTACTTGATGCAAATTATTGCAAGGAATTCATGAGCTGAATGACAAACAATGAAGATCCTGATCACATGGCTTCTTCAAAAGCCATCTGATCTGGATCTTCATTGTTTCAAAGATAGGATGTATCCGGGCTCAGCAGGACAAGGGTTAACCCTTGTCCTGCTGAGCCCGGATATGCCTTATTTTCCAAACAATGAAGATCCAGATCAGATGGCTTCTGACGAAGCCATGTGATCAGGATCTACATTGTTTGTCATTCAGATTGGAAATTTGTTGCAATAATTTGCATCAAGTGATCCGATTGGTTGATAATCAGTAGTGGGTGTGGCATATTTGAATACTCAGCAGGACAAGGGTTAAGAGGGGTTATAGGGATATCTTTTCAATTTTCTTCAAAATATTGGTATGTCGTGTGCACTCATATTAGAATCGCCTCATAGGGGCAAAGCTATTGATTATACACAACAAAAATTTTCAAGTTACAGTAAGAAAATTCTCCCTAAATTTGTTTGTTTGTTTGTATTTATGTTTAATGGCCCAGTCAACACTATTTAGGTAAATTTTGAGCCTGTCAGTTAACCTATCTACAATTTCCCTGGGCAGGTTTATACATAAGCGGTTAACCAGTACAGTGCACATTCTATTGCCAGAAAATGACAACTGCACTCCTTGAATCAGCGGAAGGGAGAGAATGACCATAGAAGATTTCATGATCAATCTCTACGAAAGAATGTTGCCAACCCTGGCAGGTATCGAACCCGCGTCCTCCTGATCACCAGTCAGACGCGCATCCAACTGAGCTTCCGAGGCCGGCTCTCCCTAAATTATCCTCAATATATTTCAAAACAGCTGTGATAAAAAAAGCATCTGGTGTTTGTTTATCTGTATAGTCATATAGTTCTCAACAGCAACTCAACAGCATGAATTGTGAAATGCAAGTCAATTCCAATCCTTCCCTTTCCATCCAATGTTTTAAACTATGCCTAAAATTGTGCATTTTCCACACCACTGCAATGTGCATCGTTTTTTTCCAACACAAAACTCATTTCTGTCAGTGTCAAAACCACCATGGAATGAAAATCAGTCTATTTTGTAGACTGTGCCAGGAATTTTTACATTCTACATCTGGTACTTAAATCTGTGTTTCAATTACCAGGTAAACATCAAAAGGTGAACTAAGATGACTGATAATCAGTCAGACAACCAGTCTACCAGAATCCTTCATTAAACAAGCATTCAAACATAATTTTGGATGTAAATCTTTACCACCATTTTCATGTCATTTTAAACAGGCCAATTTTCTATGTCACAAATTAGAGCACATTGAATAATCCTTACTCCCATAACCGAAGGTGATTTTATTAACACTGCTGTTCACCATGTCCCTTACCTTTGCAAACAGTGTTGATCCAGATCAGATGGCTTCTTAAGAAGCCATCTTATCAGGATCTGCACTGTTTGTCAAGCAGTTTGTAAAATGATTTGACTGATGTGAGGTTTAATGTCTCTGTCAATACTGTATAGGTCTTTTTGGAGACGTTGCTTCCAATTTTGTGCAACATTGAGGTGATATGACATCTCAAGCCCTGTCACCCAATGAAACCAATAGGGTTTATACGCATGGACGGACCGACTCACACCGCTTTGCCTGGGCAGGCTTAGATCCTCCAAGCTGTTTACCAGTAGTTTCAGCTCTGCGTGGAAGCATCATGCAGCCCACCTATTTCTTCAAGCCCTGATGAGCGTGGGCCGGATTTGTGAATTGAATGAATACAGTATATCAAGTAATTTGATTGGTTGATAGACAGCAATGGTTGTGGCTAAAGTTATTTATTCAGCAGGATAAGAGTTAAGGCAGTACGGGTGTAATATGTTTTCTGCCATGGTAATACCTTGTTTATACAAACCAAGGCAAATAATTGTGATCAAACTATGCCAAAGAAGACTTTTCTGCCTAAAAACCACTATTTATCAGATTTTCTTGGGCTGTTGTGCTAGAAGGTTAGAAAGTTTACTAGTCTAGCAAGACAAAGTACATGTATCTAAAAGAGGGGAATTTTGCTGGAAAAAAATGTGAGTAGCTTTTGCACATTCTTTCAGCAAAAATATAAACTTTGTGCCACACTAAATGGTAGAACTATTACAGGATGTCAACTAATGACTGTAAAGTAGAAGTAAAACAAAGATCAGGAATTGATACAATTAACTTACTCCATCCATAAAAGACACCAAAGGGAAAGAAATACAAACATTAAGCGACCAGACCATAATGGAAACCTAAACAAAAGGAAGGCCATATGGACAGTTACTTTCCCACAAAATGGCCATATGTCCATCCAAAATTAAAAGACACAAGTGATACACACAGTAAATAACAAACAACAACATAAATAAATCGCCACAGAAGAGCCGCCTTGGAACGGTCAGTGGAAGATATCCACTGGGGGGCTTAAATCGATTTTACGTGGCCACAATCCTCGCCCTTACTTCCGTCGCGATTTAGACAAATAATTTGTTCAGTCCGCATGAAGGCCTCCTAACTCATCAGTGCAACATCTCTGTGAACACAGAAATCAAAGAACCACAGAGGTGAGACAACGGTGAGGACTCGACAGCAAGAAACCACTGAAATGCTGGAGCAAAAGAAAACCAACAGTTAGACTCCGATGAGCCCGACCAGAGACCCACACCATGCTAAACCAGGATTTCATAATATTATCCTCTTTTGAAAACTGTATAGATCCAGATCAGCTGGTTTCATGGAAGCCAGCTGATCTGGACCCATACTGTTTTAATTTCTGCTTCCGAATCCATGGTGCAAATTGCTATCATGTGACACAAATGGTGGAAAATCATGACAGAGTGTAGCATGTTGAAATATTCAGCAAAATAAAGTAGAAGTGGAGGCAATGATCAGGAAACGATACAATTAACCCACAGCTCCCATCAGAGACACCAAAGGGAAAGAAACACAAACATGAAACAATAGACCCTAATGGAAACATCAATAGCGGAAAGCCAAAAGGACAGTTACTTTCCAACAAAATGGCTAATAGGCTATCCAAAATAAAATAATATAAGCAACACAAACACACAAAGACAAACCATAACAAAAATAAACCGCGACAGAAGAACCGCCTTGGAACGGTCAGCCGAAAGATTATCTTTGAAAAGCTGGTCCAAGGGCCAATTGTTTAAAACTAACGACCTTGTTAGTTAACTTGTAATTAAAATTACTTCAAATTGCTTCCAATTTTGTGGGACTTTTACCTGACACTGAGATGAAATGACATCTCAAGCCCTGTCACCCAATGAAACCAATAGGGTTTATAAGCATGGATGGTCCGACTTGCACCGCTTTGGCTGGGCAGGCTTAGATCCTCTAAGTGGTTTACCAGTCTGATTCAGCTCTGCATAGAAGCATCATGCAGCCCATCTGTTTTTTCAAGTCCCGAAGGGAGGGGATGGAGATTCCATTTGGTACAAAAAGGGTTAAAAGAAGAATTAGTCTCTATTTTAGCAAGTCTTTATAGAGGAATTTTACTGCACTTGTATTAGAGTACATATCCTACACACCTGAACTAGTTAACTTAGTGCATAACATGATGCATTTGAAGATTTCTTACAGTTAGACACTTTGTATTAATCACCTTCCATACTAGCAATTAAAGGTGCTTTTTCTGGCATATTTTGGTTACAGTTTCCAAAATTAACACATCAGGTTTAAGGAGAAGCAGCCAGTAAAAAGATCAATGTACCACAGTCAGGTTTTCCATAAATATTGGTATCAGAAATAGAAAGATGTGGTGAGAGGGAGTGATCTGTCTGGAATTTATATCATATGTAAATATCATATACTTGGAACAACTGCATCCATGTATACCTGTACCATTCTATAACCTTGTTCATTATATATTTTAGATTCCATTTTTGATGGAAAATTCTGTTTGGAAATAGTGCAGGCCCTCATCAGATGCATCATTCTGCGGCGTCTGATCTGGCCTGCATTGTTTGCCAAGGTACCCCTTTAGGGGTTTCCCCGCATACAATGGGTTTGTGTAAAGATAGATCTCAAATAAATATAGATTATGAAGAAACATGAAAAAAAAATTGGTCATTTTTCTATATGATATACAGATATACATTTTTGTTTGGATATAACAGCTTTTTCACTGCTTTTGACCACTAGGGTTCTAAATGAACTGTCATGTATTGGTTGTGTTCTATATTGGACCTTTCACTCTTGACTGCCAATACTACCAAATATGGCCTCTCGGCAACAGTTTTAACTATCCTCCAAAAAGCCACGAAACATAAGTTTTATTACCAAACCAGTGTATGAAAAACGTCCTTTGAAGAAAACAAATAACCATCTAAATGTCAACAATATGAGGTGTGAGTTAAACAGTGTAGACAACAATATGAGGTTCAAGTTAATAAGTGACCCTGATCAAACTGCTCCTTCAAGGCCGTCTGATCTAGATCTGCATCTTTTTATTTAAGTGCTGTGTCAGAAGACATTCCAGACACAATACTGGTTCCATTTCATCTGAGAAAAACTGCACCACACAAGCACAGGGGAGGTTATCAACATTTGAAGCAGGAAACCAAAATCCAGGCACTATCACTGTCAATACTGAATCACTAAAAACAGGAACTTCTACAGACAAACTTGTGTAGTGGCCAAAAACAGCTCGTTACTTTCTATATAGCAGGTTGGCCAACAATCATATTTAACCCTTATCCTACTGAATATTCATTTTAGCCCCACCCATTTCTGACTTTTAACCAATCAAATTACCTTACATAATTTATATCTATAAATTCATAAAGTAAATGTCAAACAGTGTAGATCCTGATCAGCCATCTGATCTGGATCTACACTGTTTGCAAAGATAGGGGTTGTCGTGAACAGCAAGATAAGAGTTAAATCTTGGAGCATTTGCGTTGATATCCACCAGAATGGTTACTGCTTTTTACACTATTGTTGGGGTCAAAATTGGAAACCATTTTATTTAAATATCCATGCTAAATCCAAAAATGTTGCGATTATATAGAAAAATGACCATTTATCACCGTTTTTCTATATAATTTATACATTTTGAAAAATTACAATTGATAATAAGTTTTCTATTTTTAACCAATTTAGTACAGGAAAGCCAAAAAGTTGGCAAACAGCGCAGGCCCAGATCAGATGCCTACACTGTTTGCAAAATGTTCAGTCAATTTCCAAATAGTATTTAAAGAAAACACAACCTGACACCCCTAAATTTTTAAATGGACTCCTGCTCTATACAAGGTGGAAGATTCCATTTGGTACAAAAAGGGTTAACAGTGATATATCCAAATTTGGAATTAACAGTATTAATTATAAAGAGGCATTTTAAGATGTCATACCTTAATTTGTAACGTGGCGATAAAACCATCTGGAGTTTTAGCATCCTTCTCTAGTTTAATAGTGTATCTTCCCCCATCTTTGATTTCATCTGTCTCTCTGAACCACTTGATCTGTGGGTCCGGTTTGGACTCAAGGTTACAGGTCATTACAAGGAGGTTGGCTTGTTGTTTAATTGTTGGCTTCTGTAGGAAATGAGGTGCCTTGCCTGATGGAATTCTGGGAAGAAGAAATGACAAATGATATAGCACTTGTAAAGGGAGAGCATTCAATTATGATTCCAGGATGTTTTTAAACATATAACATCACTGTTAATTAGTGGCCAATGTCGTCATAAAAATAATGACCACACTTGTAATAAAACATACTACGATGATCCAAGGCCCCCGCCCATAGGGGCTTGAAGAAATATATGGGCTGCATGATGCTTCCACGCAGAGCTGAATCCGGCCCGCACACTAGTACTGGTAAACCGCTTAGAGGATCTAAGCCTGTCCATGAACCGTGGTGCGAGGCGGACCGCCCATGCTAATAAACCCTATTGGTTTCATTGGGCGACAGGGCTTGAGATGTCATTTCATCTCAATGACGGGTAAAAGTCCCACAAAATTGGAAGCAACGTCTCCAAAATGACCTTTACAGTGTTGACGGGGACGTTAAACCTCAAATCAAACAAACAAACTACGATGATCCAAATTATTGGGATAGACAGGCCAAACCGAACAGTGCAGACCCAGATCAGACTCCTCAACAGTGTTTGCAATTCGGTCGGTAGTTTTTCGACTCCTTGCTGGATCGTGAAACAAATTTGTTAAAATTTTAGGAGAATTACAGCAAGTCTCCAAGGTGCCTCAATTTTGAGGACTTTTACAGTAGCACTTAACCTTCTCTTGCTAAATATTCAATTTAGCCACACCCATTTCTAATTTTGAACCAATCAGATTACTTGATGTAATTTATTCCTACAAATTCATAAACTGAATGTCAAACAGTGTAGATCCTGATCAGATGGCTTCTTCAGAAGCCATCTGATCTGGATCTACACTGTTTCCAAAGATAGGAGTTGTCGTGAACAGCAAGAAAAGGGTTAACATCATGAAAATCCTAAAAATTCAGACACTTTGAGGTCTTACTGTAATTTTCCTAAAAATTTTATAAATTTGTTTCATGAACCAGCATGAATTCCAAAAGGTACAAACTGAATGACAAACTGTGTAGACCCTGATCAGACTGCTTCAGGAGCAGTCTGATCAGGGTCTGCACTGTTTGCTTAGGCCCATCTGTCCAAATACTTATAATCATTACAGTATGTTGTTTCTCTTCTGGACTTCTTCACTGATAAATCTGATTTAAAATCATTATATACTCGGTAAAAAAAGTTTTGTCCCTATGTATACAATCGGCTGTAAAATATCACAGGGTCGGTCGATTCTCATATGGCATATACCAAACTCTTCAGCAGCCACTGCTCGTCAATACTGATTAGGTTTAGGTAAGAAGGACGCGATCGTAAATGCTCCAGAGGCTGCGGAGTGCGACTGGGGTCAACTTTCAAAACGTGCAAATCGTAACAAAGGACTAGCCACGTATCGGCATACGACAAACATGAAATATCGACTCATCGAGACCACCGCATCCTTTGATTGAAACATTGTCATATCGAATCAACGTTGATACGACATTATTCCATTTTATGCATATACTGATACGTGGCACTGGTCTTAAACAAAGCAAGAAGATCAGCAACTTTATTTCACTATTCTGACATTTGAAATTCATTTGACATGTGAAACACTATTCAATAAGTTTGAACTTTGTCTTTCTTTAGTAGTGGGTATAACCTCCGCGATTGTCTCTGCACTCAATCAGTCGTTTTCTGGTAGAGAAGACCATCTTCCGGATGGTGGCTTGAGGGATTGGATGCCATTCCTCTCCAAGGAAGCGCCGAAGATCTGCCATAGTGCTGTGCTCTGTTATCCTCGTTTGGACGGCTCTGCCGAGGACATCCCAGACATGTTCAATGCAGCTTAAGTCAGGCGACATTGCTGGCCAGTCTAACCGTCTGACGTTGTTGGCTTGCAGATAGGCGTCTACAATTCTTGCCCGATGTGGTCTGGCATTATCATCTTGAAAGATGGCGTTGTTTCCCATTTGCTGAAGGAAAGGCACAACATGGGGACGTAGGATCTCGTCGATGTAGCGTTGACCGGTAAGAATTCCTGGAACCACAACGAGGTTGGTACGCCTATCTGCCGTCACACCAGCCCAGACCATGACACTTCCTCCATTGTAAGCATGGCGTGGCTGCACGTTGGCTTCCGCGTGACGCTCCCCATTCCGACGCCAGACACGTAGACGTCCGTCAATATGATGTAGGCAAAACCGACTCTCATCTGAGAACACGACAGTTCGCCACTGCTGTCTATTCCATCGCACATGATTCCGAGCAAACTGAAGACGAGCTGCTCTGTGCCTCGGTAAAAGAATGGGCTTCTTCGCAGGAACACGTGATTTCAGCCCAGCAGCATGGATTCTGTTCCGAATGGTTTGAACAGAGACGGCTATGCCCCCAGCACCTCGTAGTCGTCGAATCCGCATAGTCGTCATTTTGGCATTGGTAAAGCGGCTTCTTAGAGTGCTGTTGGTGATCAGTCGATCCTCGGCATGGGTTGTTGCCCTGGGTCTTCCTGAGCGCGGGAGGTCCTTGACATCCCCAGAAGCTGCATAGCGTTGCCTTATCCTGTCGATAGTCTTGCGATTTGTGTTAAACGCTATGGCAACACGTCGACTAGATTGCCCTGCCTGGAGCTGCCCAAGTGCCCTAGCCCGGTCTAAGTTTGACAGTTTTCGGTAACGAGGTGGCATCGTGATCAAAGTCTATGGTGTTTCTACGGTAACAAGTTTATCAAATCTGTTTTAAAGCGATGCTCACAAAAGTGCACGATTAAAAAAAACATTGATGAACTCAACATTTTGAAAAATCACAAAAAGCATGCAAGTGAAATTTTAATGAGTTTGTCGGTAAAACTGACCTTTTTGAGAAATGAATGAATAAATAAACGAACAAACGAACGGACGAACGAATAGACGAACGAAAGAACAAACAAACAAACAAACGAACGAACGAACGAACGAATGAACGAACGAGCGAGCGAGCGAACGAACGAACGAATACCGCATGAATGAATGCGGTAAACAATATCAAGCCGCCTCTCAAAACGATTGTCATTTTTGCCGGCGTTTTTAACCCCCTCCGGCATTTTGCAGCATCTGTACCAGCCGTTAAGGTCTAAAAGACAAAACACCTTTCTGATCCCTTTTTGGCATAGTCTTGCAATATCAACAATGAAAATTTCACAAAAATCTGCCCAGCAATTACTGAGTTAGACCCCGTTGTTTACAATAGTCATTAACGCTTAAATTACGATTTGCACGTTTTGAAAGCTGACCCTTACAACATTTGGCAGCCTCTGTAGCATTTTCTGACAGGTTCATAAGACTCAAACCTAATCAGTATTGACGGGCTGTGGCTGCTGAAGAGGCTGGTATATACTATATGAAAATCGATCGTTCCTGTGATATTTTACAGCCCATTCTCTGCCTAGGGACAAAACTTTTTTTACCGAGTATATGATTAACAGAATCTTACACTTACGGAAATATCATTTGAAATTTCTCTTGCTTGAGATCCTCTTTATTGTTTGTGTAGCAACATGTTATGGTATTTGACAGAATACCCTTTACTGCAAGCATTAGCAAGGAATAAACTACAGAACTAACAAGATGTGTTTGTGAAACACCGATGCCCCCGGACAGCGCCTGTGCAATATGAAAGCCCCATCACTAAATTATGTCATGGTTGAGGCCACAAGGTCACGAGGTAAAAAATTATGGTACCACTGGAAAGGTCTTGTGAGAAAGAATACACATGTGAAATATGAAAGCTCTATCACTTACCAATCAAAAGTTATGGACTATATTAAAGTTTTTAAAAAGTAGGTCAAACATCAAGGTCAAAGTCACAAGGTCAAAAATTATAGTACCACTAGAAAGGTCTTGTGACAAGGAATGCACATGTGAAATATGAAAGCCCTACCATTTACCAATCAAAAGTTATGGCCAATGTTAAAGTTTTTAAAAAGTAGGTCAAACATCAAGGTCAAGGTCATGAGGTCAAAAATTATGGTACCATTAGAAAGGTCTTGTGACAAGGAATGCACATGTGAAATATGAAAGCTCTACCATTTACCAATCAAACGTTACGGCCAATGTTAAAGTTTTTAAAAAGTAGGTCAAATGCCAAGGTCAAGGTCATGAGGTCAAAAATTATAGTACCAATAGAAAGGTCTTGTGACAAGGAATGCACATGTGAAATATGAAAGCTCTACCATTTACCAATCAAACGTTACGGCCAATGTTAAAGTTTTTAAAAAGTAGGTCAAATGCCAAGGTCAAGGTCATGAGGTCAAAAATTATAGTACCAATAGAAAGGTCTTGTGACAAGGAATGCACATGTGAAATATGAAAGCTCTATCACTTACCAATCAAAAGTTATGGCCAATGTTAAAGTTTTTAAAAAAGTAGGTCATATGCCAAGGTCAAGAGGTCAAAAATTATAGTACCAATAGAAAGGTCTTGTGACAAGGAATGCACATGTGAAATATGAAAGCTCTATCACTTACCAATCAAAAGTTATGGCCAATGTTAAAGTTTTTAAAAATGAGGCCAAAAGTAGGTCAAATCTCAAGGTGAAGGTCACGAGGTCAAAATTTATGGTACCTCTTGAAAGGTCTTGTGACAAGGAATGCACATGTGAAGTATGAAAGCTGTATCACTTACCATTCAAAAGTTATGCCCAATGTTAAAGTTTTTGCAGACGGAGAAACGGACAAACAGACAAACGGACAAACGGACAAACAGACGGACAGACCAAAAACTATATGCCCCCCAGAATCTTAGATTCCGGGGGCATAAAAAGGGCCCCCGCCCATCGCGGCTTGAAGAAATAAATGGGCTGTATGATGCATCCACGCAGAGCTGAAACCGACCCATACACCAGTACTGGTTAACCGCTTAGAGGATCTAAGCCTGCCCAGGCAAAGCGGTGCATGTGTCGGACCGTCCATGCTTATAAACCCTATTGGTTTCATTGGGCAGCAGGGCTTGAGATGTCATTTCATCTCAATGTCTGGTAAAAGTCTCACAAAATTGGAAGCAACGTCTCCAAAATGACCTTTGCAGTGTTGACATGGTAGTTAAACCTCAAATCAAACATACAAACAGAACTAACAAGATGTGTTTGTGAAACACTCATGCCTCTGGACAGTGCATGTTAAATATGAAAGCAGTATCACTAAGCAATCAAACGTATGGCAAATGTTCAAGTCTTAAAAAAGTAGGTCAAGGTCACAAGGTAAAAAAAATATGGGATCATTGGAAAGGTCTTGTGACATAGAATGCACATGTGAAATTTGAAAACCCTATCACTTACCAATCAAAAGTTATGGCCAATGTTAAAGTTTTTAAAAAGTAGGTCAAACATCAAGGTCAAGGTCACGAGGTCAAAAATTATGGTACCACTGGAAAGGTCTTGTGAAAAAGAATGCACATGAGATCTATGAAAGCCCTATCACTTACCAATCAAAAGTTATGAACTATGTTAAAGTTTTAAAAAAGTAGGTCAAATATCAAGCCCAAGGTCACAAGGTCAAAAATTATGGTACCACTAGAAAGGTCCTGTGACAAGGAATGCACATGTGAAATATGAAAGCCCTACCACTTGCAAATCGAAAGTTATGGCCAATGGTCAAGTTTTTAAAAATTAGGTCAAAGGTCAAGGTCACAAGGTCAACTAAAAAGGTCTTTTGACAAGGAATGCACATGTGAAATATGAAAGCCCTATCACTTACCAATTGAAAGGTCTTGTGAAAAAGAAAGCACATGCGAAATATGAAAGCCCTATCTCTTACCAATCAAACGTTATGGACTATGTTAAAGATTTTAAAAAGTAGGTGAAAAGTCAAGGTCACAAGGTCAAAATTATGGTATGACTGGAAAGGTCTTGTGACAAGGAATGCAAGTGTGAAGTATGAAAGCCATATCAGTTACCATTCAAAAGTTATGCCCAATATTAAAGTTTTTGTGAATGTTAAAGTTTTTAAAAAAGAACTAGGTCAAATGTCAAGGTCAAGGTCATGAGGTCAAAAATTATGGTATCACTGGAAAGGTCTTGTTACATGGAATAGACATGTGAAATATGAAAGTCCTATCACAAACCAATCAAAAGTTATGGCCAATGTTAAAGTTTTTAAAAAGGAGGTCAAAAGTGGGTCAAATGTCAAGGTCAAGGTCACAAGGTCAATATTTATGGTACCTCTTGAAAGGTCTTGTGACAAGGAATGCACATGTGAAATATGAAAGCCCTATCAGTTATCATTCAAAAGTTATGCCCAATGTTAAGGTTTTTGCGGACAGACAAACAGATAAACAGACAGACGGACCAAAAAACCATATGACCCGAATCTTTGATTCTGGAGGCATAAAAAGTATGGGTTATATGTTTTTCTGGGCAAGACTAGCTAGTTTTGGCCAGTTGTCCTCAAATATTTTCAAAGAATCAATGATTCCAAAGGATAAGAAAATGTATGATGAAGGGTAGGGAGACTTTATGGCCACTACAAATTCCCTTAACACCACTACTACTGATGACTCTGGTTATAAGGGCAGTCATCACGAAAACCGCCTATATAATTTTGACCCCCTTGAACCCCACTTTTATATAGTAAAACTGGGGTTTCTGGGGGTATACCTTATTTTTCTTATTTCTGCTCTAAAATATAGATTGTGGGTACTCGTTAGAACCGCCAAGTGGGGGCCTGATTAGAAACAAAAATCTTACCTGAAAGGAGAGTGTAAAACCCATTACAGGCGGTAGTTTTCCATTAGAATATGGTGGAATCATGACATGTAAAGTACCAGGCTAATCTTTACTTTAGGTAAGCCAAAATAATTTTTCCTCTGATGAGGAGTGGGTTTATTAATTTGTTCTTGGAAGAACAGTGAGGGGGTGCTTATAGGAGCAGGGGCGCTAAATGGGAGGAATACAGTAGTTTTGCCATTATACCAAATGTTAGTATGCAGAGGGTTGACTGTAAAACTACCCTACTCACACCAGAGAAAACATTTACGACCAATGAAACACTGATCAACCTCTGCTGAATGCTCGGTGGATAGTATAGAGTTTTTTTAATGGCTCAATATATCGAGGATCTTACATGAGTGTTCATGTATTATTGAATTTATAAAACGAGTGGAGGAAAAGGGATAAAATGCAAGGCTTTGCCGAGCATTTTATCCCTTTTCTTCAACGAGTTTAATAAATTCAATAATACATGAGCACGAATGCAAGATTCTATTTATCATATGACATTTAAAACGCATTTTATTAACGAAGGTTCAACACAAATGTCAATACTCCGCCATTAGTGAACGCGACAACATTAATGATGTCGAACATGTAACGTTACGGAGCATATCAACGCCCCCGCCCATAGGGGCTTGAAGAAATATATGGGCTGCATGATGCTTCCACGCAGAGCTGAATCCAGCCCACACACTAGTACTGGTAAACTGCTTAGAGGATCTAAGCCTGTCCAGGAACTGCAGTGTGAGGCGGAACGTCCATGCTAATAAACCCTATTGGTTTATTGGACGACAGGGCTTGAGATGTCATTTCATCTCATTGTTGGGTAAAAGTCCCATAAAATTGGAAGCAACGTCTCCAAAATGACCTTTACAGTGTTGACGGGGACATTAAACCTCAAATCAAACAAACAAATGGAGCATATCTAACTAATTTGCATATTTAATCCACCAGTGGATTATCGCATTTATTACATGATGTTATTACAGGCTCAGACGCGACGTCATATGATAAAACTAGTGAAGACTAATTAGGCTGCACAGGTCACTTCAATAGTCACTATTTACACCAATTATAAGTGATCATGCAAAACGAATAAACCTTTTCTTGAAAAAAAAACAATATCAATAAATATTAATAATAATATTAACGATAACTGGTTGTGGTTTAGTCTGGAGTTTAACCCTTGTCCTGCTGAGCCCGGATATGCCTTATTTTCCAAACAATGAAGATCCAGATCAGATGGCTTCTGACGAAGCCATCTGATCAGGATCTACATTGTTTGCCATTCAGATTGTGAATTTGGTGCAATAATTTGCATCAAATAATCCGATTGGTTGATAACCGGTAGTGGGTGTGGCATATATGAATATTCAGCAGGACAAGGGTTAATGGTACAGCAAACACTATCCAGTCATGTTGAGTCTTGTCAGCTTACCCAACCATACTTCTCCTGGGCAGATTTATAGACTTATACATAAGCAGTCAACCAGTACAGTGAACATTCTTTTGCAAGAATAACAGCAATTTTAACTCTTATCATGCAGTTCACGACAACCCCTATCTTTGGAAACAGTGTAGATCCAGATCAGATGGTTTCTGAAGAAGCCATCTGATCAGGATCTACACTGTTTGACATGATTTTATTTATGAATTTGTAGGAATAAATTACACCAAATAATCTGATTGGTTCAAAGTACGAAATGGGTGTGGCTAAACTGAATATTCAGCAAGAGAAGGGATAAAAATAATAATAATAACAATAACTAGAGCTGTCAGTGAAACTGACTAGGGCCCCGGCAGCGCTATCAGAAATTTGTGGACGGACAGACGGACAGACAGACGGACGGACAGAGTGATTACTATAGGGCACCCACACTTTCAGTGCGGGGCCCTAATAATAGTAACCAAACATTTTGTTTCCAGACTTTCAGAAACAAAAAACTCCACATCTGAATTTCACAGCCAGCAGACAGCTTTCCTGGATGCATGACATGACAGAATTCTGCCAAAACACCTGCTGTAGTTTAACTGTATAATACTATTTGTAGAACTAAAACAAAACCAGAACCTATTGCAAACAGCGTAGATCCGGATGACAAGAAGAAAATACTCACTGAGGTTTCTTGCCTGAAATAAACAGAAAAGAAAACAAAAAATTAGTATGTGTATTTCCAGGCATGTAAACAACAGCAATAAAAGTAATATTAACAAAATGACCATGTATACCCTAAATATTAGGACCCAACAAAGTCATAAAAATGAGTCTGAGCAAAAGTATACACCCAGAGAATATGCTCCAAGTGGGAGCAACAGCAGCCTCCATTAAGAACAGGACTGAGTTTAATGAGAATCTACTTTTACCTGACATTGTTTGGACCACCCCTGCATATAAACCTTATTGGTCTGTTTGGCTGGTAGGTCTTGAGATGTAGTTCTATCTCAATGTTGGGTAAAAGTTCCACAAAACTGCTGGAAACAACATCTCCAAAATGACCTAAATAGTGTTGGGAGGGATGTAAAACCTCAATTCAAACAAAACCTGAAGTTGTCTCCCTTTGATAAATATTTGCAATTACCAAAGTCTGCATCTATTCACTTTCAGACTTTGATCAATGTCAACCCAGATTCTTATTAAAGAATTCTGGATCCAGAATTATTGACATTGCAAGATGATTGATAAACTCTGATCAGACTGTGTGTATACTGAAACTAATTAGAATTATCTTTTCTATTTGCACAGTTCAATTCTTAATTTCCATGCTTCACTCCTGAGTGTCCTTAACCCTTATCTTGCTGAATATTCAGTTTAGCCACACCCATTTCTGACTTTGAACCAATCAGATTACTTGATGTAATTTATTCCTACAAATTCATAAATTGAATGTCAAACAGTGTAGATCCTGATCAGATGGCTTCTGAAGAAGCCATCTGATCTGGATCTACACTGTTTCCAAAGATAGGGGTTGTCCTGAACAGCAAGACAAGGGTTAAAAACTGTTTTATCTTTGAATTTGGACACTTTCATTCATGGGGTTTAAGGCAATAATCATTAACAGCCTGGCAAACATTGTAGATCCTGCTGAGATGACTCTTTATGAGTCATCTCAGCAGGATCTACACTGTTTGAATAGGTATTGTACCTTGAAAGTGTTATTACAAACACCTGAAACATGCATGGTGCACTTTTCAATAACACAAATAAGTGCTAGAAATAGAAACACTTACAAATACCCTTGAATTAATTGAAATACTAAATAATCAAGAAATGAAAGATGTTGGAACCTAAGTAGTCTTAATTTCTGAAAATATTCTACTACATTTCACAAAAAAGAAATGAAGATAAACATTACACCATCATTATTAAACTTGTTGTCTATTTCTGATATTTAGTTAAAGGTACATGTAGCTGAAATTTCATTACATAAAACTTTTGATTTTCAAGGAACTACAATTTTAAATTGTTTTGCTTCAATTTCATCACATAAAATTCATGATTTACAAGGAACCACATTTTTAAAATTGTTTTTCTATCATTTTTTTTTCTTTTTTAATCATTCCTGAAATATTAAGTTGGTTTTCATAAAAAGAATATTTTAGACTAGATCTGGTTTACCCTTTAAACAGCAGAAAGTGATATTTGTCCTGCTCATAAATATTATGCTCTCCAAGGAAATAAAATATTTATTTCAATATATATTTATGAGATGGAGAAATACCATGCTTAAATAAATTGCATGGAAAAAAAAATAATAAAAAAATAATAATAACAGACCGAGACAGTATATTTTTCACCTCAATTTACCTGGTCTATTTCTATTTAAATTCTCACAACCTTTCTTATCTGTTCATAAGCATGTGAATGATGTACAAAAGAAATAAATTTTCAGTTTTAATGCCTATTTTGACCAGGGTAAAGTTATAAAATCTAGGTAAAAAGCCTAATTAACACAACAGGGTGTTCATCCAAACAGTCACTCAATGTCACTCATTTCTAGGCATAAAGCAATGTGCTAATGCTTTGGAGTGCAAAAATCAGGGGCCAGTTGTTCAAAGCATCATTAGCTTAACGAGCTCGTTAGTGGTCAAATTGTTAAATATTCTAGTACATACACTACCTAATACTTGTTAAAATTTTTGAACAAGTACGGTAAAGAGTAGAGGTGTACAAATACGTAGTGTAAATCAGGTAATACTCTGATACTTTTGCTGGAAAATATGCGAATGCAAAAGGTACTTACATTTGTCCAGCAAACATGTTAGCATATTTGCCATATTAAATGAAAAAGTTTTTTGATACATTGACTAACAACATCATTAAGTTTTGAACAACTGTACCCCGGTCTGAATGTCAACACATTTCATGGGATGCTAGCCATTTATTGACAGACAAAAGAAATTGCCTTAAAAATTTCTGTGCCAGTGCCTTTGCAGTGGGTTCTTGAGGAGTGCACTGAGCCTTTGCAGTGGTTTCATGGGAGTGCACTGTCACAATGGGATAGTGTGTGGTGATTGGATACATCGATAACTTTCTTTTATATCAATTTTCACATGTTAAATACATGTATGTACTGATTCAAACACACTGAAACAAAGACTATACATACTATTGCAACAAATTTTGTACATTGGTTATTTTGATTCTGATTTTGATTATTTTTTTTTATTCTGTTTGTTGTGGACAATATGTCACAAGCCAACAGCCTCATTTTAAATCATTCTTTTAAACATAATAATCCTACTGGAAGCTGATTCTTACCATTTCTGTCTAAATTATTACGTTATTTTTTTTAATACAGTTAATTAAAATGAGCTTATGAAGTGTATATTTTCTGTTTGCGAAGATAGACAAACAGATACAATTTTTGCCTATCCAAACTGAATCTGTACCCGATCACCTTAAGCAGAGAAAATAATCAATTTTCAACCCAGGGAAATAAACATTTTTTTTTTCAGTAATGACTGACACTGGTGTGTATAAATGTACATTATCTAAACTGACAATAACAGATACTTTATAACTCATTACCTTAAAAAACTCTCTGAAGAACAGATTTTAACCGTTCTTCAACAGTTTCTGTAGAATATTTCTAGACTAAATGTCAGTTTCAGTTACATAAGCTTGGCACTTGTTTCCAGTGCTGAACAGGTAGAATTTTCAGCTCATTCATACCTGGTAAACCTCTTTATAACACTATTTATTATAACACAGTTTTTGGAAATAACATGTTTTAAAGATGAATTTCTCAAGTGTATAGATCATACAGAACAAGAATTCTGCCAAAGGCTATGCCATGCCTGTAGGCGTCATCTGTGTAAAAAAGGTCAAGGTAAAATATGAATACTTGCATAATAAGTTGCAAGTTTGAACCAAGTATCATTAATGAAGCTCAAATGGACTTTAACATTAGGGTAAAAGCTAGGGTTGTCGCAATGGTTCACAAAGTCAGTGGAGCATGAAATGTAGGTCAAGATCAAAAATTGATGCTTACATTAACTTGCCATAGGGATGGCAAGTTTGTACCAAGTATCATTAACAAAGCTCTTACAGTTCTTGAGAAATGGACTTGAACATTAGGCTAAAAGCTTAGGTTGTCCCAATACAAAGTAGAAGTAAAACAAAGATCAGGAATTGATACAATTAACTTACTCCACCCATAAAAGACACCAAAGGGAAAGAAATACAAACATTAAGCGACCAGACCATAATGGAAACCTAAACAAAGGAAGGCCATAAGGACAGTTACTTTCCCACAAAATGGCCATATGGCCATCCAAAACCAAAAGACACAAGTGATACACACAGCAAGTAACAAACAACAACATAAATAAATCGCCACAGAAGAGCCGCCGTGGAACGGTCAGTGGAAGATTTCCACTGGGGGGCTTAAATCGATTTTACGTGGCCACAATCCTCGCCCTTACTTCCGTCGCGATTTAGACAAATAATTTGTTCAGTCCGCATGACGGCCTCCTAACTAATCAGTGCAACATCTCCGTGAACACAAAAATCAAAGAACCACAGAGGTGAGACAACGGTGAGGATTCGACAGCAAGAAACCACTGAAATGCTGGAGCAAAAGAAAACCAACAGTTAGACTCCGATGAGCCCGACCAGAGACAGAGCATCAGGCACCAACCAACATTATCTCTCTAATTTTCAATAAGCCTTTACGTTGGAGCCGTCATAGAATCTGAGGCCTGACCCACCGGCGTGCAATTAAAGAGGGAAGCAAAGTTGCCAACCGTGATTGGGTTAACTACCATGCATGCAGTCTGTCGTATAATATCCATGTTGTACCCAATCTTTTTATACCAAAGAATGATTTTACGAAATTGGGTGCTGAAGTCATTGCGGTTATATATTTTTCTGAATATATATACTAAGTCACCATAAAATTCGGGTTCCGATAGACCTTGTTGCAGAAGAGATTTAAGTCCAATATTGAATTTTGAAATTAAATCAGAATGGCGTCTATAAAATTTTGAAAAGGCTTTGCGTAGTTTATGGTACCGATAACCCTGATTAAGGAGTTTAGCCGTTAATAATTTATTACGAGTGTTGAAGTCAGTTACATGACTACACACTCTAGCAAATCAAATTAATTGCGAAATATAAACGCCATAGGATGGCGCACGAGGAACATCACCATCCAAAAAAGGAAAATTTACAATCTCAAAATCAAAGCCATCGCGTTTATCATAAATTTTGCCTGAAACAAATCCATCTACAATAGATAGATGTAAATCCAAAAACGGGGCCTCAGTATCAGAAGAATAAAGCAGTGAACCATGAAATGAAGGTCAAGGTCAACTAGAGCTGCTGCCTAACGGGCGCCAATTATACCCCCGCTACCGACAATTTTTACAAGTATTTGACCTTGAGGAAGGTCAACGTAAAGGTCAAGGTCAGGTTTGTGTATATCAATCTTAAGTACTAGTGGCAAGGTGTGTGAATATTAAAGAAATCGGTCAAAGAATTAGGAAGTTATGTGCAATGTTAAAGTTTTTTGTAACGGACCGAGGACAGGTCAACGTGAAGGTCAAGGTCAGGTTTGTGTATATGAATCTTAAGTACTAGTAGCAAGGTGTGTAGTGTGTGAATATTAAAGAAATCGGTCAAAGAATGAGGAAGTTATGTGAAATGTTAAAGTTTTTTTGTACCGACAAATTTTTACAAGTATTTGACCTTGAGGAAGGTCAACGTAAAGGTCAAGGTCAGGTTTGTGTATATCAATCTTAAGTACTAGTGGCAAGGTGTGTGGTGTGTGAATATTAAAGAAATCGGTCAAAGAATAAGGAAGTTATGAGCAATGTTAAAGTTTTTTGTAAAGGACAAACGTAAAGGTCAAGGTCAGGTTTGTGTATATCAATCTTAAGTACTAGTGGCAAGGTGTGTGGTGTGTGAATATTAAAGAAATCGGTCAAAGAATAAGGAAGTTATGAGCAATGTTAAAGTTTTTTGTAACGGACCGACTACAGACGACGACAAATTTTTAAAAGTATTTGACCTTGAGGAAGGTCAACGTAAAGGTCAAGGTCAGGTTTGTGTATATCAATCTTAAGTACTAGTAGCAAGGTGTGTGGTGTGTGAATATTAAAGAAATCGGTCAAAGAATAAGGAAGTTATGAGCAATGTTAAAGTTTTTTGTAACGGACCAACGTAAAGGTCAAGGTCAGGTTTGTGTATATCAATCTTAAGTACTAGTGGCAAGGTGTGTGGTGTGTGAATATTAAAGAAATCGGTCAAAGAATAAGGAAATTATGAGCAATGTTAAAGTTTTTTGTAACGGACCGACGACAAATTTTTACAAGTATTTGACCTTGAGGAAGGTCAACGTAAAGGTCAAGGTCAGGTTTGTGTATATCAATCTTAAGTACTAGTGGCAAGGTGTGTGGTGTGTGAATATTAAAGAAATCGGTCAAAAAATAAGGAAGTTATGAGCAATGTTAAAGTTTTTTGTAACGGACCGACGACAGACGACAAGCTGACTCCTATATACCCCCTTCAAACTTCGTTTGCGGGGGTATAAATATGAATGCTTGCATTTATATAGTTGCAATTCCAAGATTGAGAAATGGACTTGAACATTTTGGAGAAAGTCAGGGTTGTCCCAAACACTGAAGGATTAACAAACAGATGAACAGATGAATGGACGGAAAACCGCACCATGCTTGAAGCCAAGCATAACAAAAATTAAGCATATTAACCAATTGTATACTGGTGGACTCTTCCATCGCTATATGTTGGGCAAGTCTATTTGTGGTATAAGGAGTGTCAAGTCTATTTTTTATTCTATTTTTTGTATGATGGAAAATCCTCTAAGCAAACAGCGCAGACCCTCATCAGATGCTGCGTTCTGCTGCATCTGATCTGGGTCTGCACTGTTTGACATGATACCCGTTTAAGAGTTTCCAGCCTGAAATGAGTTACACTGGAAATTTTCCTATATAATCTATTCATTTTTTGTATAAAACATGTTTATATAACTGACAAGATTTGTGCTTTGGAACACAGTGTTATAAATAGGTAGTAGTGTAACTGACTTTAAGGTCAGATTCAGACTCGCATTTTTAGGTCAGATTCAGACTTACATTCTACACAATGACTAGGTGAGGCCAAATTCAATGTGACTTTGACTGTTGCTGTCAGTTGTTAAATTTTGTACAGCAGCAAAAGTGTGCTACAGTTCTTGTCATTATGGTCATGTCAGAAAGTGTGTGAAGCTCTCATCTTCCTACTTGACAATATTTACAAAAGATTTGGTACTAAGTTATTTAGACAAGTTGTGGATATTCCGATGGGCACTAATTGCGCACCACTTGTGGCTGATCTGTTTTTGTTTTGTTATGAGAGATACTTCATGATGTCCCTTTCTGCTGAAAACCAGTCTGAAATCATTGAAGCTTTTAGTTCCACTTCTAGATATTTGCATGATTTATTAAATATTGATAATACCTATTTCGATGGTTCGATCAGTCAGATTTACCCCCCAGAACTTCAGTTAAAAAAAGCAAATTCTTCTGATACCAAGGCCCGTTTTTGGATTTACATCTGTCTATTGTAGATGGGTTTGTTTCGTGCAAAATTTATGATAAACACGATGATTTTGATTTAGATATTGTAAATTTTCCTTATTTGGATGGTGATGTTCCACGTGCGCCATCCTATGGCGTATATATTTCGCAATTAATTCCATTTGCCAGAGTGTGTAGTCATGTAACTGAATTCAACACTCGTAATAAATTGTTAACGGCTAAACTTCTTAATCAGGGTAATCGGTACCATAAACTACGCAAAGCCTTTTCAAAATTTTATAGACGTCATTCTGATTTAATTTCAAAATTCAATATTGGAATTAAATCTCTTCTGCAACAAGGTCTATCGGAACCCGCATTTTATGGTGACTTAGTATATAAATTGAAGAAATATATAACCGCAATGACTTCAGCACCCAGTTTCCTAAAATCATTCTTAGATATAAAAAGATTGGGTACAACATAAATGTTATCCGACAGACTGCATGCATGGTAGTTAACCCAATCACGGCTGACAACTTTGCTTCTTTGCCCTCTATAATTGCACGCTGGTGGGTCAGGCCTCAGATTCCATGATGGTTCCAACATAAAGGCTTATTGAGAATTAGAGACATCTAATTCAAGGTAATGTTGGTTGGTGCCTGATGCTCTGTCTCTGGTCAGGCCCATCGGAGTCTAACTGTTGGTTTTCTTTTGCTCCAGCATTTCAGTGGTTTCTTGCTGTCGAGTCCTCACCGTTGTTTCATCTCTGTGGTTGTTTGATTATTTGTGTTCACAGAGATGTTGCACAGATGAGTTAGGAGGCCTTCATGCGGACTGAACAAATTATTTGTATAAATCGCGACGGAAGCAAGGGTGAGGATTGTGGCCATGTAAAATCGATTTAAGCACCCCCCCCCCCCCCCCAGTGGAATTCGTTTCACTGACCGTTCTTCTGTGGCGGTTTATTTTTGTTATGGTTTGTCTTTGAAGTTTCGAGGCCTTCGTGCGGACTTAGCAAATTATTTCTTTTGAAATTCTATTGAAATTGGTTTCTTGCTGTCGAGTCCTCACGGTTGTTTCATCTCTGTGGTTGTTTGATTATTTGTGTTCACGGAGATGTTGCACAGATGAGTTAGGAGGCCTTCATGTGGACTGAACAAATTATTTGTATAAATCGCGACGGAAGTAAGGGCGAGGATTGTGGCCACGTAAAATCCATTTAAGCCCCCCAGTGGAATTCGTTTCCGCTGACTGTTCCAAGGCGGTTCTTCTGTCATGGTTTATTTCTGTTATGGTTCGTCTTTGGGTGTTTGTGTCGCTTATGATATTTTATTTTGGATAGCCTATTGGCCATTTTGTGGGAAAGTAACTGTCCTTTTGGCTTTCCGCTGTTGGTGTTTCCATTAGGGTTTGTTGTTTCATGTTTGTGTGTCTTTCCCTTTGGTGTCTCTGATGGGAGCTGTGGGTTGATTGTATCGATTCCGGATCATTGTCTCAACTTCTGTTCTCATTTGTACATTCTACATATAAATAGTAATCCTATCAGAAGGGCAAATATATAACCTATAAAGATTTAAAACTTCACTCTTGTCCTTCTGAAAAAATTAATTTAGCCACACCCATTTCTGACTTTCGATCAATCAGATAACTTGATGTAATTTATTCCACTAAATTCACAAACTTAATCAAACAATGTAGATACTTATGAGATCCAATCTGTAAAGTAGCACATATTCTAGTTCAGTAGGACATGGGTTAAAAAAATCTTATAACTGATTACAATGAGCTGTCATGTTTTTTTTTTTTTTTTTTCTTTTTTTTTAGATGAGCAGTCAAGCAGTTATAGCCAAAAAATGAACTGAAAAATAAAAGAATTTGTCATCAGCTTGTATGACCAGTCTTTGTGAAAAAAATATCAGAGTACAAAACATACAAAAATATAGGCCATTGAAACCCACATTTAATTTAAAGTCAGTAGCAGAAATGGACTTCTATACACTGAGGTCATGTATAGCTTACCCACTAATTTCATTGTTTTAGTACGTACTGAAATTGGCACACAGATTTATTAAAGCATCCAAAGCTACATTTACAACAAGCAAGTTAGATACTACAAAAAGTTAAATATACATAAACCACTTTATAATATTCTCTGTTCTTTATAACACAGATTTGAATATACCATGGTTTAAAGATGGATCCATTCCAAAAATATATAGGTTATATATGGTCAGTTTTCTATATAATCTACAAACTTCCCCAAAATGTATAGATTATATAGAAAAATGACCATAAATGGTCATTTTTCTATATAATATATATATTTGTGTGTGGATATTACATAGTTGTTTAACTAGGATGACTTCTGCTTTGGACCCCAACAACAGTGTTATAAAGCGGTTGGATATTTATCATTACGGAAAAAACATTAGAACTTTCATGCTAAATCAGATTATCTTAGAAACTGAAATATTATAGTTCTTGAAATAATATAGAACACAACATTGATTTCATAATTAAAGAATCTAATTTACAGTTAATATAAACTGAGAAATAGAGATTTACTTTTTTGAATTCAGGATACAGAATAGGGTATTTACAATATAAAAATTAAATAAAAGGTGTACTTGCATATAAAAGGTTACATATATACATGGAAAGCAAATATACAATTGAAGCCTTATATCTCTAGTGCAATATTACAACAGTTTATTTTCACAAGACATAACATACATATTCCATATTTTTTACTGTAAGGCCTTTCTCAAGGAATAACAGAAGAAAGGAAAGCAGCTGCATATGTAAGGATAGAAGGAAAGACATTATTATTGGGACACAGAAAAACAGATGTGCAAATAAGGATAGAAGGAAGGGTGCTAGGAGACCAGGTGTGTATGTAAGAATAGAATAAAGAAGACAGGAGAGCAGATTCATGTGAAAGATAGGAGGAAATGTGATATTTCTAGGAGACAGGAAGGTGTTACTCTTAGAATAAAAGATTTGCGCATGTGTATATAAGGATAGAAGGTATTATTTCTAGAAGACACAAGAACAGATGTGTATGTAAGGATAAAAGGAAAAGCGTTTTTACAGAAGACATATGTAAGGGCAGAAAACAGTATTATTCCAAGACAACAGGACAGCAGATGGGTATGAAAGGTATTATTCCTAGAAGACACGAAAGCAGATGGGTATGTAAGGATAAAAGGAAAGGTATTATTCCCAGAAGACAGGAGAGCAGATGGGATGTGTAAGGATAAAAGGATAGGTATTATTCCTAGAAGATAGAAGAGCAGATGGGTGTGTAAGGATAAAGGGAAAGGTATTATTCCTAGAAGACAGGAGAGCAGATGGGTATGTAAGGATGAAAGGAAAGGTATTAATTCCTAGAAGACAGAAGAGCATATGGCTATATAAAGACAGAAGTAAAGGTATTCCTAGAAGACAGGAGAGTAGATGGGTATATAAGGATAAATATTATTCATAGAAGACAGGAGAGCAGATGGGTGCATCTAGAAGACAGGAGAGCAGATGGGTGTGTAAGGATTAAAGGAAAGGTTATATTCCTAGATAACAGGAGAGCAGATGGGTATGTAAGGATTGAGAAGACAGGAGAGCAGAAGGGCATGTAAGGATAGAAGAAATGGTAATATTCCTAGAAGACAGGAGAGCAGATTGTATGTAAGGATGAAAGGAAAGGTATAATTCCTAGAAGACAGGAGAGCAGTATGGATATGTATGGGCATGTAAGGATAAAAGGAAAGGTGTTTTTAGTTGAATAGAAGTCAAGGCAATGATCAGGAATCGATACAATCAACCCACAGCTTCCATCAGAGCAACAAAGAGAAAGGAGCACAAACACGAAACATCCAGACCCCAATGGAAACATCAACAGCGGAAAGCCAAAAGGACAGTTAATTTCCCAGAAAACGGCCAACCAAACAAGACTCGAGAGCAGGACAGGAGGAATTGTGCTATTCTTTGCAGACAGGAGAGCAGATGCATATGTAAGGATAGAAGGAGAAGTTATGTTCATAAAAGAGGGAGAGCAGATGTGTATTTAAGGATAGGAGAAGTGACATTCATAGGAGACAGGAGAGCAGATGTGTGTGTAAGGACAGAAAGAGAAGTATTATATATTATAGAAGACAAGAGCACAGAATATGCATGAAAGGATAGAAGGAGAAGTATTATTCATAGAAGACAGGAGAGCAGATGTGTATATACGGATAGAAGGAAATGTGTAAATCATAAGAGATAGGAGTCCAGATGTGTGTGTGTGAAAATAAGAAAAGTATTATGCATGAAAGAAAGGATAGCAAATGTGTATGTAAGGATAGGAGAAGTGTTAATCATAGAAGACAGGAGCAGATGTGTATGTAAGGATAGAGAGGTGTTATTCCTAAAAGACTGAACTGCAGATATTTACATAAGGATAGAAAAGTAAAAGTCTTTCCTTGAGAAAGATATTCAATACAGTAGAACTTCGATGGCTCGAACACCGATGGCTCGTTTACCATGGATGAGTCGAACACATTCTTGAGCCCCTAGCGAAATCCTCTTCAGAAGAAATAGTGGGGGGTAATTAAGGAGATTTTGGTCTTTTATCTTGCAAATGTATGCTGTGTGTACTCATTATAATCGCCTTGATGAGGCGATTCTAATGAGTACACACAGCATACATTTTCATTACAATGTATGCTGTGTGTACTCATTATAATCGCCTCGACGAGGCGATTCTAATGAGTACACACAGCATACATTTTCATTACGGAACACCGAAAATATGTCCAAAAGTAACTCGTTATGCCTCCTGGCAGTAACCCTCAGTGGCTCGAACTACCCCTGTCTCCAACAGATTTTCGAGGTCCCAAAGGTGTTCGAGCCATTGAAGTTCAACTGTATACATGTTTTGTCTTGTCCGCCCCCGCCCATAGGGGCTTGAAGAAATATATGGGCTGCACGATGCTTCCACGCAGAGCTGAATCCGGCCCGCACACTAGTACTGGTAAACAGCTTAGAGGATCTAAGCCTGTCCAGGAACCGCGGTGCAAGGCGGACCGTCCATGCTAATAAACCCTATTGGTTTCATTGGGCGACAGGGCTTGAGATGTCATTTCATCTCAATGTCAGGTAAAAGTCCCACAAAATTGGAAGCAACGTCTCCAAAATGACCTTTACAGTGTTGACGGGGACGTTAAACCTCAAATCAAACAAACAAATGTTTTGTCTTGTGAAAACAAAGCCTTGCAAACTGGTACAGAGGACCCTTGTTATAAAAACACAGTTCATTCCTTAAAATTTGGCTGCTGTAAAGAATTTGCTGTTATGAAACATTCCAATAAAATGTAGCATTACAGTAGGTAAAAAAGTCTTTTTCTGGTAACCACTCCAAGAATTGCTGCTAGAAAATAGAAATTTATTAGAATCGCCTTGGCAAGGTGATTCTAATAAATATCCACTTTTGTTGCTTGGATTACTAAATATCATAAATATTCTTAATACATATACCGTAAAAATTCTATTAAATGCCCATGCTCTAATAAATGGCCATCCCCAAATTCGGATGCAAAATTGCTGATTTTTAAGCAATTTTTTCTGAAAATATGGAATATTGAAAAACGAAAGTTCTGTCCGAGAAATTCTCGATATTGCCATTTATAAGTAGTAGGAACATGTATATGAGGTTTGCTGCCAGCTGCAAGAGAAAGGCATTAAAATTACAGCTGGTTCATGATTGGGAAGTTGTGAACAGATACAACTTTTTAATTAATCCACTTTATATCAAAATTCATTAGAGTACATGTAGATGGAAAATTACGCCACTGAATGGGTAAATTCAGTAGCACAATCTGTTTCAATTGTAAACACTGAAATTAATCCCTTTCGGAATAATTAACACTGATGACCACTCTTATTTGATTACGCTAATCCACAACCACTTTGTGAGCCAGTGTTAAGAAAAGTGATAATTGATGCATGTTTACATAGAAGTATTTATTATCAAGGTTAAGCCGCCTGCATTAGATAATAATCTCAAAAGCATGGATTTGAGGTTTAACGTCCCCTTCAACACTGTAAAGGTCATTTTGGAGACCTTGCTTCCAATTTTGTGGGACTTTTACCCGACATTGAGATGAAATGACATCTCAAGCCCTGTTGCCCAATGAAACCAATAGGGTTTATAAGCATGGACGGTCCGACACTCACACCGCTTTGCCTGGGCAGGCTTAGATCCTCTAAGCGGTTTACCAGTACTCATGTGTGGGTCAGATTTAGCTCTGCGTGGAAGCATTATACAGCCCATATATTTCTTCAAGCCCCGATGGGCGGGGGCAATCAAAATCATGGACAGTCAACATGTCTCTCACAACTGCTTCAAAAGGTGTGAAAAATTTATTTCAGATGATTTTTGTAACAGGTATGTATTCATCAAAGGAAAGCAATCTATCAACTTTTCAAGTTCCAAAATGCACTTTAGTTCTGTCCCAGATGCGTAAGAAACTCGATAGACGTGATATCCTTTTATCACAATTTGAAATGAAACAAGCCTAAACTCATGGAAGAAAAGGTATCAAATTTGTATGTTGTGCTGTTGAATTCTTCCACAGTAGGTTGGCCCAAAGAGCAAGAACGAATTGTTATGTCAATTGTCTTTCACGGATTTAGAGTCACTAGTGCATAGTTCCATTGTACATTTCAAGATGGCAGCCATTTGTGAGAAAGTGCAGTATTCGGATAGTTCAATTAATTTTTCTGGGAACTCTAGCCTCTAACAAACACCCACACCACTTCCCATGAAAGGTAATGATTCTAATAAATGCCCAGGGCGTTTAATAGATTTTTTTCGGTATCTCCAGTAAAATGTTGCAGCTATTCCACTGACGTTGTCATTAAAACGAGTTGTCATTATATGAGCCCCACCAAGCGAATTTGTGTCTTCCAGCATTCCGTCATGACAAATTTTAACTGCGCATGCCCAGCCATTCAGAGGGGCCAGGGATATGGCTTTCTGTCTGAAGGTTCCTCTTGAGTCACTGCTTGTATAAGCGAGCAGCTAAGGTTCTGGCGAGACTGCGCGGATGCGCAGGCTCGCCTGAACCTTCACTGCTCGCATAGGCGATAAGTACCAAAATCGCTTGACGGGGCCCATATATTGAATACTAGTATAAAGAAGGAAGCCTGTATAACATAAAAGGTAGGCGTAGTATCAGGAAACTTAAGAAAAGGATTTTACAAATAAAATATATAGGGGATTAGATACATTGACAACTTTACACTGCCGATATAAAAAAAGAAAAAGTAGCATTTAAGCAAAACATTGATGTCACACTATGAACTCGCCTTTACTTTGTCCTGAAGACATTAAAAAGTCAAAATTTATTAAAACAAGTTAATTTGATGGATATAAAAAAGCATTAAGCAGCATTTTATTTGCAAAGAAACAGAATTTACACAACCTGCACTTCTATTCTAATTGCTTTTTTTATGGAACAACAAGCAACATATAATTTCTTCACTGACAAAACATTAACTTCACAAAACACTTCAATTAACACCACATTACAATTTTAATTGCTAAAAATCATTAATTTTCAATATCAAACTACACTCCATAAAGCAATCTTGACAAATCATACCTTCTAGATTTAAGTTTATGGTGGCCGTTGCTTCGCCAAAATTATTTTTAGCAAGAACTTTATATTCTCCACCATCTTGAATTCCTACGTCAGTGATTTCAAGGCTAATTGTATGTGTATTTTTATCAACCACATGGGTCGTTTTGAGACGCCCGCCGGCAACCAGAGGTTTGTTTCCCTGCAACCACTGTATAGTAGGTTTTGGATCTGCTGTCAGTTTGCATTCAAAGATGATTTTGTTTTGCTCTTGTTTAATTTGTGGTTTCTGAACAAAGACCGGCCCAGCACCTTGAGGTTGTTTTTGCTGTTGTCCAGCTAGAGTTGTCAACAAAAGATAAAATGGTATATACAAAACAGAACAAAACAAAACAGAGCATAAACAAAAATAGATGTGGTATGTTTAACTAGTCTATAAAGTTGAGGAAAATAAATGAACGATTTTTACTCTACAACTAAATAATATATAAAAACCTCTTTTCGGGTCAATTGTTTGTCAGTCGAGCCAAAGCTACTGAGCACAGAAGCTCTTTAGTGCTGATGTCCACCTGACTGTCACTGATTTGTGGGAAATCGAGGTTATGGTTATTTATAGTTAATAGTCATGCTATTCTTGTTGTTGTGACATCAGTGCTGTGTAAAAAAAAACAACTTATTGTAAAACATTGACTTGGGGTATGTGCTCGGACATTGGCAAATAGGTAAGACCAAGATCACAAGCCATAGAATGTGGCATCTGATCAGTGTCTACACTAAAGGAATTTAAGGGTTAAATGAACCAGTCTATGTCTGCATTAAAGACAATTTATTTCAGCCTACATTCAGTGACAATCGACCCACCAGTGCTGTCAGTGCACTGATTAAACCTTAAGATGCCAAGAAACATCTGAAAATGTCGTCTGCTAAGCTTATGTCGTCTGCTTAATTTTCTTGTAAACTTTTTAAAAACATTTTTGCATACAGGCAAACAGTGTGGACCCAGATCAGACTGCTCCTACAGGAGCAGTCTGATCTGGGTCCACACTGTTTGCAAAAATGACTTTTTATAACCAGCAGACGACAAGAATTGTCATGATTGGCATTTTATTTATTAAGACTGCAATACAATTCAATCTTTCATGACACTAGCTAAGGAAATGGTAAATTTCAGACAACATTGAAATCTTTGAAGTTATGGTGATACAAAACATAATAATATCAATCTCTGAGGAGAAATGCATAAAACATAATTAAATGTTAGACCAAATGTAAACCTCTTTCACTGTTTATTATAACACAATCTTGGAGAAATAGATCCCAAAATGTACAGATTATATAAGAAAATGACCATAAATGTTCATTTTTCTATATTATCTAAATATTTTTCTTGGGATATAACCCATTTTTTATTAACATGGTCTCTGATTTTGACCCAAACAAAAGTGTTATAATTATTAAGGAGGCTCTGGTTTACTACAGTACCTGGTAGGGAACAGTATGGTAAAAGATGCCGTGATGATGCATAAGACTAACTCTACTTTACATGAAAATTAATGTCTACTATTGTCTAGAGTACAGGATGGTTAAAATATGAGCTCAGTTGTTTGCCTAACAAACTCATTAGAGACCAAAGTGCTACCTTAAAAATCCTGAAAGATCGGACACCTTGAGAACTTGCTTAATTCTCCAAAAATTTTAACATAATTGTTTCACTATCCATCAAGGAGTCCAAAAAGTGCAGACAGAATGACCAACAGTGTAGACCCTGATCAGACTGCTCCTCCAAGAGCAGTCTGATCTGGGTCTGCATTGTTTGCTTAGACCCATCTGTTCAAATACTTAGGTTCATTATGGTAGATCCCAAAATGTATAGATTACGGTGCAGTCCGGTAACATTGCGCACATAAAGATTTGATCGCCGCGTATAACTTTTTCCCAGCCGTCACACAAAATCCGTAATCAAAAACATTGCAACATTTCCCATTCAAGTATATGCAATGAAAAAATTGTCTCTGAAATTTTCAGCAGGCAGGGCAAGAATACTTTGAACAGGGGAAACCCCTTGAAATCGAACTGCCAATTTTGTCACCCAACATTGCGCACGTCAGGTATTTTGAGCTATTTAAACACAAGCGTAGGAGCAAATAAGTTGTCGATTAGATCTTTTTCAACAATGTCATATGCAGAAAGTTTGAATACAGAACCATTGTGCCTTTGGTTAGTTTTAAACCAAATCTTGACTTTGGCAATCCTCGGATTTTTCGTTTTATGAGAACATTGAAAAATACCGCGAAACTGGCACATCTGCCCGTGCAAGCCCATCTTATGCGGGCTAAGTTAAACTTAATGCAGATCCACTCATAATATTGAAACTGATTATGAGGGATATAGTTATTGAAATTCAGACTGTCGGGTGCGCAAAATAAACGGCCGCGCAATGTTACCGGACTCGACTGTATATAGAAAAATGACCATAAATGTCCATTTTTCTCAGTCATCTATATATAATTGTTTGGATATAACCCATTTTTTTAAGGGGAATGGGAACACCAGACAGATTTTTCTGCCATTTTCGAAAGGGAGACAACATTCGGGACTTCCTGTTCACTTTTCTATAAGCCCTGTCCCACTGAAGAAGGGGTCTACTCTTAAAGGAAAGAATTTGCTCCTCAGGAGCAAATTCTTTCCTTTAAGAGTAGACCCCAATTGACATGGGAGATAAAACTACTTTTGCAGGAGTTGCCTCCCCTGAAGGTGTTCCCATTCAGCTTAAGTAACATGATTTCTGCTTTTGACCCCAACAAAAGTGTTATAATAGAGGCTCTCATTTACTACAGTACCTGGTAGTAACAGTACGGTAAAAGATGCTGTGATGATGCACTAGACTAACTCTGGGCTACTTTACATGAAAATTAGTAGGTTAAAATCTCAGAGCAGTTGTCCAAAGCATAGTTAGCTTCACATAGATGTCAAACCGTTACATGTATATTGTAGTTATGGTCTATCAAGTACAGTATCTAAGACACAGGCATTTTTGCTGACAAATATGTTAGAAGCTTTTGCTCATATTTTTTCAGCTAAAAATTTAGCATGTTTGCCATGAAACAGTTGTTCATACCAAAGATACTAGTAAACACAGCGTTAAAATCTCTATCATAAAATATGACAAATACCTATGGATTCATGCTTAATTTCTCAGAAAATATGAGTTGTTTCAGCTATTTTGCAAAGAAAATGTGAGTAGATTTTGCATGGCATAGAAAAAGCAATACACATGTTTCACCAAAGCGTCAGAGCATTTTGCATTATTTTTGTTAAAAATAAAATCAAAATATCTTAACTAAACCAGTTAGGCTGACAATACTTCGGACAACAAAGCCCCGACTTGTATCATGTTAATTCATATGTACACTACTTTGAACTGTGTAGGTGATATTAGATCAAGGATACATTTTATCTTCATTCAAATACGGAAAAGGAAAGGAGTTATGGGCTATTTGTAGACGACACATAAAAATAACTACCCTGACAGTCGTTAAGTAGTATCTCAACGTACATGTAGTGTATACATAGCATTAGCCATTTTAAAACTTCTTATTTTTGTTGCTAAGCTCTTGAAAATAACTTGAATTTTTACTAAACCCTTATCCCACTGATCATGACACCCTCTCCCTTTGCAAACAGTGTAGATCCAGATCAGATGGCTTCTCAAGAAGCCATCTGATCTGGATCTTCACTGTTTGTCAATGAGTTTGCGAATTTAAACGACTATAATATATCAAGTAACTTAATATTATTGGCTGATAGTCATAAATGGGTGTGGCTAAACTAGTTTATTCAGCAGGATAAGGGTAAGTTGATTAAACTTTGCAACCCCGAGAAGGGTAACATGCCACCAAAGCCCACAGAAAATTCTCCAGAATACCAAAGTCAGCTCATATACACATTTAAACCAAATAAGGAAGAAATCTAGGCCCAGTAGTTCAAAGCTAATAATATCCTTAGTTAACGTATCATTCAAACTTCAACCATTAATACGGAAATGGTATCATTTTTGCTGAAAAAATGTGAGTAGCTTTTGCAAAAGCAAAAGCTACTCACATTTTTTTTCAGCAAAAATACCACTGTTTTAAATACTGGTCTTACTAGAAAAGTTAACATTCTGACCACTAGCGAACTTGTTAAGTAAACAATGCTTTGAACAACTGGACCCTGATATGCGGCTCAAAAAGTTTTCACGGAAGTACTTTTTGTGAATCCCGTTTGTCTATGTTTGACAAAATAAATTAGAGTAGCTTTGTAGTGCATAAGCTACCTAACATTTTTCTCTGTATGTATTCTAATAATATCTTCAAAACTGAAATATCTTGTTAACTTATCACATTTGTCATTTAATAACCCATTTAGTACCAGAAACCCCAAAACGGGTACCCTGGCAAACAGTGCAGGCCCAGATCAGACGCCGCAGAATGCGGCGTCTGATCAGGGCCTCCACTGTTTGCTTAAAGTTCAGTCATTTTCCAAATACATTTTGATGAAAAAAACAACCTGACACCCCTAAATTTTGGAATGGACTCCTGCTATATATAAGGAGGAAGATTCCATTTGGTACTAAAAGGGTTAAGCCAATCAAGAGCCTGACCCAACCTGTAATAAATCTTTCTTAGTTAGCCACAAGATGAGATTGCGGTGATCAACATTGTCTACAAAATGGTTTGTCTACATGTACCAAGATGAACTGAACTGCATGCACAGATCTTAAGAAACAGGATAACCTACCATCGAAGTTGAGACCTATTGTGGCATTGCTTTCTCCAAGGTCATTCTTAGCTGTGACTCTGTAGCTGCCTGCGTCTTGTGGTGAAACATTTACTATTTCAAGAATGATGGAAAATTCTTTAGTGCCTTTTGGGTCAGTGCGCATGGAAATTCGACCTGGAATAAAAATCCCAATAAGACTGAGTGTCATGCAAGAAAAGGCCTCAACATATACAAATACTAAGATAAATCTGAGACCCAATATACAAGGACTAGTAAGTGTTTGTTTTGTTTGAATTGAGGCTTAATGTCCCCATCAACACTATTCAGGTCATTTTGGAGATGCTGCTTCCAATTTTGTGGGACTTTTACCCGACATTGAGGTGAAATGACAGACAGTCAGATTCACACCATTTTGCCTGGGCAGGTTTAGTCCCAAGTTGTTTACCAGTACTCAAGTTTGGCCAGTTTCAGCTCTGCGCGGAAGCACCTTGCAGCCCAATCTATTTCTCCAAGCCCCAATGGGCGGGGACACAAACATTCACTGTACATTTACTTCATTACAAAGAAAGCTCCACAAATTCACAAACATGTTCTCCAAGGCATGTTATTTGCAGGTTGTGGTCATAATTAGAAAGCTAGATTGATTGTATAACTTACAAGTAGTCAAGTAATAATAAAAGAATTTTCTTATTCACACATCTCCATTAGCAAACTAATTAATATCAAATGTAGCACTTTGTCTTAATTTGCTGTTGATAATTTTGAACAGCAAATCTTCATGTTGTTGTACATGTTATAGCACTGAAATGTAGTCTTGCAAATAATACGCTGCAGATGTATATTATGTTCTATAAAAGGGTTATCCTATGGAAGCAAGGAATGCACCACAGAACTGGAAAATATGGAATGTACATGTTTTCTGGGCCAATTAGGTCTCATCAGTGACCCTCAAGTGTTTTCAAAATTCCACAATGGAATCGATGATCCCAAAGGACAAGAAAATATAAACTACACTATGATGTAGGGCAGGGAGACTTTTTACAGCCACCACACATTCCCAGACACCAGCTGTAGTGACGTTAAATATGTTCTATAAAAGGGTTATCCTTTCACCACAGAACTGGAAAATATGGAGTGTACATGTTTTCTTTATCAAGCATTTAATTCATTTGGGAAAAAAGTACCCATATAAGATAGGGCTTTCTCACACATGGGACAAGGATACCCCTTTGTATGACAGTGTGTGATATCTTTGTTACACACTGTGTTTATTAGCTGTCTCAATCTGTCAATTATTGCTTAATATATTGAAGCATGCACATTGCAGTGGAACCTTTAATATTTCTCCCTATAGAACTGAGGTACATGTTTAACCCTTTTTGTACCAAATGGAATCTTCCACCTTATATATAGGAGTCCATTTGAAAAATTAGGGGTGTCAGGTTGTGTTTTCATCAAAATTAATTTGGAAAATGACTGAACTTTTAGCAAACAGTGGAGACCCTGATCAGATGCCGCATTCTGTGGCATCTGGTCTGGGCCTGCACTGTTTGCCAGGGCACCCGTTTTGGGGTTTCTGGTACTTAATGGGTTAACAGCCACAATGTCCTTGATTAACTTCTAATGAAATGGACATTCAGGGTGTCACCAATGATCAAACTGGTGTCAAGGAAAGAAAGTCATGAAATACATGAAATGTAGTTTTTTCAGAAATCAACAACTTCAATACAAGTATTTGAATGTATTGAAAATCAATATTAGCAAGTCACTGGAACAGTATCTAAACAACTTTCAATAAAGGCTCTACCCTTTTTTGCTGTTACATTTGTGTAAGGGGGTCACTTTGCATATTAATAGATTTTCTGCATTGTTGGGCAGTCTGATGGCACTAGCTTTGGAAACATTCACAACACATTCCTTAAAGCTGGTGGGTGAGAAAAATAAACAATGACTGGGTTGTGACCTCGACGAGGAAATCCTAGGCTCATTTTCAGTTAATAGCCTCGTATGAGACTTTAATAAACTGAAAACTTACCACAGATTTCTTAGTCTAGGGCTCAACCCCATCCCTGATTCTACTATTCTTTAATAGTTCTAAATATGGCATTATGCAGCTTCTCATCTGGGCCTGCACTGTTTTCCAAAGTACCCCTTTTGGTGTTTCGGGTACTAAATGTGTTAATGGCTGTGCGAGTTAACATAATAGTTACCTCCAGGACTGAGCTGTGTACTGTCTCTGAACCAGGTGATCTGAGGAGCCGGGTCAGCTGTGAGTAGACATTCAAATCGGAGTTTCTTTCCGCCATCTTCTTGTTTGATAACTGGTTTCTGTGTGAAGTTCGGGGCAATGCCATCTTGTCTGAAACAAATATTAAATCACATTGGAAACTGACCAGAGGATCCAAAATTTACACTGCCTGTAATCCAATAATAGCAAATTTTCAACAGAAATTGGGGCTTGTCTGCTCAATACTTGCCAAAGTTGCCGCAACCCGGTGGCTTGTCTGCCCAATCCTAGCCAAGGTTGCCTCAGATCTTTTATAAAATCTTAACACTAGTCCGCTGATCCAGAACATCTTGAAAACATGCCTATATAATTTTTACCTCCTTGAACCCGCCTTTTATGTTGTAAAACTGGGGTTTACAGGGGTAAACCTTATTTTTCTTATTTCTACTCTAAAATATAGATTGTGGGTACTCTTTAGAATTGCTTCGATGAGGCGGTTCTAACGTGTACCAATTCTCCATATTTTGAGCAGAAATAAAATATCAAAATTTTCACCTGAAAATTTTCAATTTTCAGTGTTAAAATTTATAATGTATTTGTATAGGTGTGTTTTCATAATGATTTGCAAAGTGTAGATACAGATCAGATGGCTTCAGAAGCCATCTGATCAGTATTTACACTGGCTGACCTTCAGTTTGTGACTTTGTAGAAATACATGTAAATTACATCAAATAATCTGATTGGTTGAAAGTCAGAAATGGGTGTGGCTAAATTAATTTATTCAGCAGGACAAGAGGTGAGAAAAAAAATTCTAACAAAAAGCCACTATCAAATAACACAGGCATCACTAGCCACCAAAAGATGTGAAGACATACACAATGTATATAATAGACAACATTCATACCATCAACAAAAAGACCATCTACTCTTAAGCTCACAACAACCCTTACCTTTGCAAACAGTGTAGATCCAGATCAGATGGCTTCTTCCATCTGATCTGGATCTAGACTGTTTGCCATTCAGTTTGCATATTTAAATGAATAAATAACATCAAGTGATTCTATTGGTTGAAATATAAATGGGTGTGGCTAAATTAATTTATGCAGCAGGATCATACATGTATAATAAGGAATATTCTATTCATCTTAAGGGGAATGGAACACCTGGAAGATTTGTCTGCCATTTTTCAAAGGGAGACAACTTTCGGAACTTCCTGTTCCCTTATCTATAAGCTCTGTCCCACGAAAAAGGGGAAACTCTTAAAGGAAAGGATTTGCTCCTCAGGAGTAAATTCTTTAAGAGTGACCTCCATTGACATGGGAAACAAAAATTCTTTTGGATCAGTTGCCTCCTCTGAAAGTGTATCCGTTCCCCTTAAAGCAGTGAAGGCCCAGATAAGATGACATTTTCTGCTGCATCTGATCTTGGCTTGCACTGTTGGCAATGTCTGGATTTTTTTATATCTTAGTATTGCAGTCCCTTTCAAGATTATTTCAGATTACACCATGTCAATTGTAATCAGAGATGGGCAATATTACCCGGTGACTCAGAGAAAGACATCAGACATTTGCATCATATTACCTGGTCACTCAGATCTAGAAAGACACCGGACATTCCATTGCAAAACTTTGCATCTCACATGCATATCCATGGGAGTGAGAGATCATTCAATGCACAAACTGCATGACAAACAGTGTAGATCCTGATCAGATGGCTTCTTCAGAAGCCATCTGATCTGGATCTACACTGTTTTCAAAGGTAGAGGTTGTGTGTTCAGCAGGATAAGGGTTAACTGAAGTTATCTTCATTATTTCTTATCGAGAGCTAATACTGCTAAGGTTCTAGCAAAAAAAAAAAGATCCACTTGCCCACTGGATGAGTCCCTGCCATCAAACAAGCTATATAAAAAGATACTTACTGTTTCTGGCCAGCTGCTGAAAAAAAGAAAGAAGAGGGTTGATTAAAAACTTTCCTATAATTACAAATGAACATTATGTATATTAAATCTATCTAACGTTTCAGGCAAAATCATTACTTAACAAAATTTTCAAAAGTGTCAAACAGAACTCTAGTAGTAGTATCATTCATGTACCACTCACCACCCAACACACATCATGTCAAATGTCTGTCTGTGAATGTATGCTCAGATACAGATATCGGGGTGCACATGTAAGTACCTGCACATACACACAGATGCATGGCCTGCACGCCCACATACACACACTGTACACCAATACATGAACACATATTGTAAACAATTCAAAATACATGTACATGCACAACATATTTTTTAACCCATTGTATGCGAGTGGACTTTTCCATTGCTATATGTTGAACAAATCCATGTCACATAAGGGATAGCAGGCTATTTTTTTAGTTTTATTCTAGTTTTGGAAAATTCTGTTAGCAAATGGTGCAGGCCCTGATCAGAAGCCACATTCTGTGGCGTCTGATCTGGGCCTGCACTGTTAACCTCTTAAGGGTTCCCACATGCAATGGGTTAAAGCTGTAGTCGACTCAGGCATATAAAGCACTTAGTGTTTGAAACATACAGGACAGCCCCTTTACAAAACTACTTTTGGGAATCATAAATACAAAATCTTGTTTCAAAAATCAAGCCAGAAGCCTAGTTATTAAAACCCTTGTCCTGCTGAGCCCGGATTTGTCTTATCTTTCAAACAATGCAGATCCAGATCAGATGGCTTCTGAAGAAGCCATCTGATCAGGATCTACATTGTTTGTCATTCAGATTTGTGAATTTGTTGCAATAATTTGCATTAAGTAATCTGATTGGGTGATAATCGGTAGAGGGTGTGGCAGATTAAAATATTCAGCAGGACAAGGGTTAACCGATTGTATACTCAGGCTTTCAATTGCAGTTTCAAGAATGCCAATGACAAGTAGTTTCAACTGTTCACGAATTACAAGGGGCTTCAATTGCACAGTCAATTAACTCCTAAGCCGCATTTTAGGTGGTGGCTGTATGTATAACAATGTATCCCATTTTCTCATATCTCTGTTCAATCTCATAACTCAGTTCACCCTCTTCTTTGATTAATATGAAAAGAAATCATTTTTACAGTTATCACACATCAGAATAATAAATTTGTTGTTAATAACTAACATTTCAACCTGTTTTGAAGAAAATAAGTTTTGACTTACAATTTAATTCATAGAAAACATAATTTGTCACAAAATGCTTAATATTTTAGGGGTCCCCAAAAATAATCTCTAACCAATGACAAGCATGTCATGCAGGGAGAAGCGAGATTTGTCAACAACAACTACAACAACAGAACTCCCGGCTGTGTAACTGCCATGATCAAAGACCTCGGCTGGCCTTCACTTGCAGACAGAAGAAGGGCCCATAGATTGAACTACTTGTTAAAGATACTACTTGTTCAAGATAAGACACCATGAAGTTGCAATTGACCCAGGCAACCTCCTCGGACCAGAGGAAGAGCTAGACTCAGACAACACGGTGCCGAATCTACAGTCAACCACCAGTCCTTCTACCCTCGCACTATAAGGGAGTGAAACCAACTGCCTACTTCTGTCAGCAGCATCAACCACGCTGAGGACTTTGCAGCTACCCTGGATGGCCTCATCCATGGTGGCTACTTCGTCTTCCAGGCATAAGACACCAGCGCCATGTACATAGTTTTAGACTTTATATAATTTTAAACTCTGGAGGATGATGGCTATTTCAACCCCAGTCTCAGGCTAAGAAGACTCCTGTATGTTAAAAACCTCAGAGGCCAATTTTCATTGCAGCTAGTCGATAGGGAAAGGTTCCAATGTTGTTGATTGTAAAATTTGATTGGTGGCTTGAACAAAGTCACACATAGCTATCCAAATTTTATGTGCGCAATGTTACCGGACTGCACCCTATCAACAAATTAGAATAGTGCACTGTCTAAATAAAATACTCATCATGTATAATATTCAAAGACTGAATCCGATTACTTGTGATAATCAAACAAATTTGGGTGGAGCAATTTGGTGCAGTGGTAGCGCATCTGATTTGTGAGCGAGAGGTTGCGGGTTCGAGCCTCACGCTGACCAAATTGTTTTGTCCTTGAGCAAGACACCTGGTGTATGAATGTCATTTGATGTGTCACCAGTAACAATTCAATTCTGACACTTCATCCACATTGCTTAAAAAATAAAATAAAAAAAGTACTGGTTACAACCCAGGAAATACTGCTCGTAATGCTCAGATGTGAGCGAGTAGCAGTAATAGGAGAGAAAAAGAAAAACGGAGTTATGAGAACATGCCCCAAATACGACGGCTGTGGAATAAACAGAAGTGATGTTTATTTTCTTAGATCTTGAGATTCTCAAAGGCATTTTGTCAAAATGTTTAAAAAATACCTTATTATTAGTTTTGCAACAAAAAATTGAAAGCAGGATTGCTCAACCTTAGCCTAGGTGAACGGAGTAATAGGTTTCCAGGCTAGAAACGAACTAAAAATGTTTTTTAAACTTCGCGGAAGTTTTACCAGCATCAGCAACCGGTGTATCGTGAGAATACTCCAACCGTGAAAATTACATAGCCACACCGGTGATTAAGAAATCAAAGCACTGACAGTACTGGTGGGTAGTTGGTTGGTTTGAGGGTTAACCTGCGGTAATGGCCAAATGTGACCGACGCAGTATCAGAAGATAGAAGATAGATTAACGTCCCCGTCAACACTGTAAAGGTCATTTTGGAGACGTTGCTTCCAATTTTGTGGGACTTTTACCCGGCATTCAGATGAAATGACATCTCAAGCCCTGTCGCCCAATGAAACCAATAGGGTTTATTAGCATGGACGGTCCGCCTCGTACCGCGATTCCTGGACAGGCTTAGATCCTCTTAGCGGTTTACCAGTACTAGTGTGCGGGCCGGATTCAGCTCTGCGTGGAAGCATCATGCAGCCCATATATTTCTTCAAGCCCCTATGGGCGGGGGCCAACTGGTGGGTAGACTATGATTAGTTTGGGTGTCCAACCAAGTTCGCAGCAATGGTGAGGCAGTTCCGGTATGAAAATGGTAAATGATACCCTATAAAAATGTGCCCTCTGAAAGGGGAATCAGAGTATAATTAGTTCTATACCAATACCGGTATTCCGAGATACCAACGAAAACATTTTTTTTTTTTTCTTTGTTGTTTTTGTGTGTGTGTGTGTGTGTGTGTTTTGTTTTTTTTTTATGACGTGACTCGTTTTAGTTTGTTGGCGCTTTAGGTAGTTCATATGAACGTCTTGCAACTGCACACAACAGCCAGCCAATGACTGAGTTTTATGTGATTGTATCATGTCTCATAATTACCATTCTTCTCTGATGCCAAGAACAGTTACTTCGTGACAAAATCTTGGCAAAACGTTTGGCACTTAACTGGTTAGGATTGGTGCACATCATTGCAAAAATCGGATCTGGCAACATCATATTCTTTGTTTACTTTGAGTAATCTGGTCAATTTGAGATCGTCGCTGATATGTCTTGGAATTGAAAGTATTTTATTGGGCACAGCAACTGCGCATTTCTATTACTCATTACAATATAAACCCCGTTTGCAAAAATGGCGTCGTTCTTATCTATTAAACCAGCTTTTTTTTTCAGATAAAAATATTATTTGATATTTTTTTTAGTTCAAATACAAATTGTGGTGCACACAATCTATGCTTGCGAGCAAAAATAAGGAAAAATAATGAATACCTCCGTAAACCCCACTTTTCTCTTTATAAGGTGGAGATTATACCGGTGATGGTTACACGACCTCGGTAAACTGTTGACGAGTGCTTGGTGCGCCTTTTAAGATAGTTAGGCCTACTGGCGGTCTAATTCATTAGTTTAAAGATATTTATTCATTAAAGTAGTATATAATATGCATCCGCAATAACAGGATTAGAACGAAAGCACACGTGCTTATACAGTTCTTCTCTTAATGGCCTAATTCATTCGAGTTTGCATTTTACCTTGGCTTGTTACTTGCATGTTTATTAAGGTAGTTTTTGATAAGTTGGTTTGTCTCGAATTTTACGACCAAGTCAACACTTTTAAGGTCATATCGAGTCGGCCATTTGCCAAAAACCGCACTTTTCCTGGACAAGCGGTTTTCGTACCACGAGTCTAGTTCATAATGACCGAAGAAAATATTTCAAGATCGAAATCCACGAAAGAAAGTTGCCGACCAGGCGAGGATCGAACCCACGACCTTCTAACCACCAGTTGGGCGCGGAATCACTTTTAAAACCGTATCTTAATCTAACAAATACATGTAGTTTTAATGTTGGATAAAATTATTCAAACTTACTATTTTGCCTTTCAGGTTCTCCGTAGTATAGATGTTATGAGGCTAACAAGTAAAGAACATCTCTGTAAACCCCAACTTTACTTAGACAAAAGTGGGGCTTACAAGGGTATATATTTGTTTAAGTATTACTGTATTAAGACCACACTTGGGACTGTTCAACAGTGGTCTTTAAGACCACTTTTGAACAGTTTCAAAGCTGGTCTCTGACCAGACAACAACTGCAACTTTTTAAAGCAGAATTAATTTTAATTTTAGGTGGTCTTAATATCGGAATTTCACTGAATTTTTGCTCAAGAACATGGTTTGTTACTAAGTATTTTTAAACAGAAAATAACACACGTGTCCAGAGAATGATTATTTTTACAAGCGTTAACTTCTGCTCAGAAACTTTGACAGGATCCAGAACCCGGATGCAATAAACATGACTGTAAACATTAATAGATATACACCTGGAATCATCCAGGTGAACACTGTAAACAGATATTTTTTTCAGACTCACAAGCCTATTATCATAATAATCCATGTGTTAAAAACAAAAGATGTTGTTAGTTAACGTATCGTTAACTCTTTCATATGCAAAGTTTTGCTGAAAAAAAATGTGAGTAGCTTTTACTAATGCTTCTGGCATCTTTTCAGCAAAAATACCCCAGCCCATTTTATTCCACTAACAAGCTTACAATTTAGCCCCCACTTTTTTAGCTCACCTGTCACGTAGTGACAAGGTGAGCTTTTGGGATCATTTTTTGTCCGTCGTCCGTCGTGCGTCCGTGCGTGCGTCCGTAAACTTTTTCTTCAAACAACATCTCCTACTAAACCACTGATCGGATTTTGACCAAACTTCACAGGAATGATTCTTAGGTGGTCCCCTTTCAAAGTTGCTCAAATGGTTCCGGTCTGTTGCACATCTAGGTCACAGGAGCTAAAAAAAAAAGATTTTTACTGAAAATTTTAAAAATCTTCTTCTATGAAACCAAAAGGCCTAGGTCTTTGATATTTGGTATGAAGCTTCATCTAGTGGACCTCTACCAAGATTGTTCAAATTATAGCCCTGGGGCCAAAAATGCCCCCGCCCCGGGGGGGGGGGGGGGGGCTTTGGTTTTACATCGGCTTATATAGGGAAAATGTTTAAAAATCTTCTTCTCTGAAACAGCAAGACCCAAGTCTTTGATATTTTTGTGGTGAAGCTTCATCTACTGGACCTCTACTAAGATTGTTCAAATTATAGCCCTGGGGCCAAAACTCTACCAAGACTGTTCAAATAATAGCCCTGGGGCAAAAAATGCCCCTGCCCCGAGGGCTTTTGGTTTTACGTAGGCTTATATAAGGAAAATCTTTAAGAATCTTCTTCTCTGAAACCACAAGGCCCAGGTCTTTGATATTTGGTATGAAGTTTCATCTAGTGGACCTCTACTAAGATTGTTCAAATTATAGCCCTGGGGCCAAACTGCCCCCGCCCCGGGGGCCTTTGGTTTTACATAGGCTTATATCGGGAAAATCTTTAAATATCTTCTTCTCTGAAACCACAAGGCCCTAGTCTTTGATATTTGGTGTGAAGCTTCATCTACTGGACCTCTATCAAGATTATTCAAATTATAGCCCTAGGGCCAAAAATGCCCCGCCCCGGGGCCCTTTGGTTTTACATAGGCTTATATAGGAAAATATTTAAAAATCTTCTTCTCTGAAACCACAAGGCCCAGGTCTTTAATATTTGATATGAAGTTTCATCTAGTGGACCTCTACCAACATTGTTCAAATTAGCATGGTAATGAGGTAATAATCCATGATGGTATGGACTGCACCAAACGAAAATGGGGTCTTCTACGAATCCGCACATTCGATATTGACCTTATTTGCATTATTTGCTGGTTCCTAGTCTGAGGATTATCAGTGTTGGGAAAACAGGTAACCAGACCCCCCTGACCTTTCAAGGTCAGGGGGGTCTGGTTACCTGTTTTTACAATATTGACAATGTGCAGGCTGGGAGCCAGCAAATAATGCAATATGGTGAATAAAAGGCTGTGTAATTGGGTCGATTGTTTGTAAATTGAACCAAAGTTACTAAGCGTAGAAGCTCTACAGTGCTAATGTGCAAGTGACTATCGCTGATTTGAAGGAATTTTAGTTAACTTTTATTTATAGAAAATAGCCGCGTTTGATATTCTTGACGTTGTTATATCAGAGTGCTATCTTTAAACCCAGGTCTCGTCTCCGTATGACCTTAGCTGTTTGGTGAGACGTAAAACACAAATACTCACTCACATCAGAGTGCTGTGTAAAAGCAAGCATAATGAATGTAAAACATTGACACGGCACATGCGCTGGGACATTGACAAACAGTTTAGACCCAGATCAGACGCATCAGAACGAGGTCTCTGATCAGAGTCTACACTGTTTGCATTAAAGTACATGAATTGTAGGGATAAACGACACAGCATCCTTCATGACCATTTTCCTGGCTCAGAGACGGTCGAGCCACCATTACTATCCGAATGCTTTTGATTAAGGGGAATGGATACAACTTCAGGGGAGGTAAGTCCTGCCAAAGTATTTCTGTCTCCCATGTCATTTCATTCTTTCCTTTAAGAGTAGACCCCTTTTTCAGTGAAACAGGCCTTATGGAAAATCGAATAGTAAGTCTCGAAAGTTATCTCCCTTTGAAAAATGGTGCTAAAATCAGCCAGGTGTTCCCATACCCCTTAAAACTGAACTGAGCGTTACGCAGGCGGGTTTGTATTTCGTTAGGACCATGGTGAAAACGTGATTATATATGTGATAAACTGCAATGTTTTAAGATTTAACCCTGTCCTGCTGAATAAATTAATGTAGCCACATCCATTTCAGCATATCAACCAATCAAATTACTTGATAAACTGCATGGTAGCGTAGATCCCGATCAGATGGCTTCATCTGATTTGGATCTACACTGTTTGCAAAGGCTGGGGTTGTCGTGTTCAGCAGGATAAGGGCTACGTGTTTGGGGGGATTTTTGTCTTGCTGTAGAAGGACGGTGTAGGGTGGGGTCTGGGGTCGGGGTTGTGGGCCTTTTCTATTTGGTTACGGATGATTTTGTTTGTTTGAAACGTCCCCGTGAACACTGAATAGGTCATTTTGGAAACGTTGCTTCCAATTTTGTGGGACTTTTACACGACATTGAGATGAAATGACATCTCAAGCCCTGTCGCCCAATTAAACCAATAGGTTTATAAGCATGGACGGATCGACTCGCACCGTTTTGCCTGGGGAGGCTTAGATCCTCAAAGTGGTTCACCAGTACTCGTGTGCGGTCGGTTTCAGCTCTGCGTGGAAGCATCATGCAGCCCATCTGTTTCTTCAAGCCCCGATGGGCGGGGGCCATGGTTACGGATGAATGTTTATACATGTACTGTTCCTTATTATGTTTCTTTCTAATGCAGGTTCTGGGGTGTATGATGGAGTCATTGCATTTATTTAGATGGTTCTAACGAGTACAAACAATTAACAGCAATAAGAATATAATATATTCATGCAAACGCCATTTGTCTCCGTCTAAAGTAGGATTTACTGTGGCGTTCACTACAGCGACTTGTTAACGCGGTTTATGACTCAGTACGGGCTGTTTGTCTAACATTGTATATGTATTACATATTGATCCTCTTGTGCAGTTTGATGCCAGAGAAATTTGGTGCCAGTTTGCTTCTTGTCATCACGCGCACAACAAGAAATAGCAAAATCATATGGGTCGTTCAAAAATAATCCGTTCAGCTTGTGGCTTTCTTTTCTTATCGGAAGAATCTGAGAAGTCGCGTCCCATTCTAAATCCGCAGTGGTCTCCAGCTGAGTTTGAATGGTACACTAACACAATATCTTGTATCCACAATTAATTCCTTGAACATATCCAGTTTTGTCTTATAAAACGGTTGCTTTTTCATCTCTCATATCATCCATTCAGTTGCATTCATATATTCCATATCTTGTATGAACACTTTATAAAGCATTACGAAAACACACCTATACAAATATATTGTAAAATTTACCTCCGAAAATTCGAATTTTTAGATGAAAATTTGTGATGGTTTCTTATTTCTGCTCAAAATATAGATTGTTGGTACTCGTTAGAACTGCCTCATCAAAGCGGTTCTAACGAGTACCCACAATCTATATTTTAATAAAATTTGTTTAAACCAATCTATATTTGAGAGCAGAAATAAGAAAAATATGGTTTAACCCTGTAAACCCCAGTTTTACTAAATAAAAGTGGGGTTCAAGGAGTTAAAAAAATTATAGGCGTGTTTTCGTGATGGGGAACGTTAAAGCACAATGCCAATAATGTAATCCCACAAAACTGAGTCGGCAACACAAATGCCTAACATAACACAATACATTCAAACTCGTTAACTCACATCGGGCAAACGTCGTTTCCCCTCCACGCTACAAACTAGCAAGTCAGTTGAGCTGTCAGAACGAGGTGTATATTTACCCTGCAGACCCACGACCCCAGTAAGCATTCTACATAAATCTACAGCGGGCCGTTAGCGGCCCGTCAGGGTAGCTGACGGGCCGCTAACGGCCCGCTGTAGATTTATGTAGAATGCTAGCAGGGACGCTGACTCATTGTTAGAACAACTTTAAAAAAAAAAAAAAAAAAACGTTTTCAATGATGTTTCAACGTTGAATCAACGTTGACTACCTACTGGGTAGCTGTCTAAGTGGTTTGGTAAAAAATCCGGAACTAGTCTTCATCCATTTGAAATTTCAACACATAGAGGAGAAACTTTTTGAACGACCCATATGCCTCTTGCAGTATATGTATATACAGGTATGTTCCAAAATGTGGTTTCTCCATCACATTAATGGCTCGTGTTCAAGTACGAGATAGCTGTCTGCTTCTGAACAGATTGCATTTACACAACACAGCCTGTTCCTAGAAAATGCATGTTTCATGAACATGTATGTTTACGACATTACGAAAACACACCCGTGCGACATAGAGCATCTTCTCAGATCTCCAAAATGGCTACTTTGCTGATGAAAAACAGTGATATTTTTTCTTATTTTCACTACAAACATAGGTTGTAGGTGCTCGTTAGAACCGCCTCTTTTTGGTGGTTCTAACGAGTATCCACAACCTATGTCTGGGAGCAGAAATAAGAAAAATAATGTAAACCCCCGTAAACCACAGTTTTCTCTATATAAAGTGGGGTTTAGTGGGGTGTTCATTTCACGGATTTGTTCGCATGATGTGGAGCAAAATTACAAAAAAAGTTAAACTATTACTGGGGAGCAAAACTGCAAAAAAGTTAAACTATTACAGGTTCATTCTACAGATATATATTGTCGAAAAAACAAACTGAAAATTTTCAGATGAAAAAAACTGACATTTTCTGATTTTTAATTTGTATTCGTTCAATTTACAAGCTGCATGACAAACAGTGTAAATCATGATCAGATGCCATATGATTTGATCCTGAATAGATGGCTTGTTCAAAAGCCATCTGATCTGGACTTATAATGACAGATCACACTGTTGAATTGATGAGGATAAATAAAATTTTGCTCTGATAACTTTTAGTTCAGGCATGCTAGCGTCATTTCTCGGTCTTCTGTTTAGCATAGGAAACTGTATTTCTACTCATTACAAATGTGAGCGCAAACTTGTCTACCATTTAACTATACATAATCAATCAGTATATAATACTATCAAAAGATCGCATTTAAGGTTTTAGATGAATCATGAACATTGATGAATAGGTATTATTTAAATTATTATAATCCTAACTGCTTAATGTCAAGTCAGCTTTTCTATGCGTCAGGAGGGTCGTCATAAAAGTATGTTTACACGATATATTTATCGATATGTTATATATATTTGCTTATGTTACTTACATGTTTTGTTGTTTATGCACACATAAAATGTAGCTCATTTATGTAGCCAAGATGGTATAACAATTCTGATTTCTTCTGTCGAAGTAATAACGTTTGCGGCGTAGTATGGTTGCTATGCTAACGATACATTTTCCTGTCATTACTTATTATACGTCCCCCATGAACGCGTCTTGTACAGCGTAATTATCCTTTTGTTCTGTTAATTATTACCACGTGTCTTACGGAAGACGTACATTGCACTCTCAGCAATTTAGTTTCACAGTAACTCGCACGCTGGAAGGATGGATAGTTTCTGTTAAAATATATATACATTTGTAGTTTACGAGAATTTTAGGATTATGTCATAAAATAACTATTTTAAATAAACATATTAAGTCTTAAAATAAATATAAATATATAATAATAATAAACGATTAGAATAACACCCATTGCTAAACTGAAATTAACGAATTTTAAAATAAATTTGTTTCTTTTGAAATACAGAAAAAATACAGTCATCGTTTTACCTCATTTTGTTTGATCTTTTAATAATACATGTAGCTTGATTTGGAAAAAAGAAGATTGATTTTAGACAAAAATTATTTTAGTGTGGTTTTAGATAATACTCGTTTTTAGTTTGATTTTAGACATTTTTTTTACCAATTTTCAGCCATTGTCAATGATTACATATTTTGCCACCGTCATGCTGTCTAATTCTCATAGTTTTAGGAGAATATGATTATGACACCAAGTATGAGACAATGGCGAAAATTTTTTGTCAGTATTGTAGCTAATTGAAGAACTGACAGCACTGATGGGTAAGGCTGTACTTTAATTCCTGTACTTTCAGCAAGCATTGTATACCCGGATGAGACGCCGCTTCTGTGGCGTTTGACTTTGGTCAAAGCCGATGGCAAATGTCCCAGTACACGCGCCCAGTCCAGACTTTACATTTAACCAACCCTTCATCACGAAAACACGTCTACATAATTTTGACCCCTTTGAACCCCACTTTTATATGGTAAAACTGGGGTTTACAGGGGTAAACCTTATTTTTCTTATTTCTGCTCTAATATATAGATTGTGGGTACTCGTTAGAACCGCCTCACCGAGGCGGTTCTAACGAGTACCCACAATCTATATTTTGAGCCGAAATAAAAAAAATATCACAATTTTTTATCTTAAAATTTCAGTTTTTTTTTCGGTGGTAAAGTTTACAGCGTATTTGTATAGGCGTGTTTTCGTAACGTTTTCCCAGTTACGTCACATGGAGAATGGCGCTGCTATAGGCCTAAATAACCCGCTACCTGGGTGTTGTACATGGTCAACGATCGTCACGTGGACAATAGCCGACGGGAAGCTTCAGTAGTTTTTTTTTATAACTTTAGGTAGATTGATAAGCAGTCGACCCAAAAAGGAACATGGGAAGCAAAGAAAAGTGCTCAGCTGATAAACAATTAAGAGGCATTACTATACCACACATGCATGTACAGTAAAATTTATATATTAAAACCGCCTTTTGGGACTGTTCAGAAGTAGACTTAAAGACCACTTTTGAACAGTCCCAAAGGTGGTCTCCCACTAGAGCACGCTTGATGTAGAAAACACGAAGAAAATTTACCTGACCCCTTCTAAATATGCTTTTAAAAGCATGATTTGTCATAATTTATGTGGTCTTAATAGCGGAATTTTACTGTATTTGATGTCATTTTACATGGCCGACAATTTTCATGATAGTAGGAAAAACAAGACCTACCAATGCATATAGCATTTTACCTACATGCCTGCCGCATAGCTCAGACTATACCCGACGGGCACACAACGTGGTTACGCTGATGCAACGTTGCTGTGACGTTGCTTGTGCCTGATCTAACAATATGCCGGTCCTAAACATACACTACATATAATACAAAGGCCTACTCAACAACGCGTTTCATTCCCCGCCCATCGGGGTTTGATGAAATATACTGGGCTGCATGGTGCTTCCGCGCAGAGCTGTTTGAGTACTGATAAACCGTTCAGAAGGTCTGGGCTTGCCCAGGAAAAATTATGCGAGTCATGGAAAATAGAAGTGAAGGCAATGATCAGGAATCGATACAATTAACCCACAGTCTCATCAGAGACACCAAAGGTAAAGAAACACAAACATGAAACAACAGACCCTAGTGGAAACATCAATAGCGGAAAGCCCAAAGGACAGTTACTTTCCCACAAAATGGCCAATTGCTATGAAAAACAAAATAATATAAGCGATACAAACACTCAAAGACAAACCATAACAAAAATAAACCGCCACAATCCTCGCCCTTACTTCCGTCGCGATTTAGACAAGTTAATTGTTCATTCCGCATGCTGGCTTCCTAACTCATCAGTAAAACATCTCCGTGAACACCAAAACATTAAACAACCACATAGTTGAAACAACGGTGAGGACTCGACAGCAAGAAAACACTGAAATGCTGGAGCAAAAGAAAACCAACAATTAGACTCCGATGGGCCCGACCAGAGACAGGGCACCAACCAACATTACATAGAATTAGATCTCTCTTATTCCCAGTAAGTCTTTACGCTGGAACCGTCATAGAATCTGAGGCCTGACCCACCGGCCTGAAACCCTAGCATTTTTAGGCGTTGGGCTTGAGATGTAATTTCCTCTTAATGTCTGGTTAAATTCCCACGAAATCAGAAGCAACGTCTCCAAAATGAACTAAATAGTGCTGACGGGCATGTTAAACCTCAACACAAACAGTTCATATCCGTGACATCCCTATAATGTTCTTGAATGAGAGAGGCGCGCGCCGTCGCTGAATGACCAGAGCTTTCTACTTCGGGGCTAAAGTTGGTGGTTCTAGGCTCACTCGAGACAGCACCAGCAAGCCACTCACTCATTCTTGAATGGATGCTTTGTATTATCGAAAAGAGAGACACGATGGAGGTCTCACAATGCACTGACCTCACGGGTCAATCCCACGGACAATTTATGAAGAAAATGCCGGACATTGCTAACGTGACGTTAAACGACGGATGCAGTGACTTTATTCAACATTACACATCAGCAATATCGTTGAGGAATATGCGTTTTATTGTTAAATGATTAATAAGTCACACGCGTTACACAGTGTTGCGCCTACCTATGACAAATGATATTACAAATGATTTATATACGGTTCCTGCATAGTGCAGTGGCAAGACCCAAGGCTTCTCAACCGGAAGGTCCCGGGATCGAGACCCGTGCCCACCACAACTGCTTATGATTAAATTATGATTGCCAGTCTCTGATCATGGTGAAGAAGAGATTTTTCATGGTCTGTTATGAGGCAGTCTGTGGCATTTTTTTTCAGAAACAGATAATACATGCCCGAAACTGACATCTTTTTTTTTTAATGCAGTGTTTTATCATAGTGATATGTCCAAGTTATGAAAGTCACGCCCTTGTAGATACCAATTTATAGAGAAAAACGGTTTAAAGGGGTGTAAGGTATATAATTTTCATCGAACGAGTACCTTCAATGTTTCTAACGAGTACAAAAATCTATATTGAACGCATATATTAGAAATATATCGAGAATTTTATAGAGCCTTGAAAACTTGCTTTATCTAACACAGGCCTTTATTGCTGAAGACGGGTTCCAAAAGGGTTATCTGCTCTAAAGGGCGTAAAATATGTTATAGGGCTTGCATTTTCTAAACACGGGTTCGTAAAGGGTTGATCTGCTGGTCAAGTTTCCAGGATGCTCTCGGAATGTGGATTCGATCATTGTCTTGGTAAGTATCTGTTAACACCGGGAGGTGTTTGTTGTCTGTGTTGGCTACGGAATATACAGAATATCTGTAGAGATACCTATCAGTGTGTGTTTTGTAATTAATAAATTCCTACTGCAGTTCGAACTGCGGTTACGAGAGCAAACCTGAACATTTGGGGAAAACATGACTACACAGCAGTATTTTTCTTTTCTGGCAGCTTCTCATCACATGAACAAGTCTGTGAAATACCCCCCCCCCCCCCTAAACCCCACTTTATATAGGGAAAACTGGGGTTTATGGGGGTAAACATTATTTTCCTTATTTCTGCTCCAAGACATAGGTTCTGGGTACTCGCTAGAACCGCCTCAATGAGGCGGTTCTAACGAGCACCCAAAACCTATGTTTGGAGTATAAATAAGACAAATCAGAAAAAAAAAAACCTTTTTTGAGGTTTGGAGAAATGCACTATATCACACGGGTATGTTATCGTAATGTACATCAGGTATCATCATTAGGACAACATACCCGTATAGTCTATTCTTTCAAGGTTGAAAATAATAATAATAATAATAATAATAATAATAATAATAATAATAATAATAACAAAAATAATAATTAAAAATAATGAAACGTTTGTTGATGAAAATATATATTTTTTTCTTATTTCAGCTGCAAACATCGATTGTGGGTGATCATTAGAACGGGCTCATTGAGGCGGTTCTTACGAGTACCCACACTATGTGTTTTAGCAAGAATAATACTATAAAATTATGAAACAGGGGTATTCATTACACAGACGTGTCAACGTGATGAGCTGACTTATTAAATCTAAGATGTACCAAATGAATCTGGCAGGAGTCCATTTCGAAATTTAGGGGTGCCAGGTTGTGTTTTCTCCAAAATCTACATGGAAAATGGCTGAACTTTTTGCAAACAGCGTAAGCCCTGATCAGACGCCGCGTTCTGCGACGTCTGAACTGGGCCTGCACTGTTTGCCAGGGTACCCGTTTTGGGGTTTCCGGTACAAAATGGAACATATTTAACATATTTACAGCTGTTGTCTGGGAATGTGTGGCGGCCGTAAAAAGTCTCCCTGCCCTACAACATAGTGTAGTTTATATTTTCTTGTCCTTCCACTGTGGAATTTTGAAAATCTTTGAGGGTCACTGATGAGGTCTAAATGACCGAAAGTACGGGCCTCCGTGGCCTAGTGGTTAAGAGCGCTGACTCTTGATCATTAGGTCTATCACCGCTGTGGTTCGAGCCTCGCTCGGGTCAAATGTGAGACGCCAAGTTCTGCAACGGAAGGTCAGGTGGTTTTTCTCCGGGTACTCCGGTTTTCGCCCGCCTCTGATTAACGATCGGCTCGACATGAGTGAAATAATCTTGAAAGGGCCGTAAAACCAAAGCCAAAAAAAAAAAAAAAAAAAAATGACCGAAAGTAAATAGTCTGGCCCAGAAAACATGTACACTCCATATTTTCCAGTTCTGTGGTGTATCCCTAGCTTCCAATGGATGACCGTATATAGCCTCGACTGAAGAAAAGACCCACTCTCCATACGCAGTACATGAATTATGTTATCAATCAATCAATCAATCAATCAATCTATCAATCAATTGAATCTATCGAAGGGTCGATCCGTCCTCTGAATGCCCATCCATCCATTCACCATCCATCCGTCTTTCATTCATCCAGCGAGCAAGCCAGCCATCCTATCCTATTATTGAAAATTAAAAATTAATACTTACGATTAAAATTCAAATTTATGGAGGCGGACACTTCTCCCAACTTATTTTTAGCAACAACTTTGTAAGATCCACCATCGGCCTGTGTAACTCCAGTAATGTCCATTAACACATTATACGTATTTCCTCCAGCTGATTCCACGCGCATTTTAATCCTATCAGATGGCGCGAGAGGTGTTGTGCCCCTAAACCAACTGATGTCGGGTTTAGGGGACGCCTCGAGGGCGCACTGAAACAGAAGTTTATTCCCATTGTCCTCTTGTTTTAGAGAGGGTTTCTGTGTGAATCTAGGGGCGGTCTCGTCCCCGGCTCCCATTCTGTCTTACCTGAAAAAGAGGGAGAACAACATTACTGGGAGTAAACTGCGAATGCATATTAAATGGGCCATGTCATGCAAGAAAGTGGCTTTGACCATATGGAAGACAAAATGATCAGCCTGCGCCCTTTCTAAATTATTTGGAGTCTTTTTGGTCGGTAAGAAGACTCTTTGGGCCAAGGGACATCCTTTAAGTGCACATGCAGACGCACAGCGATGACTCTGATCAGACTGCGCGAATGATCTGAGTCTTCGCTGGGCGCACATGGAAGGCAAAACGCACATGGATGGCACAAATCAGGCTGTTATTATTCAGTTTTCTTGGCCAGTAAGAAGAAACTTAGTGAAGACTGATCGGACTGCGCGAATGTGCAGGCTGGCCAGAATTTTCGCTGAGTGGTGTGTGTGTGTGTGGGGGGGGGGGGGGGGGGGTCTTTACCGCTTGGTACAGCCACGCGAGCAAAATGAGCCACAATATGTGGGCCCCGTCAAGCGATTTTGGTACTTATCGCCTATGCGAGCAGCGAAGGTTCAGGCGAGCCTGCGCATCCGCGCAGTCTCGCCAGAACCTTTGCTGCCCGCTCATACAAGCAGTGAATCAAGAGGAACCTTCAGACAGAAAGTCATATCCCTGGCCCCTCTGAATGGCTGGGCATGCGCAGTTAAAATTTGTCATGACGGAATGCTCGAAGACCCAAATTCGCTTGGCGGGGCTCATGTAGATATGTATTTTTGGACATGTCTTTATTTGGAAGACATATGTCAGTTTGCGGATCAGTGTACACTGCGCTGCATGCATGCTTCTTGGAACAAACCTTCTTAAAGCGGTGAGAAAAGCTGTGTTCTGACTGTGAGTGGCTGATCTGAGTCTTTGCGGAGCGCATAGTCCGAAAACATATTTTTCGTGTAAGCGGCCTAAATAATAATTACTATGAAAATAGTCATTTACTCCAAACATGCATCATATGAGTATTTTCATAGTAGAATCTGATAAGGAAAATACAGAGACTTTGAACTTTAAAAGACTTTTTACTATACTTGAGATTTGAAAGACTTTTACGCCACATATGAGACTTAAGAGACTTTTTCACCATACACGAGACTTTAAAGACCTTTCCATAACGCACGTGACTGTAGAGACTTTTTTTACCACATTAAACTCTACACTTCTCAAAAAAGAAAGAGTTTTGGAGTAGCCCCTAACAATTCTGAACCGAATTATACCGCTTGAAAGGGTATTATTTTCCTTTAAAGTACAAGCAAAGTTGGCAATATCTTGTTTTCATGTCGTACGTGGCGAAGAAGCCAAGACAAAGCACTGTTTTTGGCATAACTTCAGCACTGTCATGTTGTTTTGTTTGCATGCTCACCTAGTTACTCATCACTAGGATGGACCGATAACTTAACAACATTTTTTTCTGAATTATTACATGGATGAACTATTTTATTATCATCAATGTAAATGATTAGAAAAATACTGTATGCTCCTCCATAGGGATTCATTGTTAACAACACATTATAATTGCAAAATCAGATTGCAAAAATTGCAAAACAGCATGTATGTTTGATATACGAGGGGCGTTCATTAAATTGTGTCATTAAAGGGCCCACCATACCGTGTGGGTGTAAGGAGCACATGGAAACTGGGGAGTGATTTTCTATTCGGAGTATGTTGAGTGCCTGCTAGATTATGAAATTTCGGTCTAATCCGTTAAGTCTTTCAAAAGTTATTGAAAATTCAAGTTTGTCCTGTCATATACATTCAACATTTACTGTAAGCAAAATGGAAGCCAAGAGAAGCTGCTACAAAAGCCAATGTTGCTGCTGTGGCAGATATAGTCAAACAAGGCGAAAGAAATTGGTGGTTCATAAAAGTCTGACTTTGACAATTTAAGCAGTGGCTGTCTAAGTCAGAATTTTATGAGCGTTTCTCCAAAGGTCAGGATGTTTCATAAGAACTAATTTATGAAATTACATCGACGTGTTTACATCTGCGGAAGAAGCCGATTCTCATATAATTACATGATTAACGTGTGAAAAGCACATAAGCAAGTAATAATGAACATATGCAGTGTTACTGACATAACATGAGCCGCGTCATGGTAAAACCTGATTCAACCAGATACGAACAGCAAATATGCAGATCAGCCTGTGCGCATGATCAGCATCTTTGTGTTCGCTGTCGATAGTACAATACCTCTTGTTTCTGTATCTTAAGCGGGCAGATTTTCCCGCCATTTTTGAAAGGGAGACAACTTTCGGGACTTCCTGTTCACTTTTCTATAAGCCCTGTCCCAATGAAAAAGGGGTCTACTCTTAAAGGAAAGAATTTGCTCCTGGGGAGCAAATTCTTTCCTTTAAGAGTAGACCCCTTTTTCATTGGGACACAAAAATACATTGGCAAGAGTTGTCTCCCCTGAAGGTGTTCCCATTCCCTTAAGTGTCAAGACTGTAGCTAAGCAGTCCGGCTTGTATCTTACCTGGCAGCATACACTACGAAGACAGTTTTTCTCCTAATGAGGCTCACATATAGATGCCACATGATTAATATAATAGATAGTTCCGCTTAGCAACTTTTGATGCAAATTGCATAAACATGGAAAGGTGAATGGGTGCATACATCCCAAACCCCCAAAAATACACACAAAATAGAGATGCCACTGATTTTGAAGTATATATGGCTGAAACCTTACTACTTAATTTTAGATTGTCTAGCGGAATTTTACTATATTTGATAGCAGTAAAATTCCGCTATTTATAAAGACAAAGCTTATTCAGTAGGTTGCAGTTATTTTTCTTTGTGTTTTCTGCATACTGTGTCTGGTCAGAGACCACGCTTGGGACCGTTCAAAAGTGGTCTTTAAGACTGTCCCGAAGGTGGTCTTAATATAGGAATTTTACCGTATTTCAGGAAGCAGGTGTCCAAATCATTTGTATGCTCCTATAGATCTTTTCCATAACTAGTCTACAACTTTTTAGGGATGATACAGGGCTATATGTTTATTTTATCTTGAATACGATACCTTGAGTGTACTCATTAGGCGACTCCAAAGAGCACACAAGACAACATACCTTTATATTACGATAACCGTAAGCAAACCCCCATCCTGCCCCCCCCCCCCACCCCCCGGCCCGTCTCTATGATTAACCCTCGATGGCTCGAACTACCCATAGAAACACTCGGATAAGGTTGGTATTTTGTCATAACTGAAGGATAGTTTTCCTTATTTCTCCATAGAAACCTGTGTTGTGGGTTATCAACCGATCAAATTACTTGATATAATATATAAATTAAAGTCACAAACTGCATGAAAAACAGTTTAGATCCTGATCAGATAGCTTCAGAAGCCATCTGATATTGATCTACACTGTTTGCTAAGGTAGGGGTTATGTGAGACGTCAAGTTCTGCAACGGACGGTCAGGTGGTTTTCTCCGGGTACAACGGTTTTCGCCCACCTCTGATAAATGATCGACTCAATATAAGTGAAATAATCTTGAAAGGGTCGTAAACCCAAATTCAGAAGAAAAATGTAAGGGCCATGTTCAGCGGGATATGGGTTAACAAGGAACAACAACAAAGGAAAGGGGCGTGCCCATAAGCCTGTTGTTACCTACTTTAATAATAATGTCTGGAATTACAAACAGATGGCTTCATTGCCACAATACTGACTGATCCTTTTGTATAAAATGCACTGGAGAAGTGGTTGTTCTTGGCATGCTGGTTACCTGTTGCGCAAATTAACCTTGATCAAATCTTTTTGAATCAGTTACTTTGAAATAGGAACAACAACAGTGAATTAAAGGAAACGCAGTACTGTCAAGCCTACCTTGCGAATTCAAGGCTTCTTTGCTGCCTGGCACTCATTTTTGTTTAAGAAGAAGAAGAAGAAGAAGATGAACATTACGAAAACACGCCAATACAAATACATTGCAACCTTTATCGGTGAAAAAATAACTAGAAAATGTGTTTGAGAAACACTATGCCCCCAACCAAATGCTTGCCACTAAAAGACACATAATTAAAAAAAAAACATAATTAAAAAAAATGCCACTGTCGTGAAAGAACTGTCAGTTGGTACAATATTCATAAAATGTGCTCAAAATGTATGTAGAGTACCTAAACTGTATACAAAATATCATAAGCCTTGCTCAAGCAGTTCTCCAGATATTTTGCTCACAAAGTTTCCCTATTGCCACAATGCATAAGCCTGAAAAGGGGCATAACTATGTTATATTTTTTCGGAATTTCGTCAAAAGCTAATCAAGTCATCTACACCTTAGATCCAAACTATATACCAAATACCATGAGCCTAGCTCAAGTAGTTCTCCAGATATTTTGTTCACAAGGTTTCTCTATAGCTAATGCATGAGTCCGAAAAGGGGCGCAAATCTATTATATATTTTCGGAATTTCGTCAGCTGTTAATCAGGTCATCTACACCTTAGACTCAAACTGCATAACAAATATCATGAACCTAGCTCAAGCAGTTCTCCAGATATTTTGTTCACAAGGTTTTACCATAGCCACAATGCGTAAGTCCAAAAAGGGGCATAACTCTGTTAAATATTTTCGGAATTTCATCAAAAGTTAATCAGGTTATCTACACCTTAGACCCAATCTGTATACTAATTATCATAAATCTAGCTCAAGCGGTTCTCCAGATATTTTGTTCACAAGGTTTCCTCATAGCCACAATGCGTAAGTCTGAAAAGGGGCGTAACTCCGTTAAATATTTTCGGAATTTCGTCAAGAGCTAATCAGGTCATCTTCACCTTAGACCCTAACAGTATACTAAATATCATGAACCTAGCTCAAGCGGTTCTCCAGATATTTTGTTCGCAAGGTTTCCCTGTAGTCACAATGCTTTAGTCCGAAAAGGGGCATAACTCTGCAAAGACAAGTCCGACGGAAAAGAATAAAAATACGGGTTCGCTTAATTTTCATGTTCATTCCATATTTAAAATGTCAAGATCCTAGCTTAACCATTCTTCTGTTTCACATATGTATAAAGCGTAACGGACAGACGGACGCATGAACTGACAGACTGACGGACGGGACAGAACCAATATGCCCCATCAACTTCTTCGAAGTTGGGGGGCATAAAAAATAAGATGAATAATTGTGATATTTTTCTTATTTCTGCTCAAAATATACATTAAGAGTACTCGTTAGAATCGCCTCATCGAGGCGGTTCTAAGGTGTACCCACAATCTATATTTTAGAGCAGAAATACGAAAAATAAGGTTTACCCCTGGGGGGTCAGTATTGTATAGGCGTGTTTTCGTGATGGAAGAAGAATACTGGCTGCTGATGATGATGACGATGATGAAGAAGAAGTTGCCGAAGAATACAGGAGAAACCATCAGCAGCAGCAGCAGCAGCAGCAGCTCAGCAGCAGAAGAAGAGTTTATTGTCAGAAGATACCCTTCACGGAAACTGATTATATAGCCTGATGCATGCTATCAGCCCCGAAAATCAAAACAGTCTATCTAAACCAAAACGTTATCAACAAACATACTCTTTCCCATTCAGAAAACCTATTTGCAAAATTCGATTTACTACCAGATAATTCTTATATCAGTTTGTTAAAACATGTGGAGATCTTACCTCAAAATATTGCAGTTTAGAAAACGTTTACAAAACCAAACTTTCGAGAGACTGTAGTATACTTCACTTTTCATGTTCGTAATATTAGAACTTTGTGGACGTTTCAAAGATGAGGCAGGCACTCTTAGCCCTATAATGACCAACAGAAACTCTCGCCCACACCAGGGCTTGAAGAAACAATATATTGGGCTGCTTGGTGCTTCCATGCAGAGCTGAAAACGACCCCTCATGAAAACTGGTAAACCGCTTAGAAGGACTAAGCCCTGGTTCTTTGCCCTGGCAAAGTGATGCGAGTCAGACCAGACCATCCAATGCATATAAGATTTTCGGTTTCATTGGGTAGCAGGGCTTGAGATATCATAACATCTCTATATCGAGTAAAAGTCCCACAAACCTGGTTGCAAGGTCTCCAGAATGAAATAAATAGTGTTGACGGGAACGTTAAACCTCAATTCAACCACACAAAAACCAATAGAAACTTCGTTGTAAGTTCTATGCCAATCTACACACTTTAATCAAGCAGTAAAAAACCCTGATCAGACGCGGCATTTTGCCGCGTCTGGTAAGGGCTTTTACTGCTTGCTAAAAGCTCGATTTAAGGAAGCTCAGAACAAACTAGGATATATACTTTCGTATAAAATATGCACATACAACTTCAGAACAGGCCTTGATACGTGAAAAGGCGTCTTCGAGAATTCGTGCCCATTGAAGACTCGGATCTGTCTGTGTGCCGTCTGATCAGATTCTTCACTTTGGGCTATACAGGTGACGACTGACGTAGACAGGGAAGGTGATAGTCTTTTCATGTCTTTATTTTTTCGTCTTTGCGCGTCTTTGTTCGTCTTTGCGCGTGTTTGCCCGTCTTTGCGAGTGTTTTGCGGTGTTTATTTTGGATGGCTATTTGGCCATTTTGTGGGAAAGTAACTTGTCCTTATGGTCATCCTTTGTTTAGGTTTCCATTATGGTCTGGTCGCTTCATGTTTGTGTTTCTTTCCCTTTGTTGTCTTTGATGGGTGGAGTAAGTTAATTGTACCGATTCCTGATCTTTGTTTTACTTCTACTTTGCAGTGTTTAGGTAGACCGTTTCGGACTGTGTGACGCACATAATCGAGGACCCGTATTCGCTTGTCTGTGTCGATCTAATGACTTCTTGCGCAGTTTTGTTGCAATGAGCTCCTTGAAGTTATCACGTTCAAGGACCGGTTGTTTAAAGCATCGTTACTTTAACGAACTCGTTAGTCGTCAAAACATAAAATATCATGTGTGTAGCAAGTACAATACAGGCCAACCTGTGCCTAAGGGATAACCAAAATGTGCCTGTTTAAGAGAGCTGCTTGCTTAATACAGGCAAACTTTGCCATTTAGGAGGACCAAATGCATGCTTGTTACTTAGAGACGTGATTTTATCAGGAGAAGCAATGATAACTTTTTGACAACATATCTAAATCATATTTATTTATTCACTTATATACCTGTATTCCCCAGTTATCCTCCGTTTTCACAACATACAGTTGAATTTAACTGGGCAATTGGACTAACTATTCAACAGATGGTTTTAAACCCATTCAGTATCAGACACCCCTAAAGGGGTACCTTGGTAAACAGTGCTGGCCCAAATCAGATGCCACAGAAGGTGGCGTCTGATCAGGGCCTCCACTGTTTGCAAAAAGTTCAGTCATTTTCCTAAAAAATTGAAGAAATACCTGACACCCCTAAATTTTGAAATGAATTCCAGCTATATATAAGGAGGAAGATTCCGTTTGGTACATAAAGGATTAAACACCCGAGATGCTCACAAAAGTTTGTAATATTTGAACCAATTTTGGCGCATACACAAAATACAACGTACATACAGACATGCATAGGCTAATTTGATACACAGATGAAACGTTATAAGCAATACTTACGAAAATCCCTTCAATTGATTTCCGAAATTTTCTTTAATTGATTCCTGTATAAATAATTGCCCCAGAATTCGGTTATCCGTGAGTTGGGAAATCACTATAAGCGAAAAGTACAGGTATGCGGCATTCCTCTCCCGAATGTTCAGGTAACACTACTGAATGTACTTCATCAGATCAGCCCTGCCTATCATTACAGAGCCGCGTCAATTTTAAATGTGCCTTATGATGTAAGCGGCCAGCAAAGACCCAGATCAGCCTGCGCATCGCGCAGGCTGATCTGAGTCTTTGCTGGACGCTGTATGGAAAGCAATTGACCTAAAGATTCTAGGTGTGGAGAGGAATGGTGTGTTGCGCTAAACTGATGAGCAAGAGGCTTTTATCATCTTTTTACGCGCATGCTCATAGGCATGTTTTCCCTCGGGGCGCCTCAATTATTATGTATCTTCTTTTCGGCTTCTGTACCGGCTTGGAAAAGGGAAAAGGTGTCTGTTAACCAGAGGCGTAGCCATGAATTTGACATTGGTGCGACCAAAACGTATACAACGCCTAAGGCGTGAAGCCCTCCTAGGGTGGACTGGGGAGGGGGGCGGTGTCCACGGAAAATTTCGAAAAAAAAAAATGGTGCGTTCTGGTGGCTTCTGACGTACTTTGGGAAGGGTTTTTCTACTTGAATGATAGCAACAATTTTGCACTTTTTACCTAGAATATCTGTGTTAAAGTTATTGGTGAGACTAGTCGCACCAATACAAAATATTGGTGCGACCAAATCGCACCAATCTCACCAACAGCTACGCCCATGTTAACCAAGCAATTGTGAAACTTCTACAATACATCATCAAACTGTAAGCCAATTCAGCGCATTTATGCGGTTTCTCAGATCAGCTTTAACTTCTGATCAGACTGATCAGGGATATGTCTGTCTGCGCATGTTCAACAGCACATTTGCGCTCAGCCGAGCCTCGAAATGAATTCTGCTCTTACTTACAGCAGTGCTGTCGTTGGAATTTCCGTTTATACACACTTGTAGACAAGTTGTTAGAATTGTTTTATAATCTCGGACAGTGTTTCGCCTGCCCTTTTGATGTAAAAATTAGTACTACTTTGTACTTCAAGGATCAAACTGACCCATATGTACTGACATATTACTGTCCATGCTCAAAATGACAGATACTGGTCTACCCGCATTACAAATGTACAGATCCAATCTACAAGATGTCTTGAGCGACCAGCGAAGACTCAGATCAGCCTGCGTATTTGCGCATATCAGAGTCTTCGCTGATCGCATGTTCTAACAATAGGCAAATATATATGCAAAGAGACAAAAGCATAAATGTACTGTCATAATGGATGGGTGCGCATGTTGAGACCGGTCTTATTGTAGGTTTTGTTATGGGCCGGCTCATATACCGGTCCACCCGCATAATGACATACATGGACCGGTATAGGCCATTTTGATCCTTGGTGTACACCACAGTTCCCGTGATTACACTGGTCTGAAATCGAGAGGTTCTTGACTTCTAGAAAATTAGTATTGTTTATAAGTGACCTTGATAAACTATCTCTATGAGTAGTGTCTGGCATGAAGTACGCAGATATGCGTCTTGCATGGACAGAAATATCGTTTACGACTCGGAAAGGTGACCGAAGGTGAGTGACTTGTAGAGAATTGGTCAACTGTTTTGTGTGGTCTTGATAGATCAACTCTTCTGTGGGCAAGGTCTGACAAGAATTACTCAGATATATAAAAAGAAGCGTGTAAAAGCATCTATTCTACGTCCTTGATGTAAACAGTCAGAAATGCGAATTGCCGGCTGTACTTATGACATACCTGCTGTCTGTCAGAGAACCATAACGCAAACACGCCTATACAAAAACATTACCACCTTTATCGCCGAAAAAAATGAAAATTTTAAGATGAAACATTTCGACATTTTTTCCTATTTCTGCTTAAAATATAGATTGTGGGCACTCGTTAGAACCGCCTCATCGAGGCGGTTCTAACGAGTACCCACAATCTATATATATTTTAGAGCAGAAATAAGAAAAATAAAGTTTACCCCTGTAAACCCCAGTTTTACTTATAAAAGTGGGGTTCAAGGGGGTCAGCATTATATAGGCGTGTTTTCGTGATGCATGCCGTCAACAAGGTATGGTTCTTGTTAAGAGTTGTAATGGCCAAACACAATTATTCACAATAATGAAGCCGGAAAGATGGAAACATTTAGTCAAACATTATGGTTAATTAAGTAACCATTGGGGGTACATTTTTGCTTGTGTGTGAATATGTGAATGAACACTCGTATCGATATAAATTGGGACATTCCATGATGGTTGGTGGGAGAGAGAGAGAGAGAGAGAGAGAGAGAGAGAGAGAGAGAGAGAGAGAGAGAGAGTACATGTTATTGGTATTAATTGATCTGAGTCAGCGCATGTCAAAACCTACAATAAGACATTTGCACCCACGAAGACTCAGATCAGCCTCCGCATCCGCGCAGTCTGATCAGAGTCTTCGTTGTGCGCTCTAAAGATAGCTAAGGGCCTAATGCTCCTCCATGCAGCAAGAAAAGTCTCTGGTTAGACTATATGGATGCGCAGGCTGATCTGAGTCTTCGCTGGGCGCACATGTAAATTGTAGGAAATGCTGTGCCCCGGCTCATTTAATTAATGGTCATAGATAAGGAGAGTGTTGTTACAAATTTTCATTATACAAATGCAATTCTTTCTAGAGTCCAGAAAAATACAATTATAAACCATCGGTATGCTACAATAGTAACAGACCCGTTGAGGAGGTGATAATAAATTGTGTGTTATCAATCTAGATTGTCTAGATGAGATTATCGCAGCTGGAATATGTGCGAGAAAACAATTTGCGAGTCCGAAAAAATATGAAAGTAACGAAGTGGCCGGTCCAAACAGAACTTGTATGGCCAAAACAAGTGGGTCTAGTTTAGCTGAGGCGGCTGTCACGCTCACTTTCAATGAGCAAGCAATGAGCAAGGCGATAAGCCTGCACGCAATAGAGCACAATCCCATATCCAAGAATAAACGTACGCCAAGATTGACGAGGAAATATGAAGTCCGGGTGTATGTCGTACCTGGTCGTAAAGCCCGAAGACAGGTTTTCTCGAGGCGGGTCCCATTTGTGAGAAACCTGCGCATGCGCAAGCTGATCTGCACCTTTGTTCTTCGCAAATGGCCAAAAAGAACAAGTTTTCTTCTGACTTGGGTGATATTATTTTTCCTGACAGTGGCCAGTGAGAAACATTTTCCTTAGGAAAGATTTCTGTATAAAAAAACAATTCCGTTTAATCTGTGACTGATTCAATTCAATATTAAAACTTAAGACATTTTATAACTAACAAAATTATCATTTTGAAAGTTTTTTCTATAAAAAGAAAACATTTTATAACCGACTAAAGACCGGTTAAAGCCACAACTGGTATACGGATATAAAGCATTTCATATCTGACTAAATTATCAGTCAGACGAGGCCCATATGGTACTTTATCCTGTTAGAAACCTTGCAAGACTTTTAAAATTTTAGCTGTTGAAAGTAACGAAAGTGTTAGCCATAAATGACACTCTTTTTTGTATAAAAATAAAGCAGTTTGAGATTTAACATTATCAATTAGATGATAAGCCACACATACATTACGAGAACACGCCTATACAAATACATTTCAAACTTAACTGCCGAAAAAAAGAAGAAAATTTATGATGAAAAATTGTGCTCAAAATATAGATTGTGGATAATCGTTAGACCTATTCTAAGGAGTACCAACAATCTATATTTTAGAGCAGAAATAAGAAAAATAAGGTTTACCCCTGTAAACACCCCAGTTTAACTATATAAAAGTGGGGTTCAAGGGGATCAAAATTATATAGGCGTGTTTTCGTGGTGGTACAAGCTGAAGCCCACATCACAAAAACATGCCTATATAATATCGACCCCACTGAACCCCACTTTTATATAGTAAAACTGGGTTTTACGGGGGTAAACCTTATTTTTCATATTTCTGTTGTAAAACATAGATAGTGGGTACTCGTTAGACCCGCCTCGATGAGGCGGTTCTAACGAATGCCCAAAATGTATGTTTTGAGCAGAAATCAGAAAAATATCACATTTTTTCATCTTAAAATGTTCGTATTTTCGGCGGTAAAATTGACACTGTATTTGTATAGGCGTGTTTTCATAATGCAGTTCTAACAAATATATCAGTCAAGATGGTGTCAGAATTTTGTTCTAATCCTCAGAGCACCAACAGACCATATCTTAGAATTGCTTTTAATCGGGGTTTGAAAATAGAGTTCTGCTTAAGCCGGTGCTAGAGGGTATGGCCGGTGTTGCACATTTCAGTTCTGGTCACGAACAGACTCAATAAAACCGAGTCTGCTATTTTCGTCCTTTGCTTCCAAAGGATCTAACTTTTCAGAACTTATGTATCTCCACTGCAGTTGGTGTTATGCCGTGTTGCGGCCGTTAAAAGTCTCCCCGTACATCAATATAGTGCAGATTATATTTTCTGATATTTTGGGACCATTGAGTTGATTTAGAATCATTTTGAAAATAGAGTTCTGCTGAAGACGGTGCTAGAGGGCGTGGCCGGCGTTGCACATGTCAATAAAACCGAGTCTGTTATTTTCGTTTATTTGGTGTATTCTTTGCTTCCAAAGGGTCCAACTATTCAGAACGTATTTGATATTTGATGGGAAACGTCTACGCGCAGACGATCCATGTGGCGACTAACAGGAATTGTCAAGCCTGACTTTCTATGAACAATCAAAGAGCTAAAGGGCCATTGTTTTTTGTTTGAATTGAGGTTTAACGTCCCCGTCAACACTGTATAGGTCATTTTGGAGACGTTGCTTCCAATTTTGTGGGACTTTTACCCGACTTTGAAATGAAATGGCATCTCAATCCCTGTCGCCCCATTAAACCAATTGGGTTTATAAGCATGGACGGACCGACTCGCACCGCTTTGTCTGGGCAGGCTTAGATCCTCTAAGCGGTTTACCAGTACTCGTGTGCGGTCGGATTCAGCTCTGCGTGGATGCATCATGCAGCCCATTTATTTCTCCAAGCCCCAATGGGTGTGTGTGTGTGTCGGGGGGGGGGGGGGGGGCTAAAGGGCCATCAAATGACAGTTTCTTAGGAACAAGATCAACCCAAAGTTTGCAATAATGTAGCGAGCTTAATTGTTGTTCTGTGATTATCACTGACCAATAAAGTTAAACTGCACCAAATTAACCCATTTTATCATATGACGTCGCGTCTGTGAGTGTAATAACGCCATGCAATATTTTCGATAATCCACTAGTGGATTAAATATGCAAATTAGCTAGATACGTTCCGTAACGTTACATGTACGACGTCCTTAACGACGTCACGTTTACTAATGGCGGAATATTGACATTTTTGAAAACAATTGTGAATGAAATGCGTTTTAAATGTCATATGATAAATAGAATCTTGCATTCGTGCCCATGTATTATTTAATTTATTAAACTCGTTGAGAAAAAGGGATAAAATGCTCGGCAAAGCCTCGCATTTTATCCCTTTTCCTCAACTCGTTTAATAAATTCAATAATACGTGAGCACTCATGTAAGATCCTCTATATATACTAGTTGACTCTTCTATTGCTATATGCCGGACAAGCACATTTGTCATATACGGGGTGTCAGGCCTAATTTTTCGTTTTTATTATATTTTTGACGGAACGTTCTATAAGCAAATAGTGCCGCCCCAGATCAGTGTTTGTTTAAGTCCAGGAAAACCAGGTTCATGACTATTTTACAGTCTTCACTCAGAGACAATAGAACCACCAGTACAGTGGTTCAGTCGTATATATGAATCTATGTGCCATTCAAGAGACAAACTAGACAATATGAACATTTTTTTTTGGCGAAAAGCATTGTATGTAAGTATGTTTAATGCCACTAAAATATATTGTATTGTATATTGTATTTTGTATTTTTTTTAACCTCCAGTCAGAGATATAAATCGATGGTTCAGTCGTGAATAAGAACATTTGGTTGGAAAAAATTTTATGCTCCATTCAAGGGACAAACGAAACAATCCGATCATTTTTGCAGCACCCACTCGGAGCCAATCGACCCACCAGTGGTTCAGTCGTAAATTAGAACAGCTGCTTTTCTGGTAATTGTTCTAACTTATCTAATAGCTATCTGTGTTATCATCATCTCATCATTATCTATCATCAGTATTATGCAAATGTAGACAACTGTGATGATATAGCTAGTTTAATAAATAGAGACTGAAACCTTCTCCAGATGCTAACGGATTGTTTCCAAAATCTTGTAGTTGTATACCAGGTAATTCTTGAGAAAACCTGATTTGGCATTTTGCGAACAACAAAGGTGCTGATCAGACTGCAGTCTGATCAGCACCTTTGTTGTTAGCTGCATAGGTATGATAGTTGCTCTAGTTTCTATATATGCAATGGCGAGACTCTTGCTTGTTGGTGTAGCTGAGGATGATCTTTTGTGTTTTACCCGGTCAGAAACACCGAAGACACCATTGCTCGTGACCGGGCTCATATTTTGAAATTTTTTGTACTAATAGATGAATGTTTGCACGCACGCACGTACCTACGCACACACACACGTGCGTACGTACGTATATATACGTATGTGATGTATGTATGTCTGTATGTCTGTTTGTCTGTCTCTCTGTCTGTGTATGTTGCATGTATTGGAGTTTAACTTAACGGCCCAGTCAATACTATTTAGGTCATTTTAAGCCGGTCAGTTTACCTATCCACAGTATGTATGTATCTATGTATGTTTGTATGTATGTATGTATGTATGTATGTATGTATGTATGTATGTATGTATGTATGTATGTATGTATGTATGTATGTATGTATGTGTGTGTGGGTGTGTGTGTATGTGTGTGTGTGGGTGTGTGTGTGTGTGTGTGTGTGTGTGTGTGTGTGTGTGTGTGTGTGTGTGTGTGTGATTTGAGGTTAAATGTCCGCGTCAACACTGTACAGTTGGTCATTTTGGAAACGTTGCTTCCAATGTTGTGGGACTTATACCCGACATTGAGTTGAAATGGCATTTCAAGCCCTGTCGCCCAGGGTTTATAACATGGATGGTCCGACCGCACCACATTGCCTGGGCAGGCTTAGACCTTATAAGCGGTTTTCCAGTACTCATGTGCGGTCGGTTTTAGCTCCGCGTGGAAGCACCATGCAGCCCAATCTATTACTCCAAACGCCGAGGTCGGCCCCCGCCCATTGGGGCTTGAAGAAATAAATGGGTTGCATGATGCTTCCAGGCAGAGCTAAATCCGGCCGCATACGAGCACTGGTAAACCGCTTAGAGGATCTAAGCCTGCCCAGGCAACGCGGTGTGAGTCGGACCGTCCATGCTTATAAACCCTATTGGTTTCATTGGGCGACAAGACGTCATTTCATCTCAATGTCGTGTAAAAGTCCAACAAAAGTGGAAGCAATGTCTCCAAATAGTGTTGACGGGGACGTTAAACATCAAATCAAATCAAACAAACAAACCCCGGGGGCCAATCAGGCTAAGGAAAGGTAATATAATGTTACATTATGCTGTTATGTAACGTCATGTGTGCGCGAACGTATGTTATGTTACGTCACGTCGTGCGTGCGCATGTGCGTGCGTGTGTAAATACTGTGTGCGCTGAGTTTCACGTCCTCCATGCATCATTTATTGGGTAATAAGTAAGCTGCTCCGTCAGACAGAATTAAAGCAAGAATGATAATTATCGTTTCTCTTATTTCAAACTGCATGCCAAATAATCTTGATTAATTTGCCCTATGCTTCATAATCAGCCAAAAGGTTTGTAAACCATGTTATTTTGCACGCTGCAAATATTCTGATACTTCACATAACAATACCTCCTGTGTGAGATAATACTTTCTTTCATACCTCCTCCAGAAAGACTCCTTTTCTGATAAAAACGCTCAACAACATAGAACATCGGCTGCAACGAGGCGGCTCTGAAGATTATCTATCTCGAAAATATGCCTATATAATTTGCTCCCACCCCTATAATATCCCATTTTTAAATAGTAAAGCATAGATTATGGGTACTTGTTAGAACCGCCTCGCCGAGGCGGTCCTAACGAGTACCCACAACCTATGTTTTGAGTAGAAATATTGGACATATCAGGGGTTTTTAGGCTGAAATTTTTCAGTTTTTGCCGGTAAAATTTTCAATATATTTGAATAGGCGTGTTTTCGTATTGTACAATTTATGTTTGTGGCATAAATAAGGTAACGAATGTTTCAGTGGTAAATCACATTTTTTCTACATTTCCTGGTATTCAAACTAGATTATTCCAACTGGCACCGAAACAACAGACAATTTCTTTTATTTTAGATACATCAGGGGCAGATAAGATAAAAAATTGAAACGACAAGAGTAGTGGGTCAATATTTGATCTGTAGCATTCTTAATATGAATCTGTTCCAGATAACTTAAAGTCAGGTACATCACGTGAACAAGTCCGTGAAATGAAGACCCCCTAAACTCCACTTTATATAGAGAAAACTGGGGTTTACGGGGGTATAAATTATTTTTCTTATTTCTGCTCCAAGACATAGATTGTGGGTACTCGTTTGAACCGCCTCACTGAGGCGGTCCTAACGAACACCCCCAACCTATGTTTTGAGCATTTATAAGAAAGATATCACTGATTTTCATTAGAAAAGTAGCCATTTTGGAGATTTGAAAAAATGCACTATGTCGCACGGGTGAGTTACCGTATTGAATGTCCCGCAAAGTTGGAAGCAAAGTCTCCAAAATGACCAAAAAGTGTTGACGTAAAAACTATAATGATTACCAGTCAATAACTTAAATACACGTAACCTATCAGTAATGAGCAAGCAGTTTTATTTTAACTTGTCCCCAGTGCCTGCCAAGCAGATACCGCCAGCTGCGAATATTAAATCACTCCTGCTTCGCCGTCGTGATTTAATATTTCGCAATTCGCAAGTTCACGAGATACTAAACAACAAAAGAATAACTTGTTTAATTTGCGGTTCGACGCCCCCGTCAACACTGTAAAGGTCATTTTGGAGTCGCTGCTTCCAATTTTGTGGGACTTTTACCCGACGTTGAGATGAAATGACATCTCAAGCTCTGCCGCCCAATGAAACCAATAGGGTTTATAAGCATGGACGAGCCGACTCGCACCGCTTTGCCTGGGCAGGCTTAGATCCTCTAAGCGGTTTACCAGTACTCGTGTGCGGTCGGTTTCAGTTCTGCGTGGAAGCATCATGCAACCCATCTATTTCTTCAAGCCCCGATGGGCGGGTGCCGAACAAAAGAATAAATAAATAAATAATGTATTTTAAATAAAAAAATAAATAAATAAATAACTTACTGGGCAGGATTGTTCTCCCGTTTTATACTGCAGTTATAAACTAACAAAATTAGTTACAAATTGATATATGAACTTTTTATTTATGTGCTTTAATTTGGCAATAGTTGCACCTTAATAACGCGATATGTTGGCAAAGCAACAAGAGAAATGATAAAATAATTTACGATTCTGCGATATTTTGTTGGCATAAAATATTTACACTTGCTGATGAACAATTTAGTCGGCCCATGGTCTTCATTTAGGAAATGGAAGTGATTTTTAACGTTCATTGAAGTATGAACAACATAGGGTCCCGAGCAAAGTTCGCTGTTTACTTACTTTGCTGTGGGGTCCCGATGGTGTTCATTGAAACCGTTATTAAAACACGCCTGTACAAAAAGATTGTAAATTTTACCGCCGTAAAAATAAAAAAAATTAGATGAAAAAATGTAATATTTTTATTATTTCTGCTCAAAATATAGAATGTGGGTACTCGTTGGAACCGCTTCGCGATGAGGCGGTTCTAACGAGTACCCACAATCTATATTTTGGAGCAGAAATAAGAAAAATAATGTTTACCCCTGTAAACCACAGTTTTTCTCTATAAAAGTGGGGTTCAATGGGATCAAAACTATATAGGCATATTTGCATGATGCAAGTGAATTAACGTTCATTATTTACTTTTATTACTGATATTAACATTATTTTCAATCTTTTTTTTGTTGTTGTTTTTGATGAACAAAAGTCTGCAACAAGAGCTAATAAAAATAAGAAAACAATTGCACAGCTTCCCAATCGAAGCCTGAACAGCGTCGTACAGTGTTGTTGACGTCATAATGGTGTCATCATCTATGGGGTGCCGTTTTACTATTTAATCCGTATTTATAGATATCCATAAATGGAATTATGGATAGCCATTATTCGGCTGATTTATGGATATCCATAATTCGAATAATGGATATCCATAATTCGATTAATGGATATCATTAATTCAGATCGATTTATGGATATCCATAATTCGATTTATGGATATCCATAAATCGAATTATGGATATCCCTAATTCGATTTATGGATATCCATTATTCCTCTGATTTATTGATATCTATAATTCGAATTATGGATATCCATAATTCGATTAATTCGAATTATGGATATCCATAAATCACCACCAAAGCTTTTGGTTTAATGATTTCTCCCTAAGACACGTGATTGTTTATTGTAAAAAATCTTCAAAATCTTCAAGGTCTGCATCATCGTTGGAAGATGATGGCCAGTCAACGGGACCTCTCTGCCGTGCAGCCTTTTCAGCCCGTAAGGCTTCCAAAGCAACGGACGCCATACGCTGAACGCCCGCCATGTGTGCAGTTAAATATCGGAACCAGCCGTAAGATCTGGAAATTCCGGCCAACGCAACCGGTCCCTCTGGAATCACCTCTATGACGACTGCGCACCAAAGGACACTGAAAGTCGGACGTAAGATTATAATGATACAAACAGGCAATCCGTGCATGCTTTCTAGAGAAAAATGCACGTGGCCTTTATATATAGTCTACATATATCCATATAATACTGTACTTGAGATGTATGGAGAAACTGGCAGATTCAGATATATCTCCTGGGCCCCGCCCATTGGGGCTTGGAGAAATAGATCTGGCTGCATGCGCTAAGATGGCGACAGGGATTGGGATGCTTGTTTGTTTGTATTTGAGTTTAACGACCCAGTCAACACTAATTTATGTCATTTTTGAGCCGGTCAGTTTACCTATCCACACTTTTCCTGGGCAGGCTTATACGTAAGCAGTTAACCAGGACAGTGCACATTCTTTCGCCAGAAACTGACAACTGCCCTTCTTGAATCAGCGGAAGGGAGAGAATTACCGTAGAAAAGATTTCATGATCAATCTCTACTAGTCTGATAATTAAAGTCTGATAAATTTTAATATTTTTTATTATATCAAAAAATTATCACCTTCATGGTAATGGCAAGTCTATTTGGTAGAATCTCCAAACTTAGTAATCTCAAAATTAAGCTAGATACACTAGACTAGCTAAGCGTTTATACACTATTCATTTTAATGCAAAAATGATTTTAATTTCATATTATCCATTTCAACGCCTAGTGGCTAGGCTAGGTGTAAGTGGGTATTCATTTCACGGACTTATGATAGTGATGTGTAATTTTTGTGATGACTCCAAAACAAAACTTCCCTTTTTGAATAAGCGGAATGAAGAGAATGACCGTAGAAAAGATTGCATGATCAATCTCCACGAAAGAATATTGCCGACCCTGGCAGGTATCGAACCCGACTACTCCTGATAACCAGTCAGACGTGCATCCGACTGAGCTACCGAGACCGACGGTATTGAGATGTCATTTCATCTCAATGAAGGCTTAATGCCCAACATACTTGGAAGCAACGTCTCCAAAATGACCTAAATAGTATTGAAGGGGATGTTAAACCTCAAATCAAACAAAACATATCTCTCCCACACCATAGGCCAACACTAAGCCTATCCTACATTACCTCCACCTCCATCCCGGCTTTTATTACACACCTAAATCGGAACCCTCACGGGAATAGTCGATTTTTTTTGCAAAGGGAGCAGTCATTATTCATTAGGTTTATTTGCAGGGAAGAATAATGGAAATCCATAATTCGATTTATGGATATCAATAAATCAGCCTAATAATGGATATCCATAATTCGAATTAAGGATATCCATAATTCTATTTATGGATATCATTAATTCAGTTCGATTTATTGATATCCATAATTCGAATTATGGATATCCATAAATAATTATTGGTATCCATAAATAATAATGTATATCCATAATTCGAATTATGGATATCAATAATTCGAATTATGGATATCCATAAATAATTATGGATATCTATAAATACGGATTAAAAAGTAAAACGGCGCCCCATAATCATCCGCTAATCATATTATAGACATCCATTGATTATTTATACCCCCGGCATACGAAGTATGCTATAGGGGTATATAGTTTTCGGTAGCTGTTCGTCCGTTCGTCCGACCGTCCTTCCGTGTGTCCGTCTTTCCGTCCGTCCGTCCGTCCGTCCGTCCATCCGTTAACATTTTGGTTAAAGTTTTGCGTCAAAGTTTCTAGGAGATTGAATCTTCTGAACCCTTTGATACATTTAGTTGATACTTACACTGAAGTTACATACTGATCTAAAGATTTCATTGATGCATGCCCCACCCCCACAGTGACCTTGATGTCAAGGTCACAGACTTAGAAATTTTACATTTGGTTAAAGTTTTGCGTCAAAGTTTCTTAGAGATTGTATCTTCTGAACCCTTTGATAGATTTAGTTGATACTTACACTGAAGTTACATACTGGTCTTAAGATTTCATTGATGCATGCCCCCCTCCACACACACACGCACACACACACACACAGTGACCTTGAGTGACCAGACTTTGAAAGTTTACATTTGGTTAAAGTTTTATGACAAAGTTTATAGATTCCTATGTGTTCTAAACTCTAAGACAAATTCAGTTGATACTTGCATCAATGTACCAGTCCCAACATTTTGTGATGTATGTCCCTTCCCCCACCCACGGCGACCTTGACCTCAAGGTTATGGACTTAGAAATTTTACATTTGGTTCAAGTTTTATGACAAAGTTTATAGATGACTGTTTGTTCTAAACTCTAAGACAAATTCAATTCATACTTGCATCGATGTTGCATACCAGTCCAAAGATTTCATTGATGCATAACCCACCCTGCTGCTTCACCCCGGCATACGAAGTATGCTATAGGGGTATATAGTTTTCGGTAGCTGTTCGTCCGTTCGTCCGACCGTCCTTCCGTGTGTCCGTCTTTCCGTCCATCCGTCCGTCCGTTAACATTTTGGTTAAAGTTTTGCGTCAAAGTTTCTGGGAGATTGTATCTTCTGAACTATTTGATACATTTAGTTGATACTTACACTGAAGTTACATACTGATCTAAAGATTTCATTGATGCATGCCCCACCCCCACAGTGACCTTGATGTCAAGGTCACAGACTTAGAAATTTTACATTTGGTTAAAGTTTTGCGTCAAAGTTTCTTAGAGATTGTATCTTCTGAACCCTTTGATAGATTTAGTTGATACTTACACTGAAGTTACATACTGGTCTTAAGATTTCATTGATGCATGCCCCCCCCCCCCCCCCACACACACACAGTGACCTTGAGGTCAAGGACACAGACTTTGAAAGTTTACATTTGGTTAAAGTTTTATGACAAAGTTTATAGATTCCTATATGTTCTAAACTCTAAGACAAATTCAGTTGATACTTGCATCAATGTACCAGTCCCAACATTTTGTGATGTATGTCCCTTCCCCCACCCACGGCGACCTTGACCTCAAGGTCATGGACTTATAAATTTTACATTTGGTTAAAGTTTTATGACAAAGTTTATAGATGCCTGTTTGTTCTAAACTCTAAGACAAATTCAATTCATACTTGCATCGATGTTGCATACCAGTCCAAAGATTTCATTGATGCATAACCCACCCTGCTGCTTCAGTAACATTGATACACCCACTCCTTCGGTAACTTTGATGCCCTCACGCCCTTGGTCCATTTAGAAATTTTATGTTTAGTTTAGCTTTTACAAGCACATTTATAGATTCTTATAGCTTCTTGACATCTTCATTCATATTACATACAAGCTTGAAAGCTATATCAGAGTATGGCGCCGGCCGGGGGTACACGTGACCCACTGGTCGCTTTCTCTAGTTGGTCATGTGACGTCGAGTGAGTCAATACCATTACGTCGCAATCGTTTATCTCCTGATTTCTAGGTCGATTTTAAGTCCATCGACCCAATGTTATAAAGCCCTTTAGCTTTCCAATGCTGGAGTCTATGTGACTATCAGTGACTTTTTGGATATTTCATAGAAACTAGTTGGCTATTCTTATCGCTGTGAGGTCAGCGTTTTATGTAAGAGGGTTATCTATAGAATCTGGACTTGGGTTGGGTTTGGTAAACAGTGGTGACCCAGATCAAACGTTCAAGCCTTCATTCAGAGGCAATCGATCCACCAGTGCCGTCAGTGCTTTGATTTGTTTTTGCAAATGAACTGAAAATTTCAGTACATTGATGAAGGTCTGTCGATCGAGTGACGTTGTCGTAAAGCACTATCACGGATCATCAAAACGTCTTGATTTGTCAACATAACGTATGATTTTACGTCATGACAACGACTTTAAACATGTGGCTTCTAACGTAGGTTAACAACATTTTTGCGCCGTGTATTTCACACAGTCTACACCTCAACTTTGTGAATAATTTATGGAATTATTTCGAAACAAAGTGTAAATTTGAAATATTGAAATTTCATTTCCATGATGTGATCAATGAAAATAGCATATTTCAAATTGGTCAGAACAGCAAGGTTCATCACTATGGACGGCGTAAGTCTTCTAGCATCAAAACAAAAAGTTTTTATTTATAACAAATTCTATCTGTCATTCACAGCTATCACACGAGTTTTCAGCTTGGTCCAGATTTTCACCGCCATGGAAATATGTGTCCGCACAAAATGTAGTACGGCTAAGTAAGGGCGAGGATTGTGGCCACGTAAAATCGATTTAAGTCCCCCAGTGGAGTTCGTTTCCGCTGACTGTTCCAAGTCGGTTCTTCTGTTGCGGTTTATTTTTGTTATGATTTGTCTTTGGGTATTTGTGTCGCTTATATTATTTTATTTTGGATAGCCTATTGGCCATTTTGTGGGAAAGTAACTGTCCTTTCGGCTTTCCGCTATTGATGTTTCCATTAGGGTCTGTTGTTTCATGTTTGTGTTTCTTTCCCTTCGGTTTCTTTGATGGGAGCTGTGGGTTAATTGTATCGATTCCTGATCATTGCCTTCACTTCTATTTTGTATTCAGTTTTATACTCAATTTCACCCAAATGATACTTATGGACATTTTCTCGCGCATGTTTGAATACGTGTATTGGTTCAAGTAGAAAAAAGTCATGAATAATCAGACGACATATGTTTTTTGAACAAAAATGCATATTTGAACAAGCATGTTATTTTATCCTTCAAGCAGAACAAACAGTTTTGAAACAGACGACGTTGCAAATTTTCCTTATTTTTCAGATAAGATCGGACTCAGCATGTTGAATCGCATGAAATATCACGTTTTATGTGACAAAATATGAGAAAAAAAAAAAATGAAAATAAAGTTTGCTACAGAAAAAAATAATATAAAAAATAGCCCGGTTAAGATTTAACCCTTTCATCCCCGAGCTTCTGAAGTGCACCCTTCCATGACTGAATTAGGACACTTCCATTCTACTTCATGTATATAGGGTCTCTAGACAATAGTCTTCAACAGAATTGCAAGCCACATTGCGATAACAAATCCGTGAAACGAAGACCCCCCTAAACCCCACTTTATATAGAGAAAACTGGGGTTTACAGGGGTATACATTATTTTTCTTATTTTTGCTCAAAACATAGGTTGTGAGGCGGTTCTAACGAGCACACACAACCTACATTTGCTGTATAAATAAGAACAAATATTAGGGATTTTCACCAGAAAAGTAGCCATTTTGGAGATGTGAAAAACGCTCTGTCACATGGGCATGTTATCGTAATGATATAGACACAGGCGAAATTGTTCATTATGAACCATCTCATCAGGATCTACACTGTTTGCATAGGTATATGCACCGTGCTTCAGGGCCGAAATGATATCACTACACTATGACCCTAATCAAATACTGTACTAAACACGTGACGCAACAAACTGCAACCGTACGGTTGCAAGCAAGCAATGATATTGTCTAACCCAATCATCACTGACTGTCCAAATTTATTGTAGATTTCAGTCGAACTATGGTTGCTGTAACTTTTACTTGTACCTTACGTCCTTGTAAGACAAAAACAAATTAATACCGACGAAACAAACTACAGGTCCTAGTATTATGTTGTGCTTTAGGAAACTGGGAACCAGTCAGCCATAGTCCCGGGCCGAAGCGTAGAAACTAAACTGACGTCATTTTCTCTAACCAAAGACAATTAGCTCTAACCATAGCCGAACTTTAGTGGCCGTAGTTCTGAGATCGAAAATGTCATGAATTCCTCATAGAATCTGTCATTTCAGTGCCTTTGGCGCTTTGATGCTTTAACTTGGAGTAATGGGTGTTTTTTTCCATGGAGTCACAACTCTGTACAGCGTAGGTCTCGTAAGCCTGGATAGGCTTTGACCTTCTAAACAGGGTATGACACAAATGATATGAAACTGAAGCTGAACAAGATACATGTATATCTTTCATCGGTTTGCGCAAGCGGAGCCTTACTCTTTTTCATTTATCTTTCTTTTCTTTCTTTTTCCACAGTATTCCTTGTCCATTATAACAGACAGGAAAGAAACAAGATAAAAGGAACATAGAAAACGTGTATGTGTTAACAGGCTTATTGTGTTCAGCCTCCTGTTAAAACAGTTGTAATAAATAATAAACTTGACTGAACAGTTCAATTAGAACAAACGCTTGTTTGTTCCACAGTAGGGATACCCACAAGTTTCCTCCACAAGTTTAACGCAAGTACTTCAACATAGAACCGAAAACCATGAAGTGACTAGCCAGACTAGCTAGTTTCGACCAGTTAGGCCTTATCATGCAGTGATCCTCATTGTTTTCTTCAAAGTTTCTTGGTAGAACCAATGATCCAAAAGGACCCACACAATGAAGAATATGTTCTATAAAAGGGTTATCCTTTGGAAGCAAGGAATACACCACAGAAGTGAAAAATATGGAGTGTACATGTTTTCTGGGCCAGACTAGCTAGTTTCGGCCAATTAGGCCTCATCAGTGACCCTCAGATATTTTCAAAATTCCACAATGGAATCAATGATCCCAAAGGACAAGAAAATATAATCTACACTATGATGTAGGGCAGGGAGACGTTTTACCGCCGCCACACATTACCACATTTGTTCCATAAGACTTTACCGTTATAAAGAATTTTCTACTTTAAAGATATGATATAATTATTACGGACCTTTTCCCCTCAGTAACTCCAAGAAACAAATTATTTTGGATATTTGTTAGGATCGCCTTTGCGAGGCGTTTCTAACAAATTTCCTCAATTTTTTTTGGCAGTAGCAAATACTATATTCTTGAATATCTCCATTCATCACGATAACAAGTCCGTGAAATGAACACCCCACTAAACCCCACTTTATATAGAGAAAACTGGGGTTTAAAGGCATTTATTTTTGATTATTGAGGACTATAATTTCATTACATAATATTATGTAGCCCTCAGAGCTGAATGAAGAGAAGTCCTCTGGTTTCAACAGGTAATGGGCCTCCTGGGGGAAAATCAATAATTTATTAACTGTTGACTGGTGTACATTATTGATTTTCCCCTTTAGTGCCTCAGTCAGGGGATACAACGAGAGCTACTAATCACCCTATTAAGGGCCGCCTTTGATCTGCTATTGTCAGTACATAACATGGGGCAATAAAACAATTATGAACACACGGTGTGTCCTACTGTTACAAGAATAAATGCCTTTAAAGAGGTATACATTATTTTGTTATTTCTGTTCCAATAAATCGGTTGTGGGAACTCGTTAGAACCGCCTCAATGTTTGAAGTATAACTAAGGAAAATATCACAGATTTTCATCCAAAACATAGCCGTGTTGGAGATGTAAAAAATGCACTATGTCGCACGGTTCTGTTGTCATAATGAACCCCTCCCATCTTGAGCAAAGGATTTTTTTCCATTGAAATTGTAGTTGAAATGGGTTTTGCGAGGATTGTGGCCACATAAAATCGATTTAAGCCCCCCCCCCCCCCCAGTGGAAATCTTTCTACTGGCCGTTCCAAGGCGGTTCTTCTGTGGCGGTTTATTTATGTTGTTGTTTGTTACTTACTGTGTGTATCACTTGTGTCTTTTTATTTTGGATGGCCATATGGCCATTTTGTGGGAAAGTAACTGTCCTTATGGCCTTCCTTTGTTTAGGTTTCCATTATGGTCTGGTCACTTAATGTTTGTGTTTCTTTCCCTTTGGTGGCTTTGGTGGGTGGAGTAAGTTAATTGTATCGATTCCTGACTTTTATTTTACTTCTACTTTGTCATTAAATGGACTGCCGGTTTGAGGGTGCTATCTGTATATTACATGGGTGTGTTACCGCAATGTTTCTGTGGGTTGAGATGGCTGTTGTAAGCAATTGTGGCTTTTTTAAACGTATCATTTTCATCTTTCTTTTTTCGTCTCTACTCTCTGATCAGCTATGATTCCGCCATATTGGTCAATTTGTTATTGTTACATGTACTGCGAAATTCCGCTATTAAGACCACCTGAAATTTAGACTAATTCTGCTTTTAAAAGGTTATTTTTAAGGGTGCACTTAATCTTTCTTTGTGATTTCTGCCCACAGTGTCATCTGGTCAGGGACCATCTTTGGGACTGTTCAAAAGTGGTCTTAAAGACCACTTTTGAACAGTCCCAAAGGCGGTCTTAATATAGGAATTTGACTGTACTTTGTAGGACTCTTCACTGGACTTGGGGCGATGGCTGAATATTCAGGAACTACACAGCTGAAGTCCTACACCAGTCATTTTTTTCAATGCTGGCCATTGGGTTGGTTGAGCGAGGAACGGTGTCACTGGGGCGTCCAACTGATATTTGCTAACAAGGCTGGCTGGCCTTGCTGCAGCTACTGGTAGAGTGTGTTGTGTGCGTCTGGGTTTGGTGTGTGTGTGTGTGTGTGGGGGGGGGGGGGTATTTCTTATGTTTCTACACTTCCCTTATTTTTATTTTTGTCTTTCTCCTCTGTCCTTCACTTTTATCTCAGCTACCATCTATTCTATCTCTTTTTCTATTACGGAAGGCCAGTACAAAATATGTCATGATTTTTGCTGAATTTTACTGTTTTTCATGAACAGTCCACGAAAGACGTTGTTGGGATATGTCTTATGAGCCCTTTGCCCATGATACCGCTTATAAATGCAATAAAGATTTATTACCCTGCAGAATTCCTGAAACAACTTTGAACATGTCTGAAATATGTTCGTTTAATATATCTGTTGGCAACTGGTTAGGAATTATCCGACATATTGACCTTATTGTGGAGCACAACTGTTCAGATGTTCCAAGCTTCGGTTCTTATCATTATGATTTAATAACGTTTCAATGAAAAAATCTCAAAAGCAAGCGGCCAATCACATTCGGCTGAAAAAAACAATCAGCTCTATGTGTGGGCTTTATGTATTTTTCAGAGGAAATTCGGTTTAGGGTATCATTTTAAAACATTTGGTAAGCTGTCAACGTTAAAGACCCAGGATAGTACCACTATTATTTGACGCTAGCTGGCGCTATAGAAAAAAAGTTAATGGCATCTTTTGAGTAAAGAGTTCCTCTGCCGATCACCTTAATATAGACGCAATCTGTCTTTGTGTCACTGCAATTTTGGGTACATGTTTTACTTTAGATGTTGCTGCCTTAACATACCAGGTGCATGTATATGCATGTAGGGCTGAACTCAACGCAGTCAAAATTAATACATACACACCCGAAAGCAATCCCCGCCCATCGGGGCTTGAAGAAATAGATGTGCTGCATGGTGCTTCCACGCAGAGCTGAAACTGACCACTAATGACTACTGGTAAACCGCTTAGAAGAACTAAGCCTGCCCAGGCAAAGTGGTGTAAGTCAGACCGTCAAATGCATATAAGCCTTTTGGTTCCGTTGGGCGGCAGGTCTTCAGATGTCATTTCATCTCAATGTCGGGTAAAAGTCCCAAAACGTCTAAAAAATGACCTAAATAGTGCTGACGGGGACGATAAACATCGATCTAAACAAACAAACAAACACACCCGAAAGTGTGTTGGGAGATAAACAGGTAATTTTTCGAGCTCATACTTCATATTAATGCGTAACTATATCAAATTTAGTGACAAAGAGGCCTTTCTGATATTTAATCTTCATCAGTGTGTCTAAACCCCAAAGTTTTGAAACCGAAACGGATGATGGACAAGACCCGGCAAACACAGCACATCCCCCTCCGAGCACACACCGACCCACGTAGCTCATGAGACAGGTCAACTGGAGGCATCAGGCAAGAGACGCCTACCATATCTCATTCGTTGTCGTTAGAACAGTTCTTCATACGCCATTGGCGCACTGCTGAGTGCAACTGGGTGCAAAATGTATATAAAATAATCATCGTTTCTTACAATCGAACACGAAGTGAAGATAACAGTCTCCAACTGACTGTGCAACCGATATGCTTGAAAATATAATAAATGATTGCATCTAGTGATGTCTGGGTGAGATTAACGCAGCATGGGCCGTTATTTACACAACGCTAACCAATATTCATACAAATACGGTCGATATCGCATGATTAACACCGATTACTTCGATGACGATTAGGTTCATTGTCGCATTAGAGACTGATTATTAACATGAACCCTTTGGAAGAATTCCCCACCATTCTAACACGTGAGTCAAAAGTTCTGTGTCCCTTTTTGCTGACATAGTGTTTGCTTCTTGTAAATTGAGATCCCTTCCGCTCCGTTTCCTATTCCTTAAAGTCTCAACCTTCACGAGCTCAGTGAATCCCTAAAGTTCGGATGGGTAACAAATAACTGTGCTGTTAAATTTTGGACCAATTTTGTGGGCTAAATTTCTTTATGAGCGTAACAGCCATGCGGATCATGAACGCTTACAACATACTTCCTATAGCGAATTCCGTGTGTTTGGCAATTGAAGCTTTAACTCTATGTCGGAGGGTCCCCGCCCATCGGGTCTGGTTTGGAGAAATAGTTTGAGCTGCATGGTTTCCTTGTCGTTTAAAGGGTCTGGCCTGCCCAGGCACAATGGTGCGAGTCCATGCATAACCCTATTGGTTTCAATTGGCGACAGGGCTTGAGATGGCATTCCATCTCGGTGTCGGGTAAAAGTCCCACAAAATTGGAAGCAACGTCTCCAAAGTGACCTATATAGGCTGAAGGGGACGTTTAACCTCAAAGCAAACAACAACAAAAATAATAAATAAATAAATAAATAATAATAATAATAACACACACACACACACACACACACACACACACACACACACACACACACACACACACACACACACACACACACACACACACACACACACACACACACACTATATGTCGGATTCATTGCTGCCGCTTGAAAACCACAAATTTCAAAATAGAAAGGAAGGTCTGCATGGTTTGAAATTACATAACCTTGTTTTTAAGAATATTTTGAAACTGTACTAAGAGGAATTTGTACTGGGTATGATAACCTCTATTAAATGTTAAGTGTTCTTCTAAAAGAATAAAACTCAGCTGCAACTACTTACGATACCAGCAACGACAAAGGAAAGTTTATCTTCGGCAAGTGCGCCTAGCGAAGACTCAGATCATACTCGACGCGAAGGCTGATCTGAGTCTTCGTTGTGCACTGTGACCCGAAGATTCTTGAGGTGAAAAAGGGAAGGCTATGCTATGACTGAAAATATTGTAATGCCTTGTGCGCAGATGTTGGAAGTCACGTTTTCGCTTTATGCTGAGCATATTTTATGAGGAATTTCTGGAGATAAATGATGAAGATGATCTGCTACTTATGTAGATATTTAAATATAATATTGAAAATAGTTAAGAAATGTAATAAAACATCTTGTTACGTGAAACGAAATAAATAATAGTTTGATAAGCCCTACAAAGAAGCAAAACAAATAGACATGGATCCAATTAACGCACACCAACAGAATCAACAAGAATTTTACAAGAAAGAGCTATAGATAATTAATTAAAAAACAACAACAGAACAATTCGCCATATAGCACTGTTAATGATGACACTGTTCAGCATGATGTTCTGTCATGCTCACAGATGCTTTCCAGGATGGTTAAAATGGTAGTCGCTTTGATGGGAAGCTTTGGTTGCAAGCCAAATCCAAGGTGCAGACAGGTGCTAGACGAGTTCCTCTTTGCTGATGACATGGCGAAAGGTGCTTCAACAAAAGAGAAAATGCAAAAAGGTATTGATCAAGTATCTGATTCCTGTGATAGCTATCACCTAAAATAAGCATCAAAAAGACTGAGATATTCTATCAACGCCTTACAAAGAGCCTACCAGAGTGAAAAGTCAAAGATTACAAGTTGTAGATAAGTTCACTTATCTTGGGAGTCGCGTACATTGATGGTGAGGTCAATGTCAGGATTGCCAAAGCTAGTGCAGCATTTGGCCGACTACGTGGCAGTGTTTCTGACTGAAATGAAATCTGGCTTGACGCAAAACTGGAAGTCTACAGAGCTGTGGTGCTGACAACACTATTGCATGCATGTGAAACATGGACAGTTTACCAACGGCATGCTAAAAGACTGACTCGATTTCATACAAGCAGTCTTAGAAGGCAAGGCATGATTACAGACACGGAAGTCCTGAAAAGGGCAGGGATGCAAAGTGTACATACGCTTCTGAAACTAGCACATTTAAGATGGACCATGTTACCCGGATGCCTGAGGAACGTTTGCGAAAGAAAATTCTCTATGGAGAACTAGAAATGGACACACGCCCCATGGTGTTCAGAAGAAGCGCCACAAGGACACCCTCAACGTCTCAACGACTCCAACACACCAACAGAGTCGTGGGGCAAATTAACCAGGACAGAACAAAGTGGCGAGGGTTTTTTTTGGTTTTGGTTTTGGTTTTACGGATGAGGCAAAAAGAATCAGCGAAGCTGACAGCGCAAAGCCAGAGCTAAGGCATCACCAACATAGCTGTCTTCCTCTAACCTCTATTGCTTTATCTGCAATAGACAGTTCAAAGCTAGAACTGGTCTCATCAGCCATCCTAAAACTCACAAACAGTAATATTTCTTCAATGTGATTAAGATTGGTCATTGTCAGTAATGACAGACGAACTTTTATTGTACAGCATCCATTTGGCTGGGGGGCCAGAGAATATGTTTTCGAAAATGGTTATCTGGAAAGTAGGACAGTTTTTGATGAAAATGGTTGCCTGGAAAGTAGGACAGTTTTTGATGATTACCTTTGAAGTTGAATCCATGCTGCATATGAAACCACAGTATGGACAACTCCTCTGATTTACATAACGTCGCCACAGATAATAAAGTATGGTAGCCCATTAATGTAATATTCTTGTATGAGTCTCAAAACTCCGATATTATCTCAATTATGCGCTAACATATTGAAACAAAAACAACGTTCAGGGGTTTAAATATGTCCATTCTGTTGATTAATCATATTCCCTCATAAGTTGACGATATATGTTTTAGCCTGACGCAATCAAAATTGTGAACTATACGTAACAAGAAAAAAAAGTTTTCTTTAGTCTCATTTGTATATGAGACGACTAAACAAAATCATTTCCCCCACACAATTGATAACTGTTCTAAGATTACATTATCGCCGAAAGAGGTGGGATTTTTTCCCAATATGGCTGCCATTTGGATAGGGCATCTAACCTATTTTTCTGAACAGTTCTGTAAACTTTTAAAGACCGTGCTATAATTGCGTACGTATACACTGACACGGTTTTTAATTCCCATGCAAAATAGAGACTTTAATCCGCATTGAATTTGACACGACTGGCTAAAAATGAATTCGCTTGAAATGAGCCGTATTCGGATTTGAAATAAGAACCACTGACATAGAAAAGTTTATGCAGTGTAAGGTTTTATTAAATGACCAATTTAAATGTAAATTCTGTAAACAATAAAACGTGAGAAATAGGCATTATAAAATGCGGAGTCCCGCAGGGATATATTTTTTAGGACCATTGCTATTTTTTATATTTATAAATGATTTACAACTGTCATTTTTCTCATGCATATGTTTCATTTGTTTAAACCCATATTTTTTTCTCGATAGTTGTTGATATTGTATGATTAATGGAGGGTCTCGTGGAAGATTGGTGTAACTAAACCAGCAAACCTCTAAATAAAAATTACTTTAGATTATTGAATTAAGATTAAGGAACTTACTTATTACTCACTCACTCACTCACTCACTCACTCACTCACTCACTATATTCATTTTAATTAAAACTTAATGGCAACTAGTTTCAGATATCTATTCATATAAAACAATTCTATGGTTATGTCAAATTTCTGTAAGCCGGTTTCTACGTTGCTTAGTAGATATTGGATTAGATGTCTTTCTATCAAAATACCGATGCAACCAATATCCTTTTCTAAATGAAGTTCTAACACAAAACTTTTAATTTCTTTTTCATAATAACTCATTTAATAGTTTCACTTACTCACAGTCATTGTTTTACGAACCAGGACTGCAAATAGATCTAAAATATATTGGTATCTCTTAAACAGATCCTTGTGTATTGTAAAGATGACGAAAAGCCTTTAGCTAGGATAGAAATATTATTGAATGGCATTTTTTGTGTTACAGAATATGATTATTTGGCGTCAAAATTGTGCAGTTGTTGTATAGCGTATAGACAAGAAAAACTAAACGGTTGGCTGATTTCAAAGTGAACTGAAGTGGGCAGTCTTTTATAGAACACATTTGACGTCACTGCAGCTGGTGTCTGGGAATGTGTTGGCGGCCGTAAAAATTCTTCCTGCCCTACGTCATAGTGAAGTTTATATTTTCTTGTCCTTTTGGGATCATTGATTCCATTGTTAAATTTTTAACATATTTGAGGGTCACTGATGAGGCCTTATTGACCGAAACTAGCTAGTCTGGTCCAGAAAGCACATGCACTCCATAGTTTCGAGTTCTGTGTTGTATTCCTTGCTCCTAAAGGATAACCCTTTTATAGAACATATTATACATTTTAGTACAACAAATTCTATACGTATCCAGGTTTTTGAATATAGAATGACGTTTGATAAATAACTGTATAATACAGATGTGGATGAGAATGTTTCCTCTATTTTTTTCTTGATGTTTATATCACAATTGACTGTTCTGTTTTAGGTTAAAGCATATACTATCTTTGAAGTGTTCTTCTTTCCTCTCTAATTTTGGTGTAACACCCAAACACAAATAATTTATTTAAACATGAAAGCTGAACAAAAAGTATAAAAACAATAAAAAATGCAAACAAACAAACAAACAAAAAAATAAGAATAATAAAATATATAAAAAAAAACAAACAGTAAAAACTATTGTGGGGATATCTGTTACAATATATTTCTTTATTACATGTTACAGCAGATTAGCATACTGAAAAATATGAAAAATTACCCCTTAACTTCGGTTTTCTATTCATGAAATCTGCTATCACCACCTGATGATTACTCGAAGGGGAATCAAAACAGTTTTTAATACCACAAGTCGATTAAATAGTTCGTGTTTTTTTGTGTTATATTGAATAAGTGACTCGTTCAAATAACATTAATACAATGCTTTGCAATGCTAATTTAAAACACCCAAAACGGTAAATGATATTACCAGACGTAGACTTAATGGGCCCGGAGCCTGTTGAACATATTGTTATTCACCGTGGGGCGAATATTTCGCTAAACTGCTGTATGCTCAATGCGTTTGTTGGTGTTGGTATTATAACTGGTGTTTTTATATGTATTACTTATTTCTTTTTTTTATTTTCAGCCGAGATGTTTAACACATTCACAACAAACTGTCGTCTCTTCTTGGCAGAACATACAAAAGTATATATTAAGCAGAATAAATGCCATTTATAATCATGTTTGCGTTATTTATTGCAACATTTACAACACGTTGAAGTCACTTTAGTAATTCTAATAACAAAACGGCTTTCCATACAAAAAGCATTTTAATGCCAATTTGCAATCCGCAACGGGTGTCCATACAGTGGTTTTGAATTACCTATAGTTTAAGCATTTTATCTGCAAAAAAATCAGCTGTCCTACTTTCCAGGTAAGAATCGATGGCTTTTTATCGAGATAGGCAAAATGGGGCTACAGCCTTCATTTTTTTCAATCGTTTTTCAGGGAGTACTTTGGTGGCTTCATGATTTTCCTTGTAAAATTAGCACGTCTGAAAAGGGGGTCTACGATTGAGGGAAAGACTTTGCTCAAAGGGGTCTACATGTACTTGTAAGGGAAAGAATTTGCCCTCTAGGAGCAAATGGTTTCCTTTACAAGTAGACCCGTACTTAAATAATAATAATAATAATAATAATAATAATAATAATAATAATAAAAATAATAATAATTATAATAATATTAATCGTCTTTATTTATAAAAGGTAACGCATTTAGTAAACTAGTACTAATCTTCCATGTGGTCCTCTTTTTCTTCATCTTCCTGGCTAGAAACCAGTACTATGCAACGTGGATAAATGCGTTCTGAACAGTTAGACCCTTTGGAAGCAAAGAATACACCAAATAAACGAAATAACAAACTCGGTTTTATTGGGTCTGTTCATGACCAGTACTGAGATGTCAACGACAGCCACGCCCTCTAGCACCAGCTTAAGCAGGACTCTATTTTCAAAATGATTCTAAATTGGCTCAACTGATCCCAAAAGTACCAGAATATATAATCTGCTCTATAATGATGTACGGGGAGACCGTTTACGGCCGCCACATGACACAACACCAGATGCAGTGAAGGTAAATATGTTCTGGATAGTTAGATCCTCTTGAAGCAAAGAGTATACCAAATAAACGAAAACAGCAGACTCGGTTTTATTGGTTCTGTTCATGGCCACAACTGAAATGTGCAACACCAGCCACGCCCTCTAGCACCGGCTTAAGCAGAACTCTATTTTAAAAATGATTCTAAATGGACCAAATGATCCCAAAAGTCTCTTGCTCAAGGTAACACCACTTGGCGCTAGCGGGGATCGGAACGGCTACCTTTCGATCTCAAAGGCTGTACTTTACCACTGCACAGCGATCCTCTTGTTTAAGGAAGACATTATTTTGAAACAATTGTCTTCCCTGACATTAAAATAGTGTGTTTATATTTCTAGTTCAGTTGTTTTCCAAAGGATACGTACATTGCACTCTCGTATACACCAGTCCACGTTTCTTGGTTTGCCAGTATCATGGCGGAATGAACAGAGAAAGACCTGTATATGTTTCTGATATGTGAGGGCTGTCACAAACATTTTTATTCTTCATATTCTGAATTGAATAACAATCAGTTTTTAGTGAATCAAAAACAGACTTTCTCTAGAATACGGTGCGGCACATTTAACATAAAGTTTGTATTCATCCATGTATCAAGATGATGGTATTCGGGAGTGTAGGATCATGAAAGAGGAGCACTGTGATGGAGGTTCCCAGTATTCTGCTATTACGAGGAAGCTCTGAAGCAGAAGATGTTCAGAGGGCTAACCAACTTCAAGTCCTCTGGCTATTCTCATAATCTTGGCCAGAGACATTGATTCTAATCCCGGCCCAAGCTTTCGCTGCGGAAAAAAGGTTCCGATTAACGGATAGAATTTGAGGGCTGTCACAAACGTTTTTACTCTTTATGTTCTGAATTGGATAACAATCAGTTTTTTGAGAATGAATCTGGAGCCGGACTTGGTTTTGCAAAAACTGTATAGCTGACTGTGGCCTTTACAGTTGTGCTTTCCTTAACGACCACAAGGTAGTTCAATGTGATCGGTGTGAAATGTGGATGTACACTGAGTGTTCTTTCATCTCAGATGCTGAGTATGGCACTTTGGTACACTTAAACTGTTCACGGATTTTCCCAATATGAGAGTTTTGCAACTTTTCAGACTCTTTCTTCAATGCATATATAGAACTAAATAAGCGAGACAAATTTGAACTAAGGGAGTTAAATCTCCGACTGCTGACACAACAAAGCCAATTGTTTTCAAATATTTTAAACTTTGCAGTATAAACATCAATGATATAAGAGGAAACAATACTTGAACTTTTAGCATTCCTTGATACTCACCAACCACATATTGTAGTTAAATACAGTTACAACTTCTGAGCTTTTCTCTGAATTTTTTCAGTTCAGTGTCTACAGAAAAGATAGAAACTCTCATGGTGGTGGGGAGATGTTGCTCATTCACACAGACATCTCTCACATGCCGTTCATGAAACTATAAAACGAGTCGGAACCGGTCTGGGTTAAGGTTTTTGCAAACAAAACTTCTCATTTCCTGGCTTGTTGGTCAATACCAACAAATGGTACGGTCCAAAACTTACGATGGTCAAAGATCAGGTGATCACATAAAGTTTCAGCATAAGGATAAAAACCTTCCAGCAGTACGTGTTCTAGGTGACTTCAACTTCAGGGACATTGTTTTGCCCGACAAGGCACAATGCTGAGCCAGTCCGAAGGGCAGTAATTAATTGACATTATGAATAATAATGGCTTAGAACAAACTGTTAACTTCCCCACTCATGATAGGAACACTTTCGATTTGATATTTACTCGGACCAAATATGTATATTGGGTCCGTCATATTGGGTCCGTGATACTTACAACTTTACCAGGACAGTTTGAAGATATTAAATATCAAGACAAACTAAGTCATCATGATATTTTTACAGATTTCAAAAAATCTTCAGTCCACCTATAAAGAAACCTCTAAGGAAGGGGTACTCATATAAAAAGTGTGACTATGAAACTATGAGAAAAGATGTGCCAAGATTTGCAAAGAAGAAGCACTTTAATGGAGAACTTTGATTTGATATCTGCTTAATTCAAACTTCGGCTAGTAGATCTGTATCTTCGATTACCTGGATCACACCAGAGAAAAGAAGAATGATTCGCAGAAAGATTAAGATTAATTGGGAAGCAAAAAAGATGGGAAGTGGTAAACTCCGAGCAAAATTAGAAAACTTGAGACGAGAAATTAAGACTGACAACAAAAATCAGCATGGTTTATATGTGAATAACTTGGTAGGTGATGCAAAGGCAAATCCCAGAGACTTCTACAGGTATATCAATAGCTAAAGTAAAGACAGGCAAGGTATCCCGCCCCTAAATAAAAGTTGAGGGAAAGAAGTCGCTGAATCAGACTCTGAAAGGGCGTATGGATTAGTTGGATCATTTAACGACGCGTTTAATAAAACTGAGTTCAAGGAGGTTCCATTGACTGGAAGATCGGCCCCTCTCATTGATAGTATTGTTGTTTCATCGGAGGAGTCTCTTGATACGGTTGAAATCCCAAAGCGAACATTTGTCCACTCTTCAAAAACGGAGATAGCGGTCTTGCTTGTAATTAACACCCTGTGTCTCTAGATGTTCTGTGTAAGTTGCTTGATTATATATTCTGCTCAAACACCATGGACCACTTGGATGAACATAAACTTTTGTCAGATAGACAACATGCATTTAGGAAAAGGCATAGTTGCGAAACTCAGTTTAGCACGGCCATTAATGATTTAGTAAATATCTTGAACAAAGGGGGACGGGTGGACACATTTATTATGGACTTCGGAAAGGCTTTTGCCACACACCTTCATGAACTACTGAAATCCAAAGAATTTGGTTACGGCATTGGGGAAAGACTCTCAAATGGACAGATTCCTTCCCTTGTAAAAGAAATGTTGTTAATGGCGAATCTTCGGAGTGGGCTCCTGTTTTGTCTGGGGTCCCACAAGGTACTGTTCTTGGTCCACTGCTATTCTTCCTGTACATTTATCATGTACAATGTCCATTGACATTGGCTCAGAAATCAGGCCGTTCACAGCCGACCGTGTTCACTACCGGGAAATTAGAGAGGACTCGCTGAAACTTCAGAATGATATAGATAGATTAGGATGCTGGCCACGAAAAAAAGGCATGAAATTTCAGATCGTTAAATGCAATATTATGCAGATAACTAGGAATAGAACCAATAAAATTGAGGCTTCTTACACCTTGGAGGGAACAGTCCACGAGAATGTGGATCGCATTAAATACCTTGGTGTGACAAAAATCACACACGATTTGAGATGGAATACACACATTAGCATCACGTGCGCTAGGACAAATAGAACGCTTGGTTTCCTGGGGCAAAATCTTCATCAGTGCCCTCAGGATGTTAAAGAGACAGGTTATAAAGGATTTCTTCGCCATTTCTAGGAATATGGTAGTTATATCTGGGACCCAAATAGAGTTGTCCTTAATGAAGAAATTGAAAAAAGTTGATAATAGAGCTGCTAGATTTGTTACAAACAACTACTGCTATGATTCTGGGACTATGACTGTTACATTAATATGGGAGTCTCTGAAGCTAAGGAGAAAGGACTTTAGGCTCATACGATTATATAAAGGTCTAAAGGGTGCTGTCAGCATTCCAGCACGGCTAGGCGCTGAAGAAATCATCATTTATCGGTGTTGCAGACCCCTACTGTGAGAACTGACATTTACAAAGACTCTTTCTCCCTAGGACCGTTAGAACTTGGAATTCGCTTCCCGAATCTATCATTTCCACAGGATAGTGTAGCAAAGTTTACCTCTTCGGTAAAAGCTAGTGACTAACCTCCCATATCACAGGTCCTCGTGTTGGAATATCACTTGACGTATCGCCAGTTACAATTCTGATGCTGATTCTGACCCTCGTGCAATGGACAAAGTGAGGGAACTGAGTTTCCGACTGTTTCTGTCAACCCTCGGGTTTGCATAAGAGATGGGTGTAAACGCTTTGCATACTGGGTATTTTTCAGCAGATAGCTATTTGAAGTATTTTGTTATTTTTCCCAGAAAACAGGATTTGACATGTCATGCAAATCGTCTTATGGAGCAATTTGCATGAGATATCAAATCCTGTTTTCTGGGGAAAATAGAAAAATAGGGAAAATATCAACAGTTTGTCATCTGCCGAATTAGCCCAGAGGGTTTTAAAGGTACAATTAAATTTATTTACCAACCCTTCCAACAAGAACTGTGGCAGAGGGCGAGGTCCGTAGACAAGAATAAAGCATCTTTTTGGTAGCATCTGAATAAAAGTTTATGTTGCTATTGATGGTGTTCCTGAGGTTAAGAATGGAATAATAATCCCGCGGTAAAGCCAAAACAAAACTATTTTTATGAGTAACGAGGACTGAAAATATATTTCTCCTAACGGAGTATAATCCTTTAAAGTACATGTAGTGTTGGTCATGGTACCAAAGCCACAATCCCATCGTATAGATCCATAAATGAATGACGGACTCGCAGACATGGATCCAGAATAAAGGGTGTAATCAGGCATCCGCAGATAGTAATCATTTTGGAAGCAAGCCTCACCTTTCATGCCTTTCGACCTGAAAGGAAATGTAGGTAGAATCGTGTATCCGGGATTTGGGAAATGTAATTATATCGTCCTTGGCAAAAACATCGAAAACAGTTCTGGAAACTGGCTCATCGTTGGGATTGGCCAGATCGTGATGTCTCCCATAGAACTTCTGAAGTGTTGCCGCCAGTTTGATGTTTGATACCCCTGACTCAACAACATTGTCAGCACAATCCAACCCCCACGAAATCCTGATAATTTGAATAGGCTCTGGCATAACGGAGTAACTGTGAATTGTAAACGCCCTATGCTGCTGCAGAAGGATGTTACTGCTCAGGAATGGAAAGTTAACAATTGGGAAAATTGAAGTCATCCCGTTTATCGAAAAGTATAAGTGGAGGCAATGATCAGGAATCGATGCAATTAACCCACAGCTCCCATCAGAGACACCAAGGGAAAGAAACACAAACATGAAACAAAATGCCCTAATGGAAACATCAATAGCGGAAAGCAAAAAGGACAGTTACATTCCCACAAAATGGTCAATAGGCTATCCAAAATAAAATAATATAAATTATTAAGCGACACAAACACCCAGACAAACCATAACAAAATTAAACCGCGACAGAAGAACCGCCTTGGAACGGTCAGCGGAAACGAATTACACTGGGGGTGGGGGGGGGGGGGGGCTTAAATTGATTTAACGTGGTCATAATCCTCGCCCTTACTTCCGTCGCGATTAAGACAAATAATTTGTTCAGTCGCATGAAGGCATCCTATCTCGTCAGTGCAACATCTCCGTGAACACAATATTCAAACAGCCACAGAGATAAAACAACGGCGAGGACTCGACAGCAAGAAACCACTGAAATGCTGGAGCGAAAGAAAACCAACAGTTAGACTCCGATGGGCCCGACCAGAGACAGAGCATCAGGTACCAACCAACATAAGCCTTTACGTTGGAACCGTCATAGAATCTGAGGCCTGACCCACCGGCGTGCAATCAAAGAGGGAAGCAAAGTTGTCAACCGTGATTAACCACCATGCATGCAGTCCGTCGTATAATATATGTTGTACCCAATCTTTTTATATCGAAGAATAATTTTACGAAATTGGGTGCTGAAGTCATTGGGTGCGGTTATATATTTTTCTGAATTTATACACTAAGTCTCCATAAAATTCGGGTTCCGATAGACCTTGTTGCAGAAGAGAGGCCAATATTGAATTTTGAAATTAAATCAGAATGCCGTCTATAAAATTTTGAAAAATGCTTTTCGTAGTTTATGGTACCGATAACCCGGATTACGAAGTTAAGCCGTTAACAATTTATTACGAATGTCCAGGAACCGCGGGGCAAGGCGGATCGTCCATGCTAATAAACCCTATTGGTTTGATTGGGCGACAGGGCTTGAGATGTCATTTCATCTCAATGTCGGGTAAAAGTCCCACAAAATTGGAAGCAACGTCTCCAAAATGACCTTTACAGTGTTGACGGGGACGTTAAACCTCCAATCATACATGCATACATACGAATGTTGAAGTCAGTTACATGACTACACACTCTAGCAAATCGAATTAATTGCGAAATATAAACGCCGTAGGATGGCGCACGAGAAACATCACCATCCCGAAAAGGAAAAATTACAATCTCACAATCAAAATCATCGCGTCTATCATAAATTTTGCAAGACCATCTACAATAAAACGGGGCATCGGTATCAGAAGAATTTGCTTTATTCAACTGAAGTTCTGGGGGTAAATTTGACTGATCAAACCATCGAAATAGGTATTATCAATATTTAATAAATCATCCAAATATCTAGAAGTGGAGCTAAAAGCTTCAATGATTTCAGACTGGTTTTCAGCAGAAAGGGACATCATGAAGTCTTTCTCATAACAGAACAAAAACAGATCAGCCACAAGTGGTGCGCAATTAGTACCCATCGAAATACCCACAACTGTCTAAATAACTTAGTACCAAATCTTATGTAAATATTGTCAAGTAGAAAGGTGAGAGCTTCACACACTTTCAGACATGACCATAAAGTATAATTTTAATGCTCTTCAGAAGTGAAAAAGGCATTTCTTACATTACATGCAAGATACAGGGAGTCTTCCCTATGAAATGTCCATTCAATTAAATCATTAAGTTTTTCTTTTATAAGATTATATGAGGAAGTTTAGTGTAAAGGGTGGAAAAACATAAGTAGACAGACTTGAAGCACGAAAACGCCTGAATTTCAATTTATTTAAAACTTCATTAGAGTTTTTATAGACCAAAACAGATTACTACCTGATCTTTCGAAGACTTTGTCGCAATATTCTATCACATGTTTTTTGATGGCAGTAAAACATAAAGTTAATAATTTGGAGAGTTCAGTGGTGGTACAAGAGCTTGAATTTGCAATAAACCGTGCTTTGTAAGCCTACATGCAAGCTTTCCATTGTCAATGTAGAGAAAAGAATCCAAGTATGAGGAGGAGGCTACAGTCTCCTTTGTTTCCCTTATATCAAGTTCACATGGGTACATGAATTCCAAATATTCTACAAATTTTGTGTGTTTTTTTTCAGATGCAAAACACCAGATGCATATGTAAGTAAAATTGAATTTTTGTTCCAGGTGTTTCTTGTCTGCTTTAGGAGACTTTGTACAAAGTAGAAGTAAAACAAAGATCAGGAATTGATACAATTAACTTACTCCACCCATAAAAGACACCAAAGGGAAAGAAATACAAACATTAAGCGACCAGACCATAATGGAAACCTAAACAAAGGAAGGCCATAAGGACAGTTACTTTCCCACAAAATGGCCATATGGTCATCCGAAACTAAAAGACACAAGTGATACACACAGTAAGTAACAAACAACAACATAAAATAAATCGCCACAGAAGAGCCGCCTTGGAACGGTCAGTGGAAGATTTCCACTGGGGGGCTTAAATCGATTTTACGTGGCCACAATCCTCGCCCTTACTTCCGTCGCGATTTAGACAAATAATTTGTTCAGTCCGCATGAAGGCCTCCTAACTCATCAGTGCAACATCTCCGTGAACACAAAAATCAAAGAACCACAGAGGTGAGACAACGGTGAGGACTCGACAGCAAGAAACCACTGAAATGCTGGAGCAAAAGAAAACCAACAGTTAGACTCCGATGAGCCCGACCAGAGACAGAGCATCAGGCACCAACAAACTCTGCCTCATACTTGTATAAAAACAAGTCGGCAAGCAAAGATGTACAGTAAGTACATGCCGATTCTTTGCTGAAATATTCGGCCACCGAACTCCACTAAAGTATTGTCGATTAGATAGTCCAGGATCTTTTATGACACCTGCATCTGAGTATTGTGGTGTATCAGAGTGATCTCGGACGAAGTATGTGTTTTCGTAGCCAATCTATCATGAGGAATAGTTGTGTGAAGGGTGCAGAGGTCGAAAGACTTTTTACCGTTGACGCAATGAAGAGATTGTTCCTTTAGGTTTTATAAAAGCTCTTTGGAGTTTTTCAGGATCCACACCTGTTTAATACCACTCCTTGCATATGCAGTGTCACAATACTTCTGAAGGCCTTCTTTAACTGCGGTTAGGATCCGTGTTAGAATCTGAGAAAGAGGCTGGTCGCGTAAAAACGACTTAAGCCCCCAGGGGACTTCGTTCCTCTGACCGTTCCAAGGCGGTTCTTCTTTCGCGGTTTATTTTTGTTATGGTTTGTCTTTGAGTGTGTGTACCGCTTATTTTTTTGTTCTGGATAGCCAATAGGCCATTTTGTGTGAAAGAGACTGTCCTTTTGGCTTTCCGCTATTGGTGTTTTCATTAGGGTCTAGTTATTTCATGTTTGTGTTTCTTTCCCTTTGGTGTCTCTGATGGGAGCTGTGGACTAATTGTATTGATTCCTGGTCATTGCCCCCATTTCTATTTTGGTTGAGCACTTAACCCAACCCGTAATATATCTCTGATTGTATTGATTCTTGTGAGGTTTAGGAATATAGTTCAATTTAGGAAGGTTAGTGTCTTCCATTCCAAATGTCAGCATCACCGAATGGTGGTTTTGTAGAATTTCGTTCTTGGACATATCAGTTAGATTACATGTGGGGTTTTCAGTCATGGTTCTGCCGAGGGGAGCTGATTGTTGCCTTTTAGGACAGTCCTTTTTGTAACAGACTTCAAGAAAATCTCTTATATTAGGTGATCTGTCTTTGTTGCAAGTCATATGATTTGGCATGTACTATGTCGGCAGTATATGAAGTCAGTTCATCTATATATTCCATATAATCGTCTCATATCACTAATAAACGAGTGTCTGTGTTCTAAAAGTTTACAGAAAACAGATTTAACTTCTCAATAAACAGTGAAGAACAAGCTCTTATCAGAAAATACCATGCACTAGCTTATGTTAACATGTTGGAATGTACAAGGCGAATTAAGCCCACCAAGTAAAGCATATTTACTTTTATTTTTAATCCTCCTGTTAATTCGAGTTTATGCCCCTATTTATAAAGCACAAAGCCAAACATACGGGTACAACAGACAAGAAAAAGTCGGATTGTTGAGAAACTTTGGCATTTTGATAACATTAAACTAAAGATCTCCAGAAACAGGTAGATTGAGTTGCAGTTATATTGGCTTAGCCTTTAAGACGCCAATCTCAACAATTAACGTCTGCTTTGTTTTCGGTTGGTTACTTTAAAAGTCATTGTTGCAAACAGTGTGGACAAAGATTCTGATAAGGGTCCCGAGTGTATGCAAAAATAAGTTTGAACTGTTTGCAGGAATACCATCAGGAAAACACGCCTTTATAATTTTGACCCCCTTAAACCCCTCTTTTATACAGTAAAACTGGGGTTTCCGGGGGTATACCATATTTTTCTTATTTCTGCTCTAAAATATAGATTGTGGGTACTCGTTAGAACCGCCTCGATGAGGCGGTTCTAACGAGTGCCAACAATCTATATTTTGAGCAGAAATAAGAAAAATATCACAATTGTTCATCATAAAATTTTCGTTTTTTCGGCGATAAAGGTGGCAATGTATTTGTATAGGCGTGTTTGCGTAATGGCAGCAGAAACGACATATTTATACGCAGTTTCTCATCACGAAGACACGCTTATACAAATACATTGTAAATATTACCTCTGAAAAAAAAAAAAAAAAAAAAAAAATGTTAGATGAAAATTTGTGATATTTTTCTTATTTCTGCTCAAAATATAGATTGAGGATACTCGTTAAATCCGCCTCATCTAGACGGTTTTAACGAGTACCAACAATCTATATTTTAGAGAATAAATTAAAAAAGTAAGGTTCATCCCTGTAAACCACAGTTACACCAGATAAAAGTGGGGTTGAAAGGGGTCAGAATTTTACGGGCGTGTTTTCTGTGCCATGTAATTTAATATCGTCATTGCCACGTAATTCAATTCGTATACGCCTAGCATTTAATTTTTGGGACATTTGCAAGAAATGAAGACCAAGAGCAGAAGCCACAGAACGCGGCTTTGATCTAGGTCCCCACTATCTGCTGGAGTATAGGTATTTTTGTGACACTTCGACACTTACAGCACATAAATAAATCCAAAATCCCGTAAAATTGGAAATAGACCCGTTGGAATTAAAGGATTAATTATGTCATCATTGTATGGTTGTTGATTGGAATTAAATTAAAGTATGTTGCCTTGCTTATAAGTACCACAATCTTTTCGCAGACATACTCAAAACGCAATTTGTCTGCTAAACCAATCAAAGATGAGTCTGCAGACAGGTATGTCTCAACCTTCAAACAGGAATCGAATGATAATGCATATGTGCAACTTTAATATTTGCTTTTATTGCACTTACAATGTGTTTGTACCAGTTTAACCATACGCACTAATTCTGTTAGTGTCCAAGAACTGCATTATGATCAAAACAAATGGACAGATAAAAATAAAAACGCATGACTTTAGTGCAAAAAGGTTATATTGATGCATTCGTGCTTTCTCTCCTCTTGGATAAAAAAGAAAAACAAACAAAAAAACATCAAGTCTCAGGAAATCAAGATTCCTTTCAGTGAACAGAATCCAATCTACAAAAGGGGCATACTTTTAGGGGGAAAAAGTTGCGTCACAGCGAAAAAATCGTAATGTAGGAGACGATTTTTTTTTTTTGTTTTTTGGATTGTGTAGCTTCTGACTGAGGCATCCATTTCCTGCCGAAATAATCTCCATCACGTTAAAAAGACCATGAGAACACACCTTTATAATTTTGACCCCCTCATACCCCTCTTTTATATAGTAGAAGTGGGGTTCAAGGGGGTAAACATTATTTTTTTTAATTCTGCTCTTAAACGTAGATTGTGGGTACTCGATAGAACCGCCTCAACGAGGCGGTTCTATCGAGTCCCCGCAATCTATGTTTTGAGCAGAAATAAGAAAAATATCACAATTTTTCATCTTAAAATTTCTAATTTTTGGCCAAAAAATTGGCAATGTATTTGTATAGGCGGGTTTTCGTAATGAAGACCACGCAATGATCAACATTGTATACCCAATTATTCAGGGAATTGTTTGTTTTTTTTTTTTTTTTTTTGCAAGAACATGCAACACTATATTAATTCTTGCTTAAAACAAAGATTGTTGGTACTCGTCAGGCCCGCCTCGTAGAGGCGGTTCTCACGAGAAGCCACAACCCATGTTTGAAAACTATCCCAAATTTTAATAAGACATATGCCATTTTAGAGCCATGGAAGCTTGAAAGCATTATCTGACATGAGTCTGTTCGTTATCTCAAATGGGTTGTTTTCATTATCTCACATGAGTGTGCTCATTATCTCACATTGGTATGTTCATGATCTCAATAATGCCCTGGTTTATTTGTTTTCGGGCTGCACATGTTCTTGGATGAGCTTGAAATTTGTCCTGTTCACAAATATAAAATGCTATCAGTCGTTGGCATTTTAATTTTTATGACCAGAAAAAATACATTCTCCTCCGAATTGAACATGAAAAAGCATTATTGGTGAGCATCTCAGTACTTCTATGCATTAAAACTTAATTCTCAGTATAGTTGAGCATGAAAAGGGTTCAAAACCTCAGAACCTGGGCTGCTCTCAGTCTAAAAAGGCTTTTTCAAGTGTCTGCTCTTTGTAGCATTGTGTCACAACTTGATCTGGTATTAGCTTCTTTTAAACATGTAAAAATAAAACTGGCTTGCATATTTGGGCCCCGTCAAGCGATTTTGGTACTTATTGCCTATGCGAGCAGCGAAGGTTCAGGCGAGCCTGCGCATCCGCGCAGTCTCGCCAGAACCTTCGCTGCTCGCACATACAAGCAGTGAATCAAGAGGAACCTTCAGACAGAAAGCCATATCCCTGGCCCCTCTGAATGGCTGGGCATGCGCAGTTAAAATTTGTCATGACGGAATGGTCGAAGACACAAATTCGCTTGGCGAGGCTCATTCATTATCCGAATTATTCGAAAATACCAACAGCCCTTTGAATGTCAAAGTCTTTCTGTGAAACAGTTCTGTTCAGCTATTGATATGTTACTACTGGAGTAAAATGAGGCTTGGAAGGCAACATAACAGTTCTTAATAGTTCTGAACGTACATGACAACACTTCTGAGAATTATCACAGACTGCCCCTATACTCTATACACTCATCTACTGGAACATTCGTTCACTGTACACCAGTCTGCATAAATTCTGGCATGTGATTTTGCAACTCTTGTTTTGTTTGATTTGAGATTTAACGTCCCCGTCAACACTTAAGGTCATGTTAGAGACGTCGCTTCCAAATTTGTGGGAATTTTACCCGACATTAAGATGAAATGATACGTCAAGCCCTGCCGCCCAATGAAACCAATAGGGTTTATAAGCATGGACGGTCCGACTCGTACCGCTTTGCCTGGGCAGGCTTAGATCGTCTAAGTGGTTTACCAGTACTCGTGTGCGGGTCGGTTTCAGCTCTACGTGGAAGCATCATGCAGCCCATCTATTTCTTCAAGCCCCGATGGGCGGGGGCCGGACCTACTAACCTCCTTTTTGACAAGACATGACCCATATTCGAACTTGGCCCAGATATCGTCAGGAGAAACATTCTGGTAAAGTTTCATGAAGATTAATGCAAATCTATGACCTCTACATGGTAAACAAAGTTTGAAAGAAATATGACATAGTGACATAGTTTTGACCCGAAATGACCCATATTCAAACCTTACCCAGATATTGTCAAGACAAACATCAGGACGATTGAAGCAAAGCTGTGGCTTCTAGAGGGTGAACAAGGTTCTGAAGAAATTTGACCTAGTGGCCTAGTTTTTGACACCACACGACACATATTCGAACTTGACTGCGATATCATCAAGACAAACATTCTGGTAAAGTTTCATGAAGTTTGAGACAAAACTGTGGCCTTGCATATATATAAAAAATGTAACAGGTGAAAAAAATCCTATCATCTTTAACCGGCGGGGGATCGAACCCAGTCCGCCAGATCGACAGGCCAACACTCTACCGCGTCGCTATAAAAGCCGGCTTTTACCGCAAGGCAGTACAAGTGTGCTATATACCTATACCCTATGACATTCTCCCCCTCCACATTGAAATTCGAGAGTAAACAACATAAATGTTGACGACGGAAGACGGACGACGGACGTTCGACGGACAGAGGGTAATCACAATAGTTAGCCTTGGTCACTCTGTGCTCATGTGAGCTAAAAATAAAAATGGCTTGCATATTTATTATCCGAATTAATCGAAAAGACCAACAGCCCTTTGAATATCAAAACAGAAGTGTAGGCAATGATCAGGAGCGATACAATTAACCCACACACCGAATGGGAAGAAACACGAACATGAAACAACTAGACCCTAATGGAAACATCAGTCTTTCTATGTAGCCACTGGAGTCCAAAGAGGCGTGGAAGACAACATAACAGTTCTGAATAGTTCTGAATGTACATGACAACACTTCTGAGCATTATCACAGACTGCCCAACATAGATCTATACACGCATCTACTGGATACATCAGTTTGCAATCTCTGCATGAATTCTGGCATGTGTTTCTGCAACTCTGTATGTGTATCTATTGATAACGGAAATCTTTTATTTGCGATTTCCGACGATGTATAACAGAGTCATCGTCCTTTTCAACATTAACCCATTTAGTACCAGAAACCCCAAAACGGGTGCTCTGTCAAACAGTGCAGGCCCAGATCAGACGCCGCAGAATGCGGCGTCTGATCAGGGCTTACACTGTGTGCAAAAAAAAATCAGCAATTTTTGCTAATCAGTTTTAAAGAAAACACAACCTGACACCCCTAAATTTTAAAATGGACTCATGTTATATATAAGGAGGAAGATTCCATTTGGTACAAAAAGGGTAAAAAAAAGATAACTTTCTAGGAGCGGAGTATCAAGGTTTGGGATATTTCGTTTTTCTTGTTATATATTTTTCCCACTGCAGAAAAGATTAGCGTGTACATTAACTGCCTGTTAGAATGCTGGATACTGGCACACAACCAAAACATACATCCACAGAGACTAACTGCAATTTTGTAGCAGTATTTTCAGCTTTAAGAGGAATTGATAAGGCCTAAAAATAGCCGTGTTTCCGCTAACCCGACCGACCTTGCTTCAGACTCCCGACTCTACTATTGTTATCAATAAAAGAACATTGATTGATTGATTGATTTGATGTTTAACGTCCCCGTCAACACTGTAAAGGTCATTTTGGAGACGTTGCTTCCAATTTTGTGGGACTTTTACCCGACATTGAGATGAAATGACATCTCAAGCCCTGTCGCCCAATGAAACCAATAGGGTTTATTAGCATGGACGGCCCGCCTCGCACCGCAGTTCCTGGACAGGCTTAGATCCTCTAAGCGGTTTACCAGTACTAGTGTGCGGGCTAGATTCAGCTCTGCGTGGAAGCATCATGCAGCCCATATATTTCTTCAAGCCCCTATGGGCGGGGGCGGATAATAAAAGAACAAAATAAAAATTAAAACACCGACCCTATCGTTTTCATTTTCCGATCCTACCCAGTGTTGGCTTTGAATTTTCGGATAGTAATTTCGGGTTTTAAGTACATTTTTGTAGTTTTTGGCATTTAGTACCTTCCAAAGTGCAGAGCTGACTTTTTTTAGCATGATATACAGTGGAAGTCTCATCATGACAATTTTATTAAAAAAACACATGTACAAAAACAAAAACACATAAAAAATACAGGCGCGCTGGGTTTTTTTTCGGGAGAAAAAAATAAAATAATAAAAACAAGTTTCGCCTACCTACCGACCAATTTTTTTTCCTACTCAGAGTGGCATCCTTTGACTGCTTTCCTGTATACATATGTATTATAGTGTCGATGTGTCATAGGGACAATATTCGCAAGTTAACAAGTCCGTGTACTGAACACCCCTCTAAACGTCACTTTATACAGAGAAAACAGGGGTTTACAGGGATATACATTGTTTTTCGTTTTTGCTCCAAGACAAAGGTTGTTGAAAAGATAGGTTGTGAATGCCCGTTTGGCGGTTCTCACGGGTACCCACAACCTATATCTTGGAGCAGAAATAATAAAAATAATGTATACTCCCGCGAACACCAGTTTTCTCTTTATCAAATTGGGTTCCGGGGGGTGTTCATTTTACGGATTTGTTCAGGTGATGCGAAGTGTCTACCATTATCACTACAATAACACTTTTATATTTTAACTATAAAACCAGTGGTCTTAGCCTCCAAATCTGAATTTTATCAAAATGTGTACGCGTGGTTTCAAAATTTTATGCTTCACGTTATAAGACGTCAACAGATGCTACGTCGCCCAACGGTTAAATTCAAAGGCATCCAAGTAAACGTGCAACAGTATAACTGTTCATCCGATTTTATCGTTCATTTCTAATCATTCAATACTTATAGCAATTATTATTACTGTTATTTGCCATTACGAAAACACGCATATACAAATACATTGCAATCTTTACCGCCGAAAACGAAAATTTTAAGATGAAAAATAAGGATATTTTTCTTATTTCAGCTCAAAATATAGATTGTGAGTACTCATTGGAACCGCCTCATCGAGACGGTTCTAATGAGTATCCACAATCTATATTTTAGAGCAGAAATAAGAAAAATAAGGTTCACCCCTGTAAATCCCAGTTTTACTATACAAAAGTGGGGTTCAAGGAGTTCAAAATTATATAGGCCTGTTTTCTTGATGCTTTTCGTTTTATAGTCCTTGCAAGCGTATTTCAGTTATATCAAATCGTTAATCAGAGGTGGGCGATAATCCGCGTACCGGGAAAAAACACACCTGATTTTCCTCTGCAGAACATGACGTCGCACATGTCCTGTATGTTAAACTAACAACAAAGGCCGCCTTTTAACCCTTATCTTGCTGAATATTCATTTAAGCCACATCCATTTCTGTCTATCAACCAATCAAATTACATGATGTAATTTATTGCTACAAATTCATAAACTGAATGTCAAACAGTGTAGATCCTGATCAGATGGCTTCTTCAGAAGCCATCTGATCTGGATCTACACTGTTTGCAAAGATAGGGGTTGTCGTGAACAGCAAGATAAGGGCTAAGTGTAGACCCGAGCTGATAAGTAGCAACAAAAATATTTCTAAAGGTGCATCCATTCCTCTTAACAGTGGAGGCAACTCAGTCAAAATATTTTTTGTGTCCTTGAACAAAGGGGTCTACTCTTGAAGGTAAGAATTTTCATTTAAGGGTAGACCCGCTTTCAAAACGGTTCAATTTGTTGGAAAGCAAACAGGTTACAAAGGTTCTCTCCCTAAAAAGGCGGAAAAAGTATTTTCAGGCGCATCTCCCATAGACATTAGGAATCGGCTTGTAAAACAAAATGAACCAGAACTGCAAAATAGTTTTAGAAAGTAATTCATCTTGTTCGAAGATAAGTAATTTGTGACGTAAATGAGCAAACCATATTGTGTTAATTAAAATAGAATTGAAAATAACGCTTAAGTTGTTTCTACAAACATTTAAACTACCTGAATAATGCAGAATAACTTTGTTTGATCTGTTCAAGACGACCGTTAAACAGATATACAGTAAAATCACTATATTAAGACCACCTTTGGGACTGTCCAAAGGTGGTTTTAAGACCACTTTTGAACAGTCCCAAATGTGGTCCCTGAACAGAGGACATTGAGTGCAGAAAACATGAAGAAAGGGTAACTGCACCCTTCTAAATAAGCTTTTTAGAGCAAAATTAGTCTTAATTTTAGGTGGTTTTAATAGCGGAATTTTACTGCAGTTGCAACTAAATCATTTCTCCAATTCGATGCTATATTTACTGTATTCCTACATAAAATCATATTTGCGATCGTCTTTATGCTAAGAGCATGTTGTTTATTGCCTATCTAAATTCCTTTCTTTGATACGAATGTTTAAAACAGTCTGAGCAAGTAATAAACATGATAAATATTTCTATAAAAGTTACAGAACAATGGAATCACAAAAGGGACTAGCCAGCAGATGTGCCTCTAGGGAAAAAGGAGACTGCGTATGCACGCAATCTCGCCAGTCGAAATAGCGGGCCCGAGGTAGATGGCGCTTCGAAATTTTGACTGAATCAAGCAGGCATACAACGTGTAATGCAACGTATTAGCAACGTCACGAATCGAAATTGATTGTGCGAACCATGTAGGCACATCAGTGAAAATATAATAAAATAAAAAATTAGCCGAGGATCAGTCCGACCATGCGCTGACGTCAGACTAAGCATCTGAAACTGCGAGTGGGACCGCTCATTAAACCCAAGCGATGTCTTTGGGTGGTAGGGCTTGGGATGACATTTCATCTCAATGTCTGTTGACGGGGACGTAAAGCATCAACACAAACAAACTTTCAAGTTATTAATGGAGGCGCTTTGAGAAACTCTGTCAAGGTCTCAAACTACCCCTGCCTCGAACATTGTTATGGTTACAAAGGTATCTGAGCCATTGTCCTTACACTGAAGAAGTCCTCGTATTTACGAGAGCACCTCAAAACTTCTCGGCCTCATGGCACCTTGCGACAGAGAAAAAAAACAACAAAAAAGAATACAACAACAACAAAGAACAAAAACAGAAAACGATATTGCTATATTGTTTTGGCATTCATCTAATACAAGGTCTTATTATAACTTTACAATCTGGTTAATTGTTCTGTATATATGCAGATGACCCACAGTATTAATAAACGTATATGGTGGCTATAATCTATACATCACGAAAACATGCTTATATAATATTGACCCCCTTGAACCCCACTTTTATATAGTAAAACTGGGGTTTACAGGGGTAACCTTAATTTTCTTATTTCTGCTCTAAAATATAGATTGTGGGTACTCGTTAGAACCGCCTCCTCGAGGCGGTTCTAACGAGTACCCACAATCTATATTTTGAGCAGAAATAAGAAATATATCACAATTTTTCATCTTAAAATTTTCATTTTTTCGGCGTAAAGGTATAGGCGTGTTTTCGTAATGGAACAAATGGACAAAAGAAAAGAAATCAGAACTGTTATTAAACACTTTCATATAAAGGGAATGACCACCAAGGAAATCCATGATGACATGGTGAAGAGATCTTTTCTTGTTCCACTATAAATAAGTATTTACCACTATTGCCCCATGTCACTTACTCGCTTGATCTTGTACAGCTTGATTTTTGCCTTTTTCCTAAACTGCAGTGTAGCCACATTCAAAGTGATGACATCACTGATGCTAACTCAGGGTACTCGAGATAGAAGGGATAGCAAAGTTTGAAAATCGATGAGCTTAGTGCATTATGGTTCATGCTGACTGTACCGTGAATGTTGTACTCCTAGCAAGACCAACAAGTTTTTGAAGTTTGAAGTGCCCTCGTATAAATATACAGTAAAATTTCACTATTAAGACCGCCTGAAATTAAGACTAATTCTGCTTTAAAAAGCTTATTTTGAAAAGTGCATTTAATCTTTCTTTGTGTTTTCTGCCCACAGTGTCCTGGTCAAGGACCACCTTTGGAACTATTCAAAAGTGGTCTTTAAGACCACTTTTGAACAGTCCCAAAGGTGGTCTTAATATAGGAATTTTACTGTACCAATTAATTCAAGTAAAACCGTCATAATTACCATCTAAACAAAACAAAAAAAAAAAAAAAAAAAAAAAACAACAAAAAAAAAAAAAAAAAAAAAACGCTATTTAAAAACTGTCATTTGAATAGAATGACGAGACAGGGTTTATTCCCGCCCATTGCTTCCTATTTTTTAGGTATCACTTCCCACTTCCCTGTGCATACATTTCACATTGCCTAGGCTCGACCGATTCTTGCAGATTCTAGTCAGTTACAGGAACGTGTAGAGCATGATGCTTAGCATACGCAAACATACATAACGGAATAAAACCACACGAAATAGACATAAAAAAGCCTTGTTCATTTGCCAGAGAGTTCCAGAAAAACAACGTGGAACATAAAATCTTACTCCAAAGCACGGATATGACGGCTCTGGCAAATGGCTGCGGTATAAACTTCGTAGAACTATCCGTCTTGTATATTACGTGACTTTTGAGTAACTATGTTACAGTGGAATTTTGTTACGACATCAGGACGAGTATCACGTTTTCAAGGTCGTAGAAGTGTATTGGACACATGTAGAAATCGTCGAAACGTAGTTTTTATGATTTCTAAATGTGTCAAAACATATTATCCCCATGGCGTGAAAATGCCTTGCATCACGTGAACAAGTCCGTGAAATGAAGACCCCTACACCCCACTTTATACAGAGAAAACGGGGGTTTTCTGGGGTATATATTATTTTTCTTATTTTTACTTCAAGACATAGGTTGTGAGTACTCATTAGAACCGCCTCAATGAGGCGGTTCTAACGAGCACCCACGACCTATGTTTGCAGTTATTATAAGAAAAATTTCATCAGAAAAGTAGCCATATTGGAGATGAGAAATATGCACTATGACGCACGAGTGTGTTATAGTAAGGAATTATGCAAGTGAAGATTATTAAAATGGCAACTCATGAATATGTATTATGGTACTTTTTCTGTTCCGAAAAATCGTGGACACTGATTCTCAGTGATTCCTTCTATGTTTCGAGCATAAAGAAAACATCACATTAACAAGAACGTTTAATGAATACCCTTCGAAATCCCACTTTATTTAGGCGAAAATGGGGTTTGCATAAGCATATACTAATTTCCTTTGTTTGGCTCAAAAACATAGATTTTGGATACTCGTTAGGACCGCCTCAACGAGGCGGTTCTAACGGGTTCCACAATCTATGTTCGGGTTCAGAAATACTGAAAATTCTGGTATGAAACACGTCATGGAAATATATGGGTGTATTAAAGTAATGATGCCCCAAGACGCCGAAACCAGATTACCCAGGACTATAATGTAAAGTAATCGTGGTTTTGATATAGTATGTATGACACAGAAAATATTTTGATAACACAGTCTGTTACTTTGTTACATGGCAACACCTAGCCGAAAGCACTTCTTCAGTAGCTTTGCAGAATATAATAAAGAAAATTCAATGAATAAAATTCAGTCCCTTCCGCTACAATCCAGGGCAACAGACAGGATGGAGACAGCCACTAGATATGCGAGGGTCGTGCAAAAAGTTTTGTCAGTGTTAATTGGTTCTGAAGTGTAGCTTTCAAGCTTTCAAAATCAATCTCACTTTCCGAAACACCTTTTATAATATTTTTGCAATTTGAAGGGTGAAATTCGGCGTCTGTCTTTTTATGTATTTAGCTGGTGCATGTATACAGTTTCACAAATAATACTTCTAGACACCAAGTGCTTTCCACACTTTATTTTGTCGCAAAATCCATTCACAAAACCTACTCACTTTTTTCAATAAAAATGCCATGTAGCGCCGCTTAGTGTTCACTCGACGCTTAGTGTTCACCGTGGACACTAAGCGTTGATGGTGAACACTAAGCGTTGCCACCGTCAACGCTCAGTGTTCATTTTGCCGCTAGTGTTCATTTTCTGTTATGAAAAAGAAGTAATTTTGCCTTATAACACGAATACTTCTTGATGTATGAGCATCACACTTCAGTATCACGAGACAGTACGACCCGACAATTGACCAGAGAAACGAATGTCTTCATGACCTATATTTCATGGTCCAGTGATTTTGCCTTTTAACGCGAAGATGTTTTGGTATATGAACATCATAACTTGGTGTTATGAATCAGTATGAAACGATACGAACGATATGAACGATGCGAATAGGCGACGCATAGTTGGCTGTTGTATTATCAATTGAATTTGTAACTTGTTAGCTCAATGGAAATGTATTTAACAAATTTCTAAGGTGTCTTAGAATTTGACCCCCTAACCCGACCAAAGGCATGAAACCAGGGGTGTGTTCTTTTGGAATCTCAGAAGACACTCACAGGTATTCTCAGAAGACACACCCGGGTATCAAAGTTGTAAATATGAATGTTTGTAATGAGTGATTGTTGAGATATAAGCAATTCAAAAACTTAAACACAGTTTTACAGAGATGTTCTAGATTATGACCCCCTAGCCTAGCGTGACTTTTGAAATCGCAAACGCAAAAGCGGACCGATGTGACAACAATAGCTCTCATTGTACTTCACTGTATTTGGCGAGCTAATGCAATGGTGAACAATAAGCGTTGGGATCGCAGACAGTAACGACAGTCGCGACGCTTAGTGTCCATGGTGAACACTAAGCGTTGATGGTGAACACTAAGCGTTGCTACTGCAACGCTTAGTGTCCATGGTGAACACTAAGCGTAGCAGTGGCAACGTTTAGTGTTCGCCATCAACGCTTAGTGTCCATGGTGAACACTAAGCGTCGGGTGAACACTAAGCGTTGTTACAATGCCACTGCATGTATGAGATATCGGACTTGCTAGAACAAAAGTTAAAGTTTTGGCCGGTTTTAGAGCGTTGTTTGAATAACTACGCCAAGAAGGAAAATGCACTTGACCAATAGGTTAATTAGAATTAAAAAGATCAGAGTTAAATTTTCTCCTTAGTCACTTCACAGGGGAACTGACTCTCCTTTCAAACTGATTTGAGATACCAGGTTTTATTCGAGTGATGGCCCTTTGAAAGCACTCAAGTTATGTTTTAAATTATCTAATGGGGCTCCCATAACTGATATTTTGATAACAGCCTTAAATATCGAGATATATGTGATTAAGGATATCATCTTTAATAAAAAAAATCTTATTACGTCAAAAAGATACCGAATCTTGAAGATGAAAAGACACGAGCACCTGTCACTGACTATACTAGTAATCTCATTAAGAAAATATGCCTATGTGAGATAATCCTATCTCTCATGACTCTAAGGTAGGCATTTTGTGTGGAAAAAATGGGATAGTTGTCATATGTATTCGCGAAACATAGATTGCACGAGCACTCGCAAGACATACATTGTGGTGGTCATCAGCATTACGATAACACACCCATGTGACAGCGTGCATTCATCTATATCTCCAAAATGGTCATTTTTGAAGATTTATGATATTTTCCTTATTTATACTCCAAACATAGGTTGTGGTGCTCGTTAGAACCGCCTCATTGAGGCGGTTCTAACGAATACCATAACCTATGTCTAAAAGCAGAAATAAAGAAAAATAATATATACCCATGTAAACCCCAGTTTTTCTATATAATGGGGTTTAGAGGGGTGCCGCTCATTACACGGATATTGTTAACATGATGGTATACTAGTCCGCGAAATGAACGCCCTTGTAAACCCCACTTTATATAGGGAAACTCGGCTGGTGAAAAAAATATAAAAAAATTCTTATTTCTGCTCAAAGACTTAGGCTGTGAGTACTCACAAGAACCGTCTGAAGGAGGTGGTTCTAACGAGCACCCACAATCTATACTTAAGCAAGTATCAGAAAAACAAAAAAAAATCATCGAAAAAAAAGGTCAAAGTCTGTTCTGGAGTCATGGAAGATTTCTCTTTGCCACACGTGTGTGTTAACCTCATGTCTCGTTAGAACGAAAAAAAAACGTTTTGAGTTAAAGAGGGCCACCTGTATTTGCAGATGTATGTATTGGAGATTTAAAAAATGAGGGCCGTGCAAAATGTGAGGGCCGAGAACAGGTGACGCGCTTTGTTTCTTTGTATAGGTTGTAAATGCATGATAAGAATCATGCACATAGCTTGATCATTTTGATATCACAATAAGGGGTTTTCTTTCTTACGTTACGTTGAGCAACGTAACGTTGTTGCCCTGAACGTACCATTTTGAAACTTTATGATGGCGTCAGAACACCAATGCAATCAAATTTGCCGGGTCCCTCGGAAGATACTAGTATTTGAACACGAGGCCGCTGAAAGGCCTTAAAAGTAATTTCAAAAGCGCGTGCTCCGCCAACTTACAAGGCCAGGCGCATGTTTCGTTAAAAGAAACTTACTCTAGGTCTCAGCGCCCCCGTCCATCGGAGCTTGGAGAAATAGATTGAGCTGCAGGGTGTTTCCGCGCAGAGCGGATATCGACCGAACTTGAGTACCGGTAAATCCTTTAGGTCTAAGCTTGCCCAGGAAAAGTGATACGAGTCGGACACCTTAAACCATGGCGATTTCTAGGGAGGTAGGCGGTAGGTCTTGACTTGAGCTGTCTTTTCATCTCAATGTCGGATAAAAGTCCCCATAAATGGAAGCGCAGTCTCAAAAATGACCTAAATAGTGTTGACGGGGAAAATCAAACAATTACTCTAGGTTTTTTATATACATGTTTGCGAGCAGAAAATTTGTTGAGCCTGAGACTGCACTTTATGGACAGGCTCGCTTGATTCTTTGTCGGCCACCAATGCAATAAAACAATTTTCTCAGGAGCTAGCTCAAGAATGTTTTGCGAAGAAATCTGTTGGCTGCCAGTCATTGAAATGCATCTGCCAATCAGTTTTTTTACACGAAACGTCATCATCCGTCATATGAAATGCATACAGATGCAGTTTCCATTTCAAAAATATAAATAAATGGAGACGACCCATGCGAGAAGGGCCCATGGAGTTTTATTTCTTCCAAATAGCCAACGGGGCTAGTCGCATGACTTCTCACGGCTTTCCTCCACATGTTTGCGCATGCGCAAAGGAGCATGCGCAGTCTCACATGAGCCTTTGCGCATGCGCAGTCTCGCATGAGACTTTACCGGAGTGCGATAAGAACTCTTTTCTCATGCGCTGACATATATCTCTGCAGACTGTCAGTCAATGGAATGCATCTGTCAATCAGTTTTGTGCTTGAAACGTCATCACCTGATACGTAGAATACATACAGAAGTTTCGAATCCATATAGAACTTCAGCGAAAAAGCATCCTTTTTAACACACAGTCTGTCGTGAAATGTAGGCCCTACATTTAACAAACGTGTTTTGATACCGCAAGAGGAAGGAGGAATTCAATATTTGTTCAATAATTCATCCTTTAAATTTTCGTCTTCATAGAAATCACCGGCCATTTCTTTCAGCTAATTGAAAGAGTTGGGACAAGACGGTCAAAGAGGACAAAAATCGAAAACCAGATGAAATGAAATACATGCAGCCTTCTTTCGATCCAAATATCGCATGAGGTGTTATCGATGTTACAGAAACTAACAAATAATCACACTCGTCTGTCATTACTGGCAATGGCCAATCTTACAAATACATGGAATGCTACTGTTTTTGTGCTCATAAGGTTATCTTAGTTGCAGATTGAGCAAGACAGGTCAGAGTAAGACAGCTCTGTTGGTGATGCCTTAGCTCTGGCTTTGTGATGAGCAAGTTTCTGTTCAGCTTGCTTCATATTCACTAGCACGCCTTCTGGTGAGGCCTCGCCACTTTGCCCGGTCCTGTGCAGTTTGTTCCCACGACCCTGTGGACATGTTGCAGTCGCTAGGGGAGTTTGTTTTTTTTTTTGCCGGGGGGGGGGGTTGTTGGGAGGTCCTTGTATCGCTTCTTCTGGCCACCATGAGACCATTTGCCCATCTGTATGTCTCCATAGAGGATTTTCTTCAGGCATCCTAGTAACCTTATCGGCACAATTTCAAAAACAAGTATGTACTTTCAAAATAAATAAAATGAAACATGCATGCTCTAAGACCCCGGATTGCAACAAAATATGCTCTAAGATTCAATTGTCCAGTGCCAGCTTAAACTGATCCCAGTTTTACCCGCTTAGATTAAATTGTCCAAATCAGCTAAATCTGATGTAAGTACAGTTTGGCATATGTCTTCAGATATGTTGAAGTGGGCCCCGTCAAGCGATGTTGGTACTTATCGCCTATGCGAGCAGCGTAGGTTCAGGCGAGCCTGCGCATCCGCGCAGTCTCACCAGAACCTTCGCTGCTCGCTCATACAAGCAGTGAATCAAGAGGAACCTTCAGACAGAAAGCCATATCCCTGGCCCCTCTGAATGGCTGGGCATGCGCAGTTAAAATTTGTCATGACGGAATGCTCGAAGACACAAATTCGCTTGGCGGGCCTTAAGTAATAAATAGCTGATTAATTTAATAATGACTGAACTGTTGTAATATGGAGCGGGACACAGTGAAATATACAAACTAACATGTACGACCTTGAAATACCAACGAGTCAAACTCATGCACTTAAGCATTCTGTACATAGTCTTTCGTTGTCATTCTATGGATAACAAAGAGTTTGCGGTAGGCTCATGGGAACCGGAAGGCATTCGCGTAGGCTTATCAGTGCTTTCGCTGTCCGAATATGTCAATATGCTGATCCGGTTCATTATTACAGCGCGCGCGGCTATGACGTAAATGCATGTGGTTATTACAGAAGGTCTGTTTGATATCAGCGTTATCAGCTTAGAGGAAGCAGATGCAGGAATGTGTGCAGTTGCTGATGTGTATAAAACAAAATACTGCACCGATTGTATATTTATTCCAATTTATTCCAATATTAGCTCATTAAGAGATATAAAGTTTTATCTGAGCGCACTGACAGGGTAATGGCAACGTTTAACGAATAGTTTAAGAGGGGTATTCTAAGCACAGTTCTTTACATACAAAAGACAATTAATTTCAGGGCACCGGCAGCCGGGAATTTTTAGGTGTGGCTCGTTAGCATGGAATTATATTCTGATTGCGGAATGTTTCAGATACTTGCCATATTTATAACTGATTCTTTGGAAACTTCTGTTTTTACCTTTGTCCCACTTTAAAACTGGTTCCATTGGCCAAGATAATGTGCAATGTGTACAACAACACCCTTTCATTGGTTGATAACACTTCATTGAGTGATCCTGCATGGCCTTAAATCTCATCATGTCGGGTTTATCGACCGACCGATTAACGCACCGATCTGTGGCTGGCTGGCTTGCCCGATCTTCCAGCACCGACTTCACCACCGCCGATTCCTAAATTAAGACCGCCTTTGTGAATAAAACTTTTAGACAGTCACAAAGCTGGTCTCTTACTAGGCACCGGATAGAGACAACGTACAAAAGGAAAAACGAAACCGTCTTAATAATGAGCCAGCGCATGACAAAACCTACAATAAGACAACCTACGCCCAGCGAAGACTCAGATCAGCCTGCGCATCCGCGTAGTCGGATCAGAGTCTTCGCTGTGCGCTCTAAGGATAAAAAGGGCCCATTGCTCCTACATGCAGCAGGAGAAGTCTCTGATTAGACTATATGGATGCGCAGGCTGATCTGATTCTTGGCTGGACGCACATGTCTTATTGTAGGTTTTGTCGTGCGCTGGCTCATATGTGTTTGTTTTGTTTGATTTGAGGTTTAACGTCCCCGTCAACACTGTATAGGTCATTTTGGAGACGTTGCTTCCAATTTTGTTGGACTTTTACCCGACATTATGATGAAATGACATCTCAAGCCCTGCCGCCCAATGAAACCAATACGGCTCATATGTGTTTAAAATAAGAACTAGTCTTAATTTTAGCTGGTCTTAATAGCAGAATTTCACTTCTGCAAGCTAGAACTCGGGAAAGGTACAAGTGATGGATGCGCTTGGCAATAATAGATTGATTTCATCTACATACTATAGGGAACAAAGTACTAGAACCCCCTTCTCAGAAGGATCCTATTTTTATCAGAGAATTCAATTTATTAGCTTCTTAACAGTGATAGAATTCGTTAAATAAACACCAGTTGATGGCTGATGCATTTATCTCTAATATCACTGTTTATACATGCAAAAGAGGTGCTTTTTGAATGGAAATGATAATTCATGAAGCGTTGTTATAGTGGTTTGTTTCAACTGTTTAAATAAACGATATGGTATCACCTATAGGCAGATATAATACCCACAGCAGTGAGTTAATGCTGGAGCTTGTATCTAGCAGTGAATCTCCCATCAGCAGTCATCAAAAATGACTTGTGTAAATAATCAGATTTCATGACCATGCTGCCTGAATTTTCATAACTTCTACCTTGTTCCTATAAGTATACAGATACACTGTGTATTGCCATAGCAACTTAATAACATCTTTGAGTAATTATCAGCAATAAATTTGGAACAGGCAAATATATATGTTACAATGATAATAGCATCTGACTAATGATTACATGATCATGTGAAGAGAATAGCGAGAAAGCCATTCTTTTCTTGTTTTATGTGGGGTTAATGATCAGAGCTTATCCTTATTGTCCAAAACGTTAGCAAGGCCATGTCGTGAAGAGACCGAAATCAACATCTTTCATCAATTTGCTAAGTACTGTTTTTGATATTTCTCCTAATTACTGTGTATATTGCGATATCACTCAAACAAGTCCGTGTACAGGTTATTGAAAACCATATTCTATATAGAGAAAAGTAGTATTTGCAACGGTATACCGCGTCTTTCTTATATTTTTAATCATGTATTGTGGGTGCTCGTTAGTGAGTAACCAGAGTCTGTACTCAGATTCAATGAAAACGCACCACTTTTAAAATTTTGATTTCTTTAGTTTAAGGTAAAATGACTGACTTTCTCAACTGATAAATACGGTATTGTAAAGTTGTCATCGAAGCATGAGTTTGTTTGACACGAATGCTGCTTTCACTGGCCGTTCCAAGGCGGTTCTTCTGTCGCGGTTTATTTTTGTTATGGTTTGTTTTTGGGTGTTTGTGTCGCTTATATTATTTTGTTTTGGATAGCCAATTGGCCATTTTGTGGGAATGTAACTGTTATTTTGGCTTTCCGCTATTGAGGTTTCCATTAGGGTCTAATATTTCATGTTTGTGTTTCTTTCCCTTTGGTGTCTCCGATGGGAGCTGTGGGTTAATTATATCGATTCCGGGTCATTGCCTTCACTTCTATTTTTCATACCGCCAAGTTGCAGAGCGTATGGGTTGTTCGCACACTATGATTGCTCGATTGGTTAAAAGACACAACGCTACGGGTCTGTGGACGATAGACAACGCCATGGACGTGAACGTGTTACTACACGTTAGCAGGACCGGTACATTGTTTTGAGTCATTTACGCGACCGATTCAGGAAGTCTGTGAAAATTGCCCAAGAGACAGTGGGAACCCGTAACCTACGCGTAAGTGCCTTAACTGTACGGCGGCGTCTCCAGGAACGCGGTATTTCTAGCCATAAGACGTATAGGGGGAACGTATTGACGGCGGAACGTCGAGTCAGTCGCTTTAACAGGTGTCGACAGCGTATCCGATGGACACAACAGCGTTGGCATTGTGTACTGTTCCCGGTTTTTGTTTTGAAATGTTTGATAGGCGGCGTAAAGTATGGCGTCGACTTGCAAGCGATTTCAAGACTGGTATGTTAAACATGTGTCATGGTGTGGTGGTGGTAGCATAAAGGTGTGGGGAGGGATCTCATGGCGCCACAAAACCCAACTCATCGTTGTTGACGGCAATTGGACGGCAGTGCACGTCGATACACAGATCAATAACGCAATTACGCAATAACGCAATTACGCAATAATGGTGAGTTACGTTTTTCCAACAGGACAATGCACGTGGTAAGTCTAGGCGGCTAATCATGGACTTTTTCAATCAAAATGGTGTGCAAGTTCTTCCTTGGCCTGCGTTTTCGCCGGATTTAAACCCAGTTGAGAACCTTTGGGACCAGCTCGGAAAACGTGTGTAAAGCCGACGTCATCCGCCAATCAACTGTCAGCAGCTTGCCACAGGAAGAATGGCACAGCATCACTTAAGACCAGATACAGCATGTGGCGTCGATGCCAAGTAACACTTGATGCTAATGGTGGACATACCCGGTATTAGGATATGCGATTTTGATTTTTCGGGTGTGTGGATTTATACGAGTCTCCTTATCTCTGCATCCAATAAAATGCTGTAACTCTGTAGTGAGTCTGTGGATAAGTTAGTGATAATTCTTTAAACATGATCAAATGCTGGAAATATTGTGAATCATTTAAAATTTGAGGTATACTTCTAGTGGTGCGTTTTCATTGAATCTGAGTATATATACTACTCAAAGTTTGAAAGGGATCACTTTTTAATGCAAAATAATGTTTGGATAATTAATCAGCTGAATCCAAATTTGATACATAATGATAGAAAACGTATCCTTCACAAAACCTAGTGATTAATTTTGTCAACTGGTACTGCATTCAAGCGTGACAACAGCAAACGTCTTGGCACCCCCAAAATTTGCCGTAACACGAAGGGATTTGGACAACTGATTTTTCACAAATTTCCAAATTTGTTTAGACAAACGTGCTTAATAACGTGTATGGCGTACAAGGGCATCAATTACAGTACGACATCGCTTGCGCATGCTCGTAATCCGAGTCTGTATCCGGTTTTGTGAAATCAGCTTTCATTCAGCAACCAATGCATCTTTGAGCTCCTGTAAAGTCCTCGGATGCACAGGTCGGGCTGAAACAGCACTCTGTAGCATGTCCCGCGCATGCTCAATCGGATTTAAGTGCGGTGACCGAGCAGGCCAGTCCATACGAACGATTGTCTCACGTTCCAGGTAGGAATCAGTGACGTTGGCAGGGTTGGGACGGGCATTATCATCCATCAGAATAAAGTCCGGGCCGATAGCATCTGCATATGGTCTCACAAACTCATCAAGAATCTCATTACAGTACCTCACTGCCATTAACGTTCCGTTTTCAACGACGTACAAGTCAGGTTTACCGTTCACGCTTATCCCAGCCCAAACCATGACTGACCCCTTTCCATAGCGATCATGCTCTGCCACATTCAAGTCATCGAATCGCTGTTTAGACATTCGCCACACTAATTGACGTTTATAAGTGAAGTCTAGACAGAATCTGGACCCCTCAGTAAACAGTACTGGCGTCAAGTCACGAACCGTCCACATGACGTGAGTTCTGACAAAGTCTAACCGGTCTAGCACGTGCTGTCTCGTCAACGGGATACGTACAGCAGGCCTCATGGCATTAAGTCCGAACTCGTGGAGTCCGTTTCTGACAGTTTGTGTAGAAATTCGTACTCCAGTTCCGTTCATAAGCTCGTTATGCAAACGCGTAGCGTTCAGGAACCGTTGACGTCGAGACTGAATCAACAAGAAATGGCCCTGACGTTGAGTTGTAGCCCTTTCTCGACCCCGCCGCGGCTGTGTGAAAGGATTTCTGTGGGTAAGATGCCGACTTCACATTGGTGAAACCACGCTCTGAGACACATTCAGAAACCCAGCAACACGACGTTGAGAGACGCAAGATTCCAACATTCCGACGCAACGATTCATTTCTTCGGGGCTCAGACGGTTTCTTAATTGTCCCCCTAGGCATTTTAGTGTTTCACAAATCAAATGAAGTCCTTTTTACGCTTGGTAAAGGAACACTGACAAGTTTGATTAGTCTGTTGGAAAGCAGTGCTACGCAAGATTTTGGGGGTGCATGAATTCATTTGCGAATTGTGAGAAGTGTACACTTTTATGAGTACTGAACTGCACACGAGTTTCTGCTTAAGATATTTATCAATATACCGAGTACAAATTCTGTCAAGAACTTATAAATTTTCTGTGCAAAATTTGGTACATAAAAAGTGATCCCTATCAAACTTTGAGTAGTATATTTGATCTCGGTTTCTAGCTGATATTTACAAATTCAGTTAAACTTTTCATTAAAATTAGGCTACAGTACAACTAATAATGCACCCAACTATTGTTTTTAATTTAACTTGATACTGTTTTGTTGAAAGAAGTGATATCCCTAGCAATAAAACTGTAGCTTCCAAACATTTTAAGGCTCAGCCACGACAGCTTTTTCCGATAAATTGCACCATTTATAGCGTAATGACTAGTTCGTATATATTGAGTCCGAAATTTGATGCAGAAATTAGAAAAAATGTTTTTTTTTTTTTTGGGCACCATGAAATAATTTGCTATGTCACAAGTTTTTTTGTCATAAAAAGTATTCGTTTGAGCAGTTTCAGCTTGCGCATCAGAAAAACACGCCTATATAATGTTGACCCCCCTTGAATCTCTATTTTATAGTAAAACTTGGGCGGTTCTTACGAGCACCCACAATCTATATTTTAGAGCAGAAATAAGAAATATAACACACTTTTTCCTCTTAAAATGTTCGTTTCTTTCTGGCGGTAAGGTTTACAATGCACTTGTATAGGCGTGTTTTCGTAATGTGGTGGTTTTCACCAGCCCACTTGACATGTTTTCAGAAAACGAGAAGAAGAATGCCAAAAAATATATATTCTCAAACATGTCTTTTTTCAGGTCACAGTGATGATGAGGATCTTCCGTGTTCAATTCAAGTTTGGAAATTGGTGTAAAACTTACTCTGAATAGAATAAACCTGACACCTCTTATACTGTAAATTGGCCCACTCAAAGGTATTAGTTGGAAGATTCTGTTAGACAACACATGGTTAGACTCCATTGGAAAGTAGAAGTAAAACAAAGATCTGGAATTGATACAATTAACTTACTCCACCCATAAAAGACACCAAAGGGAAAGAAATACAAACATTAAGCGACCAGACCATAATGGAAACCCAAACAAAGGAAGGCCATAAGGACAGTCACTTTCCCACAAAATGACCATATGGCCATCCAAAACCAAAAGACACAAGTGATACACACAGTAAGTAAGAAACAACAACATAAATAAATCGCCACAGAAGAGCCGCCTTGGAACGGTCAGTGGAAGATTTCCACTGGGGGGCTTAAATCGATTTTACGTGGCCACAATCCTCGCCCTTACTTCCGTCGCGATTTAGACAAATAATTTGTTCAGTCCGCATGAAGCCTCTTTTTGAAAATATTTTGTTGAAGAAAGAATTTATTTGCTCGAAGAAAAGGAGCCCATGGAAATTAAAAAAAAAAGAGTAGAAATTGTGTTTGTGATACACTATGCCCCCAACAATATGCTTGTCCCTAAAGGGGAATATAAACAGTACCTCATGATCATTTGCATTAAAAATAAACCTGACAAATATTAACAGATTTTAAACAAAAGTTATTCAGATCATCTATGCCTTAGAAGCAAACAGACTGCCAAATATCATGAGCCTAGCAAGGTTTCCCCATAGCCACAATGCATAAGTCCGAAAAGGGGCATAACTCCGTTAAGTGTTTTTGGAATTTCGTAAAAAGTTAATCAGGTCATCTATACCTTAGACCCTAATAGTCTACTAAGTATCATCAGGCTAGTTCAAGCGGTTCTCCAGATAATTTGCTCACAAGGTTTTTTCCCCATAGCCACAATGCGTAAGTCCGAAAAAGAGCCTATCTCCATTAAATATTTTCGGAATTTCATCCAAAGTTAATCAGGTCATCTATACCTTAGACCCAAACTGTCTACTAAATATCATGAGCCTAGCTGAAGCAGTTCTCCAGATATTTTGCTCACAAGGTTTCCCCATTGCCAAAATGCATCAGTTCGAAAACGGGCGTTACTCCATTAATTTTTTTCGGAATTTCATCAAAAGTTAATCAGGTCATCTACTCATTAGACCCATACTCTCTACTAAATACCGTGAGCCTATCTCAAGCGGTTCTTCAGATATTTTGTTCACAAGGTTTCCCCATAGCCGCAAAGCATAAGTTCGAAAAGGGGCGTTACTCCATTAAATATTTTTTAGAATTTCGTCAAAAGTTTCTCAGGTCATCTATAATTCGACCCAAATTGTTTACTAAATATCATGAGCCTAGTTCAAGCGGTTCTCCAGATATCTTACTCGCAAGGTTTCCCCATAGCCACAATGCATAAGTCCGAAAAGGAGCGTTACTCCGTTAAATATTTTCGGAATTTCGTCAAAAGTTAATCTTAGACCCAAACTGTTTACTAAATATCATGAGCCTAGCTCAAGTGGTTCTCCAGATATCTTGCTCACAAGGTGTCCCCATAGCCACAATGCATAAGTCTTGAAAGGGGTGTAACTCTGCAAAGACAAGTCCGGCGAAACAAAAATACGCATCCGCTAATTTTTCATGCACATTCCATATATGAAATTTCGAGATCCTAGCTCAAACCATTCTTGAGTTTCCTACAGAGTGAAAGGGTAACGGACAGACGGACAGACAAACAGACAGACAGACAGACAGACTGACTGACGGACAGACGGACGGACAGACAGACGGACGGACAAGACAGAACCAATATGCCCCATCAACTTCTCCGAAGTAGGGGGCATAAAAAAACTCACAGAAGTTGTCTCCATTGACAATGCGATAAAGTGTATCAACTCACATACAATTAGTGGTTTTCTTGATGGGAATAACCGATTTAACTCTAACGAGGCTTTAGTAAATGCTCAGTTTGCGCGTGATAACGGAGTATATTTTTATGATCTTTAATGTTATCTATCTATTTTTACTGCAGCAACCCCGTTAAGAGGGCTAACGTGCAGGTGTGTGCACAGAGGCGTCGTGCAAGACAAAGTAAAAAAAGTAAAAGTGACACAGTTTGGAGGAAAAGTTATGATATACAACGTTCGCCTTTGACAACATATTATGATTTGTATGTTCTTCAGTGTTCGTCCATGACAATAGATTTTGGTTTTTATGATACCCATGATAACGGAATGATGTTTTTGACATCTTCAGTTTTCGCCCTCGACAACAGACTATGGTTTTTTTATGATCTCCAATGTTCGCCCATGACAACAGACTATGGTGTTGATGATCTTCAATGTTCGCCGATGACAAGGGACCATGGTTTGTTCGCGAATCACAGCAAACTATAGTATTTACATGTTTATCTTCAATGTTCGCGCGTGAAAACATGTTATGCTTTTTTTAACATGTATGACCTCTAATGTTCGTGCATGACAGCTGACTATGGTTTTAATGATCTTCAGTGTTTGCCCATGACATCAGTCTATGGTTTGAATTATCTTCAATGTTAGCCCATGACACAAGAGTATATGATTATGAATAAATTTTTTAGAACACAAGCAAAATATATTTTCATTGCTGACTGTTTCGGAAAGGTCACTGTCTTTCTTCAAGGGCTCTGAATTCTACTTCCGGTCACTTCGGCTACATCCGCTACTCCTCGAGTGAGCAGCGAAAATGGGGTCATAGGCTCTTGGAAGAGCGTAGGCCCTTCGTCCCGGTTCATAGTCGAAATATTGCGGATATGGATGGCTTCTTTCACTTGTCTTGTGCGATTGTCCCACTCCTTGTCAACAGTCTGTGCCCCCTCCCAGTCTATTATATGATTCTTTTGGTGAACGTGATCCGTTATTGCACTTTTGTTTTAAAGGTGCATTATTGAGCTATCGGTAAAGAATGCTTCCAAAAATAAAATACTTATAGCCGGTATTTTCCTTTAAAACAATACAAATGAATGCATTTTATGCAAAAATGCGAACAATTATGATGACAGGTAAACGAGTTTGAGAGGGATTCCCTAACTAGGTTTCGAACACTAGTTAGATCTATTTTTAGTTCGTGACAAAAATAGAATCCCCATATATGACGTTATGCGACGTTCATTTTTGGCCTTGTTTACTTAGGCCATGCCTGAATCGGAAAAAAATATGACGCTGAATACCATGCCATAAGTAACGACACTCAGAGACGATACTGTCGCCATGTATGTGTAAAGTGACAGATTTATTTTTAGAACAGAAATTCCGAACACATGTTCAGAGCGAAGGGTAAACACGAATGAAAACGACCATTTTCACAAAGTTCTGAAGCTGTATTTGGCTCCAAAAGTGTACACATGACAAAGTAGTATGAATTAAAGATAAAAACCAGAAATAATTTTGAGACCCGGTAGCTCAATAATGCGCCTTTAATAGTGAGCGATGATTTTATTTCTGCTCTTGTGAGCTGAGCCTTTGTATTCAATTCAACATCTTTCCTGTGCTCTTTTAATCTAGTTTCAAACTTAAGCCCCGTTTCTCATATGTATACATATTCACAAGTCTTACATCCTCTTTTGTATACGATCTTATACTTCGCGTGTACCAGGATATATCTAAGTGTTCTGTATGGTTTCATTGATGTTGCTACTCTGTGCTTGCGAAAAGTCCCCTCTGATACACCTTGTGCATACGGAATCACAACCACCCCCTTGATTTTGCTTTATAGTCTTTCACTTTCTTTATTTTCTTACATTTGATAGTGATGGTAATTTTCTCGGGAGCCTACAAACTTTCAAGAGCCCATGACCCCATTTTCGCTGCTCACTCGAGGAGTAGCGGAAATAGCCGAAGTGACCGGAAGTAGAAGTCAGAGCTCTTGATGAAGGGCAATGACCTGTCCGAAACAGTCTGCAATGTATATATATTTTTGTTTGTGCTCTTAGAACTTTATTCATAATTGATATGCCAAGCAGATGAGCACTTTCAAGATCAAAAGCTTATATGTTTTTTATTATCTTCAGTTTTCGCACCTGAAACCAGATTAAGTTTTTTTTTTATTTGATATCTTCAAAGTTCGTCCTTGACAGCAGACTATGGTTTTTATGATCTTCAATGTTTGCTCATGACAACAGACTATGGTTTTTACGATCTTCAATGTTTGCCCATGGCAACAGACTATGGTTTTTATGATCTTCAATGTTTGTCCATGACAACAGACAATGGTTTTATGATCTGCAATGTTTGCCCATGACAACAGACTATGGCTTTTATGATATTTATTGTGTGCGCATGACAACAGACTATGTTTTTTTATGATATTCATTCATGACAACAACAACAGATTATGTTTTTTATGATATTCATTGTTCGCCCATAACAACAGACTATGGTTTTTATGAGAGTCATTGTGTGCGCATGGCAACAGACTATGGTTTTTATGATATTCATTGTGTGCGCATGACAACAGCAACAGATTATGGTTTTTATGATATTCACGTTCGCTCTTGACAACAGCAACAAATTATGTTTTTATGACCTACAGTGTTCGCCCTTAGAAGCCTTCGTGGTGTCGTGGTTACGCTACTCGCCTTGTAAACCAGGGGTCGCAGGATCGATCCCGGGCTTCTCCAGACTTTCAGATGATTCTTTAAACCGAGGTCCCGTCTCCGTATGACCTTAGCTGTTGGTGGGACGTAAAACTCAAACACTCACTCACTCACTCACATTGTTCGCCCATGACAACAGACTATGGATTTTATGATCTTCATTATTCTCCCATGACAACAGACTGTGCATATATAGTGTTTATAATCTTCAATGTTCGTCCATGACAACAAACTATGTTTTTGGGATCTTCAATGATCGCCAATGGCAAAGGACTATGATTTTAGGATTATTGTTTTTTTTATTGTTAAACTCTATAATACTCTATCCGTATACAACTGACTAGATAGTTTCCGAGTCACTGACCCGACAAGACTTTCTTTGTGACAGGAGAATGCAGTTTCCCAAGAGTGATATAAATGCATTTTCTCTTTTTATCCAGTTTAGGCAACATGTCCTCATGACACATTATTTCTCCCTCGTGTCCAATTTTGGATATGATTGGCTTATTGGTCTTAATGAAATGGAGACTAAAAAAATGCCATCATACGTGAATGTGACAAAGGTCTAACGGGTTGCCGTGCCTGCTACTTTGCCTGGGACGCTAGCAAGAAGTGAAGACGCAGAACGTTTGATCAATATATTCACTGTTTGCTTTGAATACAGGGATGTATGTAAAACCTCGGACCCATCAATACCCGGACTTGTAAATGATGATGTCGTGGCTCCGATTTTACCTGTATGGGCGGAACCAGCTTTTCCAACCCGCAGAACAATATCGATTTTTAGCTCACCTGTCACGAAGTGACAAGGTGAGCTTTTGTGATCACTTTTCGTCCGTCGTCCGTCGTCAGAGCGTGTGTGCGTGTGTGCGTGCGTAAACAATTTCTTCAAATGACATCTCCTCCTAAACCACTGATCGGATTTTGACCAAACTTCACAGGAACGATCCTTAGGTAGTCCCCTTTCAAAGTTGTTCAAATGGTTCCGGTCTGTTGCACATATAGGTCACAGTAGCCAAAAATAGATTTTTTTTTCACCGAAAACTTAAAAAATCTTCTTCTCTGAAACCGCAAGGCCCAGGTCTTTGATATTTGGTATGAAGCTTCATCTAGTGGACCCCTACTAAGATTGTTCAAATTATAGTGCTGGGGCCAAAAATGCCCCCGCACGGGGGCCCTTTGGTTTTACATGGGCTTATATAGGGAAAATCTTTAAAAATCTTCTTCTCTGAAACTGTAAGGCCCAGATCTTTGATATTTGGTATGAAGCTTCATCTAGTGGATCCCTACCAAGATTGTTCAAATTATAGTGCTGGAGCTAAAAATGCCCCCGCACGGGGGCCCTTTGGTTTTACATGGGCTTATATAGGGAAAATCTTGAAAAATCTTCTTCTCTGAAACCGCAAGGCCCAGGTCTTTGATATTTGGTATGAAGCTTCATCTAGTGGACCCCTACTAAGATTGTTCAAATTATAGTGCTGGGGCCAAAAATGCCCCCGCACGGGGGCCCTTTGGTTTTACATGGGCTTATATAGGGAAAATCTTTAAAAATCTTCTTCTCTGAAACCGCAAGGCCCAGGTTTTTGATATTAGGTATGAAGCTTTATCTAGTGGACCCCTACCAAGATTGTTCAAATTATAGTGCGGAAGCTAAAAATGCCCCCGCACGGGGGCCCTTTGGTTTTACATGGGCTTATATAGGGAAAATCTTGAAAAATCTTCTTCTCCGAAACCGCTAGGCCCAGGTCTTTGCTATTTGGTATGAAGCGTCATCAAGTGGACCCCTACCAAGATTGTTCAAATTATAATGCTGGGGCCAAAAATGCCCCCACACCAGGGCCCTTTTGTTTTACATAGGCTTATATAGGGAAAATCTTTAAACATCTTCTTCTCTGAAACTGCAAGGCCCAGGTCTTCGATATTTGGTATGAAGCTTCATCTAGTGGACCCCTACCAAGATTGTTCAAATTATAGTGCTGGAGCTAAAAATGCCCCTCGCACGGGGGCCCTTTGGTTTTACATGGGCTTATATAGGGAAAGTCTTGAAAAATCTTCTTCTCTGAAACCTCAAGGCCCAGGTCTTTGATATTTGGTATGAAGCTTCATCAAGTAGACCCCTACCAAGATTGTTCAAATTATAGTGCTGGGGCCAAAAATGCCCCCGCACCAGGGCCCTTTTGTTTTACATAGGCTTATATAGGGAAAATCTTTAAAAATCTTCTTCTCTGAAACTGCAAGGCCCAGGTCTTTGATATTTGGTATGAAGCTTCATCTTGTGGACCTCTACCAAGATTGTTCAAATTATAGCCCTGGGGCCAAAAATGCCCCCGCTCCGGGGCCCTTTGGTTTTACATAGACTTATATAGGGAAAATCTTGAAAAATCTTCTTCTCTGAAACCACAAGGCTTAGGTCTTCGATATTTGTTATGACGCTTCAGCTAGTGGACCTCTATAAAGATTGTTCAAATTATAGCCCTGAGACCAAAAATGCCCCCGCCATGTGGCCTTTGGTTTTACATAGACGTGTATAGGGAAAATCTTTAAAAATCATCTTCTCTGAAACACAAGGCTTAGGTCTTTGATATTTGTTATGAAGCTTCAGCTAGTGGACCTCTACCAAGATTGTTCAAATTATAGCACTGGGGCCAAAAATGCCCCCGCTCCGGGGCCCTTTGGTTTAACATAGACTTATATAGGGAAAATTTTGTTTTACATAGACTTCTATATGCAGGGTAATTTCTCTGAAACCAGAAAGCCCAGGTCTTTATATTCGATATGAAGCTTCATCTTGTGGACTTCTACCAAGATTGTTCAAATTTTAGCCCTTGGGCCAAAATTGACCCTGCCCGGGGCCCACTTGTTATGCGTTGGATCAGGTGAGCGAACCAGGGCCCTCTGGGCCCTCTTGTTTCAGTTTATCGGAATTTAACTATGGCGGATCTAGCTGTGGCAAATTTTGAGCAGCCCGATTTTAAGATCATTTTTAATGGTTATTCCAAATAACTACAATTTCCATTTTGGAGGAAAAACTCGGAATATGAAATCCCTGTTTTGTTATGCATTTAAAAAAAAATACCTCTTGATTTGCTGGGTTTGTGATTAGTAAAACCTGTTGGATCAAAGGTGCAAAAATAAAAGATAGGATTTGGTCATTAACAGTTTTGTTAATCGCTTAACTGGTCAGTTAAATGTATTAACGATAATAATAATAAAAATAAAACAATCAAATATGAGTTCATGCGCCTTGATACGCAAAACTGACTGCCGAGACAATTACAGCCTTTAATAGAAGATCATAGCACACTGCCGAAAGATTGCAGAGTTTTTAAGACAATGGCGATAATCCCATTTAATGTGCTTAGCTAGTAGTTGTTAGCGTAGAACAAAATAATTTTTTTGTATTTGTGTTCACATTAATATGGCCTCGGACCAACCAATACTCCCAGCAGGCATTGATGGGTCCGAGGTAAAACGTACGGTACATAAAACAAAACATAGACCCTTCAGATCGGAAATGGACCTGTACAACTCTACTGGGTATTTATTGACCCTAGAGCTTTCACAATCCGACAAAGGGCCCCGCATATGGGCAATCAGATGAGAGATGATCAGGTTATGGTAGCCAAAAGGTGAAGCTGGGCATTCTGTAGCAATTTTGACGGCCACCTTGGACTTTGCTGTGCATTATACAAATGGTCACTGACACAAAGCTTCCCAATGCATTCCAAGGATGGTTGTACTGTAAGGATGGTTGTACTCTAAGGATGGTTGAACTTTAAGGATCATTCGGTAAGGATGATTGTACTGTAAGGATGGTTGTACTGTATACTTTGTGTATTCATGTAAGACCCTTTTTGCTTGTTAAGCCAGCGTCATCTCAAACTCAAAAGCATGAAATATGTGGACAGACAGAAGGATGGACAGACGGTCGTACATCGTGTATTGTTGTTGTGACCTTATGTTAAAAGTTGAAAAGTTTAACGCTATGAGGGTATTATGAAAAATTCTGAAAATTTGAATTTTACAAAAGGTCTTAACACTAACAGTATTGTAGCTAGAATGACATAATTTGCCGTAAAAATGTGTATTGTTGTTGTGACCGCATATTTAAAATATGTAGTTGATATGTTTAACGGTTTGCAAGGTATAAAGAAAAAATAACATGAAAAATGCGGACGGACAGTCAGTCGGAAAAACAGACAGGCAAGACCCTAAAAATGTGTGTGTAATATATGGTTTACATTATACTGCATTTTGAATTCTATATCATTTTCAATGCCGATCAATAATTGTCTACGCCCATGGGCGTAGAAATTATAGACGTTGGGTTTTATACGGAAGTACAGCCATTAGTTACCCATCATGCAGGTTGACCTTTATATTATGCAACAACAAGTATAAGCTTCCACAAGAAGAAAAAAGCGGCCCATAACAAGAATAAGCTTTCACACAAAAAGAGGCCCAAGGGCAGAGTTCAAGCACAGAATTGCTATCACATTTGTACAAGCCAATATTTTCTGTCATACTTGTACAGGCTAATACAAAATATACATCTACAAACTCTCGACCCTGATGGACACTGCCTATCCCCTAAGCTCGGCTCTGTTGAGCTAAAAAACTTGCCTCTTCATTAGAAAAAATATGGATTAATCTTCAATTAAAGTGTAGGAAAGTTGTCTTCTTAACTTCAACAGTTTTGAAGCATTCCATTTGATAAAATGTTTCAAGCATGTTGAAGTTGCACATGTGCCTTTATGAAGGTGAAAAAAAAAAAAAAAAAAACTTTTTGACAAAACAACAGCCAAAGACAGTTAAATGAATAAGCACATTTCTGGGATGTAACACTAGACACTTACATTTAATAAGTGCTAAGCGTAGACCTAGCTTTTTATTTTTAGTAAAAGCTATACTTGTAATCTAATTATAATACTATAACTGTTATAGAACAGATTGCGTTAACGTAAAATATTTATATTCTAACATGACGTAAAGAACCTACAGGATCGTGTAAAAACTGCACTGATATTTTTGACTAGGACCAATTTATTCAAAGCAGCATTTCCTGTAACGCACATTGCTAACTTGGAGTGTATGGGGCGCCATTTTACTATTTAATCCGTATTTATAGATATCATAAATCGAATTATGAATATCCATAATTCGATTTATGGATATCCATAAATCAGCCGAATAATGGATATCCATACTTCGAATTATGGATATCTATAAATCGAATTATGGATATCCATAATTCGATTAATGGATATCATGAATTCAGATCTTTGATGCAGTGGTAGCGCATCGGATTTATGATCGAGAGGTTCCGGGTTCGAGCCTCACGATGACCAAAGTGTTGTGTCCTTGAGCAAGGCACTTCATCCACATTGCTTAAAAAATAAAATAATAAAAAAGTACTGGTTACCACCCAGGAAATCCTGCTCGTAATGCTCAGATGTGAGCGAGTAGCAGTAATATGAAAAAAAATATGGATATCCATAATTCGATTTATGGATATCCATAATTCGAATTATGGATATCCTTAATTCGATTTATGGATATCCATTATTCCTCTGATTTATGGATATCCATAATTCGATTTATGGATATCCATAATTTAGATCGATTTATGGATATCCATAATTCGAATTATGGATATCCATAATTCGAATTATGGATATTCATAAATCGAAGTGAATTAATGATATCCATAAATCGAATAATGGATATCCATTATTCGATTTAGTGATATCCATAAATCGAATTATGGATATCCATTATTAGGTTGATTTATGGATATCCATAAATCAAATTATGGATATCATTAATTTAGATCGAAATATGGATATCCATAAATCGAATTATGGATATCCTTAATTCGAATAATGTATATCCATTATTTGGCTGATTTATGGATATCCATCAATGGAATTATGGATATCCATAATTCTCCTCTGCAAATAAACCTAATGAACAATGACTGCTCCCTTTGCAAAAAAAAAAAAAAAAAAAAAAAGAAACTCGACTATTCGCGTCAGATTTCCGATTTAGGTGTGTAATAAAAGCCGGGATGGAGGTGGAGGTAATGTCGGAGGGGTAGCCCCTATGTGCTTATAGCGCCCGGTTACCTTAAAAACCAGTTCAGTCAGGTAATGTCGGATAGGCTTAGTGGTGGCCTATGGTGTGGGAGAGATATGTTTTGTTTTGATTTGAGTTTTAACGGCCCCTTCAATAGTATTTAGGTCATTTTGGAGACGTGGCTTCCAATTATGTTGGTCATTAAACCTTCATTGCGATTAAATGACATCTCAATCCCGCCGGCTTCGGTAGCTCAGTCGGATGCGCGTCTGACTGGTGATCAGGAGGAAGCGGGTTCGATACCTGCCGGGGTCGGCAACATTCTTTCGTGGAGATTGATCATGAAATCTTTTCTACAGTCATTTTCTCTCCCTTCCGCTGATTCAAGAAGGGCAGTTGTCAGTTTCTGGCGAAAGAATGCACACTGTACTGGTTAACTGCTTACGTACAAGCCTGCCCAGGAAAAGTGTGGATAGGTAAACTGACCGGCTCAAAAATGACCTAAATTAGTGTTGACTGTGCCGTTAAACTCAAATACAAACAAACAAACAAACATCTCAATCCCTGTCGCCTATTGACTCGCACGACTTTGGACAGACCTAGACCTTCTAAAAGGTTTACCAGTACTCTCAGCTCATGCAGCCAAATCTATTTCTCCAAGCCCCAATGGGCGGAGGCCAGGAGATATATCTGAATCTGCCTGGTACTCCATACATCTAAAGTAGAGTATGTGTTTGTTTGATTTGAGGTTTAACGTCCCTGTCAACACTGTAAATGTCATTTTGGAGACGTTGCTTCCAATTTTGTGGGACTTTTACCCGACCTTGAGATGAAATGACATCTCAAGCCCTGCTGCCCAATGAAGCAATAGGGTTATTAACATGGACGGGCCGACTCGTACCGCTTTGCCTGGGCAAGCTTAGATCCTCTAAGCGGTTTACCAGTACTCGTGTGCGGGTCGGTTTCAGCTCTGCGTGGAAGCATCGTGCAGCCCATCTATTTCTTCAAGCCTCGATTATGGATATATGTTAATACTATATATAACGACCATGTGCATTTTCCTCCAGAAAGCATGCGCGGATTGCCTGTGTGGATCATTATAATCTTACGCCCGATTAGGTGCGCAGTCCTCATAGAGGTGATTCCAGAGGCACCGGATGCGTTGGCCGGAATTTCCAGATCTTACGGCTGGTTCCGATATTTAACTGCACACATGGCGGGCGTTCAGCGTATGCCGTCCGTTGCTTTGGAAGCCTTACGGGCTGAAAAGGCTGCACGGCTGATAGGACTCTTTGACCGGCCATCATCTTCCAGCGATGATGAAGACCTTGAAGATTTTGGAGATTTTTACAATAAACAATCCCGTGTTTTAGGGAGAAATCATTAAACCAAAAACTTTGGCGGTGATTTATGGATATCCATAATTCGAATTATGGATATCCATAAATAATTATGGATATCCATAAATAATAATGGATATCCATAATTCGAATAATGGATATCCATAATTCGATTTATGGATATCCATAAATAATTTTGGATATCCATTAATACGGATTAAATAGTAAAACGGCGCCCCATAGGAGTGTGCACAGGCGCAGGTTTGATAACGCCGGGCTTGTCGAGGTCGTTGAAGTCACTCTGGCTTCGACGTCATCAATTACTATTTCGCAACACGCCCGCTGAAAACATGCTATAATCATGATAAAACACGGCAAGAAGAATGCTTCTAATCACTATGCCTATGAAACTGTTTTATTTTGCAACAAATCACAGGGCGGAAGAGCGTGACGCGAGAAAAGTCGCCATTTTACGTCATCACTCGTAGGTCTTTTGACATTAGACAGCGTGACGTTATTCTCTCGCATCAATAATATATCAAAAGGCCTTAAGGGGAATGGGAACACCTGCAGGGGAGGCAACTCCTGCAAAAATATTTTTGTCTCCCATATCAACAGGGGTTAACTCTTAAAGGAAAGAATTTGCTCCCGAGGAGCAAATTCTTTCCTTTAAGAGTAGACCCCTTTTTCCGTGGGACAGGGCTTATAGAAAGACGAACAGGAAGTCCCGAAAGTTGTCTCCCTTTAAAAATCAGCCAGGTTTTCCCATTCCCCTTACATGCATGTGTAACAACAAAGTTCTTCCGTTTGGAGAATTTGAAGGAAACAACAAAAGTAGTGTCGTGTTTAGCGTGTTAGTGTGATTTGATCTAGGGTCTACTTCACCACTGACCTCCAGTCTGTTATTTACTACTCAACTGAACCTTATTTGAGGTTCTTGTAAGGTTGACACCTTATTATGCAATTAAAATATCTGCTATGCAAAAAGGTGCATAAAATGGCGTGGTGCGCTGACGTCACATTAATCTGGACAACATGTTGTTAATTGGACATTATCGATAACGATGTGACTTTTTATAACTATTTTGCACACAAAAAAGTGCACGTTTTGCATAGTACTGGCTTAATTTTATATAAAGATATTCCTCCCATTTCTTGTACAAACAAGACACTATGATAAGCAGACGGACACCTGTTAACAATTATTAATATCAGCGATCAAACACTGATACGACTTCTTAAAGGTTCATCCAAATGCATCGTGCAAACTTTTATTTCGAAACATAAACTTATTTAAATATTGTTTCTTCATAAAATGTAAAATGTAACTTTTGATAACATTAACAAGGATATCATATATCACAGTGCACCAACCGGTGCCTACTTGGGTTGCAGTTCTGCAAGTGAACTGCAATTAAAACAAATAATTGTATAGGTCTACCTGTAAACACTATGTTTTCAATCAAAATCGAAGCATATAATGATGCATGATTTAGAGAATGAAAGATTTAGCTTACCGGTAATCCCCTATGTACAGAATGCCATAGACAGATAACACAGGTGGATAAACAAGTTCAGAGCAAAGCTTGCTAGAAAACCCTAAACAACAGAAAGTATCGACATAGAACACCGGTTCTATTCTTGGCACACGAAAAAAATCAACGTTGCTTAGAATATACACCAGAAACTCTATCTTTCTCTACCGCATGCCATATATGTAACTTGGTATCAGGACGAGGCAGGCGGCCATTTTGACCTGCACGCGCTGAGGTCGATTCCATATAGAGCGGAATGATTGGCCAATCGAGTTTTCATAGGTAAGTGCGCGCGCGCTGTCTGCATGTCTTCTGCTATGATTCTTCTTTCACCACGAGATAATTTTATTTACCTGTATACCAGTTTGTTATTGCTTAACATACATGTGTAAAAGTGAAAACCACACTCTAGCAGAATCCAGGTAAAACTGACAGAGAATGATTTAGCAGCAAGCTGAAGCCAGATATTCGTAAGGAAGCCGGGTTCAAGTTTGTGGGTCTTCCATTCATTCATTTTAGCATTTATTATGTAAAATACAGTCTTTTATATTATAAGCATTAATGAAAGCGTGAATCGATTGTTTCTGACTGCAGCTTGGGAAATGGCACTGCTGTTCGCCATTAAAGCAAAACTACACCATGATATCAATATTTTCTGCATTTAGCACAAATCCTTTTTATATTTCACATCTAATGTTAAAAGTCTGACTTTCTGTCTTTTTAATAAGCTTGCAATTAACAGAAACGAAAAATTTATTGCAAATCCCGGAGATTTGTTTTTGTTTCAAATAAGCACTTGGGACATTTAATGGCCTTTGGACGAATTGGATAATGGTACACCAGAGATTAGATACAGCCGGGGTTAATCCTAAGTTCATCTTCAATAAAAATAAAGTCTGCAACTACCTGTGAAGCAATTATGCAGTCATTTAGCATCATAGTCACCCATTTACCTGTCAGCAGTTGATGTCTGTCTTTAAGTAGAATATGCCAATAAAATACATATTTAACCCTTTTTGTATCGGAAACCCCTAAACCGGTACTTGGTAAAGAGTGCAGGCCCAGATCAGACGCCGCAGAACGCGGCGTCTGATCAGGGCCTCTACTCTTTGCTAAAAGTTCAGTCATTTTCCAAATAAATTTTGATGAAAGCACAACCTGACACCCCTAAATTTAGAAATTGACTCCTGCTACATATAAGGTGGAAGATTACATTTGGTACCAAAAGGGTTAATGAATGAAAACACGCCCAGAATAATACTGATGTTTTTTTCTTTCTTTTTTTTTGTGTGTGAACATTGATCGTTAACTTGGGTAAGGGGTTGCTGTATTAGCGAAGTCAGTCCTATTTGAGATAGTTTTAATGGACAACAGACTTTTTCAGCTTTCCTGAAAAATGAACATATGTGTGGGTGGCTATCTTCAAGGTGGTTCAGTTTCTTAAGTTAGTGTCCAAATGGCATAATGTTTGAAGTCACAAGTTGATGGAGAATTTTCCTGTTTGGGAAAGAGCTGCTGACTCGATTTACCCGTTGTCCGTTTTGTTTACTGTCGTCACCCCGTGTTTCGACTTCTTTCCTTAGTGATATTGTGGGAAGAATTTGTGATCTGATTGTATCAGTTCCTGATCGTTTGTCGTTTTAATGGTGACCCCCCATTAGTATTTGCCCTGTCTGTCTGTTTGTTTGTTTGTCTGTCTGTCCATGTTTGTCTGTTTTTTTTGTCTGTTTGTCCGTCACAAAAACTTTAACCTTGATCATAACTTCAAACGTATAAACGTATTTAACCTAGCCCCATGAAACTTCACACACTTATGCACCATCACAAGGGCTACATTCCCACCAAGGGCCATTACTCTGTTGTCACTTTTGGCTGAATTATCTCCCCTTGAAATTTTGCAAAAACTCAGAAATTGTCTCCCGGGGGGGGGGGGGGGGGGCATTGGTCAACTTTAGTGACAGCTCTTGTTTAAATGTAGCTTTTATATCAAGAAAAGAAAAATTGCTAAATCTTTCTTTGAAAAAGGTTTGAAAAAATCTGTGATACGTTATTGTAGAGCATGAACTTGTGATGCCTATTCAAGGAAAAGGGACCGTTTTCGGCAAATGGTAAAAACTTGAATACCAAAATGTAAAAACTGATATATGTTTTAATTTTTGTTTAATAGCATCAAAACAGTTTAATTTTGCAATATATTATAATAATTTATATTATACTTCAGTTTCTTAGCTTTAATTTGATGTATAACATATTAGTTTTGCGCCTTGTAAAGGTTGAGTAAGAATCATTTAAAATTGAGGACTGTCATCCTTAAATTCAATTAAATTATGGAGCAGTGTAGATCCTGATCAAAAGCCGCTACTTAAGAAGAGATTGTTCGTTTGTCTTGAAACTGTATGTTGTGTGTACTCATTAGAATCGCCTCAGTGAGGCGATTCTAATGAGTACATACAACATACAATTATTCTATAAAACATCGAAATCATATACGTTACGGTAACGGGTTATTTCTGTTATGCCTACTGGCTTGGCGTTAGGAGTAACCCTCGGTTGCTGGAACTACTCCTGACTCAAAAACATGTTCATGGTCACAAAGGTGTTCGAGCCATTGAAGTTCGTCTGTAGTATTAGACCCCACCAATCGGGGCTTGAAGAAATAGATGGTCTGCATGATGCTTCCACGCAGAGCTGAAACCGGCCCGGACACGAGTACTGGTAAACAGCTTGGATGATCTAAGCCTGCCCAGGCAATGCGGTGCGAGTCGGCCCGTCCATGCTTATAAACCATATTGGTTTCATTGGGCGGCAGGGCTTGAGATGTCATTTCATCTCAATGTCGGGTAAAAGTCCCACAAAATTGGAAGCAACGTCTCCAAAATGACCTATACGGTGTTGACGGGGACGTTAAACTTCAAATCGAACAAACAAGTTTTCATTACGATAACACACCCGTGTGACAAAGATCATTATTTCACATCCCGAAAACGGTTATTTTTTTCTGATGAAATTTTGTCATAATTTACTTATTTATACACCTGACATATAGTTTTGGGTGCTCGTTCGCCTCAGGCGGTTCTAACGAATACCCAAAACCTATGATTTGGAGCAGAAATTTTCAAAATAATTTTAACCAATGTAAACCCAAGTTTTCTCTCTATAAATCTGGGTTGAGCGGGGTGGTCATTACACGGACTTGCTAACATGATGTGTGAAATCCTGTGTGAGAAAAGACTATACTTAATGACTCTTGAAGGGCAAAGAAGGCAACAATAACGTTGACCCTTATAAGCAGTTTTTATATGGGGTTGAAAGAATGTTTCCTACACTAGTATAGTGCACATTCTTTCGGCAGAAACTGGCACTTGAGTTGTCAGTTTCTGATGAAAGTGGTTAACCGCTTACGTATAAGCATGTCCAGGTAAGCTGACCGACTCGACATGATCTTTATAGTGTTGACCGGGCCGAATAAAACCAGTTATTTTCATGTAATGAACATCCTTTCAGTCGACAAACATAACTTAACCTAATATAACATAACATAATATTTTTGTTTGTTTGATTTGAGGTTTAACGTCCCCGTCAACACTGTAAATTTTGTGGGACTTTACCCGACATTGAGATGAAATGACATCTCAAGCCTTGTCGCCCAATGAAACACATAACATAACATAACATACTTTCGGGTGAGTCTTTAAACCGAGGTCCCGTCTCCGTATGACCTAAGCTGTTGGTGAGACGTAAAACTCAAACACTTCACTTCATAACATAACATAACATAACATAACATAACACAACACAACATAACATAACATAACAATGCTGCGATATGCAACGTTACGTAAAGAAATGAAGCGTAAATTAATTTTAACCTTGTAGCTAACGTATTGTAATGTGACATAACATTTGGCATGTCATAACATAACATAACATTAACTTGACACAGCATGTCGACGTGACAGCGGTGACAGATTATGATCAACAGGCTTATCGCAAAAACGCATCCCTGTGAAACGCATTTCTATTTCGCCCAACATTTAATTACCTTTAACTTAAATGTTTTACCATAACTAATACAGCAAAGTTGCCAAAGCATAACGTTTATCATAGTCACGTCAAGTGATATTATGTTTGGCCAATTATGTTTTTGCAGGAGAATGTGCGCACGGGGAAGATATGTAAAATCATCCTGGATTGCTCAAAATGCAACATTCACCAGTCTATCAAGAAAACGCACCTATATACTTCTGGCCGCTTGAACCCCACTTTCATATAGTAAAACTGGGGTTTACATGGGTAAACCTTATTTTTCTTAATTCTGCTCTGAAATATAGACTGTGGGTACACGTTAGAACCGCCTCGATGAGGCGGTTCTAACGTGTACCCACAATCTATATTGTTAGAACCGCCTCGATGCGGCGGTTTCTAACGTGTACCCACAATCTATATTTTGAGCAGAAATAAGAAAAATATCACAATTTTTCATCTTGAACTTTTCGGTTTTTCGACGTTGAAATTTACAATATGTTTGTATAGGCGTGTTTTCGTATTGCGGCGTAGAAGACCTTGGGCCAATGGCTATCTACATGAAGAACGCATGTGGCAAAGGCTCTGAGATCGAAAATGTCCGAAGACAAGTTTTCGCTTGATGTGGTTCCTAGACATCTTTTGAAATCAAGGGGATGTAACTCAAATACAACATATACAGTATATCAGAGTTGTTTAAGACTGTTAGATTGGTACCCTTGACGTAAATGTCTCCGCTAGGTGGCTACAACATTATGTGTGTACCGAAGGGGAGGTAATAACGAAGCAGTTACACATGGAGAAACTTAACTGACTCTTACTCGGATGGCTCGTTTACCCTGCCAAAGTCGAACTCATTCGCCAGGCCAGATTTCTTTGCCCTTAGCTCCAGAAAACAACATTTTAGGAATGATTTTATCTTGAAAATGTATGTTGTGTGTACTCATTAGAATCGACTCGATGAGTTATGTTGTGTGTACTCATTAGAATCGCCTCGATGAGGCGATTCTAATGAGAACACACAACATACATTTATTTTATATAAGACCAACTATACCTAGGTCATCACCATTATGTTTCCTGATCTGGTGCTGTTAAAACCCTCAGTAACTCGAACTACCCATATGCATGTTGGGTGTACTCATTAGAATCGCTTTGAATAGGCGATTCTAATGAGAATACACAACATACATGTATTTTATATAAGACCAAATAGATATTCCTAAGACATCACCATTATGTCTCCTGATCTGGTGCTGTTAAAACCCTCAGTAGCTCGAAATAACCATATCTCGCACAAATTGTCGTGGTTAGTCTTACGTCCCACCAACAGCTAAGGTCATGCGAAGTTTAAAGACTCGTCCGAAAGTATGAGTATGCCAAAAGGTGTTCGATCCATTGAGGTTCGACTATAAATTCTACACCATTTTTGAAAGACATCCTCAGGCCTAATATCCTGTAAAGTAGGGGGTCTATCTCAGATGAGAGAATTGAATTCCTGCCTTCAAGGGCAGACAACTGTCGAAAGAAAAATATTTTACAAGAATGATGCCTCCCACTAAAGTGTATCCGTGTCGTGATCAAGGCCACACGTTAACAGGCCTGTGCAATAATACCATTGATAACACAACTTTGTATATAGAAAGAAAAATGGAATGACTTTTTCGAAACAAACAATGTCGTTAGTTATCGTATCGTTAAAACATCAATAATTTTATATGATAAATATACTAATAATTTTCCTGAAAAATTATGAGTGGATATGCGAAAGCTACTCACATTTTTAAAGGCAAAATTACTAGTGTATCCGGGCCCCGTCAAGCGATTTTGGTACTTATCGCCTATGCGAGCAGCGAAGGTTCAGGCGAGCCTGCGCATCCGCGCAGTCTCGCCAGAAACTTCGCTGCTCGCTTATACAAGCAGTGAATCAAGAGGAACCTTCAGACAGAAAGCCATATCCCTGGCCCCTCTGAATGGCTGGGCATGCGCAGTTAAAATTTGTCATGACGGAATGCTTGGCGGGGCTCATCTAGTATTGAACTTGCTGGAACAGTTAACATTTTGACCACAAACGAGCTCGTTAAGCTAACATCGCTTTGAACAACTATGCCCTGGACCCAGCTGTTCAAAGCAGTGTTAACTTAACGAGCTCGTTAGTGGTCAAATTGTGTACTATTTTAGTTAGTACATTATCTAATACAGTGGGGGGCCCCGCCCATCGGGGCTTGAAGGAAAATATGGGCTGCATGATGCTTCCACGCAGAGCTGAATCTGACCAACACACGAGTACTGGTAAACCGCTTAGAGGATCTAAGCCTGCCCAGGCAAAGCGGTGTGAGTGTCTGTTAAACAGTATCCACAGTCTATGTTTGTGGTAGACATAAGAATATAAGCATCAACCCGTGCACCTCGACGGTTGGAAACAACTATATGCCAAGTTGTACATGTATATCGAATCCATACAGTTAACAGATTCTTTACCTTGTACACCACACATTAATGTCTTTTTGATTGTCTTCTGGTTAACCGGATAACCTCTCGCATGTTTGTTATTGTGGTTCCATGGCAAACAAAGTACAGTCGAACTTCGATGGGTCGAACTCGGTAGGCTCGAACACCACGTTTGGGTCGAACAGACTTTTCAGTCCCGGCAAAATCCCTAATCATTTTAACTAAACATACCACCCTTGGCTCGAACCACGATGGCTCGAACCCTCGAACTCTAAGCCTGGTCCCTAGAGTGCATTTTCTATGTAAAATCCCACCGATGGCTCGCACTAATTACCTTTTTAAAAATTCCAATTGTATCGATCAAGTCACGCAGGCGCGTGATCAGTATCATAATACGGACCAAAAATACGGCTTATCATTCACTCTTAAATTATGACCGATAAATGTACCGGAAATCACCAAAATCGCCGCAGCTATGGTAAAAAATCATAGTACACAAAAATGGATCTTGCCGAGTTGGATTCCAATGGCTCGAACTACCGATGGCTCGAACTTTTTTCGGCGGTCCCGGCGAGTTCGAGCCATCGAAGTTCTACTGTATGTCGTTTATCTGGCGTCACTGGGTCGTCCAACCTACAGTTGGGCATGGCCTGCTGTCCTTGAAGCAGGAAAGGGTAGAGTGAGTGAGTGAGTGTTTGTGTTTTACGTCCCATCAACAGCTAAGGTCATACGGAGACGGTACCTTGGTTCAAAGACTCATCCGAAAGTCTGGAGAAGCCCGGGATCGATCCTGCGATCCTTGGTTTACATGGCGAGTAGTGTAACCACTACACCACGGAGGCTTCTAAGAAAAGGGTAGAGGGGGTTGTTGTTATTTCTTCTGTTTCTACACTTCAATTTATTCTCCTCTTTTCTCCACCTCATCTACTATCTCTTCTATCTCCCTTCCCCATTTCTCTGTGGGGCGACACAAAAATGACCCAGAAGAGCTGACGTGTTGTTTAACCAAACCTAATCAATCAATCAATCAATCAATCAATCAATCAATCAATCAGTCAGTCAGTCAGTCAGTCAGTCAGTATTATTATTATTATTATTATTATTATTAGTGCAGGTAAACCAGTGCATTTTAGACATAAATCGGTAAAAGTAGTCGAACAGGTTATTTTGGTGTGATCGATGCAAATGAATTAGATTTTTATTTGATAATTATGACATAATATGCATACTCTATTATGTACTATATAGAACAGGCGATAATACGACACCAGAAACGCTGATGTTTAAGTTGCAAATATCACTGAAAAATTTGTTTGCCCAAACAACGAATAATGGTTTCGCCTTTTTAAAGGATGTGACTGTGGAATACACTGTCCCGCTGCTCAGCCCAAGCATTCTTTAGCCTATGGCATACCCATACAATTAAACTATTCTTTAACCCATTTCAGACTGGAAACCCCTAAACGGGTACCATGGCAAACAGTGCAGGCCCAGATCAGACGCCGCAAAACGCGGCGTCTGATCAGGTCCTCCACTGTTTGCTGAAATTAGTCATTTTTCAAACAAATTTGAAGAAAGCACAACCCGACACCCCTAAATTTTGAAATGGACTCCTTCTATATATAAGGAGGAAGATTCTATTTGGTACAAAAAGGATTAAAGTCCAAGCTTTTTTTTAGGTTTATTACATGATTATTTAAGGCTCATTTAAATTTTTCGGTGTTTATTTTATTAACTGCATCACAGTGAGTATGCGTCAGCTACATATGCATCACAAAAACGCGCCTATATAATTTTCACCCCCTTGAACCCCACTTTTATATAGTAAAACTGGGGTTTCCGGGTGAATACCTTATTTTTCTTATTTCTGCTCTAAAGAATAGATTGTGGGTACTCGTTAGAACCGCCTCGATGAGGCGGTTCTAACGAGTGCCCACAATCTATATTTTGAGCAGAAATAAGAAAAATATCACAATTTTTCATCATAAAATTTTCATTTTTCGGCGATAAAGGTGGCAATGTATTTGTATAGGCGTGTTTGCGTAATGTATAGCACTGTTGCCATGAGAAAATGATAAACTGCAATGGCTGACATTGTTACTCCGAGGAATCAAAACTCTGGTGACTGTAGGGTCATGCAACTGGATTTCCTTTACCCTTAAATTTCTGGGGCCATTTGTTCAAAACTAAAGCTGTTAGTTAATGTATCATGAAAACTTTGATAAATTAATATGACAAATATACTTATTTGTTTGCTGAAAAAATGTGAGCAGCTTTTGCACATGCAAAAGCTGCTCACATTTTTTCAGCAAAAAAAAAAAACCGCCGTGTATTAGCTATTGTACTTTCTAAAACAGATATTAATTTGACCACTTACGCTCGTGAAGCTACCGATGACTTGAACAACCCGCCCCGGTACTTCAATCAAACGCTTTAGACGTGATCGGATCTAAGGACACATAAATATGGGCCCCGTCAAGCGATTTTGGTACTTATCGCCTATGCGAGAAGCGAAGGTTCAGGCGAGCCTGCGCAGAAAGCCATAACCCTGGCCCCTCTGAATGGCTGGGCATGCGCAGTTAAAATTTGTCATGACGGAATGCTCGAAGACACACATTTGCTTGGCGGGGCTCATATTATATGAGTGAAGCAACGAAGCGGGGCCTTTTTTTCATTGCGCTTTGTCATAATAATAATAATAATAATAATAATAATAATAATAATAATAATAATAATAATAATAATAATAATAATTTCAAGAGGATAACATATGCACTGAATAAGAATCTGACACAAACTGATGTATGTATGTAGCCTTGGGTCTATTGGTAAAAAAACGAGAAATCAAAGGCTTGAGAAGCCTCAAAGTCGGTGAATTACAAAAGCTGCATTTGAAACACTTTACATGTTTGATCCGGACTTACACTGTTTACCAGTACCCTACAGGCGTAAATTAACGTGCTTTGGATCGTGTACGATCGACACAAATTTACTAAATGGCAAACGGAATTCATGCAGTTGTTCACGTGGCCATCACTGATTTGGGAAAACCAATATTAATAGAACTTGAAACGTTGCGCTATTTTAATCGATGCAACATATGGGTCAGAGCTATCTATAGAGTCTTGACAGGAATCGTGTGAACACCGAATACCCAGAGCAGACGCCGCGGAATGTGACGTCTGCTCAGTAGGTTGCACAGGGACTACACTGTGGCATTTGAGGGTTAAACGAAATAGTATAAGAATGCCAGGTTGCTCAGGTAACACGCTGTCACGTGACGTCTTACGGAACATTTCATTCATAAAGTATGCCAAGTCGAGTAAACATAGACTTTTTGCACTTCTGTTGAGAACCCTGAAATTATTAAGAGCAAAAAAGAGTAGCTCAGACTTTATATGTGGTACCGTTATTAGATATACAGCGTAGACCTAGATCGGATAGACAGTAGATTGGTTCTTATCAGGGTGGACACTGTTCGACATATGTATGTAGCCACGGTTTTGAACATGGTTCAGGCCTGTACGCAAACTCTGAAAAGGGGCGGTTGACGGTGCGAATTTCAGGTATTTTGCAGAAGATAAAAAACTGCATGAATCTGAGATAATTTCCAAAAGCGGGGAGGCGCTGCGTTTACACCTTCCCAACTGTGTGCGGACCTGCTTTTTGTTTGTTTGATTTGAGGTTTAACGTCCCCGTCAACACTGTAAAGGTCATTTTGGAGACGTTGCTTCCAATTTTGTGGGACTTTTACCCGACATTGAGATGAAATGACATCTCAAGCCCTGTCGCCCAATGAAACCAATAGGGTTTATTAGCATGGACGGTCCGTCTCGCACCGTGTTTCCTGGACAGGCTTAGATCCACTAAGCGGTTTACCAGTACTAGTGTGCGGGCCGGATTCAGCTCTGCGTGGAAGCATCGTGCAGCCCATATATTTCTTCAAGCCCCTATGGGCGGGGGCTTGTGTGCGGACCTGCATTAACCGGTGAAATGATTTTTTGTTATTGTTTAAACATATCGCTGAGGGGGCTCTATTACAGATCACTGTTATTCAGGATCTGGGATGCAGTGGTGGGACTGAGCGAGGAGAAAAGAGAGAGGAGAAACTATGATAAACATTGTAGATGCTGATCGATGGATCTACACTGTTTGCAGCTGCGACATGAACTATTCAGCACAGATTGTGTTGCATATGAGGTTAAGCATTAGCAGTGAAATACTCGAAATTCAGAAAGATGAATCGATATACAGAAGGGAAATAATTTTCACATTAACAAATGACAAGTACATGTAAATAATTTGACGGAAAATGCTACCATATTTTTTTTTTCAGACAAAAAATTGACTAAATACTTTTCTTATAATGAAGCGATTTAACGGGTGCCCACAGTCTACGTTATAAAACAGAGAATCTGTTGCTTGCTATTGTCCGCGGGACTATCACTGACCATCTGATTGCCGTTGATCCTGAACTGGCATTCCTAAGACGTCAGAGCGCAGCAAAAGAAGAAAATTATGGACTGTGCTCGTTTGTTTGTTTGATTTGAGGTTTAACGTGCCCGTCAACACTGTATATGTCATTTGGCGACGATATTTCCAATTTTATGGGACTTTTACCCGATACTGAGATGAAATGACATCTCAAGCCCTGTCGCAAAATGAAACCAATAGGGTTTATGAGCATGGATGGTCCGACTCGCACCGCTTTGTCTGGGCAGGCTTAGATGCTCTAAGCGGTTTACTAGTACTCGTGTTTGGTCGGTTTCAGCTCTACGTGGAAGCATCATGCAGCCCATCTATTTGTTCAAGCCCCGTTTGGCGGGGGCGGGTGGACTGTGCTTATGCACTTGAACATTGGCAAGCAGAATCTACTTAATCAGACGCCACATAACGCGATGTCTGATCAGATCTACTGTGCTTGCTTAAAAGTAAACGAACATTCCGATTCTCAGTTTAGGACTATTTTCCCAACCTACACTCAGAGACGATCGACCCACCGGTACTCTCAGTGCTTTGATTTTGTAAGGAAACGTTATATTATAGCGCTTACACATAACATACATAGCAGGCGCATTCTTTTAACAGCTCTTAACCCGAGGTTTTTTCTGTTAATATTATTTTTCTCTCTTCATACATCGATTGAAGGTGCTCGTTAGAACTGTCTCAATAAAAATGTTCTAACGAGTACCCACAATCTTTGTAATAATAATGTATACCCTGTAGACACTATTTTTCTTTGTAGTAAGCGGGGTGACAGGGGTGCTCTTTACATTCATCATGTGAACAAGTCCGTTTAAGGAACACCCCCTAAACCGTATACTTTATATAGGCAAAACTGGGGTTTACTGGGGTATACATTATTTGTTTTTATTTCTGCTCCAAGACAAAGGTTGTGGTTAAAGTTTAAATCAGCGAATGCAGAGGATTGTTTAATATGCCTCTAGTTTAAAGGACAGGGGCATTAAAAAATATCTATCTTCTTACACGGACTGGGGATAATGAGAACAGGCAGCCATCACTTCATTGCGCTGCGTACCAACGCAGCGCCATTTGTAATGAGTTTGAGACACGGACTATGTAATCATGAAACTTGACTTTTCAATGATGTAAGCGAATTGTCAGTTACAGAAGTTCGCGTTATTGATAAAATTAAAACATTTTTTTAACAATTTTAATTTGCTACTACATTCAATTATACATTTGAAATCTGAATTTTTGCCATTCGAATTCTATTTTTGATACATTCTGGATTTTTAATAACGAACTATGTTTTTTGTTTTGATCATCGAAAGGGTATTCGGTTTTGATTTATATTTTATTTTCAGTCAGTACAGTCCTGAATATACTCCTGATATTTCATTGTTGAATTATCCCAAAATTAAAATTCATTGTTTGAAATGGATGACAAAAGTCTATGTGTGTTTAAAATAGATGACAGTGCTTCTACACAGAATAGTACAATTTTCGGTTTAAATGTATCCCTTTCGATTCCAATGATTGTTTACTGCGCAATATTTAAGACTGTTACTACAGCAAAGGTCAACCCTTTCAACCCTGAAGCCCGGCACAGATACTAATGCAAACATGTAGATCCTGATGAGATGGCGCATAATGAGGCACCTTATAGGGATATATAACTTGTTATCCTGATGACTCTTTTAAGCTAGATACTATATAAAGTAGAATGGACGTGCCCAAAGTCAGTGATGGTAGAGCCCACGCCGATAACTCAGGGGTGGAAGGGTTGAAGAGGGTAAATAAATCAAAGCACTGACAGCACTGATAGGTCGAGTATCTCTTAGTGTAGATTGAAAATAGCCCTGAAGTGGAACTTGAACTGTTTCGTTTAACCCTTTACCCTAGGCAAACAGTGTAGACCCTGAACAGACACCGCATTCTGATATAGGTATACACTGTTTGCAAAACACAACACATGATTGCAGTCCAGATTCTACAGATAATTCTCTAAGATGTAAATAACGCGGCTTTTTTTTTTTTTTTTTTTTTTTTTATTTGAGGTTTAACGTCCCCGTCAACACTGTTAAGGTCATTTTGGAGACGTTGCTTCCAATTTTGTGGGATTTGTACCCGACACTGAGATGAAATAACATCTCAAGCCATGTCGACCAATGAAACCAATAGGGTTTATAAGCATGGACTGTCCGACTTGCACTGCTTTACATGGGCAGGCTTAGTTCCTCTACGCGGTTTACCACTGAGTCCTCGTGTGGGGTCGGATTTCAGCTCTGCGTGGTAGCATCATGCAGCCCATCTATTTTTTCAAGCCCCGATGGACGGGGGCCGCCCGACATTGAGATAAAGAGACAACGCAAGCCCTGCCGCCAAATGAAACCAATAGGGTTTATAAGCATGGACGGGCCGACTCGCACCGCCTTGTCTGGGCAGGCTTACATCCTCTTAGCGGTTTACCAGTACTCGTGTGCGGGTCGGTTTCAGCTCTGCGTGCAAGCATCATGCCGCCCATCTATTTCTTCAAGCCCCGATGGGCGGGGGCGTTTTGTTTTTTTTTGTAAATGATCCTTACCTTGATTTCCTAAAAAACACGCTTATATAATTTAACCCCCTTAAACCCCCTTTTGTATAGTGAAACTGGAGTTAACGGTGATACCCATTATTTTTTTCTTATTTCTGATTAAAATAGCTTGTAGATGCCCGTTAGAACCGCCGGGCCGAGGCGGTTCTAACGAGTAATCACAATCTATATTTTGAACAGAAATATGATAAATATCAGATTTTCTTCTATCTGAAAGTTTTTTTGACGGTAAAATTTTCAATGTATTTGTATAGGTTTTCTTTGGTAAAGAGTGATAGTCACGTGAGCGCAACGTTGAAAGTTGTGTGCTTAGTAACTTTGGTCGATTGGCAATCGACCCAAAAAAGTGTTTTTGTGTGGGTCTGGGAGGGGTGGAATAAACAGTGATTTCCGACGTTGTTGGTTACTTCCCATCAGGCACATGACGTAATTGTGACGTCACATCAACGTCTGTGCAACGTCATGGCTTTAATGCAACGTCATATCTACGTCGGTACAACGTCTCGACATTGCACCGACGTTGAGTTGACGTTGCCCTTGCGACGTGTGCCTACTGGGTTATTGATATTCTCATACTGATTTTAAACTACAGTATTTAAAACATTCAATATGCAATGAAAAATTGGACTGAAAATTTAAGTAGAACAATTATTTTTCTTTCATCCAATGTTAAATTTGAGAAAATCAAATATAAAACAAATTGGGTCATTTTGAGGTTGTTTTATTTTTTTCGGGATTTTCGGAGCTGAAAAAATGCCAGTACAGGTAAAGTCCCTTGATTTGACATGAGGCATGATGATCCCAATTGTCCCGTATGTACAAAGAATCTTTCTTCCGTGGCGCTTATGCGGCGAAACTCAGTTCCAATTTACAAAATCCTTTTTGGAAGGATTTAATGCAAGTTTGGTCGGACTTTTGTAAAGCTGTCCCCGTGGAAAACATAAAACAAATTCTTATATGCCCATTATGGCATAACGATCGTATAGGAAACGGGAAATTGTTTTTAAGAAATTGGTGCGAAATGGGCATAAGGGTAATTTATGATCTTATTAGTGAGGAAGGGGTATTTTATAGTTTTGATCAGTTAAAAGCGAAATATAACATAAGGGGCACATTTCTTGATTATCAACATGTATTGAATAATATTTCTGAAGTATGGAAAGATCAAATTAATATGAATCGTGTATTTATTGTAGAATCTAAACAAAATGTAATTTGTAACATATATATTCAATATTTAATCAATTCAAAGAAAGGAAGTAGAATCTTCTACGATATTCTGGTTAGAGTAAACGAATATACCCCACAAGTAAAATGGCAAGCGGAGATAGGTGATATAGGGGAAGATGAATGGAAAACGTACTATCAAACATTAAAGTCATTCCACGAGACAAAATTACGCGATTTTCAATACAAAATTAATAATAAAATTTTAGTAACAAATTCATTTCTTTTTAAAATTAATAAAACAGACAATCAGGCTTGTAGTTACTGTAAGGAACAACCAGACACAATTCACCATTTATTTCTAAGATGCCCAAAAGTAAGAACTTTTTGGATTGAACTGAAAACATGGTTGACTACAAATATCAATTTAGATATATCATTAGAGGACCGTAAAATATTATTTTCATACGCTGGTAAAATAGAACTGGTCAATCACATCTATGGTTTAGCAAAATATTATATTTATAAAAATAAATTTGTTTCTAGAAATATTAGTGTTCAAGGATTTGTCAGCCTCATAAAGAAAAAAAATGCTTAGCGAGAGATACATTTCATACATAAATAATAGGTTAAATAAATTCTTTAAGAAATGGACTTCTGTATATAATCACTTTTATCCAAACACTGGTGACTCGTGAGGACTATTCCGATTTTTATGTTAATATCAGAGTTCTGCTTTCCATTGACCGCCTGCCACGGGTATTGTGGAGTTGACACGCACCATTAGTCAGTTTCTATTGAAGACAAAATACCATACATCACGAAGACACGCCTATATCATTTTGACCCCCTCGAACCCCACTTTTATATAGTAAAACTGGGGTTTCGTGGGGGTAAACTTTAATTTTCTTATTTCTGCTCTGGGGTGTGGATTTTTGGGTGCTCGTTAGAACCGCCTCATCGAGGCGGTTCTAACGAGTACCTACAGTCTGTATTTTGGGCTGAAATGGAGAAAATATCACAATTTTTCATATCAAAATTTTCATTTTTTCGGCGATGGGGGTTACAATGTTTTGTTATGGGCACGTTTTCGTGATGTAACGTGTACTGATGTTACAGTTTGTTTTTTGCTGTCTTGTTGAAGAATTATGTTTATTTATGTCTGTTCTTTGTAACTTGACTAACGCGGGTTCGAGACATTAGTGATTCTTAGAGGAATTACTTACATCACGAAAACACGCCTATAAAATTTGGATCCCCTTGAACCCCACTGCTGTATAGTAAAACCGGGGGTAAACCTTTTCTTTCTTGTTTCTGCCCTGGGGTGTGGGTTGTGAATGCTCAGTAGAGCCGCCTCGTCAAGGCGGTCCGGGCGAGTATCCGCGGCCTGTGTTTTGGGCGGGAATTGGAGAATTATCAATTTTCCATCTGAAAAGTGTCATTTTTGGCGGTAAAATTTACAATTTATTCGAATAGGTATGTTTTCGTGATGCTATCAGCGAGACGGACATAAGTCCAGCTTTTTTCTATGTATTATTACACTGAATTTTACTATTACAACCTGTTTGCCTACACTTCTAAACGATCTTCTCTCTCTCTCTCTCTCCCCCCCCCCTCTCTCTCTATAAGCTTTCTCTTTTCTACTAACTCCTAAAAGATTAAATTTCGAATTTAGTATATTGGACTATTATGCACTTCAAATATCAATATCCTATATATATATATCTGTATGTATGTACGTATTTATGATATTGAAATACATGTTTAGTTTAAATAAAAAAAAAAAAAGAATCTTTCTTCCGTCGGACCATTAGAGAGTGGAATGCTCTTTCCGATTCGATCATTTCCACAGTTGAAGGTGCTGATTATACTGAAGCTAATTTTGCCTTTTTCGTGAGAGCCAGGGATAACTTCACAGGTCCTGATCGTTGAATGGCATTTGACGTATTCTCAGTAATAATTCCGAATGCTGATTCTGGTATGTGACTCTACCGATGGAGAAGAACCAGCATTTCCTAGGGTCATCCCAGAAGGCAAATATAGAGTCACTCACCTCAGAGTGCATAGGACACTTCAACGTTTTTCACACGGTGCATCGTGAGAATGACATTTGACCCTTGACCTCGAAAATCTATAGTGTTCATCATCGCTCCACGGGAAACATTCATGGAATGTTTGATACTTCAATGATGATAGCTTTGCCTTTTATCCTGTTCACAATGTTTTCAATGTCAAGTCCATTGTTAACTTGGCATTTTACCCTTGACCTTGAAAATCAATAGGATTTATTCTCTCTCCACGGGGAACATTTATGGAAGGTATGATGCTTCTCCGATGGTGGCATTGTCTTTAATCCTGTTCACAAGTTTCCGGACACACGGACACCCACACAAACACCCACACACGGACGTATGGTATCGATCAGGGGATAATAACGAACAATCATGTAATGTGTCATTGACTGGTGACAAATAGATCTCAAAGCTATAATTCTGAAGTCATTCAAAATTCCTAAAGTATTTTGTTGCTTATTTGCGGCGAAATGCTCTTTATGACCTGCTCGCGATGTTACATACTCTTTTTCCACCTTCTCTGTTTATGATTTGTACTGCCCGCAATTGGGAATGGCGTTAGAAAACCTTTCCTATAATGAATCGGTAAGAAAAGGCTCATTCTCATGTATTAGGTCCAACCTTTTAAAGACATGCACAATTATGACATCTTTTAATGAAATTAAAGGTAAACTAGATCGCGCAGACTATGGTATACTATCGCAAATACCCGCTTTTTCTATGAATAACACTAATGACTATGTATTAGCTAGCCAAAACTACATATAAGTTAAAAAAAGGTGCAAAGGACATTCTCACTGATATTTTTATTTATTTTATTTATTTATACAATATTTTAAGAGGGTGGCACAATTAGCTGCAAAGCTAGTCTACCTTGTGGCCCTCTGTAAAATACACAGATAAGCAAAGTTTCAGGAGTGTAACTCTTATAGTTTAGAAGATATGGCAAAGTCATACTTTTTTACCTTTGACCTTGGGATCATGTTGAGGTCCACCAAAATTACCCCAATTTATCCTATATTCCAACGGCCATCCAATATCCAAGTTTCAGAAGTGTAACACCAATAGTTTAGAAGATATGACAAAGTCATACTTTTTAACTTTTGACCTTGGGGTAATGTTGAGGTCGAGGTCACACCAAAAGTATCCCAATTTATTCTATATTCAAAGGCCATCCAATAACCAAAGTTTCAGAAGTGTAACTCCAATAGTTTAGAAGATATGACAAAATCATACTTTTTGACATTTGACCTTGGAGTCATGTTGAGAACGATGGCACACCAAAAGTAGCCCAATATATTCTATATTCCAAAGCCGTCCAATAACCAAAGTTTCAGAAGTGAAACTCCGATAGTTTAGAAGATATGACAAAGTCATACTTTTTTACCTTTGACCTTGGGGTCATGTTGAGGTCAAGGTCACACCAAAAAAAGCCCAATTTATTCTATATTCCAAGGGTAATCCAATAACCAAAGTTCCAGAAGTGTAACTCCAATAGTTTAGAAGATATGGCAAAATAATACTTTTTGACCCTTGACCTTGGGACCATGTTGAGGTCAAGGTCACGCCAAAAGTAGCCCAGTGCCATCTACATTCCATTTTTTATTCACAGGCAAAGTTTGAAAAATGTATCTTAACCGGTTTCAGAGGAGATCCATTCCATATAAACTCGACGGACGTATGTACACACACACACACACACACACACACACACACACACACACACACACACACACACACACACACACACACACACACACACACACTTACATACAAACATACATACATACAGACCCCCGGACTGATAGACACTCGACTCTGACATGGAAACAATATACCCGATTTTTCTTCGAAAAAGCGGGTATAAAAGTTGTTTTCCGCAGCGCTTTCCTCTTTGCTCCAACATGGAGCAATTTTTTACTTGTTTACCTGTTACTTGACCTTCAATATTATCGCCTATTATTGTTATCAGCAGACAAAACAAGAGGCTGGTGTAGCTGTAACCGAATATAAAGCTCCAGATAATAAGGATATTTAATGCATATATATCCGTAACATTTGACCATTACTTGCAGGTGCATACATATTATCCTGTATAGCTAATTAGGGTTGGGGTCGTTAACCTGGGTGGTTCTCCTGCACATGGGGGCTGCAGTTAATGGTGCACATAGTGGCGACCATCCCTGTGGCGCATGTTCGGACGCCATAATTTTATTTGCTGGGAATCGAATCAGAAATGCTACAATGGCATTCATAGACCAGGAATGTCATTTGACGTGTCACCCGACAGGGGTCTTCTTGCATCAAAGACAAAATGCAGTATCTACCACGAACACAAACGGACTGATGCAGGCTATTTATATGATAATTGTTAGAATTGCACCCCCTCCCCACCCCCATGCCGATTCTAACCAATACCCACAACAAATATGTTTTTGGAAAATTATATCTATAGTATAGAAAACTGACAAATGATCAACTGCACGTAATCTTCGTTCTTCATGAGAGGGTGTGACAGTATATTATATTATAAATAAAGAAAGATCAAATGCGAAATTATTTCTACTCATTGTCCTGTTATCTAGAGCTTTGATTTGTTTGACTTCTGCAGTCATTGACTCATTTTATAGATATGCCTACTGCAATCATACAACTTGGACTCGACTAATTTTATATACATTATCCAGTATAAAAAACATGTACGAATATCAAACCCGCAAAAATTATTCGAAATAGAAAAGAATGTTACTGTATTTTTTTTCTTACTTTTCCGTACCGAAACACAACAATCTTGACCCCCAACCGATTGTATTCATCCGCCAGAAAATTTTAATATCGTAAATATATCAAACTGTTTGTGTTAATGTATTGTAAATACATAAAATCATAGGTGTATCCCAAATCAAACAATTCTACGCCAAGGCTTTCAGATCTCAGATAAAACTGCAAAGACTACACAGTGGGCGGAGGGATATAAGTAGTAATAAGTCGTAGACAACCGCCGACCACTATAACTTCAAAAGCATTTGAATAGAAGGAAGCTGAAAAGTGTCATCGGATGATGACTAAGGTCTTGTGAATAAATTCACCGACCGAAAAGCAAATAATGCTGTCTTGTGTGGTTTTACAAACCTGTCATCAATTGTAGCTATATCGTCGTAGGCGAGTTGAACGGCATTTGTCCGTCAGTGTATAGTAAGGTAAGCCGATAGGGGACGTTCTGACTTTGTGACTTACGACTTGGGATTTATGACTTGTGACTTATGACTTATGACTTGCCACTTTCGTCTTATGACTTGTCACTTTCGTCTTATGACTTGTCACTTTCCTCTTATGACTTGTTACTTTCGTCTTAAGACTTGTGGCTTTTTTGTGCAGACCTGAAAATCATTACGATTATACACCCATGCGACATAGTGTATGTTTTCCCATCTCCAAAATGGCTACTGTTCTGGTGAAAATTCGTGATATTTTTCTTAAATATACTGCAATCGACCTAATAATAATAATAATAATAATAATAATAATAATAATAATAGTCGACCTTATTTATAGAGGGTAACACATTTAGTACTAGTACTAATCTTCCATGTGGCCCTCTTTTCCTGGGTAGGATCCAGAACTATGCAATGAGGATAAAGTTTCTTGCTCAAGGAAACAACACGTGGCGCTTGCGAAGATCGAACCGGCAACCTCTCGATCTCAAATCCGATGCTTTACCACTGCACCACAGCGCTCCACATGCAAATATAGGTTGTGGGTGCTAGTTAGAACCGCCTCATCGAGGCGGTTCTAACGAGTACCCACAGTCTATGTTTTGGAGCAGAAACAAGAAAAATAATGTTTACCCCCGTAAAACCTAGTCTTCTCTATATAAAGTGGGGTTTAGGGGATGTTCATTTCACGGACTTGTTCACGTAATGATGGCGGAAGGCGGACAACGACAGCGATGAATCCGGCGAGGAAGTGATTTTGCTCCTTCTGTATATTGTTTGAAGAAAGAAGCCATTGAGAAGACCATGTTTCATGTATTTTTAACACTGTTTTTTTGTGATTATTTTTACTTATAAATTTTGACTTTCGACCTGTGTCTTTCGACTTTTGAGTTGTGACTTGGGACCTTAGACCATTTCCTCGGCGCGAAGCTGAAGTTATGGAGGATAACACAAATGGCGGTACTGAATAAAAAAAACAGGATAAAGGTGCGTTTCTGGGCTTTCCGAAGGGAGACACAAAATGACGACTGTATACTTGTGTATTGTCCCTTAATTACAAGTGTCAAAGTCAGTTACATGACTGGACACTCTGGCAAACCGAATTAACTTGGATATATAAACATCGTAGTATGCTGTAGGAGGAACACCATACAAGAAATTCACAACCACAAAATCATAATAATCACGTTGATCATAAATTTTGCATGGCTTCGGGATCAGAAGAAATTGCTTTATTTAATTGAAGTTCTGAAGGGCAAATTTGACTAATACGAGTAGGTATTGGCAATATTTAAAAAAAAATCACCCAAATATCTAGACGTCGAGCCAAATGCTTTTCAATTGAAAGGGACATCGTGAAGTGTGACCAAGTATATGTGATGTTTTTCTCATTAATTTTCCAAACATAATACAGTCCAACCTGCATTAAGCAAGCACCTAAGGGATAACCAAAATGTGCTTGATTAAGACAGGTGTTTGCTTAATACAGGGGGACTACAATGCATTTGCAAGTCTTGGGAACCAAATGCATGCTTGCTTAAGAAAGGGTGCTACCTTAAAAGGGTTGGCCACTATGACAGGTTTAACTGAATTTTTATACTCGCAATGCGGCTTAAAAGATACAAAATATTTGAAAGAGGGCATGCACACTCCCAATGTACTATTTTAGCCCAGGTTTATTTTCTTTAAATAAACGTGTCCTCGGGGTGTCCAATTCTGTCCCCGGAGCTATACACAAACTCAAACATGCAAAAAATACAGAAACATACAGTAAGACAGTGGGTGTCTTTTTATGTCAATTACCTCAGTAACGGGCTTGAAGGTTAAACACAAATGATAAACATGTCACAAAACCGTTCGGTTGTAATAATGTGAACCATTGACACTTGATGTTGTCTTTCCTAGCCCACCCGGGGCTGTTTGTGTTTATAAAATATTGAAAGACATAAAAAATCAAAGCACTGATAACACTGGTGGGGGATTGTGTCTGTGCAAAGACTGGAAAATTATTACGTAAACATGCCTATACAAATACATTGTAAATTTTACCGCCCAAAAATGGATAATTTTAAGATGAAAAATTGTGACACAGTTCAACGTAAAGATTGTTGGTACACGTTAGATCATCGAGGCGGTTCTAACGCATACCCAGTGTCTATATTTTAGAGCAGAAATAAGGAAAATAAGGTTAACCCCTGTAAAACCCCAGTTTTACTGTATAAAAGTGAGGTTGAAGCTGATCAAAATTATATAGGCGCGTTTTCGTTCAATACTGGAACGTACTTTCTGGTAACTGCGGGTCATTTATGCTCATTGTTCTGCTTATTAAGCTTTAAATGGAGCCCCGCCCATCAGAAACCATAAAGAAAATACGCCTATTCAAAAATATTCAAAATTTTACCGATAAAAAAATCCGATATTTTTCAGATTTCTGCCCTGGACATAGATTGTGGGTACTCAATAGAACCACCTCATCGAGGCGATTCTAACGAGATCCCACAATCTATGTTTTTGAACATATATAAGAATAAATAATATATGTGTCTGTAAACCCCAGTTTTACTATATGAAAGTGGGATTTGGGGTGGGGTGGGGTCAAACTTGTATAGGCGTGTTTTCGTGATGTTGGGTATATACCGGTATGTGGCAACCAGACGTTTCAGAAGCCTGGATGGAAGCCTCTTATTAGTCAGCAAACAAAGTGTTAAACATTTTCACGCGGTTTGTGTTCATTGGTCAGTGGTACGTATCATAGCGAACATCAGCAGTAAAAATAAAAAAATCAGAATAAACACTGAATTTTGATATTCCACCGGGAGACACAGTTCATTGTTTTCATAGTTAAGCTTTAAAACGCTATCCTTTTATGGTTTGATATATGAGAGTGCATAAAAATATCTGTCATGGCCCTTTTTTCATTTTCAAAGGCATCAGTCTTTACCATTCTCTGAGCAAATTCAGCAGGCGACAGTTGGTTAGTATTTATCCCATAAAACAGGGTTGATATCTCGTGCAAACTGTCTGCAATAGGATATGACACCTCATGCGAATTATCTCCAATTTGCATGAAATGTCAAATCTTGGTTTATGGGAAAAGTAATTATCGTCTGCTGTTACAAAATACCCAACACACAGAGCTTTAATAACGACACTGTCTGTATCAGTTGAGCCACGTATTGATGGCTTGGTTTTACTACGTTATTTAAAAACGTAGATCTAGCAGAACTGCAATAAATGTAGTGAAAACGTAGTACATACGTCTATATAGGCCTATGACTACATCACAATATGACTGTCACGTACTGAAGGCTGGGTTTTCATCACGATAACAAGTCTGTGAAACGAAGACCCCCCTAAACCCCACGTTATATAGAGAAAAGTGGGGTTCACAAGGGGTATAATTTATCTGTCTTATTTTAGATAAAAAACATAGATTGTGGGTACTCGTTAGAACCGCCTCAATGAGGCGGTTCTAACGAGCACCAACAATCTATGTTGAAAGCAGAAATAAGAAAAATATTATTATTTATACCCAAAGTACAATGTTGGACGCCATTATTTCACACGGACATGTTTTCCTAATAATTACGTTTTTTTTTAACGTGACTACGTTTTTTAAAACGTATTCTAACACAGCGCACCTATATAGGCAATGGAAAATAACTGTGTTTTATTCTACAACAAATCACGACAAGGAAGAGCGTGACGAGTGGCGTCATTAAAAACTGCAAATTTATGACGTCACTAGTCGATTTCCTTGACGTTTGACGGTGTAATGTCATTTTCTCGCATCGAAAACGTTAAAAAAGGATATAAATGCATGTGTTACAGGCGATAATTTTAGCGGGATTTCTTCTAACAATGGCGAAAAGTTGTGGGATTTTGAAGGAAACAACAGCATTATTGTCGATTTTCAGCGTGTTAGAATCGAAATAGATCAGCTCTAGTTTGTGATTTGTTGAGTAATAAAGGGGGGAGGGTGGGGGGGGGGGGGGGTGCCCATAAGGCCCTTTTCCTGCCCTGGAACAAAAGTCTTCATTTTCTCCTGATACATTGCTTATAGTATCCCATTTACTAAAATAGTATTGGTTTTGTAACGTAAGCCCTAGTTATTGAGAAACATGATAATGAAAGCGGGTGGGGTAATTCAGCATTAATCTGAGGTATCATGTTTTACGCACTTTTTCTTTTTTAGAATATAGCACACCCACTCATTATTTCCACTGTTTGTTAGACAAATGTATTGGGTAAATTCCTACCTGAATTTTATTCCTCTGAAGTAAAATACTACATCTGCAGCAACTATTTTATGAACATCGTCAATTTTTGTTAATTTTGCATCTTCAAATTCAATAAATCCTAGCCTATCTCCGAAACTAAAGGGCATACTATTTTCAAACTTCCTTGAATTTAACATTGGAAGAGTACAAAGTGTTGATTAGGTTTTTACGACCTTGACCAAATATTCAAGGTCACTTGGGCTGGTCAAATATTAAAATTAGGGGTGACCATTTTGGCCATTTTTCGGTTCCTGAACAAAAAGTTTCAAATTCTCCTAATACATTGCCTATAGAATTCCTTTTACATTAAGGTTTTGCAAAGTAAGCCCTAGTTATGGCGTTAAATGATCATGAAACTAGGTGGGGTAATTTGATACGATGCTGAGGTATTGTGTTTTATGCACCACATCGAGCCATAACTTCCTCTGTTTGTTTGTTTGCCTTTAATAGGTAACACCATACCTAGTTTTCTTCCTCTAAAGTAAAGCATGTAATTTGCAGCAACTCTTTTATGAAAACCTCCTATTTCTGAGAATTTTGCATCTTGGAATTCAATAAATCATATTTTTGCTTTGGAACTACACAAGTGATTCATTTTAAATTAATCTGAATATATTATAAGATTTTGAGAATATAAAGGGCTGACTAGGTTTGTGTGACCTTGACCTTATCTTGAAGGTCACCTGGTCTGTGAGATTTTCAAAATCGAAAAGAATGTTTGTCTTTATTAGGGAATTATTAAATTCAAATCCTGTGACATTTCATTGACTTTCCCAGATATCTATATCATTAGAACTTGCCTTTTAGCTTAAATTTTGGTAACCTTGACCTCATTTTTTAAGGTCAGGACAAGCTTGATATCTATAATTACATTCATATTACCCTTTAGTCGAGCTGTCACTTTAATTATGCAGCATTACACCAGACTTGGCTGGATGTAGCATCTGGACAAGTGGACATGTCTCTGAGTTGGTTCGATGTTCAGTGAACTTGGCCTTATTTTCAAGGGCCTTGTTTTCAAGGTCACCACAGAACAAAATAGGTCAAACTTTTTAAGCTTCTAGTATAGTTTCTTTGGAACTCCTGCCTTGATTCTTAGAAACCGGCTTAGATGAATTATTGGGCCATGATTACAAGTTGGTTAACATTAACCATATTTCAAGGTCATCAAAGGTCAAAGTAGATTGAAGTTTAGTAAACTTAAGCTTGTTTGCACAGTTTGTGGGATCAATTGAGTGGAATGGATGCTAGTTTATCTGGCATTGTTACCAGGACAGAACAAGGAGCTGAATAAGTAATGGTAAACAAACAATATTAGGCTTTGATGACCTTGTTTTCAAGGTCACAATACAATTAACAATGTCCAATTTCAGTCTGACCTTAAAATAAGGTCAAGATCACCAAAACCTAATCAACTGTGTGCACTCACAATAATATCTGCATACATGTACACGTTTCAAAATAATTCAGATTTGAGAGATAAACAAAGATACTGCAAATTCCAAGACTTAAAATAAGCAAAATGCACACTGTCATGTAATAAAGCTGCAGTCCTTATATTTTCCTCAGAAGGGACAAATAATAAGACAGGACTATGCACTTGAGTAAATGAAGATCTGTTGTGGCAGGGACAGCGATGGAAGGGGTCGGCAGAATATGACCTTATTGGTCCTGTCTGATAATTTCAAAAGACCATCATAACCTAGGCAAGATTTTGTTTTCTCCAAATACTGTCTTCAGATTTATTTTGATTGAATCTTTCATTTAATTCCAGAAAAAAATGTTTTATTGAATTCCAAGATGCAAAATTCTCAGAAATAGAAGGTTTTCATCAAAGAGTTGCTGCAGATGGCATACTTAACTTTAGAGGAAGAAAACTAGGTAGGATGTCGCCTAAGGTAAACAAACAAACAGAAGAAGATATGACTGCATTTACTATATTTTAAAAGAGATGTGGTGCATATAACAGAATACCTCAGCATCCTATCGAATTACCCCACCCAGTTTCATGATCATTTAACGCCATTACTAGGGCTTACTTTTGCAAAACCTAAACTGTCTTAGTAAAAGGAATTCTATAGGCAATGTATTAGGAGAATTTGAAACTTTTTGTTCAGGAACCAAAAAATGGCCAAAATGGTCACCCCTAATTTTAATATTTGACCAGCCCAAGTGACCTTGAATATTGGGTCAAGGTCACCAAATCCTAATCAATACATTGTACTCTTCCAATGTTAAATTCAAGGAAGTTTGAAAATAATTTGCCATTTAGTTTCGGAGATAGGCTAGGATTTATTGAATTTGCAGATGCAAAATTAACAAAAATTGACGATGTTCATAAAATAGTTGCTGCAGATGTAGTATTTTACTTTAGAAGAAGAAAGTTTAAGTAGGAATTTACCCAATACATTTGTCTAACAAACAGTGGAAATAATGAGTGGGTGTGATATATTCTAAAAAAGAAAAAGTGCGTAAAACATGATACCTTAGATTAATGCTGAATTACCCCACCCACTTTCATTATCATGTTTCTCAATAACTAGGGCTTACGTTACAAAACCAATACTATTTTAATAAATGGAATACTATAAGCAATATATCAGGAGAAAATGAAGACTTTTGTTCCAGGGCAGAAAAAAGGGCCTTATGGGCACCCCCCCCCCCTTTCAGTTTGTCGGTCCGTTGTAAGTAGAAAGTAGACAAATCACGCGCGCTACGCGCTCGTGATTTGATCCACTTTGCAACTGACCTCCAAATTGTGATTTATTATTCAATAGATCACAGCTACAGCTGATCTATTTCTTAAGCAGAACGGCAATAAATGTATTGAAAACGTAGTGCTGTTTATAATTACGTATGTAAATCAGCTACCTTTGTTTTGAAATTTTCGAAACGTTCGTGGCATTTCGATATACGTAGCGTATACCTAGCAAAACATGTAGTACAACGTACTAAAACGTAGACGAAACGCATTCAATATGTACAAAAAAACGTAATAAGCAATATGCCTGAAAGTCATCTACGTATTACTACCATTGCCCGCGGTTTCCTACGTTTTAATATGTTTTGCTGCGTGTTATTCGTAGAGGAATGAAGAGAGAGAGAGAGAGAGAGAGAGAGAGAGAGAGAGAGAGAGAAAAAAAAACAACAACAAAAAAAAAAAACACCCACAATTATTTCCCTTGCCACTTACTGATCTTATTGAGTTGACTGCGAATTAACTTAGGTACAAAGCGTGTTCGAAAAGCAGAACGGACCATTGGGAAACAATTTCACATTTCTCATTTTTATAAAAAGTATATCAGTGGAGTCGCCATAAAACATATTACAATAGAAACTTTATATAAACATAAAATTATATGCTCATTAATGGGTATGAAAATGCAATTCTATGCATTTCGCATCAATTTCTCTAATATTTGATGTAGATAGCAGTATACCATTGAAAATCTGAAACACCAAGGCAACAGCAAACATTATTCAAATTTTAACGAAAAAGATATCATCTTGAAGTGCAAAGACTGAAGTATAATGTAAACACTACTTTCCAAGACAAAACTCCTATTAAATTAAATGTAGTGGTTGCATACATTTTAGTGCACTTTGTCAGTTGGTTTTGTCCAGGTAGTATATATCGAAGTAGAACCATCACAGTCGTGATCAGCCCCCCCCCCCCAACACTCCCCGAGATAGCATTTTTGAAGTGGGGTTTGGATAGGGGAGGAGTGTGGTAGAAAAAGGTAGGCATACAATGGGGTTGACCTGTCAGTTGTCTCATCTCATTAGATACTCTGACTGTTTCTTGCTAGTTATTTTAAACATTGATTGCATGGTTTTAGAACTTTGGCCAATGTAAAGGTTTTCAAGTCGATAAAAGGGCATAAGTCAAAATGTATGAAAGCTTGAGTTGTCGCCCTTTTCTACACGTGTGTATTGTCAGTGTCAATATGTACATCGAGTTTCATTGCAATATCTATAACGGTTTTGAAATTATGAAGAAAAAAAAAGTTGAAAAATGCTGAACATTTGAATTTTACAGATGACCATAACTCTAACATTTTTAGATAGAGTAACATAACTTGATATAAAATTGTGTATTGTTGTTGTGACTTTATGTTTAAGTTGATGCGTTTTAGGGCTTGCAAATTATTAAGAAAAAAAATGAAAATGTGGACAGACAGACGGATGGATAAAGGGGCCTAAGTCAAAATTGTTATAGCTTGTTTGAAGTTGCTGCGTTTTATCAAGAAAAAAAGGAAAGAAAAATGTGGACGAATAGACGGACGGGGCACCCGCAAAATTTTGCGGAGCCCTAGCTAGGTGTCAAAAATCGATAACTCTCATGACTTAGATAATTTTGACATACATGTATGTAAGCAGGGTCTACATTGCTTTCTTACAGTACGGGGATTTAAGGGTCAGACTCTACATGCTCAAGCTTTACTTTACAGTGCAGGAATGAAAGATTTAAACAGTCTATGTCATCGCTCAGGATCATTTTTCCAGACTATTCTCAGAGCCAATTGACCCATCAGTGCTGTTGCTACTTTGATTTCTTTTCCAAGTGCATTAACAAAGGTGCAGAGTCTAAGAATGGGACAATTTGCACCAAAGATGAAACACGGCCATGTTCGCCATCAAGATGAGACAACTGCGATAATGAATGATAGAGGAGTCACCAATCAGCACACTGCTGATGTGTTGTTTGTTCTTCCGTTTGGCACCATTGGTTATCTATTTTCTGTGAGTGGACTTTACATGCAGTTGCACAGTAAAATTCCTATATAAAGACCACCTTTTGAACTGTTCAAAAAAGGTCTTTTAAGACCACTTTTGAACAGTTCCAAAGTGTGGTTTCCTACTAAAGAACACTGGATGTAGGAACAGAACTGCTTTAAATATGCTTTTTAAAAGAATATAATTTGTCTCATTACTTTTTTTTTCATTTTTTTTTCTTTACAACAGACAAATAATACAAGACATTGTTGACATATTACATTTTTTATAAATACAATGAGACATTATCATATGCTACTTTTTAAGGACAGCAGCACATGAGCAACCATACTCAAATAAGGTAAGTGGCAGTACATTGTATAATTAATTGACTGGAGTTCATCCGTATTAACACCAGGTCAACCATCATCAACCCGGGGTCAGATACTATCAGGCTAAGGTCAAAACGCAATGAGCATGTTTGTTTTTTCGATTGTGTCAATTAATAAAATTGTCATTAATCAAGCAACTTCGCACTGGTCCAGCTACAGGTCCTCGGTCAGCAGCCAGCCCGAGTGACTCTCCGCCTTCAGCCTTGGGCCAATACAGCAGACCTCGGACCTGCAACTGGGCCAAATACGAAATTACTTGATTAATAACACGATTGTACAAGAAAACCTACCATTGATGTGTAAAGTAATTCCGGCCCGCTCACGGGCGGCCGGATATACGATAGGAATTTCGCAAAGAAATAGCGAAGAAACCCAAAATGTTCAATTGGCAAAAGGAGTTGTTTCCTGGCTCAGTCTCTTTCATTTCTGTTGCTGCTGAAAACCTGTCACTTTTGAAACTCAGGCAGTCATTGGCTATGTTAAACTCGGCCAATCAATTATGCTCTTTCTAAGTAGTTTAGGCTTATATCTGCAGCCACCTAGCGGATGTTCTGTTTACATGACGATGATTGAAACTGTAGACGTTACCATGTTACAACTGCGTAACACACGTGAAACAATCATTGGCGCCTCAAAAGCGGTTTGTCATGTTTAAATAGTCTGACTCTGAAAAACATGTACACTTCACAATTTTCAATTCTATTGTGCATTCCTTGCAAACTTACATCAGTATTGATGAGACGACTAACCCAGACTTGATAATAAAAAAAATAAATTAAAAAAAAAAAACTAATCTCAAATAGAGGTCCTTATAGCCTGGAATGATGAATGATGTCTCTTTCATGCAATTAAGTCTAATAATTTTTTTTCAGATGATGTTGGAGAAATTGCCATGATCCAGATAGAAACATAGTCTTACATACACGTTCTTAGAACTTGATTCTTTATGTACTTGCAATTAGGATTATCAGTAGGCGGTAAGGTTCGTTGGTTTTCCTATCCTGTCCTGTCTTGAGTCAGTCTCTGACCATTTCCTCGGTTAAGTTGGTGGCTATATTTAAATTTTAGCTAAATTCGCTGGATGAGTCCTTGAAACTGTTTCGAATAAACGATTATTTAGCAGGGGTTTGATTCCACAAATCTACAACATATAGCCGTTAAACTCCTTTGCAGTCTTGAAATCTACCAATCTACCAAAGAAGGAAGGTAATCAGAAGGGGGGAAACATTCTTCAGGGCACCCTTGTAAAAGACTGGTTGGTCCTCGTATAAGCACGCAATGAACAGTGTGTTGTTTAATTCTGATGCATCAGTGGCAAAGTCATAGCAGATTCTTTTGACGATATGGATTGAGGCGTCATTTCAACTCAATGTCGCGTAAAAGTCACACAATCGGAAGGAACGTCTTCAAAATGACCTTGATAACGTTGATGGGCACGTAAAATCCTAGCGTAAGCAAATAAAACAGGTTGAGACAATGTATCAGTAATTATGTTCTAAGAACTGTTCACGACAAGCCTAAAGGGATGGCCTCTCCAATTCGTTAAGCATTTCACAGATGCTAATTTGTTCGCCATCACCAACATTCAAACACCAGGCCCTGTGATATGTGAAGTTGCTGCCAATCTCTCACCAAAGAGATAAACTTAGCTACACCATAGCTGTGGAAATGACTGAATCAGGCTTTAATGGTCGGAGGTATGAAAGATTCTTTGTAAATGTCAGTTCTTGCAGTAGGGGTGTGAAACGCCAGTGAATGATTTCTACAGCGCCTAGTTGGGGGATTGGGGGTGGGGGAGGACAAGGTCATCTGTTGAAATGCTGGCAGCACCCTTTAGACTATGGTGTAACAGTATGAGCCTACTGTCTCTTCCCTTTTTCTTGAGAGACTCCCAGTTTCGAGGCAGAATTGCTTGTTATTGTGTAACTGTATTTTGAACTTTTTTTTTTTAATTTCTGCATTGGGTCCCAGATACAACTATCGTATTTCAAGATTTGGCGAACAAGTCCTTAAAATGCTGCGTCTTTTACATATTGAGGACACTGATGAAGATTTCGCCTCAGGATATCAAGCGTTCTATTTGCCTTAGTATACACGTTGCTAATGTGTGTATTCAATCTCAAATCGTGTGTGATTGTCAGAACAAGGTATTTAATGGAATCCGTGTTCTCGAGGGCCGTTTCCTCCAAGGCGTAAGAAGCATCAGGTTTATTGGCTCTCTTCCTAGTCATCTGTCACGGGCTGAAATTGCATGTCCCAGTTTCGTGCCCAACATCCTAGTCTATCTATATCATCCTGAAGTTTCACCGAGTCATCTTTATCTCTAATTTCCCGGTAGCAAACACAGTCTTCTTATTTCTGAGTCAATGTCAGTGAAAATATCACTAATGTGCAAGGAGAATAACAGTGGTCAAAGAACAGTCCCTTGTGGGACCCCAGACAAAACTGGCGCCCACTTCGAAGATTCACCATTAGCAACAACAAGCTGTTTCCTATAGCAAAGAAAGGAATGCATTTATTTGAGAGTCTTCCCCTAATTCCGTAGCCAAATAATTTGGATTTCAGGTGCTCTTGAGGGTGTGGTGTCAAAAGCCTCCTCAAAGTCCAGAATAAATGTGTCCACCTGTGTGTCCATTGAGCCGGGATAATATCACATTCAAAAACAACCAGGACATTAGTATTTCTTAGACTTAATGCGGTTTTTGCATCCAGGCAGACAAAGGATAATGCGTACGAAACACTGGTTCTCCTTCAGCTAGGGTATGTATTTCCGGTTTGGCATCCCAATGTCATTTCAGATTAAACAGGTTGAGAAGGTCAAGAAGACAGCAGTCAAGATTGTCAGAAATGGTGATGCCAAAATATTGACGAATTTAATCTGGCCTTGCGTTTGCTGGTGAAGTGAGTAGTTTGAGAGGTACCGAGACAACATCGTTGGATATTGAGCGAAATTGAACTTAATCTTTCTTTCTTTCGTTCTTTCTACTGCCTACGCCAAAAAAGGGCAAGTGTACATTACATACACTCCAGATTTGCAGGATGTTTTAGTTTAAACATATTTATTCATAAAAGTAGTGAATAATATGCATCCAAATGTAACACAAGCAATAATAGGATTAGAACGAAAGCACAAGTACTTATATAGTTCTTCTCCTGACATGTGTAAAATGTAAACAATTGGTGGAAACTTGTCAGAAGATGAATTGACATATTATATCGTAACGTAACAACAAGTTACATGTTACGAGCGCCGAGAGTACGATGCGCTAATCCACATTTGAGTGGATCATCCTGTCCTGTAGAAGTCTTATGTATACAAATTTATACAAATTTCCTTTCGTCGTGCCGTTTTATCTTCTGGTAACGCCTGCTATTGACTCGATGTTCGTGTTTAAAATGTTAACGTAAGGACAGCGGAAAGAAATAAACAGATTCGATTGTATATCGAAAGGGAACATAATAAATTCTTTCACACACCTTCCCAGAAAGTAAAAGGTTAAAAAAACGTCGTGGCCAAGGTGGAAGTTGTAAAGTTTACTGGACGGTCCTATAGCACAAGTATTAGCGTTTACAAAACGCTTAGCACATACTTAATTTATGTAGTCATAGAATTGCAAAGCCAAATGACAAAGCTTTTGTTTGTTTGATTTGAGGTTTAACGTCCCCGTCAACACTGTAAAGGTCATTTTGGAGACGTTGCTTCCAATTTTGTGGGACTTTTACCCGACATTGAGATGAAATGACATCTCAAGCCCTGTCGCCCAATGAAACCAAAAGGGTTTATAAGCATGGACGGTCCGACTCGTGTGCAACGCTTTGCCTGGGCAGGCTTAGATCCCCTAAGCGGTTTACCAGTACTCGTGTTCGGGTCGGATTCAGCTCTGCGTGGAAGCATCATGCAGCCAAACAACAAAGCTATTCATGAGTATGCTGTATAAGTGTGCCAGTCAATTTGGAAACATGTATAATAGCCAAAGATTCCAAAAGTTGATTCCAGTTTCATATTTAAACAAAACTAGCAATCTTGTACTATACATACCTCCACACTAAACCCCACTTTATATAGAGAAAACTGTATACGTTATTTTTCTTATTTCTGCTAAAAGACATAGGTTGTGGGTACATAGGTTCTTCATATGAGCAAATTTTCGGCAGTACGGGTTCCAGGATGTTGACAACAGACCAAAAAGATTGATGTCCATCACATGAGCAAACTTTCGGCAAGACGCCAGACCAAATAGATTATGCCCTTCATTTGAGCAAAGGTCTGTGCAAACAGTTGAAATATCAAGAAATTCAAGCACTTACATGTAGATTATAGTTACGGTAGATTACAATCTGCCATTACGAAAGCACGCCTATACAAATTTATTGCAAATTTTATCTCCGAAAATCGAAAATTTTAAGACGGAAATTTGTTATATACTTTCTTATTTCTGCTCAAAATATAGATTGTGTGTACACGTTAGAACCGCCTCATCAAGGCGGCTCTAACGAGTACCAAAAATCTATATTTTAGAGCTGAAATAAGATAAATAAGGTTTACCCTGTAAACCCCAGTTTTACTATCTAAAATTGGGGTTCAAGGAGGTCAAAATTATATGGGCGTGTTTTCGTGATGCGAGGGCTTTTGGCATCACTGGGCAGTAACAATTAGGCCCCGTCAAGCGATTATGGTACTTATCGCCTATGCGAGCAGCGAAGTTTCAGACGAGCCTGCGCATCCGCGCAGTCTCGCCAGAACCTTCGCTGCTCGCTCATACAAGCAGTGAATCAAGAGGAACCTTCAGACAGAAAGCCATATCTCTGGCTCCTCTGAATGGCTGGGCATGCGCAGTTAAAATTTGTCATGACGGAATGCTCGAAGACACAAATTCGCTTGGCGGGGCTCAATTAAGACAACGCAAGGGAATCCTCTTGCTTCAGGACAATTCACCTGCCAACACGTTAAGTTCAAGTACACGCCACTCAAGTTGAAGTACATTACGAAAACACGCCTATTCAAATAAATTGAAAATTTTACCACGACAAAATAAAAATATTCAGATGAAAAATTCTGCCATTTTTCACATTTCTACTCAAAACAATGATTGTGGGAACTCGTTAGAACCACCTCGGCGAGGCGGTTCTTACGTGTACCCACAATCATTATTTTTTTTCAGAAATAAGAAAACAATGTATACCCCTGTAAACCCCAGGTTTACTATATAAAAGTGGGGTATAAAGGGGTCGAAATTATACAGGCGTGTTTTGGTAATGAGCTGCAGCTTCGGAATCCTGCCTCAAACCCGTAGTCCCATGATTTCAGCAACCTCTAATGTTTACGTAATTCCAAAACTGCACGACCCGCAGAAAAATGATTTTCTAAGAGTGCCCTAAAATCACCGTGTCATTCTGTCAGTCTGTCCGTCCGTAACCCGTTTGTGAAAATTGGTGATAGTGACTTAACCGATTGGAATATTTAAATAACTTTGGCATACTGATAGATATCAATGAGATCTAACCAATGAACTTGCCAAATATTACTTTTCATTTAGTATAGCCTTGCCGAGGCGAAAAATGTGAAAATTTTCGAACTGCTTCTCCTCGGAAACCGTTGGGCCGATTGAAGTCAAATTTCATTTGGAGCCTCTGTGGGATGGGTAAAACCAAAATTGGTTCATGATGTACAGGTCACATGAACAAAATGGCCACCAAGCCATATATGGTAAAAACCCTTCAAAAATAGTCTTCTCCAGAACCACTGGGCAGATTTCCACGAAACTTGATAAATAGCATCTGGGACGTAGGCCCATCATAAAGTGCTAAAATGGTGACCCTGGGTTGACATTGACATTCTTTGTGCCTAGGTCAAACTTTGACACATATGCTTTTGCATTGGAAAAGTAAGAATGCATTTTATCCTGCAAACGATTCAGATTACAGTACTAAAGTATAAGATATATTTTTGCTCCTTACGATAAGGCGCATGTATTGGGGGAACCGTTTTAGGTCCAGGTCACATGACCAAAATGGCCGCCATACCCATATATGGTAACACTCATAAAGCTAAAAGCATCCGGCGGGTCGTGCACTTCAGCTGAAGCACTGGTTTTAATCAGAGCTGCGAGGGAGTCGTGTTGAAAGTGATATTAACATAACTGGATATCTGTGCCATTTCTGGACCGTGAAGTTGAAAATGCCTATTGCTGGAAAAATCAAAGCACTAAGAGAAGTGTTTGATTGATTGTCTCTGAGTGTTGGCTGGGGAGATGGTCCTGAACGAGGACTTAGTTAGTGTTTCGTTTAACCCTTAAATTCCTGTACTGTAAGTAAACAGTGTAGATCCTGATCAGACGCCGCGTATTGTGGCGTCCGATCTGGGTTTACATTGTTTGCCAAACCCAACACATGATTCCATTCCAGGTTCTATAGATAACCAACTTACGCATCCTACTGACCTCATAGCGATAAGAATACCGCTGCTATTTTCTATAAATAACCGATACCTGGTGTTGATGGTGTTTGGGTTTTAACGGCACGTCAACTCTTGTGGGTCATTTTGTGTCGTCTCCCAGAGAAAGGGAGAAGAGAGAGTAGATAGTAGAGGAGATGCAAGTGAAGGGCAGGGGAGACAGAGGAAATGAATGGAAGTGCCGAAACTGAAGAAATAAGACCCCCCCACACACACACACACACGCACTCTAACACGCACTCTATCCTAACATGCTGCAAGGACAGCAGGCTTTTCGCAACTGTAAGCCAATATCAATTGGACGCCACAGTGACGCAATATACACCACATCGTCGTCTACCCCCCCCCCCCCCCCCCCCCACCGCAACCAATATTGGGTTTTCTTACAAATCAGTGAGAGTCACGTGGACATCTACAAGGAAAAACTACTGTGCTTAATAACTGGGGGTCGATTGATAAACAAGCGACACGAAAAGCATTGAAAATGAAGGATGATGAGGCATTTAAATTTTACAAACAGATTGTTAGGTCTGAAAGTTTTTATTTCGCTGTCGTAAATCTTATTTCTACAGGGTCGCTCGATACAACAAGTACCTGGCATCTTTTCAGACAGAAACCCCCAGTGTTGCTTTTTTTCAGAAACTGTTGTAGAATTACACATCGTTATAGCATACTACATTCTTTGCTACCAAAAAAAAATCTTATTCAGTAGCTCCCCACGTAAACATTGAGTGGCTCCCGATAGTGCGATCGTTTTTTTTACCGTTCAGACGCACATCCTACTGTGCCAGTGTGGCAGTTATAAAAGGGATAGTAACAGTTTATATCATACCACAATTGATCACGTGGACAGATATCCCGAATAACGCGCACGCATGCACGCACGTAGGCACGCGTGAGAGACGTTTCCTCCGCGGGAGATGATGCAACCTTCTCCAGCAGTGAGAGACAGAGACAGAGAAGTTTAAGCTCTCCCTACTGGAGATTTTATCCAAGTGGTGAGAAAACCTATTTTGCCTTTTACTTTCAATTGAGCCCCGCCAAGCGAATTTGTGTCTTCGAGCATTCCGTCATGACAAATTTTAACTGCGCATGCCCAGCCATTCAAATGGGCAAGGGATATGGCTTTCTGTCTGAAGGTTCCTCTTGATTCACTGCTTGTATGATCGAGCAGCGAAGGTTCTGGCGAGACTGCGCGGATGCGCAGGCTCGCCTGAACCTTCGCTGCTCGCATAGGCGATAAGTACCAAAATCGCTTGACGGGACCCAATTACAGTGCAGATCTGCTCTGTCTGGTCAGGAACTTAGTAACAAAGTATTGTCCCTCTAGTGTCTTTTCCTAAATATTCAAGCCCCCGCCTATAGGGGCTTGAAGAAATATATGGGCTGCATGATGCTTCCACGCAGAGCTGAATCTGGCCGCACACTAGTACTGGTAAACCGCTTAGAGGATCTAAGCCTGTCCAGGAACCGCGGTGCGAGGCGGACCGTCCATGCTAATAAACCCTATTGGTTTCATTGGGCGACAGGGCTTGAGATGTCATTTCATCTCATTGTCGGCAAAAAGTTCCACAAAAATGGAAGCAACGTCTCCAAAATGACCTTTACAGTGTTGACGGGGACGTTAAACCTCAAATCAAACAAACAAATCTCATCATAGTATGTGCAGCTGAGCAGGTCAGTTTGTGTCTCCTCACATCCTCAAAGCATCGTTAGCTTATCACGAATACACGCCTATATAATTTTGACCCCCTTAAACCCCACTTTTACATAGTAAAACTTGGGTTTACAGGGGTAAACCTTATTTTTCTTATTTCTGTTCTAAAGTATAGATCGTGGGTACTCGTTAGAACCGCCTCAATCTATATTTTGAGCAGAAATAAGAAAAAATATCACAATTTTTCATCTTAAAATTTTGGTTTTTTTTTTCCGGGGTTAAGTTTACAATGTATTTGTATAGGCATATTTTCGTAATAAGTTAACGAGCACGATGGTGGTCAAATTCATGTACGATATATATTTCTCTGATAATGTGCTGTAAACTGTGAGCAGCTTTTAAAAGCTACCACATTTTTGAAAAAGCTACTGACTTTTTTTCAGCAAAAGTATTCGCATGTGAAAAAAAAAAAGTTTTAACACTTAGTTCACTCATGAAATCATTAGTTTTGATGAACTGACCCTGGACGCAAACCCCTAGCACACAGGTTTTCTATTGATAGGGATAAAAATGTGGACCCTACTCAATGCGCATTGTGAAAAAGAATTTGACACATACTTTTGCAATTCTTTTATGCGTGATCTTATCTTGGTGTTAAAACTGCACATAAAGGTACTGTTTCACCATTCTGTCTGAGTTGCACCCATCGAAAAAGTGACTTTGAGCATGCGCAAAATCATTACGATAACACGCCCGTGCGACATAGTGCCTTTTTTTTCATCTCCAAAATGGCTACTTTTCTGATGAAATCCGTAATATTTTTCTTATTTTTACTGCAAACATAGGTAGTGGGTGCTCGTTAGAACCGCCTCAATGAGGCGGTTCTAACGAGTACCCACAACCTATGTCTTGGAGCAGAAATGAGAAAAATAATGAATACCCCCGTAAACCCCAGTTTTCTCTATATAAAGTGGGGTTTAGTGGGGTCTTCATTCACGGACTTGTTCACGTGATGGAAGACAAAAACAAATAAGTTTTTGTTCGTGTTCTCGGTCTGTATGCAGACGCGACGCCTGTAAAGCGCAAAGCGGAGACTGATCAGACTGCGCGGAGGCGCTGAATCAGCCTCAGCGCAGAGGCACAGTCTCAGTCTTTGGTGGGCAAACATGTCCGGAGACATAATTTGTTTGGCGCGTCCAAAATGAGACCAATGCATCAAATTTTGTTCTGCAACATACGAAAGTACATGTATGTTTAAACTTTTAATCTGCTTGCACTCCTGATTTTGTTTGTTTGTTTGTTTGTTTGGGGGGTTAACGGTCCAAACAACAGTTTGTAGGTCATCTCGAGCCGGTCATTTAACCTAACCAAACTTCTCGGCGAGGAAAATAACTCTTTTAGTCCCCTGAAAATTATGTTTTAACATTTTTAGTAGGGGTTCTGCTGTTCCATAAACTCACTGTCAGTACGGACCAGTCAATACAACTTATATCTTTTGTCATGGTTTATTGCACGACCCGCAGAAAAAGCGACCGACTAAAGCCGGTTGATTTCTAAGAGTGCCCTAAAATCACCGTGTCATTCTGTCAGTCTGTCCGTCCGTGACCCGTTTGTGAAAATTGGTGATAGTGACTTAACCGCTTGGAATATTTAAACAATTTTTGGCATACTGATAGATATCAATGAGATCTAACCAATGAACTTGCGAAATATTACATTCCATTTAGTATAGCCTCGCCGAGGCGAAAAAAGTGAAAATTTTCAAACTGCTTCTCCTCGGGAACCGTTGGGCCGATTGAAGTCAAATTTCATATGGAGCCTCTATGGGATGGGTGTAACCAAAATTTGTTCATGGGGTCCCGGTCACATGACCATAATGGCCGCCAAGCCATATATGGTTTGTCTGTCTGTCCGTCCGTAACCCGTTTGTGAAAATTGGTGATAGTGACTTAACCGCTTGGAATATTTAAACAATTTTTGGCATACTGATAGATATCAATGAGATCTAACCAATGAACTTGCGAAATATTTCATTCCATTTAGTATAGCCTCGCCGATGCGAAAAAATGTGAAAAATTTCGAACTGCTTCTCCTCGGGAAGCGTTGGGCCGATTGAAGTCAAATTTCATATGGAGCCTCTATGGGATGGGGGAAACCAAAATTTGCTAATGGGGTCCAGGTCACATGACCAAAATGGCCGCCAAGCCATATACGGTAAAAACCCTTCAAAAATAGTCTTCTCCAGAACCACTGGGCAGATTTCCACGAAACTTGATAAATAGCATCTGGGACGTAGGCCCATCATAAATTGCTAAAATGGTGACCCTGGGTTGACATTGACCTTCTTTGTGCCTAGGTCAAACTTTGACACATATGCTTTTGTATTGGAAAAGTGAGAATGCATTTTATCCTGCAAACGATTCAGAATACAGTACTAAAGTATAAGATATATTTTTGCTCCTTACGATAAGGCGCATTTATTGGGGGAACCGTTTTAGGTCCAGGTCACATGACCAAAATGGCCGCCATACCCATATATGGTAACACTCATAAAGCTAAAAGCATCCGGCGGATCGTGCACTTCAGCTGAAGCACTGGTTATTGTTATGGTTTGTCTTTGAGTGTGTGTATGTATCGCTTATATCATTTTGTTTTGGCTATGGCCATTTTGTGTGAAAGTAACTGTCCTTTTGGCTTTCCGCTATTGATGTTTCTATTAGGGTCTAGTTATTCCGTGCTTGTATTTCTTTTCCTTGGTGTCTCTGATGGGAGCTGTTGGTTAATTGTGTCGATTCCTGATAATTGCATTCACTTCTATCTCGGTACTGACTGATGTAGCAGATTAGTAAATGTTTTACCTTGAACGGAGCTGAACGTTAGAAAAATTAAAGCGCTGTAAGCACTGCCACATGCCCCGCCACTACACTAACATCAAGTAAGTGCCATAACACTGTCAAAAGGGAATTCGATCAAAGTGAAGATACATTAGTCTTTCCCTAGATAATGTTGACGTGAAAGTTTACATGAATACATGACTGAGATGTTCACTGTTCAAAGGGACAAAACTCCAAACGAAAGTAAACCAGAATAACAGTTCTCATTTTCTGCAGAACCACTCTTGCTGCTTAAGTTTAGGGTGAAGTTTACGGAAAATAAGCCAGAATTATATCCCTGCTAGCATTCTACATAAATCTACAGCGGGCCGTTAGCGGCCCGTCAGCTACCCTGACGGGCCGCTAACGGCCCGCTAAGGATTTATGTAGAATGCTTACTGGGATATGGTTCTTGTGTTTTCGTGTCATCTTATATTTCTTTTTACATTTTTGCAAGGCTTCAACAAAAAACTAGAATTGTTTTCAGAGGAAAACAATATCCCCCTACCATAAATACCAGTTAAACACCCATGTGACCCTGGCTATAAACTGACAGTTTTCGGGAGCCTGTGACCTTAAAAAGGTAGTCAAATCTTTGGTAGATTGCAACTTATATTGTACCAAGTTTGACCAACACTCATCAAACTTGGTAAAATTTATCATTTCAATCTACCAAAGATTTGAATAGATATTGGTGACCTTGACCTTATTTTCAAGGTCACAAGCTCCTGAAAATATTCAAGTTTCGGCAAATAATGGCTAGTCTACACCCTGTTTCGTCACAGGCTCCCGAAAATATTCAAGTTTCGGCAAATATTTGCCGAAACTTGAATATTTTCGGGAGCCTGTGACCTTGAAAATAAGGTCAAGGTCACCAATATCTTTTCAAATTTTTTGGTAGATTGAAATGATAATTTTTACCAAGTTTGATGAAATTTTAACAAATAGTTCATGAGATAGGTTGCAGAAAAGTCAAAACTGACAGTTAAGGTCAAGGTCACCAAAATCTATTCAAAACTTTGGTAGGTTACAATGATATATTGTAACAAATTTGACCAAATTTCATTAATTCGATAATGAGATAGGGTTCAGACAAGCCATAATTGATAGTTTTGGGATGCCTGTGCCCTTGACAATAAGGTCAAGGTCACTAAAGTCTAATAAAATCTCTGGTATGTTGCAATGATATATTGTAGCTAGTAGACCAAATTTCAACGATTCGTTCACGTGAAAGGGTGCAGACAAACCATTTCTGGCCAAAACATTGACAGCTTTTGGGGCCTTTAGCCTTGAAATTAAAGTCAAGGTCACAAAAATAAAATCAAATATTTGGTAGATTGCAATGATATATTGTCCACTGTTTGACCAAACGTCATACATTCATTTAAGTGAAATGGTGCAGACAAGCCAAAATTGACTGTCTTTGGGACCTGTGCCCTTGGAATAAGGTGAAGGTCACCAAATTCTAATCAAATCGTCGATAGGTTGCAATGATATACTGTACCAAGTTTTACAAACTTTCATTGATTCTTCATGAGATAGGGTGCGAACAAGCCATTTTTGGTCTAAAATTGACATTTTGGAGGTCTGTGCCCTTGAAAATGAAGTCAATGTCATCAAAACCTAATGGCTGTTTCTATCCATCCTGGTGATGTAATTATGCATGTTTGGTCAAAATCCATTAATAAAATCAGGAGATATAGTGCTTCAAACAGACTACATGATAGAAATGGCTATGTTCGATGTTCAAGGGCAAACGAAATCAGATCTGGACGCCCATCAGATGCCACCGATGAAGAAATGTGAAACAAAGTACGGGATCCTGTGTACTCTGATAGGCGAATTATTGTGGAAGAAACAGCGAATGCATTACATATTTCACGTGGTAACGTTTCAACAATTTCATATGATCGCTTGGGTATGCGCTAGCTAACAGCCCATTTGGTCCTAAAATCCCTTAGCGACGAGCAAATGCCAACCAGAGCACCAATATGTAGCGCATTGCTGAAGCGGATTAGGTCAAAGGAAGATGTTTTTCTTTCACGTTTGGTGACTGCAGTGAGATCTGGGTCGATTATTATGAGCCAGAGCATAAAATTCGAAGCTGCCAGTGGGTAGGGCCGGGGTCTCCGAGGACAAAGAAGTTCAAAACGCAACCCTCTGCTGGCAAGGTGATGGCAATTGTATTTTGGGACGCACAAGGTGTTATTATGTTGGACTTTCTAGCAAAGTAAAGTACAATAACAGGTGTGTATTATGCAAATTTGCTCGTGAAAAACGCCGAGGTAAACTCTCCTAAGGGATTCTGCTCCAAACAGGACAATGCACGAGTCCACACTTGCAAAATTACAATGGATGCTGTTGAGCGGAATGGGTACGAGCTAATACCGCACCCTGCCTATTCTTCGGACTTAGCTCTTAGTGACTATTTCATATTCCCAAATTGAAAAAGGATATCCGTGGACGTCATTTCCGGTCCAACGAAGAAGTTGTGGCGGCAGTTGAGGAGTGGGTCGGAGACAAGGACGCTGGCATTTTCAGTTCTGGCTAATGGCACTGGAACAGCGTTGGCCCAAGTGTATCATTCTAGAGGGCAATTACACCGAAAAAGGATAGATCGATCTCACCCAGAAATAAGTTTTTATTGACTCGCTCTCGTATCTCAAATGGTATCAGGGTTATAGAGCGGACACGAAACTATGAGGCGTTGACGGACGGACATAGCGGACGAACACGCAAAGTTTCGGAGGGTATAACATAATACCCTGCCACTTTTTAGTGGCGGGGCATAAAATGAGAAAAGATCTAAACTGTATCTGAACTGCTGACGGTCGCTAGCTTTTCTGAAAAGCCAATACTTTATATGACGGTAATTTATTAGCTGTAAAATGATATTGCATAGATTCTGGAGGCCTAAACAGTAGCTGGAGGAAAAAGAAAATGCTCAAACTTGGACAGTTAAAAACAACTTATTCAGGCACTATTTGGTTAGTAACAATAGGTCAACAACAACAAAAAAAAAAAAAAAAAAAAAAAAAAGACATACCTATGCAGCATATTGAATAGTGAAAAGGTTAATGTACATTATTTTGATATGTGCTTGCTTTGTAATTCCGTATACAGAATTTCTGAGATCCGTCTCATTTTGCTTTCCAAATACTAAGTTTTCCAAGAATACAAATTGAGTGGATTGCAGTTAACCGAAGGGAAAATTGTTTGCGTCAGAAAACGGTCTACTTATTATTCGCACACAAAAATGGCTTTTTTTGCCGGTTCGAGTCCGGTCCGGTCGCCGGTTCGTGTCCGGTTCTGGTCGCATTTTTTCAACTTCATTTCGTAAAGATTTTTGCATTTATTTGCAACAGCCGGTGTTAAGCGCAGTTGTGGTTCCTCGTACTTTATCAATAGCGCTGTTTATTGACTAACATAAAACTTCGAAGCTGAAAAATGTGATCAGCGCCCGGATTGCTCATTCGGGAGAACACTTGCCTTGTAAGCGAGGGGTCGCCGGTTCGAGTTTCTTGTCGCATTTTTTCAACTTCATTTCTTAAAGGCTTATGTATTTATATGCAACAGCCCGTATTAAGTGCAGTTGTGGAGCCAATAGTACTGTATATTAGCTAAGTTTATCAAATTTCCAAGTTAAAAAAAATGTTATCAGCGCCTGGGTATCTCAGCGCCCGGATAGCTCAGAGCACTTGCCTTGAAAGCGAGGGGTCGCCGGTTCGAGTCCGGTCCTGGTCGCAATTATTTCAACTTCATTTCTTAAAGATTTATGATTTCAGTTGCAACAGGCAATTAAGTGCAGTTTTGGAGCTTGTAAACGGGTTCCCCGTACTTCATCAATAGAGCTGTTAATTAACTAAGTGTATAAAACTTCGAAGTTGATAAGAATGTTATCAGCGCCCGGATATCTCAGGCGGTAGAGCACTTGCCTTGTAAGCGAAGGGTCGCCGGTTCGAGTCCGGTTCTGGTCGCATTTTTTCAACTTCACTTCTTAAAGATTTATGTATTTAATGCTAAAACTACAGCATTTAGACTGGATATTTCAGTCATTTCTGACTTGCAAAATGGTCTTATATGTTTGTTTCGTCCCCCGCCCATCGGTGCTTGAAGAAATAGATTGGACTGCATCGTGTTTCCACGCAGAGCTAGAACTGACCACACATGAGTACTGGTACAGTAAACCGCTTAGGTCTGCCCAGGTAAAGTGATGTGAGTCAGACCGTCAAATGCATATCAGCCTTTTGGTTCAATTGGGTGGCAGGGCTAGAGGTGTAATTTCATCTCAATGTCGGGTAAAATCCCGGAAAAATGGAAGAAACGTTTCCAAAATTACCTTAATAGTGTTTTGTTTGTTTGTTTTGGAGTTTAACGGTCCAGTCAACACTATTTTATGTCATTTTTGAGCCGGTCAGTTTACCTATCCACACCTTTCCTGTGCAAGCTTGTACGTAAACGGTTAACCAGTTCAGTGCACATTCTATCGCCAGAAACTGACAACTGCCCTTCTTGAATCAGCGGAAGGGAGAGAATGACCGTATAAAAGTCTCCACGAAAGAATGTTGCCGACACCTTAATAGTGATGACGGGGTCGTTAAACCTCAAGTGAAACACACACAAGCAATCAAACCATCACGAAAACACGCCTATATAATTTTGACCCCCTTGAACCCCACTTTTATACAGTAAAACTGGGGTTTACAGGGGTACACCTTATTTTTCTTATTTCTGCTCTAACATATAGATTGTGGGTACTCGTTTGAACCGCCTCGATGAGGCGGTTCTAACGAGTGCCCACAATGTATATTTTGAGCAGAAATAGGAAAAATTTCAAAATTTTTCATCTTAAAATTTTCATTTTTTCGCTGATAAAGGTTACAATGTATTTGTATAGGCGTGTTTTCGTAATGTGACATGTACTCGTATGTTTTTAAAAATCATCACCATCACAACACTAGTGGGTCGATTATTTCTGAATGTAGGATGGGAAAATGGTCCTGAACTGGGACTTAGACTTTTACGAAAACACCCCTATACAAATACATTACCAATTTTTTGGCCAAAAATTAGAAATTTTAAGAGGAAAAATTGTGATATTTATCTTATTTAAAAATAATGTATACCCCCTTGAACCCCACTTTTACCATATAAAAGTGGGGTATGAGGGGGTCAAAATTATATAGGCGTGTTCTCGTGATGTTTTTGGTTAAGTCTTCAATTCCAGGGGCTGGTTTTTGTTCAAAGCATTGTTAGCTTAACGAGCTCGTTAGTGGTCAAATTGTTAACTGTTATCTAATTTAGTGGTAAAAGCCGTTATTTCGTTTGATTAGCTCTTCGTCCGATCTAATACATACTAGACCATTGTCCTTCAAGTTAATGATGTTTCAAATCAAGATGAAATGAGGCTCGTCTTAGTTTGAACAGTTTGGTGTCCACATGTGTAGTATAGTAGTCCATCCGTCGTCCTTCCGTCCGTCCGTCAGCACATTTGATCAGTTATATTTCTGCAGGCTGATCACAACCATTTCTCGACTTTACCATGCCTCTGGTGGGATGAGGGTGGGGCTAAAGACATAAATATTTAATATGGAAATCGAATAAAAACTTTTGTTGCTATGACAACCACAAGGTCTCATAGACTTATGAAAACTGGCGCTGAGTCGGCCAATGAGAGCGCGTATGTAACTTGTGTAATACTTATCTTATGGATCTTTATTATCAAACTTCCAAAGGACAATGAAGCCCATCCATAATAATATAGAGGACGAGTACCATTTCGTCCTCGTGTGCCCCGTTTATAGCATATGTGTATATTCGTCCCAAAAATTATAATAGACCATGTTTGTATATAATACTATTTACATTTTAGATGCCAACAAAACAGCAAAGATGGTTACAGAAATTAGGAAAATATGCAGATGAGTCTTCAGACATTTACACGTCTGACGTCATCATATGGGCCCCGTCAAGCGATTTTGGTACTTATCGCCTATGCGAGCAGCGAAGGTTCAGGCCAGGCTGCGCATTCGCGCAGTCTCGCCAGAACCTTCGCTGCTCGCTCATACAAGCAGTGAATCAAGAGGAACCTTCAGACAGAAAGCCATATCCCTGGCCCCTCTGAATGGCTGGGCATGCGCAGTTAAAATCTGTCATGACGGAATGCTCGAAGACACAAATTCGATTGGCGGGCCTCAATTATAACAAATATGAAAATTGCTGGTTTAACTACGGAGTTCAACGTTAATTAGAACATCTATTTCCTCAATCCTAATTGGCATCTGTTGATCTATCCTACACCTATGTGTGTGTGTGTGTGTGTGTGTGTGTGTGTGTGTGTGTGTGTGTGTGTGAATTCGGGTTTAACGTCGCTTTCAACAATTTTTCAGTCATATCACAACGGTGTCTGGTTGCGACAGGGAGCCCAATGCTCACTTTTAAAGTGCTGCCTCACTGAAGTATTACGTCACAGACACATTACATGATACCACACCCAGTCACATTATCCTGACACTGGGTCGACCAGTCCTAGCTCTACCCCGTAAATCTGAATGCGAAGCGAGGAGCAGCTAGTACCATTCTTAACTTTGGTATGTCGCGGCCCGGGATCGAACCCGTGACCTCCCGTTCCCCGGAGCGGACACTCTACCAACTGAGCTATCGGGACCGGTATGGATGATTCTATTTATTTATGTTTTGTATCGTGACCATGTAGCATTTTAACATATGGATGCTGATATATTAGAAACTGTTACAATTTACATCCAAATAAAATTCGGTTCTCTTCTGTTTTTTTTTTTTTTTTTTTTTTTTTTTATTCTCCAGAAAAAACTGCTCCTGTTTTGACACAGTTGCCATTCCAGCTCCCGGAAAGGAGGGCTAATTTCCCCGCAGGGTACAGTCCTGACAACTCCCATCATTTCTGCTCTAAAATATAGATTGTGGGTACTCGATAGAACCGCCTCGATGAGGCGGTTCTAACGAGTACCCACAATCAATATTTTGAGCAGATATAAGAAAAATATCACAATTGTTCATCATAAAATTTGCGTGTTTTTTTTTTTTCGATTATAAAATTTATAATGAATTTGCATAGGCGTGTTTTCGTAATGTGAATTGTACATAGGGCAATGGAAGAAAAGAAAACCCAACTTTTATATAGGGAAAGTTTGGGCTTACGATATTGTTTATTGTTTTCTTATTTTTATTCCCAAACATCACATATTAACAGAATGAAAATGCCATATTCAGAGCCATTATTATGCATGCGTACGTTTGGAAAGAGTGAAATAAGCATCGAAGATGACCACACGTAATTTTGTCCCATGGCAAGTAGCACATCATAAGATCTTGTCTAGTGTGCTCTTGCCCATGGTTGTTTAAGTTTTATGACGTTGTTTCACATCAAGACATTGGTATAATGATATACGTTTTCACAATGCCTGGCCACTGTACAATGTATATAATTTAAAGCCTCAAGTCATAAATAGATATTATTTAGATCTTTTACAAAAAATGGTAAAATTGTATTCAGTGTCCATGGAAATAGACCATAAAGGGACACAAACTGTTATTTTAACACCATTAAACATCTGGGAAAAGGCGATTATGCCTTTAGCAATTCAATTTTCAATGGTATTTTAGCCGTGTCATTTGAAAAATGTTTTTTTTTCTTCTTCGCAGAGGCAACTTGATGATCAGTGACTGTTCTGACAGTCTTTATTCGAGTATATGCAGTATGTGACTGGACGAACCTTCTGACAAGACTTGTCCTGTTTGGTTTTTTTTGCATGCGTGTTTAAAGCGACCTTGAATCCATGGCACTGAAGTTCCTTTTTCTCATGAACTAGTTCTCAAACTTTGTAGACTTAAAGGGGAATGAATGGACGCTTCCTAAGGGGAGGCAACTGTTTCAAAATATTTTTCTTATGCCTCTTTCGGGTTGATCACGAACAACAAACCTTTACAAGCAGTGTAGATCCAGATCAGATGGCTTCTGAAGAAGCCATCTGATCAGGACCTACACTGTTTTATCATTCAATTTGCCTTCAAGTCTAAAAAAATCATTACATCAAATAATTAAATCGGTTGATAATTGTAAATGGGTTTTGAAAATTAAACTATTCAGCAGGACAAGGTTTAAGGAAGGAATGTTGAACCGGAGGAGCAAATGCTTTCCTCTTTTTTCAAAGTAAACGCGGGGTTTACAAGGGTCAGCCTCGTCTTTCTTATTTCTGCTCTAAAATATAGAATGTGGGTACTCATACTAACGTGTACCCATAATATATACGTGTACCCACAAGTTATTTTTGAGCAGAAATAAAAATATCACTATCACATTTATTCGGCCTAAAATTTTCACTTTTTGGCGGTAAAATTTACAATGTATTAGTGTAGACATGTTTTGGTAATGGGAATCACATTATTTACCTAAAAACTGAGGAAAGTAAAATCAAAGGGTAAACAAGTGCGCATATTGAACAACCCATCTTTAAGTAGAAAATTGTCAGGTTTTCAGGGGTATACGTTATTTTCCTTAATCGTGCACCAAAACTTAGCTACTCGTTAGAACCGCCAAAATTTTTTATCTGTTAAAAGGTGGTTCTAGGGACATGACGCCATGTTAGGACACTGATGTGTTATAGTAACGTGGAGTGTATCCATTCGCCTTAAGCCTGTTCTGATGATGATAGTAACGTTTTCGTTGTGAAAGATTTCGGAGTGTCCGCATTTGAGATAAGGTAAGGCATTAGATTTTTTTTTATTTCTCCAAAAAGCTTTTAAGAATATTGTTGATTTTTTATGAAAAGAAAACAAAACAAAAAAAAAAAAAAAAAAAAAAAAACTTATGAGATTTTGTCGTTAAATGCATTATTCTACACCCGCAATTAAAAATCTTCCACTTTATTTTTTTAACCCTTTTTTGTACCAAATGGAAGCTTCCTCCTTACATATAGCACGAGTCCATTTCAAAATTCAGCGGTGTCAGGTTGTGTTTTCATGAACATTTATTTGGAAAATGACTGAACTTTTAGCAAACAGTGGATGCCCTAATCAGATGCCGCGTTCTGTGGCGTCTGATCTGGGCCTGCACTGTTTTCCAGAGTACCCGTTTTGGGGTTTCTGATACCAAATGGGTTAATAAAAATCCTACCTTTCGGTAAAAAGTGCTAACCCAGATCAGGAGTCGCATACTGCGGCGACTGGTCAGTGCCCACTCTGTTTGCCAATGACGCTAGGCTTATATGTTCTCTGTGTCAAATTTTCATTTTATTTAAATGATTATGTTATACTAATAGTGTTATGAAAGCAAAATAAACGAAAATTAAAACGAATACTGAATGTTCTGTAGGACATGGCCCATGTGCATGCCCCACGCTTGTCGCCGCTGAAGACTGGGTTCGAATCCCCGCACCGCCGAGTATGTGCAAGGGAAGTGCAGAAAGCATTATTGTACGCCATGTGATTAACACCCCTAAACTTAACTTTACATAGATAGATAGAGAAACCTGGGGGTTACCGGAGTCCTATATTATATTTCTTACTTCTGCTTGTGGGTACTCACAGCTTTGTTTGTTTAATTTGAGGTTCAACGCTCTGTCAACACTATTTAGGTCATTTTGGAGGCCTTGCTTCCAATTTTGTGGGACTTTGTGTCCACAACCTATGTTTAGAGTATGAATAAGAAAAATATTACAAATTTTCATCAGAAAATGGCCGTTTTGGAGATATGAAAGAATGTACTACACACACGGGTGTGTTATGTAATGTCAGTTTTCGGAAACTTTCGATGTCAAAAAATTAACAAGTCGAGCGTGTTGTTGATCACGGATACCGTGACACATATTTTTCACCACCCTTTCAAGATCTTTTAAATTGGACTTGAACAGAGCTATTTACTGGACGCTTCTACGTGTCATATATAAGTAAAATAAGCAGAATTCGTTTAGGGTCATTCCGAAGACAACACAATCATGTCAAAGTTAGTTTCGGTAACTTTAAATGTTTTCTAAATATTACGACGAGGAACTGAAACCCTTACGATAACACACCCATGCAAAATGGTGCATGTTTACGTACTCATCTCCAAAATGGCCATTTTTCTAATGAAAATCTGTGATATTTTCTTATTAATATTGCAAACATAGGTTGTGGGTGCTCGTTAGAACCGCCTCAATGAGGCGGTTCTAACCAGTACCCACAACCTATGTCTTGGCGGCAAGAATAAGAAAAATAATGTATACCCCCGTAAACCCCAGTTTTCTCTATATAAAGTGGGGTATAGGGGGTGGGGTCTTCGTTTCACGTGATGTTAAGTTTCTGTTCAGTTCTGTACACTGGTTGATGTAGCTATTCGCCTTAATTGACACCAGACAAAGCTAGAGGGTATGTGTATGATTAAATCAGGTAGACACTATTTCACAGTTCTTGTCAAATAAAAAAGAAGGGTTGGGGTGCTTTAAATTATTTAGGCTGAAAAAATACATGTATACAGAATTATTTGTCATTTCTCTTGACAGATGCCAACAATTGCCGTCTATAATTACCAAAAGCAATTAAAATCGTTCTATGCATTCCGTGTTGCAAACTTCCCGTTTGAATGGTGTATGTCTCTAAAAATTAAAATAAAGATCATGAAATAAAATCTATATCAGAAGTAAATGTACATGCATCCATGTGCAATAATCCAGGTTTTCGTACATGTAGCTCTAAAAGTGAAAGTTTTGTAATGAAAACTGGTGATAGTTTTATCATTTATGTTTCAATATACATCGTGAGTATCCGTTAGAACCGCCTCAGTGATGCGGTTCTAACGGGTGCTTACGATTTTTGTTTTTGAGCAATAACAAGAAAAATATTGTTGGCCCCTGTAGACCCCAGTTGTATATAAAGTGGGCCTTGTCAAAAAGATGTGAGGTGGTGTGAACGCGGCAATGTGAAGGAGCGAGTATTCGACAGGTTTACAATCGCCGGCCCCGTTAGCTTAGTCCGATGCGCGTCTGACTGGTCTTCATGAGGACGCGGGTTCGATACATTCTTTCTTGGAGATTGATCAAGAAATCCTTTCTACAATCATTCTCTCCATTCCGCTGATCCAAGATTTGCAGTTTTCATGTTTGGCGAAAGAATTTGCACATTATTTGTTAACCGCGAACGTAAAACCTTGCACAGGAAAAGTGTGGATAGATAAACTGACCTAAATAGTGTTGGCTGGACCGTTAAACTCCATTACAAACAAACAAAACAGGAAAAGTGGATGTTCTTCATTGCGAAAAGTGTAATTTGTAACGGACTGGCTAAGTGAATTCAATCCCACCTATTCTGATGGAAAAGATAACGTTAATTCCATTATGTGTATTCCTTGACATAAAATATAAGGACGGATCAAAAGAATATTTTGTTAATTCATCTACGAGTCGACTCGTATTTACTATGCAGCAGACGGCCCCGCCCATCGGGGCTTGAAGAAATACTGCTTCCACTTATGGCTGAAACCTACCACACAGTACTGGTAAGCCGCTTAGAGGATCTAAGCCTGCCCATCCAAAGCGGTGTGAGTCGGATCGTCCATGCCTATAAACCCTAGAGATGTCATTGTATCTCACTGTCGGGTTAAAGTTCCAAAAATTGGAAGTAACGTCTCCAAAATGACCTATACAATGTTGACGGGACGTTAAACTTCAGATCAAATAAACAAACTAAGTAGCAGAACTTGCTAACTTTCGGATATAATTTACAAGTGGATGTACACATATAACTTAGCTTTGACAATAGCAAATATGTATAGAGGATCTTACAAGAATGGTCTGTAGGAAATTTATGAAACGAGCCTTCGGCGTGTTTATAAATTCCATATGAAATGACCGCGCGTGTAAGATTCACTTTATCATAAATGGGATTTTATCGCCGAAGAAGTTCAAAAGAAAACAAAGGATTGTCACGGACGGCGTCACGACGTTACACGCCATTAACAATGTTTGATCATATCAATACTCCAACCCATTGTATACTAGTGGACTCTTCCATTGCTATATGTTGGAAAAGTCAATAAGGGGTACTGGGCCTATCTTGTTCGTTTTTTTTTCTATTTTTGATGGAAAATACTGTGAGCAAACAGTGCAGGCCCTGATCAGATGCCGCGTTCTTGGGCCGGCGCTGTTTGCCAAGGTACCCCTTTAGGGCTTTCCCGCATGCAATGGGCTAAAGCATTTTAGGTCTCAACGCTGTGGTTCGAGCTTATTTCGGGTCATACGTGTGACGTCAAGTTCTGCAACGTTTTTCTCCGGCTACTCCGGTTTTCGCCCACCTTTGATTAACGATTGGCTCTGGCCGATCTAATGAAATAATCTTGAAAGGGCCGTTAAACCAAAACCAATGAATAAAATACATGAGTGAGTGAGTGAGTGTTTGGGTTTTACGTCCGACCAACAGCTAAGTTCATACGGTTTAAAGAATCTTCCGAAAGTCTGGAGAAACCCGGGATCGATCTTGCGACCCCTGGTTTACAAGGCGAGAATCATAAACACTTCACCACGGATGCTTCAAAAAATAAATAAGTATATATATCCCCCAGACCTATAAAGTCTAATAATAATTGTTTGTTTGATTTGAGGTTTAACGTCCCCGTCAACACTGTAAAGGTCATTTTGGAGACGTTGCTTCCAATTTTGTGGGACTTTTACCCGACATTGAGATGAAATGACATCTCAGGCCCTGTCGCCCAATCTAATAATAATAATCGACCTTATTTATAGAGGGTCACACATTTAGTAAACTGATACCAATCTTCCGTGTTGCCCTAAACCAGTATTAAGCAATGTGGATAAAGTCTCTTGCTCAAGGAAACAACACTTGGCGCTTGCAGGGATCGAACCGGATACCTTTAGGCGTTACTACTGCAGCACAGCGCTCCACTGGTATGAGATAAAAAATCTGATCATATCTACCTGATATGAGCTACATGAGAAAATGAGGAAAAGAAATCGAACAACAACGATACAGACCATTCTGCACACCCGCGCAGTCTGATCAGCATATTTGTTTTCGCTGCTCGGATAGGTGTCTATATACATTTCGATAAAACACCCGTGCGAAATAGTGCATTTTTTCACATCTCCAAAATGGCTACTTTTCTGATGAAAATCCGCGATATTTTTCTTATTTATACTGCAAACATAGGTTGTTGGTGTTCGTTACAACCGCCTCATTGATGCAGTTCTAACGAGTACCCACAACCTATGTTTTTGAGCAGAAATACGAAAAATAATGACTACCCCGTAAACCTCAGTTTGGGATTTAGGGGGTGCTCATATCACGGATTTGTTAAGCATAACCATACCAATCTGGGCTTGGAGAAATAGAATGGGCTGCATAGTACTGCCATGCAGAGGTGTATTGGCCGCACATGCGTATTGGTATCCGTTTAGAAAGACTAAGCCTGCCCAGGCAGAGTGGTTTGAATCAGACCGTCAAATGCATATAAGCATTTTGGTTTCATTTGGCGGCAGGGCTGGACGTGTCATTTCATCTCACTGTCGGGTTAAAGTCCCATAAATTTAGAAGCGGCGTCACCAAAATGACATAAACCATGTTGACGGGGACGTAAGCCCTCAATTTAATCAAACAAAGTATGTATAAGACAAAATACTCTCGTTATTACGAGGGTTTCTGTATATATTCTTAGTGTTAAAATTTCGCTGACTTTCTGTAATACGAGACTTCGGCTGACCCTATGCCGAGAACCTTATGAACGGCCCTCATGGGGAAAAATCACTATCTAATATATTGCATATTAAATTCAGCTACGATATCAAAAGTGACAGGAGATAACGAGTTTATACTTTAAGACGTGAACTTGAAACATTCAAAAACAGGGTACGCGTACGAATATGAGTTTGCTGTTTGCCTCTTGATTGTATCGTACGTACTACGGAACCCGGGAAGGGACATTTCCGTTCCTGTATCTAGCGGAACAGAAATTAAAACAATAAAATTAGAGTGGAAATATGTCGTTTAAACGAGATATTTCTTGTTTTCTGTTGCATTCTGAAAAAGTAGCGTGGAATTTAAAACAATAACATTATTGTTCTTTCCACTCTGAACAAGTAGGGTGAAATTTAAAACGATAAATTAGAATGGAAGAGAAAACAAAAAGACATATTTCTTGTTTTCTGTTCCACTCTGATAAAGTAGCGTGGAATTTAAAACAATAAATTTAGAAGAGCAGAAAACAAAAATATGTCGTTTAAACGACATATTTAGCTTATGCCATGACCTGTTGTCTGTGGTCCGTCGTCCGTTGTTAACTGTTAACATTTTCGACATCTCATCCCAAACCGGTAGTCAGATTAAGTGCCATCTTGAAATACTTAAAACGACATCTCCTCCTTAACCAAAGGTCAAATTAAGCTGAAACTTGATGGGGTTGGGGTGACATGGAGATTCAGATTTGCTAAATTCGTTCCGTTCTGATATCCAAGCTGGCCGCCATGGCGTTCATCTTGAAATACTTCAAACGGCATCTCCTCCCGAACCAAAGGTCCATTTGAGCTGAAACTTGATGGGAGGCATCAGAATGACATGGATATTTAGATTCGTAAAATTGTTCCATTCCGATATCCAAGATGGCCGCCATGGCTGCCATCTTGATACTCTTCAAACGACATCTCCATCCGAACCAGCGGTCTGGAACTTCATGGGTGGCAGTGGGGCGACATGGAGATTCAGACTTGCTAAAATCATTTCATTCCGATATCCTAGATGGTCGCCATGGTTGCCACCTTGAAATTCTTTAAACTGCATCTTCTCCAAAACTAGAGATTGGATCAAGTTGAAATTTCATGGAAGGCATCGGGGCGAAATTGCGATTCAAATTTGTTAAAATTGTTCCGTTCCATTTTCCAAGAAAGCCACTATGGCGGTCATCCTGAGATTCTTCAGATGACATTTCTTCCCGAACCAAGGGTTGGGTTGAGGTTAATCTTAATGGGAGGCATTTGGGCGACATGGAGATTATAAGAATCTTATTTGGGTGTGAGGGGTGGATGGAAAAATCCGTCCCGAGGGTCACTGTACGGCATCCCGAGGCTTGCCGAGTGATGCCGGACAGTGATCCCGAGGGACGGATTTTTCTATGCACCCTTCACACCCATATTGGATTCTTTTTCTTGCATACCTACCATTTCTTAGCGCGGATTTTAATGATGCAGTCACTTCGGTTACCAACGTCCGCCATATTATGTTGACACTGCAGGAATGTTTAGTGACGTCACGTAACGTGCGGTGTCGTCAACCTTAACGACGGCGCATACGAGGTCGTAATCAACCAGTGCATTTATCAAACACGCGATTATATTCGATTTATGGTCAGACACCAGGGTCAGACCATAAATTTCTATCCCAGGGTAAAATCACGGATTTCCTTGTCTGGTGTGCAAGAATCAGATTTATCTAAAATTGTTCTGTTCCGATATCCAAGATGGCTGCGTACAGAGACCATCTTTAAATTCTTCAAAAGACATATCCTCCCGAACCAGAGTTCAGATCAAGCTGAAACTTCATGGGAGGCATTGGGGCGACATGGAAATTCATATTTGCTACAATCGTTCCATTCCAATATACAAGATGACCCACCATGATAGCCATCTTAAAATTCTTTAACCTACGTCTCCTCCTGAACCAAAGGTTTTCTCTATACAAGTGGGGTTTAAGGGGGGTGTGTTCATTTCACGGACTTGTTCACGTGATGTATTCTGTTCTGTTATCTAAGATTGCTTCCATATTTGGGCAGCTTAAAGATCATCAAACCACACCAAGTTGAATTGAGCCGTAACTTGATGGGAGGCACTGGGGTGACATGGAGATTCAGACTTCTTATAACCATTCTGTTCTGATATCTCCGATGGCTGCCATGTTGACCATCTTGAAAATCTTCAAACCACATCTGCTTCCGAATGGTCTGTTGCACTGAGATGAAATTGGTGGTTGGCATTAAGGTGATATGGAGATTAAGAAATGCTAAAGTCGTAGCAGTCTCATATCCCAGATGGCGACCATCTTGAAATTCTTCAAAGCACCTGTATTGTAACTGCATATAAGATTTACAGGGAGGGGCAGCTCGGGTGTTGTCAGTGTATGTCAAACTCGCCGAGTCCACAAGAAGATTCGCTATTGTGACCTTTTGGCAAGCGACCTTTGCAGTTGTATTCGCTTGATTGGTTGACTTTTTTACCTTTTTTGGATAACAGAATATGCCAATGGCTGTTGTATTCGATAGCTCAGGCCTGACAAACTATACACTTCCACTCTGCATCAACATCATCTCTGCCTGAATCCTAAATCAGTAAAAGCCATTCAGACACTTAATCAGAAGCATCGACACTATTTAAAATGCAGATTTAGAATTGCTAAAGGCAATGTGAGCTGATAGACAAAATGTCCACCAAGACGCAATGCAATATATGATCAGCCTCATCCAGGTGAGCGAGTCTGGCCGACTTGGACCTCTAGTTCTTGTTTTCTGTTCCATTCTAATTTTATTGTTTTAAATTCCATCCTACTTTTTCAGAGTGGAAAGGAAAACAAGAAATATGTCGTTTAAACCACATGTTTTTGTTTTCTGTTCCATTCTAATTTTATTGTACTAAAGTCCATGTTACTTTTCAGAGTGGAACAGAAAACAAAAAAATATGTCGTTTAAACGGTTTAAACGACATATTTGTTGTTTTCTTTTAAACTCTTTTATTGTTTTAACTTCTGTTTTGCTAGTTACTGGAACAGAAATGTCCCTTCCCGGGTTCCCTAGTACGGGTATCGTCTGTTTACATGGGTTTGAACTGTCGGATGTAATTGTAGGTTGTTCGGCATCCACAGTTGCGGCACAGAAAATTACACCACATTTGTGAATTATATGTTTGTGTGTTTGAAATTATATTAAAATGTTCACTATTGCACGACCATTATTGAAACGATATGTTTTTGACGAGAAATTACTTTTGTCTTATTCTTGTTAAAATAATTCTGTTGTGTATATGGGTCGAGCCGTATCAAATGAAAATCTGTTTCCAGCATTTACGAACAACAAAGAGACGCCTCCGTGGTGTCGTGGTTGCGCTACTCGCTTTCTAAACCAGGAGTCGCGGGATCCATCCCGGGCTTCTCCAGACTTTCTGATGAGTCTTTAAACAGAGGTCCCGTCTCCGTATGACCTTAGCTGATGGTGGGACGTAAAAGTCCCGAACAACAAAGATGCAGATCAGACTGCGCATTCACGCACTCTGATCAGCACCTTTGTGTTCGCTGAATGAAATCACAATACCTGGAATTTCTATGCTCTAGAACTTCAAGACTCTCACTAATCTTTGTAGTTGAGCAGGTTGGTTTGTGTCTTACCTGGTCGAAAATGGCCCCCACTTATCATGGGCTGCACGATGCTTCCACGCAGAGCTGAATCCGGCCCGCACACTAGTACTGGTAAACCGCTTAGAGGATCTAAGCCTGTCCAGGAACCGCGGTGCGAGGCGGACCGTCCATGCTAATAAACCCTATTGGTTTCATTGGGCGACAGGGCTTGAGATGTCATTTCATCTCAATGTCGGGTAAAAGTCCCACAAAATTGGAAGCAACGTCTACAAAATGACCTATACACTGTTGACGGGGACCTTAAACCTAATATCAAACAAAAACAAAAACCTGGGGCCAGTTGTTCAAAGCATCGTTAGCTTAACTAGCTCGTTAGTGGTCAAATTGTTAACTGTTCTAGCAAGAAAAAATATCGAAAATTTTGGTATTTTTGCTGCAAAAAATGTGAGCAGCTTTTGCATCCGCAAAAGCTGCTCACATTTTTTCAGCAAAAATTTCAGCATATTTGCCATATTCAATGATCAAAGTTTTAACGATACGTTAACTAACGACGTCGATAGTTTTGAACAGCTGGCCCCTGGTCAAAAAAACTGGAAGGCAGATTTTCTCTTGACACGGTTCAGCCCCTTCTATATCCACAAATTATAACAGTGGTGACATAACGAGAATGTAATATGTCATTAGAAGATTTGTGATCAAAATATCGCATTTCAGCATAACAAAAGAAGGTTTTCTTCAATTAGTGTCTTATTTAGATGCATTTCTCCACAAACCACCTGATACGTGGTAGTTGAAGGTCGTGCAGAAACAGAAACGTACTTCTTTGACAGCAGATCCACAGAATTGAATGCCAAATATATCAGGAACTGTTATTATTATTATTATTAATATGAAATAAAAGCACTGCCTTTTGAGCAAACACATTCAGTGAATGGTGGTGTAGGATATCAAATAAATCGATAGTGCTAGTGTGGTAGATCAGTGGTTAGTGCACCTCTGATGCTAGAGGTCCCGGGTTCGATCCCCAGCAGCGGTGTGAAAATTTCGGTATCGGAACACGCTCCATTGGCATCATTTGCAGGGATGAATGTCATAAAGTGCACCGTCCTTCGGATCGTGACGTTAACTGGAGGCCCCTTAAACAGGGTGAACCATCCCCTGTGCAGATTAAAGAACCCTACACTAATCACATGATTACTGTGTAGGCTTTCATCCTGCAAAACTGGAGTGTATGTAATGTACACCGTCTGTGTCCCCTCCTTGGGTTAAGACGAAACCGGAAGAAAGAAAAAAAGTGGTTAGTGCACTTGCCTCTGATGCTAGAGGCATCTGTTTCACCCCCCCCCCCCCTCGTCCAAGCAGCGACATAAAAGTTTGGTATATGAACTTGTTCCATTGGCATCATTTGTAGGGATAAATTCCATAAAGTGCACCGTCCTTCACATCGGGACGTTTACTGTTTACTGGAGCTCGCACCCCCCCCCCCCACGTGCATGGTTAATCATCCCCTATCCTTACCGTAATATCATGATTATAGAGAAGACGTTCGTCCTGCAAATCTCGAGTGCATGTACACCTGCGAGTAATGGTCGAATGTGGCCTACCACAATAAAAGTAGAAATATACATAGAAGTCCTTGGTAAACCGCCTGTATACAGGTACAGATACGTTAAAACTGTTTTTCAAAGTTTTAATTTGTTCTGTTTTGAGACAAAGGTGACATGTATCTTGCATCACTGGGGAGTCCAAATGACATTAACTTATAGACAAGGGCTGCTGGCCTTACAACAGGTAGGGGTTGAGGGGGCGTTGTCATTTCTTCTGTTTCTACACTTTTATTCATTTTCCCCCTTCTCCCCTGCTCCTCCTTCTCTTGTCCTCTACTACCTCCTCTGTCTCCTTCTGTCCCTTTCTCTGGGAGATGACACAAAATCATGACTCACCAGGGTTGACGTGTCGTTAATTCCAAAACAATTGTTTGAGATTCACCTCCGCCTTGCACGCACATATAGTCTTAGTATGACAATGCTCCACTGTTGGTCCTAGGTGCACTTCATGGGAAGAAAATTAGATAGAGTGACTCAAAGTAATTTGCAGCAAGGGCATTTTAAAGTATCCTGAAGCACTAGCGAATTGCTAAGGGATTTGGGGCTCATCATCACTTTGTAAATCTTGGGAAGGTAGCAATCCACCAGGTAGCTAGATAGCTAATTGGGTCTCTTATTAAATATTCCCAGGGCTTTATCTTATTACCCCTGAGTAATAGTTTGTGAAAAGTTTTAATTGCTTGGCCAGACGAGAAGCGCTTTCCACGCTCCCGAGAAGCTCCGGTAAACGCTTCGGTAAATGCTTCGGTAACTCGTTGGTCCAAGCGGGTTTTACCGGCTAACTACTGTACGTAGTTTCGAAACTTTCCCGTGATCAAACTTCAGCGTATGATGGAACGGTCTTCGAAAAGATCTTTTTAAAATTATTTCGACCCTTTTTGCGTTTCTGTTGTAATGGGACTTGACTTCTTTTGGTTTGGGGAAGCAATGTTTGAATGTGAATACGATTCTCATGAACTCTGTAAAGATGGCGGATTATCGCGAGAAATTGAACGAGATTCCAGGCGAGATTTAGGTGCCTAAGTATGTTGTTCCAGCCTCTCTACAGTAAAGCAAACAGTATTATTAATATGAAATAAAGGCACTGCCTTTTGAGCAAACACACTCATTTACACCACTTAGGTAGTTAATAGTCAACTGTACTGGAGGCCCCCCTGTGCAGGGAGAACCATCTCCTGCGAGTAATGGTCAAATGTGACCGATCGGAGTATAAGTAGAAAGAAAGAAAGAACGATCCTTACCGTAATTACATGATTACTGTGTAGGACCTTGCGTGTATGTAATGTACACCTGCACGTAATCCTCGTGGGCGGGGGTGTTGCAGCGTGATAGCTCAGTGGTTAGTACACTTGCCTCTGATGCTAGAGGTCCCGGGTTCGATCCCCGGCAGCGAAGATAAAATTTCGGTGTCCGAACACGCTCCTTGGCATCACTTGCATGGATGAATGTCAGAAAGTGCACCGTCCTTCGGACCGGGACGTTAACTGTAGGCACCCTGTGCAGGGAGAACCATCCCCTGTGCAGGTTAAAGATCCCTACCGTATTTACATGATTACTGTTTAAGCTTTCATCCTGCAAAACCCGGAGTGTATGTCATATACACCTGCGGTAATGGTCAAATGTGACCGACGCAGTATCAGAAGATAGATAGATAGATAATAGATAGATAGATAGATAGATAGATAGATAGATAGATAGATAGATAGATAGATAGATAGATAGATAGATAGATAGATAGATAGATAGATAGATGTGGATGTGTGTGAATTCGGGTTTAACGTCGCTTTCAACAATTTTTCAGTCATATCACGACGGTGTCTGGTTGTGACGGGGAGCTCAATGCTCACTTTTATAGTGCTGCCTCACTGAAGAATCATGTCCCAGGCACATTACATGATACCACACCCATTCACATTATCCTGACACTGGGTCGACCAGTCCTAGCTCTACCCCGTAAATCTGAGTGCCAAGCGAGGAGCAGCTAGTACCATTGTTAACGACTTTGGTATGTCGCGGCCCGGGATCGAACCCGTGACCTCCCGTTCCCCGGAGCGGACACTCTATCTACTGAGCGATCGGGGCCGGTAGATAGATAGATAGATAGATAGATAGATAGATAGATAGATAGATAGATAGATAGATAGATAGATAGATAGAAAGAAAGAAAGAATAGTGGTGTTGAACATCAAAAACACACCAACACTGGTTGCTTAAGGGTTAAACCACTTGCCTCTGATGCTAGAGACCCACGGTTCGATTCCCGGCAGCGACAATACAGTTTAGTATCCGAAGAACATGTTCCACTGGCATCATTTGTAGGGTTGAATGTCACAAAGTGCACCGTCCTTCGGATCGGGACGATAACTGGAGCCCCGACCCACCACCCCCGTGTAGAAAGAATAATCTCCTCTGCAGGTTTAAGATCCTCACCGCAATGTCATGATTACCGCGTAAGCGTTTGTCCTTCAAATCTCAAGTGAGCAATAACCAAATGTGACCTAACGCAGTAAGGATAGATAGATATATATAGATAGAGGGGGTGTTTGGCAAAGTTCCACATGCATGGTTTGAGCACTGTCAAGCTCAGACACGACAAAATATAAACCACTTACAGTGGATCCAGAGCTTCCTGACCAACAGGGGTTAACCAGACCTGGTAAAAAGGCCCGGCTACCCCGATTGGCCCAGCTGTATCTGGTGTCCCTCAAGGTGCCATTCTCAGACCATTGTTGTTCTGCCCATGCATAAATGACCTGCCACAGAAAGTCAGCTCTGGAGTTCACCTCTTTGCTAATAACAGCTTTTTATACCACAATATCTCAAGCTTGGCTGATACTGCAGCATTTCAGAGGGATCTTTACAGACTATAGCAATGTCTATAATGGAATACAGCCATGTGCTGTCAATCTTCAAAATTTGAAAGTACCTTGACCTCCTTTTTTTGATGTAACTGTTAAAAGCCAAACAGCAGCCTGGTGTTTCTTTGGAAGGAAGATAACCATCTGGTCTGAAGATGTTAAAGCAAGATGTAGTGACTATGATAAGACTTATCCTGGATTTTGCCACATCAGTATGTGGCCCACATATAGTATCAGCTCGAGACGGTGCAACGGCGAGCAACTCGGTTTTTCAGAGGTAACTATCAGCATTACCTCCCGAGTGATACAACACCTTGGCCTGCAAACTCGACAGCATTGACATCAAGATGTCAATCCCGGGCATCATCTACCTCTGGGCATCCATGCTTGCAGGCTCTCCGACCTGAAAGCAGCGAACAGTAGAGGATACTCCCCGGGGTATATGGACCGGCATCTGCTATCAGCCCATCTTCATCGGCACGGGCATCAGACTTAAGGGCCAACTTCCAAAGAATATTGCCACTTCAGGGATCTTTTAGTGCTTCAAGAGGGATCTTCCATAAACTACATAAACCTTTTTTCAAAGTTTTTAATTTGTTCTGTTGTGAGGCAAAGGTGACCGGAGTACAACATAAATTATATTGATTTACAGTTGAGCGAGGACTGCTGTCCTTACGGCAGGTAGGGGTAGAAAAGGAGTGTTGTTATCTCTTCTATTCGTACATTTTTATTCATTTTCCCCTTTCTCCCCTGTCCTTCCCTTTCTTCTCCTCTACTAACTCTTCTATCTCTTTTGTCCCTTTCTCTGGGAGATAACACAAACTGACCAACCAGGGCTCAGGTGTGGTTAAACCCAAAGCAATTGTTTGAGCTCCACAGCTGCTTTGCACATAGCCTTAGTTTGACGATGCTCCAGTGTTGGTCCTGTGTGCACTTCATGGGCAGAAAATTACATAGGGTGTTCAGTTAATTTGAAGCATGGGCACTTTAAAGTGTTCTGAAGCACTAGATTTATGCTATGTATTTGGGACTCATCATCACTTTATAAATTTTGGCAAGGTAGAAATCCACAGGTAGCCAGCTGGTAACAAGATGTTTCGCTCCCAAGATGTTCCTCCCACCACCCACCATAGTCGTTTCGCATCCCTTTATGGCCCCAGTCGTTTCGCCCCCAAACCCTAGTCGTTTCGCCCCCAAACCATAAATCAAACAAACAATCAATAATTTTTGAGTAACAAGTTCTAGTCACAACTCCCCGAGTAGCCACTTTTAAGGCCCGGTGTCGGATCAGCTATCCTTAGACTAACGTGAGAGGGCGATGATGCTACTTTAATATTTGCCTCTTCTCGCCTCTGTTAAGTTAAAGATGAATAAAATTTATGCAGTGGAAATTAGTTTAACCTTCGAAAGTGGGCGATACGACTAGGGGGACGAAACGACCAGGGTTGGGGGAGGGGCGACCAAGGAGGAAACCTCGTTTGGGCGAAACGACTAGGGGGGAAACGGTCTGGGGCGAAACGGCGGGTTCAGCCAGATAGTTCTTTGTGTCCCCAACTATTCACAAGGCTTTATTTTATGTCTCTGAGCAATAGTTTGTGAAAAGTTTTAATTGCTTGGCCAGACGAGAAGCGCTTTCCACACTACCGAGAAGCTCTGGTAAATGCTTCGGTAAATGCTCCGGTAATTCGTTGGTCCAAGCGCGGAACTGGATTTTACCTTTCCGGTTCAGTGCGCGTGACGTAGTTCGAAACTTTCCCGCGATCAAACTTCAGCGTTTGATGGAACGGTCTTCGAAAAGAGCCTTTTAAAATAATTTCGACGCTTTTTGTGTTTCTTTTGTAATGGGACTTGACTCCTTTTGCTTTTGAAGAGTAATTTTTGGATGTGAATACAATTCTCACGAGCTCTGTAAAGATGGCGGATTATCGCGAGAAATAGAACGAGATTCCAGGCGAGATTTGGGTGCCTAAGTATGTTGTTCCAGCCTCTCTACAGTAAAGCAAACACTTCGTGTGTTTGCTGGTATTTTTTATTATTATTTTGTATCCTGATAAGGACATTCAGAACATGTTCATGAGTTAGAAACTCTTTTCTTGCACACCGGACAAGCAAATCCACGTTTTTACCCTGGGATAGAAATTTATGTTCTGACCCTGGTGTTTCGACCCAAAATAGAATATAGTCGCGTGTTTGATAAATGCACTGGTTGAATACGACCCCATATGCGCCATGGTTAAGGTTGACGTCATGCACGTTACGTGACGTCACTAAACATTCCTGTAGTGTCATCGCAATATGGCGGACGTCGGTAACTGAAGTGACTACAGCATTAAAAATCCGCTCTAAGAATGGAAGGTGAGGAAGAAAAAGAATCCTATATGGGTGTGAGGGGTGGATAGAAAAATCCAAGCCTCGTGATGCCGGACAGTGACCCTCGGAACGGATTTTTCCATCCACCCATCACACCCATATAAGATTTTTATGCCCTTGCACACCAGACAAGCAAATCCGTGATTTTACCCGGGGATAGAAATTTATGTTCTGACCCTGGTGTTCTGACCCAAAATCGAATATAATCGCGTGTTTGACAAATGCAATGGTTGATTACGTGTGCACCGTCGTTAAGGTTGACGTCACAGCACGTTACGTGACGTCACTAAACATTTCTGTACTGTCATGACAATATGGCGGTCGTCGGTAACCGGAGTGACTGCAGCTTTAAAATCCCCACTAAGAAATTGAAGGTATGCAAGTAAAAGAATCCTATATGGGTGTGAGGGGTGGATAGAAAAATCCGTTCCTCGGGATCACTGTCCGGCATCACTCGGCAAGCCTCGTGATGCCGGACAGTGACCCTTGGGACGGATTTTTCCATCCATCCCTCACACCATATAAGATTCTTATAATCTTTCCCTTGATATCTTACCTTGATGCATTATCCTACATATTGGCAGACAACTGGTGTAATTAATGAACTAATCGCAAAGCATGCAGGCACAGTTTGTTGTTAAGTTCGGTTGTTTCTCGACGATTAGTTTTTGTCGCGGGTTCATGTTATACCTTGTCGCAAAGGTCTCACCCACCGGTGCTTGGGGAAATAGATTGGACTGCATGATGCTTCCAAGCAGAGCTGAACGGACCACGCATTAGTACTGGTAAACCGCTTAGAAGGTCTAAGCCTACCAAGGCAAAGTAGTGCTATTCGGACCGTCCATGCATATAAACCCTATTGATTTCATAGGGCGGCAGGGATTGAGATGCCATTTCATCTCTCCAAAATGACCAATATATTGTTGAGGGGGATGGGGGACGTTAAACCTGACTCAATCAAACAAATTACGGTTTTCTCATGATGTGGCTCTTTTTGATAAGGGCCGTAATTTCCCTAGAATATTTTTTACAGAGGACCCTCGCTATAACAGTTACGATAACATACCCGTGTGACATACTGCATTTTTTCACATCTCCACAATCACGAGCTACTTTTCCGTCATTGTATTTCTTCTTATTAATAGCAAACACACGAAGTGTTTGCTTTACTGTAGAGAGGCTGAAACAACATACTTAGGCACCCAAATCTCGCCTGGAATCTCGTTCACTTTCTCGCGATAATCCTCCATCTTTACAGAGTTCATGAGAATTGTATTCACATCCATAATTGCTTCTCAAAACCAAAAAAGAGTCAAGCCCCATTACAACAGAAACACAAAAAACGTCGAAATAATTTTTGAAAGTTGATTTATAAAATCAAGTTTCTATGTCATTACATTTCTAATTCCGGTACTGGGTCGCGTGACTCCACTTCCGCTGTTCGTTCGCTGCATAAAATAGTCCAACGGAAATCTTGAAAACTAATTTTGCAGGCATGGAACGTCTTTCGAAATATTTCATTTTTCAAGACTTTATACGGATTGAATATAAATTGGCACAAAAAGACATATTCTGAACAGAAAACAATGCTTTGGGACCATTTTCCTACGCGCTTTCCGATGATATTTATGTTTTACTCTTTCATCCCTGAGTTTCTGAACAGGACTCTTCTCGCTTTAAATATATTCTTATAGAAACGAATTTCTGATTAGTTCACTGACATGATGCCAATTAAACAGTGTGCATGTACATTCTGGCGAGACCTGCTAGCTACGTGCCGTCTTATCAGTATCTATAAGGTTTGCATAGATACAATGTGTTTTTACCTCGGCGTCTGCACCGGTGTACAAGGTTAAAAGGGTTAGCTCGCTTCTCTGTGAATATCAGTGACCGACTTAACAACCCATAACTGACCGACATAAAAAAAAACAGTTATTCACCTGCTTTCGAGAGCTCTAAATACTAAACATGTGTTGTAAGCTGTGAGTTTTACATCATGTTCCGTACCCTTTTAGCAAATAGTGAAGACACGGATCAGACGCTACATTCTGTGGCCTCTAATCTGTCTTAACTGTTTCCGAATGTCCCAGTATTGAAACTTTTGGCATTTATGGGTTAATGTATTTATTTGGAATAAAAGTGTTTTAATTCGCCTTGGACAGTCGAAGTTCGCTGAACGCGGCGTATGATCAGGGTTATAATGTCTAAATCAAATGGTTTAAAAATGATCTTTCGTCGCAGTTATATTTCTTTTTATGTCCAAACGCCCGAAGGAACATAGCTCCAAACGGCTGCACAACGTATGTGCATCGTCGTATCAACGCAACGTTGATGCGATGTTGCTAAGACGTAATGTGTCTGCTAGGAGAAATTCTCTGTAAGATTATTAGCAGATGGGACCAGCACAAAATGTACTGAGCTAATTTAGAAACCATGAAGACATTAGCATACAAGTTTATCTTTCTCTCTTTCTTCCTTTTTTTCTTCGTGGGGGTAGTTGGGTGATGTGTATCTTGTGTCACTGGGGAGTCCAGCTGCTACTGACTTACATTTGGGCAAAGCCTGCTCTCCTTGCAGCAGGTAACGGTAGATGGTGAGGGTTGATATTTCTTCTGTTTCTACACTTCCATTCACTCTGTCCCTCACTTTCATCTCCTTTGCTCTCTCTTCTATCTCTTTTCCCCCTTTCTTTCTGAGAAGACAAAATGATCCACAAGGGTTGACCTGTCGTAAAACTCAAAACAATCGATGAATCATTTTTATTTTCTTCGTCGAATTTTTTAACCCTCACAAAATGTCTGGACAACTGCTTGATCTACGACTGGCATTGTTACCATAATAGTTATTCCTCATAAATCAACTTTCCTCAGTACTTTCAGTACTTTGATTAAAAGTTATTTTCAAAGACTGTTGCGTCAAACGCTGAAGTTTGACAGCGGGAACGTTTCGAAACTGCGTCACGTATCAGCCGGTAAAACCCAGCACCGCGCTTGGACCAACGACGACCAACGACTTACCGGAGATTTACCGAAGGATTTACCGGAACTTCTCGGGAGGGTGGAAAACGCTTCTCGTCTGGACAAGCAATTAAAACTTTTTCACAGATGTACTCAGGGGTATACAATAAAGTTCTGGGAATAGTAAGAGACACAAGGAGCTATCTGGCAACTTGCGGATTTCTACCTTCCCAAGATTTACAAAGTGATGATGAGCCCCAAATCGCATAGCATAGCGCTAGTGCTGCAGATTACTTTAAAGTATCCATGCTGCAAACTAACTGAGTTACCCTATCTAATTTTCTTCTCATGAAGTGCACACAGGACCAACACTGGAGCATCATCATATTTAGGCTATGTGCAAAACGACAGTGAAGCTCAAACAATTGACATGGTCATTTTTTGTCGTCTCCAAAAGAAAGGGACAAAAGAGATAGTAGAGGAGAAGAGAGGGAGTGATAGGGGAGAAAGGGGGGAAATGAATAAAGTGTAGAAACATAAGTAACAACGCCCTTACCTCTACCCTACCTGCTGCAAGGACAGCAGGACCTACCTGCTGCATGCAAGGACAGCAGGCCTTGCCAAAATGTAAGTCAGTATCAGACGACTCCCCAGTGATGCAAGCGACCCATCACCTTTTCCTCACAACAGAACATATTTAAAACTTTGAAAAACAATTTTACGTAGTTTAGGGAAGACTTGCACGATCCCTCTTGAAGCCCTCAATGATCCCTGATGCGATACTACTCTACGGAAGTTTGTCCTTAAGTCTGAAGGAGGGCTGGCAGATGCAGTTGCATCAAAATGGGTTTCCCATGACATGTTTCTGAAATAAAGGATACCCTGGTACTTTCAAGTCTTTAAGACTGACAGTTCATGGCAATGTGCTCCGTTTTATTACCTTGACTAACGCACATTTGGTTGGGTTGAAAAGACGTTTGCCAGTCTGTATTCCAGTATGGGCATTGCTGTAGTCTTTCAAGTTCCCTGTGAAATGCTGCAGTATGAGTCGTGCTTGAGAGCTGGTGACATAAAAGGCTGTCATTACCAAGGAGGTGAGCTCCAGAGCTGACTTTCTGTGGCAGGTAATTTATGCATGGGCAGAATAATAAATGTCAGAGCATTGCCCCTTGAGGGACACCGGATACAGTTTGGGCAATAGAGCAAACTGGCCTTGACCAGGTCTGGTTAGCCCCTGTTGGTCAGGAAGCTCTGGATCCACTGTGAAAGGTTGCATGCTGGCATGTCTGAGCTTGACAGTGCTCAAGCCATTCATGTGGAATTTTGCGGTGTCTACCTGTTGACCTTCATCTTTTCCTGCAGCAAGGTCATGTCTGGACTTTGGTCAAAGTAAGCTGGCTTTCACACGACTGCCTCTTTCGAAATATGTTCTTTGGTCTGCTAGACAAGAGGCAAATGATCTCATTTGGGGAACGCATAGAAAGTACTGCCAAAATAGTGACAATACCATAGGAGAATGGTGTCAATGACTCCCACTTTTTTGCTTAGGAGTAGATATACGAAATGTTAAGTATACGCCCACATAAATATCATCTGCACCTGTATATAGGCGGTTAACGAAGGACATCTATCTATCTACTATTATTGCGAAAGGCCCCATTTGACCATTACTCGCAGGTGTACTTACACTCGAGATTTGCAGGACGAAAGCCTGTGCGATAATCATGAAATTACGACAAGGATCTTTAACCTGCATAGGGGATGATTCTCCCTTCACAGGTGGCCTCCAGGTAACATCCCGATCCGAAGAACGGTGCATTCACCCCTACAACTGATGCCCATGGAACATATTCAAACACCAAACTTTATTGTCGCTGCTGTGAATCGAACCGGAGGCCTCTAGAATCAGAGGCAAGTGCACTAACCACTGAGCTACCAATCTAGCACTATGGGTATTTTTATGTTCTACACCACTCTTAAAACTTAAGTGTTGCAAATGAGTGTGTTTGCTCAAAAGGCAAGTCCTTTATTTCATAGTGCAGACATACGTTGTGGGTGCTCGTTAGAACACAATCTATGTCTAGGAGATTATAAGAATCTGATATGGGGTTCTGTTGAAGATGAGCGTTTCCAACCCGAGGGATGATCGTTCTGAGCGGAACCGAGGCTACGCCGAGGTTTCGCTCAGCACGGTCATCCCGAGGATTTGAAACGCCCATCTACAACAGAACACCATATTGGATTCTTTTTCTTGCACAACACCTCCGGTTAGCTTTGACAGCTCGCACATGTATATTGTTTACAGAATAAAAGTAGTGCGGAAGTAGTTCCGGCAATTCAATAGAATTGAAGCGCATTTATGTTAGTTGCCTCGGTCGGGACACCAGGGTAAGAACATAAATTTCTATCCCAGGGTAAAATCACGGATTTTCTTGTCTGGTGTGCAAGAAAATTTATACTCCTGTAAACCCGGTCTTCTCGTTAGGGGGTGTTCACTTAACGGACTTGTTCACGTGATGGCGTTAGTTTATGTTCCATAATTCAGTGCCGCTGTGGCGAATTCGCCGCTGTAGAGTGTGTGTGTGTGTGTGTGAATTCGGGTTTAACGTCGCTTTCAACAATTTTTCAGTCATATCACGACGGTGTCTGGTTGCGACAGGGAGCTCAATGCTCACGTTTATAGTGCTGCCTCACTGAAGTATCATGTCCCAGACACATTACATGATACCACACCCAGTCACATTATCCTGACACTGGGTCGACCAGTCCTAGCTCTACCCCGTAAATCTGAGTGCCAAACGAGGAGCAGCTAGTACCATTTTTAACGACTTTGGTATGTCGCGGCCCGGGATCGAACCCGAGACCTCCCGTTCCCCGGAGCGGACACTCTACCAACTGAGCTATCGGGGCCGGTCGCCGCTGTAGAGAATCCGAATAAGGAAACATTGGACAATTTCCCTAACATACTCTAAGAAACTCTGTTAGAATTACTCTAAGAAACTACATGTATGTTAGAATCGCCTCGCCGATTCAACTAGTTAGCGTGGCATTTTATTATCGAAGCGGTATCTGGAAGTAATAATTTACATGAATATACAAATAATTTATACACAACTTACCACTCTGGAGAAAACATATTATATTCCCATTTTGTAGACTGATGATAACATGTCTGTACACATTTCAAACTGTATACGCTCGTGCAGTATGCGCGTGCAGAGCATGTTTTGTTACGGTCCGTTATAAGCGACCTACTTATTTTTTCACACGTTTTTACGCACTATGATTCAATGAATGAAAGATGGTGTAATACGGAAACGGGCTCATTACAGCAACAAATTTTTCTACTATATTTTGTTGTCGTAATTCTCTGTTCACCTTAAGCTATTAGTATTATCATTATTATTATGATTTTTCTCCGGGTACTCCGGTTTCGGATTAAATAACTATTGACTCGAAATAAGAGAAAAACTTGAGTGGAAAGATTTTTCCAACATATATTTTAACAATTCATATCGTAGCAAACTTGTCGGACATTAGACGTCTGGTTGGCGTCGCGGTGATGCAACGTCTTGCCGCGACGCTGATGAGACGTTGATTACGCATTTGCTTCCACCTGGAATTTGATAATTTATGCCATTTATTTCTTTATTACTTTATCTTATCATGCTTATATGACACCTGTGTGTACCGTTCTGTTCTGTGTTGTATATGATGATATGATATTTATGTTGACCCATCCAGTAATTCACTTTCATGCCATTCTTCACTTATTTGTTTGTATGTATATATGTTGTATCACGATGAGCTGTATATGCTTAAGTGAATAAATTTGATTGATTGATTGGTATCGATTGCCAATTAATTACATGAGATGATTGGTATAAGGCGTAAAAAATAGCTGTTTCCGCTAACATGCTGAAAAAAAAAAAAGCTCGTTATACAGTACGGAACCCGGGAAGGGACATGATTTTTTTTTTTATTTTATAAGTTGTGCGCACTTGATAATATCTTGTGCGGACAAGATATTAACTTGTTCGGACAACATATTATCTTGTGCGTACAAGATATTAACTTGTGCGGACAACATATTATCTTGTCCGCACAACATATTATCTTGTGCGCACAAAATATTATCTTGTGTGGACAACATATCTTGTGCAGACAAGATATTATCTTGTCCGCACAAGATATTAAGTTGTGCGAACAAGATATTATCTTGTCCGCACTAGATAATATCTTGTCTGCACAACATAATATGATGTGCGAACAAGATACTATCTTGTCCGCACAAGATAATATCTTGTTGGCACAACTTCCCAAGATCTATGTTGTGCAAACAAGATAATATGTTGTGCGAACAAGATATTTTCTTGTGCGCACAAGATAATATGTTGTCCGCACAAGATATATTATGTTGTCCACACAAGATAATATCTTGTTCGCACAACTTAATATCTTGTTCGCACAACATATTTTAAAAAAAATCATGTCTCTCTCGGGTTCCGCACGTTAGGTAGGAGAAGTTTTTTTTTATTATTATTAGTTTTCTCCCGAAAAACAAAACAGGGTCGGGCCTGTATTTTTAATGTGTTTTTGTACATGTTTTTTTTTTGTTAAAAAAATTGTCATGTTGAGGCTTGCACTGTATATCATGCTAAAATATGTCAGCTCTGTATTTTGGAAGGTACTAAATGCCCAAAACCACCGGTGAGGCGACTCTAACGAGTACTCACAATCTATGTTTTGAGCAGAAATATGAAAAAAGATAAGATTTTTTATCTGATAAATTTCACTTTTTGGTTGTAAAATTTTACCAATATATTTGAATATGCGTGTTTTCGTAATCGCGCTCGTAATTATATGTACTCTTGTGTCTCCGAACTGCGATTCCATACTCAACATATGTCTTACGAGTAAAAAATATTACAATGAGTACACTCGTTTATCTTTACTTGAATGGTCGAGAATTCGCCCATCTAAAGCAAGTTCTGACAGCCTGGATTGTTTGATTTGCTGTTTAACGTCCCCGTCAACACTATATAGGCCATTTTGGAGACGTTGCTTCCAATTTTGTGGGACTTTTACCAGACATTGAGATGAAATGACATCTCAAGCCCTGTCGCCAAATGAAACAAATAGGGTTTATAAGCATGGACGGTCGGACTCGTACCGCTTTGGCTGGGCAGGATTAGATCCTCTAAGCGGTTTACCTGTACTCGTGTGCGGCCGGAATCAACTCTGCGTGGAAGCATCATGCAGCCCATTTATTTCTTCCAGCCCCGATGGGCGGGGTCCCTCTGACAGCCTTGAGTAAAGTTCATAAATGGACAAACGAAACAACCCGATTTTGAAATGAGTTTTGCCCCTGAATGTTGATTCATTACCCTTAAGGGCATCAATAATTATGTAGCTACACATATGAACAGCTTCATCAAAGCTGCCTTTTATTAAAAATAGACCTTGTTACGTCATGATTAACCCATTTTGTACCGGAGACCCCAAAAACGGGTAATTGGCAAACAGTGCAGGCCCAGATCAGACGCCGCAGAACGCGGCGTCTGGTCAGGACCTACACTGTTTGATAAAAAAGTTCAACCATTTTTTTCAAAATAAATTTTAAAGGTAGCATAACCTGACACAACTTAATTTTGAAATTTACTTGCACTATATAGTAAAATTCCTATATTAAGACCACCTTTGGGACTGTTCAAAAGTGGTCTTTAAGACCACTTTTGAACAGTCCCAAAGGTGGTCTTTGACGAGAAGCACTGTATGCAGAAAAGACAAAGAAAGAATAACTGCAACCACCTAAATAAGCTTCTAAGCGCAGATTTAGTTTACATTTTAGGTGGTCTCAGTAGCGTATATACTGGTTATAAGATGGAAGATTTCATTTGGTACAAAATGGGTTAAAGCCGGAACACAGGCAGGCTGCTGTAAACATGTGCAGCCAGTGAAAATATAGGGCAGCTCGCGCTGTTGTATACCAATGTCAGTGTCATCAGTTCTTGGTTTAATGTTGCCTTAAACTCACAAAGGTTTCTATGCGACAAGCGAAGACTCAGATCAGCCTACGCTGGTCGACCATACCGATTGGTACATCCTTTTACGAACCAACTCGTCAGGAAAATGTCTACGGAAGAATATATTGATGTTTATCAGGTAAATGTATGCTTTTTTCTGTGATTTTGGTATTGACAACGCGTCTGTTTCCTGACGTAATTCACTGAGTTTCTTTCTTTGAACAATGTATTCCTTTTTTGCACAATCAACTAAAAACATGGATTATTTCTTAAAAAAAGAAATTCCGATTCGATACTATAGATTTAATTCTGATGTGATTTTTTAATTGCCTTCCATTTTCTGTCGCTCTTGGAGTATGCGTACACAGGTGGATCCTGTCGGTTCTCATAGACCTCGGGGACGAAAGCAGGTGGTAGGCAGTTTCATTTTATATATATGAGTATCACTGTGTGGGGCTGGTGTCGTGATTTATTGTATGACTCATTATATGAGAGATATGCCCTGGATTTTCTTTGTATGAGAAACAGTGTCGTGGTTTATCATATGACCGCATTGTGAGAGAGGTAGTGTTTTGCTTTATTATATGACCGTTTTTAAAGGACCGTCTTAGAGAGGCTGAACACAGGCCTAGCGTAGTATCCAATTCGTTGACATATTGTTACCGTGTACTTTGGTAGGTAGGTACATGTAGGTAAGTACATGTAGGTAGATAAGCAGACAGGCAGATCATGACGATTCTATAAATAAATAAATAAATAAATGTGACTGACATTGTATATTGTGTCGTGATTTATCATATGCTTTTCGTTTTGTTAGAAATATTGTCGTGATTGATTATGTGCCCTGAATTGTATAAGACACAGGGTCGTGATTTATTGTATGTCTGTCATTGTGTTAGAGATTGGGTGGTGATGAATTATATGACTGTCTATGTATGAAATATAGTGCCGTGATTTATTATATGACTGTCATTGTATTAGAGAAATGGCGTGATTTATTATATGACCGTCATTTTACGTGAGATAGTGTCGTGATATATAATATGGCGGTCATTGTATTAGAGAAATGGCGTGATTTATTATATGACCGTCATTGTATGAGAGATAGTGTCGTGATATATTATATGGCGGTTATTGTATTAGAAACATTGGCATAATTTATTATATGGCGGTCATTGTATCAGAAATATTGTGGTGATTTATTATATGCCCGAAATTGTACGAGACACACAGGCGTTATTTATTATATAACTGTCATTTTGTGAGAGCTAGGGTCTGGATGTATTATATGACCGTCATAATATGAGAGCTAATGTCGAGATTTGTTGTATGACTATCATTGTGTAAGAAATATGGCCGTGATTTATTTTATGACCGTCATTATATAAGAAATACTGTCTTGATTTATAATATGACCGATATTGTTTGAGAGATAGTGTCGTGATTTATAATATGACGTCATTGTTTGAGAGATAGTGTCGTTATTTATTTATTATATGACCGCCATTGTTTGAGAGATAGTGTCGTGATTTATAATATGACCGTCATTGTTTGAGAGATAGTGTCGTGATTTATTTATTATATGACCGCCATTGTTTGAGAGATAGTGTCGTGATTTATAATATGACCGTCATTGTTTGAGAGATAGTGTCGTGATTTATAATATGACCGTCATTGTTTGAGAGATAGTGTCGTGATTTATAATATGACCATCATTGTTTGAGAGATAATTTCGTGATTTATAATATGACCGTCATTGTTTGAGAGTTAGTGCCGTGATTTATAATATGACTGTCATTGTGTGATAGATAGCTTCGTGAATTGTTATATGATAGTCATTGTATAAAAAAACGTGTAGTGATCTGTTATATGACTGTCATTGTATGAGAAAGAGTAACGTGGTTTATCATATGACGTCGCGTCTGAGAGTGTAATAACGCCATGTAATAGTTTCGATAATCCACTAGTGGATTAAATATGCAAATTATCTAGATACTTCTCGTAACAATATATGTACGACATCCTTAACGACGTCGCATTTACTGACGGCGGAATATTGACATTTTTGTAAACAATGCTGAATTGTTTGTTTGTTTGTTTGATTTGATGTTTAACGTCCCCGTCAACACTGTCAAGGTCATTTTGGAGACGTTGCTTCCAATTTTTTTGGGATTTTACCCGACATTGGGATGAAATGACATTTCAAGTCCTGTCTCCCAATGGAACCATTAAGGTTTATAAGCATGGACGGTCCAACTCGCGCACCGCTTTGCCTAGGCAGGCTTAGATCCTCTAAGCGGTTTACCAGTACTCGTCGCGGGTCGGTTTTAGCTCTGCGTGGAAGCATCATGCAGCCCATATATTTATTCAAGCCCCGATGGGCGGAGGCCGAAACAATGCTGAATAAAATGCGTTTTAAATGCCATATGATAAATAGAATCTTGCATTCGTGCTCATGTATTATTGAATTTATTAAACTCGTTGAGGAAAAGGGATAAAATGCTCGACAAAGCCTCGCATTTTATCCCTTTTCCTCAACCCGTTTAATAAATTCAATAATACTTGAACACTCATGTAAAATCCTCTATTTATTATATGACCGTCTTTGTATGAGAAATACTGTCGTGATTTGCTGTATTATCGTCATTGCGTGAGAGATAGTGTCATGATTTATTATATGGTCGTCATTTTATAAGAGATCTATACTGACGTGATTTATCACATAACTTTCATTGTGATATATGACCGTCATTATATGAGAAATAGTGTCATAAAGCATTGTTTGAGAGATTGTGTCGTCATTTGTAATATGACCGTTATTTTATAAGAGTATTATATGACCGTCATTATATGAGAAATAGTGTCATGACTCATTGTTTGAGAGATAGTGTCGTCATTTGTAATATGACCGTTATTTTATAAGAGTATTATATGACTGTCATGGTATGAGAAATAGTGGCATGAGATGAACTGACATCAAAACCCAAGCCGCTACTTTCAAGAAACGATTGTGTTCTTTAAAATAACAATATACCATTTTATGATACTAAACCTGTTTATACTGCCAAAAGACGAGGCGGTTCTAAAGAGTACCCACAATCTATATTTTGAGCAGAAATAGAAAAATATAATAATTTTTCATCTTAAAATTTTCGATTTTCTGCGGTAAAATTTACAATGTATTTGTATAGGCGTGTTTTCGTAATGAAAAGCATCGTAAAGAGCTCAGTCACCCCAGCACCGTATTTTGAAAACTTTGCCAATAGTCTTATTATGACTGCGTCATGCTATGCAGAACAGTTTACTCACCACAAACTATATTTTAGAGCAGAAATAATCACAATTTATCTTTTTAAAAGTTTCATTTTTAGGCGGTAGAGTTACATGCTACATTGTTTTTGTATAGGCGTGTTTTCGTAATGGATCGGCGTAGACATCACCCGTGTTTGAAACGCCTATATCGAATCCATACTCATGAAAAATTCTCAAAGGAACAAATGTTGTACACATTCGTTAGAATCGTCTCGCTGATGCGATTCTAACAAATGTGTACATAATTTGTGTCTCGGTGTAATGAAAGAGTTGCGTTACTGAGGCGTCCAACTGATATTTGCTTACATTGGGCAAGGCCTGCTGTCTTTGCAGCAGGTAGGGATAGAAGGGGAGTGTTGATATTTTTTTCTGTTCCTACACTTCCATTCATTTTCCTCTTTCTCCTCTGTCCTTCACTTTCGTCTCTTCTGTATACTGTCTCTTCAATCTCTTCTCTCCCTTTCTATGGGAGACGACACAAAATGCCCCACATGGGTCGACGTGTCGTTAAACCCAAAACAATCAATCAATTTATCATATGAGGTTGGTCTGAGAATGTAATAACGCCATGTTACCGATAATCCACTTATGGATTAAATGTGCAAATTAGTTAGAGTTACACGTACGACGTCCTTAACGACGTCGCTTACTAATGGGAGAAAATTTACATTTTTATAAACACATCGTAAATAAAACGGGTACGTGCTCATGTAAAATTAAATTTACTAAATTCGTTAAAGCCTCGCATTTATCCCCTTTCCTCAACTTGTTCAATTAATTCAGTAATACATGAACACTCATGTAAGATCCTCTATGTAGCGAAGGGGAAAAGGCCCTTTATTGCCAATCACACCCCTTAACGACAAATTCTTTAAAACGGCAAAATATTGGGGGACAAATATTGTCGTTATAAGGAGGGTCCTTTGTACATATATTATACTTGTCACCCCTGTGATAATTGTTTATACCGCAATCAGGCATTCTAATAACCTAATAAAGGGGGTCGAATAACTGCACGCTGTAATCGGTAGTGACCTATAATACCTTCTGCTGACCTACAATACGTCTAGTGACCGTTTATAGACCGGACCTACTTATCAGGTCTCTCTCTCTCTCTCTATATATATATATATATTACAAGTATGCAACCTTTTATACATGAGAAAACAACGAAAATGAAAGTTCAAATCTTTGCAATATTTATTTGAACAGATTTTCAGAAATTTCAGCTAAATTCTTACCTTCTCGGCCTTTCCTGGTTTGAATGGCCTGTTGGAATAACTGCGGACTGCTACTGCAGTTGCGTCTCAACCTCGAAAATAGTTTCTAAAGCTAAAATCAATTATTTATTTGCAGATTTTCATACAGAATGTATAGCGCTGAGAAACTTTTATTCGAGTGTCCATGTTGTTTCCTACGTCTTTGTGGCACGGTGACGTCAGAAACTTTGCACTCGTTGACGTCACGTTATACTACGTGTGCGCGCCATGGCACTGAATGTCGTTTAACATGCCACACTGTCGGCTGTCTTTTTTTTGCTTAAATTTGCTTACTTATTGCAAAACCCCTTGATTGTTTTGTATTGCGGTATAAACTAAATACATGATAAGTGTCTTTAATAATAAAATATAATCGGTTCGCCCCTATAAAATTGTCTAAGGCTCACCGATTATATTTTATTATTAAAGACGCTAACCATGTATTTACTATATATGTATCAAGAAACACCTACAATGTATAGCATCTCTTTGGTCGATTATTTATCGATCGACCAAAGTTACTAACTGCCCCGGACCCATCAAGACGCGGCGCCTTCTTAGGTTCGAAGTAACGGGAATTTTCGGATTAACAAAAGAGTTAAAAGTTCCGTCCCGATCAAGACCATATGCCCAGCCTACATTCTGGGACAAGCGACCCACCAGTGCTGTCAGTGTTTTGATTTGTTTCTTGTGCTGGATGAATACACCTTCAGGGGAGGTAATTCTCTCAGAAACAGCGTTTTCTCTCTTGTCAATGTTTGTCTAGGCATTACAAAAACAAGCCTATACAAAAACAGTGTAAATTTTACCGCCAAAAACGGACGTTTTAAGATGAAAAATTGTGATCTTTTTCTTATTTCTGCTCAAAATATAGATTGTTGGTACTCGTCAGAACCGCCTCATCGAGGCGGTTCTAACGAATACCCACAATCTATATTTTGGAGCAGAAATAAGAAAAATAAGGTTTACCCCTGTCAACCCCAGTTTTACTATATAAAATTGGGCTTCAAGGGGTCAAAATTATATAGGCGTGTTTTCATGATGGGTTTAAAGGAAAATATTTAAAAGTTGACTCCTTTTTCAGAGGGACTTAGTGAACACGAATGTGGACAGGAAGTACCGAGAATTGCCCCTCCCCCACCCTTTGTTTAACTGATGGAAAACATACCGGGTATTTTCATTCCCCTTAAGCCTGGAAAAACGACGTCACGTTCCTTCACTTAAGAAATGAAATTTATTTTTCTGCAGTTCATGGAAGTATGAACGCAGTGGGTCGCGTGCAAAGTAAATGAACCCTGAAGGGGTTCATGTAAACTTTGCTCGTGACCCACTGTCGTTCATACTTTCATGAAAAGCAGAAAAATTAAGTTTATTTTTTTATATTTACATTATTTGCCCCTCATCAATGGGCGAAAAAATGCTTGTAGGGCAAACTTTTAAAGCTGGAAAACATTTACACGCTGTTTTTCTACAAAGAGCGGAGCAGCGTTGACGTCATCAACCCCCGTAGAGAACAATGGTTTAGAATGTCGTCACATAACGTCACTGAAAATCATGTGATTCGATGCGTTCATGGGCGTATGAACGCAATTGTTTTCTATAGGTTTACATTAGACTTTACACTGGAAATGTAAATATAGCTTTATAAATGCTATTAAATAGATATATGAGAAAACGTAAACACATTAAAGGGAGGAAACCATTTGTAAAAGTATTTAACGTCATTTACGGTAGAGGCCTACTCATAGAGGATGGGGTGGGGGTGGGGGGCTTACTCCAGCATCGCGAAAACACGCCTATATAATTCTGACCCCCTTGAACCCCACTTTTATATGGCAACACTGAGGTTTGCAGGGGGTAAACCTTATTCCTAATATTTCTACTCTAAAATATAGATTGTGGGTACTCGTTAGAACCGCTGCGATGAGGCGGTTCCAACGTATACCCACAATCTACATTTTGAACATAAATAAAAAAATATATCACACTTTTTCTTCTTTTTAAAACTTGCCTTTTTCGACGATAAAATTTACAACGTATCTGTATAGGCGTGTTTTCATAATGGATTAGCAAATTATCTCCTTAACGAGTCCTTTTCTTTAGGAGCAGACCAATTTTTCCGCATGTGTTTATAATACATGTCAGCCATGAAGAAACGACAAATGTTGGCCCCTTGTTACATTACGAGAACACACCCGTGGGATAAAAAAACGTATTTCATCTATCTATAACTAGCATATTTTTAGACGAACATGTATTGATATTTTTCTTACTTCTAGTTTGGTGCTGGCTAGAACCGCCTCATTGATGACGTCTGTTAATTTTATTTTTTTCTCCTATTCATATCGAAAGGGTGCTGACACCAGAAATACAACATTATGTCCAGATTTGGGCAAGATAGGTCATAAAGGCATTGCAATGTATATGGTAAAAAAGGTCGTTTTAGGACATTTCTTGGGCTGCAACGCTTTATTATACCACGACATGGAACTATTTTATCTTGTTCCGCATGCACCGTGGATTGTTTGTCGCCTGGCTACATGTACACTCAGTGCCTTCGAAAAAGGTGTTTCGCATTACATGATGCAGCTATCGAACAAACACTGTAAATGAAAAATCATGCATGTTATAAATAACACTTATCCTGCTGAATAAATTAACATGCCGCACAAATTTCTGACAATCAGCCAATAAAATTACTTGATATAATAATCCATTCGTTCAGTTCACAAACTGCATGACAAACAGTGCAGATCCTGATCAGATGGCTTCTTCAGAAGCCATCTGATCTGGATCTACACTGTTTGCAAAGATAGGGGTCGCTGTTTTCAGCGGGATAGTGGTTAATGGTGAGTGAAATGGAACCTGTGTAGCCGACTGCTTTTCAGTATTGTGATAAAGTATGAAAAGTAATGGCGTTCTTTTATCCAGCATTACCTGAAGAAAGTCGGCCCCGCCCATCGGGGCTTGAAGAAATATATGGGCTGCATGATGCCTCCACGCAGAGCTGAAACCTACCCGCACACGATTACTGGTAAACCGCTTAGAGGATCTAAGCCTGCCTAGGCAAAGCGGTGCGAGTCGGCCCGTACATGCTTATAAACCATATTGGTTTCATTTGTCGGCATGGCTTGAGATGTCATTTCATCTCAATGTCGGGTAAAAGCTCCACAAAATTGGAAGCAATGTCTCCAAAATGACCTTTACAGTGTTGACGGGAAATCAAACAACAACAACAACAAAAAAAAAGAAAAAAATAAACTGAAGAAAGTAATCAAAGGCGTATCCATACGATCCGCCTGGTCGAATTCTATAGTTTGATATACACGAGTTCAGCAGAATCGAAATCGGCGTGATCGCGGAACCCGGTGAGCGCGCAAATACTGCAACGAAATGTACGGAGATTAACGATCTTGGAAGATTACGAAGCATTAATAATATAGATCATGATATTGTTATTACAGATTAAATGATCAAGTATGGTGTTTAAGAGAAAGAAGCAAAACCAACATGGACTGGCGGTAAGTCATTTATTTCAATAAGAAAACACATTCATGCGAAGTAACCGTATCTTTGATTTTTGGGTCGATTGTCTGTCAGTCGACCCTAAGTTGCTAAGCAAAGAAGCTGTTCGCTGCTATTGTCCACGTGACTATCACTGATTTGTATGAAATCCAGATTACGCTTATGTATAGAAAAGAGCCGCGCTATTCTGATCGTACTGTTTAAAGAGGACTGTAGATGTGTAAAACAAGGACTGACTCATGTCCTGAGAGATTGGCAAGCAGTGTAGACCCAGATCAGACGCCGCAATATGCGGCGTCTGATCCGAATCTACACTGTTTGCTTACAGTGCAAGAATGTAAGGGTTAAACGAAGCAGTATATTCTTAGTTTAAGACTATTTCACAGAGAGACCTCTGACCAACCAGTGATTTGATTAAATGATGAAATTCCTGTTTATAATGCAGTCTGACGGGTTCCACATGTTTCGGAAGAATAATAATAATAATAATAATAATAATAATAATAATAATAATAATAATAATAATAATAATAATAATAACTTGTACCTTGTCATGCCTACTTTTCTCAATATAAATTAAGCTGTGTTATGTTCGATTAAGGAGAATCTTCATTCAGGGGAGGCAACTCTTTTAAACACCTTGTGTCCCTTGTTAGTAAATGTCCACTTTAAAAGTAAACATTACGTTAACAGGTTCGTGAAATGAACACCCCTTTAAACCCCATTTTATATAGAGAAAACTGGAGGTTACAGGGGTATACATAGTTTTTGCTTATTTCTGCTCCAAGAGGGGTTGTGGTCTCGTTAGAACCGCCTCAATGAGGCGGTTCAAACGATCACCAACGACATATATTTAGAGAATAGATAAGAAAAATATTATACAATTTCATCAGAAAAATTCCATTTTGTAAACATGAAAAAAAAAAATGCACTATGTTTTGTTTGTTTGATTTGAGGTTTAACGTCCCTGTCAACACTGTATAGGTCATTTTGGAGACGCAGCTTCCAATTTTGTGGGACTTTTACCTGACATTGAAATGAAATGACATCTCAAGCCCTGTCGCCCAATGAAACCAACAGGGTTTATAAGCATGGACGGTCCGATTCGCACCACTTTGCCTGGGCAGGCTTAGAACTAAGCGGGTTACCAGTTCTCGTGTGCGGGTCGGTTTCAGCTCTGCGTGGAAGCATCATGCAGTCCATCTATTTCTTCAAGCCCGATGGGCGGGGGCCGTAAATGCACTATGCCACATGGCTAGTAAAGTAAAGTAGAGTAAAGTTTTTACGTCCAACGAACGGGGACGGCACATCGGTTTTATGACTCATCCGAAAGTCTTGAGAAGCCCGGGATTGAATCCACGACCCTGGTTTATAAGGCGAGTAGCATAAACAGTGCACCATGTAGGTTTTTAAAGTACAGTAAAGTAATTAAATATATGTAAATAAGACATTCGATATAACAACAAAAGTCTTCAGAACGACAGTTTTCAGTAGGACGAATCCGTTGCCCTAGACGACGAGACCGATTAATGAAGAATATTTTATTTGATACTCCAAGACACAAATATTGTAGATATTTGCTAGAATCTCCTCGGCGGGGCGATTCTTACTAATGCCCACAACATTTGTTTATTGGAGTAATTAAGGACAAAATGTCTTTTATTACCTATTATACTACCCATTGTGATTCTTTAAAGCGTCAAAATGTTAGGAAAAATAATGTCGTTATAACGAGGGTCCTCTGTAGGAAGCAAGTTATTTTAGACACAGTTTAAAATGAGACGTATAATCGTATAATGTCCATTTCGAAAACACGCCTATAAAATACACTAACCTTTATCGCCGAAAAATGAAAATTTTAAGATGAACAATTGTGATAGTTTTCTTATTTCTGCTCAAAATATAGATTGTGGGTACTCGTAAGAACCGCCTCATTGAGGCGGTTCTGACGAGTACCCACAATCTGTATTTTAGAGCAGATATAAGAAAACTTAAGTTTTAGTCCTGTAAACCCCAGTTTTACTATATAAAAGTGTGGTTCAAGGGGGTCAAAATCATATAGGCGTGTTTTCGTGATGCAAACGAGTCTATATTGCCCTGCTTGAGTGGCTCTTGTTTTCTCATAAACAGCTCCTTATATGACAGGAATATTCTTTAAATGGCAATACAACAAGCTATAGTACATGTAAACTGTTTGAGCTTTTAACCATGTAAGATAGTCACCGTGTAACATGAGATTTTCACAATTTGTTTACACAATGTACGTTCCCGATGAACTACATGATAACTGCATAATTATTTTTCATCATTTTAGGCGAAAGATCCTAAAACAGGGTCTTGGCAAACTGTGCAAGCCCAAGTGAGACGCCGCAGAACGTATCCCCATCATTTTAGACGGAAAATCCTGAAAACTGTGCAAGCCCAGATGATACGCCGCAGAAAGTCAGCCATTTTGAAATAAATGCCTTTAAATAAGTCAAACGGGTGCACCTAAATGTCAAAATGGACTTTTTTATACCGAGAAAGGTCCAATTCATCTTTGAGCTGATACATTGTACAAGCCAAAATATAAATATGTTTGACATATGGGAAAAAACGACAAAAACCCAGCCGCCGCATCCACTCAGCGAAAACACAGTCTCATTACCCGTTCGACATAGTGCATTTTTCACATCTCAAAAATGGCTATTTTTTATGAAAATCCATAATATACTGCACACATAGGTTGTTGGTGCTCGTTAGAACCGCCTCTGACGACTACCCATATACACAACCTATGTCTTGGAGCAGAAATAAAAATATTAATGTATACCCCTGTAAACCCAAGTTTTATCTATATAAATTGGGGTTTAGGGGGTGTTCATTCATTTCATGTACTTGTTCATGTGATGCATTACGATAAGACATCCGTGCAACATACATGCAACAAAATATTTCATACCTCCGAAATGATTTCTTTTGATGAAAATTTGTGATATTTTCCTTGTGTGTGCCCAGACCGTATATGTTTGATGAAATAGATTGGGCTGCATGATGCTTCCAAGCAAAGCTGGAACCGACCGCATATGAGTACTGGAACCGCTTAGAGGGTCTAAGCCTGCCCATGCAAAGCGTGCGAGTTGGACCGTCTAAGCATATAAACCTTATTGATTTCATCTGGCGTCAGGGCTTTAGATGTAATTTTATCTCAGTGTCGGGTAAAAGTTCCACAGTCTCCAAAATGACCTATTTGGTGTTGACGGGGACGTTAAACCTCAAACAAATAGGTTGTTGGTGCTCGTTAGAACTGTCTCATTGAGTGGTTCTTACGAGTACCCACAATCCATGTCTTGGAGCAGAAATAAGAAAACAAAACAATAAAAAAAACAATATATACCCGCCAGAAGAACCGCCTTGGAAAGGTCAGTGAAAAGACTTTCACAGGGGTCTACTGAGTTTTCCTGTTTTTAGGCAACTACTGTTTCAAAATATTTTGATTCTACTATGGAAGCCCAAGTTTTTCTGAGGAATAAATTCTTTCCTTTAAAACTTAAGCCCCCCCCCCCCCCAACACACACACACAAACACACCCACGGCAACCTTTTTCACAGAATTTCAGTAGACATGTAAGCGAACAAAAAGCCCAGGGAGTTAGGCGAAAAATGTATCCATTTACTATGTACCTCATTCTGGCGTCAATTACATGTGGGTTTACGGCGTCCCGCAAACCCCCATGCTTACAAGACAACCGAGGGTGATCCCTGACAGGTGAAAGGGCAGGTAAGGGTAAGGTACAAGAAGGTATCATATGGATGACATAAATTATTTACAGTATCTATATACAACAACACAAACACTAAACATTACATTTATTTCCTTCTATAGCCCATTCACGACGTCCGCCCCGAAGGCAAAAGTATGTTCTGTGCTCGGGCCGGGATGACACCGTCGACTACTCTGTCGACCTTATTGTCGACCACAATTTGGATTATATGATTGTCAATTGAACCTTCCGACAATTGAAGTGCCGATAACTTCTACTTCGTTTCACAGCCTGTTATTATGGCCTCGACGGTCTGTTATGGGTTCTGCCCGCCTTTGCTTGACAACGGAACCTTTGCGTCATACCAGTACCTGCTCCTACTATGCAGGGAGCAGCAGGTCACCACACATCGTTGTGCCGTTCAAGATTCTTTCTTTGGCCCGTCACGATGTTGTGTGCACTTGTTCGCACTTAACCGGCTGCTGATGTTCGTTTTTCAGGGTATTTATATCTATGAATACTACCGGAAAATCATGCATACCCGTACTAGCTCGCTAAGACCGTGACAAAGTAAAGATACCATCCACAATCATAGCCATATAGCAAATTCCAGCAGATAATTGATTTACGTTAAAATAGTATTTCCCCTAGGGAAAAAATGATGAAACTTCCCTACAGATCAATGGTATAACTCCCGTCGGTACGAACACCCACAACATCATGACTGGCATGAAAATTATATATGGTACAATTTGGAGGTTGGCGACTTTTTAGGCAAACTTTATAGTAATCAGCCTTGTAGCGGCCAACTGTATGGTAAATAATTTCTCCACAACCCATTCATGCATACATCGTATGATAAGTGCATGATTTGTGCGTGGAGCAGCATATTTTACCTACCGTATTTCACCTAAAATATTTCACCCGCACCGCCTTGCCATATACCTACTAAAATAATTTAGATGTGCATAAGCATAAGCATAAGCACCAGAGAGGTTTCATAGTCCATCTCGTAACAATTTGTTTGCAAAATAAAATGTTACAGTACCACCAAGAATAAATAATAAATACAGAAATATAATATTAAAAGCAATGATACAACGGTATTCAGCACAAAATGACCCTAAGTAATAATTTTTAACACCCGAAATGTGACAAATAACCCTATCACTATATTACACAAATTAGTTCAATATAATAGACTTTTAACGATGACTGTTAGAGAGTACACTGTACATCATGGGCTGCAAAAACGAAATGATTTATTTTATTTGGGCTCTCCTTGCACATCATATTAACAAGTCCGTGTAATTACAATAACACCCCTTTAAAACCCATTTTACATTAGGATAACACACCCGTGCGGCGTAGTGCATATTGTCACAACTTTTCTTATGAAAATCCGTAAGTTTTTTCTTATTAATACTCCAAAACATAATTGTGGGTGCTTGTTAGAACGGCCTAATTGAGGCGGTTCTAACGAGAACCAACAACCTATGTCATGGAACAGAAATAAGAAAAAAATAGTGTAAACTCCCTTAAACTCCAGTTTTCTGTATATAAAATGTGGTTCGGTGGGGGCCTTCATTTAACGGACTTTTTCACGTGATGTATTGCAAAATCTGGGGGTTACAGCGGTTTATTTTTGTTTTAGTTTGCCTTTTAGTGTTTGTGTATTGCTAATATATTTTTGTTTTGGATAGCCACTTGGTCATTTTGTGGGAAAGTAACTGCCCTTTTTGGCTTTCCGCTATTGATGTTTCCTTTTTGTTTTAGTTATTTCATGTTTGTATTTCTTTCCCTTTGGTCTCTCTGATGGGAGATGTTGGTTACTTGTATCAATTCCTAATCATTGCCTTCACTTCTGTATTTTTATTATTTATATATGCCTAAAGCGAACAATATTCGAAGTTAATTTAAAGAGCGCTGTGGTGCAGGGGTAAAGCATCGGATTTGAGATCGAGAGATAGCCTGTTCGATCCCCGTAAGCGCCAAGTGTTGTTTCCTTGAGCAAGGGACTTTATCCACATTGCTTAGTACTGGTTCTTATCCAGGAAAAAGATAAGTACTAGTAGTAAATCTGTTACCCTCTATAAGTAAGGTCGATTATTATTATTATTATTATTACCGGCCCCGATAGCTCAGTTGGTAGAGTGTCCGCTCCGGGGAACGGGAGGTCTCGGGTTCGATCCCGGGCCGCGACATACCAAAGTCGTTAACAATGGTACTAGCTGCTGCTCGCTTGGCACTCAGATTTACGGGGTAGAGCTAGGACTGGTCGATCCAGTGTCAGGATAATGTGACTGGGTGTGGTATCATGTAATGTTTCTGGGACATGATACTTCAGTGAGGCAGCACTATAAACGTGAGCATTGAGCTCCCTGTCGCAACCAGACACCGTCGTGATATGACTGAAAAATTGTTGAAAGCGACGTTAAACCCAAATTCACACACACACACACACACACACACACACACACACACACACACACACACACACACACACACACACATTATTATTAATGCTGCATATAAGTAAGAACATAAAGCCGTGCGCTCGTCTGAGTCCTTCCAACACGCCTTTACAAAGCACTAGCCTGTAAATTCTCTTATAATCAGCAGATTATGATTATTATTTGTGACGTTTCATCTTCACGAATAAAACTGACATTCTATCCAGCAGCACATTATGCTGGGTGGGATGTCATAGCATCCATTCACGTCGTACACCCTGACTCGGTTGTCGATACAGCGTAACTTTCGTGCGTTAATAAACCTTTAAATGCCGTCTATAACCCGCCAAGAAACCTCATACATAATATTACAAACGAATATAAATTCAAATATTGGTCTTGTGTGTTTGTTTGTATTGGAGTTTAACGGACCAGTCAACACTACATAGGTCATTTTTGAGCCGGTCAGTTTACCTATCCACACTTTACGTGGACAGGCTTATGAGGAAGCGGTTAACTTACTGTGCACAATCTTTCACCAGAAACTGACAACTGCCCTTTTTGAATCCGCGAACGGTAGAGAATGACCGCAGAAAAGATTGTATGATCAATCTGCACGAAAGAATGTTGCCGACTCCGGCAGGTATTAACTCCGGCAGGTATCCTGATCGCCAGTCAGACGCGTATCCGACTGAGCTACCGAGGCCGGCTCAAATATTGTACAATCAGAGACTATTATACATAGCTATAGTTAATGGGCGTAACGCTCCCTTGGTTCATCTATAATAAGTGTATAAGTCTGGCACTATGTGTGAAACGATTATGCATGTCATTCATGCCATTCAGCATCATGGCCAATCATTTACCTGTCAGCACTTGATGTATGCCTAAGAGTAGAATATGCAACATTTGATTAATATGCAAACACACCCAGAATAATAGTGATGAAACTTTTGAGAACACTGATTGGTAAATTGAGCTAGAGGCTGCTGCATCAGACCAGTTAATCTTATGTGAAATAATTTCAATGAACAGCAGACATTTTAAGCCTTCCTGAAAAGAACAAAAACAACAAAAACTTTCTGTGTGTTTGGCTGTCTTCAAAGTGATTCAGTTTCTTAAATATGTGTTCAAAATAGCAGAATATTTGGCAAATATGTTCTTCGAAGTCCGAAGTTGATAACAGTTTCTCAGAATTTTGATATCTTGTTCCATTTGGGTTTTAATGAGTCTTTTGTTCATGATGAAGAATTAATTTTGTTCCAGAAAATAAAAATTGCTAAATCTTTCTTTTGAACAAGGTTAGAAAAAAATCTGTGATACGCTATTGTAGAGCATGTACCTGTGATGTCTTTCCTGGGAAAAAGGCCCTTTTTTAAACCATTGGTAAATAAAAATCAAAAATGAGTTCCTTTAAGAGCAATGAAAACATTCATAAGAAAGAAGATGGACCATACTACGTAGTTTCGGCTAATAAAGCCTCATCAGTGACCCTGTAATGATCCGGCAAAGAAAGCCAGAGGAAACATACTGCAATTTTGCAAATTTCGAATAGGCAGTCGATACAAAGACTGATATAAATCAAATTAAGGTCCAAAAAATTAAAAACCTGTCTAGAATATGAGTCTAAACCAATAATTTATTTCTGATTTCCTAGAATATTCACGCTGATCTCAAAGGACCAAAAGTAAAATATAAACTACACTATGGTTGATGTACGGGGGGACGTTTTACGGCCGCCACACGGCACAACACCAGCTGCAGTGAAGGCAAATAAAAATCAAAAATGAGTTCCTTTAAGAGCAATGAAAACATTCATAAGAAAGAAGATGGGCCATACTGCGTAGTCTCGGCTAATAAAGCCTCATCAGTGACCCTGTAATGATCCGGCAAAGAAAGCCAGAGGAAGAAGAACTGAATCCAATAATAAAAAAACTCATATTTTTATTTTCATTTAATAACACTAATACAGCTGAATTTTCCAAAACATAAATATACTTCATTATATACCATTTTCTTGGATTTAAATTGATATGTAACATAATAGGATTACACATTGTAAAGGTGAGTCAGAACCATTTAAAATGACCACTGTCCAAACTTAATGCTTCATTCAGTTCAGAGAGTGAAACCTTCGTGACCAAGGTCAATTTTCCCATCACGAAAACACGCCTTATAATTTTACTCCCATTGAACCCCACTTTTATGCAGTAAATTGGGGTTTACAGGGGTAAACCTCATTTTTATTATTAGTGCTCTTAAATATAGATTTTGGGTACTCGTTAGAACCGCCTCATCGAGGCGGTTCTAGCGAGTGCCCGCAATCTATATTTTGAGCAGAAATAAGAAAAATATCACAATTTTTCATCTGAAATTTTTCATTTTTCGGTTGTAAAATTTACAACGCATTTGTATAGGCGTGTTTTTCGTAATGGGCGTTCCTTTGTTGCTTGGCGTCAGAACACCTGCTCAGTACTTACCGGGAACACTTGGTTGGTACAGTTTGGATTCAGCTTTAATAAATTAACTTTAATGGATTGTGCTAAATAGTTATGAAAATACAAGTCTAAGTCATTCTTAAAGGACCCTTATATCTGGAATACAAGTCTCAGTCATTCTTAAAGGACCCTTGTATCTGGAAATACAAGTCTCAGTCATTCTTAAAGGACCATTGTATCTGGAAATACAAGTCTCAGTCATTCTTAAAGAACCATTGTATCTGGAAATACAAGTCTCAGTCATTCTTAAAGGACCCTTGTATCTAAACTTATGTTCAGCTTCAATTTTTTTTCCGTTCTTGACTTTCTATTGTTAAAATAAATATAATCAAATTGTACATAATTAAAGGCCACATGTTATTCCAAGTTCATTTTTCGACGAATCATTACTAATTGCAAGAAGAATTATTTTGCTTGAACGCACTCAACTGGTTCAAAGCAGTAATCTATCATGCGTCATAACCGCTCTAATGCGGGTTTCTTTATTCTGAATTGCTTTTTTAAAGCGGACCGATACATTTAAATGGGGAGCAACTATTTAAAAAAACAACAGTTTCTCGCATATCAATCCGGGTCTACTTTTGCTATCGAGGATCGAGGAGGAAAATCCTTCCCTCTATAGAGGACATGATTTTCATGAGGGCCAATTTTCAGGGCAATTTATGAAAAGTTACAAATGTTGCCTGCTTGGAAAATGGTGGAAATATATGAAATGAATCCAGTTAGCTTAATTTGTACAAAAAGTCTTCTGAAGTGCTTGGGAAGTCTGTGATAATTGTTTAAGGCATTACATGTTCCCTTTTAAGGGAGATGTATATTCATATAGTTCATCACATATGTTTGACAATCTTTGTAAAAGGGATCGACTCTTTAAAGAAGGAGTTTGCTATCGAGGAGCAAACGTTTTCCTTTAAGAGAGGACACCTTTTTAGCTCCCCAGAGGCGGAGGCTTCAAGGAGATTATAGTATAGATGGTTGTTCGTCTTCGTCGTACGTCGTCGTCTGACGTAAAAATGTTTAATCTACATTTTGTATTTTTTTTTTGAGTCATTGGACCGATTGGTCCCATTTTGTCTATTGCATCTCCGATGTTTAAGTTGGTTGCTATGACATTTTAATAAGTTAACATAGATTTATAACGCGGAAAATTGAAAAAAAAATGGCATTTAGTACCAAGCCGTTGCAGATATTTTGACAAATCTTTTATAGCAATGTTTCTTGATGAATCTTCTGTCAGCCCTATGATTTTATGTCCACTGCTTGTTTTATTGGTTGCTACAGAAACCAAACTGCTGAAAAATATTTAAAAAATCTCCCCAGAAACCATATGCTCGATGGGGGTAACATTTTAAAGAGATATTCACCGTTTTTGCTTTTAAAGTTTTTATGCCCCGGCATCTAAGATTCGGGGGCATATAGTTTTTGGTCTGTCTGTCCGTCTGTTTGTCTGTTTGTCTGTCCGCAAAAACCTTAACATCGGCAATACCTTTCGATTGGTAAGAGATTGGGCTTTCATATTTCACATGAGCATTCAATGTCATAGACCTTTTCTGTGGTATCATGATTTTTGAATTTGTGACCTTGACCTACTTTTTTAAGACTTGAACATTGGCCATACCTTTTGATTAGTTAGTGATAGGGCTTTCATATTTCACATGCGCTGTCCGGCTCTATGATTACTATGCTTATTTAAAGTTTCCATTGACTTAAAATGGGGAACTTTGGAAAAAAGGCATTTACTGCCAGGGCCTGTGCAGATATTTTGACAGAAGTTATATAGAAACGTTCGCTGAGAAGTACTGAGAATGAGTTAATTCAAAGTTCATTAAGCATTCTCTTTGATAAAGGTGGGATACACTCGGTTTCATCCACTCGTTCTTCCATTATTATACTATATAAAGAATATAATATTTTTATTATATCTAAACAAACAGGTGTGTCTGAATCGTTAAATTTGGCATACAAGTAAAGCATCCTAGCAGTAGATCTAATTGTTTGACAGAAAATCCACCTTCTGTCTTGTTTTCCGTCCATGTTCTTTTTGTTATTTACCACAGAGCTACAGATAAATACGGGCTAGATAAGTTAATATCATTTTAGTTATTCTTGGCAACAATAAATGGTAGACTCATGAAATATAGAAGTGAAGGCAATGATCAGGAGTCTATACAATTGCCTCACATCTCCCATCCACGACACCAGAGGGAAAGAGATACGAACATAAAACAACTTCACCATAATGGAAAGGTCACAAGCAGAAAGCCAAAAGTACATTTACTGTCCCACTATCCAAAAATAATAATAAAAAAAAGACATTGGCAATACACAAGGACGAACTATAACACCCATAAGCCTTAATAGATGAACCGTGTGTGTGTGTGTGTGTGTGTGTGTGTGTGTGTGTGTGTGTGTGTGCGTGTGTGTGTGTGGGGGGCTAATAGAGCTTTAATCGATTTATCTTGGCCACAATGCTTGGTGTTGTCATGGTTTAGACAAATAATGTGTTCGTCCGCACGAAGGACTGACCTAACCCAGTTACTGACACGTGGCAAGTCCACGATTTTCACATATTATACACCAATGCCATATACGGCATGGTTATACAAAATTTTATCGGTCGGTTTAGGATTTGTAGTCAGTGTGAGGTAAAATAACATGGCAGGGGTCCCTTGTTGCTGAAATTTCTTCAAAATTGAGTAAAGTGCAGTGAATAGATATCTTTTTTCAAAAAGAAGAGGAGCCAGGCTATTTATGAGGAATTTCGTAAGTGTTTGGAAAAACCATTCCTTCACATTCAACTGTTAAAAATGTGGTGGCTGATTTTAAACGTGGTCGTGGAAGACGAGCGCCGTAGTGGAAGACCTGTGAACTCTACTGATGACGTCTAAGGAACGTGTAAAACAGGACAGGCAAATGAAAGTTTCAGAAATGGCTAGAAGATTGGGAATTTCTGAGGGTAGCGTTTTCAACCATTTACATGAACGGCTGGGCATGAAGAAGCCTTCAGCGCGGTGGGTGCCAAATTGCCTTAGTAAAGAACAACGAGCTGTCCGAGTGTCCATGTCTGAGACATCGTTTGGAAAGATATGATTCTGATCTTGAAGACTTTATTTAAAGAATTGTTACCTCGGACAAACTTGGATCCATCACCATGATCCCAAGACTAAACAGCAGGGTAAACAATGGGCATACGAGTATCATGATTAACTGCATCCAAAGAAATTCAAGATTCAGCCTTCAGTTGGCAAGGCCATGGCAACTGTGTTTTGGGATAGCAAGGGTGGTTCTGTTGGTTGACTATTTACATCATGGCCAAACTATTAATGGGAACTGTTGTGCTAATATTTTGGACCAGTTACGCGCGGCTATAGTACAGAAAATGCGTGTGAAAATACAAAAAAGGTGTGTTGTTGCAACATGGCAACGCTAGACTCCATACTTGCAAAGCTTCTGTAGACGCAATGAAGCGGAACAATTTCAAACACTTACCACGTCCACCCTATTCTCCTGATCTGGCACTCAGTGATTACTTTTTGTTTCTGAACTTGAAGACAGAATTTTGTTTGTGCCGTGTGGTGGCTGTAAAAGATCTCCCCGTACATGCATTTAATACTGTAATTTTTCCAATCCTCAGGGATTGCTTTTACAATTGCTTTTCATCGTTCCTTAATTTGACATCCTTTTGATACCTGTTGAAGATCTTGATTGGACCGATGCTCGCATCTCGTTGTATAGAATGGACATTTCATAGGGAAGACTCCCTCTATCTTGCATGTAATGTAAGAAATGCTTTTTTCACTTCTGAAGAGCATAAAAATCATACTTTATAAAAGACCTTACAAAGCACGGTTTATTGCAAATTCTAGCTCTTGCACTACCACTGAACTTTCTAAATTATTAACTTCCTGTCTTAGTGCTATTAAAACGCATGTGATTAAATATTGTGATAAAGTCTTTGAAAGATCAGGAAGAAATCTGTTTTGGTCTATAAAAAATTCGAATGAGGTTTTAAAAAAATTGAAATCCAGACATTTTCGTGCTTCAAGTCTGTCTACTTACGATTTTTCCACTCTTTACACTACACTTCCTCATAATCTTATAAAAGAAAAGCTTAATGATTTAATTGAATGGGCTTTTCACAGAGAATATTCTCTCTATCTTGCATGTAATGTCAGAAATGCATTTTTCACTTCTTAAGAGCATAAGAATTATACACTTTGGTCATGTCAGAAAGTGTGTGATGCCCTCACCTTTCTACTTGACAATATTTATATTAGATTCGGTACTAAGTTATTTAGACAAATTGTGGGTATTCCGATGGGTACGAATTGCGCACCTCTTGTAGCTGATCTGTTCTTGTATTGTTATGAAAGAGACTTCATGTTGTCGCTTTCCATTGATAACCAATCTGAAATTATTGAAGCTTTTAGCTCCACTTCTAGATATTTAGATGATTTATTAAATATTGATAATGCCTATTTCGATGGTTTGATCAGTCAGATTTACCCCACAGAACTTCAGTTAAATGAAGCAAATTCTTCTGATACCGAGGCCCCGTTTTTGGATTTACATCTATCTATTGTAGATGGGTTTGTTTCGTGCAAAATTTATGATAAACGCGTTTATTTGGTTTTGAGATTGTAAATTTTCCTTTTTTGGATGGTGATGTTCCTCCTGCGCCATCCTATGGCGTTTATATTTCGCAATTAATTCGATTTCCTAGAGTGTATAGTCATGTAACTGACTTCAACACTCGTAATAAATTATTAGCGGCTAAACTGCTTAATCAGGGTTATCAGTACCATAAACTACGCAAAGCCTTTTCAAAATTTTATAGACGCCATTCTGATTTAATTTCAAAATTCAATATTGGACTTTTCTGCAACAGGGTCTATCGGAACCCTAGTTTTATGGTGACTTAGTATATAAATTCAGACAAATATATAACCGCAATGACTTCAGCACCCAATTTCGTAAAATCATTCTTCGATATAAAAAGATTGGGTACAACATGGATGTTATACGGCAGACTGCATGCATGGTAGTTAACCCAATCACGGTTGGCAACTTTGCTTCCCTCTTTAATTGCACGCCGGTGGGTCAGGCCTCAAGATTCTATGACTGCTCCAACGTAAAGGCTTATTGACAATTAGAGAGATCTAATTCTTGGTTATGTTGGTTGGTGCCTGATGCTGTCTCTGGTCGGGCCCATCGGAGTCTACCTGTTGGTTTTCTTTTGCTCCAGCATTTCAGTCGTTTCTTGCTGTCGAGTCCTCACCGTTGTCTCACCTCTGTGGTTCTTTGATTTTTTTGTGTTCACGGAGATGTTGCACTGATGAGTTAGGAGGCCTTCATGCGGACTGAACAAATTATTTGTCTAAATCGCGACGGAAGTAAGGGCGAGGATTGTGGCCACGTAAAATCGATTTAAGCCCCCCAGTGGAAATCTTTCCACTGACCGTTCCAAGGCGGTTCTTCTGTTGCGGTTTATTTATGTTGTTGTTTGTTAATTACTGTGTGTGTCGCATGTGTCTTTTTGTTTTGGATGGCCATATGGCCATTTTGTGGGAAAGTAACTGTCCTTATGGCCTTCCTTTGTTTAAGATTCCATTATGGTCTGGTCGCTTAATGTTTGTGTTTCTTTCCCTTTGGTGTCTTTGATGGGTAGAGTAAGTTAATTCTATCGATTCCTGATCTTTGTTTTACTTCTACTTTATGGTCATGTCAGAAAGTGTGTGAAGTTCTCACCTTTCTACTTGACAATATTTACATAAGATTTGTTACTAAGTTATATAGACAAGTTGTGGGTATTCCGATGAGTACTAATTGCGCACCACTTGTGGCTGATTTGTTTTGGTTTTGTTATGAGAGACTTCATGATGTCCCTTTTCTGCTGAAAACCAGTCTGGAATCATTGAAGCTTTTAGCTCCACTTCTAGATATTTGGATGATTTATTAAATATTGATAATACCTATGTCGATAGTTTGATCAGTCAAATTTACCCTCCAGAACTTCACTTAAATAAAGCAAATTCTTCTGATACCGAGGCCCCGTTTTTGGATTTACACCTATCTATTGTAGATGGGTTCGTTTCGTGCAAAATTTATGATAAACGTGATGGTTTTGATTTTGAGAATATAAATTTTCTTTTTTTTTGGATGGTGATGTTCCTCGTGCGCCATCCTATGGCGTTTATATTTCGCAATTAATTCGATATGCCAGAGTGTGTAGTCATGTAACTGACTTCAACACTCGTAATAAATTGTTAACGGCTAAACTTCTTAATCAGGGTTATCGGTACCATAAACTACGCAAATATTTTCTATAAAAGGGTTATCCTTTGGAAGCAAGGAATACACTACAGAAGTGAAAAATTTGGAGTGTACATGTTTTCTGGTCAAGACTAGCTAGTTTCGGCCAATTAGGCCTCATCAGTGACCCTCAGATATTTTCAAAATTCCACAATGGAATCAATGATCCCAAAGGACAAGAAAATATAATCTACACTATGATGTAGGGCAGGGAGACGTTTTACCGCCGCCTAACATTCCCACACACCAGCTGTAGTGAAGCTAAATATGTTCTATAAAAGGGTTATCCTTTGGAAGCAAGGAATACACTACAAAAGTGAAAAATTTTGAGTGTACATGTTTTCTGGGTCAGACTAGCTAGTTTCGGCCAATTAGGCCTCATCAGTGACCCTCAGATATTTTCAGAATTCCACAATGGAATCAATGATCCCAAAGGACAAGAAAATATAATCTACACTATGATGTAGGGCAGGGAGACGTTTTACCGCCGCCACACATTCCCACACACCAGCCGTAGTGAAGCTAAATATGTTCTATAAAAGGGTTATCCTTTGGAAGCAAGGAATACACTACAGAAATGAACAATTTGGAGTGTACATGTTTTCTGGGCTAGACTAGCTAGTTTCGGCCAATTAGGCCTCATCAGTGACCCTCAGATATTTTCAAAATTCCACAATGGAACCAATGATCCCAAAGGACAAGAAAATATAATCTACACTATGATGTAGGGCAGGGAGACGTTTTACCGCCGCCACACATTCCCACACACCGGCTGTAGTGAAGCTAAATATGTTCTATAAAAGGGTTATCCTTTGGAAGCAAGGAATACACTACAGAAGTGAAAACGCCTTATATAAAATTTTATAGACGTCATTCTGATTTAATTGCAAAATTCAATATTGGACTTAAATCTTTTCTGCAACAAGGTCAATCGGAACCCGACTTTTATGGTGACTTAGTATATAAATTCAGAAACAATATATAAACGGAATGACTTCAGCACCCAATTTCGTAAAATCATTCTACACCTTCATTTATTGATGGATTTTAATATAACTTCACACAAATGTTGGTTTTGATAATATCTCGAGCATATTCGACTTTCAGGGTCCTGGGCTCAAGGTCAAGATTACTGTGGCTATTTTTTTGAAAAAAAAAAAAAAAAAAAAATGTTTTCACTCTAGTGCATACATTTATTGATGTATTTTAATATAATTTCACACAAATGTTGAGTATGATAATTTCTCAAGCAAGTTTAACTTTCAGGGTCCTGAGCTCAAGGCCAAGGTCACTGTGGCTATTTTTTTAAAACAAAAAAAAAAAAACTTTGTCATCGCTTTACCGTCTCGTCATTTGTTGATGGATTTTAGTATAACTTTACACAAATGTTGGGTATAATAATATCTCGAGCAAGTTCAATTTTCAGGATCCTGAGGTCAAGGTCACTGTGGTTATTTTTAGAAAAAAAATATTGTCATCACTCTAGTACCTACATTTATTGATGGATTTTAATATAATTTCACACAAATGTTGAGTATGAAAATATCTCGAGCAAGTTAAACTTTCAGGGTCCTGGGCTCAAGGTCAAGGTCACTGGCTATTTTTAGAAGAAAAAAAAATTTGTCATCGCACTAGCGTCGACATTTGCTGATGGATTTTAATATAACTTAACACAAATGTTGGGTATAATAATATCTCGATCAAGTTTAACTTTCAGGATCCTGGGGTCAAGGTCAAGGTCACTGTGGTAATTTTTAGGCCAAAAACTTTGTCATCGCTATAGTGCCAAAATTTATTGATGGATTTTAATTTCACACAAATGTTAGGCATGATAATATCTCGAGCAAGTTTGACTTTCAGGGTCCTGGGATCAAGGTCAAGGTCACTGCGGCTATTTTAAGAAAAAGAACTTTGTCATCTCTCTAGCGTCGTCATTTGCTGATGGATTTTAATATAACTTCAGACAAATGTTTGGTATGATAATATCTCAAGCAAGTTTGACTTGCAGGGTCCTTGGCTCAAGGTCAAGGTCAATGCATATATTTTTAGAAAAACTTTGTCATCACTCTAGCATCTACATTTGCTGATGAATTTAATATAATTTTCGAACCCGTCTGATATTTTATATGCATGTAAAGGCACCCAATACGGAACCATACCTGGAGACAGTCTTATGAGGATTGCCTCTGTGTACGAGAGTAAGTTTTCAATAATTTGTATTAGACAGTTTTACCCAATTAATATAGCTAAACTACCACCCAGGATTTTGGGGTATGGTATTCTACCTGAAGACACTTCCTTTCATTTATTCCGACTTTTGTGTTGCTGATGTTTGTATGACAGTGCCATCAGGCAAGCTAATCTGTCCACCGACAGGTTTTGTTATACTCCATTTTGAAGTACAGTGAGTATACACAGTATACTGCTCTTTAACTGGGATAATGTTTCCTGCTCCGACTATTGCACGTTCGGGGAGCATCGATCGGTTTCACCTGTGAATTCACAGACTGTAGTCGTCGCTCGATGACCCTTCTCATCCACCATATATTGAGTGCTTTTTTAGATGCATAGTAGCTATCGCTTTTGGATATGCCTCAGGACTACTGCAAATCCTCCGCACAAACTGTAGCTCCTGCCTAATAAACTCTTATCATGCTATTCACCACAACCCATATCTTTGGAAACAGTGTAGGTCCAGAAGCCATCTGACCAGGATCTACACTGTTTGACATTCAATTTAATAATTTCTAGGAATAAATTACATCAAGTAATCTGATTGGTTCACAGTCGGAAATGGGTGTGGCTAAACTGAATATTCAGCAAGAGGAGGGTTACGATTGTAGGTCATGAAACCATTGATAAATGGTATAATTATTCTGTTATCAACACAGCTTTGTTATGTATGCTGAATGAGAAAGTACAATCCTAGTATGAATGACCTGGTAATCTGATTAAATGTTGCAGCTCATAATTGCTTTATAAACATGTAATCCAGCATCATTCTTGTGGTTTACAGGATCTCAATTTAAAATTAACGTGACACCCCCATATACCCATCTTTTTCAGAGAAAAATAGGGTCTGCAGGGCAAACTTGATTCTTCTTATATCTCTTCTTAAACAAGGATTGTGAGTACTCGTTAAAACCTCTTCATTGACACAGTTCTAATGAGCACCTACAATCGATGTTTGAAGCAGATATAAAACCATCACCAGGAAAACCTCAGTGTTTTAGCTTTAAAAGAATGCGTCTACTATGTACATATATGTTAGAAGCAGAAATACATGGAACAGTACAGAATGTTTTGTCAGGCAAATAGTGTAGATCCAGGCCAGATACCCTGTAATTCACAGACTTTGAGGCTTCTCAAGCCTTTGATTTTTCTTTTGGTATTGTTTATTTTTGTTATGGTATGTCTTTGAGTGTGTGTAACGCTTATATTATTTATAGCCCCGCTTTGAAAAAGTGGGGGCTATATTGGATTTGGCTTGTCCGGAATTCCGTCTGTCTGTCTTTCTGTCTGTCTGTCTGTAATCTTGTCCGGAATTCCGTCTGTCTGTAATATTTGATAGTGGGTACCTTGTTACCGCAACTCCTCTTACAGTTCTAGGTCAATCCTTTTGAAACTTTACAGGTGTTTTCATATAGGTCTGAAGATGTGCATATTCTTTTTTCATTATTCTTAAATAATTTTTTTCACTTATTTCACCTTTTTTAACTTATACAATTTTTGAGATCTACTAATGTTAAAATGTATAGGGAGTAGCTACCTTGTTACCGCAACTCCTCTTACAGTTCTAGGTCAATCCTTTTGAAACTTTACAGGTGTTTTCATATAGGTCTGAAGATGTGCATATTCTTTTTTCATTATCCTTAAATATTTTTTTTTTCAATTATTTCACCTTTTTTAACTTAGACAATTTTTGAGATCTACTAATGTTAAAATGTATAGGGAGTAGCTACCTTGTGATCCCAACTCCACTTACAGTTCTAGGTCAATCCTTTTGAAACTTAACAGGTGTTTTCATATAGGTCTGAAGATGTGCATATGCTTTTTTCATTATCCAAAACTTATTTTTTAACTTAGACAAGGCGCAGGTACCTTGTTAGGGATTTAACCCTCTCACAAGTCTTTACCTTTAATTCATGAGTCTTTCTCCTCTGACAGGGCTATAGCGGGGCTATAGTCAGATCCTCTGACAGTTCTAGTTTGTTTTGGATAGCCAATTGGCCATTTTGTGGGATCGGCTTTCCGCTATTGATGTTTCCATTACCTAGGGTCTGTTGTTTCATGTTTGTGTTCCATCCCTTTCGTATTCACCATGTTTGCATTATTTGCTGGCTCCCAGCTTGCACATTATCAATATTGGAAAAACAGGTAACCAGACGCCCCTGACCTTTCAAGGTCAGGGGGGTCTGGTTACCTGTTTTTCCAACACTGATAACCTTCAGACTAGGAACCAGCAGATAATGCAAATAAGGTGAATCTCTGATGGGAGCTGTGGGTTAATTGTATCGATTCCTGACCTATTTTGTCTACTCCCTTTCACATGCACGAACCGTTGAAATTTGGTCAAAAGTAGTACAAGTTTATGGCTCTTTGAAGATTGAAAGTAACGGTGTCTTTGATATATTTGTATCTATTCTGTGAACAGGGAACTATTCCGAGATATTTTCAGTAAACTTCACAAAAAGGTTACGCACCATGAGGGGTTCTGCAGAAAATAAGATCTGTAATTCTGGTTTAGTTCCTTTTAGAGCTATGTTGCTTTGAACATAGAAAATATTCATCTTAGTCAGCTTTATTTAGGGAAAGACTAATGCACCGCGTCACATTGAATTCTTTTTTGACAGTGTTATGGCACTTGCTTGGTGTACATGTAGTGGCGGGGCATGATGCAGTGCTTGCAGCGGTTTATTTATTATATGTTATTTATTTGAATACATGACTGTACGGGGCCATTCTTAGCTGTAGCTCTAAGTAATTCGCAGTGGCTCAAACTATCCCGTCTCGAAAATATATTATTTCCCAAATGTAGACTGTATTTTTGTATTTTCAGGCCTTAGCTACTGCGACAATCAAGCTTGCCCGGGCCCAAGTTGTGTTGGATAAAACAGAAGCCGCTCTAGAGAGAGAACTTGAGAAGGAGGCGAAATCAGTGCCAAAGACAAAAATACAAAAGTAAGTGTCGTTCTTAGGTAATCGCAACAGCAATACAGCGTGTAGACAACGTCGTATAAGCGTTGAAGTAGTGTTGCATTAGAGGCTTATGTCCGGTTGGGGAGATCTTACAAGTAACAGAGTTTCTTAATATTAAATTATTTTCATCTGACACCCATTTATGCCATTTCCATTTCCTAAAGAGTAAATTATTTTATCCAGAATTTACCTCGTAAGTGAGGGGATATATGTATAGACAGACAAAACGTGTTTCCCTTGCTCGAAATGATACAGAATTGTGTCCCTTTGTAGACCCTTAACCGAGTTCTGATCTCTATGCAAATATCAAATTGGCAAGTACAAGACAAAAGCTATACATCACGTGAACAAGTCCGTGAAATGAACACCACCATTAACACCACTGTTACAACGCATAATGTAGTAATGTAGTAATTTCTTCATTTTGAAATTTTTACTACATTATGCGTTGGCATAGTCGACGCGAAATGAAATAAAATGTCGTTTTTACTTCATTATGCGTCGATACTAAGAGGTTTGAGCAAAATGAAAGAATTATTTCATTTTGCGGCGATGGGTGGCATACTTAATTTTACTTCATTATGCGTCAACAGTTTGTTTGTTTGATTTGAGGTTTAACGTTCCCGTCAAGACTATTTAGGTCATTTTGGAGACATTGCTTCAAATTTTATGGGACTTTTACCCGATATTGAGATGAAATGACATCTCAATCGCTGCCGTCCAATTAAAAGCAATAGGGTTTATATGCATGGATGGGCCGACTCGCAGCAGTTTTCCTGGACAGGCTTAGACCTTCTAAGCAGATTACGAGGACTCATGTACGGGCGGTATCAGCTCTGCGTGGAAGCATCGTGCAGCCCATCTATTTATACCCCCGGCATACGAAGTATGCAAGGGGGTATATAGTTTTTGTCCATTCTGTCTGTCTGTCTGTCTGTCTGTCTGTCTTTTGTTTGATTTGTTTGATTTGAGGTTTAACGATCATGTGTTGAGCCTTAAAACACAAATGAGGGAAAGACATCAGGCATGAGACCAAAATAGCGCAAGGCGTACGATTTTAATTCTACTGGCTTAATCAAATACAATGAAATTCCACTATTAAGACCACCTAAAATTAATACAAATTTTGTTTTTAAAGCATATTTGGAAGGTTAAAGCTATATTTTCTTTGTGATTTTGACCTTCAGTGTGCTTTTGTGGAAGACCGTCTTTTGGACTGTTCAACTGTGGTCTTAAAGACCACTTTTGAACCGTCTCAAATGTGGTCTAAATTGTAGGAATTTAACTGTATTGCTTCCTAAGTCTTTTCGAAGACAGCTATGTTCTACCATCATTACTTCATTATGCGTCGATATGGTGCATATCAACGCGAAATGAAATAATTTTTTTACTTCATTTCGCGTCGACTATGCCAACGCATAATGTAGTAAAAAAATCAAAATGAAGAAATCACTACATTACTACATTATGCGTTGTAACACACCACTTTATATAGACAAGTTTACGGGGATAATGTGTGTGTGTGTGAATTCGGGTTTAACGTCGCTTTCAACAATTTTTCAGTCATATCACGACGGTGTCTGGTTGCGACAGGGAGCTCAATGCTCACGTTTATAGTGCTGCCTTACTGAAGTATCATGTCCCAGACACATTACATGATACCACACCCAGTCACATTATCCTGACACTGGATCGACCAGTCCTAGCTCTACCCCGTAAATCTGAGTGCCAAACGAGGAGCAACTAGTACCATTTTTAACGACTTTGGTATGTCGCGGCCCGGGTTCGAACCCGAGACCTCCCGTTCCCCGGAGCGGACACTCTACCAACTGAGCTATCGGGGCCGGTTACGGGGATAAACATTATTTATCTTATTTCTGCTGCAAGACCTAGGTTGTGGGTACTCCTTAGAACCGCCTCAACGAGCACCAACAACCTATGTTTACAGTTTAAATAAGAAAAACACCATGGATTTTCATCAGAAACGAAGCAATTTTGGAGCTGTAAAAATCCATTATGCCGCACGGGTGTTTGACCCGTGCCTGCGTATTTATACACCATTGTTTATAGCTTTGCATACGGAAGGGTAGACTCAGATCAGTCTGCGCAAAGACGCAGGGTGATGAGGCCTCTCTGGTCGCTCAAGTTTTAGCATAGCTTTAGCCATGCGCTGGCTCAAATGTGTGTGAAGAGATTGCGGTAACCCTTATCTTGCTGTTAGCGACAACCCCTATCTTTGCAAACAGTGTAGATCCAGATCAGATGGCTTCTGAAGAAGCCATCTGATCAGGATCTACACTGTTTGGCATTCAGTTTATGAATTTGTAGCAATAAATTACATCAAGTGATTTGATTGGTTGATAGACAGAAATGGGTGTGGCTTAAATGAATATTCAGCAAGATAAGAGTTAAACGCAGACTTGCCTGAGCCAATACTGTATGTGTCCTCTCCACCTGGGGGCAGTTTCATCAAAGCATTTGCGACGTATTTTCGTCTTAAAAAGATCGTACGAAGTTCTTACGACAAAAATCCTGTTTCATCAAATGTTAAAGATCTGCGATGTTCGCAGATTTTGTCGTAATTCTGAGATGAATATTTAGATATCGCACATTGAAATTTTCGTCTTAAACTTTGGACATGTCACGACCATACGGGCAGCATAGGTTAAAGCTCTTGAGTAACATTGTAAAAAGGGTGGTACGTAATATACCATTTCGCTTACCTTCGCAGATCACGCCCATTAGTTATATAAGCCCATGCAATGAAGACCCTCGAAACTGACCCCTTTGTTATAATCTTTAGTTTGGGTTTGGGGTGGGGATTTTCTTAGTTGTTTTTTAGAGATTGAGGGTACTCGTTAGAAGCGCCTCTTGATAACTGGTTAACCGGTTAGAAGGTAAAAGCCTGCCCAAGAAAAGTGGTGCGAGTGGGACCGCTCCTTAAACCCTAGCGGTTTCTTTGGTCGGTAGGGTTTATAATGTCACTTCATCTCAATGCCGGGTAAAAGCCCCACAAAATCGGGAGCAGCGTCTCCATAATGGCCTAAAATATATGTACATTGACGGGAACTTAAGAACCAACTTGTTCATGTAGTTTCTAACGAGTGAGTTTTAGTTTACGTCCCACCAACAGCTAAGGTCATACGGAGACGGGACCTCGGTTTAAAGACTCATCCGAAAGTCTGGAGAAGCCCGGGATCGATCCTGCGATCCCTGGTAGTTTCTAACGATTACCCACAATCTGCGATTAGACTTTTGATTAAAATGAAGACTCAGTGTACCTCAAATTAACACATCAAACTAGAATTGTCAATACGACACATATGCCACCGCCCAGGGACTATCCTCACCAAGAAAAACAGCATGTTGCCAACAAAAAAAAAAAAGAAAAGAAAAAAAAAAGAGAGAAAAAAAAAGGACAGTATTGCTCGGCTGGAAAACTGTCCTTCAGAACATCGGCGTAGGTGTGGGTAAAGGCGTTTAAATATTGGAAAAAAGTGTGTATCATCATACCAGATATGAACAAAATACATAAAAAAATAAATTACCAAATGTGACATTGACCTTGAGTTTTGATTTTCCTGCCCTTCCAAGGTTATATCGTTTATTTCGAGCCGATCATTAATCAGATGCGGGCGATAACTAAACGGAGTAGCCGGAGAAACGACCTGTATCTTTCGTCATATCAAGTACGAACTAAATCTATTAAATGGGTTGGGAAATGTGAGTTCTTATTAAAAAACGTTGACACTAAACTTCTAAGTCTGTGACCTTGACCTTGAGGCCATGGGCATTGGCGCGATTATGCTAAAAATTATGAGTGTGACCTTGACCTTGAGGCCATGGGCACTGGCGCGGGTATCTGAATAAAACTTGTATATCTATCATCGTACCAAATATGAACCAAATCCATTATATGATTTTAAAAATAATTTCAACATTTAAAGTTTTCTAAGTCCATAACTTGACCTAGAGGTCATAGGGGCCAGTGTATTGCTGAATAAACCTTTTGACCTATACATACCATCACCATTTCATCATATACTCTGGAAAATATGAGCTCTTAAAATTTTAGGTTCTTCCTGGTACAATGCCTTAAACTGAGGATACAGGATCACGTACGTAGACTCCGTGCGGAAGGACGTACGTACATGGGCGTACGTTCGTATGTACGAAAACCTTGAATGTCGACGGCGTGGGGAGGGGGTCGTGGTCTTGCGTACTGTTATTTCGTCTACGTGCAGGCAATTGGATAATTGTGTATACGTGTAGCTATAGAATTTAAAATCAATCATGCTGTAGTATCTATGTTGCAAATGAACTGAATTTATTTTTCATTGAAAGGCTGGACGGTTGGTTGGTTGGTTGGTTGATTGGAGGTTTAACGTCTCTTTCAACATTGTATAGGTCATTTTGGAGACGTTGCTTCCAATTTTGTGGGACTTTTACCCGACACTGAGATGAAATGACATCTCAAGCCCCGTCGCCCAATGAAACCAACAGGGTTTATTTAACGTCACTACAGCTGGTATCTAGGAATGCGTTGCGGCCGTAAAAAATCTCCCTGCCCTCCATCATAGTGTAGTTTATATTTTCTTGTCCTTTGGGATCACTGATTCCATTGTGGAATTCTGAAAATATTTAGGGGTCACTGATGGTTCCCAATTGGCCGAAACGAGCTAGTCCGGCCCAGAAAACATGTACACTTCATATTTTCAAGTTCAGTGGTGTATTCCTTGCTTCCAAAGGATATCCCTTTTATAGAACATATTTATAAGCATGGACGGACCGACTCGCATCGCTTTGCCTGGGCAGGCTCGTGTGCGGTCGGTTTCAGCTCTGCGTGGAAGCATCATGCAGCCCATCTATTTCTTTAAGCCCCGATGGGCGGGGTCGAAAGAAAGGCTCGACGGCCTGACAAACGAACAATCAATTAAAAAATATTTGCTATAGACCTGTCACCATTGCCAACAACAAACCGGAACTGAAAACTGATATACGTAAAATACGAACACTTACAGAGGCTACGTCAGGTAACGTTATATGCGGTATCCTTATTAAACAACGTCATGCATTGACGTTTTGTATTAAAATCGTGCATAAACTGTGTTTTAAGTTCATACGATAAATCGAATCTTGTATTCATGCTCTTGCATTTCTGGATTTATTAAAATGAGCGTGAAAAAGTAATAAAATGCTCTGCGAAGTCTCACGTTATCTAATATTATAAACAACTCAACAATACACGTGACGTGTACTCATGCTGAAGAACCGCCCATCCCCATCCCCAGCTCCACCCCCACCCCGCCGCCCCGCATTTACTGACAAACGCGCTCGTAAAAGGTTCATTATGACAACGTTAAATCAACGCTTGTCTGACGTCACGACGTCCACAAAACAGACCAACTCACCATTGTTACAGTGGAAAATGGGTCCAGATAATTAATATCTGTATCTTAAGATAATGAAATGGAAACACAAGTTTGAAACAACGAAGAATCAACGTTGAATCACATTGATTCAACGTTGCTTGTACTGAATATACATCTAGGTCCACCGGACCAATAATCTTAAAACGTGTTATCTACTTTACACGGCTATTTCAAGACGGCACGTGATCACGCATGTGACAATTAGTGGCCCTGTTTAAGCGCATATTCAAAATTGCGACATATTTTAGTGAAACGCAAATTTAGCTCGTGCGAACACTTTGCGATGTTTTGATGAAACTGACGTACGCAGTTAATCGTACGATGTTTATTGATGAAACTAGCCCCTGGACTCAGCATAGTTATGTTACATTATCAAGTCATATCATTTGTATTCTATTATTGTCCGCAAAATTAAATAGTCTAAAGTTACTTAATATGTCTCTGTAGGTAAATCTTGGGAGAGACAATTCCTTGCAAAACACTGCTGCTTCCCATGCAAAGAGGGTTAATTTTTTGAGACAAGAAATGGCTCCCCGGGGAGCATTTTTTTCATTCTGAAGTGGACCCAGTTTCCGAGGGGCAGAGTTTATAGAAAAGGATCCAAGAAGTCCCCAAAATTTATCTTATTTCAAAATGGCTAATATTGTGCCGGAGGTTTCCAGTCACCTTAACCCCTTTTGCACCAAATGGAATCTTCCTCCTTATATATAGCAGGAGCCCATTTCAAAATTTAGGGGTGTCAGGTTGTGTTTTCTTCCAGAGTTATTTGTAAATCGCTAAACCTTTTGCAAACAGTGTAGGCCCTGATCAGACGCCGCGTTATGCGGCGTCTGATCTGGGCCTGCACTGTTTGCCAAGGTACCCGTTTTGGGGTTTCTGGTACTAAATGGGTTAATGTAAGACTATTTTTTATTTCTATCTCAAATAGAAGCTTGTATTGATTAAAGTATTGAGGGGGTGTCGTGTATCTTGCGTCAGTGATATTGGTTTTCTTCTTGTTCTTTATTTCCAATAATTTTTCTGTGACGCCCCCGTCCCTCACATTCACCTCCTCTACTATCTTTTCTCCATTTCTCTGGGAGAGGACACACATTGTCTCACAAGGGTTGGCGTTTCGTTAAACCCGAACACTATCAATCGATACTAGAACAATAGACATTTGAACAACTGACCACCTTAGTATTGTATGAACTTGTTCGCGCGCGCAACGCAGCGCAGCGCAACGCAACGCCACGATACATTATAACACAACACAGTACCATACGATACAGAACAGGGCAGCGCAACACAATATTATAATGTTATTAATCAAGTAATTTCGTATTGGCCCAGGTAAGGTTCGAGGTCTGCTGCATTGACCCGAGGCTGAAAAGTAATTTCGACCTCGGGTCAATGCAGTAGACCTCGGACCTGCACCTGGGCCAATACGAAATTACTTTGTTAATGACAATTTTATTAACTGGCACAGTTAAAATAACATGTTTATTGATTTTTGACCTCACTTGACCTCAGTTCATATTGCATGACCTGGTGTTAATACGGATGACCTCCGATCAATACAGGATAGTCAATTAATAAAGAACATCACAATACAGAGCAGGGCACCGTTACGCAATATCGAACAATACAACAAATACACTAGAGAGCATGGCAATGCAACACAATGCAAAACAATAAAACACAATACAATACAGAGCAGGGTAGCGTAACACAATATTGAACAACATGAAACAATACAGAGCAGAGCAGCGCGACACAGCACAATATAGAACAATGCAACACAATACAACAAGAGCAGAGCAGCAGAACGCAATATAGAACAATACAATACCTTACAGAGCAGGGCAGCGCAACAACGTAATACAATATAGAATACAACAATGCAATACAATACAGAGAAGAGTAGCGCAACACAATATAGAACAAAACATCGCAATGCAATATAGAACAGTATAGCGCAACATAAAACAGAACAATACAACACAATTCAATACAACGCATGGCAGCGCAACACAATATAGGGCAATACAATACAGTGCATAGCAGGGCAGCGCAACAAATATAGAGCAATACAGTACAAAACGATACCGCAACATAATATAGAACAATAAATACAATCAAATACAGATCAGGGCAGCGCAACACAATATAGAGCAATACAACACAATCCATTAGAGAGCAGTGCAGCGCCACACAATTAAGAACACTACAACAGTTATACATTACAGAGCATGACAACGCAACACAATATATCACAATACAATACAGGACAGCGCAACACAATATAAAACAATACAATACAAAACATAGCAGGGCTGCGCAACACAATATAAAATAATAAAACACAATACAATACAGAACAGGGCAGCGCAACACAATATAGAACAATGCATCACTATTCAGTACAGAACAAGGCAACGCACTTCAGTATAGAACATTACAACACAACACAATACAGAGCAGGGCAGCGCAACGCAATATACAACAATACAATACAGTACAGAAAAGGGCAGCGCAACACAATATAAAACAATTGAATACAATACAGAGCAGGACAGCGCAACACAATATTGAACAATACAGCACATCATTAAATGACTTTCCTGTATTGACCGGAGGTCATCCGTATTAACACCAGGTCAACCAATATTAACCTGAGGTCAAAAATCAATGATCATGTTTAATTGGTTATTTGTAGAGAAAAGTCGCGCTTTTCTTATCATTGTGAGGTTAGGGTGTTACGTACGAGGGTTCTATAGAGAATACCAGGTTTGTGTATTTTGATATCAAGTTTATCAGGCAAGGCTTCGAGAACGCTTGTAGAATCGCTCGGCTCGCCGAGCGATTCTACATGCGTTCTCGAAGCCGAGCCTGATAAACTTGATATCAAATGACACGAATCTGGTATTCTATTTATCAGTGTATTCCCTTGTACACTCTTAAATTAGCAATTTACGGTAAGTTATTGATGGTGCTTAGCGCGTCCAAGCATTCTGTTGATCGATATATTTAGTATTAGCTGACCATGTTTTTCCTATGATATTTTTTTTACAAGTAATTTTGCCATTTTTTTCCCAGTTACAATAACATTTTTGGTCATTTTCCAGTAGTCCGCTTCATTCATAAAAGTGCAATGTCACGTTGACGTCATAAAGCTCACTTGTCCTGAGATAGCATATCTTTATCAGGTCAATGCGTTACAATGCAATATATACAGGGGACAACTGATAACTATAGAATCCGGACGGAAATCATATATTTGGATTGGCAAACAGTGTGGACACAGGCCAGGCGTCTGCGTCGTCTGATCAGGGTGTTATTTTTTTATTTTTTTTTGGTTTTGGTTTTACGGCCCTTTCAAGATTATTTCACTCATATCGGGCCGATCGTTAATCAGAGGTGGGCGAAAACCAGAGTACCCGGAGAAAACCCGATCAGGGTGTTATCTGTTCGCTTACAGTACAGGAATTTAAGAGTTAAGAGTGAGTGTTTGAGTTTTACGTCTCACTTACAGCTAAGGTCATACGGAGACGGGACCTCGGTTTAAAGACTCAAGTCTGGAGAAGCCCGGGATCGATCCTCCGACCCCTGGTTTACAAGGCGAGTAGCATAACCACTACACCATGGAGGCATCTAAATGTAAGAGTTTAACGAAAGAGTCGGAGTCATCGTTCAATACAAATTGTCCAGCCTACACTCAGAGACTTGTAATTGACCCATCAGGGCTGTCAGTGCTTTGATTCACTTTGTGTTCTGCTTTGTACACATTATGTTATAATAACACACCCGTGCGACATATAGCATTTTTCACATCCCTGAAGTGGAAACTTTTCTGATTCCGTGATTTTTTTCTCACTCATACTGCAAAAAACAAAGGTTGTGGGTGCTCGTTAGGACCGCCTCTTTGAGGCGGTTCTAACGAGTATCCACAACCCATGTCTTGGAGCAGAAATAAGAAAAATAATGTACACCCCAGTAAATCCAGTTTTCTCTATATAAATTTGGGTTTAGGGGTAGTGGGTGTGTTCATTTCACGGTGGTGATGCTGATGTTCGCGAAAAGCAAAAATAGTTGTTATGCCCACGCCATTCGAAGAATTGTGGAAAGGGCATATCGTGTTACTCCTCTCCGTCCGTCCAACCGTCCGTTTGCATCCGCGTCCTTGTCCAGATTCGCGTCCGTGATGGCGGTACGATTTGCGTGTTAGTTTTCTAAATTACGGTGAAAGGCGGCGACACCCGTGGCCTTTAAACACATCTCTAGGTTTTGTTATAATGTGGCTCATGCAGTCACACGAATCCATTCTTATATAACGACACAACTCGTGTAACCCATTGTATACTAGTGGACTCTTCAATTGATATATGCAGGACAAATCCACATTACGAAAACACGCCTATACAAATACATTGCCATCTTTATCGCTGAAAAAAATGAAAATTTTTAGATGAAAAATTGTAATTTTTTTCTTATTTCTGCTCAAAATATAGATTTTGGGTACTCGTTAGAACCGCCTCACCGCCACCTCGGAAACCCCAGTTTTACTATATAAAATGGGGTTCAAGGGGGTCAAAATTATATAGGCGTGTTTTCGTGATGCATATGACATAGAAGGGGTGTGAGGCCTATTTTTCGCTTTAATTCTATTTTTGACGGAAATTTCTAATCGCAAACGGTGCAGGCCCTGATCAGACGCCGCGTTCTGCGGCGTCTGATCTGGGCCTGCACTGTTTGCCAAGGTACCCCTTTAGAGGTTTCCCGCATGCAATAGGTTAATGGACAAGATGAGACGGGTAAATGGAGAAACTCAAGAATATGGCATTTAATTCTGCCAGAAACAAATGTTAGACTCGCCTCTTATCGACGAGGCGATTTAAACCAATGTCCACACATTTGTTTTGACTCAGAGCAACGGCAAAATACTTGGGGAACTAATAGTGTCCATTTGCAAGCGAGGATCCGGGGTACTAACTTTCTTTGTATGAACCAGGCCACTCTTAAAAGGGTCATGTTTTCTTGACAGGATACGGAAGAAAGGAGAACACCTGATTCATTCGAAGCATATTCTGCTGTTGATTGTGTTTTTGAACCTCGTAGACTGTCTTCTGGTACTCGGCGAACTCATGTTGGATATCAAGTATGTGACAGGTATGGGAACCAACTTAAGATTTTGATTTTGTACTGAATGAGATCTTCCAGCAGCAGGAGACCTTTTCGAAATAAAAAGTCATAGCTGCCGATGTTATTAAGCAAGCAACTTGCAGTAAGCAAGTCCGATTCCTGAAAACGGCAAATGAATTAAAACTTACCTGCATTAAGCAAGCAGGCACATTTTAAGTACCTGTACCTTTATCCTGTTTTTGTTTATTTGTTTGTATTGGAGTGTAACGGCCAAGTCAACACTATTATAGGGCATTTTTGAGCCGGTCAGTTTACCTATCCACACTTTTTCTGGACAGGCTTATAGGTAAGCGGTCAACCGGTACAGTGCACATTCTTTCGCCAGAAACTGACAGAAAGAAAAAAAGTTGCCGACCCCCGCAGGTATCGAACCCGCGTCCTCCTGATCATCAGTCAGACACGCATCCGACTGAGCCACCGAGGCCGACATCCTTATCCTGTTAAACACAAGAACCTCTATCTTTGCAAACAGTGTAGACCCAGGTCAGATCTGATTAAAATCTACACTGTCACTCCGTTTGCAAATTTGAATGAATAAATTACATTAACCCTTATCTTGCTGTTCACGACAACCCCTATCTTTGCAAACAGTGTAGATCCAGATCAGATGGCTTCTGAAGAAGCCATCTGATCAGGATATACACTGTTTGACATCCAATTAATGATTTTGTAGGAATAAATTACATCAAGTGATCTGATTGGTTCAAAGTCAGAAATGGGTGTGGCTAAACTGAATATTCAGCAAGAGAAGGGTTAAGTAATTTGATTGGTTGAAATGTAACTGGGTGTGGCTAAATTAATTTAGCAGCAGGATAAGGACGCAGAACGCGCTGAGCAGCGTGCTGATTGAGTTCTGCCTTCTATTACAGAGCTTGATCAAAACCTGCACAAGCTGGTAGAGTCTGATTATAAATATTAGATGAGCCCCGCCAAGCGAATTTGTGTCTTCGAGCATTCCGTCATGACAAATTTTAACTGCGCATGCCCAGCCATTCAGAGGGGTCAGGAATATGGCTTTCTGTCTGAAGGTTCCTCTTGATTCACTGCTTGTATGAGCGAGCAGCGAAGGTTCTGGCGAGACTGCGCGGATGCGCAGGCTCGCCTGAACCTTCGCTGCTCGCATAGGCTCTAAGTACCAAAATCGCTTGACGGGGCCCAGATAAAAAACTGTACTTCAAATATCTGATAATGAAAAATAATGCATTTAAATTTTGAAGCTAATGAACGAAAAATCATCTTTAGTTCAACCCATAAGAACGATACATTGTATTATATAGTAAAAACCTTATTTTGTTATTTCTGCTCTAAAATATATATTGTAGGTACTCGTTAGAACCGCCTCCTCGAGGTGGTTCTAACGAGTACCAGCAATCTATATTTAGAGCAGGAATAAGAAAAAATATCACACATTTTCATCTTAAAATTTTCGTGTTTTTTTTCGGCGATAAAGTTTACAATGCATTCTCGTGATGGTAATGTCATTAGTCTTATTTCATTATGTCCTTTAGGGCTTTCTTTCTTCTTAATAGACTTTGAAATTTTAAAACTTTGTTAATTTCAGACTTGTTGCATAAAGAACATGAAAGATCAGATGAATTCATTGGCACCATGAAACGTCTTTATCCTGATCATTTGGGCTACCTTCTACCAGGCGACATTGAAGTCTTACGGGAGGAAATCCTGAAATCTCATCTCACGTGGGACACATCACGTGACGACACTCATGATAATCACCAAGACGATCATACTGTTGTTCCACACGAAAGGCACACCATAAACAGCCATGGAGACACATCACATGCCACATCAGCGAGGGGTAATTCTACGGGACAAAACGTAAGAAGACACCGGTCAGCAATATCCGATACATGTGAGTTACCGCTGGAACATAGATAAATGCTGAAACATGCATAGACGATCTTACATTCGTGGTCATTTCATATAAAATGGCCACGAATGTAAGATATGATATCATATATCGATTTTAAATCGATTAACCGCCAAAGAATTTTAAAAGCAAGCAAATACGGTGTCAGGACTTTGTCACACAGTCAAGGAAACAGAACACACGGAAAATGTTCAACTTGCTTTATTTCAGCTCTTTACCAAGCGGAGTGAAAGACTGACTGCCGACTAGAAAACAACCCCAGTTTATATACATCTCCCAGGTTTCATAACTGACCATAAGAACATGACACATCCATGCATCAGCACTTAATCAGTCATTAAACGGTATTTAAACTAACTTTGACCGGGTTCACATGACAGCTATCGCTCGGGGCTAGTCATATGAGCACTCAATCCGTCATTAAACGGAATTAACCGGACTTTGAACGGTCATATGAGTGTTTGTCACAATTATGGTCTGATATTACTTCGCAGTTTTCATCTCAATCCGTCATTAAACGGAATTAACCTGGCTTTGACCGGTCATGTGAGTGTTGGTCACAATTATGGTCTGATATTACTTCGCATTTTTCATCTACTGAAAAAAATGTACTGGGATTGTCTTCTCGCCTGACCCTACCTATATGATATAGGTCATTTCTAATATAAGAAAAACAATACATACAAGAACCCCTACTGTGTTACATCCCCCCCTAACGTATTTTAAAAAGAAATATGCTACCGTTTGATAGCATATTCCTTTTTTATAACCAATTCAACTCAACTTGTGGTGGTCAGTAACACAGTAAGGTTAAGTCATTAATTCATAACATCTTTAAAACAGTCTCTGTATACAATACTCAGTATGTCTGAGTTTTTCAAGTCTTTATTATATACACAAGCTATCACAATTAGCAGTCTCTAGTCAATAGAATATTTCTTCTATTCTGTTAATAACGTTCACAGCTGGTTTCTCGTGTCACGTAGTACCATTAAGTTGTACCATAGTTAGTCGTACCAGAGTAGTACCATGTCGGTTGTACCATTGAGTCGTACCATCGTAGTTGTACCAGAGTAGTACCATGTCGGTGGTACCATTGAGTCGTACTATTGTCGTGTAGTACCATTTATGTTGTTCCATGTGACGTACCAGTATGTCGTACCATTATGGTATAGTACCATTTGTGTTGTACCATGTGATCGTATAGGTTTCTTCGGATTACGCGTTGTGTTTTCTTTCTTTTCATCCGTGTTGACCATGTGTGACATGTATCCTATCGGTTCTCGTATCAGGTTATGTCTAGACAGACATGACTGAAGATTAAGTCGGAGAATTAAACTAACGGTAAAGTCTTGACTATCACTGCTCTAATTAACTAGTCATGTGGATTCAAGCACATTTTGCTGAAGTTCATTTCGTGATAATCTCACAGTGTCCACTGACCATAATTTTATTTAACAATAATGTTCATAGTTACTGTTCTCTAGCAGTTGTTGACTGGTTGGTGGGTTGTAGTGGGAGTAGTCGTATCATCCCACCTGCTGACCCTTGCTTGTCTGGATGGCTTGTCGGTTTATCTTTCTCTAGCAAAGCTCTCGTTTGCTGCAACATGTCGTCATCTCTCCTTATGTTCTCCCGTCTGTAGATAATGCGAGAGTGGCGCTCTTCTCCATGATTTAGTTCAGCCATCTCTTGACCAGGGTCGTCGGAGTACGGAACGCTGGCTCGTGCCCCTCGATCACCACTCTTCCTGCAGGCGGCAGGCAAGGAACCAGCAACAGCATTGCCCCACTTATGATAGATCAGAATGCCCATAATAACTGAAGTTACACTACCAAGAATCATTAAACCGTAACCCCACCAAGGAAAATGTAGGACCTTCATGGGTCTGACTGGACCCACCTGGTTTATCCCTTCGAGAAGCTGATCCACCGGAACTTCTTTAAGATGCTTAAGTTTCTGAGGTAATCTCACAGCGCCCCTCAAGTTGGGCATGTTTGCCTTAAATGGCTCCCAAATGTTTAGGTTGGTGAAGTTGTAAGCTTGCAAAATACTCAATGCATTATTGTGAATCGTATGGGAAGACCCATGTTCATAGACCCCCGTAAGGGTTACCCTGTCAGAAGTCGCTTTACAACCCTTCCTGACCCTAATGAATCCATAAGGTACAGAGATGTCAATCTTTTGGCGTACTTCGTTTTGACATGCCAGATTAAATATCCGGGGAACCCTAGTGATAATGATATATGTATCGTCGCTTAAGTATTGAACATGTGGAAGGTCTTGGCTAAAAGTTACGACTGTAGTACACAGGCGTTTTATTTTTTCCTTATCATTGCTGAATACGGCTAAGAGGCACATTCTGGCTAAATTTGTATGATGAATTGGTTTTCTTAAAGTGCATAGCTTAGGAAACCCCACTTTACATACATCCCTATCATGTTGACTCAAGAGCATGTACTGAGTGCGTTCGGGGTTGATAGCGATATATTCTGATTCAAGTGTACAGTACGTTAACATTTCCGTTTCTGTCTTATTATTGGATCGATAAACCGTGCTTATGGGTAAAGGCAAGTTATAGACCTTATATAGATCCATCTGTTTCGTATAGTCTATTAACGGTATGGGTATTATTATTATGATTTTATCATCTTCCATTATTGTTTGACAAACAAGGTGTTTGTACAATGACCAAAGATCAACCTCAATGTCCACTGGCAATCCAAAAGACTTGGGCAGTTGGGTCTCAATGTCTTTAAGAACCTTCTTGAATTCAGCAGGTTCTATGATGCTCGGGGATAACCTATTTGTTGACAGTGCATTTAATTGCACTTGTAGCCGGAGGAAATAGTACATTGACCTTTGAATCGTCGTCCTCATTTCCTCCACTACCATATCTATGGTAGCGAACCAATGTACAGTCTCTTGTAATCGGTTTACCTGTCGGCTTAATGTTTGTGCCACATTTTCTAGTTCTTTGTCAATTTTTGCCATTGCATCTATTATGTCATTCAGGCTTTGTCTATTTTGGGCGATTTCAGACCGGGTTACATTCAGTACAGAGAGACTTTTTTCAAGTGTGTGTGTGATTAACTGTTGGTTCCTAGCTAAGGTATTTATGTTACCCCGTATGTCATTAAGATCTGAGCTGCTTAAGGTGCCGAAGAGGTATCCTAAAACTCCAGACATGAAGCCAAATAGTGCCCGTTTTTGTTTATGCTTCAAAGATTTCAAGTTCAAAAAATTCCTTTTAATGTCAACGTTAATGTTTTCTAACATGATGATCTCATCTTGAAGAGACTGAAAGACAGATGAATACCCTGCCAGTCTATCCCCACTGTAATGCTTAGACGCCCATACTGTTAGGTTCTTAGCCATTTTCAAATCAGCAGTAAGCTTACTAATGAAGTTTTCGTATACTCCAATATCCAATACTAAAGTTAAAATCCAACGGGAACTAGAGAGAGACATCTCCCCGTCCTTGTAAAATAAGACATTTTCGTGAATTATCGAATGATCAACTGCAGGATCCGATTCAATTAAAACTAACCCATAGCCAAAAATAAGAAGGAATGTGGTCACACGAGCCATTTCAACCTGAAAAACACAAAGATCATTACTAGTACGACCTGGAATGGTGGTCGGGAATGATCGGTTTCCATGAAATTGACCTCAAAAATAGGTCATCGGTCACTACTGGGCCTTACGCAAACGCGAAGAGGTCCTCATAATATTCTTGGTGAAATGTAATTATGCGGCGCAGTCGGGCCGCCATTTCCGTAAAATCATAAGGCAGGGGTATGTTCCTCATGACATAATGCAGGGACCTTTCGAAGAAATCCGGTCTCTCGTCGTGAAGAAGATCGTACCCAAAGTGGATTTCTAAGAGGCTTCTCCTAACCCATCTGTATTTTATTTCTATTAATTCTATAAAATTTTCAGCAGTACCCCCCCATCTTAGTCGATGGACTACATCATAGACCACCCCTCTTTCAAGGATCTCGTAGAGGCTCATGGGAGACTCTGCTTTCCCCAAATCATTCAGATCTTTCAGGGTGTATAGGTCTTCAATGACCTCCCATGGCAGACCTGTCTGCTCCACCTTAAACATCTCCAGATGAATGTGCAGTTTCCTATAATAGTTGATATGGAAACGCATAAGGCGCGGTATGGACCTGTCATTGACGGTCGCTTGTAGGACACCCTGTCTACGAAGGACGATATTCTTGAGACAGCGCATGTACAAGGTCGAAGGCCTTGTTAGCGCGTCAGCCCCATGTGAAAGGTTAGAGATCAAATAGTTTGTGATCTCCTTCAGATGCTGCTCGACTTCTTGAAGGCAGCTCTCACACATTCCCACCTCAGTCAGGTAGGCCACAACGTTAAGGAGCGCGAACCTCTCCAGTAGGTTGAAGAGTGCGCATGGCTCGTGATCGAGTAAACTGAATTCACCCCAAGTTATGAAATCCTTGAGTTCCAGCTTAACGGCCTCTGGAAACTCGCACCAATCAATAAAGGCCAAACACCTTTCGAACCCCACGAGTTCTGAGTTGAATCCTGCATTAGCCGACATAGTTTTAATAATTTTCTTATTATCAAAAGAACAAAAACCAAGTTTATAAGAGGGTTGCTTCTAGTTGTGGGTATAAGCTGTCGGCTACAACAAAACAAAAAAAAAAACACAATTAAGTATCAAATTCCATCACCCTAATTGTTCATTTTTCTTATTTACAAAAGGTTTAGGCAGCTTTATAGCACATCAACAAGGCTCTCGAGCAAAGTTTTAACTTTACTCTTTTCCGTTTTAACTCTACGGAATTTCTTTTGTTTGTTACTGATGACATTATCTACTTCCATTTTTCTGACCCTGCCCTCGTCAGAGCTTCGTTCAGGGCCACTTAGGCCGCTGTTTTCACTGTCTGATGAGCTGGTATGTTCAGAAGCTGTTTCGGACCCACTACTCTTATCTTTCATGATATTTCTTTTCTGGGTTGTTTCCCTTGAATTAAGGTCTGCATTTTCTTGTCTTAGCCTAGCTTTCCTAGCTTTTAGCCTGCGGGCAAGCTCGGCCAGAGGAATGTGTTCTTCCTCCTCGGAGTCTGACCTTACCCTCCGGTACTTCTTAGCTAAACGAATGTCCGGACCTTCTGATTCTGAATCAGTGTCTGATGTCGCGGTCTCGTTTTCTGTACCTTCAGGGGTCATGACATAGTGGGCTCTGCGAAACTTCCGCTGGCTCTGGGATTTTGGTATCTCCCACTCATCTATGTTAGCTAGCCTCATATTGTCAGCACTGCTTTTTAGGATCTCCCCTGTTAATTGATCTCTTAACTCCCAAGTCTTGTCCCCTAATTGCTTTATTATCCTAAAATATGGGCTCCATTTTTTGTCTATTTTGCTGTTTCGTTTATGTTTCTTAAGATACACAGGTTGCCCTACTTTGAAGTCTGTTATCTTACGGGTTTTGTCTGCATATTTTGCCTGTCTTCTATGAGCTTGTTTACGCCTACGGTGCATTAATACGAAGGCTTGATGAGTTTGTTCTAAGCCCCTTTCTATGATGTCATCACCATAATACTTTCGTCGGGGTTTGAGCAAGTTATCAATGGGTAAGACGGGGTCTCGCTGGAACAAGTAAAAGAAGGGGGATTGCTTGGTTGACACATTTTCACTGAACCGTATAGCTGCTAGGGCTTGATTTAAGTACAAATCCCATGCCTGCGGGTTGTCTTTTACCTTTTTGGACAACACGTCTAACAACGTTCTATGGGATCGCTCGACCCTGTTTTCATTTGGGCTGTAAACATTCGTTTTCCTGTGACGAACGTTTAACTTGTTAAAGAGGTTCTCCAGGGTGGCATTGCACAGTTCTTTTCCATTATCCGACACCACCTCTAATGGGCACCCATATCGGGGAAATAACTCATCTAGTATGAGATGAGCGATGCCGTCAGCCTTTTTATCAGGTAGTGGCCACGCCTCTAAGTAACCAGAGTACCAATCAATGGCCGTAAAGATGTACTGATTCCCTGATAAGGTTTTGGGTAAGGGTCCCACCATATCTATGGCCATTTTTGCAAATGGAAAAGGGGGTGTGTCGACCTCTTTTAAGGGGGACTTAACCTTCTGCATATTGCGGGTCTGGCAATCTACACATTTGGAAACATAGTCATATACATGTTTATATAGGTTCGGCCAGAAATATTTTGACCGTATGGCGTCAAAGGTCTTATCGAACCCCAAATGTACTACACTGTGGATGTTTGCTATTACCTTTTCAGTGAGGTGAGTTGGGACATAGAGGCGTACTACTGGGTCTTCGTCAACATGGGAAATATAGTATAGTACATTGTCTAATACTATGTATTTCTTATGGGCCTGACTATCCGCCTCTAGCTGAGTTTTTATGGTATATATTTCTGGGTCTTTTAATTGTTCAGCAACCATGTCTAACCCCAAAGTGTCTGGTTTATTTAACTTGTCATTTTCTTGAAATTTACATGATGCAAATTTATTTAGGTCAGCCTCGTTGGAGTTAATTACCCCTATCTCATATGACCGGTCAGATACGTCAGGGACTATTTCTTCCTCGGTAACTGACTGGCCTTGAGGCACCTTATCCTCCTCGCTTCCCGGAAGTCGCGAAAGCATATCGGCCAAGCAATTCGAGCTTCCTTTTGTATATTTTATCTCTGCATTGTACCCCTGTATGGTAAGGGCCCACATCTGTACCCTTTTATTCATCATTGGGCTCCCAAGGAGGTATTTCAGGGGTTGATGATCACAGAAGATTTCAAACTGGGCATTGTGCAAGTAGGTGTGCAACTTCTGCAGCGCATAATAAATGGCATAACATTCCCTTTCAATAGTGGAATACCTACATTGCGTAGGGCTGAGTTTATGCGACAGGAAATAAATGGGCTTTTCGACCATCTTGCCCGTTCCATTTCCGTCTTCATCAATGTCTTCCTGTTCCTGGGACAGGACAGCCCCTATGCAGTCTGCACTTGCATCTGTGTATAGTTTGTATGGCAAATTGGTGTCCGGATAGGCAAGCAGTGGAATGACCGACAAACTTTCTTTAAGAAATTCGAAAGCAGTCTGACATTCAGGTGTCCACTTAAACCTAGCATGTTTTCTTGTCAAGGCAATTAAAGGTTCAGCTATCTTTGAAAAGTTTGGCACGTACCTCCGATACCAAGACATAGCACCAATAAAACCCCTTACTTCCCTGACACTACTAGGTGGAGGCATGCTCCGTATTGCCTGTACCTTATTTTCATCCGGTTTTACCCCTTGCTTGCTTATGACAAACCCTAAATGAGAAGTTTCTTTTTGGAGAAAGCTACACTTTTTAAGCTTTAGTTTTAGTTTGTGCTGTCTAAATCTATCAAATACTTGTTGGATATGATTCAAATGTTCCTCCAAGCTATTTGACCAAATTAACACATCATCTAAATAGCTTGCGGCAAAGTCGTCTAAGCCACTTAACACCTCACTCATGAGCTCAGTGAAGATGGCCGGCGCATTGCACAAGCCAAATGGCATGACCTTAAAGGAGAAAAGGCCCCTGTGACACGTGAATGCAGTACGGTCTTGGGAGTCCTCATGGCACTTAACCTGCCAGTAACCCGCCCGAAGGTCCATAGATGTGAAGTATTTTGCCCCTGATAGTCGGTTTATTACATCGTCAATGAGAGGTAAGTTTATAGCCATTGGCCTTGTTATTTTATTCAGCTTTCTATAGTCTATACAAAACCTACTACTACCATCTTTCTTTTCCACTATGATAACCGGAAACGCCCAACTTGACCTCGATCTTTCAATGATATTTGCCTCTAGCATTTCATCTACGGCCTTGTCAATAATTTTTCGGGTATTTAGGGGTGTGCGATAGGGCCTCAGTTTTATGGGAGGATGGTCATTGGTTTCGATTTTTAGGGTAACCGTGTCTGTTGGTGTTAAATCAGTGTCTTTCTTTGCCAATATATCCCTATTTTGCTGCAAAAGATTAGTTATCAGATCCTTATGTTGCTCAGGACAATTGAGTTCTGTCAATAGCTCCTCATGGGTGTACTGATCGTTAACATTACTGCTTATTGAATTTATTTGCTGAATGCAGTCCTCATTCACCTGATTAACTTTTCCTATGACACATCCTTTCTTTAATTTGTATGTTTTACCTGTGTTATTAGCTATGCGGACTGGACATGACCCTGAGTCATCTAATTTTATGACAGCATCTGTCAATTCTATCCCTGGTTCATTGCTAATGAAGCTCTGCTCAATTGCGGACACTTGATAAATGCATTGTTTTGATATTTGTGGGTTGTTTTTCACCCTGCCCTTGCAAACATAGGCAGTGTGTGGTTTAAGCACCAGTGTAGACTTTAACCGTACAATTGATGCTATATGTATATCTTCAACTAAAGGAACATAAGTGTTATTTACCCTCAGGCAGCCTAAGTCGTAATACATTCTGACCCCATTTTATCAGCCAATCTTGTCCTAAAATAATGTTCCTATTCATGTTAGAAACTACGTAAAAATTATGGTTCAATTTTGTGCCCTTGAGCGAAAAGTTTAAATTAGTTATGCCATGCACCTTTAGTTGTTCCCCATTTACTGACTGCAGATTTACTTTTATTTTTCTTAAAGGGGATTTTACTTTTAAGGACTGGTAAGTTTTTAAATTTATTAGACTTACTTCAGCTCCTGAATCTACCAAAGCTCTTAGTTTTCTTTTCTCTAATGTTAAGCAACATGAATTTGGATTTCCCGCCAAAGAAATTTTAAATGTTGATGTGCTATTTCTCCCTCTATCTGCCGCCTTACGATAGAGAGAGGTTTTTAGTTTAAATGGCTTTTCTGTTCCTGAGTGGTTTCATCTTGGGTTGCGCTTTTAGGTCGAGTTTTCTCAGGACACTCTCTTTGTAAATGATTTGGCGAATTGCAAAGATAACAGCGCCTTCCGTTCATATTGAATCTGGTCTTATGACCTAGCTCATGACCTTGCTGTCTGTATTGAGAATTTTGCCCTCGGCTATAATAACTCTCTTGATTGCTTACTGCGTTGACCTGCCTTCTTTGGTCATAATTACCTCCCCTTTCACGCCTTGTGTTTTGGTCAAAATTACCTCCCCTTTCACGTCTTGGGTTTTGCCATCGTCTTGGTCTAATATGACCAATATCCATTGGCTCATGACCAGGCCGATCAGGCTGCATATCTCTGCCTGCGCGGAGATTGAACCGTTTTCTCAAATTTACCTCATATATCGCACTATTTACCGCCTCATCCAGAGTGGGTGGGTTTACCCTAAGAAGTTTCATTTTAATTTGGTCTGATGTTAACCCATCAATAAAATACCCCACCAACTGCGTAGCCAAAGCTTGCTGCGCAGCGTTGTCCAAACCTGTGGAAGCCTGTTCCGCTAATTCAATCAGCCTTTCTGCATAAGACTGTACCGATTCTGAGTCCCTTTGATGAATGCGCCGTAATAAACAGGACGCATGGGAGGGGTCAATAATAGTGGAAAACCTTCGAGAAAGTTCTATTTTTATCATGTCCCAAGTTGCTGCGGGAAATTGAGTCAAGTATCTAGCAAGAAAATTACTAACAGCCTCTCTGCTAGCATTGTACGCTACAAGTTTCACGCCGTTTGCTGGTACATTTGTCAATTTACAAAATTTCTCTACTTGTTTTACCCAAGGATGAAATTCTCTACTGTTTTTCCCATCAAAAGGTGAAATAAACTGCCCTATACTAGCATTACCAACCGAATTTGATAAAGCCCCAAGTTGTTCTGTTAATTGCCGAAAAGCGTTTGTGACTTCATTGTGAAATAAAACATTTTGAGCATTCTGATCAACATCTGGCAACTGATTTCCTTCCGCCATTACAAGAAAAGCAATAATCAAAAAGACACTTACCTTAGTTCCTCTTCTCCTTCTTTTTCTTCAGATCTGGTCACGGTTCACCACTTCGTTTATCTGTCACACAGTCAAGGAAACAGAACACACGGAAAATGTTCAACTTGCTTTATTTCAGCTCTTTACCAAGCGGAGTGAAAGACTGACTGCCGACTAGAAAACAACCCCAGTTTATATACATCTCCCAGCTTTCATAACTGACCATAAGAACATGACACATCCATGCATCAGCACTTAATCAGTCATTAAACGGTATTTAAACTAACTTTGACCGGGTTCACATGACAGCTATCGCTCGGGGCTAGTCATATGAGCACTCAATCCGTCATTAAACGGAATTAACCGGACTTTGAACGGTCATATGAGTGTTTGTCACAATTATGGTCTGATATTACTTCGCAGTTTTCATCTCAATCCGTCATTAAACGGAATTAACCTGGCTTTGACCGGTCATGTGAGTGTTGGTCACAATTATGGTCTGATATTACTTCGCATTTTTCATCTACTGAAAAAAATGTACTGGGATTGTCTTCTCGCCTGACCCTACCTATATGATATAGGTCATTTCTAATATAAGAAAAACAATACATACAAGAACCCCTACTGTGTTACACTTTACGCTCCAGTGACGTGTTGTAACACGTGTGAGCACATGATGATACTACATGTAGCTAGTCTATCCACTATATTTGATAGATATATTTTAGAACAACTGGTGAAAATTTGTCACAGTGCTACGTTTAAATATGCCTGATGCTCTGTCTCTGCTCAGGTCCATCAGAGTCTAACTGTTGGTTTTCTTTTGCTCCAGCATTTCATTGGTTTCTTGCTGTCGAGTCCTCACCGTTGCCTCACCTCTATGGTTCTTTGATTATTTGTGTTCACGGAGATGTTGCACTGATGAGTTAGGAGGCCTTCATGCGGACTGAACAAATTGTTTGTCTAAATCGCGACGGAAGTAAGGGCGAGGATTGTGGCCACGTAAAATCGATTTAAGCCCCCCAGTGGAAATCTTTCCACTGACCGTTCCAAGTTGGTTCTTCTGTGGCGGTTTATTTATGTTGTTGTTTGTTACTTACAGTGTGTATCGCTTGTGTCTTTTTATTTTGGATGGCCATATGGCCATTTTGTGGGAAAGTAACTGTCCTTATGGCCTTCCTTTGTTTAGATTGCCATTATGGTCTGGTCGCTTCATGTTTGTGTTTCTTTCCCTTTGGTGTCTTTGATGGGTGGAGTAAGTTAATTGTATCGATTCCTGATCTTTGATTTACTTCTACTCTATAGACAAGCTCAATCAAGAGACCTTATATGATCTCAGTTGTTAGTCGGACGTAAAACTCAAACACAAACCTGTCACTAGAAAATATAACTTTGGGGTTTCCTACCAGGAGACAGTTGTTCAAAACTACTGGTGTCGTTAGTTAAAATCTATAAAACCTTGATCATTTAACATGAAAAATTCGTTCTTTAGCTCACCTGGGCCGAAGGCTCCAGGGGAACTTATAGGATGTTAGTCCATCCATCGTCCGTCTGTCCGTCCACTCATTCATTTCTCATCTGTAGCATGCCTCTGGTAGGACATTGATGACATAAGCTTTTTATCAAAATCAAATGGACATTTTGGTTGCTATGACAAGCACAATGTCCCATGGACTTACAATGGGAAAATGCTTGCCATCATCGTAGCGCCTTCAGTTTTCATCGGATCTTTCTGAAACATATGTAAGGTGGCTGGGGAGAAAAATTCCGATTAGTTCGAAACCCGGCCAAGTCGGTTCATTAAACATAGATTTACGTCCACTTGATTGCTTAAAACGCCTATTTTTGACCTTGAAATCACCGTAGCCCCTTCAGTTTTGATAGGTTCTTCCTGAAATTTACATATAAATACGGCAGGGTACAAAAAACACAGATGAGTTCGAAAACTGGAGATGTCGGTCGATAACTGATGGAGTTATGTCCCCTACTCTGCTAGAAATGCTTATTTTTTATCTTGTCATCACTGTAGCGCCTGCAGGTTTTGATCGGATCTTCTTGAAACTTACCTACAAGTCAGTCAGTGATAAAAGCTCGGATAAGTTTGAAAACTGGTGAGGTCGGCCTATATATCATAGAGTTAAGTCCCATGACGACTAGTTCAGAATATTAGGAACAATGTCTTCAGTTCCACAATGACGTTCTGATTACATAAAACCCATTTTTAAACAGTACGTGAATTTCATAATTTGAACATCGGTTATTGGTTTGAACATGGCTTCTGACCAATTCCAGAACAGCAATGCTCATAGGATTCTGTGCGATGTCTTTATTTCCGTATGAAGTGGGACCTCAGTCTTTTCAGACTCGTTCTTTTGTCACGGTTTAGTTTTGTTATTGATTGTGTGTATCGCTTATATTGTTTTTAGTCAGTTGGCCATGTTATGGGAAAGTGACTGTTATTTTGGCTTTCCCCTATTGGTGTTCCCATTAGGGTCTAGTTATTTCATGTTTGTGTTTCTCTCCCTTTGGTGTCTCTGATGGGCGCTGTGGGTTAATTGTATCGATTCCTGATCATTGCCTTCACTTCTATTTTGTTCACTTCTACTGTAGCCGACGGCGTGACAGACGGGGGGCATGGCAATGAGGGTCGGGAAGAGGAGCATCATGCGGAACACGGTCACAGTCTGGAAGAGGATATCGCTCATGGTCTACACAAAGCCAGTATTACTATTCTTGGGATTCTTGTGGCTGAGGTAAGCATGCTTTTCACAATGCTACTTTACATTACGATAGCTCACGCCTGCGACATGGTGCATATTTCTCATCACCAAAATGGCTACTTTTCGGATGAAAATCAATGATATTTTTCTTATAAATACTGTAAACATAGGTCGTGGGTGCTCGTTAGAACCGCCTCATTGAGGCGGTTCTAATGAGTACCCACAACCTATGTCTTGGAGAAAAAGTAAGAAAAATAATGTATATCCCCTAAACCCCCGTTTTCTCTATATAAAGTGGGGAATAGGTTGGGAGGGGGGTCTTCATTTCACGGATTAGTTCACGTGATGATTTCAAAACAGTTCCGTATTATATAGATGTCAAATGTGTTATTTCTGTGGTACGTTTTGTAAAAACTGATGAAATTTAAGCAAACAATGTACACTCAGATTAGACGCTGCATGCTGCGGCGTCTGCCCGAGGTCTACATGATTTCACATTTGTCCCCTTAAATGTACGCTGGACATATACATGTACAGGCTAATGATCGGTTTTTGTTGCCCCTAAACGAAATCTTTATGTATACCACAACCTCCTTATAACGTTATTAAGGGGGTCCAAAGCAGAAACCGTATCAGTCAAACGACGTGTTGTATCCAAACGAAAAGTATAACTTATACAGAAAAATGACCATTTAATTATAATCTATACATGTTTGGGATCATTATATCCAACACCGTGTTTTTACGAACAGTAATATAATGAGGTTGTGGTGAAGAGGTCAGTCATTTTCCCCTTGTTAGCTCACCTGAGCCGAAGGCTCACAAGGTGAGCTTATAGTAAAGGCAGGCATCCGGCGTCCGTCCGTCATCCGCCGTCCACACTTTTAAACTTCAATATCTAAGTTACTAGCGGGCCAATCTTGATCAAATTTTATGTGCAGCTTCACTGGGTTGGGGATTGACTGCATTAGGTTTGGGGCAAGTTTTGATCACAACTGTGGTTGCCCTGGATACAAACACGTTCCATAGACTTATAATGGGGGAAAACGACGCCTCTAACTTTTTTTATCCATTTCTGATCCGATCTTTATCAAACTTGCAGAATACCCTGAAAGGCATACCGTCTACGTCGAGTTCGAATTTGGGACTCAGAGGACGGACGGCTTTGGAGTTACCTGCCCTGGATCCTAAAAATAAGCGAAAATGGTGTCTCCACTTTTTCTCAGCCGTTTGCAATCGAATCGTTTTGAAACTTTTAGTAAACAAGAAAAAACATAATATCTCAGATGAGTTCGAATTTGGCATGAATCTGACAACCAGTTTCGCTGTTACATTCCCTTGAGTGTGAAAAATTTTACCATAGGTTCCAATGGAAAAAATGACGTTTCCAACTTTTCTCATTTCTGATCTGATCTTTATCAAACTGGCAGGTGACCAGGAGAGGCATACAGTCTACGTCGACTTCGAATCTGGGCCTCGCAGGACCAGCGACTTTGGGGTAACCTGCCCTTGACCATAAATATTATCGAAAAATGGAATCTCCACTTTTTGCAGCTGTTTTCGATTGGATCTTTTTGAAACTTTTAGTAAGCTAGGAGAAACATAATATCTCATATGAGTTCGAATTTTGCTTGAATCTGACAACAGGTTTCGCAGTAAGGTTCCCTTGAGGGTGAACAAAATTACCATAGTCTTACAATGGAAAAAACGACGTCTCCAACTGTTCTCAGCCATCTCTGATCTGATCTTTATCAAACTTGAAGATAACCAGGAGAGGCATACAATCTCACAGGACCGATGGCTTAGGAGGCCTTCATGCGGACTGAACAAATTGTTTGTCTATAAGGGCGAGGATTGTGGCCACGTTAATCGATTTAAGCCCCCCCCCCCCTCCCCACCCCAGTGGAATTCGTTTCACTGACCGTTCCAAGGCGGTTGTTCTGTCGCGGTTTATTTTTGTTATGGTTTGTCCTTAAGTGTGTGTGTCAATTGTATTATTTTGTTTTGGATAGCAAATTGGCCATTTTATGGGAAACTTACTGTCTTCTTGGCTTTCTGCTATTGGTGTTTCCATTAGGGTCTAGTTGTTTCATGTTCATGCTTCTTTCCCTTTGGTGTCTCTGATGGGAGCCGTGGGTTAATTGTATCGATTCCTGATCACTGCCTTCACTTCTATTTTGGAGTTATCTGCCCGGGAGCATAAATATAAGCGAAAAATGGTGCCTCCACCTTTTCTCAACTGTTTTCTGTCAGAAACTTTTAATAGACACGGACAAGCATGATATGACAGTTGAGTTTTTGGTTTGAATCCGACAACCGGTTTCACAGTTACGTTCCCTTGAACGTTAAAAATTTACCATAGGCGTGTAATGGAAAATGATGTCTCCAGCTTTTCTCGGCCATTTCTGATCTGATCTTTATCAACCTTGGAGATATCCAGGAGAGGCATACAATCTATGTCGAGTTCGAATTGGGGCTTCACAGGATCAACGGCTTTGAAGTTACCCGCCCTTGAGCATAAATATAAGCGAAAACGGGAAAAACGACAACTTTTTTTATCCATTTCTGATCCGATCTTTATCAAACTTGCAGAATACCCTAATAGGCATACAGTCTACGTCGAGTTCGAATTAGTTACCTGCCCTGGATCCTAAAAATAATCGAAAAATGGTGTCTCCACTTTTTCTCAGCTGTTTTCGATCTGATCTTTTTGAAACTTTTAATAAACAAGCTTGGGCCAGTTTCATCAAAGCATTTGCGACGTATTTTCGTCTTAAAAAGATCGTACGAAGTTCTTACAACAAAACTCCTGTTTCATCAAATGCTCAAGATCTGCGATGTTCGCACATTTTGTCGTATTTCTGAGATGAATATTCAGACATCGCACATTGGAATTTTCGTCTTAAACTTTGGATATGTCACGGCCATAACTGAAGAAGATAACGCGTGTGGCATAGGTCAAAGAATCTTATCTCTTGAGCGGCGTTGTTAAAGTATGATTTTTCTTACCTTCGCAGATCACGCCTATTACCAATACAAGCCCATGCAATGTAGACCCCTCGAAACTGACCACTTTGTTATGACCTTTAGTTTGGGTTTGGGGTGGGGGTTTCTTAGTTTTTAAAATAAGGGATTGGGGGCACTCATTAGAAGCGCCTCGATGTGATTGTGCCTACAAGTACCCACAATCTATATTTCACGAGGTAACCTAGAACCTATGCAATGTAGACCCCTCGAAACTGACCACTTTGTTATGATCTTTAGTTTGGGTTTGGGGTGGGTGTTTTCTTAGTTTTTAAAATAAGGGATTGGGGGCACTCATTAGAAGCGCCTCGATGTGATTGTGCCTACAAATACCCACAATCTATATTTCACGAGGTAACCTAGAACCTACGCTCGCGTTTGCCCATCAGAGCTGAACAGGACCAGACTTGATTGCCGGTTAACCGCTTATAATGTACAAGCTTGCTCCTTAAATCCTAGCGGTTTGTTTGGTCGGTAGGGTTTAAAATGTCATTTCATCTCAAGGTCGGGTAAAAGCCCCCCAAAATCGGAAGCCGCGTCACCAAAATGGCCTAAATATATGTACCAACGGTTGACCGGGGACACAAACAAACAAAAGAGCCTACGCGTTTAGCTATATAGTTCTAACGAATACCCACAATCTGCGATTAGACTTTTGATTAAAATGAAGACTCGGTGTACCTCAAATCGACACATACAACTAGAATTGTCAGTACGACACAGATGCCTCGCCCAGGGTCCATCCTCACCGAGAAAAAAGCGTGTTGTAAACAAAAGACCAAAAAAGAAAAAGAAAAAAGACAGCGTTGCTCGCCTGGAAATCTGTCCTTGCGGACATCGGCGTGGAAAGGGGTAATGTCGTTCAAACCTTAAAAAAAAGTGTGTATTATACCCAATATGAACCATATCCAAATAAGTTTGTGACATTGACCTTGAGTTTTGGTTTTGTGTGTGAATTCGGGTTTAACGTCGCTTTCAACAATTTTTCAGTCATATCACGACGGTGTCTGGTTGCGACAGAGAGCTCAATGCTCACTTTTATAGTGCTGACTCACTGAAGTATCATGTCCCAGACACATTACATGATACCACACCCAGTCACATTATCCTTACACTGGGTCGACCAGTCCTAGCTCTACCCCGTAAATCTGAGTGCCAAGCGAGGAGCAGCTAGTACCATTTTTATCGACTTTGGTATGTCGCGACCCGGGATCGAACCCGTGACCTCCCGATCCGACCCGTGACCGACTGAGCTATCGGGGCCGGTTGAGTTTTGGTTTTACGACCCTTTCAAGATAATTTCTTTTATTCATCAATCAGATGTGAGTGAGTGTTTGAGTTTTACGTCCCACCAACAGCTCAGGTCATACGGAGACGGGACCTCGGTTTAATGACCTATCCGAAAGTCTGGAGAAGCCCGGGATCGATCCTGCGACCCCTGTTTTACAAGGCGAGTAGCGTAACCACTACACCACGGAGGCTTCTATCAGTCAGATGTGGGCCAAAACTAACGGAGTAGCCGGAGAAACGACCGGTATCTTTTATCATAATCCATTATATGGGTTGGAATATGTGGGGTCTTATTAAAAACGTTGACGTTAAAAATTCTGAGTCCGTGACCTTGACCTTGAGGTCATGAGCATGGGCGCGGGTATGCTGAAAATTCTGGGGCCGTGACCTTGATCTTGAGGTCAGGGGCATGGCACGGGTATACTGAATAAAACTTCAGATGTGTATCTATCATAGTACCAAATGTGATGGTAGCCCCCGCCCATCGTGGCCTGGAGAAATAGATGGGCTGCATGATGCTTCCACGCAGAGCTGAAACCGACCCGCACACGAGTACAACCGCTTAGAGGATGTAAGCCTGCCCAGGCAATGCGGTGCGAGTCGGCCCGTCCATGCTTATAAATCCTATTGGTTTCATTGCGCGACAGGGCTTGAGATGTCATTTCATCTCAATGTCGAGTCCAACAAAATTGGGAGCAACGTCTCCAAATTGACCTTTACAGTGTTGACGGGGACGTCAAACTTCAAATCAAACAATCAAACACTTTGCGATGTTTTTATGAAACTGATGTACGCAGTTCTTTAAAAAGTGCGTACGAACAATTTAAGATTAATCGTACGATGTTTATTGCAAGGACAAGCACAATATACTCAGATGAGTTCGAATTCGGTTAGGTGAGCGATCGTTTCCCGCTGGGCGACTTGTGTATTGATTTAAGCCGCGCCAAGCGAAAACGTGTTTTCAAATGTCTGCGCCCAGGGAAGACTCAGATTCGACTGCGTATCTGCAATTGTGCATCTGCACAGTCTGAAAGATCCGACTGCGCATCTGCAACTGTGCATTTGCACAGTCTGATCGGAGTCTTCACTGTCTGCTTTTCGAATGCCTATTGACACAGTGCGTATTCATGTAGCAAGGGAAAGCTTCATTCTAATTGTGTGGATAAACAGGCTGGTTAGTGTCTTCGCTTCAGATCACATTCACGTGGCGCTAGTATGGTAAGGTAACCAACACAGACTACATATGACGATAGTAAAATGAGTTCCCTCCCCTCATTCGCATTGCACGAAGTATTTGGCATTGTCACTTCTGTGGAAGTCCTGGATGGACTTCTGACTTCACCATTCTGCAACGACTTCCATCATGTCTCCTAACTTCCTGCTTCTAACGTCTAACCGTATCAAGTAAGAGGTGACGAAGTAAGAAGTTAGAAGTTAGAAGTAAGAAGTAAGGAGTCATGAAGTTACGATCGTTGCCACGGTAAAGAAACCCAGGCGCCAGAAGAGTAAACAACATGACAACTAACGAGCTCGTTAAGCTAACGATGCTTTGAACAACTGGCCCCAGGTTATGGTTATCAACAGGCTGAATATTCGTGTCGTTTTGACGTACACGTGTTGTGATAAGATATTTTCAACCGAGGTTTTGCATCCCAGTCAACACTATTTAGGTACATTTGGAGACGTTGCTTCCAATTTTGTGGGACCTTTACCCGACATTGCGATGAAATGGCATCTCAAGCTTTACCGTCCCTAGTTTCTACAACAAACCAATAGGGTTTATATGCTGCGACGGTGCGACTCGTACCCACTTGTCTGGGCAGGCTTAGACTCCAGTACTCATGTGCGGTCGGTTTCACTTCTGCGTGGAAGCACTATGCAGCCCAGTCTATTTCTCCAAGCCCCGATCGGCGGTGGCGCTGTTGTGTAAAGGGCCATCTGTAAAATATGGTCTGGGCTCATTTTGTTGAGTCGTTGTCAAAGAGTGTAAACCCAGATCTGTCGGCGTTAAACGCGGTATCAGATCGTGGTCTGTACTTTTTGCCTTAAATACAAGAATTGTGTTAAACGAACATGTACTGTATAAGCCCCATTCAGAACCACCTCAAAGATAATTGGCCCATCAGTACTGTCAGTGCTTTCATAGGCGCAATACGAAAACATGCCTATACAAATACATTGTAAACTTTTCCGCCCCCCCCCCCCCAACAACACTAAAACTTTCAGACGAAAAGTTGTGATATTTTTCTTACTTCTGCTAAAAATATACATTGTGGGTACTCGTTAGAACCGCCTCATCGAGGCGGTTGTAACGAGTGCCCGCAATCAATATTTTAGAGCAGAAATAATAAAACTAAGGCTTTCCCCTGTAAACCCTCGTTTTACAACATAAAAGTGGGGTTCTAGGGGGTCAGTTTATATAGGCGTGTTTCCGTGATATATGACATAAAAGTGATTGGTTTTCAATGCAAACATTTTCATAGCTCAAAATTAATGCTTAACCCTTATCTTGCTATTCACGACAAACCCTATCTTTGCAAACAGTGTAGATCCAGATCAGATGGCTTCTGAAGAAGCCATCTGATCAGGATCTACACTGTTTGGCATTCAGTTTATGAATTTGTAGCAATAAATGACATCAAGTAATTTGATTGGTTGATAGACAGAAATGGGTGTGGCTTAAATGAATATTCAGCAAGATAAGGGTTAATATGGCATGAGGGATTTGCCTAAGCATGCTCCCACTGTAAGGAAGACAGACCTTGTTTTCGCTATTGTCTCTGAGTAAATACTTCCATTTTTTTTCAGACATTCTGCAAAGTATTCTTTTTGGGAAAAGATATGTTGGACCACAAGCTTGAGGTAGGAATTACATGCAACTATTCTAGCAAGTACAAAATCTAATATTTTTGCACAACGGATAAGCAAATCCGTGGTTTTAGCCTGAGACAGAAATTCTGTTCTTCCCCTGGTGTGCTTACATGTACCATGGCAAACTACATAAGTATAACCTCATCATAGCCTCGATTCCGCTCAGCACACCCATCCCTCGGATTGGAAAAGCCCATCTACAATCCTCACTTTATATAGACAATAAGGAAGTTTACAGGAGTGTTCATCATTTGCCTTATTTTTGTTCAAAAACGTTCATAAATCTCTGTTTCGACTAAAATGATAAAAATGAAAAATATATGAAAACTTTTCATCTGAAAATCTAAGTTCTAGAGATAGCACGCGGGTATGTTATGGTAGCGACCGTTGTTGCCTACAGGAAAGCGCTATAGTTCAACAGGTGTAAAAAGCACAAAGCGGAGACCCCTGTCAGAATTTGTGCACGAGCAGTGTACTCTATTTTCGCTTGTTGGACCGGTTTTTTAAAAAAATATGTCCTTTGAAATAGCGATGTCCGGGCGGGCGGGCGTCGGGCGGGCGTCTGGCGTCGGACGGGCGTCGGGCGGGCGTCGTCCGAGGTTTACCTTTTGGTTTACCTTTCTTCAAAGTAATATAATGCGTTTATTCTTCAGTGGATTGCTTTCATATTAGGACTGTTGCATTATTGATAGTACCTCTTTCACATGGTGGTTTTTCTCCGGGTACTCCGGTTTTCGCCCACCTCTGATTAACGATCGGCTCGATATGAGTGAAATAATCTTGAAAGGGCCGTAAAACCCAAACCAAAAAAAAAAAAAAAAAAAACCTCTTTCACATGCAATCCATTAAAGGCACTAGGGACCAAAGTTTTGTTGAAAATAACCATTTTTCGAACTGAAGTTTATTGAAGAAGTTTGCTCTGTATTACTCCCCTTTATTCACTTGCAAGCTTGGTGGTGTAGTTGATAGAGTGCTGGACTCTGAACCAGAGGCCCTGGGTTCAATTCCAGGTGGAGAAATGTTTTTTTTCTTTCTTTTTCCTTCTTAAAACACATGGATATTATAATTTCTTGCAAGTTTGTAAAATTTCTTTTTTTTGTCAAATATATAAATTTGGTTAGGCTTGAAAATTTCTCGTGGGTACTTTTTGGTTGTCTTTCAATTGCTGCAGTCTGTTTAACTCTTTTACATAACAAATGGCTTTTGGACAGGTTTTTGGACGGTATGCAAGCATGCGTACATGCATGCTCACACTAAGGCATGCTCACACTCAGGCATGCATGCACATACACATGCATGCACACACACACACTTACCGGCACACATGCATGCACGCACACACACATACATGCATGCACACACTTGCATGCACTCATGCATGCATTCACACACATACACATGCATAAATGCACACGCTCACGCATGTATGCAAGCACACATACATGTACACATACACTCATGCATGCATGCACTTACACATGCATGCATTCAATCATGCACTCATGCATACATGTATGCATGAACGCATGCATACATGCTTATACGCACACATGTATGCACATACACACTTGCATGCACACAAGCATGCGTGTATGCACACATGTATATGTGCACACACATATGTGCACTCATGCGTGCATGCATACATGTATGCATTCATACATGCTTTTACCCATGCATGCATGTACATACACACTTACATGCACACATGCGTGCACAGACATATGTGCAGTCATGCATGCATGCACCCCTGCATGCACACACACACACACACGCATACATGTGTGTGTGTGAGAGTGTGTATGTATGTGTGTGTGTGTGTGTGTGTGCATGCTCATACTCATGCATGCATGCACATACAAACTTGTATGCACGCATGCATGCATGCACACGTACATGCACACATGCATGCATGTACTCATGCATGCATGCACTCATATACATGCATGCACACACATGTGCATGCAGTCATGCATGCATGCACACATATGCATAAATGCACACAATCACACGTGCATGCAAGCACACATGCATGTACACATAACTCATGCATTCATGAAAACACACATGCATGCATACAGTCACACATGCATGCATGCACATACTCATGCATCAATGCACACACATGCATACATGCATGCACTCACACATGCATGCATACATGCACACATGCATGCATGAACATGCACACTCATGCGTGCATGCACACATGCATGCTGTCTATTGTTAGAAAACCTTTGTCAGTGCTGTAGTGCTTCACACAAATGTTGGGTATGTATTGCTGCAGTCTGTCCAGCTCTTTTACAAAACAAAATATCATTTTTGAAGAAAGAAAACACCTGTATAATTCAAATTTTAGTTTGGATAACCTGTTCAACTTAGGCCCCTATAGGCGAGCTATGTTGCCTTCTGCCAACTCTTGCAGGTTGCAGCTTTGCAGACGTCAAAACGCAACTGAAAAACCCGTCCATAATATCATTAGACATTTTTTCTTGTTTTAGTTCATATGCCAGTTCCAAGTGATGTTTTTGAGGGTTGGTTGAACCTTTATTTCCAGCTGTCATAAGTCAAAAACAGTCATGGAACTCATAACTGCTTGAAATGCACTTAACCCTTGTCCTGCTGAATATTCAAATATGCCACACTCACTACCGATTATCAACCAATCAGATTGCTTGATGCAAATTATTGCAACAAATTCATAAACTGGATGGCAAACAATGAAGATCTTGATCAGATGGCTTCTTCAGAAGCCATCTGATCTGGATCTTCATTGTTTGAAAATAAGATATATACGGGATCAGCAGGACAAGGGTTAAAACACTCTAAATCAGGGGTTACATAAGATGCCTAGCGTCCCATTTTTTGACATTGGCAAATAGTGTACACCCATATCAGACGCCGCAGTTTACACTGTTTGCCCAAAGCACATGCATTTTTACAACGTACCTCAAACAAAACAAACTTGGCTCGCCTATAATTGAAAATGGACCACTCCATCTTTATCAGGTGGAAGATTCCATGTCATATATGGGTTCAGCAACATACACGGAACTAACTGCCTGAATGTTTCATTTGCCAGCAGCGGTTAAGTCACGTGATTAAATAGGAAATCGGCAACATTAGAACAATTTTTTAGCCAGCTCACGGGAAAATGGTACTTATCGCAATGGTGACTATATAAGGCTGAGGCTTTTAGACCAGGTAAAACACAGGCCGATCTGCTCGGCTACACAGATTGTCGATGTGTCTTGAAGGTTTATCTATAGAAACCAGAGGTATTGTGCTTTCCAAGATGCGAGCACAAAGATGCTGATTATACTGTGGGATGCCTAAGCTTATAAGCACTTTTGGGTGTTCGCAACTGGGAAAAGCAGGGGTTCTCGTAACATGGCTCATAAGTGGAATGTAACACCAAAAGTTCTGTTTTCTTTAGGTTTGGGCCTGCCCATCGGGGCTTGAAGAAATAGATGGGCTGCATGATGCTTCCACGCAGAGCTGAAACCGACCCGCACACGAGTACTGGTAAACAGCTTAGAGAGGATCTAAGCCTGTCCAGGCAAAGCGGTACGAGTCAGCCCCTATTGGTTTCATTGGGCGGCAGGGCTTGATCTGAGATGCCATTTCATCTCAATGCCGGGTAAAAGTCCCACAAAATTGGAAGCAACGTCTCCAAAATGACCTTTACAGTGCTGACAGGGACTTTAAACTTCAAATTAAACAAAACACTTTCTTTAGGTTTGAAAAAATGCATTTTCTTAAGATGGCATACAATAATTACCCGGAAAGTAAGCGGATGTTCCTAGCTATACCACACTCGGCGCTCCGTATTACGGGAGAAACAGCCATACACTGTTATGTCACGTGATAAAATGCAGCGTTCAAATATTTTTGCTTAGTTTTAGCTAACCTGAGCACCAAGTGCTCATGGTGAGCTATTGTGATCGGTCAATGTCAATCGTCGGTCGTGTGTCGTCTGTCGAATGCGTCGTGCGGCGTCAACAATTTGCGTTAAATACAAACTCCTCCTTAACCCTAAGGCAAATTTCAATCAAACTTCCTAGAAATGTTACTTAGGGGACCTGCTACCAAACTGGCTAAATTCGTTTCGCTCGGGCGAACAAGATGGCCACCAAAGCTAATAATAGAAACATCTTTAAACGACAACTCCTCCTATACCCTTTGGCCAATTTCATTCAAACTTCATAGCAATATTGCTAAGGTGACCTTCTACCAAACAAGCTAAAAAGGTTTCGCTCCAATACGCAAGATGGCCACCAGAGTTAAAAATACAACAACATCAACAATTGGGCAAATTTCAATCAAATTTCATAGGAATCTTGCTTTGGTACCCCTCTACCAAAAAAGTGAAATTCATCCCGTTCAGATGAACAAAATGGCCACCAGAGTTAAAAATAGAACACAAGATAAATGATTTGTTTGTTTGTTTAGTGATTTGAGGTTTAACACTCTCGTCAACACTGTTTATGTCATTTTGGAGACGCTGCTTCCAATTTTGTGAGACTTTTACCCGACATTGAGATGAAATAACATTTAAAGCTCAGTCGCCCAATGAAACCAAGGATTTATAAGCATGGACGGTCCAACTCACACCGCTTTACCTGGACAGACTTAGATCTTCTGAACAGTTTACCAGTACTCGTGTGCGGTCGGTTTCAGCTCTGCGTGGAAGCATCATGCAGTCCATTTATTTATTCAAGCCCCAATGGGCGTGGGCCAAAGAGACAAACAACAACTCCAATACCCTTTGGTCAATTTCACACACACTTCATAGGAATTTTGCTTCGGTGGCCCTCTACCAACTAGAAAATCATCAACAATTGGCTTTAAATGCCAACTTCTGCTTCATAAGAATTTTGCTCAGGTGATCCTCTTCCAAGACGGCTTAAATCTTTCCGCTTGGGTCAACAGGATGGCCGCCAGGGATGAAAATAAAAAAAAAAACATATAATATTATTTAAACGACATTTCCTCCTATACCCTTTAGTCATTTTCATTCAAACTTCATAGAAATGTTGCATAGGCGGTCCTCTACTAAATTAGCTAAAACGTTTCCGATCCGATGAGCAAGATGACTGCCAGAGCTAAAAATAGAAAATCATCAACAATTGGCTTTAAATGCCAACTCCTTCTGAACCTTTGGGCCATTTCCAATGAAACTTAATAGGAATATTACTTGGGTGACCCTCTTCCAAAATAACTAAAACCGTTCTGCTTTGATGAAGATGGCCACCGGAGCTGAAAATAGAAAAAAAATCTTTATAAGCGACTCCACCTCCTATATCCTTGGGTCAATTTCATTCAAACTCCATAGGAATGTTGCTTAGGTGACTCACTAGCAAAATAGGTAAAACAGTTTTGCTCAGATGACCAAGGTGGCCGGCCACCAGAGCTGAACATATAAAAACATAAAATATCCGCTTTAAATGTCAACCTCTCTTGAACCCTTTTGCCAGTTTTAATCAAACTTCATAAGAATGTTGATTCGGTGCCCCTCTACCAAAAATAGCAAAAAATCGTTCTGCTTTGATGAACAGGATGGCTATCAAAGCTTAAAATATATTTTTTCTTTAACCCAAAACTCCCCCTTTAGCCTTAGGCCAATTTCTTCAAACGTAAAAGGAAAGTTGTCTAAGTGATCCTTTTGCCAAAATGGCTAAAGCTGTTGCACTCCAATGAGCAAGATGGCAACCTGAACTAAAAACAGAAAAATGTCAACAAGTCGTTTTAATTCCCACGTTGGGGCAATGTCAGTCAATCATCATAGGAATGTTGCTAAGGTGACCGTCAGTAATCCACATGCCTTTAAGAAGCTATGTGACATCTGGAAATCAGGTGAGCGATTCAGAGCCATTTTGGTCCTCTCATTGTTTAAATTGAGGTTTACGTCCCCGTTAAAACTATTTAGGTCATTTTGGAGCGGTTGCTTCAAATTTTGTGGGACATGTACCCGACTTTGAGCTGAAATAACATGCCAAGCCCTACAACATAAACAAACCAAAAGAGTTTATATGTAGGGACGGTCCGACTTGCACCACTTTGCCTCCTCTAGGCGGTTTACCTTAGTATAGTTTTTTGGCATCATTAATTACATTGTGTCGGGAACCTTGAAAATATTTGAAGGTCACTGATAATCTTCACCATATAATAGTGTAGTTTATCTTTTCTTTCCTGTCCTTTGGGATCTTTGATTACACTGTGGAACATTGAATACATTTTAGGGTCACTGATGAAGCCTGATTTGCCGAAACTAGCTAATCTGGCCCAGGAAACTGTACACTTTATACTTTTAAATTCTTTGCTGTATTCTTTGCTTCCAAAGGAAACGTATTACCAGAACATATGTGCCGTCGGTTTCACCTCTGCGTGGCAGCATCATGCAGCCCAATTTATTTCTCGAAGTCATTTTGATCACATTGTATAGTTATATGAGTCACGTCAAGAGAAAAGCTGTTTTGCCATTGACGCCTCGGTGAGGCGGCTCTAACCAGCACCCACAATCTATATTTTGAGCAGAAATAAGAAAAATATTATAATTTTTCATCTTAAAAATTTCGTTTTCATCTGCAATGTATACAATGTATTTGTATAGGCGTGTTTTCGTAATGATCCATATTTGACACTGACCTACATTTCATGGTTCACTGACGTTGTGAAATATTGCGTCAATCATAGTGGTCACTCTAAGGTTCAATAGGTTCTATGGAAAGGTAATCCTTTGGAAGCAGAGACGACAACACAGAATTGAAAAATTTTCGAGTGGACAAATGTAGCTCACCTAAGCCGAAGGCTCATAGGTGAGCTTATAGTATGGCAAGGTTCCGTTGCCTGTCTGGCGTCTGTGGCTTGTTGTCTGTCAACATTTTCAAACATCTTATACACCGAAACCACTGGGCCAATTGAAGCCAAATTTCATTTGGAGCGTCCATGGGATGGGAATCCATGGGATGTGAGAACGAAAGTTTGTTCGCGGAGTCACATGACCAAGATGGTCGCCATACCCATGTATGATAAAAACTTTTCAAAAATCTTCTCCTCCGGAACCGGTGGGCCGATTGTCATAAAACTTGGTATGAAACATTGGGGACTCGGATCCATTATAGTTTGTTTAAATGATGTCCCTCAGATGGCTTTTACCTATTTTACGTCAAGGTCAAATTTCGTCACATAGACATATGTGTTGGAAAAAGTCAAAACTGTGTATTTTTCGGATACTATTGCAGCCTGTGATCGGCAAAATGGTAGATGCAGGTGTTTAAATGAGTGGATGAAACTACAGCCGTATTCAAGGTCAAGGTCATTATTTTACCTTGGCCCAAGGTCATTCAGTTGTAAAAATTAAAGCATTTTTCTCAGATTCCACTAAGCCATTTGAATCCTAATTTCAGATAAATAGCCTTTAGGAACAAGGAAATGAAAGTAAATTAAAATGAGTTTGGTCACATGACCAAGATGGCCGCCATGCCAATAAAAGGTAAAAACCCTTCGAAAATTTTCTCCTCCGGAACCAATGAGCTGATTGCCTTTAATCTTGGTATGTGTCATTTGGGACTCGCGCCTATCATAGTTTGTTCAAACGATGACCTCGGATGACCTTGACCTATTTTACGTCAAAGTCAAATCTGGTCAAATGGACTTTTATATGGGAAAACGTCAAAACTGTGAATTTTTCGGTAACTGTTGCAGCTTGTGATCTGAAAATATGAAGATGCAGTTAGTTAAATGAGGGGTTGACACTACATTAGGATTCAAGGTTAATTAGATATGAAAAAAATAATCTTCTTTTCCTCAGAAAGCACGAAGCCATTTGTAACTAGATTTCATAAAATGCCTGTATCAACAAAGAAATGAAAAATAACTGAAATGAGTTTGGTCACATGGCCAAGATGGCCACCATACCCATATGAAGGTAAAAACCCTTCAAAAGGCTTCTTTTCCTGAACGAGGGAGCCGATTATCATGAGACTTAGTATATAGCATTGGGTACCCGAGCTCATCATAGTTTGTTTAAAAGATGACTGTCGGATGACCGTGACCTATTTTACGCCAAGGTCAGACTTGGTTACATAGACTTTTGTAAAGTCATTATTTTACGGAACTTATTGCAATCTCTGATCTGAAAATTGACAGATGCAGTTAGCTAAATGAGGTCAAGGTCATTCATTAACCTTGTCCTTTCAGATATGAAGATTAAAACTTATTTTCCACTGGAACCTTTGGTGCCACTGTGACCAAAGTTTAAATAAAAGCTTATAGAAGCAAGAAAATGAAAATTTATTGATATGCGTTTGGTCACATGACCAAGATGGCCATCATGCCCATAAAGAGTAAAACACTTCAGGAAGTTTCTTCTCCGCAACAAATCATGAAACTTGGTATGTAGCATTGGGGACTTGGGCACATTTTAGTTTCCTCAGATGACCACCCTGGATGGCCTTGACCTATTTTATGCCAAGGTCAAATTTAGTCGCATAGACATTTGTATGGGAAAAACATTTAAAAACGGGTATTTTTCGGATCTGAAAATTGGTAGATGCAGTTAGCTATCTACTTGGTTAATAAGGGTCGAAGTCATTCTATGACCTTTGCCCAAGGTCATTCAGATATTAAAACCTGTTGTTTTTTTTTTCACAGAAACCATTGCTCTATTTGTAACCAAATTATTTATCAAAACTTTTAGGAACAAACTAATGAAAATTTATCAATATGAACTTGGCCACATGTCCGATATGGCCGCCATGCCCATATATGTTAAAACCCCTCCAGAAACCTTTCTTCTCCGGCCCATTATAAGGTCACATGACCAAAATAGCTACCATGGTAAAACCCCTTAAAAATCGTCTTCTCAGAAATCAAATGGCTCCGTAAAATCTAAGCACTCAGGTGAGCGGCTCAGGACCATTGATCCTTTGGTTTTCTGGGCCAGACTAGCGAGTTTCGGCCAATTAGGCCTCATCGGTGACCTTCGTTTAATAATGCTTTAACCCTAGCATTCGTCCATATGTTCAAGTCCATATCTCAAGAAAAGTCAGAGCTTCATTTAAGATATTTGGTAAAAACTTGCATCTAGGGATGACAACTTAATGCAAGCATAAATATTTGACCTTGTACTACATTTAATGGTGCACGGACTTTGTGAAATACTCGGTCAACCTTAGCGTTCACCATTATTTTCAAGTCCGTTTCACAAGAACTGTTAGAACTCAATTAATGATACTTGCAACAAACTTGCATATTGGGATGACAACTTTTATGCAAGCATTTATTTGTGGCCTTGACCTACTTTTCATGACTCATTGACTTTGAACGATATACTCCGGTGGAATTCTTGCTACTACAGAAGGTTCATAAACCCGTTTAGGACTGAAAGGTAAGACTAATGATGCTGACTTTTCACATAAAAGACTTGGGTTGAATGCCATCATGTGGGGAGAGAGTAATGACGCTTTGTGACGTCAAAGTCCAAAACCATCAGCGGAGAACTTCAGACGTCGCTATTTTATGCGTCATTGTGACGTAGGCACATGCATTTTTCCCCAAGTTTCAAAAGTTTGATTCCAGTTTACCTTTATTTGTTTGTTTGAACTGAAGTTTAACTGAAGTCAATGCTATTTAGGTCGTTTTGGAGACGTTGCTTCGAATTTTGTGGGACTTTTCCCGACATTGAGATGAAATGACAACTCATGCCCTGCCGCCCAGTGAAACCAATAGAGTTTATATGCATTGACGGACCGACTCGCGCCACTTTGCCATGGCGGATTACCATTTTTATGTGCTGTCGATTTCAGCTCTGCATGGAAGCACAGTGCAGCCCAGTCTATGAAAGACGGGACCCTTCAGTATTCTGTGCCTTTGTCGTATTAGTAAAGCCCCCGCCCATCGGGGCTGGGCTTGAAGAAATATATGGGCTGCATGATGCTTCCACGCAGAGCTGAATCCGGCCTGCACAATAGCACTGGTAAACCGCTTAGAGGATCTAAGCCTGTCCAGGAACCGCGGTGCGAGGCGGCCCGTCCATGTTTATAAACCCTATTGGTTTCATTGGGCGACAGGACTTGAGATGTCATTTCATCTCAATGTCGGGTAAAAGTCCCACAAAATTGGAAGCAACGTCTCCAAATTGACCTTTACAGTATTGACGGGGACGTTAAACCTCAAATCAAACCATTGTCGTATTAGTCGGAAGAAAATAATATATGTTGAATAAATACCCTATTGTATTTGATTTTAAACAACTGACGAAAAGGATATTTCCGATTCATCATCACGTGAACACGTCCGTGAAATGAACACCCCACTAAACCCCACTTTATATAGGAAAAAACTGGGATTAACGGGGGTATACATTAATTTTCTTATTTCTGCTCCAAGACATTGGTTGTGGGTACTCGTTAGAATCGCCTCAATGAGGCGGTTCTAATGAGCACACACAACCTAGGTTTGAAGTCAAAATAACAAAAATATCACAGCTTTTCATCGGAAAAGTACCCCTTTTTGAGATGTGAAAAAATGCACTATGTTGCACGGGTATGTCATCGTAAGGTGAAGCAGTGTCTGTCAATATGGACAGATTATGATAACATCATCGACAGACAGGCCGGCCCCCGCCCATCGGGGCTGGGCTTGAAGAAATATATGGGCTGCATGATGCTTCCTAGCAGAGCTGAAACCGACCCGTACTGGTAAACGGCTTGGAGGATCTAAGGCTGCCCAGGCAAAGTGGGGCGAGTCGGCCCGTCCATGTTTATAAACTCTATTGGTTTTAATTGGGTGGCAGGGCTTGAGAAGTCATTTCATCTCAATGTCGGGTAAAAGTCCCACAAAATTGGAAGCAACGTCTCCAAAATGACCTTTACAGTGTTGACGGGAACGTTAAACCTCAAATCAAACAAACAAACATCATCGACAGACAGGCTATGTAGAAAGAGTTAGGTTGTATAACGGTCATGTGTAAGATCCAAACGTGATACTTGCCACTTATCATTACAAAAACACGCCTATACAAGTACATTGTAAACTTTATCGGCGAAAATGGAAAATTTTAAAATTTTAAGAGGAAAAATTGTGACATTTTTCTTATTTCTGCTGAACATATAGATTGTTGGAACTCGTTAGAACCGCCTCATCGAGGCGGTTCTAATGAGTACCCACAATCTATATTTCAGAACAGAAATAAGAAAAATAAGGGCTACCCCTGCAAACCCCAGTTTTACTATATATAAGTGGGGCTCAAGGGGATCAAAATTATATAGGCGTGTTTTCGTGATGGACATTGGAAAACCGGTGAAAGCTGTTCATAGCTGACATAATTTAGGGGAGAGCATATGAAAACTTGCTGGTGATTTTTAAAGCACATTGTCCACCTTTGCTCAGTTGCTCTTTAAGTACGGATTGGTCGATATGACTATTCTATTGGTTGTCTGAAAATGTGAGTAGTATTTACAAATCCTACTCATATTTATTCAAGGAGAGAAAACACACACACACGCACACACACGCACACACACGCACGCACGCACGCACACACACACACACACACACACACACACACACACACACACACACACACACACACACACACACGCACGGACGCATGCACGCAACAGCTAAATGAAAAAAAAAACGTGAGTAGCTTATGCATCTCTTTACGAAAACAAGCCTATACTAATACATTGTAAACTTTACCTCCAAAAAATCGAATTTGTTAGATGAAAAATTTTGATATTTTTCTTATTTCTGCTCAAAATATAGATTGTGGGTACTCGTTAAAACCGTCTCGATGAGGTTGTTCTAACGAGTACTCACAATCTATATTTTAAAGCAGAAATAAGAAAAATTAGAGCAGAAATAAGAAAAATAAGGTTTACCCCTGTAAATCCCAGTTTTACTTTATAATAGTGGGGTTCAAGGGGTCAAAATTATATAGGCGTGTTTTCGTGAAGTCCTAACAATGTACCAGAATATCAGATAATGACCACTAACCAGCTGTTTAAGCTAACGATACTTTGAACGACTAGGTTCAGGAGTACACGTATTAGTCATCGCATCAACCGTCACCACTGTCTGACGACAAATGATCGGTATTGCACGACCCGCAGAAAAAGCGACCGACTGAAGTCGGTTGAGTTTCTAAGAGTGGCCTAAAATCACCGTGTCATTCTGTCAGTCTGTCTGTCCGTCCGTAACCCGTTTGTGAAATTGGTGATAGTGACTTAACCGATTGGAATATTTAAATAATTTTTGGCATACTGATAGATATCAATGAGATCTAACCAATGAACTTGCCAAATATTACATTCCATTTATTATAGCCTCGCCGAGGCGAAAAGTGTGAAAATTTTCGAACTGCTTCTCCTCGGAAACCGTTGTGCCGATTGAAGTCAAATTTCATATGGAGCCTGTATGGGATGGGTAAAACCAAAATTTGCTCATGGAATCCAGGTCACATGACCAAAATGGCCGCCAAGCCATATATGGTAAAAGCCCTTTAAAAATAGTCTTCTCCAGAACCACTGGGCAGATTTCCACGAAACTTAATAAATAGCATCTGGGACGTAGGCCCATCATAAAGTGCTAAAATGGTGACCCTGGGTTGACCTTGACATTCTGTGTGCCTAGGTCAAACTTTGACACATATGCTTTTGTATTGGAAAAGTAATAATGCGTTTTATCCTGCAAACGATTCAGAATACAGTACTAAAGTATAAGATATATTTTGCTCCTTACGATAAGGCGCATTTATTGGGGGAACCGTTTTAGGTCCAGGTCACATGACCAAAATGGCCGCCATACCCATATATGGTAACACTCATTAAGCTAAAAGCATCCGGCGGGTCGTGCACTTCAGCTGAAGCACTGGTTTTTCTTATTTTTCCCAAAACATAGGTCTGACATTTCATGCATATCATTCTCTCTTATGATGTAAAATCCTGGGAGAAAAATATGAAAAGTATTTCAAAATGTCGTATGCCGAGAAAAATACTTCAGAAACGGCTAAGTCTAAAAGTTTGACGAAAATAAATTGAAGATAATGCCCGGATTACATAAACGTCTACGGACCATGGCAAAAGAGCCTGCACACTTTACATCAGTGTAGATCGGTGTGAAGACTTGCGCACAAAAGTCCTTAATATCTGTCGTCATATGTCAAAGCTGAAAAAGTTGAAAAGTGGGAATAACACTGCAGGGAGAACCCAATGAGATGCAAATGTGGAGTCCGCTTATTTTTCATGCTGGTACTTTTTATAAATTTCAAGATTCAGCCTGAAACCATTTGGTACCCACGTGTATTGCATTTTACCCCACCAAGTACCTCATCATAATCTCGTCTAATGTGCTCTTTACCCCACACATTACGAAAACACGCCAATACAAATGTATTGTAAACTTTACCTCCGAAATAAATCGATCTTTTTAGATTAAAAAAATATGATATTTTTCTTATTTCTGCTCAAAATATAGGTTGTGGGTACTCGATAGAACCGCCTCATCGAGGCGGTTCTACCTACAATCTTTATTTTAGAGCAGAAATAAGAAAACTAAGATTTACCCATGTAAACCCCAGGTTTACTTTATAAAAGTGGGGTTCAAGGGGGTCAACATTATATAGGCGTGTTTTCATGATGAACATTGCTAATTTCAAAAGTCATCAAAGTACAAAAATTACTTTGACTACATGCAAAGTGCAGTTGTACTATAATGGCAGTTGACTTTGAGGTCAGTACATACGCAGTACAGGAAAATGTCAAAAAAACCTGTTATGCATTGGTATATTTTTGTGACTTGCATAATTATGAAAAAAGAAACCACCGTACGTAGTAGGATGAAGCGGGGAATGTGTGTTTGGAATGCACGTGTCGTTAGTATCATAAGAGTAAGAACTAATGTACCGAAAGGACTGATTGTCTCCGAAAGTAGGAGACCGCGCATAGATCAAGATAAGACGTTTTAATCCGAAACGTACCGAAATACTTGCAATGATTATCCGCAACATTTGTCTTCGTACAGAAATTTGAAAAATAACACGAAGTTATCCTCTCATCTGGAAATCTTCTCCGGAAATTGAATGGTTCTTTAACTAGACTTGTATTCTCGGAGATGATGCACTGGTCAGTTTAAAAATCAAAAAATGAGTTCCTTTAAGAGCAATGAAAACATTCATAAGAAAGAAGATGGGTCATACTACGTAGTTTCGGCTAATAAAGCCTCATCAGTGACCCTGTAATGATCCGACAACGAAAGCCAGAGGAAACATACTGCAATTTTGCAAATTTCGAATAGGCAGTCGATTCAAAGACTGATATAAATCAAAATGGGATCCAAATAATTAAAAACCTGTCTAGAATATGAGTCTAAACCAATAATTTATTTCTGATTTCTCAGAATATTCACGCTGATCTCAAAGGACCAAAAGTAAAATATAAACTGCACTATGGTTGATGTACGGGGAGACGTTTTACGGCCGCCACACGGCACAACACCAGCTGCAGTGAAGGCAAATAAAAATCAAAAAATGAGTTCCTTTAAGAGCAATGAAAACATTCATAAGAAAGAAGATGGGTCATACTACGTAGTTTCGGCTAATAAAGCTAATGAAGACTGAAACAATTAGACGGCAGTAAGGGCGGGAATTTTGGCCGCGTAAAATCGATTTAAGCCATTTTAGTCGTAAGCTAAAATACAAAATTATGAACTTTTAAGCAAAATATATAGATTGACCAGACGTCGCCTGCTGTGGTGTCTTGGGTCTACATTGTTTACCTATGTTCCTCTTCTTGGACCGTATGTATACAAGGGGTTAACCAATTTAATATTGAAAGAAAAATCTTTTCCGATTAATTCGGGCACTTTTTATTGCGCTCTTTTTTTCAATTTACGTGCGGTTTTACACAATTGGTATGTGAAAAAGGTGAACGACCAGCATCAACTTTTGGTCGATTGACAAACATTCAAAGAACTTAATTATTTTAAGGAATCGCAAACTGTCATTACTAAACATTTAATGGGACTGAACTGCAAGTCCTTTGAAGATTAACAAATTGTATATAAAATGTTTTGTTTAAACTAACCTTACCCTTCTTTGTTTGATTGATTATTTTGGGTTTTAACGGCACATCAACTCTTGTATAGGCCATGTGTTGTCATCTCCAAGAGAAAGGGGGTAAAGAGATAGTGGGGAGAGACGAGATAAAAGTGAAGGACAGGGCAGAAAGAGGGAAATAAATGGAGGTATAGAAACTGAAGAATAATTCTCTACCCTTATCTGCTGCAAGGCCAGCAGGTCACATCTGCTTTGGACGCCCCAGTGTCCCAAGTTACACAACACCTTCGCCACACCCAGTCAGCCGCCACGTTTCCAATTGTTGAGTGCTGTGCTTTCTACATATCCTCAAAAAGATAAATGAGCCGGGGCACAGCATTTCCTACAACTTACATGTAGGCCTAGCGAAGGATCAGATCAGCCTGCGCATCCAGAAAGTCTAACCAGATACTGTTCTTGCTGCATGAAGGAGCATTGGGCCCTTAGCTGTCCTTAGAGCACACAACGAAGACTCTGATCAGACTGCGCGGATGCGCAGGCTGATCTGAGTCTTCGCTGGGCGCACATTACTTATTGTAGGTTGTGTCGTGCACTGGCTCAAATGAGAACAAAATCTGTATTTTTTCCAGAATCCAGTTAAATTTGAAGTTGAACAATTATCTGACAAATTATCTACAAGTTTGCAAGTGAAAGACGTTTAGGCAAAGCGTTTTCTAAATCTTATAGCCGTCATTCCGATTTAATTTCAAAAATTCACTGTTGGACTTAAATCTCTTCTGAAACAAGGTCTATCGGAACCCGAATTTTATCATTACGCAAACACGCCTATACAAATACCTTGCCGCCGGCCTCAGTGGCTCAGTCGGATGCGCGTCTGACTGGTGATCAGGAGGTCGCGGGTTCGACTCCCGCCGGGGTCGGCAACATTCTTTCGTGGAGATTGATCATGAAATCTTTTCTACGGTCATTCTCTCCCTTCCGCTGATTCAAGAAGGGCAGTTGTCAGTTTCTGGCGAAAGAATGTGCACTGAACTGGTTAACCGCTTACGTATAAGCCTGCCCAGGAAAGTGTTGATAGGTAAACTGACCGGCTCAAAAATGACCTAAATAGTGTTGACTGGGTCGTAAAACTCCAATACAAACAAACAAACAAACAAATACCTTGCCAGCTTTATCGCCGAAAAAATGAAAATTTTATGATGAAAATGTGTGATATTTTTCTTATTGCTGCTCGAAATATAGATTGTGGGCACTCATCGAGGCGGTTCGCACGAGTACCCACAATCTATATTTTAGAGCAGAAATAAGAAAAATAAGGTATACCCCCAGAGACCCCAGTTTTACTATATAAAAGTGGGGTTCAAGGGCGTCAAAATTATATAGGCGTGTTTTCGCGATGTGGAGATTCAGAAACCTATATACTTGCAATGACTTCAGTACCCAATTGTGTAAAATCATTTTTCGATATAAAAAGATTGGGTACAACATTAATGTTATACGACAGCCTGCAAACATGGCAGTTACGCTAATCAAGGTTGATAACTTTGCTTCCCTCTTTAATTGCACGCCGGTGGGTCAGGTCTCAGATTCTATGACGGTTACAACGTTAAGGCATACTTAAAAATTAAATTTAATTTTATGTAATATCTGTTGGTACCTGATGCTCTGTCTCTGGTCGGGCCCATAGAAGTCTAACTGTTGGTTTTATTTTGCTCAAGCATTTCAATTATTTCTTGCTGTCGAATCCTCAACGTTGTTTCATAGCTTGTTCTTTTATTTTTGTGTTCTCGGAGATGCTGCACTGATGAGTTATGAAGCCTTCATGCAGACTGAACAAACAATTTGTCTTCATCGTGTCGGAAGTAAGGGCGAGGATTGCGGTCGCGTAAAATCTATTTAAGCCCTCACACCACCCCTGACCACTAGTGAAATACTTTTTCCTGGCCGTTCCAAAAAAGAAGGGAAGGCAATGATCAGGAATCGATACAATTAACCCGGCCCACAACTCCAATCAGAGACACCAAAGGGAGATTCTTCTGTCGCAGTTTATTTCTGTTAAAGTTCGTCATTGAATTTGTGTATCACTTATATCTTCTTGTGTTGGACAGGCAATTTGCCATTTCGTGGGAAAGTAACTGTCCACTAACTGTTTACAACGGGCATCCGTTGCCTAGTAGTTAAAAGCACTGACTCTAAAACATAACGGCTTTCACCGCTGTGGGTTCGAGCCCAGCTCGGGTCGTTTATGAAACGCCAAGATCTGCAGAGGTTGGTCAGGTAGTTTTTGTCTTCGGCTATCCCGGTTTTCGCCCACTTCTGATGATATAAATGGAATAATCCCGAAAGGACAATAAAATCGAAAGAAAAAAATGTTCACTATGACTGATTTGTCCTGATTCTTTCAAAACGATACAAGTAAAGAGACATCCGGTTTGCTTTCCTATAAACACACTCCCTCTGCCACAGGAGTCTACTCTCAAAGGGAATAGTTACCTCCTCAGGAGCAAATTCTTTCCTTTAAGGAGAATTGGAACAACTGGCACATTTTCCCGCCATTTTTCAAAGGGGAGATAACTTTCTGAACTTCGTTTTCGCTTTTCTATAGGGTCTGTCCTACTGAAAAAGGGGTCCTCGGGAGCAAATTCTTTCCTTTAAGAGTTGACCCCTAGTAACATGGGACAAAGATACTTTTGCAGGAGTTTCCTCCCCTGAAGGTGTACCGATTCCCCTTAAGAGAAGAGGCTTTCTGGCATTGGTGATAAAATGTTTTTGCGACAGTTGAATTCCCTTAAGGGTTACTTGTATCTATTCATTCCCCTTTGACGAAAAAAAAAAACTGTCTCTTCTATAGCATCTGCTTTCCTTTAAAGACTCACCTTTATTTGTAAGTGGGTTGGAAATACTTTGAACGAGTTTGCACTCATTTAAAGGCGCCCTCATTCCTCTGAAATATCGTCTTAGGTCACTTCCTGGGTGTCATCGTCATTTTTAGAAAGTAATCATGAGGTCGCCGACAGAAATCTTACAACTTTTATATTACAGACCAACTATTGACACAAATATCCGTTCTGTCACCCCGGAGAAGCGTTTTTGTGCAGAGGCTATAATATTACATCTGCACTGATGTCCTGTTTCTCGGAAAGATTGTGATTACTGAAAAAAAAAACAAAACAAAAAAAAAAAAAAAAAAAAACAGAAATATGTTCAGATATTGACGATAACCTAACGGTAAATAGATTGAAATCAGCGATCGAAACAATGGCATCCCACCAAAACGTGTGACCGAAAAAATGCCTAGATTAAAGAATAAATTATTTTTGTTATCCGAATTAGCAATATTTGTTATCATTGACAAACAATCACGCTTGAGTGAACGGAAATAGTATTTTGCGTTATTACCACCCCCACCACCCGCGTTTGAAAATGGGGATAGGTTATACTGGTAAACAACTGTCCATTCTTCCGTATCTCGAGAAGTTTATGTCGCTGAACATCGGTTATAATATTTGTTTTATTCATACTGCAAACATAGGTTGTGTGTGCTCGTTAGGGCCGCGTCATCGAGGCAGTTCTAACGAGTACCCACAACCAATGTCTTGGAGTAGAATTGAGTTAAAACGTATGCCCCCTTTACCCCTAGTTTAGTATATAAAGTGGGGCTTGTTTACGTGATGCAGCCAAATCTTTTTCTCCAGGCCCCTATGGGCGTTGTCGTTCCTTCATATGTAATTGATTCTCCGGATTTACCCGTAGATGTCAGTCGCTTTAATTATTAATTTGTTTTGGATCTGAGCTTTGTCTTGGATATAATTGCGCCCACTCTAGAGAAATAGTCGACCCTGATCAACTAGCTAATAAACAACAACAAACAACAACAACAAAAAAAAATCGATTTCTTTTTATCTTTTTTGCCGCGTTTTTCGGCGATAACTTGTTTATGTTTGCTTTTTAACCCATTTAGTACCAGAAACCCCAAAACGGGTACCCTGGCAAACAGTGCAGGCCCAGATCAGACGCCACAGAACGCGGCGTCTGATCGGGGCCTCCACTGTTTGCTAAAAGTTCAGCCATTTTCTAAATAAATTTTGATAAAAAAAACAACCTGACACCCCTAATTTTGGAATGGACTCCTCTTATATATAAGAAGGCAGATTCCATTTGGTAGTAAAAGGGTCAATCAACACATCCAGCGGCAAAGTTATACAGGAGAGGCTCCGCCAATTTAGCGTAAAGGAGCCAGCCTCCAGAACTGAATACTTTTTGCTCTAACGAGATGGGCTTTCTTGCTGTCGAGTCCTCAGCGTTGTCTCACCTCTGTGGTTCTTTGATTTCTGTGTTCACGGAGATGTTGCACTGATGAGTTAGGAGGCCTTCATGCGGACTGAAAAAATTATTTGTCTAAATCGCGACGGAAGTAAGGGCGAGGATTGTGGCCACGTAAAATCGATTTAAGCCCCCCAATGGAAATCTTCCACTGACCGTTCCAAGGCGGCTCTTCTGTGGCGATTTATTTATGTTGTTGTTTGTTACTTACTGTGTGTATCACTTGTGTCTTTTAATTTTGGATGGCCATATGGCCATTTTGTGGGAAAGTGACTGTCCATGTGGCCTTCCTTTGTTTAGGTTTCCATTATGGTCTGGTCGCTTAATGTTTGTATTTCTTTCCCTTTGGTGTCTATTATGGATGGAGTAAGTTAATTGTATCAATTCCTGATCTTTGTTTTACTTCTACTTTTTACAATTTGTGGAATTTTCGATAAAAACTAAGTCCAATTCTGCCACTCACACTATCGAACTGTTAACAAATGACTAGCCTATTTGAACAGATATCTATATTGGTATAAATCCCGTACAGCCAACGAAGTCAAAGGACGTTGCAGAAAGCATTAGAATGTAGACAGTCAAAAATATGGAATGCGTTGTTTTAGTCAGCAAACCCGTACTTCAGACAGTAAAGATCATACGCCTTTGATCTATATTCTGAAAATATTACACAATTCTACCTCATTCAATGGGACATTCTTTTTCATTGCAGAATATGCACATTGTAAACATGCAGGATATTTGGATGACTCACATAATGCACTGAACAGATAAGACGACAAATCGGCAAACCAAACCATCAAGGCGGGGCTTGTGGAAACAGAAAATTTCGCACGAACTTGAAATTATAGTAATCTCCGTCTGATTACAGCTCTGCACAGATAACTTAGGGGCATGACACCTTATTGAGAAGTTGGCGGAACTTCTCCTCTACAACAATCCCGCAGGAAATTTTGATCAAAAATAAAATAGTTATCGCCGAAAACCGCGTCAAAAAAGAAAAGAATGAATCGACTTTACGAGCCCTGATCGGTGTTTTACCGGAGTCATTTAATCTATATTTGAATATGTGATGATCCATTTATTTAGACACCTTCAGGTGGACCAACTATTTTGTGTGTTGTAGTAGTTGCAGAAAATATTGACTAGGCGGAGCTATTGTTTGCACATGCCTTTAAAATGTCCTATTAACAAAAAGGTAAACCAAGTCACCCGAGTGTGTGAATTCAACTGTAACACAGACAAATCTGTGGTGTACATGGTCATTTGGAGTAGTAAGGGCGCCTCTTGGGCGCCACGGACTGCGCATGCGCAGCATTTGTATCACTTCCGGTGAAACGTAAGCGAAACGATGACGAAACTACCCTAAATATCGGACGTGTGTTCGAATGACGTAAATTACCGTAATTACGTCGTAAGTATCCTAAATTTTGAGGCGAAAGATGTTCCCGCGGATTGGCGCAGTTCGCCGTCCCCGATCAGGTCGGGGGTGATCGGGGTCTACCCCGTTCGCTCGAGCGATCCTATCCCAATATTTAGGGAGATACTACCCCGTATAGTATCGATGAAATTAAGTCTCTCACCCGCAAACCAATTATCGCCTCGAAAACCGGGAAACAATGGAAGGTGTTGGAAGAGCTCGACTCGATGCGAGAAACTAGTAATGGACCGCGTCCCGGGAAAAGAAAGTTTTGTTCGTTCGATTTGAGGTTTAACGTCCCCGTCAACGCCTTATAGATCATTTTGGGAGGCGTTGCTTCCAGTCGCGCGAGACCTTTACCGGACATATCTACGACATTCGAATCTCGGAGAATCTTTCTCGGCTACGGAATTTATACGGATATCGCGGGGGCGTAGCCAGAGCAAAAAAAAAATATTGATCAATACAGAGCGAGTTTGGTCATGTCTAAATGATCTCATCTGATTGGTTGGAGCAATGAGTTAAACCTTTCTGCGTGCTGGTCAAGACCTCAGTTTCAAAATGAATTCGTGTTGTAAAGTGTCAAACCACGCGATAGAAAAACATCTTTACTCCGAGAGTATGGGAGCTTCTGTCTTTTCAAATAGACGTGTCATGTTTGATAGTATCAAGAAGTGTTTGGATAAGCCTGACAAAAAGAACGTGCGCGGTAAAAGGCTCGAACTCATAAAAACCTTTACTTTTGACATAGGAATTTTGGGATACAGCAGACGAACGAGCAACACCATTAAAGTCGTGTGTACTCAAACCAGGAGAAAAACGCTTGTCATAACCGCTTATCCGATAGTGACATTCATCGAACGTGTTTAGACACGTTGTATCCAATCAGCGACAGCCGTGAAAGAACCAATCGGATTGTACCGCATAAGTATATATACCTCGTTCGCGCGGTACTGTGTCATTCAATAAGGAAACATGGCAAACTACAGATGTCGGTTCAGTCTCGGGAATGATCGTTACGTGGAAGTGCACGAATGGAAGGGCGAGTTACGGGTCGATATCAGGGAGTGGAAAGACGATAAACCGACTAAGAAAGGAATCAGTCTAAACTTGATGCGGTGGAAGAATTGGCTCGATCAGTTGGATAAGGCATTAGAAAAGAAACAGGTCTATAGATGTCATCTCGGAGGGAACGTATTCTGTAAGATCGGCGAAAATAGTGTCTGCGTAGATATAAGACAATACTGGAAACCACGGGACGAAGTTGTACCAACGAAAACGGGAATATGCTTGAGGCCATCGGAATTCAATCGTTTGAAAGACTTGTTATCAGAAATAGGAAATACATTGCCCGAACTCAACCCAGTGGTCCCTTGCTTTCTGCAAAGTGACCATTTGAATCAGTTGGGAGCTTTACAGTGCTCAGAGTGCAATCCGAACGATTACCAAAACTGGTGAAGACAGTGACACGAACGAAAGTAAATTGTCATAAACACGAAACAGACGTATACAACGCGTCATAATTATGGAGCATGATTGCGAATACGTGACAGAATATAGAGTGATAGACCCCAAATGACAAATATAAATATGTTTGGTATGGCAATGATGACTTTGGCGTTGTTGGATGAACTGTCGTTATGGCTGAGGTGTTTTCAATTACGACGGGAAGCCAGGGAGGCTGCGGAGCGCTTTATAGAAGCGTTTGAGAGACACGATGACGATGTATCGCACTTATATAGCGTTATATTGTAAATTACATGCATACTTTTTGAATATTTGTTTCAAACTTTATATATCCATTGTTTCCACGTGACACAGTATACACACTCGTTTTCATCGTTTTGTATCCTATAGGTTTAGTATCGTTTTATAGTTTTGTAAGAATATTCGTTTGCCATAGTCTTCGTTAAAATAAAGATGACTGACTGGAAGCAATATTTATCTTCCTTGTATTTTAATCCCAAATCCCCAGGCAGTTACCTAGGGCCGGAGAAACTGTACCAGATCGTCAAAACTCGAGGCCAATTTAAAATTGGCAGGCACCGCATACGCAAATGGCTGCAAGACCAGGAGTCGTATTCCCTGACTAGAGGCGCCAGACGTAAATATACCCGGTCTAGGGTAATTGTGGCTGGCATTGACAGTCAGTGGGATATGGATCTGATGGATATGGTTGACATTTCCAAACAGAATGACGACTATCGATACGTACTGGTCTCCATAGACATTTTCTCTCGTTTTGCTCATTGCCGGCCCGTAAAAAGTAAAAAAGGGGTCGATATTGTCACAGCCCTACGAGTCATTCTTAAAGGACCGAGAAAACCTAACACGATTAGGACTGACCGAGGTATGGAATTCCGTAGTAAAGAGGTCAATACATATTTAAAAAACAAAAACATCCATCATTTTTACGCCCTGAATACGGAGACCAAAGCAAATTACAGCGAACGGTTAATCAAGACTTTAAAACATAAGTTGTTTAGGTATATGATGAAAAATAGAACGCAGCGGTATGTCGACATTCTTCAAGATGTAGTTCACAGCTATAATCAAACCGTACATAGAAGTCTCGGTCAACCCCCGGCTTCCATTTCAAAGGAAAACGAAGGCGAAAGTAGGCTGCAGCAGTATTTATTGAGACAGGCCGGGGACAAATCGAAAAAAAGAAGCAAACGGAAAACCAAAAAGCAGTACAAATTTAAACTCGGTCAAACGGTACGCATATCGCACGTGAGAACTTTATTCGATAGAGAATATTCGCAAAAATGGACTGGCGAAATATTTAAAGTCAGCTCGCGTTTTAGAAGAGAGGGTATCCCGGTTTATAGGCTCGAATCCTGGGATGACGAAAAAGTGGAAGGTACCTTTTATGAACAGGAACTTCAGAAGATTCGCGTGGACGATTCTACCGAATATTACATCCAAGAGATATTAAAAAGACGCGTCCGAAACAAGCGAAAAGAAGTTCTCGTTCGCTGGTTGCACTGGCCCAAGAAATATGACAGCTGGATTCCGGAAGAAGACGTGAAAGACTACTCGTAGTCAGAAATCACGTGAATTTATGTCGGACAAAATAGACATACACACCAATTCGTATTCATTGTTTGACAAGACGCCAAGATGAAAATTACCAACGTGGTATATAGCGCCCAATTAAATTGTCCGATCGACCTGATAGAATTATGTCAACGTATATGGAACGCTCGATATGACCCGAGATCTTTTCCAGGTCTTATATGGCAGCATAGAACTATCGGTGGCAACTGTCTCGTGTTTTCCAGCGGCGCTATCAACTGCAATGGAAGAGCCTCAGACGTAGAAGAGGGACGGAAACGTTTGCGCAGATATGCCAGACAGCTTCAAACACTAGGTTATCCCGCCAGCCTAGGAACGGTTAGGATGTTGACAGCGTCTGCCAGTCACTCTCTTAGCGCTGAATTGGACTTAAAGGCGTTGGCTGAGGAAAGAAGTGTAGTGTACGAGCCAGAGTTGTTTCCGGCTCTAAATTTCAAAATAGATGGCGTAAATTTTTGCTGCTTTCATACCGGTAAAGTGGTAATCACGGGTATCAAATTTATGAATCAAATGGATGACGTGGTTTTACCAACACTGATCGAGCTTGAGCTCTATACTCGTAAGAAGCGGTGATAAGAAACGCCGACTAAAATCATGGAACATTCCAAAGTTTTCCGTTCCATTCGCTATTTAGCGACCTTGAGAGATGCCTTACCCGTGGATCGTAGAACCCTGTTACGAAATATTACTCGATTGCAAATGTCATCCATTAGAGAGGTAGCCAAAAGACTGACCAACGGAACGATCAATCCTCTAAGAAGGGATGCAAGACTCTTCGAAAGGAGAAGGCTCGCGCTAAGAACGTTAGGGTCGAATAGAGTTAGTTTCCAGAGAAAGAAAGCATTGGTAAACAGACATTCGTCGTTCATTCCGTCTATGCTGAGAAGCGTTTACCTGATACAAACCATCGTGGACGAGATCCGAACCACCGCAGAAACATGACAGATTTTTACGCTTATCTCAGTTTTAGTAGCTCACGAAAAACTCTTTCAAGATCAACCCGCCCTCTACCCGTATCTAAGGTCAGAGATAAAGACTGCCTCCATAGCTCCAGGACAGTACGGATTCAGTGCTGACGACATTTTTCAAGGCCTCGTTCCGAGCAAACTCGTGGTAGGACTGGTGTCTAGCGCGGCGTACACCGGCGATTACAAGAAAAACCCGCTAAACTTTCAACCGTTTGACTGCAGTTCGGTCGGGTTGTACGTCGATGGACAGTCATACCCCTCTCAGCCTTTGCAACCCAATTACAGCGCCGATCAGTTTGTGGACTGTTACAGAACTTTGACGCTCTTCAGAAAAGATATTAACGTGAGTAGAGGCGATTACAAACACGGATACTGTCTCTATGTACTAGACGTAGATCCTTACTATACGTTCAACACTAAAAGAAAAGGTCATTGTCGGCTGGAACTCAAGTTCGCGACACCCTTGCTGGAAAGCGTCACCCTTATCATGTACGCTACATTTCCGGAAATTCTCCACATAAACCAAGCCAGATCCGTGTACTTAAAATGAATAACCTTCAACTACAAAGTATTCTAAGAGGGTACCCCGTCAGAATTTGTTCAGTCGATAATGTTAAAAAGGAGAGATTCGTGATCGCCAATACGGACAAAAGCGGTGGACCGGGCAAGCATTGGGTTGCATTTTACTTTAATGAAAGTGGACACGACGAATTCTTTGATTCTCTCGGTAACACAGCGGAGTACTATAATTTTGGACACGTATTACGGAAACCGTATTTAAGGAACAGAAATCGCTTACAAGACTTTGGTTCTGATACGTGTGGACAGTACTGTATATATTATGTCATGTGCCGATATGTCGGAATGTCATTGAAAGATATCGTAAACACGTTTAGCGTGAGAGATTTAGAGATGAATGATAGATTTGTGAGAACATTTGTAAATACAACGCAACTATAATGTAGTTTTACATCGCTTTATTTCAATAAAACTTTTATAACAAAAATATTGTCTTTGTTTTAAAATGATATCCAGTCCACGAATTTATCAGTCTTTGCTTTTTCTGCCTTTTTCTCCCGTTTCCCCGGGGGTGGAGGCGCGAACACGGTTTGGCTCTTTGGCTCGGTCTTCTTTCTCTTCACCATAGCGGGGGATGGTTTAGTTTCCACCTTTTGCGAGTGAGAAGATGGCGTTTGCCTTTCTACGGAAGGCTCTCCTTTAACATTCAACATCCTTCGGTATTTATCGTAGGGGACAAGTACTAGCTTTTCCATCTCTATTTGAGTACTGCTTCTAAGTAAGGTATGACTATTTTCAGCAGAGTGAAAATGAAACGTTGTTTATCCGAAACGGCCTTTTTCTTGTGATGATAACCAACGGTTCTATCTCCCAACAGGTGTAAAAGGCGTCTCTCGCGTTTAAGCGCTTTTTTCTGTGCCGAGGTCAACTTTATCTTGCATTTCACGACGTTATGCGCTATCTGACTTATCGCTCTCAGTTGCTGTCTGGTAATCGTTCGCAGTAGTACCTTGCGTTGACCCGGTGTAGTTTGGGCAAATAAAAGCAAAAAGTGACGTTCTTGTACGAGTAGCTGAACCATGGTTCCTCTTGTAGGTCTGTTTCTTGTTCTTACGTCAGTCGATAAACCACGGAGTCTTCATCCGGGAATATGCGAGTTCTAAGACGATATCTGTTGTCAGCATGAGGACTCATATCTACCACAAAATAGCCGTGTTTTTCGGTGCTGAGAGCATCTTCGTACGCTCGTAAGAATCCTTTCGATTTCCCGGGATGCAGCTGGCGTCCTAGAATTGCGACTTGAGACGCATCTCGTAGATTTTTCAGAAGCACCATATACCACGTGTTTAAAGCTATCGTTCTGGCATGTTTACCTCCCGGATATAAGTTTTGAGTTATCAGTATCACGCTGACGCATTTGTGATGGGTCCCTTGCGTAAATAATAATTCCATGTCTTTGTTGCTCATAACTTGGTGCATTAGATCATCGATGACGATAAGCTTATGACGCTTGTCTTTGGTAAACTCGTCAATTTCTTCGGTAGAGGGTAGACCCCGTTTACTATAAAAATTGGGTATCGTCCGTTCCATGTCGTCGAAGAGATCTTGGTGTATGCCGTAGCAGTATAATACGTGGGTAGGTGGTTCTCTCGTATACATGTATTGCAAATTATTCAGGAACTTGTACACCCACCTCGTTTTACCGCTACCCGTTTGACCACTGATACACATGCTAGAGCAAGGTTCGAAAGGCAGGGTACAGCTCATTTTTTAAGTTTTGGGCTGGGTAAGGCGTAACCTATGCAACTACTCAGGAGGCTTATCCAAAGCTCGGTAGATCCGTTTTGTAAAGACAAATTAACTATAGAGGTGATGATGATGACGTATACAATGATCATCTGGCAAAAGTAGACTATTTCCGCTTTAGGTATACGGGCACCTAACAAGTGCCACCTCTCCGAATTTGATCGATTTTCTTCATCTGATCTGGGTTCATAAATAAATGCTTCCCTTTCGGGTTGATGGGGCTCGTTTGTTTCCATATTCTTACGAGGGGAGTGAAATGAAAATGAAGAATGTCTGTTCTTACTAACATTTATTTGTTAGCAGTTAACTAGTGACGTATATTACAAGGATAGAAATGAAGCATTGGAACGCTTCGATTTATATATTTTTCATAAATACATAGTAAATAAAAAAGTCATATGTTAACAATTGTTATATAACTTACTCATGTTTTCGTGTAACAAAGATGTAACTGAGTAACAACGAGATATCCATACCATATACGGTAAATATGTTCTATAAGCAAGGCCTACACCACAGAACTGAAAAAACATGGAGTGCACATAACTTCAGGGCCAGACTAGCTAGTTTCGGCCAATTTGGCCTCATCAATCCTGTTTTAGTGACCACGTCTATTAAGCAAGCAATCTGTCTTAAGCAAGCAGGCGTTTGTTTTCCAAACGGGGTAAACGCAATAAATTTCACCCGTATTAAGCAATCGCCTGTCTTAAGCAAACACATTTCGGTAATCCTTTAAATGTTTGCTTAGTACGGGTTGGACTGTACTGCATACAATGGAAAAAAAATCACTTCAACGAAAAACGAAACGGGTTGATGCAAGAAATTGTTACGACCGTGACAAAACATGAAACAGTCTGTTCAAAAATCGAAACGTGTCCTATGGTAAAACATGGAGTGCACATAACTTCAGGGCCAGACTAGCTAGTTTCGGCCAATTTGGCCTCATCAATCCTGTTTTAGTGACCACGTCTATTAAGCAAGCAATCTGTCTTAAGCAAGCAGGCGTTTGTTTTCCAAACGGGGTAAACGCAATAAATTTCACCCGTATTAAGCAATCGCCTGTCTTAAGCAAACACATTTCGGTAATCCTTTAAATGTTTGCTTAGTACGGGTTGGACTGTACTGCATACAATGGAAAAAAAAAATCACTTCAACGAAAAACGAAACGGGTTGATGCAAGAAATTGTTACGACCGTGACAAAACATAAAACAGTTTGTTCAAAAATCGAAAAGTGTCCTCTTTTTTTTTTTTTTTGGTTCGGGTTTTACGGCCCTTTCAAGATTATTTCACTCATATCGAGCCAATCGTTAATCATAGGTGGGCGAAAACCGGAGTACCCGGAGAAAAACCACCTGACCTTCCGTTGCAGAACTTGGCGTCTCACATGTGTCCCGAGCGAGGCTCGAACCCACGGCAATGAGAGACCTAATGATCAAGAGTCAGCGCTCTTATCCATTAGGCCACGGAGGCCCGTTCGAAAAGTGTCCTAACACAGTAACATAACGCATTGTAAATATAACATTCTGAATGTAACAATACCGAAGTGTTATCGACGAAAAATGAGAAGCTTAATACAAGATATTGAAACGACAGTAAAATAAAACTTCTATTGTATCGATTGTAAATAATGATGTACAAAAATAAAACATTCTGAATGCAACAATACCGAAATATATCGACGAAAAATGAGAAGCTTAATACAAGATATTGAAACGACAGTAAAAAAAAACTTCTATTGTATCGATTGTAAATAATGATGTACAAAAATAAAACATTCTGAATGCAACAATACCGAAATATATCGACGAAAAATGAGAAGCTTAATACAAGATATTGAAACGACAGTAAAAAAAAAAAAAACTTCTATTGTATCGATTGTAAATAATGATGTACAAAAATGAAAACGTGTTCTACGGTAAAATAGGTGTAAACGTGCAAAAATAACAACGACTGTGACACAAATATAAACATTAATTACAAAAATCTAAACAGCTCTCACACATTTCCAGCACACCTAACGCAAAAATCAAAACGACCCTTTCTTTTAAAAGCCAAAAGGTACAGTGTCATAGTTTTCCAAACGTCTTCGTTTGGTATAAACCATTTGATAAGTTTTTTCTTCTTTACGATTTATCAATATTCTTTTTCGTTTTTCCCTGCAAATTTTGTTTGGATTAGACACCGTGATATTCGGACAACTTTGAGGACTGGTTACTATTCGTTTGACACTGTCAAAATTTATTAATTGAGAATTAGTGTAATTCAAAGTGAATCCTCTGATTTTACAAATTTCTTTTTTAGTGTTAGTTTTGTAGGCGTAATTTTTTGGCCCCCCAGACACAAACTCTACAATGTGCTCCCCAGTTTGCAATTCATCCGTGAGTTCGCCCAGGTAGTCTCCCAGGGGAGGGTCATACTGACCGGGACGGCTCACGTAAATAACGCTGTCCGTATCGTAATACAGGACCCGTCTGTCTAACTGTTCTAGTACACTGTAAAGTTTGAGTCTGGCCCAGCACGTCGTAAATGTAGCCAAATAGATGTTTGTCTTGTTGTCTTCTGGCTGACAATCTTTCTTATATAACCATTCGATTTGTACGGTGTCATTGGTCAAGATGTGAAAATTAAGAGGTTGTTTCATTGGATCGGTGAATAGCTGGAAGAATAAATTTGCTTCCGTTTCGTGGAAAAATTCTGACTGGCGCATATTTAGCCTCTGTCCAAACTTGCCCCAAAAACTGTTGAGGCATAATTTGGCCAGTTGCCTCAGTCCGGGGTTCTTTACGATGTTTTCCCGATTCAAAGAAACGCCCTCTTTTTCGAAATACTGCGAAATGTAGCGTTCCATGTCGTTTTCGTTTTGGATCCAGTCAGGGGGACCGCTGGCTTCTTGTTTAAACTTGAGGAACGTGTTAATATACTGAGCGAACAGTCCCCCTTCTCTGGTTTCAGGGTCGTATTGGGTCGTTTTCTCCCAGTGGTAAACTTCGTATATTTTGGACAGAGTGTACCCTAGTCTAATAGCCGTTTCAATCTCCGGAGTACACCACGTGCCAGTCAACTCTCTTTCCTGATCCGAACAAGCGCAATGATTTTGGTTTTCGGTATCCGCGCAGGTCCTACATAAAGGAAATTTCAGCTTGCCATTGGACCTATAAGGTAGCACAGGGTGGTACAACCCTCTAGGAGGGAGTATCTTGACCTTGGCAATGCCGAAATAGTCCTTTATGTCCCCAAAGTCTTTCGTGATGATAGCGGGGTGACCTACGGGATAGCGACTGTACTTATTCACCCAAGGGTACAGACTGGTGAAATCGACATATTTAACGCGTTCGTTTTCGGACGTTTTGTAGTAGAGTTGACTCGCATTGGTGCGACCCCCGAAGAAACTATCTCTAGGATCCAGTCTGTCCATTAAATCTAGTTGATTAATGAAATTTTGGAGGTCAGCGTTTTGTTTTTTCATATTTTGAAATTCGTGTTCCCAAATGCAAACGTATCTCATTCCTAACCGTTCTATATATGCCTTCTTTTTCATGGTCAATGCAAACAATTCTTTAACAGATTGGTTGGTGAGTGGATGGTACGTGTCTTCCCTGTTTTCCGAGAAGCATTCAACACAGCCATGAAACAGACACCCTTGATATTCGTAGGCGGTGTTTGTTTCAGCGCAATATCCGTCCAACTTGTATCGGGTGCCTGGTAAGGTTTTTTCGCCAGTATTCAAAGCGTGTTGAATGCGGACATTGTCGACACGCGACATCCACTCCAACCACTGTATGGACGTTTTACTATATTGATCGTTGTAACCACCGGGAGGGATTTTCGCGATAGGCGTGCTTACGAACTCTTTCGCACCCACTCTCTCCCCTTTCAGTTCGGATTCGTGGACCCATTTGTCGCTTCGGAAAATGAATAGTTTCCCGTCAGACATTTTGGCGGGAATCCATTCATTTTGCCCTTCTATTTTCACCTTCCACTCCTCTTCAATAAACTTTGTTCTGAAAACGTTCATGCATACCGATGCAATTGTAATTGAGTCAAATGGGTCCACGGCCCCGTCCCATTTCTTTTCTAATTTATCTCTATCATTCATGACACCCGTAGCATTCATCAACAACTCTCTAAATTTCAAACACGCCTTTCTCAATATATCAACATCGCTACGACAATACTCTAACATTTCTTTTCTAAAATCAAATACGTCATCCTTTCTATCATTCAACCACTCTAACAATTCCTTTCTCTCTTTCTCACCCATGAAATTGTGTCCGTAATATTTCGCATCCGGGTATGGTCCCACATAATTTTGATTCTCTAAAGTATTAAAATAATGTGGGAACCATCCCTTCTTCAACTCTGTCAGTCCAAACGCATCGGGTAATGACGACAATTTCATGGGCAAGAAGTTGAGACTGTCAATCACCTTGATATGTAAATCTCGCTCCACCGTCATGTACATTATTTTCGAACCGCTATAAATGATTTTATCGGGCCGCATGGATTGGTCTATGAGGTACTCTAACAAAAAGTAACCATCATAGCCTTTCATGTTGTGGGCAATGACTTTAAAGTATTTATGATGGTCGGAAAACAACCATTCGCCAAACTTTTCTGCGGTATCCGCTCCTCGAAAAGTGACCTCCCGAAAACCGCATTTACCGGGACAAGGACCATCGTCTTCGTTGTCATCACATTCCGGGCAACGGGTACCGCATTTTTCGCAAACAGATTTCGGGGTCAAAGGATCATTAATACAATTGGGGCATACGGAATGAGCCACGACAAAGTTTGGCCGATGTGTGGCTTTTCCGCACCACGAGGCGTTACAATGGCGACATTTGGAGCAAGATTTACATAACTGTTCCGATTGACAGTCTTTACAATCATTCTTTTTCAAGGGCTGATAATTCTCACACTCCGCTCTCTCATCCTGGCTACATTCGAAATCGGCGAAAATATATTTTGGAATGAATTCTTCCTTTGCCGATGTAGATCTTAAATAACATAGATGATCGTCCATCACATACTTGTGACAAGAGGAACACAGATGTTCACCGCATTGGTGTTCCTCTGTCTTCCTCTTGTCTTTACGAATAACTTTATAACACGCGGGACACTTCCAGTATTTATCGCACTGGGAAGGCCCGCGCGGTTGCCCCTTAGATTTACCTTTTTTATAAACCGGTACTTGTTTATGCTGCTCGTAACACGCGTCAGACCGACAGTGCATGTTACAGTCAGGACAAGTGACCGGTTTATCGGTTTTGGGGCAATCGTCTGTCTTACATACTATACAAAACATATCACAATGGTGCTTTTCCCTATCATTAAAATGTTTCAAACAGGTCTGACAAAAGTAGACACTGCAAAAGAAACCGGTAATCGAAGTGATTGAATGAAAGTGGTCATCGTCTACTTGGTAAACGTATACGCAAGGCCGGTCATCGGTGCTGGGACTAGTAATAAACTTATTACCGAGCCTTGCGCTGACCACCATCACCCTCACTCCGAGTACCGATTCAAATGCCGCTAAATCGTTCAAGCTAGCAGGTCTGTCAAGAGGTACTTCGGCCAGCTGGCTAATGGCTACTGCCAAATCCGTTTGCTCGTGCCTGTCTTTGGCACGAAGCTGTTTGAAGAAGCTTTCGGGCACTTTCCTATAATGCAAAATGAGTTCGCGATTGCTTTTCTTCCCTCTGGTTTTAGAAATTTCTGCCCACTCTTCGGGCGTGCATCGGTTTAATTTAGCCCAGCTGACCGAAATGGCTCTTGCCAGACACAACTGATCATTATTTACAATCGATACAATAGAAGTTTTTATTTTACATGCATTTTTCTCGCCTTTTAGATTCGTGATCCTTTTTCGGGCACCTCCCTTGGGTAGATCGACGGAACCGATTAAGATGTCGAAACTGTCATCAACGGATAAGTTTTTATTACTGTTGAGGACATTTTCGATGGTTTCCATGACCATGTTCGCGTTGATGTCGTCCCAGGGCTGTAGGGGAACTACGATAGGATCGTGCAATCCTTCGTGTTGAATGATCACGCGACCTAAATCGTTTCCCGCTAACGCGCCCCGGGCTTCATTCAACACTCGGTCGAACATCTCATGCAAACCATCTCTGATGTCCTCCAGTCTTTCTCCGTGATGCTGTTCGTCAATCTTAACCTGGTATCCGCGATCTACCGCTGCATTTTTGGCGTACGTCCTTCTCGATTTCTCTCTAATTTCGTACTTCAGTCCATTGGCTGGTGGTGGGGTGTCGGGTTTGTGAGATGGTCCCGGCTGAGGCTCATCCCCTCTTCCTACCTGTAATTATAAAAATAATAATCGTAATAGTAATAATAATAGTTATTATAACAATAATTAAAGCGATAATAATAATGATAATAATAACAATGACAAAACAACAACAACAACAACGTCTCCTACTTCTACTCCTACTTCTACAGCTACAATTACCACTCCTGCAACTACTTCTACTACTACTACTACTCCTACTCCAACTACTACTACTACTACTACTGCTCATTCTAATATTTCGACTACTGTTAATAAAAATAATAACAATAACAAAATATTAAGAATAATACTGGTTATAAATAATAATAATAATAATAACAATGATGATAATAAAAGAACAACAACGTTAACTGCTACTACTACTACTACTACTACTACAAATACTACTATTTCGACTACTGTAAATAAAAATAATGATAACAATAACAAAATATTAAGAATAATACTGGTTATAAATAATAATGATAATAACAATGATGATAATAAAACAACAACAACGTCTACTACTACTATTTCTAGTGCTACTACTACTACTACTACAAATACTACTATTTCGACTACTGTAAATAAAAATAATGATAACAATAACAAAATATTAAGAATAATACTGGTTATAAATAATAATGATAATAACAATGATGATAATAAAACAACAACAACGTCTACTACTACTATTTCTAGTGCTACTACTACTACTACTACAAATACTACTATTTCGACTACTGTAAATAAAAATAATGATAACAATAACAAAATAGTAAGAATAATACTGGTTATAAATAATAATGATAATAACAATGATGATAATAAAACAACAACAACGTCTACTACTACTATTTCTAGTGCTACTACTACTACTACTATTACAATTACTACTGTTACTACTACTGTTAATACATATAATGAAAAAAATATTGATAAAATGATGATTACGATGATAATAAAATAATGAGTATTTACCTGCACTACGGAGTTTCCATGCGAATCTTCTCGCTCCCCGCTTATTTCTTTCTGTTCCTCAAACTGAAATGATAATAATGATTGTAATGAACTGATATAACGCATGGCTGAAAATGGATAAAATTATCAGTTTTACAATGGATGCAAGAAAGACATTTTTGAAAACTATGTCTTAACATTAGTGCACATGATTATCGTTAATTAAGATAAAATCGTTGGTTTAATACAATTTTGCTCAGACTTCTTTTAGCAGAAATATGTATGACAGTGGTTAATTTATAGAATTGAATATATTTACCTGTGCCATTTGGCTCAATTCACCGTCTTCAATAACCAACTCCGTAGTGTCCCATTCTTCCATCTGAAAAAATATAACATTTTTACAACGATAACAAAAACGACGACAATTGCTCATCTTGATTAAAGCCCGCTATAAAGAAACAGTTTGTGCATGTAGTGATTAGATTTTTTTTTTTAAACGAAAAGTAAAGAAAAGACCTGATACAATATACCATCTAATATTTTTTATCAGGACGAATGTTTGAAAAAAAAAACAACAACAGTAAAGCGATTTATTAAATAAACAGAAATCGATAGAACCGCCATGTCGAAAGCAGTTCTATCGAGTCCCCACAATCTATGTTTTGAGCAGAAATAAGAAAAATAGCACAATTTTTCATCTTAAAAAATCCATATAAGCAGAAAAAATGTATTTGTATAGGCGTGTTTTTTGTAATGGATTAGATTTTAAATACAGAAAGGACAGGACACCATCTAATATATATATATATATTTTTTCAATCAGAACGTGTGTTGTAAATGAAAAGTAATTTATCAAAAGAACAGAAATTTACCCGTATATCCTGACTTAAATCTCCATCTTCAATCACGAGCACTGTCTCATCCCTTTCTTCCATCTGTAATAATAATAATAATAACGATAAAAATAATAATGATAATTATAATAGTGATAAAAATAAAAATATTGTGGGGGCTTGGCGAGACCGTCTCGATGATGCGGTTCTTTCGAGTACCCACGATCTACGTTTAAGATCCGAAATAAGAACAATAATGTATACCCCTACAAATCCCAGTTTTCCTAAATAAAAGCGGGGTTTCAAGGGGTCGAAATTTTCAGGCGTGTTTTCGTGAAACAGAGAAAAGTTAATTAAAATTCTTACCTTTCCCCGACCAAGTCTAAGAGACGTGTTTTTAAATGCATATTAAATACAGTTGAAAGCCATATAGTTTTAACCCGGGAATTTTAACACAATACATTACGAAAACACGCCTATACAATTACACCGCGAATTATAACGCCGAAAAAAAAAAAAAAAAAAAAAATTTAAGATGAAAAAAAATATGGAGATTTCTTTATTTTTTGCTAAAACATAGATTGTGGGGGCTTGGTAGGACCGTTTCGATGAGGCGGTTCTATCGAGTATCCACGATCTATGTTTAAGATCCGAAATAAGAAAAATAATGTATACCCCTGCAAAACCCCAGTTTTAGTAAATAAAAGAGGGGGGTTCTAGGGACCGAAATCATTTTGGGCGTGTTTTCGTGATGGAACGTATATGAAACATGGAAAAGATAATTAAAATTCTTACCTGCCCCGACCATTCGCCATCTTCAACACAGGACTGCGCCAGTGTGTCCATTTCGTCATCAAAACTTAAAGCATTTGATGCTTCGTCCATTTCTATTTGTTCTCTTACAAAATCCAGCGCGAGTTCGAAATTAACAACACTTTCCATCTTTATCACTCAACTGCTAAAACGATATTAAAACGTTAGGACGGACGTGCGCGTTCTTACGAGGAAGCTGAAATCAAAACGAGGCTATCGTCACCCATTGGCCGATTTTCGACACATTCGGAGTGTTGCTTGGCAACTAGTTTTTGATTATTGATAAACGCCGCCATTATAATGGTCAAGGCGTTGTTATTATGATGTAACGCGGGAACTAATTAAGATGACTTTCTCTGCGACTGCACCTGTCAGTAGTAATATCCTAAATGTTGGGATGGAAGACTGCTGCTGCCGTGCACTGGCACACGCCGCGCGTACAACGTTAAAACGACGTCGTTTCGTTTAACATGCGCGACAATTCGCGTGAACGACGGACTGACTACCCCTGACCAAACGGAGCTAACCCCGATCGAGCTCATCTATTTCCGCTATGCCCTCAGTCAACCCACTTTATACCGACATTCGTATAGCGGCACACTCTTTATAACGATAATTTAAATGGAAGAAATCCTCAAAACTAAGCATTGATCTGATCAGCTTGATAGGAAATGCTTGTATAAATTACATAGCCAAGAAAAAAATTCTCCGAGATACAAATGTTGTAGATATATGTTAGAATAGCCTCGCCGAGGCGGTTCTCACGAGTACCCATAACCTATGTCTTGGAGCAGTAATAAGGAAAATAATGTTTACCCCTGCAAAGCCAAATTTTACTGTATAAAAGTTGGGTTTATATATTTTAGAATCGCCTCAATGAGGCGGTTCTAACGAGTACCCACAACCTATGTCTTGGAGCAGTAATAAGGAAAATAAGGTTTACCGCCTGCATACTCAAAGTTTACAGTTTAAAAGCTGGGTTTAAGGGAGTCAAAATTATATAGGCGTGTTTTCGCGATGATTTTACGAATTTTATAGTAGCGACAGAAGCGGAGCAAATTCTTTCCGTATCAAGAGTTTCGTGTTAAAGTATTTTTGCTCTGGCTACGCCCCCCTGATATCCGTATAAATTCCGTAGCCGAGAAAGATTCTCCGAGATACAAATGTTGTAGATATGTCCGGTAAAGGTCTCGCGCGACTGGAAGCAACGTCCCCAAAATGATCTATACGGCGTTGACGGGGACGTGAAACCTCAAATCGAACAAACAAAACTTTCTTTTCCCGGGACGCAGCCCATTCAGAAGCGAGCGTGTTTAGAAATTTAAACGACAACATCAGCCTTCTAAACGCTATCTTCCAGCGAGTTTCATTGTTTTCTAGTTTAAAGGCGATAAGTGTTTCGCACTGAGTGTCGGAGACAATCGATTTGTCAATATCGCAGGACTGCACCGGGTAGTATTACCCTAAATATTGGGACAGAATAAACGGTGTAGATCCCGATCACCCTGACCAGGGTCTGCACTGTTTGTCATTCCACTATTCCACCAGAACACGTTTGCTACATCGCTTGAGATCAAACTTTAGGATATTTACGGTGACCTCCCTTCAGGTGCCCCAATTTTTAGGGTAATTACAGCTGATCAAAAATCCTATCATCATTTGCTTCTCATTTTACGCTCCACTCTCATAATGCATACTGGCTACGCCCCCGCGATATCCGTATAAATTCCGTAGCCTAGAAAGATTCTCCGAGATACAAATGTTGTAGATATGTCCGGTAAAGGTCTCGCGCGACTGGAAGCAACGTCCCCAAAATGATCTATACGGCGTTGACGGGGACGTGAAACCTCAAATCGAACGAACCAAACTTTTTTTTTCCGGGACGCGGTCCATTCTTCGTAATCGAAGTTCATCGAGTCGAGCTCTTCCAACACCTTCCATTGTTTCCCGGTTTTCGAGGCGATAATTGGTTTGCGGGTGAGAGACTTAATTTCATCAATACTATACGGGGTAGTATCTCCCTAAATATTGGGATAGGAGAGCTCGAGCGAACGGGGTAGACCCCGATCACCCCCGACCTGATCGGGGACGGCGAACTTTGCCAATCCGCGGGAACATCTTTCGCCTCAAAATTTAGGATACTTACGACGTAATTACGGTAATTTACGTCATTCGAACACTCGTCCGATATTTAGGGTAGTTTCGTCATCTAATCGTTTCGCTTACGTTTCACCGGAAGTGATACAAATGCTGCGCATGCGCAGTCCATGATGCCCAAGTGACCCCCTTACTACTATTTGGTCCGCTTGCAGAAACCATGCGACAGGCACTCTACCGAATCTTCTGATGGTCTCCGCGAAATTGACATATATTGGCAACGCTTGAATAGCTCCGCCTAGTCAATCTTATCTGCGACTACTGTGAGTGAGTGAGTGAGTTTTAGTTTTACGTCCCACCAACAGCTAAGGTCATACGGAGACGGGACATCGGTTTAAAGACTCATCCGAAAGTCTGGAGAAGCCCTCGCGACTACTGTGAATAATATCAGAACCCAGCGTGAAGGTTGAGCCCATAGAATCGATTTAAACTCCCCAGTGGTTCTCGCTTTAGACCGTCCTAAGGCGCTGGTTCTGATGTTGCGTATGTTTAACGTAGCTTTGTCGGATTTTCCGACGGAGATTTTCATGCTGTATGTGCTTATGGTCGCATCACGAAAACACGTCTATATAATTTTGACCCCCTTGAACCCCACTTTTATGTGGTAAAACTTGGGTTTGTGGGGGTAAACCTTATTTTTCTTATTTCTGCTCTAAAATATAGGTTGCGGGTACCCGTTAGAACCGCCTCGATGAGGCGGTTCTAACGAGTACCCACAAAATATATTTTGAGCAGAAATAAGAAAAATATCACAATTGTTCATCTTGAAATTTTCATTTTTTTCGGCGATAAAGGTGGCAATGTATTTGTATAGGCGTGTTTGCGTAATGTTTTCATGCTGTATGTGCTTATGTCGTGTAGTTTTATTATTTAATTTTCATTAACTGTGCCTGTTGCACCTTGATCACCTTTTGTGGGGAAGAGGGAGCTGGCTGCTGTGTTTTTTTGTGATTCGTTTTTAGCTCGCCTTACGACAATAAGGGTTGTGTGTGGGGGGGGGGGGGGGGAGGGGGCTTTTGTCATAGCCCCGGTGTCCGTCATCAGCGCCGGCGTCCGCGTGTAGTTAAAGTTTACCTGAAAGCTCCTATTTGTGATGTTTTATAAATTTATTTTCAAATATAATTAACAACTGGTAAAAAACCTATTTTACATATTCTTTTGTACTTCATTTCCCAGGGTTTTTGGCTTAAATTGGACTGAATTTTAGATCTGCATTACCGCCCTTAGTTCCACTGGCAAACTCTCTGGTATTCTGGATAAAGCTTAGGACTCTGAATCAAAGGGTCGTGTGGAGGACTTTTTTCTTTCTAAACAAACATAAGCAGTGATTATCATTAGGAAAACATGTCCGTAAGAAATATTGGCGTCCAACATGGTGTCAGAAAATGATAAATATTAGGTAAAATGATAACATCGTTATTATTTCTGCTTTCAACATAGATTGTGGGTGCTCGTTAGAACCGCCTCAATGGAGCGGTTCTAACGAGTACCCACAATCTATGTTTTTGAGCAAAAATAAGGCAGATATTGTATGCGCCCGTGAACCCCACTTTTCTCTATATAAGGTGGGGTTTAGGGGGGTCTTCGTTTCACGTAATTGTTATCGTGATGTATTTGGAAGTTTGTAGAGTTTTTTTTTATCAGGTATAGATTTTATATTTTTTTACAGTGCAACAGTTTGAAAACGGGATTTCTTATTCATTTGTTCCTCGGGGTACGTTTTGCTTCTCTTTCATTGGCTGCAGGTTGTTAAGCTCTTACATATGAGCCCCGCCAAGCGAATTTGTGTCTTCGAGCATTCCGTCATGACAAATTTCAACTGCGTATGCCCAGCCATACAGAGGGGCCAGGGATATGGCTTTCTGTCTGAAGGTTCCTCTTGATTCACTGCTTCTATGAGCGAGTAGCAAAGGTTCTGGCGAGACTGCGCGGATGCGCAGGCTCGCCTGAACCTTCGGTGCTCGCATAGGCGATAACTACCAAAATCGCTTGACGGGGCCCATATAAAAATGACTTTGAGGTCAAAACCTGTAAAACTTGAAATATATTTTCTTTACTGGAAAAACTTACAGATAAAGATAAAGAAGCTTTATTTAACGTCGCATATCCGAAACAAATAACATAAGCTCTGTAGAGCTTTTATTGCGACAAAGTATCCTTTAACAAATACTTACTTGCCTTCATTTATCTTCCTAGGACTACCCTTGATAATGCGAGCGTCAGCCAAGGGAGCGCCTAGTACCATGGTATGGCACGGTCGGGAATCGAATCCGCGACCTCCCATTTCCAAAGCGGACGCTCTACCACTGAGCTATTGGGACCGGTAAAGACAATATTACTTCTTCAGTGGTTCTTAGGGATCCTTTCTGGTTCTCTTTCAATTGCTGCAGTCTGTTGGGCTGTTTTACAGAAGGAAATGCCATTGTCATCCAACTTAGGCCCCAAAAGGCGAGCTATGTTGTCTTCTGACAACTCTTGTTTCCTTTTTCAGTTACTCTTCCTCTTGGTCCTCTAGGCTGTAATTTCTGTTCGAGGCTATTTATATATTTTATCCCAAGTCAATGTCTAAGTAGGTACTGATAAGTACTACTTCTTGTATCAACTTTATTTAGATTGAACACATAGTCTGACCCTAATGTGGTTTAAACGACATTTAATTGAAAACACAACCATGACGGTAATCCAGAGCTTAAAAGACTCACCGATTGCGTTGTTGACCTCATTTCTTGTTATAGATCTCGACGGAAGAATATCACCCAAATAAATCTCAAGGCAATTTCCGGAGACACGTCAAATTTTTTAATACATTTTCTTTGATCACAGCAGGAATGTCTAGGGAATTACAAAAAAAAAAATGCCTCTCGGAAGACAAGACAATTCCGGAACAAATATGTTGACGCGAAATAATGATACACGCAGCGTACCAGGGGCTAATAGGAAGTGACACAAGGCATTAGGGATATGAACCCATTCTGTACAAGAAACCCCCAAAACGGGTATTAGGCAAACAGTGCAGGCCCAGGTCAGACGACGCATAGGGCCTACACTGTTTGCTAAAAATTCAGCAATTTTCCAAATAAATTTTGAAGAAAAACACAACCTGTCACTCCTAAATTTTGAAATGGACTCCTGCTATATATATGGAGGAAGATTCCATTTGATACAAAATGGGTCAATCAACCCTTTAATAACCAATAGAATCTTCCATGTAACAGCTTTGGACTCGTCTAATTACAAAATTAAAGGCGTGTCGGTTTATTTTAATCATTTACTTACGTACTTTAAGCAAAGAGAGAAGATCCGGATCAGGCGCTGCGTTTTGAGACGTCTGATCAGGGTATTCAATGATTGCTAATACCGCAGTTTGGGACCTTGTGATATGGGTTTAGACGCGTCAAGTGGTTTTGGAAACACCCTCAAATCAGCCTGTGTGTCCTGTCAGTCAGAATACAGCCTTGGTATTCGTTTGCCTATTGCGTACATAAAGGACTCAGATAAGTATGCGTGATAAATTTCACTCATAGCGGCTTAGTTGCTTCTGACAGTATCTGTCTCTTGAAACAGCAACAAGCACTCCCACACAGACATTTAATGCCATCCAACCTGTCAGTTCTTTGTTTCTGTTTACATGGTACTTTAATATCAACGGACCCCTATCTGCGTGACAGCCCCTCTTTGAAGGCTAAAATACGTTATACAGATATTTTTAGAGCACATAGATCTCCACATCGAGACACAATCAGTATTGTTTTAACCCATTTAGTACCAGAAACCCCAAAACTGGTACCCTGGCAAACAGTGCAGGCCCAGATCAGACGCCGCGTTCTGCGGCGTCTGATCAGGGCCTCCACTGTTTGCTAAAAGTTCAGTCATTTTCCAAATAAATTTTGATCAAAACACAACCTGTCAACCCTAAATTTTGGAATGGACTCCTGCTATATATAAGGAGGAAGATTCCATGTGGTACTTAAAGGGTTAAACAGCACAAAAGCCACATGTCAATATAGCTTCTCTACTGAATCAACTTGGACCTGAGAGCTATCAAAACAAAAGTGAAGGCAATGATCAGGAATCGGCACAATTAACCCACAGCTCCCATCCGAGACACCAAAGAGAAAGAAACACAAACATGAAACAACAGACCCTAATGGAAACATCAATAGCGGAAAGCCAAAAGGACAGTTACTTTCCCACAAAATGGCCAATTGGCTATCCAAAACAAAATAATATAAGCGATACAAACACTCACAGACAAACCATAACAACAATAAACCACGACAGAAGAACTGCCTTGGAACGGTCAGTGAAACGAATTCCACTGGGGGCTTAAATCGATTTTACGTGGCCATAATCCTCGCCCTTACTTCCGTCGCGATTTAGACAAATAATTTGTTCAGTCCGCATGAAGGCCTCCTAACTCACCAGTGCAACACAAACAATCAAACAATCACAGAGATGAAACAACGGTGAGGACTCCACAGCAAGAAACCACTGAAATGCTGGAGCAAAAGACAACAAACAGTTAGACTCCGATGGATCCGACTTCTAATACGAAGACCACATATAAAATCAGTATATATTAACCGCCCATTTCCTTTTCCGCCTTGGGACGGTCAGTGAAAAAAAAAAAAGTTTTGGGCTTAAATCCATTTTCGCGGCCGGAATCCTCGTCCTTAAATCCGTCGCGACGAAGTCAGATTTTTTTTAGCGGATCATCTATTCCTCGAGGGAATAAAAAATATACGATGGACCCTTGTCGTGTCACCGATATGGCCGCCATGCCTATATATTGTAAACTTCTCCAGGGACGTATATCAGATGATCTTGAAACATGGTACACAGAAAAAGAGACCCGAGCCCTAAAATTATATAAATCAAGACCCGAGGTTGACCTTGACCTATGTTACAACAAGGTCAAATTTTGTCCCACGTGGTTTGAATTGGAAAAATGGTTAAACAATGCATTTATCAAACTAATTGCGGTTTATGATATGCAAGTAGGTCTTATAATGACCTCTATGAATGTCAAAGTCCAAGGTCATTTAGTGATCTTGGCTCAGGGCCACTAGGGTTGAATGGCCATCAACATTTCAAACATCTTCTCAGAAACCACAGCGCCAAGTGAAGTCAGAAATAAATTCAGAAAAAAATATATACTTGCAATGACTTCAGAACCCAATTCTTCGGTATAAAAAAGATTAGGTACAAGATAAATGATACACGACAGACTGCATGCATGGTAGTTAACCGAATCACGGTTGACAACTTTCGATTCCTGATCATTGCCTCAACTTCTGTTTTGCTTCCCTCTTTAATTGCACGCCAATGGGTCAGGCCTAAGATTCTATGACGATTCCAGCATAAAGGCTTACTGAGAATTAGAGAGAATTTAATTTTATGCAATGTTGGTTGGTGCCTGATGCTCTGTCTCTGGTTGGGCCCTTCGGAGTGTAACTGTTGGTTTTCATTTGCTCCAGCATTTCAGTGGTTTCTGGCTTCCGAGTCCTCATCGTTTTTCACTCTGTGGATGTTTGATTTTTGAGTTCTCGGGGATGTTACACTGATGAGTTAGGAGGCCTTCATGCGAACTGAACAAATTATTTGCCTGAATCCCTGTTGCAGAAGTATCTTCAAAGAAATGCCATAATTAGACATAATGGCGTAATGTCAACGATAAAATTTTGAAAAATTTTGCGCAGTTTATGATACCGATAGCCTTGTTTTAGAAGTTTAGCTGTTAAAATTCTGTTGCAATCATTAAAGTCATCAACATGACAGCAAGCTCTAGCAAAAAGAATAAGCTGTGACATATCAACCCCATAAGACATAGCTTTAGGGACGTCACCATCCAAGAAAGGAAAATTTACAATTCCAAAATTGAAATCATTTCTTTTATCATAAATTTTGGAAGAGACAATACAATTAGAAACAGTCAAAAGTAAATCTAAAATGGGGCTTCAGAGTCGTCAGAATTAGGCTTATTTAGCTGAAATTTTTTAGGATAAATTCTATCAACCATTTGATCAAAATAAACGTTATCAATATTTAAAAGATCATCCAAATATCGAGAGGTCGAGTTAAACGCCCCAATAACATCGGTTTGTTTATTTTTAGAAAGGGACAACATGAAGTCTTTTACATAACAAAACAGAAACAAATCTGTAACAAGGGGAGCACAGTTTGTACCCATCGGAATACCAACTACTTGTCTAAATAATTGAGATCCAAACCTTACATTTAGATATTATCCAATAAAAAGGAAAGTGCCTCGCAAACCACTTGGCATGTCCAACATTCATAACGATTATTGTCATCTCAAGAAGCAAAATAAGCATTTCTATCATTGCAGGCCAAATACAGACACTTTTTGCGAAGAAAATAGTTTCAATTAAAGTAAATAGTTTTTCTTTTATCGGGTTATGAGGTAAAGTTGTGTAATGAGTAGAAAAAAACAACCTTAGGTCGACAAGCTAGATAACTAGATCAACGAAAACCTCTTGCTTATTCAAAACTTCACTTGAATTGTTTATAGACCAAAACAAGTTAATGCCAGAATTTTCATAAGCCTTTTCACAGTATTTAGAAACATGATTTTTAATAGCTGTTTAACATGACGTAAGTAATTTAGCAAGTTTGGTTGTCTTACAAGAACTAGAATTGACTATAAAACGAGTTTGATAGGGATTTTTTGTGAAGCTTCGGTAACCAGTATAATGTAGGAAGTTTTTCTTGGTTTTACATTATACTAATACTGAAACTTGATATGCGTTGAAGATGTTCTTTGACGATAGTAGTTTCATCTTCAGGAAACTGAACGTAGGTCTTAGTACTACCAAGTTCTTGTCCGAGAGTATTAATGTACTGCAACCGACAAACAACAATTACATTGTTCGCAGCCTTTACAGCTGGAACCAAAACATTACTGTTGTGGAATTCTTGGATACCTTGCTTAAGGTGCCTTAAAGTAACTTTTGTTTTGCGAGGTAAAAGATGCGTATTATTTCAGTAGAACGATATACGTCGATCAACAATTTTAAAGATGCTAAGTTTCCCGTTCTTCAAAGCAGTAGACTCAACATACTCTCTCTTACACCAGTGTTTACATAAGTTTGTAGATTTATTTTTATCAACTATAGATTTTTTACAGTGGAAATGCTTGAAAGCTATACATTTGTTCTTAAGGGTCCTTTTTGGTTCTCTTTCATTTGCTGCAGTCTGTTAAGCTCTTTTACATAAGAAAATGGCTTTTTTATCGGACAAAACTGCAAAATTGGATTCTTTTAAATTGAAACATTTAAAACAAGACTTCTTTTTCAGTGGTTCTTAGGGTACTATCTGATTCTATCTTAATTGCTACACTCTGTTGCGCTGATTTACGGAAGAAAACAATTCATTTTAGAAAACTTTCCACCATCCACTTTAGGCCCACTCATCACGAAAACACGCCTATATAATTTTGACCCCCCTTGAACCCAACTTTTATATAGTGAAACTGGGGTTTGCAGAGGTATATCTTATTTTCCTTATTTCTGCTCCAAAATATAGATTGTGGGTACTCGTTAGAACCGCTTCGATAAGGCGGTTCTAATGAGTACCCACAATCTATATTTGGATCAGAAATGTGAAAAATATCAGGATTTTTATCAGAAAATTTTCATTTTGGTGGTAAAATTTTACCAATATATTTGAATTGGCGCGTTTTTTTTGTAGTGTAAAGGTGAGTTATGTTTTCTTCTAACGACCATCCACAACCTATATTTGCAGTGTAGGTAAGAAAAAATATCACGGATTTTCGTACAAACGTAGCCATTTTGGAGATGTGACGAATGCCTTATACATGAAGAAAACACGTCTATACAAATAGATTGTAAACTTTACCGCAAAAAAAAAAAAAAAAAAAAAAAATGAAACATTTAAGATAATTGTAATATTTTCGTATTTCTGCTCTAAAATATAGATTGTGGGTACTCGAGTACCCACAATCGATATTTTAGGCTAAAAAAATAGGTTTACCCCTGTAAACCCCAGTTTTACTATATAAAAGTGCGGTTCAAGGGAGTCAGAATTATATAGGCGTGATTTCGTAATGTTACACGGGTGTTTAACCGTAATTCCAAGAGTTTCCTTTTCTTGATACGGCTCAGAGTTTCAAGGAAGTGACAGACACATCAACATTATTGAAATTTTCAGATATTAATAATTGAATAAATGGATTCTCTTGCAGACTTGAAATAATCGGCGTAACACTTATTGGATTAGACAGGAGTTTTGCGACATGTTATCGACTGCCAGCTGTCAAAACCATGCACATGTCTACGAAAATAAATTTGTAAGACAATTTGGAAGCAAACCTTTGAACCCAATTAGGCGAATTTTCCTAGAAAACCCAAAGATGTCAGTTTCATATGTCTCAAGCTTTGCAAAATACAATAACACCAATTATGCTATAACATTACTACACAAACACAATAAACAGATGCCATCATCACGAAAACACGCCTATATTCTGACCCCCCCCCCATGAAACCCCACATTTTTATAGTAAAATTGGATTCACATAGGTGTATATTATTTTTTTATTTTTTTCTGCTCAAAACATAGATTGTGGGCACTCGTTAGAACCGCCTCGCCGGTTCTGCCGGTTCTAACGAGTTCCCGCAATCTATGTTTTGAGCAGAAATAAGGAAAAATATCCGATTTTTGTCTGAAAATCTTCATTTTTTGGTGGTAAATTTTTCAATATTTTTGAATGGGCGTGATTTCGTAGTGTAAGATTGGAATCGGCCCTAACTAACACCTAGTGGATAACTAATTTTATTTTTTTTTTGGGGGGGGGGGGGGTGGGCGGGGCAAAATTTGCATGTACCTTCCAAAACGGCACCAAGCGGGCCAACGTCAGACCGAGATCGCACGTCGTATCGTTATCGGCCCGACGTTGACCCGTTGCTTTTGCTTTCAGGGCAATTTATACTGCGATAATACCCATTTTAATGACCTCTACATTTGTAAGGATTTTTGCAAAAACTAGTAAGAGCAGTCGGCTGTATTAAACTGGATGTTAGCCAATAAAAAGCAACGTTGCGTTATGTGGTTGGGTTTTTGACAGCATACTGTATATCGCAGTATATACTGTCGCATTACATACATGTACACAAGTGCAATAAAATTCCTTTTTTATCTCTGTTCATGGAGCGAGCATTGAGGATTTTGTTTCTGTATATGCAACCTAGTCTAGTTCTCTGAATTACAGTTCCTGACTGTGAAATTTTAAGATGCATGTGAGAGCGAAACGTGAAGATCCAAATCAAATTGCTTCTTCCATAATAATTAAAGGTTTGGAAAAAAAACAAAATTGCGTATGTGAGATGTTACAGCTGGTGATTCGGGCCTCCATGGCCTAGTGATTAAGGGCGCTGACCATTAATCATTTGTGGTCTGTTATCGCTATGGGTTCAAGCTTTGCTCGGGTCACATGTGAGACGTCAAGTTCTGCAACGGAAGGTCAGGTGATTTTTCTCCGGGTACTGGCACTCCGGACCGGTGATTAACGATCGGCACGATATGAGTGAAATAATCTTTAAAGCGCCGTAAAACGAAAAAAATAATAACAAAAAACCAAAACAAAACAAAAAAAACAAAAACAAAACAAAACAAAAAAAAAGAGCATGTCATTAAGGCATGGACTTCAGTCAAAGGTTGAGGCCTAGACCAGATGCCGCCTCCTGTGGCAACTTTTGTGCTAGGCCCACACTGAGTCCAGTCTGAAATCATGTGCTGCGTTAAGCAAACAGTGTAGTTGGTGAACAGTGTATCCCGCACTGTTTCCAGTCTGAAATTGGGGTAAACTATTTGGCTTTGGGCATTATATCGTAATTCTTTCTTCAGGTGTACTCAAGGTACTTTGTTGACTAATATTTTGTTGTTGCTTTTACTGAACATTAAAAAGCATATAGTTGACGCTGCAAAATCTCGAAAATTGAGGCTGTGGTCTACAAGTTTTGTTTTAAATTTCATTCAATCATGCTTTGAAGTGTGATCGTGTGAAATGCCATTAACCCATTCAGTACCAGAAACCCCATAAGGGGTACCTTGGCAAACAGTTCAGGCCCAGTTAAGCTATTTTCCAAATAACATTTCAAGAAAACACAACCTTAATTTTGAAATGGAGTCTTGCCATATATAAGGAGGAAGATTCCATTTGGTACAAAAGGGTTAATTTTGCCGTGGTAAATTGCGTTTGTGCCGTTTTCTGTTCTGATCACTTTTACTCGATTGTTACCATTGTTTACCAATCGTTTGGGTCGATTGTTTTATCAGTCGACGCAAAGTTACATATAAAAGCACTGAGAGTACTGGCGGGTCGATTGTCTCTGAGTCTAGGGTGGGAAAATAGTCATGGACTATAATTTTTGCGGTGGCTGATCTTCGCCTTTGTTATTCGCAAACTCTGTTGAACTGCACCTGTGTTGTTCACTGGGCGCATTAATGATAGGGCGATAAAATATATTTGTTTAAACCGGATTGGTGACTCCGGTCGATCTCAGTCTTCGATTAACGAACTTGCCCGAAAATATGTTTTCGTTCAATACGAGCCATTATCAGCGATGGTAAACACCATGTCATAATGACTGACAATGAACTCCCAACTGAATTGAACATGATGTAAAAGTCGGCGATTCATTTTCTTATGCGCCAAGCCTCAGTAAGACCCAAGAAATCGAAACCACGGGTCCATGGATCTGAATTTCATTTTCGATTAAGAGAGAACAACCGGCATATTGCGTAGGCTGATCTAATTTACCATTGTTCGTAGATCCTTTTTGTGTCTATTTCTACACAGACTTAACTTTGCACGTCTTTCAGACAATCATCTAGGATCCGATTAATTGACGGACAGACGGTCACTAATTGCTTTCTAACTCATTTATTGCTAACGCATAAAATGGGCAATGGCAAACATTTTTCACCAGATCGGATGCCGGATTCTGTGGCTTGTAATCAAGGACTAGAATGCTTGCTTGAAGAACTGGAAGTTTGGTTAAAATACCGACAGTTTAAATATACTTGGCACCCCTAAAACAGCAGTTGGACCCGTCCAAACTGTTAGATAGAAGATGCTAATGTCAATAATGGGCATACGGATGGGGACTTGAGAAAATTGCATGTGATGTGTCTCAATAGGTCCAAACAATCACATTTTCGAAATAAATAAAGCCATTATTGAAGCGAAATGAAGCGTAATTAGACTGCTGATTTCACTGTCTAGAAGTATTTCTGAACTTAAGGACAGACTCCTTTATCTCTTTCAATAACAACAAAGACAGTTGTTGTGAAATGTTTTCTTCAACCCTTTTCGTACCAAATGGAATCTTCCTCATTATATATAGCAGGAGTCCATTTCAAAATTTAGGGGTGTCAGATTGTGTTTTTGGAAACTGGCTGAATGTTTTGCAAACAGTGTAGGCCCTGATCAGACGCCGCGTACTGCGGCGTCTGATCTGGGCCTGAACTGATTGCAAACTACCCGTTACAAAACGGATTAATGTCGAGTTTGCGTGGGTTAATAAACACTTAGTCTAATAAGTGACCCAAGATGATGGTTCAAGCCCGTACAGTCCTTTTACCCCCACTTTATATATTGAAAATTGGGCTTAACGTGGGTATTTATTATTTGCCTAATTTTGGCTAAAAAACATCTATTATAAGTACTCGTAAGACTGAAGGCATACGCTCCAAACAATGACTGTTTTCACATTATGTAGCTGTTAGTCACCCAGGAAATAAATTTATCTAAAAATGAGTCCAGGGTATCACGTAGTTATCCGAGTGGAAATACTATTCCACGTAATGGGCCCTGAAGAGGACATACTATAAATTTGGTTTGGTAACAATAAAGACTTGATTTGAGCTAGATCGGGGATATAATTTCACCCTAGTACCCGATCTTTTGGGCAAATTAGCCTTGCCCGAAGTTGCCTCCCCATTATATTATCCAATTATCCATTAGTGTCCAATTCGGTATGGCAAAATGAACCTTTCTGATGACACACAGGTTATGACGCAGGGATATACTAAGCTCAAACATGCACAATGACCTCTTTTTAGCTCACCTGTCACGTAGTGAAAAGGTGAGCTTTTGTGATCACTTTTTGTCCGTCGTCCGTCGTGCGTCCGTGCGTCCGTAAACAATTTCAAATAAGTATATCTCTGATACCCCTTGGTCAATCTTGATCAAATTTCATGAGTAGCATCATCAGGTAGGGGGAAAGGATGCATAAGGTTTTTATGCCGATCAGATTGGAATTCTGGTTGCCATGGCAACATATAGCTCCCATAGACTTACAATGGGAAAAAATTAAAATATCTTCTTCTCTGAAACCACAGGGCCCAGAGCTTAGATATTAAGCATGTATTAAAGGCCAGTGGTCACCTACATAATTCCTGCCAATCATGCCCTTGGGGTCCAAATTGGCCACGCCCCGGGGCCCCTTCGCTCCCATAGACTCATAATGGAACAAAAAGCTTCAAAAATCTTCTTCTCGGAAACCACAGGGCCCAGAGCTTAGATATGTAGCATGTAGCAACGGCAAGTGGTCGCCTACAAAATTCCTGCCAATCATGCCCCTGGGGTCCAAATGGGCCACACCCCGGGGCCATTTAGCTCCTATAGACTCATAATGGAAAAAAGCTTCAAAAATCTTCTTCTCTGAAACCACAGGGCCCAGAGCTGAGATATTTGGCATGTAACATCGGCAAGTGGTCACCTACATAATTCCTGCCAATCATGCCCCTGGGGTCCAAATTGGCCACACCCCGGGGCCCCTTTGCTCCAATAGACTCATAATGGAAAAAAAGCCTCAAAAATCTTCTTCTCTGAAACCACAGGGCCCAAAGCTTAGATATTTAGCATGTAGCAACGGCCAGTTGTCACCTACATAATTCCTGCCAATCATGCCCCTGGGTTCCAAATGGGCGACACCCTGGGCCCCTTCGCTCCCATAGACTCATAATGGAACAAAAAGCTTCAAAAATCTTCTTTTCGGAAACCACAGGGCCCAGAGCTTACTTATTTAGCATGTAGCAACGGCAAGTGGTCACGTACATAATTCCTGCCAATCATGCCCCTGGGGTCCAAACGGGCCATGCCCCGGGGCCCTTTAGCTCCTATAGACTCATAATGGAAAAAACCTTCAAAAATCTTCTTCTCTGAAACCACAGGGCCCAGAGCTGAGGTATTTGGCATGTAGCAACGGCAAGTGGTCACCTACATAAATCCTGCCAATCACGCCCCTAGGGTCCAAATGGGCCACGCCCCGGGGTCCCTTAGCTCCCATAGACTCATAATGGAAAAAAAAGCTTCAAAAATCTTCTTCTCTGAAACCACAGGGCCCAGAGTTTAGATATTTAGCATGTATCAACGGCAATTGGTCACCTACATAATTCCTGCTAATCATGCCCTGGGTCCCAAATGGGCCACGCGCTGGGGCCCCTTTGCTCCCATAGACTCATAATGGAAAAAAGCTTAAAAAATCTTCTTCTCTGAAACCACAGCGCCCAGAGCTTAGATATTTAGCAGATAGCAACGGCAAGTGGTCACCTACATAATTCCTGCCAATAATGCCCCTGGGGTCCAAAAGGGCCACGCCCCGGGCCCCTTAGCTCCTATAGACTCATAATGGAAAAAAAAAAACTTCAAAAATCTTCTTCTCTGAAACCACTGGGCCCTGATCTTAGATATTTAGCATGTAGCAATGGCAAGTGGTCACCTACATAAATCCTGCCAATCATGCCCGTGGGGTCCAAATGGGCCAAGCCCCGGGGCCCCTTAGCTCCCATAGACTCATAGTGGAAAAAAGCTTCAAAATCTTCTTCTCTGAAACCACAGGGCCCAGAGCTGAGATATTTGGCATGTAGCAACAGCAAGTGGTCACCTACATAATTCCTGCCAATCATGCGCCTGGGGTCCAAACTGGCCACACCCCGGGGCCCCTTCGCTCCCATAGACTCATAATGGAACAAAAAGCTTAAAAAATCTTCTTCTCTGAAACCACAGGGCCCAGAGCTTAGATATTTAGCATGTAGCAACGGCAAGTGGTCACCTACATAATTCCTGCCAATCATGCCCCTGGGGTCCAAACGGGCCACGCCCAGGGGCCCTTTAGCTCCTAGAGACTCATAATGGAAAAAGCTTCAAAAATCTTCTTCTCTGAAACCACAAGGCCCAGAGCTGAGATAATTGGCATGTAGCAACAGCAAGTGGTCACCTACATAATTCCTGCCAATCATGCCCCTGGGGTCCAAATTGGCCACACCCAGGGGCCCCTAAGCTCCCATAGACTCATAATGGAAAAAAAGCTTCAAAAATCTTTTTCTCTGAAACACAGGGCCCAGAGCTTAGATATTTAGCATGTAGCAACAGCCAGTGGTCACCTACATAATTCCTGCCAATCATGCCCCTGGGTTCCAAATGGGCGACGCCCCGGGGCCCCTTCGCTCCCATTGACTCATAATGGAACAAAAAGCTTCAAAAATCTTCTTCTCGGAAACCACAGGGCCCAGAGCTTAGATATTTAGCATGTAGTAACGGCAAGTGGTCACCTACATAATTCCTGCCAATCATGCCCCTGGGGTCGAAACAGGCCACGCCCCGGGGCCCTTTAGCTCCTATAGACTCATAATGGAAAAAACCTTCAAAAATCTTCTTCTCTGAAACCACAGGGCCCAGGGCTGAGGTATTTGGCATGTAGCAAGGGCAAGTGGTCACCTGTATAAATCCTGCCAATCATGCCCCTAGGGTCCAAATTGGCCATGCCCCGGGGTCCCTTAGCTCCCATAGACTCATAATGGAAAACAAAAGCTTCAAAAATCTTCTCAGAAACCACAGGGCCCAGAGTTTAGATATTTAGCATGTATCAATGGCAATTGGTCACCTACATTATTCCTGCTAATCATGCCCCTGGGTTCCAAATGGGCCACGCGCCGGGGCCCCTTTGCTCCCATAGACTCATAATGGAAAAAAGCTTAAAAAATCTTCTTCTCTGAAACCACAGGGCCTAGAGCTTAGATATTTAGCAGATAGCAAGGGCAAGTGGTCACCTACATAATTCATGCCAATCATGCCCCTGGGGTCCAAAAGGGCCATGCCCCGGGTCCCCTTAGCTCCTATAGCTTCATAATGAAAAAAAAAAACTTCAAAAATCTTCTTCTCTGAAACCACAGGGCCCAGAGCTTAGATATTTAGCATGTAGCAATGGCAAGTAGTCACCAACATAAATCCTGCCAATCATGCCCGTGGGGTCCAAATGGGCCACGCCCCGGGGCCCCTTAGCTCCCATAGACTCACAATGGCAAAAAGCTTCAAAAATCCTTTTCTCAGAAACTGTGAAGCACAGAACTTAGATATTTAGTATCTAGCAACATATTAATAGCCAGCTTCAACAATCCTGCTAACCCTGCCCCTGGGGTTAAAATTAGCCTCGCCCGAGCTCATCATCTCCAATAGACTTATAATGGAAATAAACTTAAAAAATCTTCTTCTATTAAACCATAAGGCCCAGAGCTTAGATTTTTAGTACGTAGCAACGTCAAGTGGCCTACTACACAAATCCTGCCAGTTATGCCCCTGGGATCCAAATTGGCCCCACCACAGGGCTCTTTAGCTTCCATAGACTTGCAATTGGAGAAACTTCAAAAATCTTCTTCTCTGAAAACACAGGGCCCTTATAATGAAAAAAAAAAAAACACAAAAAAACAACAACTTAAAATTGGGGAAAAAATCTTCAAAAATCTTCTTCTCTGAAACCATAAGTCCCAGAGCTTAGGTATTTAGCATGTAGCAATGTCGAGTGGTCGCCTACATGAATCCTGCCATCATGCCCCTGGGGTCCAAATCCTGTGGCCCCTAAACTCCAACAACTTATAATGGAAAAAGCTTCAAACATCTTCTTTGAAACCATGAAGTACAGACCTTAGATATTTAGTATATAGCAACACAAAATGGTCGCCTACATAAATCCTGCCAACCGTGCCGTGTTGAGATGAAATTACATCTCAAGCCCTGTCGCCCAATGAAACCAGCAGGGTTTATAAGCATGGACACCGCTTTGCCTGAGCTTAGATATTTAGTATGTAGCAATTTCAAGTGGTCTCCTACACTAATGATTTTCTGGTACACAGGTGAGCGATATAGGGCCATTGGGCCCTCTTGTTTGTGTGTTTTTCTCTACCAAGTTCCCCATTATCTCTATTTTCTATCATATACTGTCGTCTCTTTCTATCTATAGAGTGTCTTTGATTCGGAATACTGTTGTTGTTTTTTTGGAAACAGCCATGACAAAAGTACCATATGAGTGAATATATGGGCCCCGTCAAGTGATTTTGGTAGTTATCGCCTATGCGAGCAGCGAAGGTTCAGGCGAGCCTGCGCATCCGCGCAGTCTCGCCAGAACCTTCGCTGTTCGCTCGTACAAGCAGTAAATCAAGAGGAAACTTCAGACAGAAAGCCATATCCCTGGCCCCTCTGAATGGCAGGGCATGCGTAGTTAACATTTGTCATGACGGAATGCTCGAAGACACAAATTCGCTTGGCGGGGCTCATATAATATAACAATCGACTGAACTACGTTATGGTAGTCGAAAGGATACGAGTAATTATGTTTGCAATGTTATACGTATTAATAGCACCATTCTACGCCCGCAAAAGTTGTTCATTTCGAAAACATGCCTATTCAAATACAGTGTAAACTTTACCGCCGAAAACAAAACACGAACATTTTAAGATAAAAAAATGTGCTAGTTTTCTTATTTTTGCTCAAAATATAGATTGTGGATAGTTAGAACAGCCTCATCGAGTCGATTCTTACGAGTACCCACAATCTACATGTATATTTTAGAGCACAGAAAAAATAAGGTATACCCCTGTTAACCCCAGATTTACTATATAAGTGGGGTTCAAGGGGGTCAAAATTATGATGGTTGACGTTGGGCGTGAAATACGGTAGTTTAAGCGACATATCAGGTCAACAGTAAACTAGATTTGAAGCGTCTCGGTACTTTTAGAAAACTAGAAGGGCTCTTGAGTAAATGTTATTTATGTTATTTAGGCCCCTTTACCAGAGGGGAGGGGATATATTTTCTGGTGCGGATCCCGTTAACATTTACAGTTTTTGCTGTCTCGAGCACTGCATGTTCCAAACCAGTGGATTGCTTATTACAAAATTTACATAATAATATCACTAGGAAAGTGATTAGGTTTTGACGAATTTGGCCTCAGTTTCAATGTCATAGACTCCACGAAGTCCCATTTAGGCGAAATATAGATTACCTGAAAGAATGCATGATATATGATCTGACTTTGTACAACAGATCATTGTAGCCCGCCAAAGATTTCATCAGATTCTCGTGGCCTTGACTTAATTTTCAGTATCACACAAGTACAAAGATTTCCCAGATTGCCATTTTTGTACACTATTCCCTTAACAAGTTGATGAATTCTGGCCAGCGTTTGATCCACATATTTATTACGATAACACACCCGTGCGACATAGTGCATTTTTCGTATCACCAAAATGGCTACTTTACTGATGAAAATTCGTAATATTTTTCTTATTCATACTGCAAACATAGGTTCTGGGTGCTCGTTAGAACCGCCTCATTGAGGCGGTTCCAACGAGTACCCATAACCTATGTCTTGGAGCAGAAATCAGAATAATAATGTCTACCCCCGTAAACCCCAGTTTTCTCTTTATAAAGTGGGGTTTAAGGGGTGTTCATTTCACGGGCTTGTTCACGTGATGCAACCGGGTCGGTTCAGGAATTATGTTCATTTCATATTTTCAATTTCGTTTGCCTCGGCTTAACCTCATAATGACAGACTTTAGATTGCCAGATCTTACCGATATTAATATGCATACAAAATGCTATTAAAATATACCAAAATGATCAAGGCGCAGCCTCATATTGTCAAAATGTTTGTCTTGATTTAGTCTCGGTAAATGACATTTTGCATCCAGCTCATTGGCTAGATCGTTGGGAAACCAGTGTGTGTTAAAATCATCAACATATTTTGTACTATCCATGGACAGGCATGTAACTGCCCCCCCCCCCCCCCCCCCCCGGACAGATTTACATGTAATTGTCCACGGATACATGTATGACACTCCTCCAGCTCTATAAGGGTAGCCCTTCACTTTCCAATGAGGGCATATGTACTTTTCGGTGGACCTGGCTATCTCCAATGATGAACGTACTTTTGAGATAATTTATAGAAAGCGTCCCGCACTTAACTTCATTTGATCTGTCTCTTCCAGATCCCAAATTTACGATAATTGTAGTTTCCGTGTATGGTGTGTAGCACATGGGCAAAACGAAAGCGCAGATGCGCATTCTCGAGAGAACATTGGCTGTTCTCACAAAAGTTACCTTCAAAAATAGCTGAATAGCGAGCACCGGTCATTGTCGATGCGTCCAATGTTGAATGTCGATGCGTCCAAGGGCAAAGGCTGCAAGACACAAATACATTTTCGCATGTCTTCGACTGAAAGTTGAGTCAGTAATGCGGATCGGAACTGTTTAAATCCTTGGGGACAAAAGTACAAATTGAAGCTCTGGCTGTAATATAAAACCAGTTAGGCTGTATTGTAGGAATGGTTTCGCGGAAAGGTAACTCTTTCAAAGAGCAGTCAACCTGTAAAAAGCAAGATCAAAATGTTATTGCTTAAGGGGAATCGGAACACTTGGCATATTTGTCCGCCATTTTTCAAAGGGAGACAGCTTTCGGGACTTCCTGCTCGCTTTCTATAAGCCCTGTCCCACTGAAAAAAGGGGTCCACTTTTAAAGGAAAGAATTTGCTCCTTAGGTGCAAATTCTTTTCTTTAAGAGTTCATCCCTGTTGACATTGGAGACAACAATACTTTTGCAGTTGCCTCCCCTGAAGGTGTTCCCTTTCCCCTTTAGACAGGCGCTCGCTTATTACAGGTGGATATTATTGCATATGCTTTGTAGAAAGAGCTTATCACACACTTGTTGAAAATAGATTGCTTGCTAAATAGAGATAGTCACTGAAACAGGTTTCATTGTGCCTTTACAACACTAAGGGAATCAAATCATTAAGGGAAGACCTTGCTCTTTTTTTTCTTGTGCTTTTAGTTTTTCAGCCCATTCAAGATTATTTCACTCATATCGAGCCGATCGTTAATTAGAGGTTGGCTAAAACCGGAGTACCTGGAGAAAAACCACCTGACCTTCCAGCCAGGCTCGAACCACGGTGGTGAGAGGTCAGTGCTCTTATCCACTAGGCCACGGAAGCCCGTTAAATCCTGTTCTTGAGAAGCACATTTTGTACTTGTTCAAATTAAGAGCAAGTCTGCAATCGAGTTGAGATGTCCGAAAAGTTAGGTTAAATAGGATACGTGGATTCAAGATATAGAACTGGAAGCCTATATGGCAAAATGTAATATATTGCATTGGCGAACAAACAGACTGCGCGTGCGAGAAATCTGGTCAACACCTGTGTACTCGCTGCTTGAATACTCTGACATTCTTCGATGCCTCGGTACGTGTGAACTTACTCAAACCCATCGGGGCTGTTTGCTTAAGGTGACTCGAATGGACAAGCTGCGACCTGTGGAGTAAATTTCAAAGTTAAAATATCAAACTTACTTGGTCTATTCTAATTTTTGCTAGAAGCCTCCGTGGTGTAGTGGTTACGCTACTCGCCTTGTAAACCAGGAGTCGCATGATTGATCCCGGGCTTCTCCAGACTTTCGGATGAGTCTTTAAACCGAGGTCCCGTCTCCGTATGACCTTAGCTGTTGGTGGGACATAAGACTCAAACACTCACTCACTGTAATTTTTGCTAAACAAAGAGAGTATATTCAGGTCTCCGTCTGCGATTTTAGGGACTATCAAACTAGTATGGGAGTAGGGGCGTGTAGATTGGACATTGGTTTCCGCCAAGCGCCCCTAGCCCCAGCCTTGATAGTCAAGGTCCTTTTTACCGTGTATATTTTTGTGAAATATGTTTTAACTTAGGTTTGTATCATTTGGTTAGGAAAATTTTTTATCAACAATGCATACGTGCTCATATAAATGTTAAACTAGACTCCAAATATGTTATCCTCTTGAAATAAAATTATTATTGTTATTATTATTATTATTATTAGAAGTAGTAGTAGTAGTATTGTTACTAATACAGTAGCCGGTCTCGGTAGCTCAGTCGGATGCGCGATTAACTAATGACCAGTATGTTCGCGGGTTCGATACCTGCCGGGTCGGCAACATTCTTTCGTGGAGATTGGTCATGAAATATCTCCCTTCCGCTGATTCAAGAACGGCAGTTGTCATTTTCTGGCAAAAGAATTTGCACTGTACTGGTTAACCGCTTATGTATAAGCCTGCTCAGGAAAAGTGTGGATAGGTAAACTGACCGGCTCAAAAATTACCTACATTGTGTAAATAGTGTTGACTGGGCTGTTAAACTAAAATAAAATACTACTACAGATTTAATAAATTTGCTCGTCTATTCAGCTGAACAAACCAGTTTATTGCACGACCCGCAGAAAAAGCGACGCCGAGGCGAAAAATGTGAAAATTTTCGAACTACTTCTCGAAAACCGTTGGGCCGATTGAAGTCAAATTTCATATGGAGCCTCTATGGGATGGGTAAAACCAAAATTTGCTCATGGGGTCCAGGTCACATGACCAAAATGGCCGCCAAGCCATATATGGTAAAAACCCTTGAAAAATAGTCTTCTCCAGAACCACTGGGCAGATTTCCACGAAACTTCATAAATAGCATCTGGGACGTATGCCCATCATAAAGTGCTAAAATAGTGACCCTGGGATGACCTTGACATTCTTTGTGCCTAGGTCAAACTTTGACACATATGCTTTTGTATTGGAAAAGTAAGAATGCATTTTATCCTGCAAACGATTCAGAATACAGTACTAAAGTATAAGATATATTTTTGCTCCTTACGATAAGGCGCATTTATTGGGGGAACCGTTTTATGTCCAGGTCACATGACCAAAATGGCCGCCATACCCATATATGGTAACACTCATAAAGCTAAAAGCATCCGGCGGGTCGTGCACTTCAGCTGAAGCACTGGTTATACCTCATTAATAATCATGAGCTATTCTAGAATTCCGATTGGTCGAGTGCATGCCACGCACTGGGCCAAAAATTATCATATTCTCCTCTGACCGTCACTGCTCAAAAGTACAAATGCTCTTTAGACGGCACGCGTAGGGCAATAAATGCAATATGCTCTGACGCTGCTGTTCAAAAGTACAAGCGCATTCATCTCCGTCCGGTATGTTCACCCTCGGGCAATATTACCTGCTCCGATGAACAAATCATCGTATTTACTTACGTACGACCTTAATATTTTCTAGCATTTTAAATAATAATATTAATAATAATGATAATAATAATAATAAACATAAAAATGTCAAAACATTTAAACCATGTTCTATAGCTTCATTGGTGCTTTTAACCTCGTTATTTGAATATTTTCAGGTTATAGCTAAAATTTAGCCGTTTTTATGGCTTTTGCTTTTTTTCCATCGACTAATTTTTGATAAAACATTAAAAGGTTTTTCTACCTACCGACCCATACCCGTTGGAAACACAGCTATTTTTATGCATTACCTGATTTATGCTCTAATACAAGAGTGTTGGTACTCATGAGAACCGCCCCGTGGGAGCCAATTTCTGAGTGTTTGCAAAATTTCAAGGGAAGATAATTCAACAAAATATGATAACAGAGTTATGGCCTTTGGCCAGAATGTAGCCCTTGTGATGGTGAATGAGTGTGTGAAGTTTCATGGGGCTAGGTCAGCTACGTTTGAAGTTATGATTAAGGTTAAAGTTTTTGTGACTGACAGACAGACAGACAAACAAACAAACAGACAGGGACAGACAGACAAACAAACAGACAGACAGGGCAAAAATACTATTTGCCCCCTCCCCCCCACCCCCGAATCAAAGATTATCGGGGGGGGGGGGGGGGGTTGGGGGTGCATAAAAATCTTCAGAAGAAAACGCATTGTCTACGGATAAGCAAGTCGACATGTTATTAATTGATATCTTGTATTGCAAGGGGGTCATCCGTATTAATACTGAGGTCGAAAATCAATAATCATTTTTTTAATGGTGTCACATTACGAAAACATGCCTATACTTATACATTGTAAACTTTACCGCAGTAAAAACGAACATTTTCAGATAAAAAATTGTGGCATTTTTCTTATTTCTGCTAAAAATATAAATTGTGGGTACTCGTTAGAACGGCCTCATCGAGGCGGCTCTAACGAGTAGTTGGTTGATTTGAGGTTTAATGTCCCCGTCAACACTGTAAAGGTCATTTTGGAGATTGTGCTTCCAATTTTGTGGGACTTTTACCCGACATTGAGATGAAATGACATCTCAAGCCCTGTCGCCCAATGAAACCAATAGGGTTTATTAGCATGGACGGTCCGCCTCGCACCGCGGTTCCTGGACAGGCTTAGATCCTCTAAGCGGTTTACCAGTAGTAGTGTACGGGCCGGATTCAGCTCTGCGTGGAAGCCTCATGCAGCCCATATATTTCTTCAAGCCCCTATGGGTTGGGGGCCAAGGTTCTAACGAGTAGCCACAATCTATATTTTAGAGCAGAAATAAGAAAAATAAGGTTTACCCCTGTGTACCCCAGTTTCACTATATAAATGATGGTTCAAGGGGGTCAAAATTATATAGGCGTGTTTTCGTGATGGTTAATAAAATTTACGGAGTGGCTATTGCCAGTCGACTGGTAATAGCCAAAATACGTTAAAATGGCTAGTGACAGTCGACTGGCAATAGCCAAAATACGTTAAAATGGCTAGTGACAGTCGACTGGCAATAGCCAAAATACGTTTAAATGGCTAGTGACAGTCGACTGGCAATAGCCAAAATACGATAAAATGGCTAGTGACAGTCGACTGGCAATAGCCATTTTAACGTGTTTTGGCTATTACCAGTCGACTGTCACTAAGGAATTTTAACTTTATGGCTATTACCAATCGCCCGTTTAACGTAAGTTTGCATCAAGTTAAACTCTTGGATGCTGGCGATTTTCTCAGAAAACAGGAAGGTGAATTTGGTGTGATTTTCGTTTTTCGTTTTTCGATATTCATTTTCAGGTGAAGTTGGTGTGATTTTCGTTTTTCGTTTTTCGATATTCATTTCAGGTGAAGTTGGTTTGATTTTCGTTTTTCGTTTTTCGATATTCATTTTCAGGTGAAGTTGGTTTGATTTTCGTTTTTGTTTTTCGATATTCGAATTGAGGCCGAATATCGTATTTTGACATTCAAAATCCTAGTTTGACATTCGATTTGGCGAAGAAAATCGTATTTTGACATTCAAAATCCTTGTTTGACATTCGATTTGGCGAAGAAAATCGTATTTTGACATTCAAAATCCTAGTTTGACATTCGATTTGGCGCTGACTATCGTATATTGACATTCAAAATCCTAGTTTGACATTCGATTTGGCGCTGAATATCGTATTTTGACATTCAAAATCCTAGTTTGACATTCGATTTGGCGAAGAAAATCGAATTTTGACATTCAAAATCCTAGTTTGACATTCGATTTGGCGCTGAATATCGTATTTTGACATTCAAAATCCTAGTTTGACATTCGATTTGGCGAAGAAAATCGTAGTTTGACATTCAAAATCCTAGTTTGACATTCGATTTGGCGAAGAAAATCGTAGTTTGACATTCAAAATCCTAGTTTGACATTCGATTTGGCGCTGAATATCGTATTTTGACATTCAAAATCCTAGTTTGACATTCGATTTGGCGAAGAAAATCGTAGTTTGACATTCAAAATCCTAGTTTGACATTCGATTTGGCGCTGAATATCGTATTTTGACATTCAAAATCCTAGTTTGACATTCGATTTGGCGAAGAAAATCGTAGTTTGACATTCAAAATCCTAGTTTGACATTCGATTTGGCGAAGAAAATCGTAGTTTGACATTCAAAATCCTAGTTTGACATTCGATTTGGCGCTGAATATCGTATTTTGACATTCAAAATCCTAGTTTGACATTCGATTTGGCGAAGAAAATCGTAGTTTGACATTCAAAATCCTAGTTTAGCATTCGATTTGGCGAAGAAAATCGTAGTTTGACATTCAAAATCCTAGTTTGACATTCGATTTGGCGAAGAAAATCGTAGTTTGACATTCAAAATCCTAGTTTGACATTCGATTTGGCGCTGAATATCGTATTTTGACATTCAAAATCCTAGTTTGACATTCGATTTGGCGAAGAAAATCGTAGTTTGACATTCAAAATCCTAGTTTGACATTCGATTTGACGAAGAAAATCGTAGTTTGACATTCAAAATCCTAGTTTGACATTCGATTTGGCGAAGAAAATCGTAGTTTGATATTCAAAATCCTAGTTTGACATTCGATTTGGCGAAGAAAATCGTAGTTTGACATTCAAAATCCTTGTTTGACATTCGATTTGGCGCTGAATATCGTATTTTGACATTCAAAATCCTAGTTTGACATTCGATTTGGCGAAGAAAATCGTAGTTTGACATTCAAAATCCTAGTTTGACATTCGATTTGGCGCTGAATATCGTATTTTGACATTCAAAATCCTAGTTTGACATTCGATTTGGCGAAGAAAATCGTAGTTTGACATTCAAAATCCTAGTTTGACATTCGATTTGGCGCTGAATATCGTATTTTCACATTCAAAATCCTAGTTTGACATTCGATTTGGCGAAGAAAATCGTAGTTTGACATTCAAAATCCTAGTTTGACATTCGATTTGGCACTGAATATCGTATTTTGACATTCAAAATCCTAGTTTGACATTCGATTTGGCGAAGAAAATCGTAGTTTGACATTCAAAATCCTAGTTTGACATTCGATTTGGCGAAGAAAATCGTAGTTTGACATTCAAAATCCTAGTTTGACATTCGATTTGGCGCTGAATATCGTATTTTGACATTCAAAATCCTAGTTTGACATTCGATTTGGCGAAGAAAATCGTAGTTTGACATTCAAAATCCTAGTTTGACATTCGATTTGGCGAAGAAAATCGTAGTTTGACATTCAAAATCCTAGTTTGACATTCGATTTGGCGCTGAATATCGTATTTTGACATTCAAAATCCTAGTGTGACATTCGATTTGGCGAAGAAAATCGTAGTTTGACATTCAAAATCCTAGTTTGACATTCGATTTGGCGAAGAAAATCGTAGTTTGACATTCAAAATCCTAGTTTGACATTCGATTTGGCGAAGAAAATCGTAGTTTGACATTCAAAATCCTAGTTTGACATTCGATTTGGCGAAGAAAATCGTAGTTTGACATTCAAAATCCTAGTTTGACATTCGATTTGGCGAAGAAAATCGTAGTTTGACATTCAAAATCCTAGTTTGACATTCGATTTGGCGCTGAATATCGTATTTTGACATTCAAAATCCTAGTTTGACATTCGATTTGGCGAAGAAAATCGTAGTTTGACATTCAAAATCCTAGTTTGACATTCGATTTGGCGAAGAAAATCGTAGTTTGACATTCAAAATCCTAGTTTGACATTCGATTTGGCGAAGAAAATCGTAGTTTGACATTCAAAATCCTAGTTTGACATTCGATTTGGTGCTGAATATCGTATTTTGACATTCAAAATCCTAGTTTGACATTCGATTTGGCGAAGAAAATCGTAGTTTGACATTCAAAATCCTAGTTTGACATTCGATTTGGCGAAGAAAATCGTAGTTTGACATTCAAAATCCTAGTTTGACATTCGATTTGGCGAAGAAAATCGTAGTTTGACATTCAAAATCCTAGTTTGACATTCGATTTGGCGCTGAATATCGTATTTTGACATTCAAAATCCTAGTTTGACATTCGATTTGGCGAAGAAAATCGTAGTTTGACATTCAAAATCCTAGTTTGACATTCGATTTGGCGCTGAATATCGTATTTTCACATTCAAAATCCTAGTTTGACATTCGATTTGGCGAAGAAAATCGTAGTTTGACATTCAAAATCCTAGTTTGACATTCGATTTTGCGAAGAAAATCGTAGTTTGACATTCAAAATCCTAGTTTGACATTCGATTTGGCGCTGAATATCGTAGTTTGACATTCAAAATCCTAGTTTGACATTCGATTTGGCGAAGAAAATCGTAGTTTGACATTCAAAATCCTAGTTTAGCATTCGATTTGGCGAAGAAAATCGTAGTTTGACATTCAAAATCCTAGTTTGACATTCGATTTGGCGAAGAAAATCGTAGTTTGACATTCAAAATCCTAGTTTGACATTCGATTTGGCGCTGAATATCGTATTTTGACATTCAAAATCCTAGTTTGACATTCGATTTGGCGAAGAAAATCGTAGTTTGACATTCAAAATCCTAGTTTGACATTCGATTTGGCGCTGAATATCGTATTTTGACATTCAAAATCCTAGTTTGACATTCGATTTGGCGAAGAAAATCGTAGTTTGACATTCAAAATCCTAGTTTGACATTCGATTTGGCGAAGAAAATCGTAGTTTGACATTCAAAATCCTAGTTTGACATTCGATTTGGCGAAGAAAATCGTAGTTTGACATTCAAAATCCTAGTTTGACATTCGATTTGGCGCTGAATATCGTATTTTGACATTCAAAATCCTAGTTTGACATTCGATTTGGCGAAGAAAATCGTAGTTTGACATTCAAAATCCTAGTTTGACATTCGATTTGGCGAAGAAAATCGTAGTTTGACATTCAAAATCGTAGTTTGACATTCGATTTGGCGAAGAAAATCGAAGTTTGACATTCAAAATCCTAGTTTGACATTCGATTTGGCGAAGAAAATCGTAGTTTGACATTCAAAATCCTAGTTTGACATTCGATTTGGCGAAGAAAATCGTAGTTTGACATTCAAAATCCTAGTTTGACATTCGATTTGGCGCTGAATATCGTATTTTGACATTCAAAATCCTAGTTTGACATTCGATTTGGCGAAGAAAATCGTAGTTTGACATTCAAAATCCTAGTTTGACATTCGATTTGGCGAAGAAAATCGTAGTTTGACATTCAAAATCCTAGTTTGACATTCGATTTGGCGAAGAAAATCGTAGTTTGACATTCAAAATCCTAGTTTGACATTCGATTTGGTGCTGAATATCGTATTTTGACATTCAAAATCCTAGTTTGACATTCGATTTGGCGAAGAAAATCGTAGTTTGACATTCAAAATCCTAGTTTGACATTCGATTTGGCGAAGAAAATCGTAGTTTGACATTCAAAATCCTAGTTTGACATTCGATTTGGCGAAGAAAATCGTAGTTTGACATTCAAAATCCTAGTTTGACATTCGATTTGGCGAAGAAAATCGTAGTTTGACATTCAAAATCCTAGTTTGACATTCGATTTGGCGAAGAAAATCGTAGTTTGACATTCAAAATCCTAGTTTGACATTCGATTTGGCGAAGAAAATCGTAGTTTGACATTCAAAATCCTAGTTTGACATTCGATTTGGCGAAGAAAATCGTAGTTTGACATTCAAAATCCTAGTTTGACATTCGATTTGGCGCTGAATATCGTAGTTTGACATTCAAAATCCTAGTTTGACATTCGATTTGGCGAAGAAAATCGTAGTTTGACATTCAAAATCCTAGTTTGACATTCGATTTGGCGAAGAAAATCGTAGTTTGACATTCAAAATCCTAGTTTGACATTCGATTTGGCGAAGAAAATCGTAGTTTGACATTCAAAATCCTAGTTTGACATTCGATTTGGCGAAGAAAATCGTAGTTTGACATTCAAAATCCTAGTTTGACATTCGATTTGGCGAAGAAAATCGTAGTTTGACATTCAAAATCCTAGTTTGACATTCGATTTGGCGCTGAATATTGTATTTTGACATTCAAAATCCTAGTTTGACATTCGATTTGGCGAAGAAAATCGTAGTTTGACATTCAAAATCCTAGTTTGACATTCGATTTGGCGAAGAAAATCGTAGTTTGACATTCAAAATCCTAGTTTGACATTCGATTTGGCGAAGAAAATCGTAGTTTGACATTCAAAATCCTAGTTTGACATTCGATTTGGCGAAGAAAATCGTAGTTTGACATTCAAAATCCTAGTTTGACATTCGATTTGGCGCTGAATATCGTATTTTGACATTCAAAATCCTAGTTTGACATTCGATTTGGCGAAGAAAATCGAATTTTGACATTAAAAATCCTAGTTTGACATTCGATTTGGCGAAGAAAATCGTAGTTTGACATTCAAAATCCTAGTTTGACATTCGATTTGGCGCTGAATATCGTATTTTGACATTCAAAATCCTAGTTTGACATTCGATTTGGCGAAGAAAATCGAATTTTGACATTAAAAATCCTAGTTTGACATTCGATTTGGCGCTGAATATCGTATTTTGACATTCAAAATCCTAGTTTGACATTCGATTTGGCGCTGAATATCGTATTTTGACATTCAAAATCCTAGTTTGACATTCGATTTGGCGAAGAAAATCGTATTTTGACATTCAAAATCCTAGTTTGACATTCGATTTGGCGAAGAAAATCGCATTTTGACATTCAAAATCCTAGTTTGACATTCGATTTGGCGAAGAAAATCGTATTTTGACATTCAAAATCCTAGTTTGACTTTCGATTTTGCGAAGAAAATCGTATTTTGACATTCAAAATCCTATTTTGACATTCGAATTTGGGCTGAATATCGTATTTTTTAGAACCGCCTTATCGCGGCTTTTGTAATAGTACCCACGCAATTTATTTTAAGTAGAAATGAGAAAAATAAGCTTAACCCCCTTTAAATATGTTCTTTAAAAGGGTTATCCTTCAGAAAAGAGAAACATAACGCGCCTATTCAAAAAATGCGCAGGCTGATTTGAGTCTTCACTGGTCGCTCAAGCCTTACGCCTTACTGTAGATTTTGTCGTGTGCTGGGTCAGGTATTAAAAAATCTAAGCGCTAAAAATGAAAAGTTTTGGTAAAAAAAAAAAATGTTCTGATAATTTCCATACTTATTCCTGATAAAAGACTGAGTGTAGGGCGATTCTAATGAATACCCACAAGCCCAAATCAGATTAAATACATTACGAAAACACGCCTATACAAATGTATTGAGAATCGTACCACCAAAATACATGTAATGATTTTTTTCTTTTAAAAAATCTAATACCTTTCTTATTGCTGCTCAAAAGGCTCGATAGAACCGCTGAGGCGGTTCTGTCGAGTACCCACAATCTATTGTTTTTTAGCAGAAATAAAAAAAAACAATGAATACCCCTTTAACCTACTATATAAAATTGGGATTTAAGGGGGTCGAAATTATATAGACGTGTTTTCGTTGTAAAAGTGCAATGACTACCCACAAGCCCACCACATTGAGTGAGGGTAATCGTTAGCAGCACCTCTAGAGGGCTGATCTGACGAATACCCACAATCTATCTTTTAGATCAGGAATATGAAAAATAATGTATACCCCTGTTGGCCTCAATTTTACTGTTTTCGTAATATTTAAATTACTCTTGAAAGGGGTTTAGAACGCTAATATGAAAATGTAGCAGAATTATCCATGTATCTACAGATAAAATTTGTCAGTATGACTGAATATGTGTGTTTTCGTAGTGAAAAACCCTTCACGACGTGAGTATTTGACCATATTTTAGAAGCCCCGGTGGTGCAGTGGTTATGCTACTCGCCTTGTAAACCAGGGATCGCAGGATCGATCCCTGGCTTCTCCAGACTTTCGGATGAGTCTTTACACCGAGGCCCCGTCTCCGTATGACCTTAGCTGTTAGTGGGACGGAAAACTAAAACTCGATCAACCAATTGACCACATTTGAGCCGATCCAGGGAAAGGCTTTTATTACCATGTTCATTTTTGCGAAAACGCAAATAAGTCTGCGCATACGTGCAGTCTAATCACATTTTTCGACAAACCACTATATGGTAGACTTTCACCATGAATGTTGTATTCAATCTGAATTCAGAATCTTTGCGTATTATACAGTCTTGTTTTAAACAAGCACGCGTCCATGTTTGTTTGATTGATTGAGGTTAAATGTCCCCGTCAACACAAGTTAGGTCATTTTGGAGACGTTGCTTCCAATTTTGTGGGACTTTTACCCGACATTGAGATGAAATGACATCTCAATCCCTGCCGCCCAATTAAACCAACAAGGTTTATATGCATGGACGGGTCAACTCGCAGCAGTTTTCCTGGGCAGGCTTAGTCCTCCTAATCAGATTACCAGTACTCATGTGCGGTCGGTATCAACTCTGCGTGAAAGCAGCGTGCAACCCATCAATTTCTCCAAGCCCCGATGGGCGGGGTCGGGGCGGGCACGTTTGATCATAAGCCTTAAGCATCGGATCAGTGTGCTCGTTCGCTATTGAGATATCTACATCAGCGCAATTTGATCAGTATGTTCGCTGCGCTCTATTTTAGATGCCTGCCTCTGCACAGTTTGATCAGACTGTTCGCTGTGCACTATTTAGATGTCTACATCCGCGCAGTCTGATCAGACCGTTCGATGTTCGCCATTTATATGCCTGCTGCCGCACATTCTGATCAGATTGTTCGCTAATAGTTTTTTCGCGCAGTTTGATCAGAGTACGCGCTGTGCAATATTTAGATACCTGCATCCGCACAGTTTAGATATTTACTTCCGAACAGTTTGCTTTTTTCGGTCCTTTCACACTCTCTCTTTATTTGAGTTAATCACGTCATTATATTCACTGGTAATGTCTTAACGTGCAGTAGATATTGCAAACATTACTATCATGATGAGATCAATCGGATGCGTTCGTGAATTACTCATAAATTGCCGCGGTAAAAACCCATACCCAATAGAGTGGTGCTTTTGTTGCAGTTGCATTATACAGATAGAGTTGTCTATTTGAAATGCTAATTGCACTGTAAGTAGGATTGAGTTATTTTATTTTAAAAATGCCCATTTAACGTTATTTCGGTCATACCATACCATACATTCAAGAAATATGATTATCGATTTTGATTTTTCGTAATCGATTATTTTCTTAGTAGAATTTACCAGCCAAAGATGTTTATTAAATAGCTGGATGAGTGGCAAACAGTGCAGACCCGGATGAGACGCCGCGTTCTGCGGCGTCTCATCTGGGTCTACACTTTTTGCTCCGGCCTGTCTGGGCAAAACCCTAGAGTGAAGTTCAAGATATGGTAAGAGTCATGTTGAAGACAGAAAGCCACACAGGTAAAAATCTGGGTCTACACTTTTTGCTCCGGCCTGTCTGGGCAAAATCCTAGAGTGAAGTTCAAGATATGGTAAGAGTCATGTTGAAGACAGAAAGCCACACAGGTAAAAATCTGGGTCTACACTGTTTGCTCCGGCCTGTCTGGGCAAAACCCTAGAGTGAAGTTCAAGATATGGTAAGAGTCATGTTGAAGACAGAAAGCCACACAGGTAAAATTATGACAAAATCTTCAGTGATTACTAATCGATTATTGATCGGAATGGCAAGACTGATAATCGATTTTCATTTCAGCACCCATTAGCCAGCTCTAACCCTACCACCCAAAAGAAAGGGAGCGTCCGGCTCACACAACTTTTCCTGGGCTATGCTTATACCTCGCTCCAATACTCAAATGTGCTGTCGATATTCAGCTTGTCCGGAAGCACCATGCAGCCCAAACAATTTCTCCGAGCCCTGATGGGCGGTTGAAAAGGGGATTTAGATGACAAATCTTCATCTTCCTAATTAGTACTGAACATATAAATTGAGGAATCTGCGTTTGCTTGTGTTAGAGATTTACTGCACAGTTAACACTATTGTGGCCATATCGAGCCATTCAGCCTCTCATCAATGAACATGTCTGTATATGATACAACGCATAATGAAGTAATGTAGTAATTTCTACATTTTGATTTTTTTATTTCATTATGCGTTGACATAGTCGATGCGAAATGAAGTAAAAAAAAATTCATTTTGCGTTAATATGCTTCATATCGACGCAAAATGAAGTAATGCTATAAGAACAGAGCTTTCTTCGAAAGGGAACCAAATGCTTAGGAAGTAATACATTAAAATTCCTACACGTATATAAAGACCACATTTGGGACTATTCAAAAGTAGTCTTTAAGACCACTTTTGAAAGTCCCCAAGATGGTCGTCCACAAGAGTATACTTAATGTCGAAAGCACAAAGAAAATGTAACTTTAATCTTCATGCATATGCTTAAAAACAAATTTTTATTAATTTTAGAATTGTAGGTAGTCTAATAGCGGAATTTCACTGTATTTGATTATGTCAGAAGAATTAAAACTGAACGTCTTTAAGGTATTGTTGTCTCATGCTTGATGTTTTTTCCCTCGTTTGTGTATTAAGGCTTCTCCAATGATCGTGTACACAAACATTTGTGCGGGGAGCGGGGTCATATTGGCTTGGACCTGTCCATAGCACAGCTGTCTGTCCATCTATGCGAGTGCGAGTGTGTTTCAGTTTCCTTCCTACCAACAGCTATGGTCATACGGAGTAGGGAACTTGGTTTATAGAACTATCCATACGGAGACGGGGTCTCGGCTTAAAGTCTCAGGAAGCGAGAGATCGATCCTGCTACCCAGGTTTATCAAGCCTTGTGGTGCCTCTTTAATGGAGAGTACACGAAAGCAAACTGCATGTGCATTTTTCTTATTAGAACATACCTCATTCAGAATGCACGCCTATAGAAATACATTGTCAATTTTTGGCCAAAAGATGGAAATTTCAAGATGATATTTTCTTTCCTTTTTCTACTCAAAATATAGATTGCGGGGACTCGATAGTTCTATCGTGTACCCACTATCTATGTTTTGAGCCATATAAGAAAAATAATATTTTCCTTATCAAACCCCAGTTTTACAATATAAAAGTGGGATTGATTAGGGTCAATTTATAAAGGCGTGTTTTCGAGATGCCATACTGAAAATGCAAAGTATGCCATCTATCATCGCAAAATGAACTAATTCTTTCATTAAGATCAAACCTCTAAGTATTGACACATGATGAACTAAAACCAAATTTTATTTCATTTCGCAGCGACAAAGCCAACGCATTATAATGAAGTAAAAATAAATCAGAAGGAAGAAATTACTTCATTACTTCATTACGCGCTGTATCGAGGCTCTCTAGCTCAACAGTGTGCCATACTAAAAAAAATATGTAGTATAATGGTTATGTATAAAGTCATACTTTCATATATCAGAGTTGAGGGCGAAACAACAATCCGTCATCAGATCAGAAGAAACCACTACAATAGTTAGATCACGGAGGCTCGAACCAAGGAAATATCAAGCTCCACAACTTCCTGAATTCAAAAGATTTTGGATTGGACCATCATCAAAGAGTTCGAAAACAGGCTCGCCGCTGTGCAACCAAAGAGCGATGTAAAAAAGGATCGACAACCAAGCACGCGGCTGGTCGTATAATACATGTATCCAAGCTATGCCCACTATTCTTGTATAAGCCTAATGATTTCTCTGGGCGGCAAGGCCATCTTAATATTGGGTTACAGTCGCATAAAACACGGACCTAAATTGTATTGGCGGGGATGTTAAACCTCGATTCACAGAAATAAAAATTATTTCCACCGCAGTAGGCCTACGTCATAACGACCGCATGTTTTCGACCTTCATTGTTCCTTTTCTGTTGATTATGCACCGTCATTCGACTTATAAAAGTCTCCACATGCATGTTTTTGGCCTAAATATTTGGGTTACTTTTGTTTCCGTGAGGGTTGAAAAGGCGTGCCATCTTTCAAAGCAAAATACATGTGTTTTTTTTTTTTTTTTTTTTTTTTTTTCATTTTGAACAGACCTCATACTGCCCGTCCATCGGGGCTTCGAGAAATGGATTTGGCTGCACGATGCTTCCACGCAGAGCTGATACCGACCTCACATTAGTTCTGGTAATCCGCTTAGAAGGTCTAAGCCTGCCCAGGAATGCTGCTGCGAGTCCATGCTTATAAACCCTCTTGGTTTCATTGGGCTGCAGGGATTGAGATGTCATTTCATCTCAGTGACGGGTAAAAGTCAGTGTAAAAGTCCCACAAAATTGGACGCAACGTCACCAAAATGACCTAAATAGTGTTGACGGGGACGTTAAACCTCAAATCAAACAAACAAACTGTCGACGCAAAATGAAGTAAAGTTTATTATGCCAGCTATCAACGCAAAATGAAATAATTCTTTAATTTTGCACAAATCTCTTAGTATCGACGCATAATGAAGTAAAAACTACATTTTATTTCATTTTGCATCGACTATGCCAACGCATAATGTAGTAAAAATTTGAAAATGAAGAAATTACTACATTACTTCATTATGCGTTGTATCATGTATAATTTTAACCCCCTCAAACCCCACTTTTACATAGTAAAACTGGGGTTTACACGGGTAAACATTATTTTTCTCGTATTTTCTATCGAGTCCCCACAATCTATGGTTTGAGCAGAAATAAGAAAACTATCACAATTTTTTTTATCTTAATTTTCATTTTTTGACATTGTATACGTATAGGCGTGTTTTAGTAATGAGGAAGAGGACGTCTGTAGGATATAAGAATCTTATATGGGTGTGAGGAATGGATGGAAAAATCCGTCCCGAGGGTCACTCTGCAAGCCTCATGATGCCGGACAGTGATCCCGAGGGACGGATTTTTCTATCCACCCCTCACAATCATATAGGATTCTTTTTCTTGCATACCTGCATTTCTGATCGCTGATTTCCAATACTACAGTCACTTTGGATGCGGGCGTCCGCCATATTTTAATGACGTTGTCGCGATGTTTAGTGACGTCACGTACGTGCAGTGACGCCAACCTTAACTACGGCGCATGCGAGGTCGTATTCAACCAATGCATAATTCGTGGGAATATTCGGCCCCTGAGTCAGAACACAAGGCAAAGAACAGAAGTGCTATCCCAGGGTTAAAACACGGATTTCCTTGTCTGGTGTACAAGAAAAGATTTTATTACATCACGAAAACAGGCCTATATAATTATCACCCCCTTAAACCCCACTTTTGTATAGTAAAATTGGAGTTTTCAGGGGTAAACATTATTGTTTTTTCCTATTTCTGCTCAAAAATCTAGATTGTGAGTACTCGATAGAACCGCGTCGTCGCGGAAGTTCTATCGCGTTCCCGCAATCTATGTTTTAAGCCGAAATAGAAAATTATCAAAAACATTTATCTGGTAAAATTTCCTCTTTTGGCGTTAAAATCTTATAGATTTGAATAGGCGTGTATTCGTAATGATTACCAATCTAAACACAAGATTGTTGCCGACAACAGCAGGTATCTATAGCCCGTGACCTTCTGCTCATCATTTCGGCGGACATCTGACTGACCTACCGAGGCCGGTTATTGTGGGTACTCATCACGAAATCACGCCCACACTAAATGTCGCTTTTATTTAGTAAAACTGGTGTTTACAGGGGTAGACATTATCTCTCTTATTTCATGCTCAAAACATAGATTGCGAGGAATCAATAGAACCACCTCAGCGAGGCGGTTCTATCGAGTACCCACAATCTATGTTTGGAGCAGAAATAAGAAAAAAATATTGCAACTTTTCAGCAGTAAATTTTCATTGTTTGGAGGTTAAATATTCAATATGTTTAGATAGGCGTGATTTCGTTATGTACTCGATAAATTTGTTTGTTTGTTTTGGAGTATAACGGCATAGTCAACACCATTTTTGGCCATTTTTGAACCGGTCAGTTAACTTATCCAACCTTTTTCTAATACGTTAGCTTTTTACATGTACAGTGCATACCCTTTCGCCACAAACAGTGAGTGAGTTTGGGTTTAACGTCCCACTAACAGCCACGGTCATACGGAGACGGGACCTCGGTTTAAAGACTCATCCGAAATTCTGAAGAAGCCCGGGATCGACCCTGTGATCCCTGGTTTACAAGGCGAGTAGCATAACCACTGCACCACAGGGGCTTCTTTTAAATCATCGGAAGGTTGAATGATAATAACAATAATAATGGTCTTTATTTCCATAGGCTAACGCAGAAATACGAGCTTTTTTTTTTTTTTTTTTTTTTTTGGTTTGGGTTTTACGGCCCTTTCAAGATTATTTCACTCATATCGAGCCGATCGTTAATCATAGGTGGGCGAAAACCGGAGTACCCGGAGAAAAACCACCTGACCTTCCGTTGCAGAACTTGGCGTCTCACATGTGTCCCGAGCGAGGCTCGAACCACAGCGGTGAGAGACCTAATGATCAAGAGTCAGCGCTCTTAACCACTAGGCCACGGAGGCCCGTAAAGAAATACGAGCTAATCTTCCATGAGGCCCTTTTATTATATACAATATATACAACAATAGGAAACAATATACAGCCCAACCCCTTGTAACACTATTTTTGGTATCAAAAGCAGAAACTGTGTTAGTTAAACAACCGTGTTATACCCAAACAAAAATGTATAGATTGCACGATTGCCAATCTTTCTGCCAGCCACCGACTGCCGCCGTACTTGAGTCAGAAGTAGAAGGAAATTTTTCCACAGAAAGATGTGCCTGACCTGAGGACCGAACCCGCGACCTCCTGCACCTCAGTCGCATGCGGATACGACCGCGCTAGCCAGGCCGGCCTTTCACAAAATATGATTCCCTCCCAGTTGTTTTGGGGATCAAGAGAACACGACCATGCATTTTCAGGGATTAATGGAATATTGCCCATTATTTTAGGGATCAAGGGAACAACTGAATAAATTTTTGATTTTTGGGGAACATTTGAAAAATAATTTTAGGAAACATTTCGGGGTAAAATGGAATATTGGCAGTCAGGGATCAAGGGAACATGGACCCCCCTGGGAGGGCCTCAAATATGGATACCCCTGACTGTCTGTCGAAGATTCATCGTACATAGAAATGCCTAAAAGGTTTATCTTGTTTAAAAATCATAAGATTTTGAATGTCAAACTACGATTTTCTTCGCCAAATCGAATGTTAAACTAGGATTTTGAATGTCAAACTACGATTTTCTTCGCCAAATCGAATGTCAAACTAGGATTTTGAATGTCAAAATACGATTTTCTTCGCCAAATCGAATGTCAAACTAGGATTTTGAATGTCAAAATACGATTTTCTTCGCCAAATCGAATGTCAAACTAGGATTTTGAATGTCAAAATACGATTTTCTTCGCCAAATCGAATGTCAAACTAGGATTTTGAATGTCAAACTACGATTTTCTTCGCCAAATCGAATGTCAAACTAGGATTTTGAATGTCAAAATACGATATTCAGCGCCAAATCGAATGTCAAACTAGGATTTTGAATGTCAAAATACGATTTTCTTCGCCAAATCGAATGTCAAACTAGGATTTTGAATGTCAAAATACGATATTCAGCGCCAAATCGAATGTCAAACTAGGATTTTGAATGTCAAACTACGATTTTCTTCGCAAAATCGAATGTCAAACTAGGATTTTGAATGTCAAAATACGATATTCAGCGCCAAATCGAATGTCAAACTAGGATTTTGAATGTCAAACTACGATTTTCTTCGCCAAATCGAATGTCAAACTAGGATTTTGAATGTCAAACTACGATTTTCTTCGCCAAATCGAATGTCAAACTGGGATTTTGAATGTCAAACTACGATTTTCTTCGCCAAATCGAATGTCAAACTAGGATTTTGAATGTCAAAATACGATATTCAGCGCCAAATCGAATGTCAAACTAGGATTTTGAATGTCAAACTACGATTTTCTTCGCCAAATCGAATGTCAAACTAGGATTTTGAATGTCAAAATACGATATTCAGCGCCAAATCGAATGTCAAACTAGGATTTTGAATGTCAAAATACGATTTTCTTCGCCAAATCGAATGTCAAACTAGGATTTTGAATGTCAAACTACGATTTTCTTCGCCAAATCGAATGTCAAACTAGGATTTTGAATGTCAAACTACGATTTTCTTCGCGTAATCGAATGTCAAACTAGGATTTTGAATGTCAAACTACGATTTTCTTCGCCAAATCGAATGTCAAACTAGGATTTTGAATGTCAAACTACGATTTTCTTCGCCAAATCGAATGTCAAACTAGGATTTTGAATGTCAAACTACGATTTTCTTCGCCAAATCGAATGTCAAACTAGGATTTTGAATGTCAAACTACGATTTTCTTCGCCAAATCGAATGTCAAACTAGGATTTTGAATGTCAAACTACGATTTTCTTCGCCAAATCGAATGTCAAACTAGGATTTTGAATGTCAAAATACGATATTCAGCGCCAAATCGAATGTCAAACTAGGATTTTGAATGTCAAACTACGATTTTCTTCGCCAAATCGAATGTCAAACTAGGATTTTGAATGTCAAACTACGATTTGCTTCGCCAAATCGAATGTCAAACTAGGATTTTGAATGTCAAACTACGATTTTCTTCGCCAAATCGAATGTCAAACTAGGATTTTGAATGTCAAACTACGATTTTCTTCGCCAAATCGAATGTCAAACTAGGATTTTGAATGTCAAACTACGATTTTCTTCGCCAAATCGAATGTCAAACTAGGATTTTGAATGTCAAACTACGATTTTCTTCGCCAAATCGAATGTCAAACTAGGATTTTGAATGTCAAAATACGATTTTCTTCGCCAAATCGAATGTCAAACTAGGATTTTGAATGTCAAAATACGATATTCAGCGCCAAATCGAATGTCAAACTAGGATTTTGAATGTCAAACTACGATTTTCTTCGCCAAATCGAATGTCAAACTAGGATTTTGAATGTCAAACTACGATTTTCTTCGCCAAATCGAATGTCAAACTAGGATTTTGAATGTCAAACTACGATTTTCTTCGCCAAATCGAATGTCAAACTAGGATTTTGAATGTCAAAATACGATATTCAGCGCCAAATCGAATGTCAAACTAGGATTTTGAATGTCAAACTACGATTTTCTTCGCCAAATCGAATGTCAAACTAGGATTTTGAATGTCAAACTACGATTTTCTTCGCCAAATCGAATGTCAAACTAGGATTTTGAATGTCAAACTACGATTTTCTTCGCCAAATCGAATGTCAAACTAGGATTTTGAATGTCAAACTACGATTTTCTTCGCCAAATCGAATGTCAAACTAGGATTTTGAATGTCAAACTACGATTTTCTTCGCCAAATCGAATGTCAAACTAGGATTTTGAATGTCAAACTACGATTTTCTTCGCCAAATCGAATGTCAAACTAGGATTTTGAATGTCAAAATACGATATTCAGCGCCAAATCGAATGTCAAACTAGGATTTTGAATGTCAAACTACGATTTTCTTCGCCAAATCGAATGTCAAACTAGGATTTTGAATGTCAAAATACGATATTCAGCGCCAAATCGAATGTCAAACTAGGATTTTGAATGTCAAAATACGATATTCAGCGCCAAATCGAATGTCAAACTAGGATTTTGAATGTCAAAATACGATTTTCTTCGCCAAATCGAATGTCAAACTAGGATTTTGAATGTCAAAATACGATTTTCTTCGCCAAATCGAATGTCAAACTAGGATTTTGAATGTCAAAATACGATATTCGGCCTCAAATCGAATATCGAAAAACGAAAAACGAAAATCAAACCAACTTCACCTGAAAATGAATATCGAAAAACGAAAAACGAAAATCAAACCAACTTCACCTGAAAATGAATATCGAAAAACGAAAAACGAAAATCACACCAACTTCACCTGAAAATGAATATCGAAAAACGAAAAACGAAAATCACACCAACTTCACCTGAAAATGAATATCGAAAAACGAAAAACGAAAATCACACCAAATTCACCTTCCTTCAGAAAACACAGTAACAGAAACCTGCTGATCACTCGAGAATTCCTCTATTAGAAATTAAGTCCGATTAGCCAATACAACTTATGATTTATATAGATATATAGATAAACGGACTAGGGTTGTTCAGAGTAGCGTTGTTCATGTTCACATCGAATTGACTGCATTATATTCATATGGCCGGGTTTCTGAGCAGACACCCATAAACAACATACTTTTATGTAATAAGAGGACTTATGTGCAAGGAATTCTGTTTTCTGCATCATTAGCGGGCGAGGACACAGAAAGTGTCATTAAGTTGGACGGACAAGAGCCCACTGAAACAAAAGCCCACTAGGGCAATAGCCCATTGGACATTTTCCCACAGGATAATGGCACACTGCTAAACTTTGGCAGGAAGGACAAATTTTGTTTGTTTGATTTGAGGTTTAACGTCCCCGTCAACACTGTATAGGTCATTTTTGAGACGTTGCTTCCAATTTTGCGTTACTTTTACTCGACATTGAGATGAAATGACACGTATCCAACTATGGGCGCCCGCCGTATCCGATTTTCCTGTAATAATTATAGCGGCAGTTTGCATGGTAATTTTGATGTCTCCTTTGTGTCTTGTTGCTTTCACACAACTTACCTTAAAATAATGAAATATCTTCCTTAATTTAAAGCTATATCTTATAGGGATATATGGAAAGAAGTTCCTAGGGTCTGCAGAAGCCTCCGTGGTGCAGTGGTTACGCTACTCGCCTTGAAAACCAGGGATCGCAGGATCGATCCCGGGCTTCTCCAGACTTTCGGATGAGTCTTTAAACCGAGGTCCCGTCTCCGTATGACCTTAGCTGTTGGTGGGACGTAAAACTAAAACTCACTCACTCCTAGGGTCTGCAGAATGTGTTCAAATCAGGCATGGTAAACGACCAATCGATGGTCGAGCTAGCTAAGATTCACTGTACGTGTTTTTCGCATGTATTACCAAAACATACCCATGTTATTTTGACCCCTCGCCCCCGCCCATCGGGGCTTAAAGAAATATATGGGTTGCATGATGCTTCCACGCACAGCTGAAAACGACCGCACACGAGAACTGGTATACCGCTTTGAGGATCTAAGCTTGCCCAGTAGATTATTGTCGCTCTTTATAACCACCTTTCTAACAAGTATCCAAACTCTATGTAATAATTAAAAAATGAATACCGCCGTAAAACATTATTTTCTCCGAACCACGGACAAAATCACCCAGACAAACCCCACAGCCCCCGCCCCCTTTGTAAAGGCGGGCAAAATACCCCCAGCATTTGTTTATGTGGACAAAATCCCCCCTGGACATACCCCCCAACCCCCCGCCATAGTTCCTTCATAGTTGTATGGCGAGTATTTAATCCGCCGTAAAGCTTGATTAGTTTCACGGTCATTTTGGAGATGTTGTTTCAATTTTGTGGGATTCTTACCCGCCATTGAGATGAAATGACATCTCAAGCCCTGCCGCCCAATGAAACCAATAGGGTTTATATACATATTGTTTCAGTCGAAACATAGATGTAGGGCATTCGTTAGAACTTTCCAAAATCTATGATATGAGAATAAGGTACACCCATGTAAATCTTACTTTCTCTGTATAAAGTGAGGCTAACAGAAGTGTGCCTTATACGGACTTGTTAGTACTGCTAAACCGTTGATGATGGGCACTAATTAGAACCGCCTCTATGTGACACAATATCCAAGCAGGAAACAAGAATGTATGTAGCAGGGAATCAGGAAAGAATCAAATCTTTTATTCACTCTGATTACAAACAAGTTGGCTGCTTTCAAAAAGCATCCAATAGGTTTGGTCTTGTCAGTCTACATTCTGATTTGAGCCAGCTGATATTATTATCCCACTTAATGCATTTTTTTAATAAAAATAATAAACTTTAAATGTTCCAAGGCGGTTCTTCTGTCGCGGTATATTTTTGTTATGGTTTGTCTGAAGTCTGGAAGCCTTCATGCGGACTGAGCAAATTATTTGTCTAAATCGCGACGGAAGTAAGGGAGAGGATTGTGGCCACGTAAAATCGATTTAAGCCCCCCAGTGGAATTCGTTTCCGCTGACCGTTCCAAGGCGGTTCTTCTGTCGTGGTTTGTTTTTGTTATGGTTGTTTGTGTTGTTTATATTATTTTATTTTGGATAGCCTATTGGCCATTTTATGGGAAAGTAACTGTCCTTTTGGCTTTCCGCTGTTGGTGTTTCCATTAGGGTCTGTTGTTTCATGTTTGTGTGTCTTTCCCTTTGGTGTCTCTGATGGGAGCTGTGGGTTGATTGTAACGATTCCTGATCATTGCCTCCACTTCTATTTTTTAATACAAAACGTGTATATAAAATGTGAAAGTCTGTGACCTTGGTATCAGGAGGGGTGGGTAGTGATGAGTATTCTGTGGTAAATTGTTTAACGCCATGGCAAGTATAAACTAAATGTAACTTACATATGTTTTACACATGTATAGCACAAAACTTAACCATACGAAAATGTAAACCGAATTTTTCAAAGGTCATAACTCTGTTAATATTTGGTGGACAGTAATTCTCGAAACTTAAGGCATATCTTCACATCTTAGCCTTACTACATACACATTTTAGGCTTAATCGGATGAAAACTGTATAGTAGGAGTTATACGGAAACGAAAAAAAAGGACGGATGGGCACCAACCAAAGCATAACTTAATACGACAGTTTTTGTTGTTGTTGTTGTTGTTGTTGTTGTTTTTCAAACGGGTATATAGAAAGATTTTTCCTAAGTCATTATGCCTTCTATAGGGCCTTGGTTATCTATTTCATTTATTGTTAATGTCCCTGTTAACACTGTATGATTCTTTTTTGAGACATTGCTTCCAATCTGTCGCCCAATGAAACTAAATGGTTGAAAGGCATGAACGGTCCGACTCGAGCCACTTTTCCTGGACAGGCTTAGAACTTCTTGGCGATTTAACACTACTCATCTGCGGCCGGTATCAGCTCTGTGTGGAAGCATCATGCAACCCAATCTATTTCTTCAGTTCCCGATGGACTGGGGCCGATCAGACCTTGGGGAAATATATTTGACTGCATGAGCTGAAACCGAACGAACTTTGAAGTATTGCTGAACCGCCTAGGAAGATCTAAGCCTGCCCAGACAAGGTGCTGTGAATCAGACTGTATCTTAAACCTCGACAGTTTCTTTGAGCGGTACCTCCGCAAAAACCTGAAATTTGCAATCCTTTTGTATATCTTTCTGGATCACAACTTAATTGTAAAAGAAACTGATTAGTAAAACGTCAAGTATTGAGTGGTTATCTGATACAGTAGCTCCCATCGAATGCGCCAAAAAAGCTTTTAACAACTCGGTCTGTAACTGGTGGCAGGTCACTTAGTAGTCATGAAGTTTTTGAACAGAAACCCATCAACGTTATGACTGTTTCGCTCCCTAAATGTTTTATATATTTGGAAGAGTTAGAAGGTTCGACCTTGGCACTGACGTTAATTCTAGTAGCAAAAACATGAACATGTTTTTACACACCAAGCGATCTTTTTTATGTTTCGTTTAACGATCCTTTCAAGATTATTTCACTCACATCAAGCCGATCGTTAATCAGAGGTGAGCGAAAACTGGAGTACCCCATGAAAAACCTCCTGACCTTCCGTTGCAGAACTTCTCATTATGTGACCTGAGCCATGCTCAAACCTACAGCGTTGAGAGACCTAATGATTAAGAGTCAGCACTCTTATCCACTAGGCAACGGAGGCCCGTTACACCCAGCGATCTTTATAAATGAGGAAAAATAACGTTCTCTGTCTTTCCAACATTTACATGTACGTATTATTAGAGCTATTAGCGTACCGAAAGCTGTTCAGAATATATAAATCTGTTCCTATCTGTGTGAAGTAAACTTTGCAAGTTTTTTTTTTATTTAACGGCCCAGTAAATACTGATTTGGGTCATGTTTGGGCCTGTCAGTGTACCTATCCACGCTTTTCCTGAGCAGGCTCATCCGTAAGCGGTTTACCAGTTCAGTGCACATTCTGTCGCCCAAAACTGACCCCTGCCCTTCCTGAATCAGCGGAAGGGAGATAATGACCATAGAAAAGATTTCATAATCAATCTCCACGAAAGAATGTTGCCGACCCCGGTAGGTATCGAACCCGAGTCTTCCTTATCACCAGTCAGACTGCATCCGACTCAGCTACCGCAGCCAGCCACACTTTGTGAGTAGTAGTATAGTTATAATCTGTTGTTTTTCGTTTCCATGGCCCCATGGACTTACTCCATAATGGCATTGCAAGACGTAAAATTTGCGAAAATGACTGCGGCTGTTATAAGTTCCCCATAAGGGAAATAGATACGCCTTAAAGGGGTGGGGCCACCCCTGCAAAAGTAGTTTCTCTTTGGATATGTCTAAGGGATATACTCTTAAAGGAAAGAATTTGCTTCTTAGGAGCAAATTCTTCCCTTTTAGAGTAGACCCCTTGAGCAGCAAATTCTTCCCCTTTTAGAGTAGACCCCTTTTTCAGTTGGACAGAGCCAACAGAGTAGCAACCATAAGGTCCTTAAAGTTGTATTTCCATCACGAAATCATGCCTATAGAATTGTGATCCCCTTTAATATGTTCTATAAAAGGGTTATCCTTTGGAAGCAAGGAATACACCACAGAACTGAAAAATATGGTGTGCACATGTTTTCTGGGCCAGGCTAGCTAGTTTCGGCCAATTAGGCCTCATCAGTGACCCTAAGATATTATCAAAATTCAACAATGGAATCAATGATCCCAAAGGGCAAGAAAATATAATCTACACTATGATGCAGGGCAGGGAGACGTTTTACCGCCGCCACACATTCCCATACACCAGTTGAAGTGAAGTTTAATATGTTCTATAAAAGAGCTATCCTTTGGAAGCAAGGAATACACCACAGAACTGAAAAATAAGGAGTGTACATATTTTCTGGGCCAGACTAGCTAGTTTCGGCCAATTAGGCCTCATCAGTGACCCTCAGATATTTTCAAAATTCCACAATGGAATCAATGATCCCAAAGGACAAGAAAATATAATCTTCACTTTCATATAGTAAAGCACAGGTTTGCAGGGGTATACATTAATTTCCGTATTCATGCTCTGAGACACTAGATTGTGAGTACTCGATAGAATCGCCTCGTCGAGGCGTTTCTGTCGACTCCCCGCAATCTATGTTTTGAGCAGAAAAGGCAAATATTCCAATGTTTCTTTTTAAAATTTCTTTTTCTTTGGCCAAAAAATGACAATGCATTTGTATAGGTGTGTTTCGAAATACGGTAATAAAGTTTCCTTTTAAAAAGAAGGCTAACTGTAGGTTTTCTTTTGCTCCAGCATTTCAGTGTTTTTTTTTTTTTTTTTTTTTTTTTTTTTGCTGTCGAGTCCTCACCGTTGTCTCACCTCTGTGGTTCTTTGATTATTTGTGTTCACGGAGATGTTGCACTGATGATTTAGGAGGCCTTCATGCGGACTGAACAAATTATTTGTCTAAATCGCGACGGAAGTAAGGGCGAGGATTGTGGCCACGTAAAATCGATTTAAGCCCCGCAGTGGAATTCTTTCCACTGACCGTTCCAAGGCGGTTCTTCTGTGGCGGTTTATTTATGTTGTTGTTTGTTACTACTCACTGTGTGTATCACTTGTGTCTTTTTATTTTGGATGGCCATTTGGCCATTTTGTGGGAAAGTAACTGTCCTTATGGCCATCCCTTGTTTAGGTTTCCATTATGGTCTGGTCGCTTCATGTTTGTGTTTCTTTCCCTTTGGTGTCTTTGATGGGTGGAGTAAGTTAATTGCTTGATTCCTGATCTTTGTTTTACTTCTACTTTCCCTAGTTTGTAAAGTTGAAAATCTGCTCGCCTTTCGAAAGTAAGGGGGAGCTATTGCCATACCCCCGGCGTCCGGCGTCGGCGTTAGCATCGGTGCGCGCATTTGTTGAAGTTTACCTGCAAGCAATCATTTGTGCTGGTTTACAAATTTATTTTCAAGTAAAGTTATCAACTGGTATAAAAAAAAAAAAAAAAAAAAAAAAATCAATATTTTTCACATTCGTTTTCACTCGATTTCCCAGGTTTTTGGCTGAAAAAGTTAATCATGTCTTTTGTCAAATGCATGTGCGCAGCCAACTGAAACGCAACTTCTCTTCTACATATCCGAGAGCAGCAAAGGCTGTGGTAAGGCTGCACGTACTCGCAGGCTCGTTTAAGCCAGTGCTGGTCGCCTTTGTGAAAAAGACACATGTCATGCCCATGAAGCCGATGCCACGTCTTGACGTTGCATCGATGTTGTCGCTCTAAATAAGCACGATATTTCTGGTAAGGATTTTACGGAAACTGTTTCAGTGTTAGCTGTCCGTCTTAAACAATTGAAAGGAGGACAATCTACGTAGAAACATATTCACGGACCCGGCGAGGAGCAAAACCGCAACGTCGGTGCGCATCTAACTTTATTGGTTAAAAAATCGGCATTTATGAACAGAGAAGGCTGAATGTTGGGAGCTGCTCACTCGCACAGGTTTTATGCTGGTGGAAAATTTGTCCATGTACATGTTAAGCTTTTAAATTATTAACTTATATAGCACTGGACAGCATCCTGTAGGCTGGGCCTTGTAGGTCCTATCAGGTGCTTCCCAGTGTAGGACTGCTAAGAGCAGTAGAAACAACTAATAACTTTTTTGGGACCAGGAACCATGTATTTGAAAAATTTCAGCCAAAAATTTGATGACAATACATGCACATAACTATCAAGAACAAGATATATCCAGAGTATACTGGAAAATTGACTGTTGCCCTAATTTTTCAAAATACCTCAAACACTGTCACTGGATAACTCTTGAGTCATGATGGTCTTACATATAGAAAGTTCCAAGCACTTCCCTCACAGATTGAGATACTAATATTATGTCATACACACTATCCGAAATCTATAGGAACCACACTGACTATAAGCAATGTCCACAGGTCCTTTGGCATGTAACGAATGTCCATACACTTCACAACATGTAAATGTCTATATTCTGTGCATTATGCAGGTGTCATCCCGTATCTCCACAAAACTGACTATTATACGGCCAAAGGCACAAAGGGCAACAACCAAAACTAGCATTGAAAATAGCAAAAAACACATGGTCCCAATGAAATACTAACAACTACTATATACTAATCTACAACACATAAATAAAAGGTAAGAATAATAATAATAATAATAATAATAATAATAATAATGAAAATAAAATTGGGCATGGGAGGGTGGGTGAAGCAACGCAGCGAAACAGGTCTAACACTTAGAACCACTTTCCAAGAACTGACGCTGCTAGGTCAAACTAAGCCACATGGCTTATCAGTTTAAAACTATTGGTCCCCCCTAATTAACCCGCGAATCTGATAGGTGCAGATTCTGGCTCTTACAACCCCCTGTGACACTGGGTGAAAACCCCCAAAATGCCGTGTGCAAAAGGAAGGTTCCCCACAGGTTTCTTACACGTAGGAAGACCTTGTTGTCAAGGAGACGGGGCCAACCAATGAAATGTGTCCCAGACCATAAAAGGGGGACCTAGACACTGTTATCCTCATCCCTGAAGGGGCCCTTGAAACCGCTATTCCAACCATACTAAACAAGCAGGGCCGATAGCACTGTAGAAACCTGAGGGGCGAAACTAACGGAAATAGACGTTCTAATTTAAAATAAGATTAACTTTTAATCTCTCTATTAAATTATTAACTTATATAGCACTGGACAGCATCCTGTAGGCTGGGCCTTGTAGGTCCTATCAGGTGCTTCCCAGTGTAGGACTGCTAAGAGCAGTAGAAACAACTAATAACTTTTTTGGGACCAGGAACCATGTATTTGAAAAATTTCAGCCAAAAATTTGATGACAATACATGCACATAACTATCAAGAACAAGATATATCCAGAGTATACTGGAAAATTGACTGTTGCCCTAATTTTTCAAAATACCTCCAAAGTCCCAAAAAAGTAGAATAGTAAGTAGATATGCAAAGAAGTAGGGGGTACTTTATAAATGGTAATAATAGTAATAAAATAATAACGATAATAATAATAAAACAGTGTGGACATATTAGGCAAACAAGAGTAAATACGCAACATTATACATGTATGTAATTGTATCACAAAACTCTGTTCGTGGAAGTTGGCTTCAGCCTAGATCTATGTGACTTTGTTCCTTTTTGTAACAGACAGGAACTGGCTTGTGCCCCGTCCCATAGTCGCTGCCACTTGTTGCCTCAAACGGAAAGATGGCTGAAGGTACCTTTCACAAGCATTGCTTTTCCAATCGCCCTGAAGTTTGATCAAATCCACTGGGAGCCCACATTGCAGTGCATAGGATGCCCCCCCACGCCTAAAACTATGCCCTGAAAATTTACCCGGTGGGAAACCCAATACATGTAAGAGGTCATGTAACTTAGACATAAAAATAGGCTGTGTGAGTGGCAAAAATTTCGTGCCCTTCTTATACTGAAACAAAGGTGCTGGGGAAGAAGGGGCTGGGAACTCTAGGGACATACCCAATAAGGCGCTACTTGGGCAAAATACTGAGTTTGAAATGCGGGGCAAAGGAATATCCAAGACACGCTCTTGGAATTGGATTACTTTGGACCACCGTACTCGTAACACTGCCCCAGATTGTAAAAAGTTTACATCTGAAACACACAAGTGACGTACCGGATCGAAGGTATCCGGTGAGGGAATCAAAAGATTTGATTTACGAAAGAAGGAGTAGAACGCCACCAGACAAGCTGCCCAAAAGGTGCGGTCAAGACTGTCAGACACATTTAGCTTGGAAAAAATACCATGCAAGATGTCTAAAGTTATTGGTAGCTTTTGGGAAGAAGTGTCTCCCTTAACCCTACGAACTCCTTTCAAAATGGAGGACACATACCAGTTATGGTCTAATGGGTTAGGGAACCCTGCATCCACATGGAGGATGCGAACGATATTCAAATATTGACGAACAGAGGAAAAAGCCAAGCGACGAGATAAGTAAGCTATATACCGACCTAAATCATTCTGAGACAGTGGCACTGGGGGAATAGACATCTTATCACAAAATTCAAAATAAGCTAACTTTTGGGCATGGTAAGTCCGGGAAGTTGAACTGGCAAAAGTATGGCTTCGATAAAAGTTGACCTCAGTGTCCAGACGGCTGGCTAAACAGCTGCGAAACTCCCCATGATCTGCGATAACGGGGCTGGAACTAGTCCTTCGCTGACCCACACCTCCATTCAGGGAATCTGTCAAGCAGAAAATGAAGAGAGCTTAGGGACATGTGATTTGCAAGTGGGGTATAAGCTGTAAAGGGGAGTAGGGAGTGCAAATAACCTGGTAAGTGCAATCTACTGGCACTGTCGGCGGCAACGTTGCGGATTCCCTGAATGAACCTCGAGGTCAAGTGGAAATTATGGAAGGCGGAGAGCCAAAACAGGCGACGAAGGCATTTCATTACCACTGTGTTACGGGATGAGCCTTTATTAAGCGAAGCCACTGTGGCACTGTTGTCTGAGTAAATGATTATATGTTTGTTACGCCACCAAGGAGCCCAGCGTTGGGCAGCAAGAACCACTGCCAGTGTTTCTTTTTCATTGATATGAAAGGATGATGCAGCTGGTAGGTCTCGATTCCAGTTAAAATAAAACCAGTCGAGCCCAAAGGAGCCACCAGCTGCTTCATTGCAAGCATCTGTAAAGACACACTCAATAGGCTGCTTATCAAGGAGGGTAGAGCGCCCATTAAAGCTTGCCAAAAATTTTGACCACCACAAAAGGTCATCCCGTACATCAGGGGTTATCAGGGCCCTATGGGATGCATGCCTAAGCGAGCTTACTTTGTTGAAAACACGGCGGAGAAAGACTCGTCCACCTCGAACAACGCCAGCAGCCCAGGACAGACGTCCAGCTATAGATTGGAATTGCCTTTTTGTGGCGCGTCGCAGCTGCAGAAAGGACTGCAGTTCTGCCTGAAAGCCCTGGAGCTTTTCTTCAGGCAGCCTGAGTGACATTGCAATGGAGTCTAGTTCGATTCCAAGAAAGGTGATAATATTGGTTGGGTCAGTAACCTTCCCCCAATGAATAGCAAATCCGAGCTTCCGGAGAAGCTGTATTAGGCAATTCAGTGCTGCAGCACAAATTTCTTTTGATTCAGCAATGATCAAAAAGTCATCCAGGTAGACGACCAAAAGGTTAAACCCCCGCCTTGCCATCATTCTCTTAACCGCCTGAGTCAATCGGTGAAAGATACCAGGACTTAGCTTTGCTCCAAATGGGAGTTTAGTGTCATGAAGATAAACCTCTTTACCACCAAGCTGCCACTTGAAGCCTGTTACCTGTTGACTTTGGGTACTGATTCTGACACTTCTGTAAGCGGAGCGCAAATCAACTTTTGCAAAGAAACAACCCTGAGTCATCAAGGAGGCCGCGTCATCCACTCTTGAAAACTTTTGATGCCAGTCAGTAGTGCAGTAATCATTCACGGCTTTACCAGGCGGCCTGGAACAATCATGGATGAGCCGAACCTCACCATCAGACTTAGGGATAGCTGCCATAGGACTGATAATTGTTGGGCGAGTATTGCAGAAGACATAATTTCCTGCTTCAATCTCTCTTTTTACCTGATTGGAAGCCTTTTCATACAAAGGGCTGCCTGGTTTAACCGACGGATGGTTACTGCACCTTGCCTTAGCAATTTCCGCATCATCATCTATGATATTAAATCCATTTTTGATACCATGCAAAAGGAAATCTTTGTCCTGATCACCCTCAAGCTCAAACTCCCAAGCGGCTGGGTTGAGGCAAGGTAGGGGGTTAACCTGAATGTCTAGCTATTTTTGTGTTGCATGATTTATCGCGGAGTGGGACTGGCCACATCCTGGGATAATGCAAACATGTCGAAACTTACAATCTGAGAAACTACAACCCTTCTGTGAGTTGTAGTTCCTACAAACTGCAACCTCCGGTTTATTCCTCCCTTGTCTGCCGGGTTTGGTGCCAATTTGCATCTTTTTCTGCTGACCACCAGGAACCACTGGCCGGTCACGTGCCTGCAGGTGAATGTTAGACAAATGCTGAACATCTGTACCCCACCTGAACCTCAATGCACCCTGGAGTTTACGATACTCCCTGTCATAGTGGAGGACAGACACTAGGCTGTAGCGCTGGACCAGCTGATACACCTTGGTGGTATAGGACAAATAGTCCATTAATGCGGGCCCTTGCAATTTGTTTTCCCCAATTAATCTGTAAAGAATAGCCAAGTTTGCCACAGACCATTGACTAAGGGTCAAATTTTCTAGCCGAGGCTTTTTAGGTCCCGATTTTATTACTACTTGTTTCTCACCCTCGCCCCCAAGCACCACCTCTTCCTCAATGCTACCCTGAACGAAGTCACATATATCTAAGTGATTTGAAACCGACTTACCAGCTGCAGAGGAAAGGTGAATTTGGGGGTCACTCCATGAAGCTTGCGGGGGCATACTGGGGCCTGCAACGGCCGCAGAACAAGTTGACGCTGACAGTCCTTGTTGTTCGCGAAGTAATTGTTGGTATATATCGGCAGCATTGTTTGTTGCTGAGCTGTTCACGCCGTTGTTTGCGGTACCCAGACTAATTGCCGGAACCGCTTGCCTGTCTGATGATTGGAGCTCGACTGATGTATCCGTCCCGGTCTCTACGGCCTCCGCTGAATTTGCCCCCTGATCGACTGCTGTATCCCTGGAGGTTCGACTTGTAGTCTTGACCTTTAACGCTTCCGCAATGTGAAAGATCAGCCGACGCTGACCTTTGGGGATTCTGGGCGATACCAAATCTGACATGTCCACCAACGAAAGTGCTTCTAAACTGGTGTATCCCCTCTTCAGAAGTTCGTCAATTGCTGTCCGTGAGATTTTATGTTGTAAACAAAAGTTTACCACCATTTCTTCATCAGATAAGTCCGGCACATTAGCCACTCCCGTGGCTCCTTGCATCGCGTTATTTTCGTCCGCCATTTTGTATGTAAAACAAAGACAGTTTTTAACCTGATTCGCTGGTAATTTTAAACGCGGCGGCGGGCAAATTCGCCACAGAAAAAGCACTTTTCTTCCACACAGAAAGCTGAGCAATCAAGCATCCTATACAAGCGCGCCTCTTGGGGGCAACTGGCTTCTTTAATGTACTTATAAAGTTTTTCCTGTTCGAAATCGGACATCTCATACCAAACAGGTATCCGGAAAATTCGTCGCACTAAAGTTGCAATGTCTGCCATTCCCTTGCACAATTTAACAAGAATGTCCTTTTCTATCAATCCCTCGGTTTACACATATATTCTCCTCAGAAGTCCCGTACAGTTTAGCGTCTGTATTCTCAACTAAGTTGCCTTATTTAACCGCCATTGTTGGAATTTATTTATCTCTTTTTGTGAAGCAACGCAGCGAAACAGGTCTAACACTTAGAACCACTTTCCAAGAACTGACGCTGCTAGGTCAAACTAAGCCACATGGCTTATCAGTTTAAAACTATTGGTCCCCCCTAATTAACCCGCGAATCTGATAGGTGCAGATTCTGGCTCTTACAACCCCCTGTGACACTGGGTGAAAACCCCCAAAATGCCGTGTGCAAAAGGAAGGTTCCCCACAGGTTTCTTACACGTAGGAAGACCTTGTTGTCAAGGAGACGGGGCCAACCAATGAAATGTGTCCCAGACCATAAAAGGGGGACCTAGACACTGTTATCCTCATCCCTGAAGGGGCCCTTGAAACCGCTATTCCAACCATACTAAACAAGCAGGGCCGATAGCACTGTAGAAACCTGAGGGGCGAAACTAACGGAAATAGACGTTCTAATTTAAAATAAGATTAACTTTTAATCTCTCTATTAAACTGCTCGTTTGACATGCGATGAACAATGGCATGTTTGTAAAATTGACCATGTTGGTAGGATATGAGGTCTCTTTCTGCCTGAGTTCGAGGCACGATCGAGATGGTTTAAAACTGTTTTTTTTTCTTCATCCACCGCTTATAAAAGAACGGTTAATAATGTTGCTATAGAAATGAAGAAAAAATGACATATCACTTTCATAGAGATCACCCTACAACAAGCACACTTGATTGATTTACTTCGTGAAATACAACTCGGAATTTTTTTTACGCAGTAAGTTATCGGCTAGTTAGACTATCTGCATGTACATGTAACTGGACTCTGCAAAACTATTTTTTACTGATTTCAACTGTCAAATTCTCTTCGTAAACGCGTCCTGGAAATTCTGAGTGACCATGAAAAGTTTGAGACTCCGAGAGAAGTGTGACTCGAGTGACAGAATTAACTTTTGTAATCTGTAGGCGTTTTTTTTTTTTTTTTGTTCTTTTACAAATCCTTAAGAAAAGAAAAGCATTACATCAACAAGTCCGTGCACTGAACAAACGAAGGTAACCAGGCACTAGAAGCACTTTGAGGCTACCACATAAGTACTGAACAACCCTATAAACCCAACTTTATATAGAGAAAGTTGAGTGTACAGGGGTACATTATTTTCCTTTATAGGGGGTTCAGAACACCGTGCACCGACAATCTATATTTGGACTAGAAAAAAAAAAGAATATTTTCTCACATCACGAAAACACGCCTACCTAATCTTGACCCCTAGACAATGGGTAGTCGTTAGAACCTCGTCATCGAGGCGGTTCTAAGCAGTACCCACAATCTTTATTTAGAGCAGAAATATGAACAAATCTGAATTTTTTTATCGGGCAATTTTCATTTGGGTGGCAAAATTCTGTATATACATGTATTTGAATAGGCGTGTTTTCGTAATGAACTGAAAATGCTAGTTCATGAGATTTTAGCACATACATGTTGATGTTTTATAATGATCCCAATGCAGAAGACGGGTTATACAGACCATAGGGTTAGTTTCGAGTCACAACAGTCGAATACGGCAGTTAAGATAATTTCATCTTGCACGGGGTAGGCCAACTGGAATCAAGTACATTGACGAATTAACCCATATATGCCTAGCGACCCTTTTTCAGACATTGGCAAACAGTGTAGACCCAGATCAGAAGCCGCATCTGATCAAGATCTAAACTGTTTGCTCGACGTACATGCATTTTTGTAAAACTTACATAAAAAATGGCATCCCTATGCTTAGAAAATGACCACTCCAGGCTCATAAAAGTGGAATATTTTTGGCACCTATGGGTTAATTATGAGGTTACATCAAAAGGACGAAACTGAAAGTAGGATCTACTGTAACTTTTTTTCTTTGGTTTGACTTCTTAGAAACGCTTTATAAATAGATATCTGGAAACGCTTTATAAATAGACATCGACGGGCGCTGCATTCCTGTTTATTCTGAACCCGTTTTCACTGCGTAAATATCTGTAGGGCTTTCCTAGTTACGCCATAAGACGGTTAGAAATAAACTGGGGTATCACCAATCCAATCTAAAGGGCTTCCAATCGAAATCGGAAGCCAAAAATGGTAGACTAACTGCCACACCTGCCAGGTGTATCCATTTCCCTTAAGATATTTATTGTTGGAGTTAAAACGCTTGCTTTTCGGTCTGTTTCGCTATTCAGACAGGCTGTTTCCTGTAATTGCAGTATAGTATTGCATCATCGTTAAAGCTGATTGGTTGATCGCGTCACGTGCCCCTCCATGGAACAGTTACAATCTGGTCATTATACCCGGTTTGCCCGCCTCATGGCGACCAAACCAATAAATGTAATAACAAAAGGAGCGATACAAATATGCAACATTCGGCGGCAAAGTATAAGTAAAAAAAAATAAAACACATCCAAACCAAAACAACCATAGGGCAACATTAAATTTTACGAGATGAAATCAGTACTCTCTCTCTCTCTCTCTCTCTCTCTCTCTCTCTCTCTCTCTCTCTCTCTCTCTCTCTCTCTCTCTCTCTCTCTCTCTCTCAGTGTGTGTGTTTTGAGCACGCAACGCTGAAACAGCACCGAATCTATGGCATTGTGTGCTTCGAGTTAGTCAATCAACCAAAATCAAATCAAATTTATTTCTCTCAGCATCGCGAAAAAAAGCCTATACAAATACACTGCAAACCCAATCGCCGAAAAAAGAAAATTGGTGACAATTTTCCAATCTCTGCCAAAAACACAGACCGCGGGTGCCCGCACGAACCGCCTTATCGATGCGGCTCTAACGAGCACCCACAATCAAGCCCCAGAGCAGAAACAAGAAAAATAAGGTTTACCCCCTGTAAACCCCAATCAGGAAAGAAAATCTTAAACTAACTCCATTTTATCTCCAGAACTAGCAATGTTCAGCAGAAATTTGAGTATTATTTTTTTTTTTCAGTCTAAACATAGATTGGGGTACTCGGTAGAAACGCCTCAATCAGTTATCAAAAATCCATGTTATAAGCAAAGAATATAGGAGATTGAAGTATGCCCCTGTAAAGTCCATATTTTTTTCGGTATAAAGTGGTGTTAACAGCAAAAACTGTTGAGGATGGACAAACATTGGAACCGCCTCGGAACGGCGCAGTATATGTTTGTCTGCCCAGGATCATAGTGAATATGAAATATTACCTGCTGTAAAAATAATAACAATCGTATGATATAAATAAAGAAAGAATGAAAAAAAAAAAAAAAAAAGAACCAACTGGCAATAGCCAAAATACGTAAAAATGGCTAGTGCCAATCGACTGGCAATAGCCAAAATACGTTGAAATGGCTAGTGCCAGTCGACTGTCAATAGCCATTTTAACGTGTTTTGGCTATTGCCAGTCGACTGGCAATAGACGTTTCCTAAAATTTATCTTTAATCAAGTACATTAGTATTGTACCAGTTACAGGCCCTCGGTCAGCCGTATTGGCCGCGGCCTTCGGCCTTGGGCCAATACAGCAGAGCTCGGACATGTAACTGGGCCAATACGAAATTACTTGATCATATTAGCACACGGTGTGTCATCGTTATACCGGTGATCTTCTTGTAAATGGATCAGGTATTGACCAGCAAAGTAGAGGGCTGATATTTTATGGCATATTTTTTCATTTAATAATATCCTTATCAAATCCCAGCTTTATATAGAACAGAGTATGTTAAACGGGGTAAGATGGTTCTTGAGGCGGTTCCTACGGGTAACCACAACCTATGTCATGGAGCAGAAACAAGAAAAATATAATATTTAACCCCGTTAACCCCAGTTTTCTCTGTATAAGGTGGGGTTTAGAGGGGTGTTCACTGCACGGGCATGTTACATGATGGACCCCGTTGTTAAACTTCTTGCTAGTTTCTCTTATCTTGCATCTTGGGTGCTCAGAAACTTTTCCCTTGAAATAATTTCATTACCCAATTACAATAGTAATAATAATAACAATAATAGTAATAATAAAACCACTCTTACATTACGAACCGTTGCGATAATTTTTTTTTTCATCTGCTTCAAACATAGATCCATTACGAAAACACGCCTATACAAATACATTGTAAACTTTTCCGCCGAAAAAACTAAAATTTTAAAATGAAAAATTGTGATATTTATCATATTTCTGCTCAAAATATAGATTGTGGATACTCGTTAGAACCGCCTCATCGCGGCGGTTCTAACGAGTACCCACAATCTTTATTTTAGAGCAGAAATAAGAAAAATAAAGTTTACCCCTGTGAACCCCAGTTTAACTCTATAAAAAGTGTGGTTCAAGGGGGTCAAAATTATATAGACCTGTTTTCGTGATGGTGGGTGTTCATTAGAAATACCTCATTGAGGCGGTGGCAGTGAGCACCTGAACACAAATTAGGCGACTGATACATGTCCATGTAAACCCTACTGTTCCCTATACAAAGGTGTCCATTTCAGGGACATGTTTATGTGATGTCTTAAAAACCTCTGTCCGTCTAACATGTCCATAAGAGACTGTAAAACAATTATATAAGTAAGTTCCGCTGATGATTTAGCTTCTACTTATGGACTGCAAAAGTACAGGCTATAATGGATTCAGACAGGAACAATAAAGACAATTTATTTTCCATAATTGTTTGGTAGATTTCATTTGCCTCCACAAACTAGAAAATCGACATCAGACAACGAGACAAGAATGTGTCCATGCTCTTTAGAATTCATTACATTAATACACCCGTGTGTTAAAATGGCGTTCTGGTTATTGTGGGTGTTCATAAGAACCGCCCCATTGTCCAAATGTAGATAGTGTGTATACTCGTCAAGATATCTCTGATCAGGTTCAGCAAAATTCCTATAATAAGACCACCTTTGGGACTGTTCAAAAGTGGTCTTTTTAGACCACTTTTGAAGAGTCTCAAAGGTGGTCTCTGACCAGAGGACACTGTATGCAGAAAACATAAAGTAAGAATAACTGCAACCTTCTAAATAAGCTTTCTAAAGCAGAATTAGTCTTAATAGCGGAATTTCACTGTATTATAAATGACAACACAATCTTCCACTGATAGTCATATCAGAGTTCTCTGACCTTTTTTGACAATACCCAATCTATATATAAGCTACATGTACGTGCTGAAACTTGAAACTGAAACACCAACCGTTGTACGGTATTCGTTTGGTTGTTTGTTTGTTTGTGTTGAGGTTTAAAATTTCCGTCGACACATTTTAGGTCATTTTGCAAACGTTGCTTCCGATTTGTGGGACCTTTACCCAACATTGAGATGAAATGACTTCTCCAGCCATACCACAAAAAGAAGCCGCAAAGGTTTAAGAAGCGGTCCGACTCGCTCTTCTTTTTATGGGCTGGCATAGACCTTCTAAGCAGTTTACCAGTACTCAAGTTCTGCCCGTTTCAGCTCTGCGCGGAAGCACCATGCATCCAAATCTATTTCTCAAAGCGCCGATGGGCTTGAGCGCTGTATGACGTAAATTTCTCGGTTCCGAGAAACATGTGCCTTCCCTACTGTCCAGTAAAACCGCGCACAGAGTAGGTACTGATTTACCGTTTACTGGCCAAATATTCCACCCACCCACATCTCGTTAACAAGAACTTGTAATGAACAGACCCGTAAATCCACTTTATATAGAGAAAACTGGGGTTTACAGGGGTATACAGGTATATACATTATTTCCCTTTGTTAAAAGAACAGATTTTTGAAATTTTCATCAGAAAAAATGACCTTTTTGAAAGGAACCGCTATTTCACTCGGTTTTATTATCGTAAGGAGTAGATTTGGAGACGTATGCATGTGTAGTTACAATATATTACCTACTTTAAGCGAACAGTGAAGACCCTGACCAAATGCCGCGTCTTGTTGCGTCTGATCAATGTCTTTCATGTTCGCCAATGTCATATATTTGGGACGTCACTGATGGTAGTTGTGGATTAATTGTATAGATTCCTGATCATTGCCTTCACTTCTATTATACAGCGCAGAGCAATGAAACTTAAGGAACAGCTTGTACCGGGAAGTGTATTTCAGTGTAAACCCTTATCCTGCTGACTATATTACTTAAACCACACCCATTACCAGTTGTCAGCCAATCAGATTATTTGATATAATATATTCATCCAATTCTCAAATTGAATGGCAAACAGTGTAGATCCTGATCAGATGGCTTCTTCGAAGCCATCTGATCTGGATCTACACTGTTTGCAAAGGTAGGGGTCGTCGTGTTCAGCGGGACAATGATTAAACATTCAAACACCAGCTCAGGACCATCTCTCAAGAAGCCCCCGCCCATAGGGGCTTGAAGAAATATATGGGCTGCATGATGCTTCCACGCAGAGCTGAATCCGGACCGCACACTAGTACTGGTAAACCGCTTAGAGGATCTAAGCCTGTCCAGGAACCGCGGTGCGAGGCGGACCGTCCATGCTAATAAACCGTATTGGTTTCATTGGGCGACAGGGCTTGAGATGTCATTTCATCTCAAAGTCTGGTAAAAGGCCCCAAAAATTGGAAGCAACGTCTCCAAAATGACCTTCACAGTGTTGACGGGGACGATAAACCTCAAATCAAACAAAACAAACAAAACCATCTCTCAAGCAAACACTCAGGGATAATTGTTCCTAAATTCTTTGATTTTATTTGCAGTGTTTTGACGGCATGATCGTGTTGGCATCCTTCATAGTCGATCTGGTTCTTCTGAAAGGTCTTCAACAGTTTGCGGTCGAAGACTTTGTTCTAATTTTAGCGTTTCTGGTTCCCTGGAGAATCATCCGAGTTGTTAATAGTAAGTACTACTTTTACCATGGAACATTAGTCACGCAATATAATAGCCACCATTAAGAAAAAGCTATGCATCACGATAACCAGTCCGTGAAATGAACACTCCCTAAATCCCACTTGATATAGGGAAAACTTGCGTATACGGGGATATACATGTACATTACCGGTCTTATTTTTGCTCAAACACATAGATTGTGGGTACTCGTTAGAACCGCCTCATTGAGGCGGTTCTAACGAGCACCCACAATCTATGTTGAAAGCAGAAATAAGAAAGACCCTATCATTTTTACCTAAAAGTTGTCATTTCTGACACCATGTTAGATGCCATTATTTCACACGGACATGTTTTCCTAATGACAGTATCGAGGCTGATACTTGGGACTATTAGACCAGTTTTCCGGTAATTTAACCTGTAAGAGGCTATATCGATTGAAAAACTTACCTAATTTGAAGCCGGCCCGACGTTAGCTCAGTCGGATGAGCGTCAGACTTGCAAAGGGTCGGCAATATTCATTCGTTGAGATTGATAATGAAGTATCTTCTTTGGACATTCTTTACCTTTCACTGATTCATAAAGTGCATTTGTCAGTATCTGGCGAAAGAAAGTGCACTGTACTGGTTAACTGCTTATACGTGCATCTGAACCTGTCAAGGTGGTATGGTTAGGCAGACTGACGGCTCGATATGACCTAACATGTGTTGTCTTGGCCATACAACCACAAAAGAAACAAACACCTAAATTGAAAACGAGACTGAAGTTTTCTTGCCATTGATAAATGTTCTCAAGGACAAGGTTTATTTCAAACATTTATATAGGAATTATTATCACAAGAATCAGGAGCGCCCCCGCCCATTGGGGCTTGGAGAAATAGATTCGAGTGCATGGTGTCTCCGCGCATGGTGAAACCGACCAGACTTGAGTACTGGTAAACCACTTAGGTCTAAGCCTGCCCAGGAACAGTGATGCGAGTCGGACCGCTCCTTAAACCCTAGTTTCTATGGGTGGTAGGGTTTGAGGTGTCATTTCATCTCAACGTCGGGTCAAAGTCCCACAAAATCGGAAGCAACGAGCAACGTCTCCAAAATGGCATTAGTGTTTACAGGGACGTAAAACCCCGACTCAAACAAACAAAGAAAATAGCGAAAAAATGTAATCATTACATATAAATACGCCTGAATGTAATCATTACATATATATAATATATGAGACAGGTAATCAACAATGCAACATACGTATATACAGTGGAACTTTTATATCCGGACCTACAATTAGGCGAATCTAATGAGTACGTATAACCAACATTACTTCATTTTATAGACCCATTTTTATATAGAGAATCGAAAATATATCCTTCAGTCATCCCCACTGTGCCTCATGACTTCGCACTGTGATGTACCCTCAATGGTTCGAACAATCCTTACCTTCATTACGATAACACACCCCCCGTGCGAAATAGTGCATTCTTCTTTATCTTCAAAATGGTTACTTTTCTGGTGAAAATCCGTGATATTTTTCTTATTTATACTGCATATGTTGTGGGTGCCCGTTAGAACCGCCTCATTGAGGCGGTTCTAACGAGTACCCACAACCTATGTCTTGGAGCAGAAATAAAGAAAATAATGTATACCCCTAAATTCAAGTTTCTCTATATAAGTAGAACAGAGGGGGTGTCCATTTGACGGACATGTTCACGTGATGTTGAATAAATTTTTCTTGGTCCCAACGTATTCGAGCTTTAGAAGTTTCAGTGCACTTGGGTTTGGTTGTTAATATCAGTTCGATAGCTCAGTGGTTAGCGCGTTCGACTTATGATCGAGAGGTAGTGGGTTCGAATCCGGCCACAGGAGCCGAGGTGCGTCCTTGGGCAAGACACTTGATGACAATGCCCCACTCGATCCAGTTGTATATGGGTAGCAGTGGTGTAAAAGTCACTGCCTCTCTCTCGCGTGCGTTATAACATCCGGAATGAGTGTTCGAGAACGATTCAATAAGCTTGGAGCTTTCATCGCGATCGAACTTAAATAAATATTAACTAATAGCACGCATGTCTTTCATATCACAGAAATATTCACTGACAAATGTCAGCCTGATTGCAATTCACATTGATACTTTGAGGTAAAGTATAACAACAAAACAACAACAACCAATGTCACCCTTGGGAAACAGCTTTGTGTATGACAAGACGAATACGGGCCTCCTTGGTCTAGTGGAGTCTCACCGTTGTGTTTCGCGCCTCGCTCGGGCCAAACGTGAGACACCAAGTTCTGGTTACGGAAGGACATGTGGTTTTTCTCCGGGTGTTCCGGTTTTCGCCCACCTCCGATTTACGATTAGGTCGAAATAATGAAATAAAACCAAAACGAAACAAATGTCAAGCAGAATGAGACAAGACAACATTTATTAACCATACAAAAGAGTTATTCCTGTCGCATGGTTATTATAACTGCCTTTCTTTTTCAGGACATGTAGAAATGTCTTGATGAGACATAAAATCTATGCTTTAAAGGGAATAGGAACACGTATAGGGGAGGCAACTCCTGCAAAGGCATTTTGTCTCCAATGTCAATAGGGGTCAACTCTTTAAGGAAAGAAAGCAGGAACAAACTTTTTCCTTCAAGAGTAGACCCCTTTTTCAGTGGGATAAGGCTTGTAGAAAAGCGAACAGGAAGTCCCGAAAGTTGTCTCCCTTTGAAAAATGGCGGAAAAATATGCTAGTTGTTCCTTAAATTACCAGGGCGCACTTGCTCGAAAATAATGACCTCGTTTGTTAATGTGTCATAAACTTTGACTACGAAATACGGCATATACACTATAGATTTTGCTATTTTACGCGCTGCAATGACCCATATTTGAGACTGATAGTCAAACACCGCATGCTATCGTTCTCATGCCCTTAACTAAATCTTAAAGTCCAAAGCACACGCAATGTCTGCTCCAAGTTAACTCGATGCTTTAAGGCTTAAATTGCTTCTACCATGTTTACCTTGTTCTACAATGAAGTGATGATGACTTCTGATTGAAATGTATATTGCGTTATCCGTGGACAAAGATACCAATTACAGGAACATTGTAATTGTTTACGATTCTTGGAAAGTAGATTTCCGCACGTGTGCAAAGGTTGACATTTCCATACTTGCCAAACTAACATTACCGTTATATATTAAATGTCCTCGAGTGTTGGGTAGCACTATATAATTTTGACCCCCCTAAAACCCGACTTTCATATAGTAAGATTGGCTGTACAGGGGTAAAATAGAAGTGAAGGCAATGATCAGGAGTCGCTACAATTAATCCACATTAGTTTTCTTTTTTTTTTTTCTGCTAAAAACAAAGGGGCGAGTTCTCTCAATCTATGTATGGAGCAGAAATATGCAAAATGTCAGATTTATTTTCTGAAAATTTGTATTTTTTGCTGGTAAAATTTTCGATATATTAGAGTTTTCATAATGACTTATTATAACACCGTTTTTTTTTCTCTAAGAGATAAAACTGTGACGACAGTGTCTACAAAAATACACTGTCAAGGATTGTGATGTTGCAAATTGATATAATTGGCCACTATGTCTTTTTTTGGTAAATAATGTCTAACGACATTAAAGTCGTAATATAGGAAAGAAGCTCCGTTTATGGTAGAAGTCGAACCAGGGCGGCTCTGGTGAAAATCCAGTGTCTAACCACCGAGCCAGAGAGTCGACTCCTTGACGCAGTTGTCTGAGACTGGTTAAAAGCTTATAAGCTATACGTAATCTAACAAGAACAGTAAAATTTCGCTATTAAGACCACCTAAAATTAAGCCTAAATCTGCTTTAACCCTTGTCCTGCTGAATATTCATATATGCCACACCCACTACCGATTATCAGCCAATCAGATTACCTGTAGCAAATTATTACAACAAATTCACAATCTGAATGACAAACAATGTAGATCCTGATCAGATGGCTTCTTCAGAAGCCATCTGATCTGGATCTACATTGTTTCAAAGAAAAGGCATATCCGGGCTCAGCAGAACAAGGGTTAAGACCACCTTAAATTAAGACTAAATCTGCTCTAAAAAGGTTATTTAGAAGGCTGCAGATATTCTTTCTTTGTGTTGTCTGCACACATTATCCCCTGCTCAGGGACCACCTTTGGGACTGTTCAAAAGTGGTCTTTAAGACAAAGGTGGTCTTAATATAGGAATTTTACTGTATATGATTGATGGGAGGAATTGCGACCCGTTACACACACTCTCTTCAAGAAAGTCATCTTTAATGAAGGCGCGAAGCCATTTTCGGCGAAATAAAGTCCTATCCCATCTAGGTAGATGACTGAAGGTAGGACATGCGGTATGTAACGAGTAACTATAAAAACGTCGCGTACATGCAATGGACACCCGTCTAAACCGCAGGTTATATTGTGAAAGTTTGCTTTTATATTCTGCACATTTTTGCTGCCTTTTCTGTTTGAAAATTCTTAATGAGGCTGTTCTAATGAACGCCCACAGACTATGTTTAATGTGTGAATAAAAACATAAATCTTAATAAATCATAAACCTTCATGTCATTTAGTTTAGCATAACTCCATATATGCCTTAGAAATCCACGCAGGAGATATTTACAAACAGTGTATCCTCTAAACGCCACAGAATTGCCTGATAAGAGTCAACACTTTTTGCAAAAAGTTTAGACATTTGTATAAAATTGCAAAATGCAAAACAATAACAAGCAAAGTACCGGTTAAAATCAGAACTGAACCAATCTTAGGCTATTAGCCCATATATGCCTAGCGACATATTTTTGGGAATATGGTAAAACACATATCAGACGCCACAGAACGTAGCGTCTGATTTCTGTGGCGATTTATTTATGTTGTTGTTTGTTACTTACTGTGTGTATCACTTGTGTCTTTTAATTTTGGATGGCCATATGGCCATTTTGTGGGAAAGTAACTGTCCATATGGCCTTCCTTTGTTTAGGTTTCCATTATGGTCTGGTCGCTTAATGTTTGTATTTCTTTCCCTTTGGTGTCTTTTATGGATGGAGTAAGTTAATTGTATCAATTCCTGATCTTTGTTTTACTTCTACTTTGGATCTACACTGTTTAGGTTACATGCATTTTGTTGCTGTAAAATTTACCAGAAACAAACAAACCCGATACCCTTAAAATTAGAAATGGACCATGGCAAACTTATTGGATACAAGATCTCATTGTCATACACATGCATGGGTCAGTTGGAAATATCTATCTGTCATATCATCACGTGAATAAGTCCGTGAAATGAAGACCCCCTAAAACCCCACTTTATATAGAGAAAACGGGGGTTTACGGGGGTATACATGATTTTCCTTATCTCTGCTCCAAGACATAGGTTGTGGGTACTAAATTTGCAGTATAAATAAGAAGAATATCATGGATTTTCATCAGAAAAGTAGTTATTTTGGAGATGTGAAAAAATGCACTTTGTTTCACGGCTGTGTTATCGTAATGATGGGTCATTTCTTTTTTCTCGTAAACAGGTCTTGTGGTTGCTATAATGGATCACGAACATTTCCGACTGAAAGTGCTCTATAAACAGAAAAAGAAAATATCGAATGAGTTGAAAAATGTCAAGACAGAAATAAAAGGCCTTGAGGTAGGAGCTTGTTTTCGTATGAGTCTTGTCAATGTGACGTGCGCACAGTCGCCGAAATTGACCCGCGCGGGATAGATGTGGATGTAGATATAGGCTTCAGGGTTAATTGGAGTCAAACCTATTTAGTATATGTCGAATTGTTCAGTTTACCTAGCCGCTCCTTCCCTGTGCCGAAGTACAGTTAACATTCTACACATTTCGCAACTACCTAACCGGGATAGAACCAGCAGTCCCTTGATGATCATCAGTCGATCGCGCACTAGACTGCACCGCCCAAGACGGCTGAAATTTTTGCTCGGGTTGGCAGTGCAATTATGGCAACACTACTATATCAGTTGCAGTTTTTGGCGATTATTACACGAAGTCGCCGTCACAGTACACTAAGTATCACGCGTTTGACATCAGTATTTTAGCTCTCTAGAGCCGAAGGCTCCGAGGGAGCTTATAGGATGGCAGGCATCCGTCGTCCGTCGTCGTCCACACTTTCAAACTGCAATATCTCGGCAACCTGCAGGCTGATTTCAATCAAACTTCATATGTGGTGCACACTAGATGGGGGAACAATGACATAGTATGTTTTGTGAGAATTAATTGCAAAGTATGGTTGCCATGGCAACCATTTACAAAAAGCGTGTGCCCTCTCTAGCGCATTCATTTTAGCCTGATCTTTCTGAAACTGATATATATTGTAGAGATCACAAAAATCTGGGACGGGTTCGAAAACGTGCCAGGTCCAATCATCATTTTTGGTGTAGTTATGACCCCTTTTAGATTTATGACAGCATTCTCCATAGGTTCCCATTGCTAACTATGGTAAAATGTTTGTGACAAGCATAACTCATTCATTTCTGATTGGATCTTCATGAAACTCTGTCAGAGTATTTATCTCTATATAACCTTGAAACTGAGTCATGTTGGGCCAAAAATTAGGTCAGTAAGTCAAATCTTAAAAAAAACCTTGTGTACACTCTGGAAGGAGCATTTTTGATCCAATCTTCATGAAACTTTGTCAGAATATTTATCTTTACAAACTTTAGACTATAATGGAAACTGGGTCATGTTGGATCAAAAACTAGGTCACTAGGTCAGATCTTAGAAAAATCTTGTGTACACTCTATAAGGCGCATTTTTTATCACATCTCCGCGAAACTTTGTCAGAATGCTTATCTTTATGAACTTTAGACGGAAATGGAAACTGGGTCATGTTGGGTCAAAAGCCAGTTCACTAGGTCAACTCTTAGAAAAACCTTTTGTACACTCTAGAAGGCACATTTTTGATCCAATCTTCATGAAACTTTGTCAGAATTCATCACGAAAACACGCCTATATAATTTTGACCCCCTCATACCCCACTTCTATATAGTAAAACTTGCGTTTAAGGGGGTATACATTATTCTTTCTTATTTTTGCTCAAAAACATAGATTTTGGGTACTCGATAGAACCGCCTCGCCGAGGCGGTTCTATCGAGTCCCCGCAATCAAAGTTTTGAGCAGAAATAAGAAAAATATCACAATTTTTCATCTTAAAATTTCATTTTTTTGTGGGGGGGGGGGGCAGAAAAATGGCAATGTATTTGTATAGGCGTGTTTTCGTATATCTTTATGAACTTTAAACTAAAATGGAAACTGGGTCATGTTGGGTTTAAAACAAGGTCACTAGGTCAAATCTTAGAAAAATCTTGCGTACACTCTAGAAGGCACATTTTTGACCCAATCTTCATAAAACTTTGCCAGAATGTTTAGCTATATGCACTTTAGACTAAAGTGGAAACTGACTTATGTTGGGACAAAAACTAGGTTACTAGGCCGAATCTTAGAAAAACCTTGTGAACACTCTAGAAGGCACATTTTTTATCCTATCTTCATGAAACTTTGTCAGAATGTGTATCTTTATACACTTTAGACCGAAGTGGAAACTGGGTCATATTGGGTCAAAAACTAGGTCACTAGTTCAAATCTTAAAAAAACCTTGTGTACACTATTGTTGGATAGGTTTTTCAAATCTGCTTACTTTAAAAATGTAATGTCCAGCTGGGCGGGTGATTGCACGTTAGAACCGCCTCATCGAAGCGAAAAATGGGGTAGGAGGGGGTCAGAATTATTTAGACATTTTTCGTGGTGATATGCGACATGGTATCATATTGAGGAAATTCACCACATGGTGATGGCTATTAGACGTGTAGCAGTCCAGTATATTGCAGACACTATAGATGCAAGTGTTGGTGTTGTTCTTGCTGTTTGGAGCAACATTATGGGGATAAGCAACATACCCCGAAAATTGATATTGTACCAAAATTTGAAACGACTGGAAATGTTGAGTCACTTTCCAATCACTTCAGGCTGACCCAGCCTAATTATTCAAGAAATATGTGACCCCGGATGAGACATGGGCTAAACAGGTTGATCCTGGATTTAAGTCTCAAAGCAAATAGTGGGAACATCCTGCTTATCCACTTTTTAAAATGTTTAAGAGAGAAATGCGACTTTATCAAGCCATTCCGTCTCTTATCAATCGAGTTGTACGATAATATAAGAATTTTATATGGGTGTGAGGGGTGGTAGGAAAATTCGTCCCGAGGGTCACTTGTCCGGCTTCACGAGGCTTGCCGGACAATGATCCCTCGGGACGGATTTTTCTATCCACTCCTCATACCCATGTAGGATTCTTTTTCTTGCATACCTTCCATTTCTGATGCAGTTACTTCGGTTGCCGGCGCCCGCCATATTGTAATGACACTACAGTGATGTTTTGTGACGTCACGTAACGTGCGCTGACGTCAACCTTAACGACTGCGCATATGAGGTTGTATTCAACCAGAGCATTTACCAAACATGCGAGCATATTCGATTTTGGGTAAGAACACCAGGGTTAGAACAGAATTTCTATCCCAGGCTAAAACGTCGGGTTTCCTATCTAGTGTGCAAGAACATAAAATCTATATGTGGAACAGAAAGAAGAAACAGGTTTCAAATTTTAACCAGAGAAATATTGTTTGTTGAGAAAAAACCCACAAAGAACGTTCAAAATATCCACCTCAATCTACCTAAAGAAGGAATACAGTTTTTGAATAGATGAAAACACAAACGAAAACACAAAAACGAAAACCATCACGTAAACACGCCTATACAAATACATTGCCACCTTTATCGCCGAAAAAAATGAAAATTTTAAGATGAAAAATTGTGATATTTTTCTTATTTCTGATCAAAATTTAGAGTGTAGGCACTCGTTAGAACCGCCTCATTGAGGCGGTTCTATCGAGTACCCACAATCTATATTTTAGAATATAGAGTGTAGGCACTCATTAGAACCGCCTCATCGAGGCGGTTCTATCGAGCACCCACAATCTATATTTTAGAGCGGAAATAAGGAAAATAAGGTATACTTCTGGAAACCCCAGTTTTTACTATATAAAAGTTGGGTTCAAGGGGGTCAAAATGATAGGCGTGTTTTCGTGATGAAAACGCTGTTTACCAGAAAACAGCCTTAATGAATATATAAGCGACCGACTTGGGACGGTCAGCAGACAGAATTTACAGACAGGTTTCAGCTCCAGACTATTTAATTCCATCCATCGTCCTCAGCACTACAAAGACATGTTCTCCGATGGCGAGGCTCAAATGGATATGACCTTCTGAACTGTGTGGCAGAGATTAGAATTTATCATCGATTTAACCGTCTGGAAAATGACATCTAACGCGAAACGGATATCAAGTAAAACGTTTGGGAATACGAAATAAATATACCATTTTCTGCTTCAGTAAATCTATTGAATCATTTGTCATTCTTATTTAACAAACATAGGTCTAAAAGTACACGGATCTGTAAGATATTATTCTCAGAAAAGATATACCGTATGAGCCAAAAACAAAGACACGGTTCCAGAATACCTGTTTGAAGGACGGACAGGCATCACGAAAACACGTCTATATAATTTTGACCCCCTTGAACCCCACTTTTATATAGTAAAACTGGGGTTTCCGGGGGGGGGGTATACCTTATTTTTCTTATTTCTGCTCTAAAATATAGATTGTGGGTACTCGTTAGAACCGCCTCGATGAGGCGGTTCTAACGAGTGCTCACAATCTATATTTTGAGCAGAAATAAGAAAAATATCACAATTTTTCATCATGAAATTTTCATTTTTTCGGCGATAACGGTGGCAGTGTATTTGTATAGGTGTGTTTCGTAATGGACAGGGTTTTTAGTTACATTCTCTATGCCATTACGATTACACATCCGTGTGACATACTGCATTTTTTTCAAATCTCCAAAATTAGGAATTTTCTGATGAAAATCCGTGATATTATTCTTATTTCCACCGCAATTATAGGTTAAGGCGGTTCTAACGAGTACCCACAACCTATGTCTTGGAGCAGAAATAGGGAAAAAACAATATGTTCCCCTGTAAACCCCAGTTTACTCTATATAATGTGGTGTGCTCATTTGACGGACTTGTTACAGAAAACCCCTATAGTTAACATTATAAGAACACAATATTATTTATACCTTAATGGATACATTACATTGACTCTCGCGACGTTATATGACCATTAAGTGACGTCATAATTAAGTACGGTTCTCTCCAGGATGATCACCAGTCAGACGGGCATCCGGCTGACTCACCGAGGCCGGCTCTGGTCAGAATACTACATTCCCTGACTTAACAGCTTTGTGTCGATGACCTTCCCAATAGCTCACAACGAAGACATAGATCAGACTGCGCGGATGCACTGACTGAATGGCACCTTTGTTGTTTGCCTTGCAAAATCAGATTTTCTGGACGAAAGGTTCAATTATACGCAGACCTTGAACAAGCATCACACGACATATATTAGGTAAAATCGTTGCAAAATAAATAAACTATCTGAATACTGCACTGGCTTTTAAATAAGGATTTTAAGATGATTTAATGAAGATATAAAGATCTTGGAGGAAAAGTATGCATGCTTCTTTGAATGATCGTTGTCCTTGTTTTGGAGACTTTTTTTTATACAAAAGTACTTAACGTTCGGAATAAACCTATAAAGGTTGTCTTAGACATCAGATTAACAAGTCCGTATGATGGACACCCTTTAAACCCCACTTTATATAGAGAAAAATGGGGTTTTCAGAAGAATAATTTGAAATTCCGCATTTAAGACCAGCTAAAATTAATTCTTCTTTTAGATTATATTCAAAACTTCAAAGGTTTTCTTCCCTTGTGTTTTATACATCCAATATCTTAGGCTAGAACAGTCCCAAAGGTGGTCTTAATATAGGAACTTTACTGCAAAGTGAAAACATGTCTTTAAAAATATACTGTAATTTATACGCCTAAAATGACAATTTTCAGATGAAAAATTGTGATATTTTTTCTTATTTCTGCTCAAAATATAGATTGTGGGTACTCGTTAGAACCGCCTCTATGTGGCGGTTCTGACGAGTACTCAAAATCTATATTTGAAGGTACTCGTTGGGTCAGATGAAAAATTGTGATATTTTTCTTATTTCTGCTCAAAAAATAGATTGTAGGTACTCGTTAGAACCGCCTCCATGAGGGGGTTCTGACGAGTACTCACAATCTGTATTTTAAGGGTACTCGTTAGGTCCGCATCGATGAGGCGGTTCTGACGAGTACTCACAATCTATATTTTAAGACAGAAATAAGAAAAATTAGGTTTACCACTGTAAACCCCAGTATTACTATATAAAGGGTCAAAATTATATAGGCGTGTTTTCGTGATGGAATATTATTTGCCTTATTTAGTTGAAATACACAGATTGTGTTTTCTCCTTACATGTTACATGTATCTCGCCTTAGTGAGGCGATTCTAACGAAACCCGCAACATGTGTTTGGGCAGATAAAATAAATTATAATGTATTCCCCGTGTAAAACTATTTTCTTTATATAGGTTGGGCTTGCAGGGGTCCTCATTACACGGACTTGTCGTTGAGATGAATGAACATAAGCTTTGTTGCTAAAGGTTTTGACAAATCCGTTTTTCAAGAGGGATGGAATATATGTTCTATAAAAGGGTTATCCTTTGGAGGCAAGGAATACATCACACAACTGGAAAATATGAAGTGTACATGTTTTCTGGGCCAGACTAGCCAGTTCTTGCCATTTAGGACTCATCCGTGACCCTCAAATATTCAAAATTCAACAATGGAATCAATGATCTCAAAAGGACAAGAAAATATAAACTACAGTATGATGTAGGGCAGGGAGCCTGATATTTTCTGGTTCGACCCTCCGTGGTTTAACTGGTGGTTTTCTTCTGCTCTGGTGTCGGATTGTTGTCGATTCCTCAGCCCTGATTTATGGAACAGTATTTAGGTAAAAACTCAATTATGCAACATTGAGATTGCAATATGCAATTTTGATATTCTGTTATGCTATATTCAGTTACAATTGTGCAAAATATTCCGCTTCTGCTTCTTCTAGTTCTCATTATTCTCGTTAAGTGGCGCTGTGATCGTTTTTCCGTAAACGTCCGCCTGTATTCGGAAGATACCAAAAAGAATCTGCAAGCGTATTGGTGACACGGAGGAGTGAAAGAAACGAGAGAACTATATTTTTGGCATAAAACGGACGATTTGGGGACATTATACCCTTCCCGATAAAATCATTTACACATAATTTTTATTTTATATGTCAGACCAGGAATCAGCTTTGCTGTGTTTGTTTTGTGTCCAAGTTATATCTAAATATATCGCAAATGTGTTCAAGCCATTGCACCTCTAAGATATAAATTTGTTGTAAATACTTATAATAATTTTGTATGGCACAGAAAGGCTCCTGTCCAATGTCGTGTAGACCTTGGTGAGAATGCTCCTTTATGATCACCTGAAGCAAACACAGTTACAACCCTCTTTTGTGAAAATGCTTTCAGATGAGAAACGACTTACGTTCCCTCTAACATTTATTTCTGATTTAGGGCATATCCAACGGAATTCTAAAACTATGCATTTTGGTTCTGTTGTTTGATTTGATGTTTAACGTTACCTTCAACACAGTATAGATCATTTTGGAGACGTTGCTTCCACTTTTGTGGGACTTTTACACGACACTGAGATGAAATGACATCTCTAAGCCCTGTCGCCCAATGAAACCAATAGGGTTTGTAAGCGCCGCTTTGGCTCGGTAGACTTAGATCCTCTAAGCGGTTTACCAGTACTGGTGTGCGGGTCGGTTTCAGTTCATGCAGCCCATCTATTTCTTCAAGCCCCGATGGCCGGGGGTCTGATTCCCAGTTTGTTTTGTCACATGTTTATATAGATGTTCGTAACTGTTTGTGTTAAATGCATTCATTAATTTATAAGAAAATAGAAAACTATCTGACTTTTTATACTAGATTTTTGGCTTCAAGTGACAAAACGCAAAGGTTTCCACTTTTTAGCTCACCGTCACGTAGTGACGAGGTGGGCTTTTGGGGTCACTTTTCGTCGTCAGTCCGTGCGTCCGTGCGTGCGTCCGTGCGTCCGTAAACAATTTCTTCAAACGACATCTCCTCCTAAACCACTGATCGGATTTTGACCAAACTTCACAGGAATGATCCTTAGGTGGTCCCCTTTCAAAGTTGTTCAAATGGTTCCGGTCCGTTGCACATCTAGGTCATAGGAGCCAAAAATAGATTTTTTTTCACCAAAAACTTAAAAAATCTTCTTCTCTGAAACCACAAGGCCAGGTCTTTGATATTTGGTATGAAGCTTCATCTAGTAGACCCCTACCAAGATTGTTCAAATTATATTGCTGGGACCAAAAATGCCCACGCTCTGGGGCCCTTTGGTTTTACATGGGCTTATATAGGGAAAATCTGTAAAAATCTTCTTCTCTGAAACCGCAAAGCCCAGTTCTTTGATATTTGGTATGAAGCTTCATCTAGTGGACCCCTACCAAGATTGTTCAAATTATAGTGCTGGGGCCAAAAATGCCCCCGCTCCAGGGCCCTTTGGTTTTACATGGGCTTGTATAGGGAAGAGCTTTAAAAATCTTCTTCTCTGAAACGTAAGGCCCAGGTCTTTGATATTTGGTATGAAGCTTCATCTAGGGGACCCTTACCAAGATTGTTCAAATAATAGTGCTGGGGCCAAAAATGCCCCCGCCCCGGGGCCCTTTGGTTTTACATGGGCTTAAATAGGAAAAATCTTTAAAAATCTTCTTCTCTGAAACCGCAAGGCCTAGGTCTTTGATATTTGGTATGAAGCTTCACCTAGTGGACCCCTACCAAGATTGTTCATATTATAGCCCTGGGGCCAAAAATGCCCCTGCTCGGGGGCCCTTTGGTTTTACATGGGCTTATATATGGAAAATCTTGAAAAATCTTCTTCTCTGAAACCGCAAGGCCCAGGTCTTTGATATTTGGTATGAAGCTTCACCTAGTGGACCCCTATCAAGATTGTTCAAATTATAGCCCACGGGCCAAAAATGCTCCCGCTCCAGGGCCATTTGGTTTTACATAGACTTATATAGGGAAAATCTTTAAAAATCTTCTTCTCTGAAACCACAAGGCCTAGGTCTTTGACATTTGGTATGAAGCTTAATCTTGTGGACCTCTACCAAGATTGTTCAAATTATAGCCCTGGGGCCAAAAATGCCCCCGCTCCAGGGCCCTTTGGTATTACATAGACTTATATAAAGGGAAAATCTTGAAAAAGCTTCTTCTCTGAAACCAGATAGCCCGGGCCCTGGTCTTTGATATTTGGTATGAAGCTTCATCTAGTGGACCTCTACCAAGATTGTTCAAATTATAGCCCTGAGACCAAAAACGCCCCTGTCTCGGGGGCCCTTTGGTTTTACATAGACTTATATAGGGAAAATCTTTAAAAATCTTCTTCTGTGAAACCACAAGGCCCAGGTCTTTGATATTTGGTGTGAAATTTCATCTAGTGGACCTCTATCAAGATTATTCAATTTATAGTCCTGGGGCCAAAAATGCCCCCGCCCCGAGACCCTTTGGTTTTGCATAGACTTATATAGGTAAATCTTTAAAAATCTTCTTCTCTGAAACCACAAGGCTCATGTCTTTGATATTTGGTATGGAGCTTCATCTATAGTGGACCTCTACCAAGATTGTTCAAATTATAGCCCCTGCCCTGGGGCCCTTTGGTTTTACATAGACTTATATATAGAGATAATCTTTGGAAATCTTCTTCTCTGAAACAGCAAGACCTAGGTCTTTGATATTTGGCGTGAAGCTTCATCTAGTGGACCTCTATCAAGATTGTTTAAATAATAGCTCTGAGGCCAAAAATGTCCCCGCCCCGGGGCCATTTGGTTTTACATAGGCTATGTAGGGAATATCTTAAAAAAAATGGTCTCTGAAACCCCAAGGCCCAGGTCTTTGATATTTGGTGTGTAGCTTCATCTAGTGGACCTTTGCCAAGATTGTTCAAATTATAGGCTTTGTTGATATTTGGTATGAAGCTTCACCTTTTTAGACCTCCCTCAACATTATGCACATTGTAGCCCTGGGGTCAATAATGGCCCTCCCAGAGGCCCACTTGTAACTCTATCATATGGGTCAGGTGAGCGATCCAGGGCCATCATGGCCCTCTTGTTTGAGAAAAACACAACGCGCAGCAAATTCTTTCATACCGGAGTGCAGGCGGAAAACCCGCACCTGCTACAATGTAACATATCAAGCGCTGGAAGCCTCTGTGGTGTAGTGGTTATGCTACTCGCCTCATTAACCAGGGATCGCAGGATCGACCCCGGCTTCTCCAGAATTTCGGATGAGTCTTTAAACCCAGGTCCCATCTCAGTATGACCTTAGCTGTTTTCGAGACGTAAAACTAAAAACGCACTCACATACCAAGCGCATCCCACCATAAAATAACATCTTTATAATTCTTACCCCCCCCCCCCCCAACACACACACACTTGATCCCCACTTTTATAGGGTAAAACTGGGATTGACAGAAGTAAACATTATTTTTCTCATTTCTACAACAAAATATAGATTGTGGGTACTCGTTAAAACCGCATCGAAGAGGCGCTTCTAACGTGTACCCAAAATGTATATTTTAAGCAACAGTCAGAAAAATATCATCACGACTTTTCATCTTTCAATTTTTGTTGTTGTATTTTTCGGCGGTAAAATGTACAAATCTAATGCATCAAAAACATTTTTTTTTTCTAGATTCTGTAAACTTTAATAATAAGTAAATAAATAAATAATGTCGTTAAGTTCCGCCAGGTAAACCTGGGTACGCTGTACGCGGTCTAACTAATAAAACAAGAAGAAAAAAAAACTTTGGTGTAGACCTAATACATGGAAATACATGTAAGTACAAAATGGTTTGGATTCAGCCACTCCATTTGCCAAATCGTTACATGTAGAACTTGAAGAAATATGCAGTAGGCTGGTTAAGACAGTCGCGACACTAGCTCAGCAAGGTTTTGCTGGCTGAAGACAGACGGACGGACGGACGGACGAACTAACAGACGACCAGCTAATATTTTCGCGTTGTGATTCTGTTGGATGAAAGCTATCCTGCCCCAGTTTAACTTATGAAGACAGACAGACGGACATATGAATAGGACAGCTGTCATTGTGACCACAGGTGCGTTTCTATGGTTGCGGGTCGGGGCTGAGAATGAGTAAGTACTGTTCATGTTAATGGATGAATTATTTACATCAGAATTACAATGGGAATTGGGGAACTAGTTGTTGTTTTCCGAATTCCCCGTGTGGTCAGCCGGTGAACAGAGAGACAAACTGGTTTTGAAGGTAAACGGGCGTCATAACACACAGGGGTTACCCCACCGCTTGGCGATACGCTGTGCGGACATATACATACTTCTATAATATCCAAACATTTGAGTTTTGAGTGAGGTTGCAATTAGTAAATAATATCTTTATAAGTAACACCTCAGAAGGATCAAATTTATGAAAATTGTATGAATTAATCAATTTTAACAATAATTGCTCATTTCAAATCCACGGATTCGGCACAGACTAATCCCTCATGGTAATTTATTTTAGTAAATGTTCAACGATTGAGTATTTTCCCCTTCGTCAAACAAGTATTAACTTTTAAATAAAGTCCTGTTTCTCATAAATAAGGAACCGCGCTGTAAAATTTATTTTAAAGATGCAAACGTACACATTATTGTAAATATCCGAATTATTGAATAGCTGGATAAAATTTATCGCTGCTGGCTTGAATTTGGCCCCTGGAAAAGCGAATGCGATCTTCTCAAACGGACGCTTGTCATCGGAAAAAAATACGGCAAATCCACGGACATTACCGAACGTTACCATCACCTCAATGACTGGTACCCCGTCTAACCACAGCAGAATCGAAACTGAATAATGCAAAATAGGACGTCCAAATGCCATATTTAAATACAAAGGTCTCAAATTAGAATGTGCATGTTGCATATTCGAATAAAGTGTAATTGCACATTGCATAATTGAGTTTTTACCTTAATACTGTTCCATACTGATTCATAATATTGTTAATTGACTATCCTATATTGATCGGAGGTCATCCGTGTTAACACCAGGTCAACCAATATTAACTGACGTCAAGTGAGGTTAAAAAATCAATAATCAGGTTTTTATAATTGGGTAAATTAATAATATTGTCATTAATCAAGTAACTTCGTATTGACCCAGCTACAGGTCCTCGGTCAGCCTTCGGCCTCGGGCCAATGCAACAGACCTCGGACCTGTATCTGGGCCAATATGAAATAACTTGATTAATAACATTATAGTATTAATCTATACATGACCATTTTACTATGTGTTTTATTTTGACTCACATTTGAGCTAGACTGCTTTCTTTGATTGTGGCCTTTCATAAGTGACCTTCTCTTACTACATTACGAAAACACATTTACACAAATACATTGTAAACTTAACCACCGAAAAAAACACGAAAATATCAACATGAAAAAATTGTGATATTTTTTCTTATTTCTGCTCAAAATATAGATTGTGGGTACTCGTTAGAACCGCCTCATCGAGGCGGTTCTAACGAGTACCCACAATCTATATTTTAGAGCAGAAATACGAAAAACAAGGTATACTCCTGTAAACCCCAGTTTTACTATATAAAAGTGGGGTTCAAGGGGGTCAAAATTATATAGGCGTGTTTTCGTGATGACCTTTCAGTGTTCTCTGGGAGACATTTTTCAAAACCGGTATTTGTGTTATTTCATGGTTATGCTTTTGTTACACTCTAGATGAATACAATGATATGTCATGCAATACGTATATAGTTCAAATGAAGAAACACCTTTTATCCCCATTTAGGAAGCAACACTTGTGGGTAACACGGGTTTAGATTATTTTCATTTTTATTTTCTAAAAACTCAGATCTACCAAACTCCCGGAAACTCTATTTGGAGTGGATATGTGAAAAATATCAAAATTTTCGCCAAAAGAATGTTATTTGCAGGGAAGCCACGAAAAACAGAATCGTCGTGGATATTGTTTGCCTGTCCAATAAGTCTGAATGTACTACAGAAAATGTCCCATATTATGTCCACCTTTGGTACTCTTTAAACGTGGCCGTTGATGGTGTCTTAACACAGGGCACTGGTTGTAGAAAACACAACGAAAGAACTGAAACCTTGTTACATGTTTTTAAAACAAGAATTGATTTTAGGTGGTCTTTAATGCGGAATTCCATTGTCACTAGGTGTAGGGGTCAGTAGAATCCCGAAGTGAGTATAAGGCTACGTCAGATAGGATAACTTCAGATCTTTACTACGTCATCACGTAATACGTAAAAGCTGACAGCGAAGGATTTTATGCCAAAAACTTCGAAGATGTTGAGAGGGCATATTGGTTTAGGCTGCCAGTATGACCTTCCGTTACACTTACATACGGGCAAGAATGGTCAGAACTAGAACTCTGAAATTTTTATACATACTCGTAGCATCAGCATGAAAGTTAAGCGGACCCGTATTTTTTGTCGGGGTTTTCCGTTCTTTTCCTTTTCTCCGACTTGGTTATTTGACGAGAGACTGTAGGTATTTTCTGTGCGCAAGTCCTCGTACAGATCTATATCGATCAATTTGAAACTTTGCAGGCTCAGCTGTCACGTTCTTGAGATGTGCATGTGACCTTTGTCACTTTCTTCAACCTTTATTGGGTTAAACACTATGAAAATGCAATTCCATAGGTACCAAAATGGTGCAATTCCATATGTACCGAATGGTTACAGCTAGAATACTGAAATTTCATATAAAGCATCAGCATGAAAAATAAGTGGACCTGTATTTTCTCATTTTACTGTCGGGGTTCTCCTTTTGGAGTTATTGCCCCTTTTCAACTTTTTCAACTTAAGCATTTAACGACAGCTGTTAAATACACATTATCAAGTTTTAAAAGCGCTTTACTCAGTGATCTGTTTATTGCACCAAAAGTACCACAATATTTCTTGTATGGTAACAGAAAATTATCAGTAGTACACGCATGTATTAGAAATAATTGCAGCAACTTACACAATGACTTATTTAGAAACAGATTAAGAGAAAATGCACAATGTGAATGTGGAACAAGTACAGAAGACGCAGAACATTATTTCTTTCAATGTTATAGATATACAAACGAACGGCGAAAACTCTTTCACAATACCCACAGATTCCATCCACTAAATATAAATACTCTACTAAATGGCAGAGAGTCACTTTCTTTCGAAGAAAACTCCACGATATTTCATAGTGTACAGGAATACATAAAGGATACCAACCGCTTTTAGGCATTACAAACACTCATCAGGAAAACACGCCTATATAAATTCGATTTCCATGAACTCCACTTTATATAGTAGAAATGGGGACCTCCAGGTGTAGACAGTATTTATCTTGCTCTTGCCCTAGAGCATGGAGTGTGGGTGCTCGTTTGGACGGCCTCAGGGGCGGTTCTAGCGGATACCCGCAGTCTGTGTTATGGGCGTGGATATGGGGAGTATCTGGAATTTTACTTGGAAAAATCACTTTCAGTGGTAAAATTTTACCGGTATATTTGATTAGGTGTGTTTACGTATTGATTCGTATAGAGTAACTTCCGAGAGGTTGAGAGAAATGTTGCTGCTAATTGTGTTCCGGTTATTTCTGCATTTTGAAGATATATTTCAAGACGTTCTACCTATATCTATCCTTTCTCCTTATTTCTTGGATATTTCTCTACTCTATTGATAGTCCCCATACTCGTGTGGTTATGTTTGATTTGTCATTTGTGAATTGCTTAAAACTGTATTTTGTACTTGGGAAGGGCCGTAACTAATGTTGCTAGAACTTGTGGCCCAACCCATTTGCTTGTATCTTATGTTATAAGCAATAAAATATGTTTAAATCGAAGCTGTTAAATAAGTAGTTTGTTTGCGGAAGTCTCATACAGTTTGGTACTGATCTATTTGAAACTTTTAAGGCTCTTTTGTAATGGTCTGTAGATGTGAATGTAATTTTTTTGGAGTGCATTACAACCGTGTGAGCGCTATTCCTCTTATTGTTTCATGCTTGAAAGTTAAAATTTGACACGGTTTGTTGTTGTGCATGTGGATTTGACATTTGACATTATCATCAATTTTATTATTGTAACTGTGTTCAGGTTTTGAACTTCGCCTTTTCTGTCCGTATCCATATCTGTCCATCTATCCGTTGCCAGAAATGGTTAAAGCCGAAAATAGCTTCAGCATGAGAAATAAGCGGACCCACACTTTTTCCATTTTCCATTTGGTTTCTCCTTGAGGAGCTTTGCCCATCTTTCAATCTAGGCATTTAACCTTTTTTTATAACCAATGGAATCTTCCTCCTTATATAAATCACGGATCCATTCAAAATTTAGGGGTGTCAGGTTGTGTTTTCTTCAAAATAAAATTTGAAAATGGCTCAACCTTTTGCAAACAGTGTAGGCCATGATAAGGCGCCGCGTTCTGTGGCGTCCGATCTGGGCCTGCACTGTTTGCCCTGGTACCCTTTTGGGGGTTTCCGGTACTAAATGGGTTAAAGCTCGTTACCTTGGTTACCTTGTGTGCACAACTCCTACAGTTTTATACCAATCACTGTGAAACAATGCATGGTCTGCAGAGTAATATATGACCTGGCCATTATCGTCAGTTTAAGTTTTTTTTTCGGCTTCTCAACATTTTTGGTACTTGAGTATTACGGTCAACACATGTTTAATGGAAAGCATATGATTTGGGGCATAGTGTTTGACAAACACAATTTCTAGTTTTCTGATATAACATCAATACAAAAAGAAAACATCCGTGCAAGAACAGTGACAAGTGTATTGAAAAGTGTTGTCTGCTGAGGTATATCGTCGGTTTCATTACGATAACCGGCATCCGTGTGACATAGAGCCTTTTTATCCCCACGACCGAATAAATTCGGGGGATAAAGCGATCAGCCGTCCGTCCGTCCGCTCTCATGAGGGGGTATTTGTGAACTGATTTATGTGTACTGGCCGGACTTGCGGGGATAAAACGTAGCCACGGTTCCGCTCGACACGGTCATTCCTCGATTTGGAAACGCCCTATACGCCGAGGTTCCGCTCAAAAAAGATAAAGATAAAGATAAAGAAGCTTTATTTAACGTCGCATATTCGAAACAAATAACATAAGCTCTGTAGAGCTTTTATTGCGACAAACAAAGTATCCTCTAACAAATACTTACCTGCCTTCATTTATCTTCCTAGGACTACCCCTGATAATGCGAGCGTCAGCCAAGGGAGCTCCTAGTACCATTTTTCACGCCTTTGGTATGGCGCGGCCGGGGATCGAACCCGCGACCTCCCATTCCCGAAGCGGACGCTCTACCACTGAGCTATCGGGGCCGGCACAGTCAAACCGAGAGCTGATAACGCCCCCCCCCACCCAACTCTTCATTTCAGATTCTTATAACATTACATATGTTTATTCACTGAATGACCTCCCTTTCAGGCATGTATACACGCTTTGGAAACTATGTGTAAAGAAGCTGGAATACCAGAGACAAACGTAAAAGCAAAGTTATGTAAGTCTACCTTAACCAGATAGCGCAGATAGGGAGACGTAACAAAGATTATTTGGGCCATCGTGTTAACACGCCAGTCAAATGACTACCCCTGTAAACCCCACTTTATATAGAGAAAATGGAGTTTACAAGGGTATACATTATTTTTTCTTATTTCTGCTCCAAGACATAGTAGTGGGCACGTTGGGCCGAACTACTCCTGTCATGGTCCGACATTACGAGAAGACAGAGTGCAAGGAATGGTGACTTTTCAGATGTAAATTTTGGGCCGAACTACTCCTCGGCGAAGCGGTTCTAATGAATACCAATATCATAGGTTTATATGGAGAGGGGGCCGCGACATACCAAAGTCGTTAAGAATGGTACTAGCTGCTCCTCGCTTGACACTCAGATTTACGGGGTAGAGCTAGAACTGGTCGACCCAGTGTCAGGATAATGTGACTGGGTGTGGTATCATGTAATGTGTCTGGGACATGATACTTCAGTTTGGCAGCACCATAAAAGTGAGCATTGAGCTCCCTGTCGTGATATGACTGAAAAAATGTTGAAAGCGACGTTAAACCCGAATTCACACACACATTATATGGAGACCGAACACTTCCATTGACTCATTTTCGAGATAGTTCCCCTGATTACCACCCGTGTCACATCGACGCCGTGGCCTACGATAATAATGTCCAATTATGTCGTCTTGATGATAATATGTCCATTCGATTGTTTTGTTTCTTTCACGGTCGTGGTTTTCATGAAGCGGCTCTTATGAGAAAACACAATCGTGTTACATATAGTTTCTGGTACAGAATGGTTAAGAATCCTATAATCCTATTTATTGACCCAAAGCTGTCAGTAACAGTGCAACAAAAGTGCACAGAAAGTAATGCACATTTGTCTTAGCTTTGCTTTCGTAAAATAGAGGATCTTACATGAGTGTTCATGCATTATTCAATATATGAAACGAGTGGAGGAAAAGTATCCCTTTTCCTCAACGAGTTTAATAAATTCAATAATGCATGAGCACGAATGCAAGATTCTATTTATCATATGGCATTTATAACGCATTTTTATTCACGATTGTTTACAAAAATATAAATATTCCGCCATTAGTAAACGCTACGTTATTAAGGACGTCGTACATGCAACGTTACGCCCCCCGCCCATCGGGGCTTGCAGAAATATATGGCCTGCATGATGCTTCCACACAGAGCTGAAACCGACCCGCACGCGATTAGGCTACTGGTAACCCGCTTAGAGGATCTAAGCCTGCACAGGCAAAGCGGTGCGAGTCGGCTCGTCCATGCTTATAAACCGTATTGGTTTCATTGGGCGACAGGGCTTGAGATGTCTTTTCATCTCAATGTCTGGTAAAAGTCCCACAAAATTGGAGGCAACGTCTCCAAAATGACCTTTACAGTATTGACGGTGACGTTAAACCTCAAATCAAACAAACGAACAAACAAACGGGCGTATCTAGCTAATTTGCTTATTTAATCCACCAGTGGATTATCGAAAATATTACATGGTGTTATTACACTCTCAGACGTGACGTCATATGATAAATTGCGTTCTTTGTTATGAAATGTCTTAACTTGCAGTGAATCGGTCTGAATTGCTGTTAGTGCATTTGTAATAAAGCTCTCTCCCTCTCTCTCTCTCTCTCTCTCTCTCTCTGCTGAACCAACATAAATCCTACCCCTTCATACAGTTTAGATCATGATCAGTTGGCTTCTGAATCTGATCAGGATCTACACTGCTTGTCATTCAGTATGGGAATTTGAATTAATACATTAATCAAGTTATTTGACCAGCTGATAGTCAGAAATGGGAAGGACATTTTTTCCAGCAGTCGATTGTACCAGAAACTCCAAAACGGGTAATGGGCAAACGATGAAGGCTCCGATCAGACGCCGTCTGACCAGGGCCTACACTGTTTGCGAAAAGTTAAGCCGCTTTCCAAATAAAATTTGAAGAAACCACAATTTGACACCCCTTAATTTTGAAATTGACTCCTGGTACGTATAAGGAGGAAGATTCCATTTGGTATAAAAAGAGTTACTACATACATTTATGTCATATCGTAGCCTTGTCAAGCGAAAGTTATTTTCAGAAAGTGGGTGCTGTCTGGTATAAGGCTATGAAAGTCGCCATAGGAAGCATAAAATAGGGTGGAGATAGAAACTGCCGTCGTGGCGGGGAGAAATCGATTTGGCTGCATTATGCATCCATGCAGAGCTGAAACGAGCCGCACATGAGTACTGGTAAACAGCTTAGAATGCCTTAGCCTGCCCAGAAAAAGCGGTTTGAGTCGGACCGTCCTTGCATATACATGTAAGCCCTTTTGGTTGGTTTGGACTGCAGGGCTTGAGATGGTATTTCGTCTCAGTGTCGGGTAAAAATCCCACAAAACTGGAAGCTACGTCTCCAAAATGACCTAAATATTGTTGAGAGGGACGTGAATGCTCTATTCAAACAAACAAACCTGTTTTTTTTTTTTTTTTTTTTTTTTAAATAAATGTAAGAGCATCATCCGACTAAAGACATACTTTTCTATTATCAGTTATATGACCCATAGCGGGAAAAAACAAAGCCGCAGATCAGCCTGCAATTTCGCGCAGACCGATCAGCATCACTATTCACTGCTTGGATAGTACCATACCTCTAGTTTCTTAACATTACGAAAACACGCCTATACCAATACATTGTAAATTTTACCACCTAAAAATGAAAATTTTCAGATGAAAATTTGCGGCATTTTTCTTATTTCTGCTCAAAACATAGATTGTTGGTACTCGTTAGAACCGGTTCTAACAAGTCCCCACAATCTATGTTTTTGAGCAGAAATAAGAAAAATAATGTATACCCCTGCAAACCTCAGTTTTACTATAAAAAAGTGGGGTTTAAGGGGGTCAAAATTATGTAGGCGTGTTTTCGTGATGTCTAAAAATTCCAGACTGTTGCTACATCACGTCATGAACAACCCACTTTATATAAGAAATTTGGGGTTTACTAGGATGTACATTATATTCATTATTTCTTCTCCACGACATAGGTTGTGGTTATACGTTAGAACCGCCCCAAAGAGGAAGTTCTAACGTGCACTCACAACCTCTGTTCGGATTATAAATAAGAAAAGTATCACGGAATTTCATCAGAAAAGCAGCAATTTGGAAATGTGAAAAAAAAAAACAAATCACTATGTCGCATGGATGTGTTATTGTACATGTAATTAGTATGTGAAAGTAGAATGTGTATTATATAGTCGTTTCCTGTGAAGGTTTTATTCCATTCAGTACAAAGTGGGTAATTTTTTCAGAATACGATAACACACCCATGCGACAGAGAGCTTTTTTTTCACATCTCCAAAATAGCTACTTTTTGTTATGGTGATCCGAGATATTTTTGTTTTCTTATTTATACAGCAGACATAGGTCTTGGGTGCTAATTAGAACCGCCTCATCGAGGTGGTTCTAACCATCACGTGAACAAGTCCGCGAAATGAAGACACCCTAAACCCCACTTTATATAGAGAAAACTGGGGTTTACGTGGGTATTCATTACTTTTCTCATTTCTGCTCCAATACATAGGTTGTTGGTACTCGTTAGAACCGCTGTAACGTAAAAAAAGTGGACCGTGAAAAAATGAGACATTTCCGTCACTGCGCATGCGCAACACATTTGCTCCGCCTACCTTAGATACGTTTTATCGGATTGCTATTTGCTTAATTATCGTGTAGTCTGGCAGTTACCTCCCCTCATTCGCCCTGTTAGCGAGCTTTAAGGTGAGTTCTCCTTGTAACAGCGTTTGCAGATGGAACAGACACCACCACCAAGTCACTTTCAGTTTTAAAGTCTGTAACAATGTATGACTTCTTAAAATTCTCCCATCAGTTTCTTTTGTATTCTTTTGCAGTATGTATTAGAAGAAGCATCATGTGTCAGGGACATGATACTTCAGTGAGGCAGCACTATAAAAGTGAGCATTGAGCTCCCTGTCACAACCAGACACCGTCGTGATATGACTGAAAAATTGTTGAAAGCGACGTTAAACCCGAATTCACACACACACACACACGCGCACGCACGCACGCACGCATGCACGCACGCACACCTTCTTAACCTTCTGTACAACTGTACAACGACCCATCATTATTCTCATATTACGATGACACACCGGTGCAATTTCTTTTTCCATGCAAATTTGTGATATTTGTCTTATTTTTACTCCTAAACTAGATTGCGGGTGCTCGTACGAGTACCCATGACCTATGTCTTAGAACAGAAAAAAGATAGATAGATAGATAATTTATTAATGCAATAAGCCATATGGCCCATGAGCATATTAGACTTGCCCAAGTCTAATGAGCATATATACAATAAACAAACATACAATGATATGCAGGATAGCAACACAGTTCGTTGAAACGTATTCTCATGTATTCCTTTAAGGCCACAAAAATTACACTTTTAATCGCCAATAAATCTTCAGTGAACATAGGTTGTGGGTACCCGCAAGAACCGCTCAAATGAGGCGCCACAAAAGCAAAATAACTTATACCCCTGTAAACCCCAGTTTTCTCTAAATAAAGTGGGGTTTAGATGGTTTTAATTCCACGGACTTGTTAACATGAAGAAAGGTGTTAGAGATATTGTGTTGCCAAGATTATATTCTCGGGGATGATAACTAAAATGCCATGACACCCGGAGTTATGGTTCTTGCTCATAACACGTCTTTTTCCCTCATGTTTTCTTTGTTTGAATTAGTGTTTTACGTCCCCATCAACACTATTTAGGTTATTTTTGAGAGGTGGCTTCAGTTTTGTGGGACTTTTGCCCAACATTGATATGAAATGACATCTCAAGCCCTGCCGCCTGAACATGCCAGAAGGGTTTATATATAGGTGACGTTCCGATTTACAACACTTCGCGTAGTCAGGCTTAGATCCTCTTAGCGGTTTACCAGTAGTCCTGTGCGGTCGGTTTCAGCTATGCGTGCAAGCATGATGAACCAAATCCATCCAAGCCCCGATGGGCGGGGCGTAAATCTATACCTCGTGTTGGCTGGTTGATTTGAGGTTTAACGTCCCCGTCAACACTGTAAAGGTCATTTTGGAGACGTTGCTTCCAATTTTATTGGACTTTTACCCAACACTGAGATGAAATGACATCTCTAGCCATGTCGCCCAATGAAACAAAAAAGGGTTTATTAGCATGGACGGTCCGCCTCGCACCACGGTTCCTGGACAGGCTTAGAGGTTTACCAGTACTAGTGTGCGGGCCGGATTCCGCTCTGCGTGGAAGCATCGTGACTAAAAAGTGAAGCACCCGATCAAACAACACATTTTGCGGCATTGGAACTGTTAGTCTATGGTCTGAATTTGATATGCCAGGCTAATACGGGTTAATCGGCGTCTGACCTGGGTTTGCACTGTTTGCCTGTCCTGAAAGAAACGCTTAGCTTACGACGTTAAAGCGGCGTCTGACCTGGGTCTGTGCCATTTGCCTTAGTCCTAAAGTAGAAGCGAAAGGCTAACGCTGGTTAAACAATGCCTGATCTCGGTCTGCATTGTTTGCCTAAGCCTTGAAATGGTTATACTACTCGCCTCATTGACCAGGGTTAGAGTGCAGGATAACCAAATACCTGCTAGTAATTTTGTTCATTCGTTTGTTTGTTTGTTTGATGTTTAACGTCCCCACCAACACTATATAGGTCATATTTGGGACGTTGCTACTTTTACCCGACATAGAGATATAATGTAATCTCAAGCCCTGCCGCTCAATGAGACCAATAGGGTTAATATGCACGGATGGTTTGACTCGCACCACTTTGCCTGTGCAAGCTCAGACCCTCTAAGCGGCTTACCAGTGGTTTCATCCTTGCATGGAAACATCATGCAGCCCAATCTATTCTGCCATCCCTGATGGGCGGGGTCCGAGTTTTTGTTCGGTAGTTTGTGTGAAGTTTAACGGCCTTGTCAACACCATTGAGACAACACCGAGCAGGCCATCTTACCTTGGGCAGACATGCACATCAGTGGTTGACCAGTACATTGCACATTCATTCGACAGAAACAGAGGGAAAAGCCGCAGAAAAATCAAAGCAAAACAACACAAAACAAGAGGCCCATGAGATCCTGGTCGCTCCCCTGAGCCCTGTGCAAATTTGGTAGTAGTCAATTACCTGATGCTATAAACCAAGTTTCAAGACAATCAGTCAAGTGATTCCGGAGTTGAAGATTTTTTAAGGTTTTCACCATAACAGGGCATGGCGGACTGGTACCTTTTCAACCCTTTTCACGCACATCTTCTTTTTTTCATTCCTTTTCTTTGTAGAAGCCTCCATGGTGCAGTGATTACGCTACTCGCCTTGTAAACCAGGGATCGCAGGATCGATCCCGGGCTTCTCCAGCCTTTCGGAAGTGTCTTTAAACCGAGGTCCCGTCTCCATATGACCTTAGCTGTTGGTGGGACGTAAAACTAAAACTCACTCACCCCTTTTCTTTGTATTTCTTTATGTCCATTCCCCTTTTCGCAGATGTCCATCTATTTTCTTCGCACGGTCCATTTTGCTACTATTTTTGCTTTCTATTTTATTTCGTCAGTGTACATATTTTTCTTCGTGATTATCCTTATCACGCACAACTTCCTTTTTCATTCCTTTATTTTGCATTTCCGTATGTCCACTTTTTCACGGATGTCCACTTTTTTCACGGATTTTTGCCTTATCTATTTTTCTTTCACGTCAGTGTACATTTTTCTTCTTGATTATCCTTATCACGCACATCTTCTTTCACAGACTGGTACCTTTTCAAGCCTTTTCACGCACATCTTCTTTTTTCATTCATTTTCTTTGTATTTCTTTATGTCCACTTTTTTCACGCATGTCCACTTTATTCACGGATTATTGCCTTATCAATTTTTCTGTCACGTCAATGTACATTTTTCTTCGTGATTATCCTTATCACGCGCATCTTCTTCTTTCTCAGACTTGTACCTTTTCAACCAATTTCACGAACATCTTCTTTTTTTCATTCCTTTATTTTGCATTTCTTTATGTCCACTTTTTTCACGGATGTCCACTTTTTTCACGGATTGTTGCCTTATCTATTTTTCTTTCACGACTGTGTACATTTTTTTTTCGTGTTTATCCTTATCACGCACATCTTCTTCTTTCACGGACTGGTACCTTTTCAACCATTTTCACGCACATCTTCTTTTTTTCATACCTTTTCTTTGTATTTCTTTATGTCCACTTTTTTCACGGATGTCCACTTTTTTCACGGATTGTTGCCTTATCTGTTTTTCTTTCACGTTAGTGTACATTTTTCTTCGTGATTATCCTTATCATGCACATCTTCTTCTTTCACTGACAGATGCCTTTTCGACCCTTTTCATGCACATTTCCTTTTTAAATCCTTTTCTATGTATTTCTTCAGGTCCGCGTTTTTCACGGATGTTCACTTTTTTCGCGGATTGGTGCCTTATCTATTTTAATTTCACGTCAGGGTACATTTTTTCTTCGGGATTAACCTTTTCACGCACATCTTCTGCTTTCACGGACTGGTACCTTTCCAACACTTTTCACGCACATCTTCTTTTTTCATTCATTTTCTTGGTAGAAGCATCCGTGGTGCAGTGGTTACGCTACTCGCACTGTAAACCAGGGATCGCAGGATTGATCCCGGGCTTCTCCAGCATTTAGGATGAGTCTTTAAACCGAGGTCCCGTCTCCGTATGACCTAAGCTGTTGGTGGGACGTAAAACTAAATCTCACTCACTCCTTTTCTTTGCATTTTTGTATTTCTTTATGTCCACTTTTTTCACGGATGTCCACTTTTTTCACGGATTGGTGCCTTATCTATTTTTCCTTCAAGTCAATGTACATTTTTCTTCGGGATTATCCTTTTCACGCATCTTCTGCTTTGACGGACTGGCACCTTTTCAACCCTTTTCACGCACATCCATCTTTTTTTTCATTCCTTTATTTTGCATTTCTTTATGTCCACTTTTTTCACGCCTGTCCACTTTTTCACGGATTGTTGCCATATCTGTTTTTCTTTCACCTCAGTGTACATTTTTCTTCGTGATTATCCTTTTCACGCACATCTTCTGCTTTCACGGACTGGTACCTTTTAAAGTCTTTTCAGGAACATCTTCTTTTTTTCATTCCTTTTCTTTGTAGAAGGCTCCGTGGTGCAGTGGTTGCGCTACTCGCCTTGTAAACCAGGGATCGCAGGATCGATCCCGGGCTTCTCCAGACTTTCGAATGAGTTTTTAAACCGAGGTCCCGTCTCCGTATGACCTTAGCTGTTGGTGGGACGTAAAACTAAAACTCACTCACTGCTTTTCTTTGTATTTCTTTATGTCCACTTTTTTCACGGATGTCCACTTTTTTCACGGATTGTTGCCTTATCAATTTTTCTGTCACGTCAGTGTACATTTTTCTTCGTGATTAGCCTTATCAGGCACATCTTCTTCTTTCACGGACAGGTACCTTTTCAACCCTTTCCACGCACATCTTTTTTCTTCATTACTTTTCTTTGTATTTCTTTGTGTCCACTTTTTTCATGGATGGCCAATTTTTTCACGGATTATTGTCTTATCTATTTTTCTTTCACGTCAGTGTACATTTTTCTTCGTAATTATCCTTATCACGCAAATCTTCTTCTTTCACGGATAGGTACCTTTTCAACCCTTTTCACGCACATCTACTTTTTTCATTCCTTTTCTTTGTATTTCTTTATGTCCACTTTTTTCACGGCTGTCCACTTTTTTTGGCGGATTGGTGCCTTATCTATTTTTCTTTCACGTCAGTGTACATTTTTCTGATGGATTGTCCTTTTCAAGCACATCTTCTGCTTTGACGGACTGGAACCTTTTCAACCCTTTTCACGCACATCCATCTTTTTCATTCATTTTCTTTGTATTTCTTTGTGTCCACTTTTTTCACGGATGTCCACTTTTTTTCACGGAGTGGTGCCTTATCTATTTTTCTTTCACGTCAGTGTACATTTTTCTTCGGGGTTATTCTTTTCACGCACATCTTCTGCTTTCACGGACAGGTACCTTTACAACCCTTTTTCACGCACATCCATCTTTTTTCATTCCTTTATTTTGCACGTTTTATATGTCCACTTTTTTCACGCATGTCTACTTTTTTCACGGAATATTCCCTTATCTGTTTTTCTTTCACGTCAGTGTACATTTTTCTTCGTGATTATCCTTTTCACGCACATCTTCTGCTTTCACGGACTGGTACCTTTTTAACCCTTTTCACGCACATCTTTTTTTTCAATCCTTTTCATTGTAGAAGGCTCCGTGGTGCAGTGGTTACGCTACTCGCCTTGTAAACCAGGGATCGCAGGATCGATCCCGGTCTTCTCCAGGTTTTCGAATGAGTCTTTAAACCGAGGTCCCGTCTCCGTATGACCTTAGCTGTTGGTGGGACGTAAAACTAAAACTCACTCTCTGCTTTTCTTTGTATTTCTTTATGTCCACTTTTTTCACGGACGTCCACTTTTTTCACGCTTGGTTGCCTTATCAATTTTTCTGTCACGTGAGTGTACATTTTTCTTCGTGATTAGCCTTATCAGGCACATCTTCTTCTATCACGGAAAGGTACCTTTTCAACCCTTTTCACGCACATCTTTTTTCTTCATTCCTTTTCTTTGTATTTCTTTATGTCCACTTTTTTCACGGATGTCCAATTTTTTCACGGATTGTTGCCTTAGTGTACATTTTTCTTCGTGATTATCCTTATCACGCACATCTGCTTCTTTCACGGAAAGGTACCTTTTCAACCCTTTTCACGCACATCTTTTTTCTTCATTCCTTTTCTTTGTATTTCTTTATGTCCACTTTTTTCACGGATGTCCAATTTTTTCACGGATTGTTGCCTTATCTGTTTTCTTTCACGTTAGTGTACATTTTTCTTCGTGATTATCCTTATCACGCACATCTTCTGCTTTCATGGACAGGTACCTTTTCAACCCTTTTCACGCACATCTTCTTTTTTTCATTCATTTTCTTTGTATTTTATGTCCACTTTTTTCACGGCGGTCCACTTTTTTCACGGATTGGTGCCTTATCTATTTTTCTCTCACGCCAGTGTACATTTTTCTCCTGGATTGTCCTTTTCACGCATATCTTCTGCTTTCATGGACTGGTACCTTTTCAACCCTTTTCACGCACACCCATTCTTTTTTTTCATTCCTTTATTTTGCATTTCTTTATGTCCACTTTTTTCACGCATATCCACTTTTTTCACGGATTGTTGCCTTATCTATTTTTCTTTCACGTCAGTGTACATTTTTCTTCGTGATTATCCTTATCACGCACATCTTCTTCTTTCACGGACAGGTACCTTTTCAACCCTATTCACGCACATCTTCTTTTTTTCATTCCTTTTTGTATTTCTTTATGTCCACTTTTTTCACGGCGGTCCACTTTTTTCACGGATTGGTGCCTTATCTATTTTTTTCACGCCAGTGTACATTTTTCTTCTGGATTGTCCTTTTTACGCATATCTTCTGCTTTCACGGACTGGTACCTTTTCAACCCTTTTCACGCACACCCATTTTTTTCATTCCTTTATTTTGCATTTCTTTATGTCCACTTTTTTCACGCATGTCCACTTTTTTCACGGATTGTTGCCTTATCTGTTTTTCTTTCACCTTAGTGTACATTTTTCTTCGTGATTATCCTTTTCACGCACATCTTCTGCTTTCACGGACTGGTATCTTTTCAACCCTTTTCACGCATTCTTCTTTTTTTCATTCCTTTTCTTTGTAGAAGCCTCCGTGGTGCAGTGGTTACGCTACTCGCCTTGTAAACAAGGGATCGCAGGATCGATCCCGGGCTTCTCCAGCCTTTAAACCGAGGTCCCGTCTCCGTATGACCTTAGCTGTTGGTGGAACGTAAAACTAAAACTCACTCACTGCTTTTCTTTGTATTTCTTTATGTCCACCTTTTTCACGGATGTCCACTTTTTTCACGGATTTTTGCATTATCTATTTTTCTTTCAGGTCAGTGTACATTTTTCTTCGTGATTATCCTTATCACGCGCATCTTCTTCTTTCTCGGGTTGGTACCTTTTCAACCCTTTTCAAGGTCATCTTTGATTTTCATTCCTTTATTTTGCATTTCTTTATGTCCACTTTTTTCACGGATGTCCACTTTTTTCACGGATTGTTACCTTACCTATTTAGCTTTCACGTCAGTGTACATTTTTCTTCGTGATTATCCTTATCACGCACATTTTCTTCTTTCACGGAAAGGTACCTCTTCAACCCTTTTCACGCACATCTTCTTTTTTCATTCCTTTTCTTTGTATTTCTTTATGTCCAGTTTCTTCACGGTGGTCCACTTTTTTCACGGATTGGTGCCTTATCTATTTTTCTTTCACGTCAGTGTACATTTTTCTTTGGGATTATCCTTTTCACGCACATCTTCTGCTTTCACGGACTGGTACTTTTTCAACCCTTTTCACGCACATCCATCTTTTTTCACTCCTTTATTTTGCATTTCTTTATGTCCACTTTTTTCACGCATGTCCACTTTTTTCACGGATTGTTGCATTATATGTTTTTCTTTCACGTCAGTGTACATTTTTCTTCGTGATTATCCTTTTCATGCACATCTTCTGCTTTCACGGACAGGTACCTTTTCAACCCTTTTCACGCACCTTTTCTTTTTTCATTCCTTTCCTTTGTATTTCTTTTTGTTCTTTTTTTCACGGATGTCCACTTTTTTCACGGGTTTTTGCCTTATCTATTTTTCTTTCACGTCGGTGTACATTTTTGTTCGTGATTAATAACTGATTATCCTTATCAGGCACATCTTCTTCTTTCACGGACAGGTACCTTTTCAACCCTTTTCACGCACATCTTCTTTTTTCATTCCTTTTCATTGTATTTATTTATGTCCACGTTTTTCACGGATGTCCACTTTTTTCACGGATTTTTGCCTTATCTGTTTTTCTTTCACGTCAGTGTACATTTATCTTCGTGATTATCCTTTTCACGCACATCTTCTTCTTTCGCGGACTGGTACCTTTTCAATCCTTTTCACGCACATCTTCTTTTTTCATTCCTTTTCTTTGTATTTCTTTATGTCCACGTTTTTCACGCATGTCTACTTTTTTCACGGGTTGTTGCCTTTTCTGCTTTTCTTTCACGGCAGTGTACAATTTTCTTCGGGATTATCCTTTTCACGAGCCTCTCATTCTTTCTCGGACTTGTACCTTTTCAACCCTTTTCACGCACATCTTTTTTCATTCCTTTAATTTGAATTTCTTTAAGTCCACTTGTTTCACTGATGTCCACTTTTTTCGCGGATTGTTGCCTTATCTATTTTTCTTTCACGTCAGTGTACATTTTTCTTCGTGATTATCCTTTTCACGCACATCTTTTTCTTTCACGGACAGGTACCTTTTCAACCCTTTCCACGCACATCTTCTTTTTTCATTCCTTTTCTTTTTTTCTTTATGTCAACTTTTTTCACGGATGTCCACTTTTTACACGGAGTGGTGCCTTTTCTATTTTTCTTTCACGTCAGTGTACATTTTTCTTCGTGAGTATCCTCATCACGCACATCTTCTTTCATGGACAGGTACCTTTTCATCCCTTTTCTCGCACATCTTTTTTCTTCATTCCTTTTCTTTGTATTTCTTTATGTCCACTTTTTTCACGGATGTCCACTTTTTTCACGGATTGGTGCCTTATCTATTTTTCTTTCACGTCAGTGTACATTTTTCTTCGGGATTATCCTTTTCACGCACGTCTAGTGCTTTCACGTACTGGTACCTTTTCAACCCTTTTCACGCACATCTTCTTTTTTCATTCCTTTTCTTTTTTTCTTTATGTCCACTTTTTTCACGGATGTCCACTTTTTTCACGGAGTGGTGCCTTATCTATTTTTCTTTCATGTCAGTGTACATTTTTCTTCGGGATTATCCTTTTCACGCACATCTTCTGCTTTCACGGACTGGTACCTTTTCAACCCTTTTCACGCACATCCATCTTTTTTCATTCCTTTATTTTGCATTTCTTTATGTCCACTTTTTTCACGCATGTCCACTTTTTTCACGGTTTGATGCCTTATCTCCTTTTTACACGTCTATCTCCTTTTCCACGCAGGCTGCAAATTTAGGGTTTCTCATGTGTACTGATCAATAGCTCGTCTACATAACTCAGGGTGAGGATGTTTCGTTATACTTCAGCATATGCAGGGTCTTCTCGTTGTTAATGTTACTTTCAAAAATGCATCGATACTTTTTTATTTATTTTTTTTTATTTTTGGCATCTGTACACAATTTTCAAGGTAACAAAATCATTATTCCTCTCCCAGACGGATTAGAGAAATACTCAGAGAAGTGTAATACTAAACTAAACACAGGGCGAGGTAGAGATTTAATAATAATAAAAAACAACATTTTTTTTCTTTGTTTGTAGTGGAGTTTAACGGCCCAGTCAACACCATTCAGGTCATTTTGAGCCGGTCAGTTTACCTATCCACAATTTTTTCTTGACAGGCTTATATGTTAGCAGTTAACCAGCACACTGCACATTCTTACGCCAGAAATTGACAACTGCTGTTCAAGAGCAAAATGTCAGTAACAGTCAGTAACAGTCACAGAGGTGAAACTTTCATTGCATGGTATATCGTATACTTCCCAGCTATTACGCAATAGCCGGCCAATATGGGGCTGAGAGCCAAACGACGTTGATACGTCGTATCGCTGTCGACTCGACGTAGGTACGATGTTTTTGGCAGGCTGGGCAATAGTTCATTCAAGGAGGATTGAAAATGTGACTATTGATTTGTTTATCGTGTAAGCCCCGCCTTAAACAATCGGTTAACGCCCACTTAGCAACGCGCATGCGCAGTGGCGGAAATGTCTCATTTTTTCACGGTCCACTTTTTTTACGTTACACCGCCTAAATGAGGCGGTTCTAACGAGTACCCACATCGTATGTTTTAAGAATTTATTGGGAAAAAAAAGAAGTATTTTCATCAGAAAAGTAGCCATTTTGGAGATGCGAAAAATGCACTATGTTGTACGGGTGAGTTATCGTAATGGAGTACCCACAAACTATATCTTGGATCAAAAATAAGAAAAATGATGTATACCCCCGTAAACTCCATACTGGGGTTTAGGGTCTTCATTCTACGGACTTGTTAACCTGTCGAGGAGTATCATTTACGAACACATATGTCTCCACATCGTGTTTCATTACGCTTGCTTCATTATTTGACATTCATTATAATAATCGACATTACCATTATCGCCATCATCATGCTTTTTATTTATCAAAAGCTGCAGTAAATGCATTGTACCATTTAGTGCTGTACAGAAAAGCACACACGAAGACAAGCGGTATGGCAGCATTGGCGGGGTTTGCAATGGGCGGGGAAGCCATGAAGAAGCCACTCATGTGGGAGACCCCTAAAGAAGATCACGTGGTTACAGTAGACACTGGAGATACAGGTAAATAACTGGAATATAGTTCTGTTTGTTTGTTTGTTTGATTTGAGGTTTAACGTCCCCGTCAACACTGTAAAGGTCATTTTGGAGACGTTGCTTCCAATTTTGTGAGACTTTTACCCGACATTGAGATGAAATGACATCTCAAGCCCCGTCGCCCAATGAAACCAATAGGGTTTATTAGCATGGACGGTCCGCCTCGCACCGCGGTTCCTGGACAGGCTTAGATCCTCTAAGCGGTTTACCAGTACTAGTGTGCGGGCCGGATTCAGCTCTGCGTGGAAGCATCATGCAGTCCATATATTTCTTCAAGCCCATATTGGCGGGGGCTGAATATAGTTCTGTAACATGATTATAGCGGTCGGGTGTGTTGCTTTCATCCTTTATCATTTGCCGGGTACCGAGGAGGTTGGCTTAATATTTTTCCTGCCATATTTTGCCACACCAGTTGCTTTAATATCAATCAAGGCACTTGATATATTAATGCATTCATTCAAATTCACAAACTGAATGATAAACAGTGTAGATTCTCAACAGACAGATTCTGCAGATCTGGATCTTGTTTGTTTGTATTGGGGTTTAACGACCCAAACAACACTATTTTTAGATGGTCAGTTTACTTATCCACACTTTTCCTGGAGAGGCTAATTCGACCGCGGTTAACCAGTACAGTGCACATTCTTTCGCCAGAAACCGACAACTGCCCTTCTCGAATCAGCGGAAGGGAGAGAATGACAGTAGAAAAGATCTCATGATCAATCTCCACGAAATAATGTTGCAGACCCCGGCAGGTATCGAACCCGCGTCCTCCTGATCACCAGTCAGACGCGCATCCGACTGGGCTACCGAGGCTACCGAGGCCGGCGGCTCAGAACTCATTACGAAAACACGCATATACAAATACATTGCAACCTTTTTCGCCGAAAAAATGAAGAATTTACCATGAAAAATTGGGATATTTTTCTTATTTCTGCTCAAAATATAGATTGTGGGTACTCGTTAGAACCGCCATGATGAGGCGGTTCTAACGAGTATCCACATTCTATATATTCAAGCAGTTAAGCAGAAATAGGAAAAAAAAGGTTTACCCCTGTAAACCCCAGTTCTACTATATAAAATTGGGGTTCAAGGGGGTCAAAATTATATAGGCGTGTTTTCGTGATGTGGATCTATTCTATTTACAAAGATTGTGGCTATTGTGACTCAGCAGGACAAAGGTAAAAGTGATGCCCCAGGTACAGCATTCAATCATCTTCGGAGGTCCCCGAAAAATGTCAATGGATGTTGGCCGTACTTGCACAATAGTTGATTCCATTGATGATTTTGTCCAAATTAACTATCCCAAAGTCAACATACGCTGAAAAAAATAACTAGTACATTCGACTAGTTTACCTAGTAAACACAGAGGGTCACCTAGTCGTCTGTAGGTTGACGGAGCATTCTTAGTCAATTTAACTAGTCTCTCTAGTAAGCGTAAATCAATAATCGATGACAGGGCATCTGGTCAGTATGACTACCCTTTCTAGTCAGTATGACTAGGGTGTCTAGGCAGTTTTCCCGCCGAATGTTGATTGACAGCTTGCAGAATGTGTAGAGGAAGCGTTCCAGACGCCATCTTAACGTTTAGGAGAACATGCTCCAAAATACAGTGGGTTGATTCTGATATTATTTCACCCAACATACAGTGGGTTGTTGTACTCACCTTGAACACTTTGTTCTTATTGTTTGTAACTCTGCAGGTAAGAAATATTCTTTTATTTCTTAAACACCTAGTGGTTATAAGCAGCGTTATAATGCTTACAAGATAAACAACAACAACAACAATGTCAACATACATTTATACGTCCAGAAGCTCTAAAGTCGACATTTCCGTGAATCCAAGCATAAATAATGGCGATTTTCTTTTCTGCAATATGAAAATATAACTCTGCAGGTAAGAAATATTCTTTTATTTCTTCTCTTATCTTCCTAAAGGCGCCTTTACAAAGCATGTTTTTCCATATGTGTTTTGAGTACTAGTAATCAGTACTAAGAATCTAGTAATCTACGACTAAAGCAACTAGTAATCAGTACTAAGAATCTAGTAATCCTGACCATGCTTGCTAGTACTTTTGACAGTCACACCAGTACATTTGACTATTAAGCTAGTACATATGACTAGCTTAAACTAGTGAACTTTGACTAGATGAAGCTAGTCAAATGTACTAGGCTAAGTAAAGCTAGTCAAGTTGACTAGTTTTTTCTAGTCAAAATGCTTGACTAGGTCTTCCTAGTCACATCGACTATTTTGCATAGTGCTTTTTTGGACAATCATATTGACTAGGTTCCTTAGTCGGCATGACTATTTTTTTTTTCTCAGTGTACACAGTAAAAGTTCGCTATGAAAAGTGACCCATAACTTAAAACATATTTAAAAGGTTTCCGCTTTTCTCTCTATTGTTTTTTACAGAAAATGTCCTCTAATTAGATATCAGATTTAGGTGGTCTTTATTCTGGAAGTTTACTGTATTGGACACACAGGTTCGGAAGATTACCAAACCATCCTGATCGGCGAGTTCAGAACTTGTAAATAATGACGTAAATTCCATGAATATAAAATAGTATGTAGAAATTGCTTTTTCTGGGGTGGCGACGCCATACAGCCTGATATCTTGTGAGCCAAGCACGGCTCGTTTTGAGGATATTTATAGATCAATACATGTTCAAACAATACTTGAACATGAGCAATAAGTCATCTAGTGAACATGATCATTGCATCATCTAGCAATATGAGCAGTACACCATCTAGCTAACATAAGAAGTATGGCATCTAGATAACATGTGCTGTACGCCATCTAGCAATCATGCGCAGTACCCCATCTAGCACACGTAACCTGTACACCTTCAAATGTACTCGAGCAATTTACGCTCCTGCGGACATGAGAAGTGCAGTATCTAGCAAACATGAGCATTATGCCATCTAGCAAACATGAGCAGTAGGCAATCAAGTGGTTGTGAGTAGTGCGGCAACTAGCGACTAAGAGCAGTACGCCGTGTAGCAAACATGAGCAGTATGCCTTCCAGCAAACATGAAGAGAATTCCATCTAGCAAACATGAGCAGTATGCCATTTAGCAAACATGGGCAATGCGACATCTAGTTAGCATGGCCGGTATGTCATCCAGCGAACATAAGACATACTCCACCAACTGAACATGAGCAGTGCGCCACCCAGGAACTATGAGCAGTACACCATCAAGATCACATGAGCAGGACCCGATCCCAATCAAGTGAACATGAGCAGTACGTGATACAGCGAACATGGAGAATACACCAACTACCAAACAGTCCTCTATTTTGAAAGTGCTAGAACTCAAACAAAACAAGCCATGTCATGATGAAACCATAGGTAAGACCTGTACAGCAAACAAATCTGGTCGAGCAAAGAAGACTTTGATCACAGGGTATTCATAGGCTGATCTGAGTTTGAGCGGGTCTTAAATCTTATTGATCATTTTGTTAAAGGCCGATTCAAATCAGAATATAAATGACATTTTGACGAAGTACGGGGAAACGTCCTCTCGTTACCATTTTTTGCTCAACAGAAGAAATTCTCAGGTCAAAACTTGTGCTTTATTGCATTTAGAAGACTGTGATGAGATTTCTTGCACGCATGCTGACCTGAGTCTCCCAACGAAACATGTTTGGATATATTTCACTTGTGGATTATTTTCTTAATCTGTTAAACTTTGAAAACAGTTATCCCGACAATCACACCCCAGCAAAAATCTATGTTTCAGGCTTGATATATGATATTCCTCAGCCATTACGAAAACACGCCTAAACAAATACATTGTAACCTTTATCGCCGAAAAAATGAAAATTTTAAGATGAAAAATTTTGATATTTTTCTTATTTCTGCTCAAAATATAGATTGTAGGTACTCGTTAGAACCGCCTCGATGAGGCGGTTCTAACGAGTACCCACAAGCTATATTTTAGGGCAGAAATAAGAAAAATAATGTTTACGCCTGTAAACCCCTGTTTTGCTATATAAAAGTGGGGTTCAAGGGCGTCAAAATTATACAGGCGTGTTTTCATGATGTTTGTACTTAAAACAAATAACAAAATAAAGCTAAAATACGTAGTTATGAAATAAGCATCGTCTTCATAGATACAGGTATATCATTTTAATCTTTGTTCTGTTGAATGAATTGTTGTACCATTCAGATTTTAATATCAACCAATCAAATTACTTGATGTCATATATTCCCATAAATTCACCAAGTGAATTAAAAACAGTGCAAATCAATATCAGATGGCTGTTTGAATAAGACAAGGGAAATGTGTCCCAAATTCGTTTTTCTTGTGACTCAGAAACAAAAAAGGAATTGAAGGCAGTGATAAGGAATTGATACGATATTTATCAGTTACCCTCTCTTTTAATTGCATCGCAACACGTTGACCTGATAAAGATACGCTATCTCAGGACAAGTGAGCTTTATCAGGTCAACGTGACATTGCACTTTTATGACTGAACCGGGGTACTAGAAAAAATGGAAAAAATGATATTATTACTGGACAAAATGGAAAGAAAACTTGAAAAAAATATGATAGGAATGAATATGGTCAGCTGATACTAAATATATCGACCGCCAGAATGCTGGGACGCACTCAGGAGGACCATCAATAACTGATCGTATATTGCTAATTTAAGAGTGAACAGGGGGATAAACTGATAAATAGAATACCAGATTCGTCTCATTTGATATCAAGTTTATCAGACTCGGCTATGAGAACTCATTTAGAATCGTTCGGCAAGCCTCGCGATTCTACAAGCGTTCCCGAAGCCTTGCCTGATAAACTTGATATCAAAAGGCAATCACCTGGTATTCTCTAATTATCTTTTATTTCCCATCCCAAAAATGCAAACTGAATAATGAGATATAGTAAGTGCATTTTTTTCACATCTTCAAAATGTCTATTTTTCCAACGAAAATATTTGATATTTCCCCTATTAATACTGCAAACAAAGATAGTGAGCAATCATTAGAACCGGGTTCTAGCGAGTACCCACAACCTATGTCTTGGAGCAGATATAATACATATAATGTATACCAGCGAAACCCCCCAGTGTTCTACATTTATCTATAAAGTGGGGTTAAGGGGTGTCCAATTCACTGACTTGTTCGTATTTTCCAGAGACAGAGAAAAATAACAACCCTCTACCAGATAGGGGCAGTGTAGATGAGTTAGCCAAAGAAACGGTGGTGACTGCGTGTGATGTTGTTGAGGCAGGTAGTGGTCCTTTGGTCAACAGATTAAGAGATTCAGATCTCAGAACAAGAAGTAAGTAGAAGACATTTTGCATGCCCAGGCACTTGATACTAGCTTATCCCTTTTTGTACCAAATGGAATCGTCCTGTTTATATATAGAAGGAGTCCATTTCAAAATTTAGGAGTGTCAGGTTGCGTTTTCGTCAACATTTATTTCGAAAATGGCTGAAGTTTTTGCAAACAGTGTAGGCCCTGATCAGACGCCGCATTTTGCCGCGTCTGATCTGGGCCTGCACTGTTTTCCAGGGTACCCGTTTTGGGGTTTCTGGTTCTAACTGTGTTAATAGAAGTGAAGACAATGATCAGGAATCGCTACAATTAACCCACAGCTCCCATCAGAGACACCAAAGGAAAAAACACAAATATGAAATACTAGAATCTAATGCAAACATCAATAGCGGAAAGTTCCAACAAAATAGCCAATTGGCTATCCAAAACAAAACAAAGGTTTGTACAGGGTGTCCAAAAAGTAAGTTAACAGTTTTAACCCGTCATAACTTTTTTAATTTTAAAGCTATTTTGATGAACAATATTCCAAATTAACGCACATATCCTAAAGTTTTTATACGACATAATTAAAACGCGCCAAAATAATTGACGTTGTCGCAAAATGACGTCATTTGTTTTTTTCCAAGATGGCGCGTTTGACGTTAGCCCAGCGTATTTTCATTGTAAAGAACTTTTACGAAACTAAAAGCGCTACAGATGTTCAAAGAAAATTTAAATATTCATTTAATGGTGATACTGTAAGTCGACTAAATATCTACAAGACTATCAGAAAATTTGAAGAAACGGGATCGGTGAAAGACGCGCAAAAGTCGGGACGGCCGAAGACCAGTAGAAGTGATGAAAATGTGAGCACGCTTCAAGAACTTATGCAAGACAGTCCTGAAAACTCAATTCGGCGTACATCCTCGGAGACAGGTATCCCCAAATCATCCGTTCATAACATAATAAGAAAAGATTTAGAACTTTATCCATATAAAATACAAATTATGCAGAGCTTAAATATAACGGATCAAGTGGAAAGGCTATCATTTTGTAACTGGGCATCAGACGTTATTGACACTTACGCCGATGCTTTTAATGATGTGTGGTTTAGCGATGAGTCACATTTCCTTTTATCAGGACATGTTTGCAAACAGAACATGAGATTTTGGGCAAATGAACAGCCCCACCAAATAGCAGAAAGGCCACTCCATAGCGATAAAATTACAGTTTGGTGTGCTATGTCATCCAGGGGAATCATTGGACCGTATGTGTTTAGCGATACTGTTAATTCAGACCGCTACATTTTTTTTTTTTTTTTTTTTTTTTTTTTTCTCCTATTACTGCTACTCGCTCACATCTGAGCATTACGAGCAGGATTTCCTGGGTGGTAACCAGTACTTTCTGTTTTCTTTCTTTTTTTTTAAGCAATGTGGATGAAGTGCCTTGCTCAAGGGCACAACACTTTGATCAGCGTGAGGCTCGAACCCGCAACCTCTTGATCACTAATCCGATGCGCTACCACTACATGTCGCTATTAAACAACAAGTTTTTACCGGAATTGCGGAAACGATCAACTGACATTAACAGTGAATGGTTTATGCAAGATGGAGCAACACCACATACGGCTAACAAAGTGTTAGATATGTTACATGACACATTTGATGAGCGGGTAATTTCCAGACGATATCCCGAAGTGAAACAATGCGGCGTAACTTGGCCTGCGCACAGTCCAGACCTGAACCCCTGTGATTTCTTTCTTTGGGGTTATCTTAAATCGGTTGTTTACAAGCCCAGACCCACAGATACTGCTATGTTATTAAAACAAATACGCAGGGAAGTCAAGAAGATAAGTGTTGGCACTTGTGCTAGAGTAATTGAAAATTTCAAGCAGCGAGTACGGGAAGGAAAACGTCGAAAGGGGCGGCATCTGGAAAACGTCATAAATTACTAAATTGACGTCACTGGACAAATTTGGTATTTTTTGTTTATTGTTTGTTATTTTTTTATGCTTTAATGGATTTGTATGAAATTTTATAAGAAAAAACTTAAGGATATATGCTATGTCTGTGAGAAATTTTATACCGCTTTCACAACGTTATGATGTATTAAAATCTCGTCAAAACTGTTAACTTACTTTTTGGACACCCTGTATTTTACCATTGCCCTGCTGAAAATGACAATCCATACTTTTGCAAAAAGGGTAGATCCAGAACAGATAGTTTCTGAAGCCATTTGGTCAGGATATACACTGCATGCCATTCAGTTTGTTTTAAGCGTTAGGTAATTTATTGGTGAGTAATCAATCGGTGTGTCATACTTACCTTAATCAGCATGACAAGTGTTCAGATCTTGATTGGTAAGGCAAGGCAACAGGAAAACACGCCTGTAAAGTTCTTACCCCCTTGAAACCCATATAGTAAAACTGGGTTAAAGCTTAGTTTCCTTATTTCTGCTCTAAAATATAGATTGTGGGCATTCGTTAGAACCGCCTCGATGAGGCGGATCTAACGTGTACCAACAATCTATAATCGAGGCGGTTCTGAGGAGTGCCCACAATCTATATTTTGAGCAGAAATAAGAAGAATATCCCAACTTTTCATCATAAAATTTTCGTGTTTTTTTTGCGGCAAAATTTACAATGTATTTGTATAGGCGTGTTGGGGTTGCAGGTAACTGACAGCTTATACTAGACCACTGGCTTCAGAGTTCTCGTTAACTCCAAATTTGGAGTAATTTACTCCAACTTTTTCATTTCTGACTCCAACTTTTTGGAAAGTCTCAATAGGAAAGTATGGTAAAACTCCAACTTTTTCTGGAGGACAGCATTTTTACTCCAATTTTCAAAATCCTAGTGAGAACCCTGGGCCTGTAGCATTTTTCCACAACCATATTGCTTGACTACTTGGGACAGTAGTCGGCCTCGGTAGCACAGATGCGCGTCTGACTGTGAACAGGAGTAGGCGGGTTCGATACCTGCCGGGGTCGGCAACATTCTTTCGTGGAGATTGGTCATGAAATCTTTTCTTCTGTCATTCTCTCCCTCCCTTAAGATTGGCAGTTGTCCGTTTCTGGCGAAAGAATGTGCACTGTACTGGTTAACCGCTTACGTATAAGCCTGCCCAGGAAAGGTAAACTGACCGGCTCTAAAATGACATAAATAGTGTTGACGGGGCAGTTAAACTCCAATACAAACAAAACAGATAAAACTGGAGACATGTTTGAAATACGCACATTTTCGCGGATATGAAATATATTTATTTACTTTAGGTTAAGAACCAGTCCGCAAAATGATAATGATGCATGATTAAACTGGACCGATAAACCACACCCCAACCTCATGCTTGTCCTCAAATGTGATTACAAAAAACAACACAATTTTGTCATATATATATGAAATTGCACCAAAAGTTAATCAGAGCATCTCCATAGTTGTTACGAAGAGTCTGGCAAAGGTTGTTCTCGACATATTTTGTTGAGAAATTAAATGTTAACCCTTATCCTGATGTTCACGATAACCCAGACCTTTGCAAACATTGTAGATCAAGATCAGTTCTGCACTGTTTGTCTTTCAGTATGAATTTGAATGTAAAACTTACATCAAGTAATATGCATGGTTGAAATATAAATGGATGTGGTTAAATTAATTTATGCAGGATTAAATCCATCTCCGATGCAGGCAGAGGAATCCAAACCTAAGTGTACTTTACGATAACATATCCGTGCAACATAGTGTATAAGTTCATGTTAAAAGGCTAATTTTCTGATGAAAAAATATTGTTTATAATATCTTCAAATCAAAGGTTGCAGATGCTCGTTAGCATCGCCTCTTAACGTTGCACTTCATGTGTCTCAGCCCGTTTGCGAGCCAGAATTTCCCCATTACATGTATGTTAACCCTTATCTTGCTGTTCACGACTACCCCTATCTTTGCAAACAGTGAAGAAGCCATCTGATCAGGATCTACACTGTTTTGGCATTTAGTTTATGAATTTGTGGCAATAAATTACATAAAGTAATTTGATTGGCTGATAGACAGAAATGGGTGTGGCTTAAATGAATATTCAGCAAGAGAAGGGTTAACAAGTCCGCCTTGTATTGAACTCCCCTCGAAATCCTCAAAGAGTTTCTAATGAGTTTCCACAATCTTTTTTGAGCAGAAATATGAACAATATCAGATTTTTTTTATTTGAAAATATGCATGGTTGGTGGTAAAATGTTCGTTATATTTGAGTAGGCGTGTTTTTGTAATATGGTTGACCCGAGGGTCTGTCGTCAGTGTCCATTGGCGATCTTCCACTGAGCTGACTAAGGGCTTAGAAAAGATTGTAGTGTAAGACAGGAAAGAACCAAATAAAAACGTCATATGAGCCCCGCCAAGCGAATTTGGGTCTTCGAGCATTCCGTCATGACAAATTTTAACTGCGCATGCCCAGCCATTCAGAGGGGTCGGAGATATGGCTTTCTGTCTGAAGGTTCCTCTTGATTCACTGCTTGTATGAGCGAGCAGCGAAGGTTCTGGCGAGACTGCGCGGATGCGCAGGCTCGCCTGAAACTTCGCTGCTCGCATAGGCGATAAGTACCAAAATCGCTTGACGGGGCCCACATGGTATAAAAGTCGCAGATAAGTTTGGCAGGGTGGGGCTGTTCAGGTGTTGTCAATACAATTATGTAAAATTCGCTGAGTCCACCAGAAGATTCAGAAGAGTGCCTTTCACATGCGTCAAGTATTGATATACTGCATAGCTTTGTTTGTGTTATAGTTGAATTCGCGTAAGTTCCCTTTTTTAATAGAATACTCAATAGGCCTTTTTTCTATTACAAAAACACGCCTATATCAATACATTGTAAATTTTACCGGCGAAAATACGAAAATTTTAATATGAAAAATTATGATATTTCCTTATTTCTGCTCGAAATATAGATCTGCTCGAAATATACATTGTGGGTACACGAGTCGGGTCATCGAGGCAGTTCTAACGAGTACCAACACCCTATATTGTGAAGCAGAAATAAGAAAAATAAGGTTTACCCCTGTGAACCCCAGTTTAACCAATAAAAGTGTTGTTCAATGGGGTCCGAATTATATAGGCGTGTTTTCATGATGTCTGCGCATACCATACACTAGCCCTGGGTGCTAACAATTTGTTATCCTTCTGCAAGCTTTATTTCTGGTTAGGGCTTTCAGGGGAATGGGAACACCTGCCGAGTGGCTGATTTTCCCCCAGTTTTCAAAGGGAGACAACTTTCGGAACTTCCTTCGCTTTTCTATAAGCCCTGTCCCGCTGAAAAAGGGGTCTACTCTTAAACGGAATAGTTTGCTCCTCAGGAGCAAATTCTTTCCTTTAAGAGTTGACCCTGTTTGCATGGGAGACAAAAATACGTTTGCAGGAGTTGCCTCCCTTGAAGGTGTTCCCTTTCCCCCTAAATGGCGAAAGCAAAAGCTAAAGGATTTCTGTAATTGTGAAAACGAAATGATAAGCAGCCAAAGAGTGGAATAATGGTTCAAAGATTTTTTTCTTTCTTTATCACTATTAGATAAGCAGCATTTGTGAGCTTACGTATTGATCAACTAGCGATATAACAATTGCCTTTCACTGTTCAAGATTGGTTTCATCACTCCAAATAAATACGGCCTCATTAAGTTTTGCACTTACATCCCACCATAAAAATATCACAACCCCAAAAACAACAACAACAAAAACAACAACAAAAACTAAAACAATCAAAAACAACAACAAAAAACAACAACATACAAACAAAAAAAAAATATTCATAAGTATTTGCTTTTCAGAAAAAGCTCGCGGACGATACGCTAGGTCATGATGAATGGTGTTAGAAGTTTGAATACATTTTACATATTTCTTTCTAATATCCATCTGCGATTTTCCTTGCCCTTTGACTAATCTGCTGAATCAGCCATGACGCATTGATTGTCCCATACATCAACCTGAAAATTAGTTAAATTATTAACAGGCAGCAGTGTTTTGAATGTAATAAAAACTGAAATGAATGCAGTCCCTCTAGGACTTTCATTTTTTTGTTTCAAAAAGAAAAGAATATCCTTGTTGACATTCTCTTTGTTATTCTATAATAATGACTGAAAATCTGGCGTTTATGTTTTTTTTTATCTTATTTCTGCTTCAAGCGTAGATTTTATGCCCGTTTCTAACAAGTACATGTGATCTTTTAGAGGTATGATGTGATAATATTATGATGCGCCCTTTAAACTGCGCCCTCTCTACATAATGATGGTTATCATTATATCGACGTATCAATGTGATGCTTCGTTCTATGTTTATACTTATTTATGAGTGACCTGTGAGCGAATTCGCTCTTTCAAGAGCGGTCCAATTTCGTATTCTAATAATATAACCATATGATATACAGGTGTCTTTCATTGTGCCAAAACGTTTTTTCTCTGATGAAATGTTTTGACATATTTGTACAAAAAATAGATTATTGGTGCTTGTTAGAACCCCCCCCCCCCCTTTATTGAGGCGGATTTATCGAGTATCCAAAATCAGTGTTTTAGCAAGCATTGTAATGGTTATTTATCTCTATTTATCAGTTACCCCCTATATTAATTGCATCACAACACCTTGACCTGAAAAAGATATGCTGTCTCAGGACAATTGAGCCTGATCAGGGCAACGTGGCATTGCACTTATATGAACTGGACTACTGAAAAAATGGCAAAAATGTAAGAGTGACCGAGGGGGTTAACTGATAAACTGAATACCAGATAAGTGTATTTTGATATCAGGTTTATCACGCTCGGCTTTGAGAACGCATGTAGAATCGCTCGGCAAGACTCGCGATTTTACAATCATCCTCGAAGCCTTGCATGATAAACTCGATATGAAAGGACACAGACCTGGCATTCTATACAGAACAGCATTTATTGACAGACTTATTTCCATGATGCTATGTTATCTATCATAAGTATTTTTTTCACACAAATTTACTTCAGGCTATTCAGCAATCGAGCCAGGCCAGCAACATAATCATACCCTGTCACCGAACTTTGTCAAGAAACTGGCGGAGTCTAGTGCCGGATTTATAGCAACGATGCATAAAGATGACGATGATGATAGGTAAGGTATAGAGGTCCTCGCAGGAGTCGTCATTTTATATGAACTAGTAGAAATTGTATGGCCCAAGTTTCATTAAATCCATATGAAATAGCCAGAATATGAAACTCAATCCATCATATGATGCTCTCCTTATATTGAAGTTGACATCCAAAAAGGTTGTCACGGGCACCTGTATAATGTTTCTTGCTATTAATCAAGTTATTTCGTATTGACCAAATTACAGACACACGGTCTGTGCGCCTCGAGCCGATACAGCAGACGTCGGGCCTGTGTAACTGGGCCAATACCGAATTACTCGATAATGACAATTTTATTTATTGACACAATTAAAATCATGATCATTTATTTCAGTCTAATATCACTTGACTTCTTGTTAATATTAGCTGACCTGGTGTTAATACGGATGACCTCCGATTGATACAGGATACTCTACTAATAATATAATGATATTAATCACGTTGCATACTGAAATATTTAAATTATAGTGTTACATTTGCTAACGACGTAAGGCATGTGAAAATAAAACAGACAGAACAGACCATAAACAAAAACCTCGATCTCCTGTAAATAAATATTGGAACCTACAACTTTGGTGTGTTATGTAATGGATATAAGTAGGAACACGCTGATGCTGGCAGTGTGTGTTGTACAAATAGCACTCAACAGCGTCTTATAGCCTAACTGTCATTTTTGTATTGTTCCAAGATTGTACATATACATTAAGTATTTGCCAACAAAACGATGTTCATGTGGTTGTCGCAACGATGAAAGTAGTTTTTGTGATAGAGAGCAAATGAAAGCAGTGCATTTTGTTCATTTTTTAGCCTTCGATTGACCTTAAGCATGCAGAAAATGGTTACGGGCATGAACAGCTCAATTAGAAAAATGAAGGGCACCATCATGTTTGTTCACAGAATGCTATGCATGAGAAAAGGGACAGGAAATTTTTTTCGCACTGTTTAACAATTCTATGGAAAACAACAAACTTTGGTAAAATAGTTTCACAGAGTTGTTTTGCCACAGAAATCATACCTGTAAGGAGAGAAATGCACAACGAATCAGATCAGACTGTTCATCAATACGACAATATAGCCGTGCGACAACGTGCATTTTTTGCACATCTCTATAAAAAGCTATTTTTCTGATAAGAGTTCTGAAAAAGAGGTAATAATTTGGACTACAGTACAGAATTGAAAACTGTTGAGTGTACAAAAATCTTCTGGGGCAGACTAGCTAGTTTCGGCCAATAAGGCCTTAACAGTGACCCTCAAATATTTGCTTTGTTCCGCAGTGAAATCAATGATCCCAAAGGACTAGAAAATATAAACTTCACTATGATGAAGGGCAGAGAGACTTTTTATGGCCGCCACACATTCCCTTTACACCAGCTCTGGTGGAGTTAAATGTTCTACAAAAGGAGGTTATCTGCATAAATCCGCTATTTTTTCTTATTTATACGGACTCTAAACAAAGGTTATGGGTGATCGTTAGAAACGCCTCATTAAGGCGGTTCTATCGTGTACCACCAACCTATGTCTTGGATCCTTAATATGGAAACTAATGTATACCCGTAAACCCTAATTTCCCTTTATTAAGTGAGATTTAAGGGAGGTTATTTCACTGACTTGTTCACGTGATATGGAAAAAAGGCCATTCCAGTCAGTGTCTTTTTTATTTTTTGTAGCATCTTAAAACCTTTTTGAACCCATTATACTTGGCCATGAATTTGCTTGTTAAAATTTTTGAAGTACATGTATTACAACAAAGCTCAGTATTATAATTGCATGTACAACTCATGAGTCCTTTTATACACCTTTCCCATTTCTAGAGTTTCGATATACAGTAGAACTTCGATCGCTCGAACACCGATGGCTCGTTTACCATGGCTGAGTCGAACCCTATCTTGAGCCCCGAGGGATATCCTCTACATAAGAAATAGTGGGAGATAATTTAGGAAATATTCGTCCTTTATCTTGCAAATGTATGCTGTGTGTACTCATTAGAATCGCCTCGATGAGGCGATTCTAATGAGTACACACAGCATACATTTTCATTATAGAACATTGAAAAAATATCAAAAAGTATATCGTATACCTCCTGCCAGTAGGCCTCAGTGGCTCGAACAACCCCTGTCTCAAACAGATTTTCAAGGTCCCAAAGGTGTTGAAGTTCGACTGTATTTCAGTGGAAAACAAAATCTATAAACAAACGAAGGAGCTACACATATGAGCCAAGCTATTTGGAAATGATACTTAGTTCATAGGAAAACAGCAAAATTTCATGTGGTGAGCACGTGCATAAGCCCAGTCTGACCGGAATCTTTGCTATTCTTATGTTGTCTGTCAAAGATGAAAGGTCATACTTAAAACTTGTAAGATAGTTGTAAATGTCAAAGAGAGATATAGACAGAAGCAAATTAAGCTCTTTAGAGTCTCGACTGTTTTGTAAAAACACTTTATCTTATGCTGTTAGATTTTTCTTTGAGGTTTTTCTCCCTGTCTTCAAGACGTCATCCTGGGCCTACCTGAATACATAATCGCTCTGCTTCTCTGAAAAAAATCTATTAATTCTGGTTTTCCTATCTCAGAAAATATCAAACATCTATCGTTCAAATACTTCTGGAACTCTTTGAAAGACTCACTGACAAAATAATTGTTATCTATCGGTAATAAACAAGAAAATATTATCAAGTATGTAACAAAATTTTATCACTGTAATCACACAAACTGAGTTCAGATTCAGAGCCATGCTTGTACCTAGCCCAGCTGTTTGAAAAGCTGAAAGCTAAAAGCATTTACCGGATAAGACCTATTGACTTGAAACTTAGGAGTATACCTAAATAATTCTGAATCGAAATCCAAGATGACTACCACTGCAGTCATCTTGAATCTATAACGATCTTCTTCTCCAGAACCAATGGTCAATTGACAACTGAAACTTGGTATGAGGTATCAGGACAACTTGTAGATCAAAAGTACTTTATATCTTGCCGATCGGAAATCCGAGTTGGCGACCATCTGGAAGAACCCTCATGAACTGAAAGGTCAACTGACTTGAAACTTCGTAGGAAGTATTGGAGTGATCAGTAATCGTCCACGGTAGCCATCCTAAAAATCAGTTTTGAACTTCTCCTGCTGAACCGAAAGTTCTGGGCCTTAGAATGACTTGTGGATTAAATCAGCTAGAATCGTTTCAATCCAATATCCAAGATGGCGCCATGGTAGGGAGTATCATGATGAATTGTAAATCAAAATTACCTCAAAATATTTCTGATCCAAAGCCTGAGATTTTTATTTTGAACTTCTCCTCGTGAACCCAAAGACTAATTGATTGAAAGTGTGTCTGGGGTATCGCGGTGACTTGTGGATCGAACATATCTTAACTCATTCCCATCTGAAATCCAAAATAGCCACCATGGCGACAATCTAGAAGATCTATTTTGAGATTTTTTTTCTGAACCGAAATGTCAATTGACTCAAAACTTGGCAGGAGAAGCATTGTGAGAATCATTGTGACTTTTAGATAAAAAGAGTGAAAATCTTCGCGATCTGAAATCCAATCGATCTGAAATCTGTCCATCATGGGGACAATCTTCAAAATGTATCCAAATCTATTTCAGATATGAGCCAGCGCACGACAAAACCTACAATAAGACGTGCGCCTCGCGAAGAATCAGATCAGCCTGCGCATCGATATAGTCTAACCAGTGACTTCTCTTGCTGCGTGAAGGAGCAATGGGCCTTTAGTTATCCTTAGAGCGCACAGTGAAGACTCTGATCAGGCTGCGCGGATTTGCAGGCTGATATGAGTCTTCGCTTGGCGCCTTTGTCTTATTGTAGGTTTTGTCATGCGCTGGTTCATATTTGTATACTTCTCTTCCTGAGCTTTTGGTCCAACCGACCAACTTTCTGTTCAATAGAATCGAAACTTAGTGATGCGTTTTGGGATTTTCTTGAAGATCAAAATAGCTTAAAACTTTCTGAAATGATAACCCTTTTTTTCTCGATATAAAGTGGGGTTTAAGGTGGTGTTCAGTTCATGATGTGGCACCTTAAACGAACGGATTAGGTAATTGTATCGTTGCCTTCCTGATCATTGCCTGATAAAGGCCGAGGATTGTGGCCACGTAAAATCGATTTAAGCTCCCCCCCCCCCCCCCCACGGTGAAATTCGTTTCCGCTGACCGTTCCAAGGCGGTTCTTCTGTCGCGATATATTTGTTATGGTTTGTCTTTGGGTGTTTGTGTCGCTTGTGTCATTATATTTTGCATAGCCTATATGCCATTTTGTGGGAAAGTAACTGTCCTGTTGGCTTTCCGCTGTTGGTGTTTCCATTAGGTCTGTTGTTGTATGTTTGTGTTTCTTTCAATTTGGTTCCTCTGATGAGAGCCATGGGTTGATTGTATCGATTCCTTATCATTGCCTCTACTTTATCTTCTTATTTACATAATACAGTACTACTTGATATAAGTAATCGCACTTAAGACTTTTGTTTTCTTTCTGCAACGGCTTCGTTTATTTTTTTCTTTTCGTAAAGCAGGTTTGATTGTTTGTTTGAATTGTTTAACGTCCCCGCCAACACTATTTAGGTCATTTTGGAGACGTTGCTTCCAATTGTACGAGACTTTTACCCGACAATGAGACGTAATGATATATCAAGCCCTGCCACACAGTGAAACCAAAAGGCTTATATGCATTGGGCGGTCTGACTCACACCACTTTGCCTGAAGATCAAAATAGCTTAAAACCTTTTGAAATGATAGCCCGTTTTATCTCGATATAAAGTCGAATTTAAGGTGGTGTTCAGTTCATGATGTGGTACCTTAGACGAAAGGTCTAACTCACACCACATTGCCTGGGCAGGCTTAGTCCTTCTAAGAGTTTACTAGTAATCATGCGTGATCAGTTTCAGCACTGCGTGGCATCACGTGAACAAGTCCGTGAAATAAAGACCCCCTAAACCCCACTTTATATAGAGAAAACTGGGGTTTAGGGGGTAAATATTATTTTCCTTATTTCTGGTCCTAGACATAGGTTGTGGGTACTCGTTAGAACCGCCTCAACGAGGCGGTTCTAACGAGCACCCAAAACCTATGTTTGGAGTGTAAGTAAGAAAAATATTACAACTTTTCATCAGAAAAAATACCTTTTTTTGAGGTTTGAAAAATGCACTTTATCCCACGGATGTGTTATCGTAATGGAAACACCATGCGGTCCAGTCCATTTATCCAGCTCAGAAGTAAACTCCAATCAAAAGTATGACAACATTGTAAAGTTACGGTAACCTAAATGATACAAATATGTAGACCAGTAATGTTTCCTTTCAGATTGCGATCCTCGTCACAGCTTGCCAATGTAGATGACAAAGATACCATAGATCAAAAGAAAGATGAAAGCAACACTCCTGAAAATAATGACACTGACGATTCTAATAAGGTCGTGAGCTTCTTTTGATGTCTAGATCTGCCGCTAGGTCGTCTGTGCTGTACAGATTACAATTATCATTAGAAAACAGAGCCTTCGAGATGAACGAGGCGGTAGTTTCATTATTCATCCATTATTACTCCTCTAAGCTCAGCTTTATATAGAGAAAACTGGGGGTTTCAGGGGTATTCATGATTTTTATTATTTCTACTGTAAGCTGTAGGTTTCGGTACTCGTTAGAACCGCCTCAATGAGGCGGTTCTAACGAGTACCCACAACCTATGGCTTACTCACGGTTCTAACGAGTACCCACAATCTATGGCTTACTCAATGAGCACCAACAACCTATGTTTGAAGTATAAATAAGACAAAAATATCAACATTTTTCATCAGAAAAGTAGCCATTTCGGAGATATGATAGAATGCGCTTTATCCGTGGATGTGTTATCGCAATGTTCTGATTCAAACATGATTTGCTGGTCCTCAAGGAGGCGGTCTTCAAGGAGGCGGAGAAGGAGTTCTAACGAACACCCACTATCCATGCTTTGGTTCAGATATATACCTTGTAAACTAAGGTTTACAGTTTACAAGGGTAATGCATTACACAGAATTATGGATTCGATAAAATTTCATCGTTGTACAGGTAAATTTTGATTTAGACATTGCAATATTTTTAATATCTTTCACAGTTTCTGGTTTCAAGTAAAATGTTATGTTCTTTTAAACATCTGCATGGGACGGCTATAATGATTTTGAGCAAAATATTCTTTTAGCATAAAAGTGAAAATACATCACGGAAACACGCCTTTATAATTTTGATCCCCTTAAACCCCTCTTTTATATAGTAAAACTGTGGTTTATAGGGGTATACAGTATGTTTCTTTTTTCTGCTCTAAACATAGATTGTGGGTACTCGTTAGAACCGCCTCACAGAGGCGGTTCTAACGAGTACCCACAATCTATGTTTTTGAGCAGAAATATGAAAAATATCAGATTTTTTATCTGAAAAAAATCATTTTTGGTGGTAAAATTTTACCAATATATTTGAATAGGCGAGTTTTCGTAATGTAGTTTATGCCTTATTGAAGCTTTCCCAGCAAGCATAAGTCGCTAGGGAAACCTCAAATTAACGTCGGTGCAACGTCATGACTTTGCATCGACGTGGAGTTGACGTTTCATAAAAGTCATGACGTTGTTCCGACGTTCATGTGACGTGACATTTACATCATGTGCCTGCTGGGCTACTTGTCTTATGTTGTAGTTGTTAACAAAATGCTGTATAAAAGTGCCTTGTGTAACTTGCCATAGCAAGGGAAATATGATTCATGTTGTGCCTTTCCTATCATTTTTATGCCGCTGTTACAAGTATTATTTTTGCAACTTTAAATCCAAACGTAGACCGACCATTTATTCAGAGACATTGCATTACAATAACTGCACGTCCACAAAGCCTTGTAACGTACAGCCCTGTAAACGACATGTTTGGAGATATGAAAGAATGCACTATATCACACGGATGTGTTATCGTAACTGTTGGGACTGCCTCAATGAGACGGCTCTACGAATACGCACACATAACGTATAGGTATGTCTTTAGTATAAACACAACTTTTCATCTGAAAACATCACGTGAACAAGTCCGTAAAATGAAGACCCCCCATAACCCCAATTTATATTGAGAAAACTGTGGTTAACGGGGGTAAACATTATTTTCCTTATTTCTCCCCAAGACTTAGGTTGTGGGTACTCGTTTGAACCGCCTCAATGAGGTGGTTCTAACGAGCACCCAAAATCTATGTTTAGAATATAAATAAGACAAAATAATACAAATCTACATCACACAAATTGCCTTTTTTGAGGTTTGAAAAATGTTATATATCACAAGGATGTATTATCGTAATGAATACGCACACACAACCCATGTCTTTAGTATAAATAATAAACACACAAACTCACAAATATTCATAAAAATACTGTTTTCGGATATCAAAGATATCGCTAAGTGACACGGATATGCTATTATAGTAATAGCCAGCATTTAAGGATCATGGATTAGAAAACATACGGGAATACCTGTACCAGAAACTACGGCTAAGATCAGCATGTAAATCGGCGAAATAATTCTTGTCAGATTGAATATAGGTAACAAAGGAGCTATTAAAGCAAAATGCGATCAGAGATAAATCAGATCATTTTGGCGATCACTGATCGCATACGAGTCGTCACCGATCGCATACGAAATATATGTTTCTTCACACAATGACTTATCGAAAAGCCCGTCGAAAAAAAAACAAACAAACAAACAAAAACAACAACAACAACAGCAAAAACAACATCAACAACAAAAACCTACGTACCTCATGATTTGACTGCAAATATTACGATAATACATCTGTGTAAGCTAGTGCATTCTTTCATTTCTCCAAAACTGTAATATTTCTGATTATAATTTGCGTTTTTTCCTTATTCTAACTCCAAACATGGGTTAATGGTGCTCGTTAGAACCGCGTTATTGAGGTGGTTCTCTCCCGTGCCCACAACCTATGTCTCGGAGAAGAAACAAGAAAAATTATATCTACCCTGTAAACCACATTTTTCTCCATATTAAGTGGAGCTTAGAGGATGTTCATTACACAGACTTGCTCACGTGACTTTGCTGTTCACAGGCAATATTTTAGGTGTAAGAAAACCATCTGAAAATCATTTGAGCTTAGGTTGTATTTTATTTTGTTAATCAGACATTTACTCAGAAACTTGTTTTTATTATCTCACCTGATGTATGGTGAGGTATTATGATGGGTCAATGTCCGTCGTCCGTCGCCAACAATTTGATTTAAATGAAAACTCCTAATAAACCTTTAGGTCAATTTGATTCAAATTTCAAAGGGGTGTTGCCTGGGTTGCTTCCTACCAAAATAGCTTAAACTTTTCCACTCGGATATAGAGTTATTAGTAGAAAAAATGTCGTAAATTTGCTTCAACTCCTCATAGACCATTTGGCCAATTTAATTCGATTTTTACAGGAATGTTGCCTAGTGACTCCCTACCAAAAAAAGCTAAACTCGTTCCGCTCTGAAGAACCGGATGGCTGCGAGAACTAAAAATAGAAAAAAATCTTTAAACGTCAACTCCTCCTGTATCCATCCTTTGCCAATTTCATTTCAACTTCATTAGAAAAAACTTCTCCTCTGAAACCGCAAGGCCCTTGTTTTTGATAATTGGTGTGTAGCTTCATCTAGTGGACCTCTACCAGGATTGTTCAAATTATAGCCCTGAGGCCAAACATACCCCCGCCCGGGGCTCTTTGGTTTTACATTGACTTATATAGGAAAAACCTTTAAAATCAAATCTTCTTGTCTGAAACCAGAAGGCTCAGGTTTTTGATATTTGGTACGAAGCTTCATCTAGTGGACCTCTACCAAGATTGTTCAAATTATAGCCCTGGGCCAAAAGCTGCTCCCGCCCCTGGCCCCTTTAGTTTTACATTGACTTATATTGGAAAAATCTTAACAAATCTTCTCCTCTGAAACCACAAGGCCCTGGTCTTTGATATTTGGTGTGTAGCTTCATCTAGTGAACCGCTACCAAGGTTGTTCAAATGATAGCTCCTGCGTCAACAATGCCTCCGACACGAGGGTCTTTGGTTTTACATTGACTAATATAGGAAAAATCTTAAAAAACTCTTCTTTGAAACCGCAAGGCCCGGGTCTTTGATATTGTGTGAAGCTTCGTCTAGTTGACCTCTATCAAAACTGTTCAAATTATAGCCCTTGTACCAAATTGCCCCTGCCTCGTGGCCCTTTGGTTTTACATTGACTTATATAGGAAAAAAATCTTAAAAAAAATCTTCTCCTCTGAAACCCCAAGGCCAAGGTCTTTTATATTTGGTCTGTAGCTTCATCTAGTGGACCTCTACCAAGATTCTCAAATTATAGCCATTGGGCCAAAAATTTCTCCGCCCTGAAGCACTTTGGTTTTACATTGACTAATATAGGGTAATATGTTCTATAAAAGGGTTATCCTTTGGAAGCAAGGAATAGACCACAGAAGTGAAAAATATGGAGTGTACATGTTTTCTGGGCCAGACTAGCTAGTTTCGGCCAATTAGGCCTCATCAGTGACCCTCAGATATTTTCAAAATTCCACAATGGAATCAATGATCCCAAAGGACAAGAAAATATGTTCTACACTATGATGTAGGGCAGGGAGATGTTTTACCGCCGCCACACATTCCCACCCACCAGAAACCTTTAAAAAAATCCTTCATGTCTGAAACAAGAAGGCTCAGGTGTTTGATATTTGGTATGAAGCTTTGACTTGTTGACTTCTATCAAGATTGTTCAAATTATAGCCCTGGGGCCAAAAAATGCCCATGACTAGGGACCCTTTGGTTTTACATTGACTTATATAGGGAAAACCTTTAAAAAGTTTTCTTGTCTGACACAAGAAGGCTGAGTTCCTTGATATTTGGTATGAAGCTTTGTCTAATGGACCTTGACCAAGACTGTTCAAATTATAGATCTGGGGCCGCAAATGGCCCTGCCCAGGGACCCACAGGTTTTATTTAGTCTTGTATAAAGAAAACCTTTCAAAATCTTCTTGTTTGAAACCAGAAGGCTCTGGTCTTTGATATTTGGTATAAAGCTTCACCTTTTAGACCTCCCTGAAGATAATGCAAATTAAAGTCCTGGGGCCAATAATGGCCCTCCCCAGGGCCCACTTGTTACACTATGGATCAGGTGAGTGATCCAGGGCCGTCATGGCCCTCTTGTTTATATTTGGTACACAGCTTTGTCTAATGGATCTTTGCCGGTATTGTTCAACTTACAGCCCTGGGACCAAAAATGACCCGCCCTGGGGCCTACTTGTTTTACATAGATTCACTTAGGGAAATCATTCAAATCTTGACAGAAACTAGAAGGCCCAGGTCGTTGATATTTGATATGTAGGTACATGTAGCTTCATCTAGTGGAGATCTACCAAGGTTGTTCAAATCATAGCCAAGGGACAAAAATTGCCACGCCTAGGGGCCCACTTGCTTTACATAGACTTTTATTGGGAATAGCTTTAAAAATCTTCTGATTTGAAACCAGAAGGCCCAGTACTTTGATATTAGGTGCACAGCTTTGACTAGTGGACATCTGCCTTGTGTAAATATTGGCCCTCCTTAAGATTCGGTATTTCGAATAGACCCTTATAGGGGGAAAACCTTAAAAAAAAACCTTCTTGTCCGAAAATAGAAGGCCAAGCTCATTGACATGTAGCTTGATATAGAAAAACCCTATCAAGTTTGTTCAAATTATAGCCCCGGGGCCAAAAATGTCCCTATTTCGGGGCTCACTTGTTTTACATAAACTTATATATAGGGGCTCCGAGGAACGGGAGGTCACGGGTTCGATCCCGGGCCGCGACATACCAAAGCCATCAAGAATGGTACTAGCTGCTCCTCGCTTGGCACTCAGATTTATGGGGTAGAGCTAGGACTGGTCGACCCAGTGTCAGGATAATGTGACTGGGTGTGTTATCATGTAATGTGTCTGAGACATGATACTTCAGTGAGGCAGCACTATTAAAGTGAGCATTGAGCTCCCTGTCGCAAACAGACACCGTCGTGATATGACTGAAAAATTGTTGAAAGCGACGTTACACCTGAATTCACACACACACACACAAACACACTTATATATAGGGGAAAAGTTGTCTGAAACCAGTGTTCACGGAGATGTTGCACTGATGAGATAGATTATTTGTCTTAATTGCGATGGAAGTAAGGGCGAGGATTGTGGCCACGTAAAATCGATTTAAGCCCCCCAGCGGAATTCGTTTCCACTGACCGTTCAAAGGCGGTTCTTCTGTCACAGTTGATTTTGTTATGGTTTGTCTGTGGGTGTTTGTGTCGCTTGTGTCGCTTAATATATTATTTTATTTTGGATAGCTTATTGGCCATTTTGTGAGAAAGTAACTGTCCTTTTGGCTTTCCGCTATTGATGTTTCCATTAGGGTCTGTTGTTTCATGTTTGTGTTTCTTTCCCTTTGTTGTCTCTGATGGGAGCTTTGGGTTAATTGTATCGATTCCTGATCATTGCCTCCACTTCTATTTTATATATGGAATAACTTAAAAATAAGCCGGGTCGCAGCATTTCCTACAATTTACATGTGCACCCTGTGAAGAATCAGATCAGCCTGTTTATCCATATAGTTTGACCGGAGACTTCTCTTGCTGCATAAAGGAGCATTAGGCCCTTAACTTCCCTTACAGTGCACAACGAAGACTCTGATCAGACTGCGCTGATGCGCAGGCTTATCTGAGTCTTCATTGGACGCATATGTTAAACGTAGGAAATGACCCGGCTCAAAACCAGAAGGACCGGTTCTTTGGTACTTTGTTCACAGCTTCGATTAGTGGACCTCTGACAAGATTGTTCAAATTATAGCCCTGGGGCCAAACATTGCCCACCCAGGGGCCCACATATTTTACATGGACTTATATAGGGAAAGCCTTTAAAAATCCTCTTTTCTAAAACCAGAAGGCCCATGTCTTTGAAATTTGTTATGTAGCTGCAACTATTGGGCCATCACCACAGTTGTACAAATTATTGCCAAAGGGTCAAAATGGCCCTGCCCTAGAGGTCACATATTTTATGAAATGTAGCCTCATTTGGAGGACATTATTCAAATTATAGCCCTTGGGCCAAAACTGGCCCCATATTTGGGCCCACTTGTTTGACGTAGACTTACACAGGGAAAACCTTTAAAAATCTTATTGCCTGAAACCAGAAGGCCAACGCCTTTTATATTTAGTACACAGCTTTGTCTAGTTGTTCAAAACTTACGGACCCACACCATTCATTTCTGTATCCTATGACATATAGCCAAGGTGGGGAGCCGGCTGCGTATTGTAGTAACTTTTGGAAGCACGTCTGACTGGGAAGCTACATGTAGAGGTTGCAGGCTGGCTACGTGAATGTACGTCCATTTAAATTAATCATGGAATGTTTTCTACCATCATTTTCCCACTTCTACTGATTCAGGAAGGGCAGTTGTCAATTACGGATGAAACTATGTGCACTAAGATGTACTACTGGTTAACCACTTATGTATAAACCTGCCAAGAAATATTGTGGTTAAGTCTACTGACCGCAGCTGATATAATCTTAATTGGTTGAAAGGCCCCAGATCTGAGAAGCACCATCGCATACCTTCCAAGGCCTGTATAACACAGTTCTTAAACCTCCAGTCTAGCATCCTAAAACATGTATTTTCAACAGATTTTATACATACATAGTCACATGAAGAGAAAACAGTCATACAGAATGTTCTCAGGTGAGCGAATTAGGGCCCTCTGGGCTCTTGTATTTTAATGTATGTAATCTTTTTTACATAGTTCTACAAATGCTTTATAATATGTTCCTTTCTGAAAAAGACCACCAATTCATTTTTAACCAATGCGATATTTACAAACACTGTGATAGTATTTATGAATCGTTTTTAGCGCTCTGCATGCTTTGTTTTCAGCAGACGGTAGTTTGAAATGTTTTTCTTATATTTCCAAGAGAACAGGATTTGACATTTCATGCAAATTGTCTCCTATGGAGAGTTGCATGAGACGTCAAACCTCGTTTTTTGGGGATAAAATAAGTAAAAATTCAAAATTTCGTCGCCTGCTGAATTAGCCCAGAGAGTGGTAACGATTAAGGGAATATATAGAGTTCAGAGAAGGAAACTCATAAATAATTCTTTTGACTTTTCCAAGACATAGGGAGATATTCATAACAGACTGAGAAATATCTTTCCACCAAGAACAGACTTATTTATTGGAAAGCGAGCAAGAAGTCCCTAAAGTGTCTCCCCTGTTAAATGACATTATGATAACACACCCATGCATGCAGTAGAGTGTATTTTTTCAGAGCTGATCTTCTCCCAGCATGAATGTGGGTGCTTGTTAGAACTGCCCTATTGAGGCAGTTCTAACGAGTACAGACAACATATGTCTTGGGGCAGAAATAAAAATGAGGTTTAACCCTACAGACACCAGTTTTCTCCATATAAAATTGGGGTTAACCCATTCTGTACCGGAAACCTCAAAAGGGGTAACTGGCAACGGTTTAGGCCCAGATCGACACCGCAGAACGCGGCGTCTGATCAGGGTCTACACTGTTTACGAAAAATTAAGCCATTTCCAAATAAATTTTGAAGAAAACACATTCTGATGCCCCTTAATTTTGAAATGGATTCCTGGTATATATGAGGCGGACGAATCCATTTAGTACAAAAAAGGGTCAACGTGATGGGAAACATGTCGGAGTAATGATTCACTAAAACAATATAAGCTATAATCACCTCTTAGAATCAGCCCCCGCCCATAGGGGCTTGAAGAAATATATGGGCTGCATGAAGCTTCCACGCAGAGCTGAATCCGGCCTGCACACTAGTACTGGTAAACCGCTTAGAGGATCTAATCCTGTCCAGAAACCGCGGTGCCAGGCGGACCGTCCATGCTAATAAACCCATTGGGCTGCATGATGCTTCCACGCAGAGCTGAAACCGATCCGCACACGAGTACTGGTAAACCGCTTAGAGGATCTAAGCCTCCCCAGGCAATGCGGTGCGAGTCGTCCCGTCAATGCTTATAAGTCCTATTGGTTTCATTGGGCGACAGGGCTTGAGATGTCATTTCATCTCAGTGTCGGGTAAAAGTCCCACAAAATTGGAAGCAACGTCTCCAAAATGACCTTTACAGTGTTGACGGTGACGTTAAACCTCAAACATTTTGATATTAACCCTTATCCTGATTAAATATATAAATTTGCCATACTCTTTTCTGACTAGCAACCAATCAAATTACTGAATATAAGAAAATTCATTTCAATTCGCAAACTTCATGACAAACAGTATACAGTCGAGCCCGGTTGCATTGCGCGGATTTATATTGCGCACCCTGCATTCACATTTGCAGAAACTGAATCCCTCATAATCAGTTTCACTACTATCAGCGTCTCTTTATTTAGTACCTTAGCCCTGAAAAGATGAGCTTGCACGTGCAGATGTGCCAGTTTCGCTGATTTTTTCTATTGCATCAGAATACGAAAAATCTGAAGATTTCTTAAGTCAAGACGAAGGTACAAAGTACTGCATCTGACAACATTGGGTAAAAACTAATCAACAATTTGTTTGCCTCAACCCTCGTTCAATCAGCTCAAAACACTTCACGTGCACAATGTCGGACGACAAAATCGGTAGTTATATTTTCAAGGGCGTATCCCTTTTCATAGTGTTCTTTGCCCCGTCTGTTTAAAAATTCAGAGGTCACTTTTCATTGCAACTAGTTGATAGGAAAGTGTTGCAAATGTTTTTTGATTGTGGGGTTTGAGTTGCATGGGACAAGTCACACGTAGCTATCAAAACTGAATGTGCGCAATGTTACTGGACTGCACCGTAGACTGTGAACAGATGGTTTATTCTGATCTACATAGTTTGCAAATCATTACGCAAACACGTCGATACAAATACACTGCCACCTTTATCGCCGAAAAAATGAAAATTGTATGATGAAAGATTGTGAAATTTTTCTTATTTTTGCTCAGAATATAGATTATGGGCACTCGTTAGAACCGCCTCATGGAGGCGGTTCTAACGAGTACCCACAATCTATAGTTTAGAGCAGAAATAAGAAAAATAAGGTATATCCCCGGAAACCCCAGTTTTACTATATAAAAGTGGGGTACAAGGGAGTCAAAATTATATAGGCGTGTTTTCGTGATGCAACATTCAAGATTGGTTTAGTGAGTCCCAATATATTTCTTTATCATTTTAACGAGGCCAATATTTCTGTCAAACATCACGATAATGTGGTACAATCCCTTTAAATCCAACTTTATACAGGGAAAACTGGGGTCTGTTTAAATGCAACTTAATACAGGGAAAACCGGGGTATGTGAGGGTAAACAATATTTTTCTTATTTTTGCTCTAAGACATAGGCTGTGCGTACTTGTTAGAATCGCCTCATTGAGGCGGTCCTACCTATGTATGGAGTATAAATAGGAAAAATATCACAATATTTTGCCAGAAAAATAATCATTTTGAGACATGAAAGAATGCACTAAAATACGTAAAAAAAGTGTAAAAAAAAGTTTAATTTGTAATATGTTTGAATGACATAAATCATAAAACTCGTATTTGGGGAAAATTAGCTGATCAGCCTATGTTCCAAGGGACCAGATGTTTATATCTAACGACGTTGTTAGTTCAAGAAATAGATCAGCTCTAGCACCAATTTGTTGAGTTATAAATCACAGTTTGGAGGTCAATTTTGTCCACAACTACCTCCAAATTGTGATTTATTTCATTAACATATCACACACAAGAGCTGACCTATTTCAATTCTAATACACTAAAGCTCGACAATAATTTTGTTACCTTCAAATTGTCTCAACCATCCGTCATTATTAGAAGAAATCCCGCCAACTTTATTGACTGTTTCATTCACATTTATGTCTTTGTGTAATTTTTTGATGCGAGAAAACAACGCTTCACCGACGAATGCCAAGGAATTTACGAGTGACGTCATTAAAAGGTGGCCTTTATTGACGTCACTTATCACGCTCTTTCGATTAGTGATTTGTTGAATACAAAAATCACAGTCCTTTTCCATTGCCTTTATAGGCGCTCTATGCAAGAATACAGTTTCAGCAAAAATTAAATCAGTTCATAATGACAAATCTACTAATATTTTGCTCGGAGTATGTGAGCAGCCTTTGAATCTGTAGAAGCTGCTCTCATTTTTCAGCAAAACCAAACAAAAGGAATACAGCAAAACACTCGATTACTAGAATACAGCAGAACTTTCATCACGAAAACACGCATCTTTTATTTTGACCCAATTGAAAAGTAGAAGTAAAACAAAGATCAGGAATCGATACAATTAACTTACTCCACCCACCAAAGACACCAAAGGGAAAGAAACACAAACATTAAGCGACAAGACCATAATGGAAACCCCCACTTTTATATAGTAAAACTCGAGTTTACAGGGGTTAACCTTATTTTCCTAATTTCTGCTCAAAAATATAGATTGTGGTACTTGTTAGAACCGCCTTGTCAAAAATATAGATTGTGGTTCTCGTCAGATATAAGAAAAATATCACAATTTATCATTTTAAATTTTCCGTTATTTTCGGCGATATAAGTTACACTGTATTTCTATAGGCGTGTTTTCTTAATGAATGGTTCGAACCCCGATGGCTCGTTTACAATGGACGAGTCGAATCTGTTCTTTGGTCCGCAGGGAATTTCTCCAAATACGATATAGGGATGATGTATGGAGATTTTCTTCTTTTATCTTGCACATGTATGCTGCGTGTACTCAATAGAATCGCTCGATGAGTCCATTTAAATGGGTACATACAACATACATTTATAATATAGAAGACCGAAATGATATCCCACAATTATTCCCAGTATGCCTTCTTGTGGAACAATAATGATACGACCGTCCGTGGCTCGAACTACCGCTACCTCGAACAAATTTTCATCACAAACAATCCAATCTGCCCCATATTCAAACTTGGCTATCATTACTATCTAAAAGATCTTTTGAGGGTCAAATTAAACATAAAGCGTATATGGCCTGGACAACAGTTTCCCCATAACACGTCTATGGTGTACGAAAGGGCACGTGTGCAAATACGAACAGAAGGACAGCCTTCAAACGGTCAGTAAAATGTTATTTTATTGGCGGCTTGAGTTGATTTTACGTGGCCACAAGCCTCGTCCTTGATTCTGTCATGTTTTAGACAAATTATTTGTTCAGTTTGGATGAAGGATGCCGTTTTGAAAAGCTTCTCCTTTACAACTTACTCGCTGGATGTATTGCTAAAAAATCGAAAATAAAAAGTTACCCCGAAAAACGCTGCAAGAAAATAAAATATTGATTTTAGTGAGGCGCAAAGTTAGAACTTATGTATAGTTTGTTGATGCGGCTAGTTTTTATTCCAAGGATACTTGAAATTACGTGTACCACAGACATTCCGACAGTGGTAGGGGATTTTTGTGTTTCTTCAACATCTCGCTGTACATTGTATATGGATGTTGATAATAGTTTTGTATTCGGTCATACATAGTTATATTCATCTTAGCATAGCTCCCGATAAGAGGATGTAGTAAGGGTAATTTTGGGATAATGATTCCTATTTCTCCATTAAAAGATAAGTTATAGGTTCCTGTAACATTACGATAACACATTAGGAAAACCTGTCCGTATGAAATAATGGCGTACAACATGGTGTCAGAAGTGACAAATATTAGTTAAGTATTGTAACATCGTTCTTATTTCTACTTGCAAAATAGAGTGTGGGTGCTCGTTAGAACCGCCTAAATGAGGCGGTTCTAACGAGTAACAACCATCTATGTTTTGACTAGAAATAAGGCAGATAATGTATACCCCCGTTGTTATCATGATGACACCCATACAACATGGCTACTTTTCTGATGAAACTCCGTGATACCATTCCTATTAATACTGCAAAACATAGGTTGTGGGTGCTCGCTAGAATCGCCTTATACGCACAACCTATGTCTTGGAGTAGAAATAGGAAAAACAATGTATACTCCCGTAAACCCAAGTTTTCTGTATATATAGCGGGTTTTAGGAGGATGTTCATTTCACAGACTCGATCACGTGATTGAGAATGAGGCGATTCTAACATGTACCCATGCCTTATTTTCTTACAAGAAAAAGGTAAAGTATCCATCATTTACCCTTGGTACACCTCCTTTTCTGTAGCTACAATTATTCTGGTACAACTGTCTTTCATATGTACATTTTTTATACAAACATTATGATTAAATATATATTTTATCAAATCAGTGTGGCTTATTACTACGACAGTAACAACTCCGTGCAATAAAAACTCTTGCAACTTGCCGGGCCAAGAGGTGCTAGAGGACGTGGCCGGTGTTGCACATTTCTGTACTGGTAATGAACAGACTCAATAAAAAACAAGTCTGCTACTTGCTTCCAAAGTATCTTACTATTCAGGACTTATTTATCTTCACTGCAGCTGGTGTTGTGCCGTGTGGCGCCGTAAAAAGTCTCCCTGTACATCACCATAGTGCATATTATACTTTCTGGTCATTTAGGATCATTGAGATCATTTAGAATCATTCTGGAACTAAAGTTTCTGCTTAAGCCGGTGTTAGTGGGCGTGGCCGGTGTTGCACATTTCAGTACTGGTCATGAACCCACCCAATAAAAGTGAGTCTGCCTTTTTCAGATATTTGGTGTATTCTTTGCTCTAACTATTAAGAACTTTTTGATTATTAATATAATTTTATTAATCAAGTAATTTCGTATTGGCCCAGTTACAGGTCCGAGGTCTGCTGTATTGGCCATAGGCCGAAGGCCGAGGCCAATACAGCACACCGAGGATTTGTAACTGGGACAACACTGAATTACTTGATTAATGAGAATTTTATTAACTGACACTATTAAAAACATGATTATTGATTTTTGACCTCAGTGTGAATAATGGATGACCTCCGAAAATACAGGATAGTCAATTAATAAAACTCGGAATTCACTGCATACACATTTTTCTTTCTTGACTCAGCTCCCAAAAGTATGTGTTCTGACATACCCACAACCCTCATAACCTTCAGTTTCTGAAGGGAATTCTTCCATTTATCAATTTGGACAGGTTAACTTTTTGAATTGGGAGCTTAGTCGAAATCCATAACAAGATTGCAAACAGTGTTGAGCCCAATACGATGATTTATGAACCGTCACATCGGTTGCATGGGTATCTGTACAGACCTACGGGTTCCAAAGGGGTTACAATATTTGATGTAGACCCCTATAGAACTCCGAAATAATTTGAATGAATTAACTCCCTGAATGTTTTCCAAAAATTTGCTGTTTTAGATTTTAACGGCCCAGTCAACATTATTATGTCATTTTTGATCCGGTCAGTTTGCCTATCAACACTTCTCCTGGGCAGGTTTGCCGGAACATTACAGGATCACTGATGAGGTTTTATTAGCCGAAACTACGTAGTATGACCCATCTTCTTTCTTATGAATGTTTTCATTGCTCTTAAAGGAACTTATTTTTGATTTTTATTGGCGGTTCTTCTGTCGCGGTTTATGTTTTGTTATGGTGTGTTATCGCTTACATTATTTTGTTTTTGATTGCCAATTAGCCATTTTGTTGGAAAGTAACTGTCCTTTTGGCTTTCGGCTATTGATGTTTTAATTAGGGTCTAGTCATTTCATATTTGTGTCTATCCCTTTGGTGTCACTGGTGGGAGCTGTGGGTTAATTGTATCGATTCCTGATCATTGCCTTCACTTCTAATATACCGAGGCCGGCCCGATTCCCCTTACAATGTTTGTTTAACGTGATCTATTTGGAATGGTCTTTCTAGCGCTTTTATGGTAGCAGTCCTGTCCGGCAGAAAACCAGATTATTCTAAAACTGGCGTTTAAAGTTTTGTTTTGAAGCTTAGTCGTTGCTTTTGAAAGATCTGGATGATACCATCCTTGCAACCTTGGGCAATTTCAGTTATTCGAGATGGTAGCTAAAATCTGGTGCACAATCGCTAATATATGAATATCAAGAATTTTCACTGAAACTCTATTTGGTGTGAAATGTGTTGACATAGAAAATCGCACAAAATATACTTGTTTATCATATGACGTCGCGTCTGAGAATGTAATAACGCCATGTAATAAATTCGATAATGGGTTAAATATGCAAATTAGTTAGATACGCACCGTAACGTCGCATATACGGCGTCCTTATCGACGTCGCGTTTACTTATGGCGGAATATTGATATTTTTGTTAAACAATCGTGAATAAAATAATGCGTTTTAAATATCATATGATAAATAGAATCTTGCATTCGTGCTCAAGTACTATTGAGTTTATAAAACTCGTTGAAGAAAATGGATAAAATGTTCGACAAAGCCTCGCATTTTATCCCTTTTCCTAATCTCGTTTAATAAATTCAATAATACACGAACACTCATGTAAGTTCCTCTATATCATTGGGCAAAGTTAAATAGAAATAAATGCGATGATCGGGAATCGATACAATTAACCCACACCTCTCATCAGAGACATCAAAGGGAAAGAAACACACACATGAAAAAATAGACCCTAATAGAAATACAAACAGATATAAGCGAAACACACATTCAAGGACAAATTATAACCAAAATAAACCGCCACAGAAGAACCGCCTTGGAAGGTCAGTGAAAAGAATTTCACTTGGGGGTTGGGCTTTAATCGTTTAATCAGGAGATGATTCACATAAGCCTATGGCTTGTTTTCAAATTCTGTCATGACTGAAATTTGTATTTGTGTTATATAAACGTGTTCTTACTTTATCGAAATAAATACAGTTAAACCAATCGTTTTTTACGCGGCCGCATTCCTCACCCTAACTTCCGTCGCGATTTAGACAAATAATGTGTTCAGTATGCATAAAGGCTTCATACCAATCCTTTCAGGAGACGTGGAATGTATCCTTGTATTTCCAATCGCAATGCTGAGAGGTGCAGGTGCTGTTTCACATTTATGCACTGCGTCTACCGTTTCTTCGTCTGTAAACGGCAGACGTTTTTCTGTAGTTAATATGTCCGATTTGACAGGAAAGTCTACGGATTTGATATATGTGCTAACCTGACATACTGCAAATTGTAAAACGCAGTATGTCGGGCAAACACATCGCATGTTAAAAACACGATTTAACGAACACTTTCGTAGAATGAGTAAGCCTAAAAACTGACACTTTCTTGTACCGTCATTTCAGACGTACAGGTCATTCTATTAAAGATATTTCTATACAGCCAGTGGAAAATTTTTTATTATGGTGTAATTTCTACAGCTAGGTTTAAAATGATTAAACGGCATGAAACTTAATTAAAATGGATTAAATTATTACAGATACCTTTTCAATTGGTCTTTAATTACAACACTTATCATGAGGGTAATTTATCTAAAATGCCCGACTTTGATATTTACTCGCCTCTGGACTGTCGAAAGCGTAAACCTAGATAGCACGGCACCAGAAAAAATGGTATTTATAAACGTAAATTACGTGCTTTTAAAAGAAACAATACCATACTGAAGTGACTGTCCATAATATTATTGAATCATGGACGCCAATCAATGCTTGCTTTTCTAAGTTCATTACCCATTTCTGTATTACGGATTATGGATACACAGGCGAATAAATACTACGATAGTTCTAATCAGTTATACGACGCTGCTCTTTTAACTAGAGGTTATACTCAGTATGCTCTTTGTCCTTTCATTGATTCTGAAATTAATCACAAACGTCATTACATCAAAATATTCTTCATTAATAAGGGTTTGGATTTTATAGATTTACCTAGTATCTTCCGTGACAGTTCGGTTATTTCATCCATTCCTGCGTATTTTCAAAACAATGAAACACCCATTATTTGCTAAAAATACAATAAACATGTTAGATCTATCATTTTTAATTACAATAAACTTGTTTCTGATCTTGATGTTGATACTTACACTCCTGATACATGTGATTGTAAAGATTCAGTGTATTGCTATCCTGCTGCTTGTCATATTATTACTGGCAATTTAAAAATATTTCCTGATTCTAGAATACGTAATATAATATCTAAAGGACCGAAATATCGATTTCTTTCTAAAAATGATTTCAATAAATGTACAGATGAAATCGCTGCTGCCTCGAATGAATTTGGTAATCGATGGTGTTAACAAGAGTATGTTGAGCATGAAGCTCTTAAAGAATGGAAACTTAGCATTCTGAAATTAAATAACAAACACATTTCTTTTTATTCGCAAAATACGAACTTATTACCTCCTAAACCTAAGACGTCTTTACGTCACCTTAAGCAAGGTATTCAAGAATTACATAGGAAATTTGTTTTGGCTCCAGCTGATAAGGCCGCTAACAATGTGGTCGTTGTTTGACGGCTTCACTATGTTAACACTCTTCAGCAAGAAGTTGGTGGTACTAAGGCCTATGCACTTTAGCCTTAAGCTGTTGAGAGGGCTTTAGTTCATGACCACATTTGTCAATCAGCCACCAAGATTACTGTCTGTGTTTCAGGAGGCCAAGGCAAGCTTCCTACGTTATACTGGTTACATAAACGTCACAAAAGACCATACAAAGCAGGGTTTATTCCAAATTCAAGCTCTTGTACCACCAGTGAACTCTCCAAATTATTAACTTCATGTTTTACTGCCATCAAAAAACATGTGATACAATATTGCGACAAAGTCTTCGAAAGATCAGGTAGAAATCTGTTTTGGTCTATAAAAATTGCAATGAATACTAAACAAAATTAGTGTATACCGCGACAGAGGTAAGGGCGAGGATTATGGCCATGTAAAATCGATTTAAGCCCCCCAGTGGAATTCTTTCCACTGACCGTTCCAAGGCGGTTCTTCTGTGGCGGTTTATTTATGTTGTTGTTTGTTACTTACTGTGTGTATCACTTGTGTCTTTTTATTTTGGATGGCCATTAGGCCATTTTGTGGGAAAGTAACTGTCCTTATGGCCTTCCTTTGTTTAGGTTTCCATTATGGTCTGGTCGCTTCATGTTTGTGTCTTTCCCTTTGGTGTCTTTGATGGGTGGAGTAAGTTAATTGTATCGATTTCTGATCTTTGTGTTAATTCTACTTTAAATAAATTGAAATCCCGGCGTTTTAGTGCAACAAGTCTTCCTATTTATGATTTTTCCTCCCTTTACACTACATTTCATCATAATCTTTTAAAAGAAAAACTTAATGATTTAAATGAATGGACATTTCATTGGGAAGACTCCCTCTATCTTGCATGTAAGTACGAAATGCTTTTTCACTTCTGAAGAACATAAAAATTATACTTTATGGTCATGTTAGAAAGTGTTGAAGTATTTACATAGGATTTGGTTTCTAAGTTATTTAGACAAGTTGTGGGTATTCCGATGGGTGCTAAATGCGCACCACTTGTGGCTGATCTGTTGAGAGAGCATTCATGATGTCCGTTTCTGCTGAAAACCAGTCTGAAATCATTGGAGCTTTTAGCTTCACTTCTAAATATTTGGATGATTTATTAAATATTGATAATATCTATTACGATGATTTGATCATTCAAATTTACCCCCCCCAGAACTTCAGTTTAATATAGCAAATTCTTCTGATACCGAGGCCCGTTTCTGGATTTACATCTATCAACTGTAGCTGGATTTGTTTCTTGCAAAATGTATGATAAACGCAATGATTTTGGTTTTGAGATTGTAAATTTTCCTTTTTTGGATGGTGATGTTCCTCGTGGGCGTTTATATTTCGCAACTAATTCGATTTGCCAGAGTGTGTAGTCATGTAACTGACTTCAACACTCGTAATAAATTGTTAACGGCTAAACTTCTTAATTAGGATTGTTGGTACCATAAACAATGCAAAACCTTTTCAAAACTTTATTGACGTCATTCTGATTTAATTTCAAAATTCAATAGTGGACTTAAATCTCTTCTGCAACAAGGTCTATCGGAACCCGATTTTTATGGTGACTTAGTATATAAATTCAGATAAATGTATAACGCAATGACTTCAGCACCAAATTTCGTAAAATCATTCTTCGATATAAAAAGATTGGGTGCAATATAAATGTTATACGATAGACTGCATGCATGGTAGTTAACCCAATCACGGTTGACAACTTTGCTTCACTCTTTAATTGCACACCAGTGGGTCAGGCCTCAGGTTCCAGCCGAAAGGCTTATCTTGGTTTGTACCTGATGCTTTGTCTCTGGTCGGGCCCATCGGAGTCTAACTGTTTGTTTTCTTTTGCTGTAGAATGGCAGTGGTTTCTTGCTGTCGAGCCCCACCGTTGTTTCATCTCTGTGATTGTTTGATTTTTGTGTTCACGGAGATGTTGCACTAATGAGTTAGGAGGTCTTCATGCGGACTGAACAAATTATTTGTCTTAATCGCGACGGAAGTAAGGGCGAGGATTGTGGCCACGTATAATCGATTTAAGCCCCCGGTGGAATTCGTTTCCGCCGACCTTTCCAAAGCGGTTCTTCTGTCGTGGTTTATTTTTGTAATGGTTTGTCTTTTGGTGTTTTTGTCGCTTATATTATCTTATTTTGGATAGCCTATTGGCCATTTTGTGAGCAAGTAACTGTCCGTTTGGCTTTCCGCTATTGATGTTTCCATTAGGATCTGTTGTTTCATGTTTGTGTTTCTTTCCCTTTGGTGTCTCTAATGGGAGCTGTGGGTTAATTGTATAGATTCCTGATCATTACCCCCACTTCTAATTTTCAACAATTTTACATGATCGCTTGGGTTTGCGGGTTTGCGCAAGCTAACAGCCTGTTTGGTCCCGAAATCCCTTCGAGAGGAGCAAATGGCAACCAAAGCACCACTATGCAGTGCATTGTTGAAGCGATTTAGGTCAAAGGAAGATAATTTTCTTTCACGCCTGGTGACTGTAGATGAGGCCTGAGCCGGAGAATAAAACACAACTCTCTGCTGGCAAGATGATGGCAACTGTATGTTGGACGCACAAAGCGTTATGAGGTTGGACCTTTCAGCAGAGAAAAATAAAAAAAACAAGTGCGTATTATGCAAATTTGCTCAACCAACTGAGAACTGCGATTCGTGAAAAAAATCCCCAAAGGGATGTTGCTCCAACAGGACAATGCAAGAGTCCACACTTGCAAAATTGCATTTGATGCTGTTGAGCGGAATGGGTACGAGCTAATACCGCACCCCGCCTATTCTCCGGACTTAGCTTCCCGGGAATTTTCCTATTCCCAAACTTGAAAAAGGATATCCATGGCCATCATTTCCGGTCCAACGAAGGAGTCGTGGCGGCAGTTGAGGAGTGGATCAGAGACACGGACCCTGGTATACTCAGTTCTGGGCTGATGGCGCTGGCACAGTGTTGGTCCAAGTGTATCATTCCTGAGGACAATTACATCGAAAAAGAATAGATCTATCTCAACCAGAAATAAGTGAGGCGTTTTTTTTAATTGACTCGCCCTTGTATCTTAATTCATGGAATGAACATTGTATTGTTTTAGAATAGGAGGCAGTCAATTTCTGTACCACCTTCATTTCCATACAGTTCAGAACCCGTTATCTCATCAAATGCATCCCATTTAATAATAATGTAATACTTAATTAAAATTTAATACATTCTGTTTAGTTATATTTGTGAAGCATTGTATAATTGTAACCTATTCCGGCGGATATATCGGACGCCATCTTGACTTTTCAAAATGCTCAATGGTGGCAAAGTGGACAAAATTCAAAGTCGAGGTAACGTTTGAACAAGGAGATCTTCTGTCGCAGTTTATTTTTGTTCTAGTTTGTCGTTGGGTGTTTGTGTCGCTTATATTATTTTATTTTGGATAGCCTATTGGCCTTTCTGTGGGAAAGTAACTGTCCTTTTGGCTTTTCGCTATTGATGTTTCCATTAGGGTCTGTTGTTTCATGTTTGTGTTTCTTTCCCTTTGGTTCCCTGATGGGAGCTGTTGGTTTATTGTATTGATTCCTGATCATTGCCTACACGTCTATTTTTAAGGATCAACAAGAAAAAACAAAACACATTAAACACAGGTTGCAAGTTAAGTAGTCGCAGATAATATTGGGAGGGCGGGTCTATCATTTGCACCTACATTTGGAATATTCCCTTAACGAAAATGAAAACGAAGTCACGCGATAATGTGAATTCAACTGTGATTTTCCTGAATAATATTTTCTTTCTATTTCGTACAGAAAATGCAAATCTGACTACCAAAGGGAATCCTTCGTGAATAAAATCTTGCCTGAAAATTGAATATCAGAAGAGCAATTTGAAATTGTCTGCGATTCAAATAACGATGACCAGACATGAGGCAATCATCGGTCCCGGAAGTCCTAAAATGACATAATTGTACCAGAAATACAGGATGTGTTCAAAGACTCTTTTTTCGATTTGTATGCAAATATGCCCCAAAGCGTGGCAAACGGTTTAATATGAAATGATACAAAGCTTCTGATAGTTCCAGAAAAATACAATGACACAACGTACGATTATAAACTTTTATAACGGGAAAAAGTAAGCGTCAGATACTATGCTTCGATATCCGTGTAATGACACCCTGAACAACCAAAACGGGGGTTTACAGAGGTTTTCATTATTTTCCTTATTTCTGCTCCAAGAAACAGGTTGTGGGTACTCGTTACTCGTTTTGGGTACTCGTTAAAATCGGTGGTTCTAACGTGTACCACCATCCTATGTTTGAGTGTAAATAAGGAAGATATCACAAGTTTTCATAAGAAAATAAACATTTTTGAGATATGAAAGATTGCACTTTGTCACACGAGTGTGTCATCACGTGAACATGTCCGTGAAATGAACACCCCTCAACCCCAGTTTATAGAGGGAAAACTGGGGTTTACTGGGGTATATATGATTTTTCTTATTTCTGCTCCAAGACATAGGTTGTGGGTACTCGTTAGAACCGCCTCATTGAGGCGGTTCTAACGAGCACCCACAACCTATGTTTAAAGTAAAAATAACAAAAATATCGTATATTTTCATCAGAAAAGTAGCCATTTTGGAAATGAGAAAAATGCACTATGTCGCATGGGTGTGTTATCCTAATGTTACAGCACTGACATAAGCGGTATTATATTTGAATATGTACCAGTGATGTTCATCCATAAGCTGAACTGGCATCGTTTTATCTCTAGAAGTAGCATTTTTCTCAGGTTAAAATATTTGATATTTTTATTATTTCTGGTCCAAATATAAACTGTATGTACTGGTTGTGGTAGCGTCAAAGAGGCAGTTCTAACTAGTATTCAAATAAAAATCAAAACTGAGTTCCTTTAAGAGCAATGAAAACATTCATAAGAAAGAAGATGGGTCATACTACGTAGTTTCGGCTATTAAAGCCTCATCAGTGACCCTGTAATGATCCGGCAAAGAAAGCCAGAGGAAACATACTGCAAATTTGCGAATTTCGAATAGGCAGTCGATTCAAAGACTGATATAAAGCAAAACCTGTGTTTTGAGGGAAAAATGTGGATAATAATTAAATAGCAGATTCACCCATATCTTCAGAACAGACATTTTCTGGTGAAATTTAATTTATTATTCAAGCTACAAACATAGATGTTTGGGTAGTCAATTTTGAGCAAAGATTAGGATAATAGTGTATTCTCGTTTAAGCCCAATTTTTCTACATCGAACTATGTGGAGTTTACATGGGACATTTATTTTATGATCTTGTTTACGTGATGAAAATAGAAGTGAAGGCAATGATTAGAAATCGGCATAACTACC